>CM037159.1:34017114-35309614 GCA_020921065.1 Vaccinium darrowii
ATCGGACGGCCGAGAAAGCTCACTACACGCATGTAGTGAGCTTATTCACTACAGGGCCCCGGATCCAGAAAACATGGGTCCTCCACCGAAAACATAAATATAGTAAGATTTGAATAAAAAATGGGTACTACACTCACACACTCATCTCCATCTCTATGCCAGAAGGTACCACACTCACACTCACTCATCTCCATCTCTATGCCAGATTGGAAAATCCATATTTTTATCTTCCATTAATGCATCCAAGAACACATCTGGCTCCATCTCTTCCTTACTAAATCTCTCTCTCTCTCTCTCTCTCCCCAATTCATTCATCTTCTTCGTCACTGGTACTTTCTGCCAAAAGGGTTTATTTTTCCTAAAAATGCAAGACCCAATTGCAATCCCAGCTTGTTTCTCAGCAGGTGAAAAACCCACCGATGATCCAACTTCGGTGACAAAATCAGGCCAAAGCGTGTACATATCCGTCTACAAGACCAAAATAGCCGATCAGAGCCGTTCAATCACAATCACATGGTGCAAGAACCTCCTCCTCCACGGCCTCTCCGTTTCGCTACAAGGCCCCAACGGTGAGCCCCACTACAACACCTGCAAGATCGAGCTCAAACCCTGGTGCTTCTGGCGAAAACAGGGCTCCAAAAGGTTCACGGTCGACGGGAAACAAGTGGAAGTCTTCTGGGACCTCAAGTCGGCGAAATTCAACGGCGAAACGGAGCCGTGCTCGGAGTACTACGTGGCTGTCGTTTGCGACGAAGAGGTTGTTTTGCTGATAGGTGATTTGAAGAAAGACGCGTATCGAAAGACGGGTTGTCGGCCGGCTTTGATCGATCCGGTCATGGTGTCGAGGAGAGAACATGTTTTTGCGAAGAAGAAGTTTTTGACAAGGATTAGGTTTCATGACAAGGGTAGGTTTTATGGGATCTCAATTGAGTGCAAGAACGTTGGGGGGTTGAGTACCAACAATGGGGGTGATCCAGAAATGGAGATTCAGATTGATGGGGGAATGGTGATTCAGGTCAAGCACTTGCAATGGAAATTCAGAGGGAATGAGTGTGTTTATGTGAATAAAGTGAGAGTTGAAGTGTACTGGGATGTTCATGACTGGCTTTTTAGTCCTGGGTTAAGGCATGCCTTGTTTATTTTCAAGCCTAATTTGTCGTCCAATTGCTCGCCGTCGTCGTCGTCGGCGTTTTCGTCGTTGGCGTCGACGCCGTTGTCGTCTCAGACGGGCAGTTCTGGGTCCGTAGGGGAAGGGTTTAATGGATGCGGGTCGTCGTCGTCGTCGTCATCATCGTCATCGCAGTTTTGCTTGTTTCTCTATGCTTGGAAAGTTGAGTGAAGGGACTGTAACAAAATTATATTTATGTAACACATTTTGGGTACTATCTGGTATGCTTGTTTTTTTAGTACGTAGACATTTCATTGAAAGAGAAATGTTGTGATACATGTCATTGTCATTTCTCAGCGAAGTCAAGGAATAGGTGGACACGGGAAATAGGAGTATGAATGAGTTTCATTTTCAAGTGATTAATGGGCCAGCATCAAAGTCTTTAGTTTAGTCACAAAGTTCTCAATCCTCCCGGTCGTTCTCAATTTGTTGCGATTTTAATAGGTTAGAATACGCGAGAATATGCGACCTAGATGGAGTGCGGTGAGGATGGAGATTGGGTTCATGGAGAGATATTTTAGTGCCGGGTGGGCACCAGGTGATAAGGCCACGTGGTGTCTGTTAGTAAATCCGGACTGCCCATCAGTGTTTTAGACGGTTTAGATCTGTTGGAGTAAATTTACCCCTCAAAATTATAAAAATGCCACTAAACAACCCAACATATCTAGACCGCTAAAACAAGAAATGAACAACCCGAATAAGACGACGAACACCACTGCCTTGCTACCTAGTGCCCACCCGACACTTAAAAATTTTCCGAGTTCATAGGTTGGAAGGCAAGCACATGGAGATGGATGAGGTGGGGTCAGAGAGAGAGAGTTACAGCTGGGGTGTGGACAATTGAAAAATTATTAGGTGGACAAATGGGGCATATAATTTGACAGGACAGATTGGATCACATACAAGCCAATGATTTCCAATCTAGAGGCATCTTCTCTATTTTCTATCCAATTTTTTCTTCTCTCTCTCTCTCTCTCTGATCTGATCTTGATAAGTGAGCAATTGTTTATCATATGTATATATGCTGTTCTCACCGTTTATATCTGTTATATCTGTATTTTGAAAATAACAAGGAAAAAGTTGACCATATTTTCAAGGTTCACCGAATGTCTGTGGCAAAACAAATGGTGATGTATCTAAGGCGAACTGGTTTACATGTAGATCGATTTGGGCCTGTTGGTTTGATGTTATCTTCACCCCACTTGTAGCGAAGAATCTCATACTTTGCTTAACGTGTGGGAGTTACCAACTTCTCAATTTTCCTGATCAAATTTCGACGATTCAAATTGTTCAATGTATTTAAAATGTGCTTTTAAGGCTCCATGCGAGGAATCATAAATTTAAAACGTGATTTTAAGGCTCTATGCGAGGAATCATTAAAAAAATGACCGGAAATGACTTGATCCAAGCAGTTTTCGATAAAAACTATACATATAAGATTTTTATGAAAACTGCTCGGACCAAGCCCTTCCCAATCTTTCTTTTTTTTTATTTTTATTTTTTATGATTCCACACATAGAACCTTAAAAACACATTGAACGACTTGGATCATCAAAATTTGATCGGAAAAGGTGAGTTTCACACTTTAGCAAAGTGTGGGACCCCTCATAGGAAGGGGCTGCATCTTATATACATATAATATGTAGAACTGCAAATGAACCGAGCTACTTATGACTTGGCTCGTTTGGTAATAGAGTTGAGTTTGAGTTTTAGGCATGTTAAGCAAACGAGCTGTGCTCAAAACTCAAAAGCTTGGCCTGGCTCACAAAGACTTGCTCGTTTGTATACAATTGACTCATTTAAAGTGTTTCGTGATGTAAATTAACCGAGCTCGACTCGTTTATAACTGAGCTGAGCTTGAACTTGAGTAGCAATACACTACAAATTTCAGATCGTTTCCACCTGTAACAATAATACAAATGACTAAAATTTAGACCACAAGCTCCATGCTATGATGTATTTTACGCTTTTTGAGATTTTATATAGTTGATGGACTCATGGACACATCTAATTTGTTTCATAAAAAAATGTTACCTAAATTCAGGGTATGTAGTTCTCTTGAGTACATAGTTTATCTAATACTCATATTGGTCAAAATTATTTAGGGATATGTCAATTATAAGTTGAAGAGTCATTCTACTGAAAGTTTACTCGGCTGATAAAAGTAAAGAGGACGACAAAAATAAAAAAGAATACACATTCTAGTGTACTTTTAACACTTTTTAATACAGTTTCACAAACTTTTATACACTTTTCTCTTATTTCAATAAATTTTTTAAATGTTAACGACTGCTACGTAGGCTGATTTTAGTATTTTCCTCGGTTAAATTATTGTAAGTTGCTTACTGTTAGCAATTGAAAACTGATCATGGCTAGTAGGCTACCATAGCCGTTGTGCAATCAATGGAGTGAAACTTCTCCGCAAGAGTAACATGCGAAGTATGATTCTTAACCTACTAAAAAAAGTCCGATTATACCACCCAAAAAGCTCAAATGCTGATGGTGCATGTAAAGTTGAAACCGGACCGATGTGCCGAGAGGCGAATCTAAGAATTTAGTTCAATGGTGACAAAAACGTATAATCAAAATGTTTCTGTACGTAACTTTATACTAGTAAGTATAGATGTTTATTCTGGTTAAAAATCAATCGGGTTTGATTTAAATTATTTTGTTAAGCTATGTAATCTACTGACTACTACACATATATTTAAGTGAATTTTTATTTATTGTTCTTCGTACAAATGATTCAGTGCAGACAATCTTGAAGAAAAACCAAATTACATGTTAAAGAATTTTGAAGATTTGGGTTGGGGACGCTATAGGATGGGGATGGTGGCCTTCAATATAGGACCTTCATGTGGACTCACTAGGCCCACTACAAGGAACTCTATAATGGGCTTGATAGCAGACCAGTTGGCCGCATGAATTACCCAAAAGGCCTAATTATTGTGATTACCATCAAAGCAATACCAAAAACAAATGCATTTTCCACTCCCTTCTCATCCGATTGCAGTCCAAAAAAACTACTGCCATAACTCATGGGGTGTTCCACTAACAAAAAACAGTTTTTTCCAAAAACCGAGATAATTCATTCTCTCACAATACATCACATAAAAAACCATGAAAAATCAATTTTTTCCAAAAACCACCTTAGTGGAACACCCTTCTCACCAAGTGCTTCTGGATGGCTTCTCATTTTATGTATGAAGTGGATTATATCGATAAGAATGTTGTTTCTAGCAAATACTATCAAATAGCGAAAACAACGTAAACGTCCTCATCACAAAAAAATGATATCTGCCTCTGTCTCTTTTTAAAAACTACTGCCATATCATTCAACTATTTATATCGATATTATCATTACGTTTTTAAAATTCTAACTTTTCATAATCGTCCTTTATGGAGATATCATCAGTATACTTTTAACCACGAATTTTTCAAAACAGATTTATTCAGGCGGACAAAATGAAAATGTATCAACTTTTACAAACTAACTTTTTAAAATGAACACTTTGAACGGTCCAAGTCGAATCCTGCACCATGAAAAAATGAGGGAGGGATGGAGTTATGGAAATACTTGTTCTTTTTTTTTTTTCCCTATCAAAGAAGAAAAATACGATTAAAATAGTAAGCCAGCAAGTAGGTTATGGGGAGTATAAAATCGACGGCCCATACCACATGCTTATTATAATAACCTAATATCAAGTAGCATGATAATTACGTTCTGATTTCATTATCATAGTTAGGTGGCAAGAAGCCCTATCGTGAATGAAAAACCACGAAAAGTCAACCCAATATGATCCCAACTGCCAGCAATATTTTCTGAAAAGAAGATCATGACTTGCACAACAAATCTTCCGAACAAAAACAACAACAAAAACCAAAAAAAATCGCCAATAATGACTATCGGAACATTGGAGACCACCGATCTTCCGCTCGTGAATGTGATTGGAGGAAGTTGGGATGAGTCATATCGTCATTAGAGCTCACCGTAATCGCAATCACTAATTGTGTTTGCTTAATCCAAGGCACTAGGGGACAAAACAATGCTTAGGAAAAATGAATACCGTTAATCATAATAGTAATTTGTGAAGATGAGGAGTCCATAAGTAGTTTTCTACAGAAATTCCTGCTGCCCATACTGCAGGAAATCTTTGTCCAATGTGACGGTGTCATTAATAATATCTCTCTTTATTCATCAAAAACTTACAAATTCCATCACATCTCAGATTCATGTGTGGAAGTAAATTATAATCTATTGTTGATAATTCAATTTCTCCATCCGTCCATATTTGTTGATCTACAAAACTTCTTTTCTCCGTCCCTTAAAATTTTGTCTATGTTTGGAAGCAACGATGGAGATAGAGGGGTGGTGGCCGCCATCACAAAGTTTTTAAAAAATACAATTATTACGTAGATTTTTTTCATTCTCGAATTATATAGTCTCGCCACTACTAGATTAAACCGAAATTAATCTTTTTTGGTACTTTTTGTGCATATAACAAACATCGTTTATTAGGGTGAGTTTCCGAATGGATTTTATCAAAATCTGATAAAATCAAGCCTTTGATTTTATCCATTCGGAAACTGAGTTGATAAAATCTTAGATTTTTGCATTCAAAAATCTAAGATTTTATCAACTCAGTTTCCGAATGGATAAAATCAAGGCTTGATTTTATCAAATCTTGATAAAATCTAGATAAAATCCATTCGGAAACTCACCCTTAGAGTATGTTATTATAGTTTTTCGTAGAGTGAATGAATATTCATAATGCAATTTGTCTTTTTATTTTTTAAGTACATATTTTCACCACTATAAAAATAAAATCCTGGCTTCGTCCCTGTTTGGAAGTCAATGAGTAAACAGTGTCAATTTTACTCTTTTGCCCTTGTCCTCAAATATTATTAATTAACAAATCAATTATTATTATTGAAGAAGAAAATTGATATGGGAAATCTCTTGAAAATCTTCAAAAGGTGCTTGTGGTGTCTCTGACTTTTTCGAGAGAGAGAGGAGAGAGAGAGAGAGTGGACCTTTTTTGTCACCTCTATGTAAAGGCAAACAAAGAACAAGTCTTGATTTCATTACCCTGGCCTTTACCAGGGCCTCCCTCCCTTCCTCATCAGCTACGCAATATATCATTACTCTTTGCTGATTTTTCTTTCGGAAGTCAAATCCCCCAAAAAAATCAATGGCCTCTGGTTGGTTTCTTTTGGCGGCTTCAATTCTTCTTCTCTCTGGCTTGCCAGAGACTTGCTATGGCGTTACCTTCTCTTCCCTTCAGAGAACCCTTGTGCTCTCTGCTTCTCCTACGCCCGGACAAGGTATCAAACCCCTCTCTCTCTCTCTCTCTATATATATATATATATATATATATATATATATGTATGTATCTCTCTCCCTCTCTCTCACATATGTGTGCGTAGATGAAAGTACGAAGGTATATATGATCAGACTAGATTTAGTCAAACCACGAAACTTCGAATTGTCCTCTTAAGCTAATGCATCATACAATCCCAATCCAGGTACCTCGAATCTGAAATTCCTTCAACTCTGCTTTCTTCAATTTTTTTTTTCTTCATTTTCTGTGAATAATATAATTTTGAAGTTTTTTTTAGTAAAAGTTTGTATTATAATTCCGAGACAAGCAATTCCAAGATGAGTTGACCCTGGCACTAAGCGTACTCCGGTGGGCCAAAGGCGTCTTTGCAATATTATAATTTTGAAATCTTTGTAGTGAACTTTGTAATTCACCGCTCGTGGGCTTGTCCCAGCGGAAGGAGTCAGCCCTTCCTTACAAGTGGGTAGGGTTCGATTCCTCTCCAGGCCAAGTACCGCGACTTACCTGGTGGGTCAGGGCGGTAGTTGCTTCGGTTAATTCAGAGGTTCACACTCTTAGGCGGGTCCAAGTAGTGGCCTCCGATAGGTTGGTTCTCTCGTCAGTTGTTACACCATTCGTGCAGGTACGTTAATTAGGGGAAAGGAAATTTCGCTACCTTAGAGCAGTAGGAATTTGTTCATTTCAAATCATACCAATGTAAATTTTGCTTTTGAAATTTTTATACGAATGAAATGGAACTTTTGCAGTGCTGAAAGCTGGGGAAGGCAAAATGACAGTGACATGGTCATATAACCAAACCTTCCCAACAGGCACAGACTCAACCTACAAAAGCGTTACGGTCAAGCTCTGCTTCGCACCCGTAAGTCAAGTAGACCGCAAATGGAGGAAGACGGCGGACGACTTAGCAAAGGACAAGACTTGCCAATTCAAGGTGGTGTCCGGACCCTATACCCCAGACTCCTTTTCCTCCACTTGGACCATAGAGAATGACGTGCCTACCGCGACTTACTTTGTGAGGGCGTATGCTTATGACTCGGACGGTGCTGAGGTTGCCTATGGCCAAACCACTGATGCTCATAAGACTCAGAACTTGTTTGAGATCAAGGGGATAACTGGCCGCCATGCCTCAATTGATGTTGCGTCGGCATGTTTCTCTGCTTTCTCCATTGCTTCCTTGGTTTGCTTCTTTTACATTGAGAAGAGGAAGGAGAAAATGTCACAGCAGAAGTGAAAAGGAGGTGATTTTAAATTTGGATTACATTTGTGGTCTTTCACTTGTCTTATTTACCGTTATGGCTGCTTCACAGTGCTATTTTAGCTAAGATCTGTTTGTGCGTTTGAGAATGTAAGAGAGAAATGCTCTATGATATTTGATGACAAAATTGGCTTATCCACACTGCAAATTTGCTGTAACTAATATAGAGATATATTACCAAATTAGGGTGCAAACGATCCAAGCCAAGCCGAGCTTTGTAGAGCTTGAGATCAGCTCTTTTAGTAAACGAACCAAAAATCAAGCTCGAGCTCGACTCATTCACAAACAAGCCAAGTTAGGGTAATTTACTCAACGAGCCTTCTTAAACGAGCCAAGCTAGGGCAATTTACTTAACGAGAGCCTTCTTAAACGAACCCAACATATATAAACGAGCCGAGCTGTTTGCAAGTCGAGCTGAGCTTTACCGAGCTCGTTTACTAAACGAGCCTAAAACTCGAGCTCGAGCTTGACTCATTACTAAACGAGCCGAGCCGAGCCGAGCCGAGCCGCGAGTTGCTAGTGAGCAGCTCAGTTCGTTTGCAGCCCTTTCTGCATATCAATTTACAATATGGTTCTCTTGAACTTTGTTTTCATGTCGTTTTTAACACAAGTCAATAGTACAGAAATAGGGGAAATTTAACATACAGAAATACATGTCTGTCAACGATTTACGAGACAAAGTCGTAAACCCTACCCGGGACAAGTGGACCAAACAAGCTCTACGCTACTTGGGTGACGTCCCATACTCCTGTCTAATAGATTTCATAGTTATATAAATTATATCTGCAAAAAGTTATCTACAGATTCTAACTGCTAATCCATACTAACTCACACCCCTATGTGAACAGCAGATTTAATGAGCCATTTGGCTCTGATACCAAATAGTGAGCAGCTCAGTTCGTTTGCAGCCCTTTCTGCATATCAATTTACAATATGGTTCTCTTGAACTTTGTTTTCATGTCGTTTTTAACACAAGTCAATAGTACATTTCATTGGTACATTTCTACTCTATAATTTCTCATCGGTGGCTCGATCTGCTCTACGATTCCTTGAGTCAAATTTTGCATATTCCTCTAAATATCTTGACCTTCATTACTTATCAACTAACCCAGACAACTTTGAAAAAAGAAAACAAGAAGATTCCAAAACTGAACCTGTACAAGCAATATCAAATTTCTGTTCATTAAAAAGGTACTCCCTCCGTCCCTTTTTAAATGATCCGTATTCCATTTTGGGCTGTCCCTAAATAAGTGATCCATTTGAAAAGTTAATGAGTGAAACCTAGTACAATTCCCCTTTTACCCTTTCTTTGATTTGAAAAGTAATGGCAGAATTTTCGGTGGGAGAATTTTCTGGCGGGGGAATAGACTTTCAAGTTCTAAAATTCAACCCCACATGGGCAAAAGTAATGGCAGCAGATGGAAATTTATTGCTACCCTACCAAAGGAACAAGACACCTTGCAGTAGCACTGTCCACCTTTGCATCGGTACCAGTAGCACTGTCCACCTTTGCATTTTACTTTCAAAGTCATCACCACTTGACTAGGGGTATATATGGAAAGTAACATTTTGTAGGTGCAATTATGTTGACTCCTAAAACTGCGTGATTGTCAAACTGAATCACTTAAAAAGGGACGGAGGGAGTATAATAGTAATTGTAGTGACACAATACAAACATGACGTTTGTACAAGGTCGAACTAAAGCATACTGGAGTCTAACTGCACTCTTATTATAGTCTGTACAAGTTCGAACTAAAACATACTGCAGATTAACTGCACTCCTAGTAATACAAACCTCTATCGCTACGTGAATGAATACGCAAATGGATGTACAGAGATGGAGAGAGAATACAATGTGAAACTACGTGTAGGACCTTCGGCTAAAAGAAAGCGAAAAATATAGGTACTAGAAAAATATAGGTACCAGGGTCGCTTTATTTGCAAATGGTTTAGCTGTAATGAATCAATGCCGCTGACCTTTTGCACAACTTTAAAAGGCCCTGAGGGATCCAAGGTCATAAAATCACTGTTAGCCCATGTGAGTTATGTTGGAGATATGTCTTGAATTTAGATGTTTGAAGAGGCATAGAAGTTCGTGGCGAGCAGATTTCAGTTTTGGGGATTGTTTTGCAATTGCAGAAATTTTAGTCCGGACGGGATTTAAGTCCGTCCGGAAAGTCCGGTCTGAGTTCCGTACGGAATGCACTGGGCTGCGCATTTTTTTAGGTTGTAACCTAATATTATGTGTTGTCTTATAAATAGAGGTCTTGAGGGCTACTAGGATTGGGACTTCTTGAATGAATCCCTTTGAGGGAACCCCTATGGGACTTTTAGTAGTGTCTTAGGTTTTCTTGATTGTTCCATTAATGGTCTTGTTCTTGGGATTAGATATTAGGGAGTTGTGTGTGTGTCTCTTTGGTGTGTGTGAGACGTTTGATACTCTGTGTGTCGCTCCTAAGAGATTTGTCCCTAGATATCTATTGGATGCTTCAAGTAGAGTTACGGGTATAGCCGGCTCTTTGTATTTTTTCCTATTGATAATGAATCCTCTTGCTCTTTCCTGTGGACGTACCTCTAGAGCTTCGTGTGTCTCGTGTTTCTTTGTTGTTTTGGTTATATTCTTTACTTCGAGTTTTGGCACAACAACTGGTATCAGAGCTCCGGGTTCAATCCGAGGCTTTCGTTTTTCCGCTATGTAGGTTGTGCGTTGGTGTGTCTTCATGACGACTTGTTTCGAAGTTGAGAAGTTTGGTGCAGCAAGGAACTCGTAAGGCTTTGTCGGAGAAAGTTGAGAAGCTTGCTGGTACGTAGGATGGTGTTTCCGAGGATTTCCGTGCGAAGGAGGTTTTGGGAGAATTTTGGATTTGAAGCAGTACCTTTAATCGTTTCGTACGAAGGAGGTATGCCTGAACAAGTCTATTTTGATGAGTTGTATCAGATTATTTTTGGTTATGCTCCTTTTGGGTACCGTTATGGAGGCCGTTTGGAGTGCTTCATGTTGGGTTTTGTCATGGAGATTCGGGTCCATTAATAATTCGGGTTCAACTATTGGGAGTATGCGTGGGGGCATACAAGGCTCCATGGTGGGGTCATGGGGCTCTGTGATAGAGTCGGTTAACTCCGTGTGGAGTTATGAGCATGTCTTCTTTGGCATCAGTCATGGATGCATTGGGTGCACACTTGGATGAAGATGATTGCTTGTTTTGGTGTTTAGCTCCGAGTGGAGATTGTTGGAGATATGACTTGAATTTAGACGTTTGAAGAGACACAGAAGTTTGTGGCGAGCAGATTTCAGTTTTGGGGACTATTTTGAAGTTGTAGAAATTTTAGTCCGGACGGGATTTAAGTCCGATCGGACAGTTCGGTCTGAGTTCCGTATGAAATGCACTGGGCTGCGCGTTTTTGTAGGTTTTAACCTAATATTATGTGTTTTCTTATAAATAGTGGCCTTGAGGGCTACTATGGTTGGGACTTCTTGAGTGAATCCCTTTGAGGGGGGCTTCCAGTAGTGTGTTAGGGTTTCTTGGTTGTTCCATTAATGGTCTTGTTCTTGGGATTAGATATTAGAGAGTTGTGTGCGTCTCTCTTTGGTGTGTGTGAGACGTTTGATGCTCTGTGGGTCGCTCCTTAGAGATTGTCCCTAGATATCTATTGGATGCTTCAAGTAGAGTTATGGATATAGCCAACTCTTTGTATTTCTCCCTATCGATAATGAATCCTCTTGCTCTTTCCTGTGGACGTACCTCTAAACCTTCATGCTTGGGGGGGAACCACGTAAATCGTGTGTCTGGTGTTTCTCTATTGTTTTGGTTATATTCTTTACTTCGAGTTTTGGCACAACAAGTTAGCCTCTTTTCGATCTTCATAACAATTTGCACACAACATAGTCGGTATTGTTCTTATTTTTACTGGAATAAAGATTAAAGTCGAGGAAGAACGACCAACATAACGTATGTTGGTCGTTAATTGTTGTTGTACTGCATAAATCGACTGACGTTTAAAGACGCAACCGATGTTTATAGTGTCGGCTGACATTCCATAAAATATTGGCAGCCAGAAGGTTCAAAGCAAAACCTTTTGGTTTCTGTTTTGTTTCTCTCTCTACACATGTATATTACTGCTTTGATTACCCATAATTGTTTAAACAACATAAAAACAAGTATGTGATAAAAAAAAGATTAATGGATAATGTAATCTTGGTTAAACAAAGTAAAGGCCGGTCGCAAGACCAGGCAGAAAGGGGGTGCCTCTCCTTACTATACTTTTGGCTCCCGAATCCACTATTAGAATCTCTGGCCAGGCTCTTTCTTGGTTTAGCCCAAATCAAATGGTGACTAACAGTTGTAGGTGCCGCGCGATGGACACCATGGATTATCGAGGATGGAAGAGAGTCTTGAAACCCGCCAACGGATTCAAAGAAGTTACCAGCACAAAAAGCGCCACGCGCGTTGACCATCACTGTGTGGAGACGAAACGCCTGCGCACGCATCCACAGTTTTGGCGACTCTGTTGGGGACATAGAGAGCCAAGACATGAAAAGTTTAACCAAAATCACATTTTTCGTTTGCTTCTGTCTTCATCTGCATTCATATGCATAAACCACACTTCGACTGACTGAAATCACGGCCGGTTACCGCAGAGGGGCTGTGTTACGGGCTATGTTAGGATGTCAAACAAACCCCACCATCCTGTACTTTCAAGTCTATAGAAAGAAGGATCAAAATACAGTACCCCCGAGGTATATCGCTGGCCTTCCTAACAACGGGGCACCCTTTGGGACTACCCAAACCTTTTTTCGTCTCTAAACTTGTGGAAGAATGGAATTTTTGGTGACGAAAATATTTTTTTCGTCACTAATATGTTCCCTCCACATCTTTTTGGTGACGAAAATATTTTTTTCGTCACTAATATGTTCCCTCCACATCTTTTTGGTGACGAAAATATTTTTTTCCTCATTAATATGTTCCCTCCAGGCCTCCACATCTTTTTGGTGACGAAAATATTTTTTTCCTCACTAATATGTTCCCTCCACATCCTCCTCAGGTGAGCAAACCAATAGGAGACAAAAATATTCCTCACAAAAGATAAGACTTTGGTCCAGGAAATTTTTTTCGTCACCCATTTACTCTATTTTTTTTGACTGGCCCGAAAGTGTATCTTGAGGGAAATGAAACTATAGGAGAGGAATTGTTTTGTCACCAAATCTATGGGCCCAACCCAACCATAGTTAAATTTCTAACTCTGATAAGTTAGCTTCCTAAATTTCATCAACCGTTACTAGAAACAGGGCTATAGCGACGGTTTTATTAACCGTTAGTAGATTAATTTTACTCCACCAAAACTAATTTTTCTTATTTATTTAATCATTTTCTCGTAAAAATTTGCCTCGATCGGGTTTAGAAAGCTTCTTAATTATCGAGACACAATTTCATTAACAAAAATATATATTTTTTTTGTCTGATCAATTGTGTAGCGATAGCTCCCCCGTTTTTAATAAAATTCTTCTTTGCCGATCAAAAAAAAATTGTGCAGCGATAGCTGATTAACTTTATTTTTTGTATGAAATTAATTATGTACTCTTTAATATGTAAAAGATAGATGGTTTCGATTGAAAAAAATGACTCATGTGTGGGGTCGAGTCTTGCAATCTAAAAAAATGACCCGACGAACTTCGATTTTGGTGACAATGACGAGATGTGAAATGCCAACGGTTTAAATTGGCGCTTGTAAATATGGAGTTTGTAATTACATTTAAAATATATATGTTAAATGTAATTTATAACAAACTATTAAACCAGATTAAAAAACACTGATTTGTTTAGTATAAACAAGATTAAAAAAAGAAAATTTATAAAAAGGCTTATGTTAAAAAGAAAATTTATTAAAAATATGATATTAGTAGGTGTTTGTATAATGGGTGTTCAAATGGAGAGCATAAAACAATGGGAATAAAAAAAAACTTATTTTTATAGTATAAACTGGATTTAAAAAAAATTATTAAAAGGCGTTTGTTAAAAAAGAAAATTTTTTCTTTCGAAAAGAAAAATATATATTTAAAAATATATTAGTTGGTGTTTGTATAATGGGTGTTCAAATGGGGAGTGTAAAACAATCGGAATAAAAAAAAATTATTTGTATAGTATAAACTCGATTAAAAAATTTATTAAAAGGCTTTTGTTAAAAAAAAAAATTTTTTGTGTTAAAAAATAAAAAAATTATTGAAGTAGTGATATTAGTTGGTGTTTGTATAAGTATAAAATTTATAAAAGAAATGATATTAGTAGGGGTTTGTATAAAAATAATCCGGTTTTTATAGTATAAATATTAAAAAGGTGCCTAAATGGCACAAGTGGTTGCCAACTCAGCTGGTTCGCGCACGCGCGCTCACAAGCGAGGTCTCCGGTTCGATTCCCAGGAGGAGCAAAATTCTCAATTTTCAGCTGCCACGCGGGTGTCACGTAGGCGCCACACCAGCGCCACGCGGATGTCACGTAGGCGCCACACGTGCGCCACGTGGTAACACGTCAGTAGTTTCCTTCATCAATTTCTGTCACGGTTAGTGACGAAATTTTTTGTCACCTAAGTAGTTTCCTTCATCAATTTCTAGTAACGGTTAGTGACGAAACTAGTGAGTGGGTGACAAATAATTTGAAAATTGGTGATGAAAAATTTCGTCACCAAAATTTAGTATAGGTGACGAAACAATAATTTCGTCACCAGGTGACTTTCGGAGACAACCTATAGGTGGCAAAACTATTTTTCGTCACCAAGACTATTAGAGACAAAAACCATGCATTTCATGACGATTTCATTTGTCTCCAAAGACCTAATTTCTTGTAGTGATCTAAGCTAATACATTGTGTTGCTTGACCAACCTCTGCCAAACCGTTTCATACCTGGTTTGGCAGGCGGATGGTTTGCAATAACTGATGAGGGAGAAGATTTGATTTTCCTAGATGAAGAAACCCACTGCTTTTTTTTTGAAGAAACCCACCGCTTGGCGGGTGATGAGTGGTATTGCTTATGGGATGAAGGGAAGCTAAGGATTGGAAAGGGAGAAATGCAAGGCCTCTATACGGCTCTAGACGCGGAATGATGGAAGTGAGAGGGATGGCAAAAAAGTCTCGAGGACTTCACAGCATGGGCAGATGAGAACATAGGGCACCTAACAAGAAGTGGTAGGCATTACCAACCTGACAACCTGAGAGAGAAGGTTCTCTCACCCGACCCGGTGATAGAGAAGGCAACGATCGAAAAACGCAAGGAACCAATAGTGGAAAAAGATAGGGTTTTAAAGCAGCTGAAGAAAATCCAGGCGGACATTTCCATTTGAGGGTTGCTTAAATCATCGTATGAGCACCGTCAGGCTGTGCTCAATGCCTTGGAGAAGATACTAGTGCCTATTAATACTCTGTCGGAAGCATTGGTGAGTTTGGTAGCATCCAAACCACAACCCACTCTGAAATTCACTAATGCTGACTTACCGCAAGAAGGAAGTGCTCATAACCGCTCCCCCCACATTTTAGTGAGCTGTATGCAAAATCGGGTACCCGTGGTGTTAGTGGATAATAGGTCCGCCCTAAATGTCTGCCGATGCGAACAGCAACAAAATTCGGGTTGAAGATTTCTGATCTACGACCATCTAGCCCTGGAGTGAAAGGATACGACAATGCATAGAGGGAAGTGCTAGGATGTGTAACCATGATGGTCGAAATAGGGAAGGAGAGGAGCGAAGCAGAGTTCTAAGTCATCGACATACCATCAACTTTCAACTTCTTGTTGGGAAGGCCAGGGTTGCACCGTACATCTCAGCTTAACTCGTCAATTTATCGTAGGGAAACCTCCTTCTTGGCTAGATATCGTGCTCTCGGCTTCGTCTGGCGTCTCAGCTTGTTATCGGTCCGCTTAGCTCCTTATCGGCTCAGATCGAATTGTTCATAACTCGATAAAACGTGATATTGATGTAGGACAAGATATAGACCCCTATTATTTATGGAAACATTATTTTAGAAATAATTTTTATTTACGATTAGTATTAGGAGATTTTATTTGTGTTGCCTATTTTGCACGTTTTTAGTTTAATTTTGGTTAGATTTTATTTTATTTCCTTTTAGCAAATAGTCTAGGTTTCCAAGTAATGCTTTGCTTGGCCACCACTCTAAGTAATTTCCTTTTAGTTAGGACTCCTACTAGTATAAATAAGGATGTAGCCTATGGGCATATTTAGCCTTTAATCAATTATAAATCAGAGTTATTCTCTTTCTTCTTGTGGATTCAAGAAACTCGTGGATTCGAGACCTATTTTCGTTTGAACTAGTATGCAACTAGTTTCTCGTGAATTCCGCTGCGTCAAGTGGTATTAGAGCAAGAACGTTTCTGGCTTGATGGCACCGAACAGAGTTGGAGACACACCCCTTGACGTTGCTCAAGGGCTTGCTAATCTAAGGGTGGTGGTAGAAGATCAACAAACGCAGTTTCGCGATTTTCATACAGAATTTCGTGAAGAGTTGCGACAGTTGACTCTTTGCCAAAACCATGGACCAGCAGGGGTTGAAGAAGATCGCGCGGTGGGAGTTGCCCAACGTCGTCCTCTTAACCAGGTTCGGGAATGCGCGGTGGGATTTGCCTAACGCTAGCCCGGTGCCCAGATTGTAGTTGGGAGACACTCAACTAACTGTGCTGATAGTGAGGAATCAGAACTCGATTTCAGGTCTTATCATAATTTGCCTAAATTGAGTGGTTATGAGTATTTTGAAGATATTTTAGATTGGATTTTAGATATTGATGATTTCTTTGAATATGTGAGAATGCCGTCTGAAATAAGGTGGAAATATTTGCTGGCAAAACTTACGAGACGAGCGCTACGATGGTGGTTAGATATGCAAGATAAGAGAGAACGATTGGGAAAGCGTCGTATTCGCGCATGGTCAAGAATCAAAAGACTTATGATGGAGAGATTTTTGCCATGGAATTATGAGCAACTTTTGGAAGAAAAATATGGGCCAAAGCAACAACATACAATTCACACATCTGCCGATGTTGTTGAAGAAGTTGTTAAAGAAGAGGTAATTCAAGTTAATGGTGAAGAGCAAATTGATATCAGCAATAGCGGCAATAAGAATATTGTGGTTGAAGTTAATGAAAAGCAAATCGATACAGATTTGGGTGATAAGCAGAAAATTGATATGGATGTTGGTGATCAAGTTGTTGAGGACCCAATTGATTTTTCAGTTGAAGAAATTGATGTTGCTACCTTATCTAACGACTCTATGGTCAAGCCAGCCCGTCTCAATGAGCCAATTGTTGATGTGTCAATCAATACCAAGATGAAACAAGATCACGAGTACCCACAAAATCAAATTGTCTTTGTTGATTTTCTTGGAGTGCAACAGTATGATTGGATTCTTAATATTCATATGGTGGATCTTGTCAATCAATTGAAGCATGCCGAGAAGATATCATTGCAAGTAATTTTTGGTGTGGAACATTTTTGGAAGGGAATCAAGAAGTTGAAGTATTCCAAGTATCTTTTCTTTTGGAATGGAAGATGGCAGATTTCCAACGAGAACTCGTGGGCGAGTTCTTTTGAAGAAAAGGAGAATGATGTAGGACAAGATATAGACCCCTATTATTTATGGAAACATTATTTTAGAAATAATTTTTATTTACGATTAGTATTAGGAGATTTTATTTGTGCTGCCTATTTTGCACGTTTTTAGTTTAATTTTGGTTAGATCTTATTTTATTTCCTTTTAGCAAATAGTCTAGATTTCCAAGTAATGCTTTGCTTGGCCACCACTCTAAGTAATTTCCTTTTAGTTAGGACTCCTACTAGTATAAATAAGGATGTAGCATATAGGCATATTTAGCTTTTAATTAATTATAAATCAGAGTTATTCTCTTTCTTCTTGTGGATTCAAGAAACTCGTGGATTCGAGACCTATTTTCGTTTGAACTAGTACGCAACTAGTTTCTCGTGAACTCTGCTGCGTCAGATATGTCACGAAATTTTCTGAAAAACTCGCACTTCCCCTGAGGACGACGCCTGCGCGCATGTGGAGCGCGTCCGTTGCGTACCTCGGCCACGCGCCTCCTTTATACGGTGCGTGAGATGTTCTCCGTTCTCTTTTTCCGATGCTCTTTACAGATCTGTGATCATTTGGATGTGATGATCACAAGTGTGGCTTCAAAACTTGTTTTCGAGCAATTCCCAAATCTGAGCAAAGATGAAAAATGATCGGAAAATCTCTCCGGCTTGGCTCTGATACGACTGTTTGTGGGAGTACTTTAAAAATTGAAAGCTCAGAGAAAAAATACACACAAAACACTCACTGATTCTTATTCATATCACTCAAATAAACTTATAATCCACATTCTCACACAATCACTCTCACGGCTTGCAGCCTTGCACTTTCTCACAAACACTGATCTCTCTCTCACTGTCACACTGTATTTCTCTCTCTCTCTCTCTCTCTCTCTCTCTCTCTCTCTCTTACACAAGTTGCACTCCCACAAATACAAACGTTGCACACACAGACATTTATACTTGAAGCAAGTAAATAGAAACCACACACTGAGATCACACACACACACACACGTACACGGAAAATTAATTCACAACAGGGATTGGGTCTCCAAATACTGCGAGAATGAGATCTTCAATCTTTACTGAATGAGTATACCCATCGCCATTCTTGTAAAATGCATCATGAATGCGTGCTATGTTGAGACCTCGCATGTGAAGATCTTTGGATACCGCAGTCGGACTCATCATCTCTTCATTGATGTCCTTCCATGCATTCTCAGTTATTTGGTACAACTCACCGACGGCCTCTGACTTTGAAAATCCATGTTGCTTCATGTAGCACTCAACTCCTGTAGCCACGTTGCCTTTCTTTTCTTCTCCCTAGACAAAATTACAATGAACAATTGTAGATAAATGGTGGCCAGGTATATGCACCACGAATCATGTCTACGTATCATGCACTATCATGCACTTTTATGGCTAGGGATAGGACTAGGATTTGGATTAGAAAAGGGTGCTGTGTAGGGCCCGCAACTAACTAATAAATTTTGCAGGGACTTCCAAAAATTGATTTATAAAGCTCCATTCCACCAACTTGGCTTTTTGACCTTTTGAACTTTTTTAATAGCTATATGAGAGGAGAATGATTTATCTCTAGGGGTGCTAGCTAGTCGAGCCAAATAAGCCAAGCACATTATTGCTTAGCTTGGTCGACTCTTTATTACATGTTTTCAAGCGGCTTGAGCTTGAGATATTTTGGAGAATAATTGTCCAAACTTGGCTCACATTGCAATTTTGTGTTTATGATAAGCTTGGCTTGACTTGTGAAAAATGCAAGGTAATCTCGAACTTTCAAGCCTAAGCATAAGCTGTTGGGTTTTTTTGCATATGTTTCAAGTTTCTACCAAGAGGTGGAGGAGAAAAAGAAAAAAAAAGAAGAAGAAAGATGCTAGTGTAGTGGTGTGAAAAAAGCAACTCTGCTACCAAGGGCGGAGGGAGGAAGAGACAAAGGGGGTCAGTTGACCCCCCTGATGTCCAAATTCTTGTAGAGATAGTTATAGTTTTGCCCAAATTTTTGCTATTTTGACCCCATTTTACAACTCTGTTTTTGCCCAAACCTATTAAGAGTTCAAATTTTGACCCCACTTGTCCAAGTTTTTGCTATTTTGACCCCACTTCACATCTACTCCCTCCGTCCCTTAAAGTTTGACACTTTCGGGAGTGCGTGCCATTTTTAAATTGCCTATATCTTTCAATTCATAACGTTTTATGTGATTTTCATAACTTTGTTTAAAAGAACTAATTGAAATCTATCAAACTAGATCCATATTGCTTATATAAAATATTATAGATTAAAAGAAATAATTAATTTTTTCATAGGGCTGGAATAGTGAAAGTGTCAAACTTTAAGGGACGGAGGGAGTATTTTTTTGCCCAAACCTATTAAGAGCATCTCCACTCTTTACCCAAATTTTTACTCAAATTTGAGTAAAAATTTGAGGAAAAACTTGATTTGATATGACTCATTCCAACTCTTACTCAAATTGTACGGTGGAGATTTGATCTACACCATTGAATGACAAAAGAGTAAATCAAAGTGCAAAAAAAGAGCCTTGAAAATTTGGTTCAAGATTTGGTGATGAACAAATTTGGTGAAACATTTGAGTAAAACCAAATTTTGGTGAAGGATTTGGTGAAGGAGTGGAGTGTGTTTTTTGGTGTTTTTTACTCAAATTTGATTTTGGTGAAAGATTTGATGAAGGGGTGGAGATGCGCTCTAAGAGCTCAAATTTTGATCCCCTTGTCAAAAATCCTGGCTCCGGCCCTGTCTGCTACGCGTAAGTACGTGCACAAACACATTTGGATTGTCCATTTTAGGAATCGACGGTCCGGATTTTAGAAAAACTCTTCCCATGTAACTCTTACATGGAAGTGTTTTTTTAAAATCTGGACCGTCGAAAACACGCGCGGACGGTCAAAATGCACAGTCTGTGCATTTTGCGTACGCGGAGCATGCGTACACATCGAACTTTTGTGAAAAAAGTTGGGAGGCATGTGAGTGAGACCTACTTTTATACTTTTCAATATATTTACACCTACTTTCATAAATTTGTCATATATTTCAACACACTTTTTCAACCTCAACATAAATCGACTAGGCATATGTTGAGAATGTGAAAGTGTCTAATAAATCCGTCAAATGTCACAGCAACCACTTTACAGGTGACAAAAATTAGCAACAAGTTAACAACCCACATTTGCCGGGGTTTTTCAAGAAATAGCAAATTGCCTTATTGTACTTTAAGAGACAAATCATTCTCCTACAATACAGATTAAAAAACCAACACAATTCGTGACTTTAGTCCGTTTCTGAAACAAGGCGAATGAGATCCCAAATCCTGACAAATGATGGAAGGTAATGCTCTTTGATAAAATTTTGTTTTACTAACAAAAAAAAGAGGAGTAAGTTACGTATTGGAATGAAGTTTCAATTTCTTTGAATAAATATATATCTACGAATAAATATTTATTGACTACAAATTCATTTAGTGTGTTTGAGTCGTCTGATGCGTGTGAATCTCACGTCCATCATCTAAAGTCCACATGCATGATGCATCGAATGGTTTGAGTCTGTGTCCACAATAGTATTATACGTACCTCGCGGGTCATGATGTCATTGATTATACGGCATATTGTTGAGGAGGCCGTTTCGATTCTAGGTTTTGATTGTAACCATTGGAATGCCTTAGGCGTTGCAATCTCTCCTTTCATGCCTATAATTGAGGATGTAAAGACAAAAGGAGCTGTGATGGATACTATAGCATTGGGCAAATATTCATCGAACGGTGGTACATGTCCTTTGTTTAGCCACTCTGTCTCACGGTCAAAGCATCTTACTATTTCTTTTAACTGGAGAAAGGGGAAAAAAAGAGAGAAGCAATGTATGTTGAACATAAATCAAAACAGATAGGATATAGAAACGACGAAAAAAGAAAAAGAGAGAAGCAATAATGTACTATGTTCGCCCAAAATAGATTATACGGTCTATCAAATGAGAAATATTTTCGAATTATTGTCATTGTTTTTCGTAGAAGTTAGACAAATTTTTTTTTTCCTTTTTGTCCAAAACATATTCGGGTGCATGAGTTACCGAAACACCCCTTGAAATCAGTGGCGACGCCACATATATATGAACTTGTGGGGTCGGCCAATCTTAAGGGAATTTTTTTTTATTGCTAGTATATTAATTTTTTTCTTAATTTTTAAATGACAACATCATAATTCGATATTGGCACAATACTAGAAAATTTTCTAATCTTTGAAACTCATTAAAAGTTTTGAAAAAAATACCAAACATGCAAAGGTCTAAAACTCATTTAATGTTGTCAATACAAGATTATTTTCTAGAAACCCAATAATAGTTCTGAGAGAATAAAAAATTAAATGGATAAAACTCATTTGATGTTGTCACCGCACAAGATAATTTTATATTCTCGAAACCCAGCAGTTGTTAAACTGCCAGCATACAAAATAAAAGGCTAAAATCTAGCTCCACTTTAATCTTCATGATAAAATTCTCAATACAACGGCCATTTGTAATGCCCCTCTCACATGTGGTGGGACCCACCTCATGTGAGGGCGATAGCGGTTGTAGGAAAAAAAAGAAAAGCAATTTTCACCCCCTTCATTCTCACGTTATCCGTTTGTTGGTTAGACAATTGGAGTCCTCACCATTTTTCTTTTGCCTCTCTTGCAAATTTAGCATCGAACACTGAACCACTCGTACAAATTTTAGTGTTTGCATCTATGATTTACTTTGATATTTATGAATGACCACTACAAGAGAAAACACATTTGGCGACCAAATTTGGCGACCAAATCAATTTTTGTCGCTGATTGTAGCACCTTCAGCGACCAAATTTTGTTTGTCGCCATATGCAATACTTTGGGCGACCAACCAACATTTGTCGCCTATGCATTGCCTTTGGCAACCAAATAAATTTTGGTCGCCGTATGCAATGCCTTTGGCGACCAAATTTTTTTTTGTCGCCTATGCGATCCCTTTGGCGACCAAATTTTTTTTTGTCGCCTATGAAAATCTGAGTCCTTCATTAAAAATATTTTTTTGAGTAGCAGGTAAAAAATAAGCTGTCGAAGAGTGCTTCATTTATTTTTTTAGTGGTCCCACAAAGTCATCCAGACACTATCGGTAAAAAGATGGTCAGTACCCATAGAATGCCATAAAAAGGGACTTACTGCTTCTTCTAAATAACGAACACCGTAGATTCTTTCTTGTGTTGACATCTCCTCGTGTAATTCATCAAAGAAATTTTGGAGAGCTGTGTAGATTCCCTTCATGTAATTTGGGAGTTGATTCATGGCGTCCATGTCGTTCCACCTAAACAAAATTGAGCATGCATCTTAAGTAAGAACCACTTAAAATTCTCTGTGTCTTGTTTTTCTTGATTGTTTCTATTCTTAGTTTGTTCTTCAATGTTGTGTGTTTGATTGTGGGTTTTGGCCAGTCAAATTCCATAACAACTGTTATTAGAGCCCTAGGTTAGTAGGTCACGGGTTTACACAATGGCCGGAGACAAAGCGGAGATCAAGAAGTTCAATGGAACGACCTCTGCATTCTGGAAGATGCAAATGGAGGATATTCTGTATGAGAATGATCTGTATCTAGGGGTGATAAACAAGTCAAGCGAGTCAAGCAGGTGTATGATCAAGCTTTGGTTTGAAAACTTAATGAGCTTCAAAAATACGTTCAAACTTAGCAGATACAATTACATTGGAAGTGGCACCACAGTTGATGGGCCCTCTTCTAGCATGAAGGCAAGAAAATATCATGGGTGTCGCAAAAAATACAAAAAATGTTAGAGAAAATCAATCACACACACAATATAGAATACGAAAACAGTAAAAGAATCGACACACGATTTTATGTGATTCCCCAAAACCGGGTACCTCCACGGGAGCGAGAGCGAGTCTGCTATTGGTAAAAGTCCAGGGCTTTTACAACAGAGAGTATTTATAAGCCCAACTCTATTCCAACCTTAATAATTCCATACCGTACTACGGGCCTTGCGGCCTAACCTATTAGGCCTTGCGGCCTAACCACAACAGTTGAATCCGTGATGGGCCAGATGCCGAGCGGTGCATCTAGCCTTTCCTAGAACTTCTCGGTATGTCTCCACATGAGCCACAAGTTCCAACAGAAAAAAACAAGAAAACACGCACTCCTTTGTATATTTTACACTTTTCAATACATTTTATACTTACTTTTGCACACTTTTCACACATTTCAACACATTTTTTAAAACCTTAGCATAGGCTTACTAGGCACATTTTAGCATTTTCCAAATATCATTACCAAACCATTTAAAGTAGAAGGAAAGAGAAAGGAGTAGTTCTCTCTCAAATTTCTTTATGTATTGTGCACATGTATTGTGTCTTTCCCTTGCGCCCAAGGAGCCTATTTATACTACAAAATATCATACAAACACAGCCCAGAAGGACTAACAAAACTGAATCAAGTCCAATAAGCAGAAGTGCACACCCTGTCCAGCTAGACTTCAAGCCCAAATGCAACGTAAGGTGATGGAAAAGGATCGAGAACACAGGCCGAAGCCCAGGCCAGACAAGACCATGAACCACGGGCTCACAATGCCGGCTCAATCTGGTTGGCATGTGTGGAAAATGTGCCGAAGCCACACACACAAATACACACAATTTCCTATAAAACTTGGGCACCCCGGCCCTCGGGGCCGAAATCCAGAAGCTAACTTAGGACTTTTTTTTTTTTGAACCAGACTAACTTGGGACGTATATACTAACAATACTTGCTTTTCTCAAGCCGTATGTGGGATCAAAGGTTATTCTCACCTTCTAACTCAGTTTCAGAATCAATATCTAATTCAATTCTATATGCATTTTGTTCATTCTTTCCATGGATTTGGAGTATATACACACCCTTAGACCCATCTCAATCAATTGATATTTGGGTCCTACTTAATGCATGGCTCAAAGATATATACCAACACTTATTTCCTCATACTAGGATAAAAAAAAATGCATATAACCCTTTTTGTGATACTGTAGTTTTATTTAATTAAGGAAAATGGTGTACCCATAGCATTGTTGATTTAATTAATGTCTGAGGGTTTTTTTTTTTTTTTTGTAACTTTCTCCAATAAGGAATAAAAATGAGTGCTTCATGATAGAAAAAAATTTCTGTGAAAATCTGAAAATGTGACAATTAGTAGAAGTTTTATGTGTGCAACCCACTCAATGATCAGGCATGTTCATTATTTAGGTCTTGATTTCAGATGCAATTGCCGAAAAATCAACTTTTTTTTTTTCGATCGGCAGTCGAAACATCAACTTAATAGACATCTATAAGTATTTGAACCACTAAACAGTTGTTTTCGTGAAAAATGACTCTAATCATCGAAACAAGAACCAGTTAAAGGAGCCACACAATAGGTAATATTTGTCCATTTTTTAGGTGGATGAACAAAATTGCAGTCAATCAAAGTCTTGCGCATGTGTATATACCTTAGGACTGCATTTGTGAAAAGTTTGAGTTCTTCATAGGTACCATAAGCATCATAGGTATCATCAATCGCTGATATCAGTATCATACTTTTTGTGTTAATCGATCGAGCAAGAGCGTATTGTGGCTCGAAATAAGTAGCTATACCACACAAAAAGAGCTCCACTGCTCTGTCCCTTGAGTAAGGAAAATGTGGCTGTAGATGCAAGTCTTTCCACCTACACATAAAAATTAAGGTCCTCATTAGATCATGATTATATATATATATCATATGTATTAATGTATATACTCATACATTGTAGTATTTTAAAAAGTGGAAAATCATATTTTAAAAAGGGCATTTTCGTTTGTAAAGTGCACAAATTAGTGAGCTGCAAACATTTGTGTAACAGAAGGGGTCGGGGTGGATAACGGTAAAGCTTGGACTTGGGGATTGCTCCTTCTTAATCTTGTTTCAGTTTTAATTGAGCCTACCAGTAGTGAAAAGTGAGATTAATTTTCTCCAAAATTTCGTCAAAATACACGTAAACTAACTTGGACGGAGCAAACAGTTAAATTACCTGGAGATGTGGGAGAGTTCTTCCTTGTGTAACATCAGCAACCGATTGAAATCAATCTTTGCAAGCCTTAGTAGCTTTTCATTCCTAGAAGGGTCGTTTTCATAGAAAGAGATATAGTATCGAGCTTCAACTCTTGGAATGCCCCTTTGGAGTGATTGATACAAGGCATGGGTCACTCTTTCACTCAAATCAGGGCTTAAATGTGGTTTTAACGACTCAAGACCAGCTTTTGTGAAACAAAAAGCCTCATCAAGAATATCTTCTCCATGAGTCTTCAAATAAGTCGCTTCATAAAGGCTTAACATTCCCATCACATCAGTGCTTATGGTTTCCTTGAACTCCCCATTACCGTCTTTGAATTTTTTGAAGACAGCTGATAAGTCACCATCCCGCCAAGATGAGACATTTAGTGTGAGTTTGAACTAAATTAATTTTATTAAACAAATTTCCAAAATAAAAAAAAAGTTATAGATGGTGAAATATAGACAATTGTTTGAGTGGAGGGATCCGAAAATAGTAATGTCTACAAGTCTTATTAAAAAATTAAATGATTGTTTTTTGGGCTGTGAATAAAAATAAATTAGTTTTGAAAAATAGTAAGAGTCATTGGATCGTCTTTAAAATGAAATCTAAACTAGTGATGGGTGAAAGCAAATAACAGAGTGACTTTTAATACAATAAAAGAAGGGGGAAACCGATTTTAGAATTAAAAATGTGGTACCTTTAGGTTGATACGAGAATATATAATCTCAAATTCACCCTGTAACTTCAGAAGCTTTTCATATTCACGTGAGAAAACCTGCGTAGTGATTTTGTTATGATTAGGGTAGGAAAAATTTATGGTATATTCCCTTGAAAATGGGTGTACGGTACACCCATTTATATATGATTTTAGTACTTTTACGTATTTTTTGGTAGGTTACCGTGAATATTTACGTGAATGGTGAATTTTATAAAAATCAATAGCGGTTCGTAACAAGTACAAAAAACATACTCCGTAACTAGGTTACTATGAATATCGACATGAATAGTGAATTTAAAAAAAAAAACTATAACGGTTTGTAACTTGACCAAAACCATATGTAACAAGTATCAAAATTATACATAACCAGTACGACAATAATACATAATGGACTGTACTGAACACCTCTTTTCAAGAAGGCGTACTGTAACGTTCTCCGTGTGTATGTTAGTTATATGCATATCAAAAAATATAAATGCATGACAATATATATCCTGAAATTCATTCAAGGTATCAAAGTTCAAGTCTATGATCAACCCTTAATTAGGTTAATGCTACATGCTCAGGCTTTTAAACGCACGGAATTAATGTAAATGTATGAGAACCGTCTGATACAAATAAGCACCGCAAAAAAACAGCGAGCTGACATCAGATGACACCGAATACATTTGTGTCCGGATTTTTGTATAAAAGATACAGTTTTAAATATTAGTAATGGTACTTACCGGAAGACAAGTTATATCCATGCTGCCTAAAAACTCGAAAGTGAAGCGAAACCATGAACAAATTGTCATCGAAAACACGACTATATTCCTCAAACTTCGGAAATAATTTTTCCAAAATCTCCTCAATCTCTTTCTCAAAGTGGTAGGAAACACCAAGTCGTTCAAGTGTATCGATCAGAACGACCTTGTCTGCTGCTGATTTACCACCTCTAACATCATCTGCTACTACTAGCATATCCTTCACTTCTTCCTTCAACACTTCAACCTCTTCACTGAATTTTTCAAGTAACTGCATCATAGATAGCCAAGTCAACAATGCATACACATTATTTTTCCAGAAGCCCAATATATACTAACCGCAAAAAATAATAAATATTTTTGTTCATTTTCCACTAGAAAAGTCTACAATACACACACTTTAAAGATGTGTATCATATGCACCTAATATGTGGTCCAAATTGTGCCACATCATAAAAATTTATAATATTTTGGTGCATCTCCTAAGTTTTATTTTAAAAAGTACTCGTAATTTTTTCAGCAATATGATTGATTCATAAAATTTTCATAAGGATCAAAAAAAAAAAAAAAAAACAAACATTTGTCTTGTAACTTTTCAGTAATAAAATTCATAGTAACATATTGGGGCGTGTCATAACTTTTATACCAAGAACTCGTAACATTTTTGAGGTGCATATGGTACACACCTAAATAAGAGTGTGTATTGTAGTCTTTCCCTTTTCCACCGTGCTGATTCCAAAAAAAGAAAAAAAATTAAGCGAATTATATAGAGATTAAACTACGTCATCTATGTTGCTACAGGTATATAGACGAGGAAATTTTCCTGCAACTTATGTAAAGGGTCTCGCTACTTATACATTAAGTTAATTTTCCGAATAATATAAAGGATCTCGCTATTTGTGACCATTCAGTCCGATTCTTTATGGGTCCTTTTGGTCCACTTCAATAATCAAAACAGTTCACTTTTTAGAAATTCATCGAGAACATCATTATTCACAGAAAAGATCATGCTAATAAGATAATAATCGATATGTTGTTTGATCGTTTTCAATGAAATCTCTTGAAAGGTGCAAAAAAACAAAAAATTATTTATTACTAGATACATTATTTTTAAGTTTGAAAATTGCCCGTAATTCCGTAGGAAACCAACTTTATGGGATGGAAGGAGTATATCAATCAAAGAACATGAATATGACTTCGGTGTGCTTGATGTCCTCAACGACTTCTAAATCGTGAATAGTTCTGATCGTTGACGTGAGCTAAAAAAATAACCCATAAAGGTCAAGACATGACTCTCGAATTACGAGAGAGGATCCTAACCCTTTACGGCCTGTTTGGTAGAGGAAAATGGAAAGGGGATAGAGGAAGAAGCTGGATATAGATATATAGGAAGAAGCTGGATATAGATATCTGGCTTGGCCATATCCGGTGTTTACTTGGTTCTTTGTTTCCCAAATCTAATTATCCCAGGATATCTATATCCCCCTACCGTAGGGGATGAGAAGGAGTTGGACGGAGATGAACTCCTTCCCCATCCCCGTCCACATCCTAATCCGCAACAGGGGTTTGTTTTCATCCTCCATCCCCAAATGGGGAATTGGGATTCTCCTGAGATTCGAGAATCTAGACATTTAAAAAAGAAGCAAATTGTTAACAATAACAAATATTTGAAAAGCAGTGCAACATAAACATCGAAGTACCAATGTTAAGCATGGACTAAACACTAGCATAATTCTAGAATAAGCAATGTAATGAGAATTCTTCATACCAGAAGGCCACCAAATATTTTTCAACAACATATTTCAAGATAAGCTAGGCAACTCTACACCTAATTTCATAGTTCAAAATAATAAATCACATCATAATTCCATAGTTTCAAAGCAAAAGCAAAGGTAAAAAGATAATTTCGTAGTTTCACTTGATAAAGATTACATCATTAGGCACCAAACATATCATAATTAAAAACATCCTTCCAATTAATAAAGAATACAATAGACCCCTAAGTATCGGGGATTTGGAGGCGGAACGGGGCTCAGGGAATTGATTCGGGCAGGAATATGTCTATCCCAGTCTCCTACCCACTCCCCATTTTTATTTTATTTTATTTTATTTTATAAAAATCTCCATATCCTATCCAATTCCCAAACAGATCTCCAAATCGCCGAACCATTTTGGGCGGGAATCAGATCGGATACAGACGGATTGAATGAAATACCCCCTAAGTAGGAATTTCCTCCAATTGCATATTATTCATCCCCTCATATCCCTCTTTTACAATAACTAAATAAACCAAGTAACTTTTAAACCCCCTTGGGCTTAAGCATTTTGAGCCATGTGGTGTGGCTTGTGTATCAAATTAAGATACTGAGTCAGTTGTCTACATGAGACGTTATAAATGGTATCAGAGCAACCCGTGTACATGACCATGTGGGTTATTACACCAGAGAACATACCCGAAGTGTGGCGACTCTAGTGCTCAACCCCTCGCGAAGGCGTGAGGCCATAAAAGAGGAGAATTGTAATACCCCAACTATGGGGGTAGAGATTGTTTAAGGTAGGATATTTTAAATTGTTGTGCTCTTAAAAAAAAATAAATAAATAAATAAAACTTATAAACCCCCTTCTTAAGATATCCCCCTCTTTATGCTCCTTTTATGATCTCTCCATTCTTCCCTCCAAAATTTATTTCGCTAACAAACAAGCCATTGTATTTAGAAGAAAAGATTGTGGCAGACTGGCAGGAAAATAACCTAGCAATGTACAACAAAAATTATAATACCAGCCAAATGATTCCCAGTAAATAAGTGTACTAAGTGGGGAGGGAAGTAGGAAAGGACTGAAGACAGACCTAACACCTTTGATAATATCTGTTTAAAGTAACTTCTGTAAGGAAGTGGAAGTTTTACCGCTAACTCCTATACCCCTGAAAATCAAGAAACTCATTGCACCTTGTTTGGTTTGATTTTTAGGTAATGATTGGAGGGAGAAATAGGAATAATAGTTAGAACTAGGAGTAACGATTGGAGAGAGACAGAGAGAGAAATGATAATAATAACAGAAAATAGATATAATAATTGGAGATAAATGTGAGTAATGATTGAGTAGTAATTGAGAAAACTGGTCTGAAAATCCAAAACGAACAAGGGTATGTCTTAGAACCATTCCCCCGATCAAAGTCAAAAGACATTAGAGTGGGCAGGCCAAGACACCCAATTCATTACCTTAGATTCCTTCATTCAAATTAAACACCAGCACGCCAAGTAACATAGGTTGAGCTTTCGTGAAAACAGCACCAGGATAATCTTTGATTCTTTGTTTTTTTTTTTTGAACATATCTTTGATTCTTTGTTCAAAACTCTCTTTATGCATTTTTTCCCCTATTATATTTCTTTTACATTTTTATTTTTGTGATATATTGCCGATTTAAAAAAAAAACAATTAGTTAAGATTTTTTTTTTTTTTTCCTGACTAATCAATTATGGCATCGAAGCCTATGCAAGAAAAATGATACATATACTGTTACCTGGGTGTCTAACGTAAATGAGGAGAATCGATCTCTCCATGGACTGGGGGGAAAATTCGCTGAGGGGCGAAGATTCTCAGGATTCCCAGACTTCTCTAGAGAAAGACGTGACATTGTTGATGAAAGAACAAGAAGATAAACAAGAAATTTTTGAGCAATGAATGAAGCTAAAATCTAAGTCTTTTTGAAGAAGATGCATGCATATTCAAATGCCAAAACACATGCTCAATTGCCAACGCATGCACAACAGCGGGAATATTAACGTCCTTTTATAACATATTCAATTGCCAACGCACTTGCTCGCTGTTAGCTAATGTACTTGCTTCTAATTTCTCATTGTCGGTCCTGGTTTTATAAGAACCGTGTTGAAATCTCATCTACTTTCTTGGGCATTGTAGACTTCTCCTCAGAAAATCAGGCATTGTGTGTGTGTGTGTGTGAGAGAGAGAGAGAGAGAGAGAGAGAGAGAGAATTTTTAACCAAAATCATTTTGTTTGGAGCCAGATCATCCCAAAAATACAATAAAGGCACAATTTGATAATCAGTCATGAATGAGTTTTTGCATTCTGATTTTCTCCTCCGTATGAAAAGACCGTATTGCCCGTCTTTTTTGTTATTTCCTGGGATACCCTCATTTTATAATCCAACCCTAGCCAGTCCTCACTCTGGTTTGTCAAAATTTGATTCGTTTTATGTCGGAATTACGTAAGACTTTTATTCTGTCGTTTATGATTTTATTTTCTATGTCCATCACAAAATAACATTACTTATAATTTTTTTAAGGTAAAACTTAAGACTTCCTAGCTAGAAAAAAAAAAAAGGAGACTTAGAAGACACAATTTGAGAAGTGGAATGACCAAACGTTATTTGAATTAACAACCTAAAAACAATTATGAATCTGAAAGGCATATTTATACACATATTACGATGTTATAGTAAATAACCAAATGACAATATGGTAAAAAAATAATTCACAATTTATTGTGATGAGTATACTTCTAAACACTACTTTGTTGTAAAATGTAGGGTCATTTGAATAATCATCCTCCATCCATCTCCAAATTAGAGTTTCATCCTGGTCTCTTTTTGGAGTTAAGTTTCCATCCCGAAATTCAAATAAACCCACTTTTGCCCTTGATTATATATATAAATATATATACTAGGAGATTAAGGACTAAAAGGAATGTTTTCATTCAAAAATTCTTTCCCAATAGGGTAAATATTTTTTGGATGAAAACATACATAATTTTGGATGAAAACATAAAAAAAAATCTTTTGTGGCAAAAGATTTTTTTTTTATTTTTTATGTTTTCATCCTAAATTAATTATGTTTCCATCCAAAAATTCTTTGCCTATAGGGGAAAGATTTTTTGGATGAAAACATAAATAATTTTGGATGAAAACATAAAAAAAAGCTTTTGTGGCAAAAGGATTTTTTATATTTTCATTCAAACATATTTATGTTTCCATCAAAAAATTCTTTGCCTATAGGGTAAAGATTTTTTGGATGAAAACATAAAAAAATCTTTTGTGACAAAATATATATATTTTTTTATGTTTCTATCCAAATTTCTTTATGTTTTCATCCCAAATTTCTTTGCCTATAGAGTAAAGATTTTTCGGATGAAAACATACTTTATTTTTGCCGGTGTAATTTATGTTTTCATCCAAAAATCCTTGATCTAGTAATCATGGTTAAAATTTTTAAGGGTGCCGCATGCGTGGAAAGGGAAACGATCATGGTTAAAATCAAACTAGCAATCATGTCAATGGGTTTTGACATTTTTTTTTACCATGATTCAAGATATTAATTTAATAATTATTACCATGTTTACAGGTACTGGGGGAGAGTACATACTTTCTTTCTATATAGGCCCGCGTAACGGCTGTTTTGATCTTTTTACCATTATTTTTGATCATTTTTTTTTTTAATTTTTACCATGAAATGTCGATTATGTGGTATGTTTTAAAAATCAAATACAAAACATAAAATATGGTAAAATCGAGTAATCATGGTAAAAATTAAAATGATGGAGATAATGAGCCAATAATATGGTTAAGCGTGATTCCAACAACAATTATGATAAGATATCATAAAATGATTTGAAAATCTAGAATTCAAAATTCCCCCCTTTTCTATTGGAATGAAAGAAAATATTCAAACCCATGATTTTAGGTAACTTACATCCCACAAAATTAAGAAAGTTATATCCCACCTATGTAGGCAACAATAATTATATATATTAATACATATCACTAAATAAGAGTAGAAAAGATATTTTACAATTAAAAATGATGAAAACATAACCGTTCAAAATGACAAGGATGAAAACGTACGCGCTATCTCTAAACAGGATGATTATTTAATTACCTCTAAAATCTATTATGCATAGAACTTCCAAATATCTATTCTAATTATAATATAAAAATCTACAATTCACAATTCAAAATAATAAAAAAATCCAAAAATGGGCTCTTCGGCTTTTAAAAATATTCAACCTCCATCCTAGGGGTGCACACACCTCGGGCCGGGCTGGGCTTATTCTAAATACTAACGAGAATTGTGAATGCTCAAGCCCGGCCCATTAAGAATCAGGCTTCATTTATATTTCCAAACTCAGTCCAATTAAAATTTTATTTCCCATACCCGCCCAACAAACCCATTTATTTTTGGAAGTGTGACATCACAAACATAAATAAATCAACTACAATGATCACAAATTAGAATTCACAACCAGAAATACTTGACTTTTATGGTTTCACAAACTATTAAAAATAGACCCTATGGTTCTAATAATTGAATTGTCCCTCAAAAGGTAATAAAAGTGTTCAAAAAGTGAAACTCTCCAACATTCATAAACTTGACATGCAAAAATAATTTCCTGGTCTCTCTGTTGCAACTTCTTCATAGCATTTACTATAGCATTTACTATCGAGAACATTAAAAAAAAAAGGATAAAAGGAGAGGAGTAAAGAAAATGAAGAACAGCAGAGTGGCAGACTTCTAGTTTTTTACGGGAGTACGGGTATACATACTCTATTAAAAAATTAACAATATTACATTCGGGCCGGGCCCTGAGAATTTTCCCAAACCCATCCCATTAACTTATCGGGCTTAAAATTTCAACCCGACCTAACCCTATAAACCTAAATTTATATCCCAAACCCTAAAAAAATCGGACTGGATTGGACGGGCCACTGGGCCGTTGTGCACCCCTACTCCATCCGACAGAACAATCGATCGAATATTGTTTGCCTTTAGATCTCTGCGAAGAGCTTAATAAATTGCTGCCTCCTACTAGTTGCAATGTTAAAACAGAGATGCCAATTGAACACCATGGAGTGAATCGTGAGATTCACGTCCTTCGTAGTCTTTTAAAAATATCCAACCTTTTGCCGATGGAACAACAGATCGAATATTGTTTGCCTTTAGATCTCTGCGAATAGCTTAATAAATTGATACCTCGTACTTGTTGCAATATTAAAACAGAGATGCCGATTGAGCACCATGGCGTGAATCATTCACGTCCTTCATAGTCTTTTAAAAATATGCAATCTTCCTCCTATAGAACAACAGATCGAATATTGTTTGCCTTTAAATCTTTGTGAATAGCTTAATAAATTGATACTTTGTACTAGTTGCAATATTAATAAATAGAGATGCTGATCGAACACCATGGCGTGAATCATTCACGTCCTTCATAGCATATTCAATTGCAAACATAAGTGATACTCAAAATCTCATGTGTATTAGTACGAAAGTGCAATATAAAATCATAAAGAGTACTTGCAATAAATCACATGTGTATTAGTACGAAAGTGCAATAAAAAAATTACAAAGAATACTTGCAATTGTACAATTGTCCTGATCCGGGATCCTGTAGTGCACTGCTGCACTACAACCCTTCCACAAATCTTCATATTTTGAGCCAAAAAGAATTAAATCAGTGTATTAATTAATCCACTAATGTTATTTTGAGAGAAATTATGGTGATTAAATTGTGTAGTGTGCACTCTAAATGCACACTATCCTGAGGTGGCAAATGAGGAGAGACCCATTTTTTGGGTGAGCCCCAAATTGGGCTTCTTCTCATTTGCCACCTCAAGGTTGTGTGCATTTGGGGTGCACATGTGGTGTACCCATGTTATTTTCCGGCCGAACATAGTCATCCACGGAGGCCCAACCAACCATAGGTCTAGAGGAATTACGGGCCAGTCGAGTACGCGGTGCATTATTCCCTCTAAGTCCATTAGATACACCTAGTACTTTTTTTTTTAATCAGTACCTAGTACTTGATCGAATATTGTTTGCCTTTAGATCTCTGCAAATAGCTTAATAAATTCATAACTAGTACTACTTGCAATATTAAAATAACTAGCGTCAAACTTGTGCTATGCACGGGGCGAATCCAAGTCACTCTACCATTACATATAAGATAAGTAGATAGATATTCTCGTCCGTTATTGCTAGCGGTGACCTGTGCTATGCACGAAACTTGCATTGTGTAAAATGATTAGTATTATAATTTAGTCAAGCCAAACCAACTAAAGCTCATCATACAAATCAATTAACGCCAATTTATTTATAGCTTTTGATGTATGCATATTCACTTAATCAAATCATGTGTTCGTGAGTTGTGTACCTATTATTGAACGCATTGAGTTTAATGTATATGATCTGACTTCTTGAAGAAATATTTCATTAGTTTTTTTAAAATTAAAAATTTCAAAGGAAAAGTAATGGAGATGCATATTTTTTTTTACAAAAAAAGAGAGGAGTTAAAATAACCTGTGTAATGAATGAGATTTTTGACGTGGGCAATCAAAATTAATTGCAATGACTATACATATATGTTTTAAGGAGAGCATCCAACAAACAGATCCTTGTTACAACTGATTCAACATCATTTCGTGTTTACAATGGATCCTACTAAAAACTATGTAAAACCAAATTCAAAATATATGGAATGTTATCCAGCATATGAAAAAACAACAATAAACGTGCTATCATCACCCATTACCCATATGTTGCTCTCATAAAGAATAAATTTGCACATAGGATTTACAAAACTACGAAACTTTTGTGTTTTCTTGTAGGAGTATCTTTATCTATATGCGAGATCCTCACCTTTTTGACAGATTTTTTTTTACAAAATACTTAAATATCATGCAACGAGGGAAAGGTTAAACATTAGTGCTTGATTACTCACAACGAAAAAATAAAACGCAGAAATAAAAGTTCAGTCATAAAAAGTGAAGAACAACCTTCAAAGTGATATATTTTTTACTATGTTTGATATAGTTTTTTCCATTCCACAAACTCCAATAGAATTTATGAAACAGGTGTGAAAAAATAGAACTTTTATTTATTTTTATACTTTTTTTGCTTGTGTCTCCCTTTTCAATGGGATAGAAAAAATGATCGTGGCATCTATCTATAGATGATATAAGTCCATAATATGTTGCAAGAATAATAGAAAAATTATTTTAATGAACCAATCAAAAGTAAAACCAATAGAACTTGCCCTATAATACATGGAAAGCATCAACGTATATAAGCAAGTAATAGCATAAAGTAATTCTTCTTTCCTCCTCGGTGTACCCTTGTCGAGTTGATTATTATAATATTTTCTTTTGTAGATAAAAAAAAACTAAAGTAATACTTGGTCGAAAAATAAACGACAACAATATGGATGCATGTATTTTCAAAGAAATTGACAAAACTCCGAATAAAGAGAAGAACTTGTAACTTTTGTCTTGAAGAATGTACATTTTATTTTGAGTCTCTGCTGTAGGGAAAAAAATTAAAAGAGATCATTGCCAAAGAAAGTGTGAAAGGTCAACATACCCAATATGAGAATCGTTCATTTCTTTTGCAGATCAGGGAACCTAATAGTAACAGCAAGAATAGCATTTGGTAGTTGTCCCTACTGTAGTTCCTTCAACATATTCTGATCATCTATAGGTGATTAATACCCAAAGAAAACTAATACCTAACGGATCGATAATGAAATGAGACTACAAAGAAAACTACTTAATGTCTAGAAATTCAAGCAAGAGGATAGAAATGAAATAGACCATATAAAGGCATTCAAAAATAAGATAGAGAAAATGTATTAACATCTTTAAAAGGCGGTTGCATTAAGAATAGGATATCAATAAAAAAACATCAACCTTCTTATGCAATGTCACTCTATTAAATGTCTGATTGTGCTTCGACGCATGGTATTGCCAGTTGAAGATTAATATTAGAGCACCCATGGCCAATTGAACCCATCATTATTGTACTCTTTAAAGATGAAGATCCTGCATTAGCATAACTACAAAGAAAATCAAACCCTTGAAATTAGAAGAATTACCACATAAGATACTTTGAACAAAGAGAGAGAGAAACCATACATGCGGAAAATTTATGTAAGGGACTACATTTGAATAAGAATGTGCTAGTTCTAATTGTGGTATGATTTGACATAACTGATATATCATGCAAATGTAATTATGGTATATCATATATTTCCTTTGAAAAATGAATAAATCAATGAAGAAATCATAGATTCTAATTAGGAATACTTTTTTCAAACCATTTCCTAAGTATAAGCATCCTTTAAGAATCATGGAGAGATACGTAGAAAATAAAGATGATTGGTCCCATTATGAAAAATAAGAAGTTTTTACGGAATAACAAAATATCTAACATTTTGAAATTTAATAAAAGATTGAGGGAATGTGAGAAAATTTTGTCACATGCTTCACTCAAAATCCTATATGACAAACCAATCCATTCGTGCCACTTGAGCCCCTCACATTGCTTGTCCCAAAAACCCATCCTGCAATACTTATGAAAAACTAGCAGGAACCCGTGCTGTGCACGACAATTGAAAGGGAAAAAATGAATTTTTTTTGAATGACTTATTTTCTTATCATGATATATGTAATAAGTTAAAAACATTAGATATATCTAAACATATATAAATATTGTTTACACCCATCAGATTTTGAGATAGTTAAAAACGTAAGTGTATCTAAAAATTTACTGTTATACCACTCGTCAAACTTTGGGGCCTTCACATGAAAAATAAAGGCCCTGTAGCGAGCAATAATAACTATTCGTTCAGCAATCAATGGTCTTCTTCTACAGAATAGTTTTATTCATAACTGTTCGTTTGACAATCAATGGTCTTCTTTTATGGAATAATTTTATTTAAAATCTAAACCGTTCAAAACAATTTTAAACGTCAACTCGCTACAGGGGTGAGGCCCCCCGAGTCCAGGAAAAAATACTATGCAACACTATATTAGATAGATAGATCTGCTAAATATAAAACATGCAAATCAAATTAAAAAAGTAAAGTGCCTAGACTTAATGCAATATTATAAATAAAACTCTTGTTTGAAGTAGCAGGGGTTTATTCAATGCATGTGTATATGGCACACCCAAGACCAAACCCGCATATAATTTCCTAAAACCTGTGTATGTCTTGCTATATCGTTTATTTGTATATCAAATTTTTTAGCACAGGTTAATTGCTATGCTCGGAATAAATCCGTCCTAAGGTACTTAACTTGTGGTTTGCAATATTAAAAGTCACGTGCAATATTAAGTCACGCGCAATATTAACAGTCACAACTAAATCAAAACATAATTTGCAAGTGTTGTCTTTACAAAATTGTCATTGAAAGAAAAGAACTACTCCCTCCGTCCCATTTTAAATGTCCATCTTTCTATTCTAGGATGTCCCAAAATAAGTGTCCACTTTTTATAAATAACCATCAAGAATTCAAGATATACCAAACTTTCAATTCTACCCCTAAAAAGTACTCATCGATTTGATAGTTTTTGATATTCATATCATTTTTAAATTGACAATATCTTTCAACATATAATATTTTTCATGATTTTGAAAATTTTGTATAATAGAATTAATTAAAATCTATCAAACAAGATCCATATGACACATTTTTTGAGATCTATATTAAAGGATATAACCAATTTAAATACATTTAATTGACTTCACAGTTTTTAAGGTTATTTTTGGAAATTTAGAGTAAAAATTTGAACTTCTTAAAAAGCTCGATTTCCCGTAGAGGACATTTAAATTGGGACGGAGGGAGTACATCTTATATTTATTCGTCACTGTCACCATCATGTTTTTCGAAGTATCTCCATTCAACTGCATCCCCTCTAAAATTTACAATATAGGAAAAACGAAATCAAGATAAGTTAAGTATGATTATAATCCATATAATTTAATAAAATTACAATAACAGCAACAAACGAAAAACTCATTTTGAGGAGATCTATTCAAAGCTCCACAACCTATTATTGAAGAGCACTTTGATCCACTGCTAGCTTACATTGGTTTGAATGCAAGAAAAATCCCTAAGAAAGACTAAATGGGTTATCCATGTTATTGATTGAAAATGACTTGGTAGAAGAGGTGGATTATACAAGTGTAATTGATACTTTTGCTTCTAAAAATGCAACACAAGTAATATTCAAATGATACTCAAGCGTTATATGTTTTTGGACACTTTGAGTTTTGACTTTTTTGTTATTATATAATGATTAATGATTAGCAGAACGTTATATTGTTTTAGTTTTCTCGTATTATGGTTGTTACTCGAAAAATTATTTAAGTATTATACGGGCACAATTTTTGGACTAGGCTTAAAGCACTCCAAGCCCTTGGGCTGACACTGCTTGGTGGTACTTTCTAAATTTTCCCATGAAGGGCAAGAACTTCTAACACGTCGTGTTCATGTTGGACGTACACCAAAAACTCGGAGGTGTAAGGGCATCCTTATTTGACTTCCTACTTTAACTTTTGAGTTAAAGTAGAGAGCCAAACCCCTGTTACCCCTCAAAACACTCAAAAATCAGCCTCTCTATTCTCCTTACTCAAATTATTTTTGCTATAGTGCCTATGAGTAGGCACTATTCACGTACCATTCTTTTTTTTATTGTTTTCTGTGGGGCCATGGGTAACCCAAGAGAGAGAGGTAAAGCGGACAGAAGAGAGAGAGAGAGGGAGACGGAAGAGAGAGAAAGAGAGAGGGAGGAGAATAGAAAAAGTGGTAGTTGTATTGACACTGCTTCTCTTTTACGGAAAAAAGTGGTATTTTAGGGGAAAAGTTGTTTTTTTTTTTTTTTAAGACTTAAGGGAATAGTTTAATATAGTAAAGTTAAAATAGAGAGTATTTTGTGAGTTTTTGATAAAGTGACTTGCTAATTTATAAAAGGTGATTTGCTAAATTTGGTGAAAATTTTGGGTAGGTTGATAATGATGTTCTTAAAAAGTAAGAACGTCGATCGAAAAGTTATAGGTATGGAATAAGGAACTCGAGTTGCTATATTGTTTGGGTCTCATATCCCTTCAATTACATTAACTTTTCTATCAGTCATTTTCACAGGAGTATAACTAGACCATTCACTCAAAATGGTGTAATAAAGCAGCCACATCGTGTGTACTGCTATTGTAGAAAAGAGAAAAGTGATATTTTTTTGTAAAACAAAGGCTCCGTGTGATAACACCCATGGACCTACTTTCATACTTTACTGCAGAGTGAATAACTTTTGAAGAAACAAACGAACAAAATCACATGCACTGATAATTGATAGAGAAACAAAATCACAAAATCACATGCTACAGGTTACTTGAGAAATTCCGGAGAATGCAAAACCGGAATGAGTTGAAGACCAATTTTCTTGTGAACTGTTAATCCATAAGCCTCACTCATGTCCAGATCCTTCCCACAAGCACCACCTAGAAGTTTCCAGTCGAACCAGTACAAGACGTTGGCAAGTACCTGTTCAACATTAGTGACACCAAATAAGATGCCAGGGCAGCCCCTACGCCCGGCACCAAAGGGGATGAATTGGAAGTCTTGCCCTTTAAAATCGATGGGGTTGTTATTGAATCTCTCTGGAAGGAAGTCTTCTGGCCTATCCCATAATTTGGGATCCCTTTGAATTGCCCATACATTGATGAATACTTTTGTTTTTGGCGGAATATCATAACTTCCCAACTTAGCACTCTCAATCAATTCTCTAGGAACCAATAAAGGACCTGGAGGATGTAATCTAAGAGTCTCTTTGACAACACATTTTAAGTAATCCATTTGACCAATATCATCGTGATCTACCACATATTTCTTCCTGACCACTCTTCTTACCTCTTCTTGAGCTTTTCTCATCTTTGTCGGATTTTTCATCAACTCTGTCATTGCCCACTCCATGGTTGTTGAAGTTGTCTCTATTGCAGCTATAAACATGTCCTGTAATTTGTAAGGACAAAAGATTCATCGAGTTGGTAAACTAGAGATGGGATTCATTGAGTTGACATAAAAAAAGAGATGGGAGAGAGGGAAGCAGAAGTTGGGAGAGGAGAGCAAGAAACCGTTAAAATTGCTTTCAAACTGTCTTGAGTAATATCCATCGCCAGCATGCCTCCCTTCTGAAGTTGGAACAGGATTTGAATAAAGCAATTCTTGTCAGGTCGATCATCGTTTCCTTTGAAACTCCTATGTTCTTCAATGACTTCATCAAGAAAAGCATCTAATTCTTTTGAAGTGTCTTTCAGTCTCTTTACGAAACCAGTTAAAACATCCATCCATCCAAGAGAAGGGAAAAAATCTAAGAAGCAAAATTCTCCTAAACGGTCCAATACAGACCTTGATAACTCTCCAAATCTTTTCATATTATCTTCTCCTTCATACTTTCTGCCTAGAACACATCGGGATATTATGCTGCTTGATATATGAACAAACAACTCTCCAAGATTTATTGCCGATCCATCTAGACTTGCACCACGCATCTTCTCAATCATCACTGCAACTTCTTCTTCTCTTAGTGAATCAAATGATTGCACCCTATTAAGGCTCAAAAGTTGCAAAAGACATATCTTTCTCATTTGTCTCCAATGCTCATCGTGGGATGAAAATACTAGATCACGGCATCCATACAATAAGCTCTTAGCAGCTCTTGTTTGGAATCTATTGGAGAAAGTAATGTCATGGGTTTTCAAGATTTCTTTGGCTATCTCTGCTGATGCGACCACAAGAGTTGGAGCACGACCCAAGTTTAGGAACAACATAGGGCCATATTTTTTTGAGAGGTCGCAGAGAGACTTGTGCGGGAGTGTGCCTAGAAGATGCAGGTGCCCAATTATAGGAAGCCTCGGAGGCGATGGAGGCAATTTGAGTATTCTTCCACCTTTGAACAATTTGAGTGCAAATAGGAAAAAAAAGACGAGGGATGGGAAGAGAAAGGGATTGATCATTATTGTTTCGAAGAGCTCTTGCCACCATTGTAGCAATATTGGTGTTGATGCCATTCTTACACCAATTCTGTAAGAATGGATCCCTCTGTTCAAATTATAAACTAGTTTTAGTTTGCCTTAGCTTCAATCTCACGCTGGCCTGGGCAGTAATAATGTCACCATACATAGCAGCTTCTATTTTAATAAAGATATCAGTAATTAATTAGCACCCCAATGTTTATTTCCTGAAAATTATAGATCTCAGTTGTGGCGCACATGATGAACAAGATTAACTATAATTAAGACCGTAAATCACTCTCTTTTCAATGAGTAGGTAGTTTGATCACTGAGGGGTGTTCCTCTAATCCAGTTTTTTGAAAAAACTGTTTTTTCACAGTTTTTTATGTGATGTGTTGTGAGAGAATGACTTGTCTCGGTGTTTGGAAAAAACAGTTTTTTGTTAGTGGAACACCCCCTGAAGGTTGGCACCTCTTTGACAGCATTTGGCCTAAGCATTTTTTCTTAATCGGAAAAGAAAATTTCATTGATCAATTAAGATAAAAACATGAAATTGATGCAATAAGGAAAATAATTGACCGTGTCTGTACCAAAAATATATTTATAACAACAAAGAATTAACCTTTATTCCAGAGAATAGTGGTTAAGTCCGAGGTCGTTCCACATAGACAGATTGGCTAAGTTATGTCACTTTCGACTGACTTCTAATTTAATTCAGAAAAAGATTGATTGGTGTTTTGAATTACTAAATTAAAACGAGCAATAATAAAATTGAGTAAAATTAATGGAGAGAGGATTTAGGATTTTGAATCTACCCTGACCATGTAACTAGGCTATGTATAGGCTAGGGTTATTATTCAAATCGCAATTGTCGAGAAGATAATTGAGTTTTAACATGCATGGGCTATCCCATAGCATAGATCGTCTCATTGGCACAAACTGTCTCTTTCACGGGCTGTCCAGTGACACGATCCATCTTACATGCATAACTCATCTCAGTTACCCAAGCACAAGTAGAGAAAACTATTGAGTAACTAGTATTTCAAAATGCACACACAAATACACAATAGATTGAAAGAATTGAACTCATTCCATCTAATTATAATAAAAAGGGTTCTTAGTTAAATTACTAATTAGAATGAATAAAGCTAAATCCTATAAATAAACAAAGTTACTTGGACCGGGCTTCATCTTCCCCCTAGATAGGTGCTTTAGCTAGCCATGGAAAAGGTTGAAACACTTGAAGTTGAAGAAACCACGAAGAATATGAAGTTCTCTTGATTTGTCTCTCTCTAGGGTTGCCTCTCCACAAAGTTTAGAACAGATTTTTTTTTTTGATTGGTCATTCCTAATCTATTACATGGAGAACAAATTCAAAACCCCCAAAACATACATAATAGGTCTCTATTTATACACAAATCCTAAAAATTACGTTAAAAAGCGTATTTCAAATCTAACTCGGGCCCGACCGTCTGGACGGAAATTACAGAGAGCAGTTCTTCATTCCAGTGATGCTCCTGAGTGATGCCAAGGTGTCCCTCTTCACTTCGGTACTTCGTAAGACCCTCAAAACTGCATGTTCTTGTTCCTAAGCATCTCAGATGCCTACAAACACGACAGTAACACTAAGATTCACCAAGTAACACTATGGTTAGACCGTTGAAGGATAAATTAGGGGAATAAATGGGTGCTTTTCAGTATCTATTAGCTATGAAGCAGCGACACTGTAGGGATCGCAGTGTCAGGACACAAGGATACGGGGACATGCCGGGGACATAGCTAGAAACATGTCCGGACACGGCACATGGTGTTTCCAATAATTCACTTTAATTTTTGGAAGGGGATACGGTTGGTGACACGGGCTGACAAGGGTGAGACATGGATGGGGACGCGATGGGGTGCATCTGTAATTTTTTAAAATTTCTCGGGGGTAAATAATTCTTAACATATACTCCCTCTACCCTTTTTTTAATGTCGACTATTCTATTTTGAGTTGTCCTTTAATAAGTGTGTATTTTGAGAAGTTAATGGGTAAAAATTTGTACAATTATTAGTTTGCCCTTTTGAAAAGTTAGTAAATAAAGAGTTATTAGGTAAAAGTGGAGGATAATTTTGGAAAGCTGAGAGGTAAAAGTTGATGTGAAAGGTGTAATGTTAATGTTTCTTTAATAAATTGGATTTGCGAAGAACACACTTAAAAAGAGACAGTGGGAGTATTATTTTTTTAGAATTGAAAGTTGATGTTATAAATTTATGAGCTAATGTAATCAATCTTTATACAAAAATTATGAATTCAAGACTAATATTACAAATTTCTACACAAAATATGATGAATTCTAAGAGATTCAAGGGAGTGCCTACCATGCACACTTGTATTGTAACATTTGAATAATGATAGTGACACAAACTTTGTGCCACAACCAACCACAATCCCACTCACATGGGGTGTGGGGCCCGCATGTGGGGCCCATGTGGGACCCACACCCCATGTGAGTGGGATTGTGGTTGGTTGTGGCACAAAGTTTGTGTCACAATCATTTTTGTATTTGATATGCAGCACATGTAACATGTTAACTGAGACCCTAATAATACCTTCCCAAATAAAAAAAATTCCTCTTCTTTTGCTTGACATTCTTTTCTCCTAGTCTACCTCGCAAAAAATTGGCCGTTAAATAAGTACATAGCTAAGATAATTATATCATAAACCATTTGGGGTTCTTGAAAAATCTAAATGTAAGTACAAGAAATGCATTTGGCCTAGGCATCTTCGACATCGAGAAGATTTGGACGAATATGAAAGATTTGAGATGCATATCTTGTGTAACGTCTGTTGGTGCAAATCAGGGAGTCTTCGAGAAATTCGAACGCCTTGATGATGGAACCCGTAAAACTTGCTTCGAGGCACGTTACTGAGTCGCTTTCTAAAAACAGTATTCGCCCCCACCATTTGGTGTGCACATTTTTTATTTTTCAGTTCAACACGTGAATGTAATAGGATTGTGCCATGTGAGCTGAGGTTTGGAGATTGACATTGGGTATGTTATCTCCTTGAGTGAGTTGGATAGCTAAGTGTGTATTACTAGGGAACACTACCCTACCGAATTACGTTTTGGTACGAATGTTTCAAAACTTGGTACACTACCCTAGCAAATTACGTTTTGCTCACTATTTTTCATCCTTTGATGCACACTTACCATTTTGTGAGGAGAAGGAAAAAGGATAATCAGATTAGCAAACAAGCTGACCACTTTGTACCCCAGAAGAATAAGTAATTTTTCTTTGGTGAATGGCTGTTTGACATCGAATTGTTATTTCCTCCAAAGTTAATGTAGCTCTAATGTTTTTAGGGTACACGCTAATTGTTCGAATGCACGCTAATTGTTCGAGCCGTGTCCTATCGTGAATGAAAAACTATTAATAGTCAACCCAATATGATCCCAACTGCCAGCAATATTTTCTGAAAAGGAGATCATGACTTGCACGACAAATCTTCCGAACAAAAACAACAACAAAAAACAAAAAAAATCGCCAATAATGACTATCGGAATGTTGGAGACCATCAATCTTCCGCTTGTGAATGTGATTGGAGGAAGTTGGGATGAGTCATATCGTCATTAGAGCTCACCGTCCATTTGTCACATTGCAATCACTAATTGTGTTTGCTTAATCCAAGGCACTAGGGGACAAAACAATGCTTAGGAAAAATGAATACCGTTAATCATAATAGTAATTAGTGAAGATGAAGAGTCCATAAGTAGTATTCTACAGAAATTCCGGCGGCCCATACTGCAGGAAATCTTTGTCCAATGTGACGGTGTCATTAATAATATCTCTCTTTATTCATCAAAAAATTACAAATTCCCTCACATCTCAGATTCATGTGTGGAAGTAAATTATAATCTATTGTTGATAATTCAATTTCTCCATCCGTCCATATTTGTTGATCTACAAACATACTTTTTTCCGTTCCTTCAAATATGTCTATGTTTGGAAGCAACGATGGAGACAGAGGGGTGACGGCCGCCATCACAAAGTTTTTAAAAAATACAATTATTACATAGAAAATAAATTTTTATCCTCGAATTATATAGTCACGCCACTACTAGATTAAACCGAAATTAATCTTTTTTGGTACTTTTTGTGCATATAACAAACATCATTGATTAGAGTTTTTATGTTATTATAGTTTTTCGTAGAGTGAATGAATATTCATAATGCAATTTATCTTTTTATTTTTTAAGTACATATTTTCACCACTACAAAGATAAATTCCTGGCTCCGTTCCTGTTTGGAAGTCAATGAGTAAACAGTGTACATTTTACTCTCTTGCCCTTGTCCTCAAATGTTATTAATTTGCAAATCAATCATTATTATTGAAGAAGAAAATTGATATGGGAAATCTCTTGAAAATCTTCAAAAGGTACTTGTGGTGTCTCTGACTTTTTCGAGAGAGAGAGAGAGAGAGAGAGAGAGAGAGGACCTTTTTTGTCACCGCTATGTAAAGGCAAACAAAAGAACAAGTCTTGATTTCATTACCCTGGCCTTTACCCCATTTGCACCCAAAATTATCTCCTTTACCAGTGCCTCCCTCCCTTCCTCATCAGCTTCGCAATATATCATTACCCTTTGCTGATTTTTCTTTTGGAAGTCAAATCCCCCAAAGAAATCAATGGCCTCTGGTTGGTTTCTTTTGGCGGCTTCAATTCTTCTCTCTGGCTTGGCAGAGACTTGCTATGGCGTTACCTTCTCTTCCCTTCAGAGAACCCTAGTGCTCTCTGCTTCTCCCACGCCCGGACAAGGTATCAAACCCTTCTCTCTCTCTCTCTCTCTCTACATATATATATATATGTATGTATCTCTCTCCCTCTCTCTCCCATACAGTGGCGGAGCAGGATTTTAACATGAGGGGGGCCGATTTAATAGACATATTTTTATTTTTATCTAAGCATATATTTATTATTCCCTCTATCCCGTTGTTTATAGTAGCCTATTCCATTTTGGGTTGTCCTTAGTAATGTGTGTTTTGAAAAGTTGCGTAAAAATTTGTAAAATTATTTATTACCCTTTTGAAAAATTATAGTGGGTAAAGTATTAATAAGTAAAAGTGAAGGATAATTTTAATATGAAAAATGGAGGTAAAAATAGATGTGAAAGGTCTAAAGTAAAGCTGTAAAGGTAAAAGTTGATGTGGAAAATATAATGACGAATGCCTATTTAATAAGTTGGATTTATGAAGCAACACACTTAAAAATGGACCAAGGGAGAGTTTGTTTTTCATTTTGTACAGTGAGATTGCTCTAACCTAAAAGTATATGAATCATTATTTTCTATTCTTTAGGATACTACAATACTCACATGGTTATTTTCCACTTATGAAAGAAATTTTGAGATCAAAATAAAAAACTAACTTGCTTTTTGGGAAAATCAGACTAAAACAACAAGATCATAAGAAATAATTACATTTATAATATCAATAATATTTATTATTAGTATTATATTAATAAAAATTTTAAAACCCGGGGGGGCCGGGACCACCCCCAGCCCCCATGTACATCCGCCCTTGCTCACATATGTGTGCGTAGATGAAAGTACGAAGGTATATATGATCAGACTAGATTTAGTCAAACCACGAAACTTCGAATTGTCCTCTTAAGCTAATGCATCATACTATCCCAATCCAGGTACCTCGAATCTGAAATTCCTTCAACTCTGCTTTCCTTAATTTTTTTTCTTCATTTTCTGTGAATAATATAATTTTGAAGTTTTTATTAGTAAAAGTTTGTATTGTTAGAATAGTTAGATTAGTTCCGAGACAAGCAATTCCAAGATGAGTTGACCCTGGCACTAAGCGTACTTCGTTGGGCCAAAGGCGTCTTTGCAATATTATAATTTTGAAATCTGTGGTGAAATTTGTAATTTACCCCCCGTGGGCTTGTCCCAGAGGAAGGAGTTAGCCCTTGCTTACAAGTGGGCAGGGTTTGATACTTTGACTACTCTCCAGGGCCGGAACCGCGATTTACCTAGTGGGTCGGGGCGGTGGTTGTTTCAGCTCATCCAGAGGTTTACACTCTTAGATGGGTCTAATTAGTGGCCCTCCAATAGGGTGGTTCCGTCATCAGTTGTTAGTTTGTTTCACCATTCGTGCAGGTACGCTAATTAGGGGATAGGAAATTTTGCTACCTTAGAACAGTAGGAATTTGTTCATTTCAAATCATACCAATGTAAATTTTGCTTTTAAAATTTTTATACGAATGAAATGGAACTTTTGCAGTGCTGAAAGCTGGGGAAGACAAAATGACAGTGACATGGTCATATAACCAAACCTTCCCAACAGGCACAGACTCAACCTACAAAAGCGTTACGGTCAAGCTCTGCTTCGCACCCGTAAGTCAAGTAGACCGCAAATGGAGGAAGACGGCGGACGACTTAGCAAAGGACAAGACTTGCCAATTCAAGGTGGTGTCCGGACCCTATACCCCAGACTCCTCTTCCTCCACTTGGACCATAGAGAATGACGTGCCTACCGCGACTTACTTTGTGAGGTCATATGCTTATGACTCGGACGGTGTTGAGGTTGCCTATGGCCAAACCACTGATGCTCATAAGACTCAGAACTTGTTTGAGATCAAGGGGATAACTGGCCGCCATGCCTCAATTGATGTTGCGTCGGCATGTTTCTCTGCTTTCTCCATTGCTTCCTTGGTTTGCTTCTTTTACATTGAGAAGAGGAAGGAGAAAATGTCCCAGCAGAAGTGAAAAGGAGGTGATTTTAAATTTGGATTACATTTGTGGTCTTTCACTTGTCTTATTTACCGTTATGGCTGCTTCACAGTGCTATTTTAGTTAAGATCTGATTGTGTGTTTGAGAATGTAAGAGAGAAATGCTCTATGATATTTGATGACCAAACCGGTTTATCCACACTGCATCTTTTCTGTAACTAATATAGAGAGATATTTCCAAATTAGGGTGCAAACGAGCCGAGCTTTGTAGAGCTCGAGCTCAGCTCGTTTAGTTAACGAGCCAAAAATCAAGCTCGAGCTCAGCTCATTCGCAAACGAGCTGAGCCCTTGACGAGACAAGCTAGGGTAATTTACTTGACGAGCATTTTTAAACGAGCCGAGCCTATATAAACGAGCTAAGCTTTTTGCAAGTCGAGCCGAGCTTTACTGAGCTTGCTCGGCTCAATACTAAACGAGCCAAGCCGAGCCGCGAGAGGTTCATTTGCAGCCCTTTCTGCATATCAGTTTACGATATGGGTTTCTTGAATTTGTTTTCATGTCCTTTTTAACACGAGTCAATAGTACATTTAATTGGTACATTTCTACTCTAAAACTTCTTATCAGTGGCTTGATCTGCTCTGCGATTCCTTGAGTCAAATTTTGCGTATTCCTAATAAAGATCTTAACCTTCTTTACTTATCAATGTTTGTATGAGGTCGAACTAGAACATACGTGTAGGAACCTTCGGCTAAAAGAAAGCAAAAAATATAGGTACCAGGGTCGCTTTATCTGCAATTGGTGTAGCTGTAATGAATCAATGCCATTGACCTTCCATTGCTTTGAGGATGAATGATCTGGACCATCTGGTAGACGAGTTTCTCTGTAAGTTTTTTTGGTTGCCTGCACACAAAAGTCTCATTAACTATAATGAGAGAAGATAAAATATCACATATCGATTGCATAGAAGAATGCCAGAATTCGAAGAAAATAACCTGAAAGTATCTCTTGTGCAGTATTGGCTCACAACTGACATCTGCAAATGATTTTCCCTGTTGAAGCTGACAAATCTTTCTTATTTTCTTCAATCCTACGTCATATATTCGTATGCTACGTCTTCAGCAGCCCTTGTTTGAGGTCAATCTACTTGAGAAAATAACGTCATGGGTTGCCATCACGTCTTTGGCTATCTCTGCAGATGCGACAATAGGAGTTGGAGGACGACCCAAGTGTAGCCATTAGCAAACAGTACAAGGCCATAGGTTTGAGAATGGGTGTGGAGAGACTGTTGATAAGGTGAGCCTAGACGGTGTAGGTGCCCAATTATATAGGAAGCCTTGGTGGTGGAAAGTTGAGTATTTTTCCACCTTCGAAGAATTTTAGTCGAATAAGAGCAAGAAGAGGAGGGATTATCAACATCCCCTTGCAGCATTCACGGCCAGCATCTCCACGTCCATATTTTTTTGAATCTTTGACATCCAACGAATAATCAGATTGATACGACCAACTTCTTAGCAACTACCTTTTCTTTGTTTTTTTTTTGGGTACAACGGAAAATGAGTCACTACTTTTGACATTTTATGAGTCAGGTTTATGATGTAGGACAAGATATAGACCCCTATTATTTATGGAAACATTATTTTAGTAATAATTTTTATTTACGATTAGTATTAGGAGATTTTATTTGTGCTACCTGTTTTGCACGTTTTTAGTTTAGTTTTTGGTTAGATTTTATTTTATTTCCTTTTAGCAAATAGTCTAGGTTTCCAAGTAATGCTTTGCTTGGTCACCACGCCAAGTAATTTCCTTTTAGTTAGGACTCCTAGTATAAGTAAGGATGTAGCCTATGAGTATATTAAACTTTTATTCAATCAATACAATTTTGAGAATTTTCTCTCTTTTCTTGTGGATTCAAGAAAATCTCGTGGATTCGAGAACCTATCTCGTTTGGAATAGTAAGCTAACTCTTCTCTCGTGAATTCCGCTGCGTCAAGTAGTATCAGAGCAAGAACGTTTCTGGCTCGATGGCACCGAACAAAGTTGAAGACACACCCCTTGATGTTGCTCAAGGGCTTGCTGATCTAAGGGTGGTGGTAGAAGAACAACAAACGCAGTTTTGCAATTTCCAAACATAAATTCATGAAGCTTTGCCGCAGTTGACTCTATGCCTCGACCAAGGAGCAGTAAGGGTTGAAGAAGATCGCACGGTGGGAGTTGCCCAACGCCGTCCTCTTAACCAGGTTCTGGAAAGCGTTGTGGGATTTGCCCAACGCCAGCCTAGTAACCAGATTGTAGTTGGGAGACGCCCAACTAATCTTGTGGATAACGAAAAAGAATTAGAACTTGAAGTTGAAGAGAAACCAGAGAAAGAAGGGGAACGAGGAAATTATGTGGTGCAAAGGATTCTGTTTGCACCAAAATCAGAGCACAACAACCAGCGGCACGACATCTTTCGGTCAAGCTGTTCGATCAACAAGAAAGTTTGTGATCTGATTGTGGACAATGGAAGTTGTGAGAATTTTGTGGCGAGGAGGCTTGGGGACCATTTGAAGTTGCCGACAGAACCCCATCCTTCACCTTACAACATTGGATGGGTAAAGAAATGCCATATAGCGAAGGTAACTGAAGTCTGTAAAATTCCTCTTTCAATTGGAAAATTTTATAAGGCTGATATTATATGTGATGTTATCTAGATGGATGTTATCCATGTGCTGTTAGGCAGGCCTTGGCAGTTTGATGTTGATGTGGTATATAGGGGTCGTGACAACACCTACTTTTTCAGTTGGGAGGGCCATAAGGTTGTTATGATTCCTTCCAGCTAAAAGGTGCCTGTCAAACCTAAAACAGAGCAGCCTTCATTTCTAACTGTTGCTAGTTCAAAAGCTGAGTTTGTGACAGATTTTAAGAAGTCTGAACAGATTTATACCATGATTGTGAAGGCGCTGGTAGTGGAAGATAAGAACGAGGCTGTGATTTCAGTGCCTAAGAAAATACATCCATTGTTGGAGGAATTTGACGAGATGGTTACTAATGATGTGCCTAACGAGCTCCCTCCAATGATAGATATTCAACATCGGATTGATTTGGTGCCTGGGGCAATTTTGCCCAATTTATCACAGTATTGTACGAGTCCGAAGGAGAATGAAACTTTGATGGATGTTGGTAATCAAGTTGTTGAGGACCAACAAAATTTTCATAAGAGGTGATTGATGCTGCCACCTTATGTGATGGCTGTATGGTCAAGCCAATCTTTCTAAATGGGTCAATCATTGAGGTGTCAACAATGCCAAACTGGTACAAAATCAAAAGAACCCGCAAAGTCAAGTTGACTTTGTTGATTTTCTTGGAGTGCAACAGTATGATTGGATTCTTAATATTCATATAGTGGATCTTATCAATAAATTGAAGCATGCTGAGAAGATATCATTGCAGGTAATTTTTGGTGTGGAACATTTTTGGAAGGAAATCAAGCAGTTGAAGTATTCCAAGTATATTTTCTTTTGCAATGGAAGATGACAGATTTCTAATGAGAACTCATGGTCGAGTTCTTTTGAAGAAAAGGAGAATGATGTAGGACAAGATATAGACCCCTATTATTTATGGAAACATTATTTTAGTAATAATTTTTATTTACGATTAGTATTAGGAGATTTTATTTGTACTGCCTGTTTTGCACGTTTTTAGTTTAGTTTTGGTTAGATTTTATTTTATTTCCTTTTAACAAATACTCTAGGTTTCTAAGTAATGCTTTGCTTGGTCACCACGCTAAGTAATTTCCTTTTAGTTAGGATTCCTACTAGTATAAATAAGGATGTAGCCTATGAACATGTTAAACTTTTATTTAATCAATATAATTTTGAGAATTTTCTCTCTCTTCTCTTGTGGATTCAAGAAAATCTCGTGGATTCAAGAACCTATCTCATTTGGAATAGTACGCTAACTATTCTCTCGTGAATTCTGCTGCGTCAGTTTATTAGCTCTAGCAATTCACTCATAGCTCACATTTAGAAACAAACACCAAATTGATCCATGCATATATGATCATATGGGAACCTTTTTTTTTTCTCAAAATAGTACAGTAATAACTTCAATGATAAGAAACACGGGTAAATAGAAAGAGCGTCCATCCTTAATCAAATGACTATAAAGCAACAAAGGAGGCTAGCGTTCCCAGGTACATGCACCCAGTCTGCTACTATCTCTCTTGGCCAAAGAATGGGCCACCCCATTCCCACTCTTACACACAAAAGAGAACTCACATTGATTAAAAACCTTGACAGCGGTAGCAGTGATGAAGGCGATAACATTGTTGAAATCTAAACTAGCACCGCATTCACACTTCTATGAAGGGGACTGTCATCATCATCGCCTTCCTTTGTCAAAGGACCATTGTTGGAATCTAAACCGAAAGAAAGAAACAAAGCGTTTAACACTAAAAAACTCTCAGATTTTATTGAAAAAGAAAACCCTCACTTATAAAGAAGGGGTTATTGAAAGTGAAAAAAAGCCATCACGAAGAAAGGAAGCACACATGAAGGGTAAATCCTTTCCCTCCTACCGCCTCATAAGGGTGGTGCAAACCCTAGGGGGAGGGAAGGGATTATATGGGGATCGGATCTCCAAATATTGTGAGAACCAGATCTTTGACCGTTTCTGGTTTAGTATACGCATCGTCGTTCTTGTAAAATACAACATGGATGCGTGCTACGTTGAGACCACGTAGGAGGAGATCTTTGGATACCGCAGTTGGATTCATCATCTCTTCATTAATGTCCTTCCATGCATTCTCCACTCTTTTATACAACTCACAGATGGCCTCCGACTTTGATACTCTTATGTTGCTTTATGTAGCCACGTTGCCTTTCTTTTCTTCTCCCTAAACAAAATTACCATAAACAATCGTTAGACAACTAGGCCAGATATGCATATGCGCATCACAAATCGATGCCGCACTTTTATGGCCAGGGATATGACTAGAATTTTGGCTTGGAAGGGAGCCAGCTGTAAGGGGAGCGGGGTCCCTATAGGGAGGGCCCCAAGCTGCCAATTCCAATGCCACAAATCGACGCCGTTTAGGCAGCCTTTTAGCCTTTGGTCCTTTATCTCTCGCATAGAGTAAGGGATGTTTCCTGTGGAGCACACTTCGGGGTTCCATACGAACGATTCTGTTGGGCCTGAAGTGCCCCCATGGAATTGGTTACATTATGTCACTCCCTGCGGTCACTCTAAAAACAGACTTGCAGGTGCGATGTTGAATGCCATAAAAGACTTAATTGAAACCCTGCCTAACACCAATTGATTATAGGAGAGATGGTGAAAAAGCGGTCCGACAAGTGGTATCAAAGCTAGGAGGTCATGGATTCTAGTCGTGGGAGTGTCATTGTGAGGGAGAGATTGTTGGAACCGGAGTGCCTCCATGGATTTGGTTACACAATGTCACCCCCTGCGACTACTCTAAAAACAGACTTGCGAGTGCGATGTCGAATGCCATAAAAGACTTAATTGAAGCCTTTCCTAACACCAATTGGTTTTAGGAGAGATGGTGTAAAAGGGGTCTGACAAGTGGTGTTAGGGGAGATGGTGGAAAAGCGGTCTCATATATGTCAAGCCTTTTAGAGCAGTCGCATGGTGTGGCATTGGTAAAATTTTGGAGGGATTCGAAGCGTTATTCACCATTTGACACAGGCTTTATCAAATCCACAGAGTGAATCAACACAAGCTAGAGTTGATTGCTCTATTACGAAGGGCAATTGCGCCATCACAATCCGTAGAAACACCATGTGCTATTGCAAATGATATGCTTAATGAGAGGCAAAAGTGTCAGATATGCCTAGGCAATCCCATGAGGCGTAGACTAACCCTACTTTTGAAAATATAGCAACTGGAGCAAATCGGGTTCCTTTAGGGGCCAATCAATTTGCTATGCCTTCAGTCACAAGGCCATTTTACCAAAATGTGCCTCCTATGACACCACCAAATGTCAAAGGTATGGGCCAAAATCAATATGTGCTTCCCATGGCACATCGAAATTTAAATGGTATGGGACAAAATCAATTTGTTCCTCTATGGTACAACAATATGCCCAAAATATACCGCGCGGATTGAATCTTTTTAGGAATTTAATGGTAATAAATAGAGATCAAATTATGAAAGTCATACAATCTATATAACAAAATAGAGTGGTTTTCAAAAAGACACATTTTGTGTGCATAAATCAGGACCCTTCAATCTTGATCACACGGTTGATATTGCATAAGCCCCCTCCATCTCTTGCAATGGCAATCCCGCAAATAAATGGCACTTTCAAGGGCTTAGCTCTAGGGATGATGGCATTGTCCAGGAAAAAGTTAAGTTATACTCTTTCTCCCAATAAATTGTCTGCATAAATCCTCACACATTTTCTGGACGTAAATCCTCACTATTCATTTTTTTAAGGGCCAAGATTGAAATTAAAGTACTGCTGTTGGTTCAAATTTTGAATTACTTAAAAAGTTACAGAGAATTTCCCCCCTCTCTCTCTGTGTCCCAAATCAACGAACGGAAACCCTCTCTCTTCCTCCAGACATCTTCTCTTCCACAGTTCCACTACGCTCTTCTCACCGGAAGACGTCTCTCTCTCTCTCTCTCTCTCTCTCTCTCACACCTCCTCTCCTCTCCGCTTTTGACTGACCTTCAAAACCATGGAGGGAGACAAGCACAAGAGGCCAGCGACCATTGCCGGTGAAACCCTAGATTGGATACCCATCTTGGTACCCTCCTGGTAACAATTCCTCGCTCTACTTTCTAACGAATTCTATTTTCCAGTTCTGATTTTGTTTGTGTATGTGCTTTTGAAGTCCATGAACGTCTCAAAGGACCTAACTCATGGCGATTTGCGACCTTCGACCGTCGATCCCCACTTCTAGACGAGTGAAACTCCGGCAACGGACCTCTGCGTCTCAGGTAACATGTTCTACCCTCTCTCTCTCTCTCTCACACACACACACACACACACACACATGTGTTTGTGTTGCTTTCCTAATGAATAAATAGGGCAATGATGATTTGGCATGTTATGTATGGAAATTCGCTTAATATATATTCTCCTATTAAACATCATCTTTATGGATTACAAGAGAAAAATGGTACTGCCACAAAAATCATACTCTTCCTAGAGTACTTTTTGTAGGAAATTAAATATAATACAAGTAACATTTTAAAAAAGGATTATGACAGTTAATTTATGGAGAATCAAACGGCTACGATGGCCTTGGTGAATTGCAGAAGTGTTTGTCATGAGACTTGATTTGTACATAATTGAAGAATCAAACAGCTACACGGTCTAAGTTTCTCATTTGCTAAAATCAACACTTGATTTTATCAAATGTTAGATGTTAGCAAATGAGAATCTTAGAGTAATGGAAGGCCAAACAGAATCATGACAATCCAAATAGTGATACCACATTATAGTGTGTTTTGTCATATGATCGATGTGTAAATCATTGGGAGGACTTTCCTATTTAAATTAATTTTGCTACTCATAGTAGTGATGTATATATGGAAAAATCAGCACAAAAAAGTTCTTCGCCGAGTTTGTCTCAAGAACATAGGAGTGTCGCTTTGCGCAAACCCACCAAGTATATAGCCCGACGCGTCAAATACGGCCTTGCAACCCGAGGTGAGTCCCGGTTAACAGCAGAAAAATTAAAAAGGCAACTCTGTTCTTAATTGAAGTCAACCAAACACATGCTACTTACAACCTCGCATATACAGTATAATACATTGGTACATTGTAGTATTAACTTTATTGTCATCTCGATCATGATCTTGAGAGAAGAGGGAACCAGCGCTCTTGAAAGGAAGAGTGGTAAGAGATCATAAAGAAGAGCAGAACAAGAAGGAACCCAACTCCCCAAGGAGTTCCACCGGCCCTTTGAAACGAGCCTCTCTCGGGCAACGGCAAAGAAAACGGTGACCAGCTATTTCCAAAGGTGGAAAACAAGTGAACGGCTGCGAGAAGGATCAAGGGGGAAACAATCAGGACAAGTTTGATCTGAACAAAAAGGCCTTCGAAGATGGAGTCGTGTTGTTAACCTCACTCAATATTAGCTGATGGTTTACATAAATCCTGACCCTTAATTCATTAAGCGGCTGAGATTAGCTAATAATGGGGAAGCTTCCTCTTCACGGTTCACACCAAGAGGCAGCTGTTCCTAATCTCAGACACTTCTCTCTTGCCCAAGATTTGAATCGTTGCATTCACCTCTCTTCTCTTCTCCTCAAAACCTAATTAACCCACCACACCTCTCTCTTGGATCGGCATATCTCTCTCTCTCTCCCTTACGCTTTCATGAAAATCCAAACAACTCCTCTCTCTCTCTCTCTCTCTCTCTCTCTCACACACACACACACACACACACACACCCACATGGCCACATAACTCACATATTGTCTTTCATCCTACAGCCCCTGCCGATTTCCGCTTCCTGCCTCCGATTTCCAACTATGTGCATGTTACTGCGTCCACCAGTGAACCAGCACATCGTCGTCAGTTGGAATGATAGGTAAAACATTGTGCATGTTTTGTTTCGTTATTTGCATCTTTGATCTAATTTCATCATATTTTATATTTTGCAAGAAGCTATGTCGTTCAAAAATCACTTGAGGTAAAGCTATTTTCATAGTTTTCTCAATTTTTGTGTTGAATACTCTGGCAAATAGGTGTATGCATGTATATGTGTTTGTTTGATGACAGAACATGGGAAAAAAACTTTAGAAGATGTTTAGTATTATTTAAATCCGTTCCTCAAAGCACACATTTCTTGGTTCTTTGTCTTTTCCCCTTTCGATTAAAGGAAAAATTAGAGAGATACTTAAATTAGGTCGCTCCCTAGCTCTGATCCTTTCTGAAATTACTTTCTTTTGCGTAGGTATGCTAATCTGCTTGAGTGGGTGCCTAATTAGAAGTTCTTTTCGATAGTATTTAAGTTTTTCTTTTGATAATTTGATTGGACCTTTAATTGGTATGTGTTTCGTTGATTTTAGGTACACATCTTCCCTGTTTGAAATTAAATTTAGAAATTTGAGGGTCCTAAACTACTATACTCCAAAACTGGTGTAGTGGTGTTAGGGTATGATTATGTTGTCTTTGTTATGTTGTTGGTGCTTATGACTGTTAATAGCTTCAATATGATGGATAGATAGATTGAATGCAAATGGACTACTGCAACTTTTGGTCTTTTTTATAATACAGGTGAATTAACTTAGGGACAGTGCCACTGAAATGGTTTCATATTTCATTGTATCTTCTTTACTTTTCCTTTCCTTTTTATAATTGAGCTCGGTTTGCAAATTCTGCAAGTTTTGGTTTCTTCATAGGCATTGTCGAAAGTATTGAAACTCATATGCATTAGTTCTTTTGCTAAATTTGTATCAATAGGTTTCCATGAATCACCGACACTCCAAATAGGTTGTCTTACCTGTGTCGGCACGTGGGGAAATGCAGGGGACACGCCTAAGCATGTGTTGATTTACGGAGGGGGACTTGGCATGGACACAAGGGGGGCACGGCGAGGACGCCGACATGTAATGTAAGAGGACATGGCAAGAAACCCTTTTTCATTTTACTATTTTAGTGCCTCCAGATCTAAATTCAAGATCCTTTCTTTTAGGCTGACAGTGTTACTCTACACTTTTTGTATTTGTTATGGAGCATTGTTAGTTTCAACCTCTCTTTTTTTTTTTGTGGGCAGGGAAGTAAAGAGAGAAAAGAGAAGTATTTTTTTCAGGGAAAATAAAAAATCAGTTACTGCTTTTAATTGGTTCCTTGAAGCCGTTTTTTTTATCTTAAAAAAGGTAAAGACCCTCCTCAGGCATGTCGATAGAGATATTCTTTTTGTTTAGGCTATGTTTCTGGCAGTGCACTGAATGCAATCGGCTTTTTGAATGGTTTGCTTCTCTCTCATCATGTTGATGACTTGATGACATGTTTGTGGCTAAACCCACATGCATTTGTGAGGATGCATTCCTGTTGCATATGGTTGCATGGTGCAGCATTGGTCAAACGGTGTTCAGGAAATATTATGAGTGTTGCGATTGGGTGAGCACCAATGGAGATGACTACATGATTTGCTTTTTGTGTAGGAGGTGGAAGACAACGTCAAAGCTACTGTAGGGTAGAATACTGGTGGAGATTGTTGGCTTGGCAATGGAGTTAATCTACTGTAGGTTTCTCTTTTCTTAAAGTGTAAGGAAGTTCAAAGCTTCTTTATTTGGCTTGGTAATGGTGTATGAGTTTATTGCTCGGTAGCAATTAGACATCGGAGTTTCTGCTTTTCCAATGAGTTGAGACGTAAGGTCTCCACTACATTAGAACTTTTCAGTTTTTGTCTCCACTGCATTAGACTATATCTCTAAATATTGGTCTTGAATTTTTTTTTTCAGTTGAGTTTCATGATTTATTAGCTTGACTTTTTCCTCCCAAATATTGGCTTTGAATTCTTCGGTTTTGTACCGACTTTTCTTGGTTTTGCAGATCAAGGTCTCAATGTTGGGAAGCCGAAATTTTTCAAAACTTCAAATTTCTAACGCGGTTTCTCTCTCCTGGACGAACTGCCTCACCCACCACCACATGGTCAGGTAAGCGGAAAATCAATGGTTAGTTGGGGTTTGGAGTCCTTTTCAAAGTTTTGTGGTTGGGAGTTCTTTGGGGGTATGATTAGGGCTATGGAATTTGTTAGATTTTTTTGTCTTTTTATGATCATCAGTTTTTGCGTACCAGATGTTTAATTCCTTAAAGCCATGACGAAAAGTCAGTTCTTGCAATGATTGAAATAAAACCTTAGAACAAGGTTGATGGAAATGAAATCCCTTAAGGTGATTTTCGGTTTTTTTTTTTCTTTTTTAATAGGGATTGAAATATGCCTATCATCTAATTTGACCTTTCTTCTTTGCACCTAAGTTATTAGAGCATCTCATTTTGCAAACTATATCACCAAGCAGGTCAAGTCACCTCTATGTAAGTGAAAGCATTGTGCCATTGTCCTGCACGTTCTCTTTTTATAACTGAAAACAACAGGATATGCCAATGAGCTCTCTATAAAGCAATCCATTTTATTGTCATTGGCTTTTTTTAATTTGTACACGTTCTCTTTATATAACTGAAAACAAAAGGATATGTCAATGAGATTTTGATAAAACTATCCATTTTATTCGTTCCTTATTTGTGTCGGTGTGCATGCTTTATAGATCTGTTCTTTACTTTTTTGGTTCCATTTTAATGCTCAATTTGATGCACATATGCCTTAGTTTGGTTTGGTTTGGTTGGATCTATGATCCTAATGACTGGGTTGGTCTGCTTTTGTTTGATCAGGTTTGTGTTCATGGAAAGATTGCTATCTTTTCCCTTCGAAATTGATAATTAGGATACAAGAATTTGTTTAATTAAATAGTTAGTCTGGTGAAGTAATGAATCAAATGACAAAATGGATGGCATGATATTGGCGGTGACAGCCTGTGAAATTATTCAATTGAGGAAAGATTTTTGGATTGTAATCCGCTCAATGTGAATATTTTGGTCAAGGATTTCAATGTTCAATCTCCCATCCATTATGCAAGTGGACTTCATTGTACAAAATAGGTGCATCGGTATGAGAATCTGGGTCTCGACATGTACATTATCGTTTTGTAAGTTTTTTTGTTTTCCTTATGATATAATAAATCAGTAGTTTCTAGGTGTCAAACACTTACCGGTTGGACATGTGTCTTACACTTATCAGTAGGACACGTGTCTAACACTCAAATCGAAGGTGTTTTTAGTTTGGATAATCAAAGGACAGTTTAAAAAACGTGTCCTCCAGTTTGCTAAAGTGAGTGTCAATGTCATGTTACGTGTCCGTATCGGTGCTCCATAAGTTATAATATTTTTTTATTTTAAGACGTTTGATTGTGTGCCCATTTGAATAACCTATCGCTATAATTACCTACTATTGATATTTGTTTTGACAGGCAAGATTTGCAAATATTTGGGTCGAAGTGGAGCTGCAAAAGAATGTTTTGCGTGTCTTAGAAACTCCAACTGGCAATGAATCTGATATTGTTATAGCAATGGGTTTTTTTTTTTTGTTATTTTAGTTGTTGGGCTACTGATGATGCTGTACATGGTGTGATATAAGTAATTGGTTAATTAGTGGTTTCAATTATACAAATACACTTTGATTAGAAATTTCAGATGGTTAATTTTGCCAGACCCAAGAATGCTCGAGGGTCTTGCTAATTTTATGGGTGAGAATTTTCAAATTTATTTGGATTCTTGCATTGGCCATTGGTTTAGTTATTAGGCGGAAATTCAAATGAGAATCTTGAACTATTTACAGTGATGAATAACAGAACGGTAGATCAATAGGTTGATGTCAAATTATGTCGTGTCGTGCCTTTAGGCACGGGCATATTCCCTAGTATATGTATAATTCAGGTTAGATAATTATCACCCATTGATATCGACAAAGGGTGATTACTAAAAATTATCACCCATCGATACCGATTTCAAGGGCACATTACTAAATTGGAAGTAATGGAAAAAATCAAGTGTGAAAATGAAAGCCTTGCTTGTGAGGCTTGACTAATTTATCTTTTCACAGTAGGCCATTCGTTGGCCAATTACTGCAGGAAAAAATTGATTGCTGGCCGTAGGGGTGTTGTGCACCTAGATGCTTTGCATTGTGCTGTGCACCCCTTGGCCATTCGATCATGTTTTGGACAGCTTGAATGCGCTCGGCAATTTTAATTTAATTTAGATTTATTTTTACCGGTAAAAAATAAAAACACATCTAAGCCGTCCAAAACACGATCGGACGGCCGAGGGATGCACAGCACAGTGCAAAGCACCCGGGTGCACAACACCCCCCCGTATGTTCTGGAAGGTTGATTTATTCAATAGTGAAACTTCAGATGCCTTTCAAGGCTTTGTTCACCATTTGCTTAATATTGGAAGTTATGCCTTTCAAGGCTCTGTTCACCATTTGTTGGCAAATGGATTGATCATGAGTGGAGGCAATCCATGAATTATTCGATCACGCGCGAATGGTCGAATCTGATTATTTGTTCAAGAAACAATAACAAATAAATGGCCATAAATTCGAGCCATATAATGATAATCATACAAAGAACTTCCAAAAGAAATTGGCTTTACAGCCATGAATGGACTTAGAAGTCCATAACAGTGGATTTGAAGATTATGGCTATGAATGTGGTTTAAGAAGCAAAGCCTATAAAGATTCTTCAAATTTGTTTTGAAGTCTTTCGACAAATTATGGCCTAATCAAAATAGGAAGAAGAAAATGTAGGCCAAAAATCAAACATCAACAGAGCCTATTAAGGTGGAAAACATGGTTGCCTTTTGGTTTTCGACATTGATTTTTAAGCCGTGAAGGCTTTGTCATATCGATCGATTTGAACAATTGCCCAATATCATTTTTTGCATTCGCCAATATGAATTGGGGGGCAACTGTTTGCACAATGAAAATTATCACCCGTTAGTAAAAATTGTCATGTACTACTATTTACTAATGCAAGAGAGGGTCAGATACATTTGTGCCCCCACTTTCGATTTTGTCGCTACTAAGGCAAATCGAGTGCCGTTCCATGTGTCATGAACTCATTTTTGAAGTTTGTGAGGCCATTAAAATTGTCCGATGAGTAAGTATGTCTATTGGCCTTTTGAGGCGAAAATTGAACGGGCAAAAGAGGGAATTATGGCCTTGGACAAAATTTCATGAGGCAAAGGCTCTCCAAATAATGAATATTGCACATTATATTTTACAAAGAAACGACTGAATTTTCAGCCGTGCAAGGGTTCAACATTTTAACGGTTCAAAGAAAGTATTAGCACCCAAGTACATGTGGAACGCTCCTGTGAGGGCTTTAAAATGCTTTACTGATGCAAATGGATTTGGTCCGTTTTTAGATTGTAATCATCTGTATGCCACAAATGTAGGACATATATACAAGGTTAATATGTTCTGTCGATTTGAACATGCTTGTATCGATAATACATAAGGCCTACAATTTATTTGGTATACACTATTTTGAAGAATGGTTCTTGTTTTATTGGCCCTTGATTATGAAGTTCAATCAAGTTTATGGGCCGGAAGAAAATAAATACGAAAAGTAGTGATTAATTGAACAATTGCCTAGTTTCATTTATTGCGTTCACCAAAATGAATTGGGGGCAATTTTTTGCAAGATAAAAATTATCACCCATCGATATCGATAAAAGGGTGATTAGTAGAAATAATCACCCATCGATAACAATTTCAATCGATATCGATTTCAATAACTACCTAGTATTACTTTTAGGTTCGCTAAAATGAATTGGGGGGCAATTGTTTGCACGATAAAAATTTTCACCCATCGATATCGATAAAAGGGTGATTAGTAAAAATTATCACCCATCGATATCAATTTCAATCGATTTGAATAATTGCCCAGTATTATTTTTAGGTTCGCCAAAATGAATTGGTGGGCAATTATTCGCGGTAATTTTTTTTACCAACTATCAATATCGATAGAAAGATGATTTATTTTTTAATTGGGTTAGCTCTTAACCCAAATGAATAAGGGGGCATTTGCACCATATTTTACGGCTTGTCGATTTTGGTTAAAAGGACACGTGGCATGTTCTTAAGAATTTGAAAGTTAGAGAAGTATTTCACAAGTGGAAGCAAAAGCTTGAAGAAGAAGATAGGAAGACACTTGGCGCAAACCTATTAACTTGAAAGTTATTATGACACATAGCTTCTCCTACATATTTAGAAGTTAAAAGAGGACAAGTGGAAGCAAGAGATTGAAAGAGTGCAAGAGAAGGAAAGAAACTAGCAATGAAAAGAAGCCTACAAATGCCAGTTGTCTACGACAATTTGAAGGGATCCAAAAATCAACCGCCACAAAGGTTTTTTCTTTTATCTTTGTACTTTCTTGTACTTTACAACACTTTCTAGGAACAGGAGTAACGTAATTCACTTATTGATTGTAACTTCGAGTTTGATCTATTTGTAACCCTCTTTGAAGTTTAATAAAGTTATATATTTTTAGTCTTCAATTCCTTTCTTTACTTCCAGAGAAGTCCTGAAATACGGCAATGAACCAAACTCTACTTTCACAAGCCACATTTCCAGCATTCATTAGTCACTAAAAGTTCTTATCGATAAGAACTAGTTTAATTTTGTAAACGGGCTATAAGGCTCGGACCACTGATCGGTTTGGTTTAATTTAATTTGGTGAGTTTATAAAGATGAAAAGGAGTAAGAGTATGACGGCATCCTAACTTGGAATGAATATCCTAACAAGGTTGACGCTTTTGTCCTTGACAATCATATGCCACCTAAGAGCCCCAAAAATACGGACAAAATGGTTGGCAATAATTAACCCATAGAAACACCATAAAATGATATCAGACAAAACAATAGATTAATCAAAACAATACAGCAATAGCAGCATCCCTCAACAGCAGCACTCAGATAGCAAGCCCAGTTCATAGTCAGTAGCACGAACCCAAAGTCATTACTCAGCAAATGCAAAATCCAGTCTTCAAAGCCCTGCCTCCCAAAAGAGCACCCGAAACCAGACCCAAAACATATTTTCAACACAAAACAGACAAAAAATAGAGCACTGCTGCAATAACCCCAAAGCAGCATCTGCACAAATTTAACCAGATAAACCAATTGCAGAAACCAAAAACCATTGACCATAATCTCAGAAACAGCCCAAAGAAACTGCCCATGACCACGATACTAGTCCAGATAGGCCCAGACATGACTCTACCCAACACACAGACAAGACTACCACACAGACAAGACTACCAGTACCCTCTAGTACCACTGAGATCAAGAACCAAGAGATCCAAAAGAGCCTACAACTCGAGCTCGAGCTCGGCTCAATTACTAAATGAGTCGAGCCACGAGCTGCTCAGTTCGTTTGCAGCCCTAAATCTAGGATTAGTATTCAGTGTTTTTTTTAATAACTACATTGTGTTCTTAGATTCTAGGGGTTTTGATTGATAATTTAATTGTTAGGTCTTTTCATAATGCTTTTGATTTCTTCAATTAATCTGGTGATTATATGTTAAAATTATGGCTTTTAGTTTGGATAACAAACACACATCTATAATTTAAGAAGTATACCTTGAAACCAACATTGCACTTAAGTAAGAGTAAATATTTTGAAGATTCTGATCAAGAAGTGCCCCCTCTACATTAAATTCCTAGATCCGCCAATGCTTATTGGGGTTTGTATTGGGTTTGCCCATGAAAAGAATTATATTAAGCCCATAAATGTTTGGCCCAAGTGAATTTGTTTGGAAGCCCAAAAAGTTTTTTTTTGCACTCCTTAGGGCCTTTTTGGAAGCTTCAAGAATTAGCTCCTTTCTTTAGTGTTTGGATCGGCAGTGAAAAAGAAAATAGAAGCAGAAGCCGAAAAGAGAGAGAGGGAAAAGAAAGAAGGGTTTGTGGGTGAATCATTGGTGGACCAAGAAGAGAAGAATCAGTGGAGTGCATCAGTGTGGCTGTGAGTTCAACGTGGTGGACTAATTACGGCCATATGTTTGAGAGAGGGTGTGGTGTTAGAGCCATTTTTACACCAATTAGGTAACAACGAATTGCCTTTATTATAAACGGGTCTCAATTTTACTTCTAATGATGCAGTTTTTTAAACTAAAGAGAAAATTTTGCAAAAATTAGCATCAGATTCACAGAGGGAGATTTACATGTTGTCATCCTATATATATATATACAAGTATTAGCTCGCCAGTTGGGACTTTATACAAGTAGTGGACTTTAGGATGTGACCACTTACGAAATGCCATCAACCCAATCCGTTGTCATCCCACATCACTTCTATATGAAAACACATATGATTGTAATGTGGTTGGGTCTCGTATCCCTCCAATTGACAGGACTTTCCTACTAAAGATTTACATGTTTCCTCATCGTGATTTTCATTACAAAAGAACTTTACTATTCAATTGAAATGGCATAGTCAAGTGCATCCACATCATGTGTAATAAATATCCTTGTAGGAAAGGTAAAAGAAAAACAAAATTAAAAATAAGGAAATGAATCCATGTGATTATTAGCCTACATCCATTGATAACAACAACAAAGATTTCTTCACAATGAAGTCTTGAGTAAGAATCAAATAGTACAACCATCGCCCTTATTTGCACATGCTTACACAGTTAACCACAAAGTGAATAAATTTTTAAGAAACAAATGAAGAAAATCACATATACTGATACAGAGATACTATAGGTTACTTGAAAAATTAAGGAGAGGCCATAACCGGAACGAGTTGCAGTTCAATTTTCTTGTGAAGAGCTATTCCAAAAACATCACTCATCTCCAAGTCCTCGAGCTCTACACCTACTGGTAACTTCCAGTCAAACCAGTACAAGAGGTTGGCAAGTACATGTTCGACTTCCATGACACCAAATGAAATGCCAGGACAACCCCTTCGCCCTGCTCCAAATGGAATGAATTGGAAGTCTTGGCCTCTATAATCAACCAGGCTGTTAGCAAATCTCTCTGGGAGGAATTCTTCTGGCATGTCCCAGTATTTGGAATCTCTTTGAATTGCCCATGCATTAATGAATACTCTTGTTTTTGGAGGAATATCATAGCCTCCCAATTTAGTACTTTGAGTCAATTCTTTAGGAATCAAAAAAGGAGCGGGAGGATGTATTCTAAGAGTTTCTTTGACTACACATTTTAAGTAGTCCATTTGATCAATATCATCTTGCTTGACCGTGGATTTCTTCCCAACCACTCTTCGTACCTCTTCTTGAACTTTCTTCATCCGAGTTGGACTTTTCATCAACTCTGCCATTGCCCACTCCATGGTTGCTGAAGTTGAATCAATTCCGGCCACAAACATGTCCTGTAATTTGGAAGGACAAAAAGATTAAGTGAATTAATAAAAGATAGGGAGGGAAAGGAAAATGGTAAAATTTTGGGAGACTAGTGTGAGATACCAGTAAAATTGCTTTGAAATTGTCTTGAGTGAAAGCCATCCCCGTTATGTCTTCTTTTTGAAGTTCAAGCAGGATTTCAATAAAACAATTTTTGTTAGACTGATCATAATTTCCTTTGGCCCTCCTATGTCCTTCAAGAACGTCATCAAGGAAAGCATCTAATCCCTCTGAAGTGTTTTTCAGTCTCTTTTCAAATCCAGTTAAGACATCCATCCAGCCAAGAGAAGGGAAAAAATCTCGAAAGCAAAACTCTCCCATAAGGTCCACTGCAGACCTTGATAACACTCTGAATTTTTTCATATCATCTTCTCCTTCGTTCTTTTTACCTAGAATACATCGAGATATTATGTTGCTGGATATAAGAACAAACAACTCTCTAAGGTTTATTGGGACTCCATCAAGACTTGCGCCACGTATCTTCTCAATCGACCTTGCAACTTCTTCTTCTCTAAGTGATTCAAATGAGTGCACCCTATTGAGGCTCAAAAGCTGTAAAACACATATCTTTCTCATTTGCCTCCAATACTCTCCGTGGGGAGAAAATATTAGATCACGGCATCCATATGACATGCTATTAGCTGCCCTTGTTTGGACTCTATTGGAGAATGTAGCGTCTTGGGTTGTCATGATTTCTTTGGCCATCTCTGTTGATGTGACAACAAGAGTTGGGGCACAACCCAATTGTAGCAAAAATATAGGGCCGTATGTTTGAGACAGGATGCAAGAAGACTTGTGAGGGAGTGTGCCGAGAAGGTGCAGGTGTCCAATTATAGGAAGCCTCGGTGGCGACGGTGGCAAGTTGAGTTTTGTTCCACCTTTGAAGAAATTGAGTGCAAATAGGAGCAATAAGAGGAGGGACGAGAAGAGAAAGGTACTGATAGATAGTGTTTTACAGAGCTCTTGGCACCATTGTTGTAATGGTAGTGTTAGCTCCATTCTAACAACAATTTTATATGAATGAACCACCTAGTCTCTTCAATTTATAAAGTAGTTTCAGTTTGCCTTCTTCCTTTGATGGAAACGAGGTATGATGCACCCCTTTTTGGGTTGTATAATTCGCACCTATCAAACGCCTTGATTTCATTGAATTTGAAATAGAAATTCGTAACATAACATATAAAAATCCATAATGGTAGCTTTGGTAGCTTAAAATTTCATACTCAATTCAAAAAGTCAATCTTTGTAAAGAAAGTTGAGAATTCAAGACTAACGTCATAAGCTTTCATCCAAAATATTGTATGAATTCAAGAGATTCAAGGAATTGCCAACTATAATCACCAATTCTGTGTAAGTTTCTTTTGTTCTTCACTTTTGTGTAATATGTTGTACACGGTAACTGATATACTAAGACTCTAACACCACCATAACTGATTAACCAAGACCCTCATATAACCTTCTGTAGGATTTGGTGTGGCTCCCATGTTGGCTCTGTCAGTGAGCATGTGGGAGACACATGTGGAAGGCTCACATAGAGTAACATGTGGGAGACATTAGAGTATGGAGGCTTTATTGCCCATACCCATCCTTGGAGGATTTGCTGGAAATGGATCGCACTATGCCATCCTTTGCCTTTTGTTTGCCTATTTAGTTTCACCTTGTATTTGGGTTTTGTATCAGAGAGTTTGTAGCTAGCATTTGTCTCTGTATTTGTGTTTCTGTGTGAGAGAAACTTGTGTGTAATCTCAGTGTGAGTGAGATTGTTGAGTGTGAGAGTGTGAGTCTCTGTAATCCTCAACTTGTGAGAGGTTTTTCATGGTTGTTTTTCGTAGTGAATAAAACCGGAGTTTTCCTCTTAAATTGGTGTTTGAGTTTTGGTTAGATCTTTGTTTGGGGCACAACACCTTCCTTAGTGAAAAATCCCTCTTTTTTGGCTTCACTTTCTTTTCTCCAAGTCTGCCTCACAAAAATTGTTTGTTGAATGAGTATATGATTAAGACCCCGATACGATAATCTATTTAGGGTTCCTGCAGAGAATAAATTAAAGTACAATATATATTTTACTTTTGAGGAAGATTTGGAGAAAGGGGAAAGATTTGAGATATAACTTCAAGGTCAGTTTCTCCTTATGGACATAGTCTAGAACAAATAGTAGTAAAAATCTCGTTCTAATTTCAACTCAGAAGTTGTTTTCAGATATCTGTCATGAATACGGATTAGGGTGGGTCAAAGTATTATATAGGGTCCTGCAATAACAAGACCCAAAATGGCTACTCTTCCAACATATTGCGTAAGAATATCTACATCAAACTGAACGTATCATATCCAAATGAATAACAGAAGATTAACACAATGATTGGTAGAAATTGTTTACACATCTGAGATAACTGGTGAAATGTAAGAGACTGCAATCTTAATATCTACCGAGTAAGAAAATGGTATTGCACTAAACCTAGCCTTCCTACACATCAGACGATAAGACTTCACGAGTATTTATCTATTATATATAGGCGAGTAGGTGATGACTGCAAATCCAAATTATAATCAAGCTAATCTATCAAATTCAATCATGTCAAGTTCTCCCTCCTTCACCAAGTGGTAACTTCAACTCCAATCGGTACAAGAAGTTCGAAAGCACTTGTTAAATTTCTGCGACTCCAAATGAAATGCCAGGACAGCCCCTCTGTGCTGCTCCAAAATGAATGAATTGAAAGTCTTGGCCTCTAAAGTCAATTAGGTTGTTAGCGAATCGATTTTAAGGCACTCGATCTTTTGGCCTATCCCACAGAGGTCGCTTTGAATTTCCCGTACGTTGATGAAGACTCTTGTTTTAGGAGGAATATTATAACCTCCCAATGTACTACTGTCACTTAATTTCCTAGGAACCAAAAAAGGAGCTAGAGGATGCAATCTAAGAGCCTCTTGCACAACCCATTTTAAGTAGTCCATTTGATGAATATCATCTTCATCAACCTTGGATTTCTTCCCAACCGCTCTTCTTACCTCTTCTTGCACTCTCCTTATCTTAGTTGGATTTTTCATCGGCATTGTCATTGCCCAACATGGTTGCTGAAATAGTATGGGTTCTTCCAAGAAACATGTCCTGTTATCGAAAGGACAAACGATTATCTGAATTAACAAATAGACATGGGAGGGCCAAAGGAAAAAGTTGCGGAGAGGAGAGGGAGGAAGACAAATAAACCAGTAAAATTGCTTTGAGACAGTCTTGAGTGATATCTGTTGTGCCCCAAGGATCCAGCCAAACACCAAACAAAGAACACACGCACACCAAACACAGATATTTTACGTGGTTCCCCAAAATCGGGTACGTCCACGGAGGAATCGAACAATCACACTATTTGGAAAGCTTTACAAGGGTACTCTCTCAGCTCCCTACACTCTTTCTCAGTGATTTACATTGTAACCTCACAAGTCTCTCAACTGGAGAACCAAGACTCCCTCTCGGGGAGCTCCTAAACTACCCTCTCTGGTAGCATACAAGACCACGCTGTGGTACAAAATACAAAGGCAGAGAGCTAATCATATAGCCAAATGGCCTGTGGAAGACAGGTCATGCATGATGTCAAATACTCCAATCATGGAGTATGGTGCTCCACACATGTTCCCACTCACAAAGTGGATGGGAGCCACCCCAATAATCCAACAATCTCCACCTTGGCGACCATACACGAACCAATCCACGAACGACCGCCGTCACAAGTCCGTACAACCACGGACAAACAAATACCGATGTTCTCTAAACAAACTCGATCCAAAAACAAGAGAACCAAAGTCACGGGCAAGAGAGCTAACAGCTCTCGCAAAGTCGAATGCTGAACAAGCTCCTTCTGAAGACCGGAACACACTTCAGACGAGACCGATTTCCAGAGTATCGAGCAAACTCCAGAACAGATACAAACAAATCCAAGATTTATGCCGGTCCCGATAATACCAAACAAATCCTTGAGATGCGTCATCATCTCCAAGGCTAACCAAACGCAAGTGAGACTTGGTTGAGTCTCCTGAAGATCTATCTCCACCAAATTCCCGTGCAAAAACAAATTGCCGAGGAGTAGATCCGAACCAACGCGGACTGTGCTCTTAAACAGAACAAACCAAATACAGGTCGCCGATGCAGACGGACAAAAGAGCCAGATTTCTGAAGTTTCACACAAACTTCCAGAAACAAATTCAAACCGCTGCAAAACAAAACAGGTTCCAATAGCATACAAAACAGACGCCACTGTTGACAAAGACGAGATCAAACACCAAATTCGGTCCATACCGAACACAAACGGCTTCACCATGAAAACGAACGGACTCCACCTATCGCCAAAGTCCCGTAGATGTGATCAGTATCCACAAGAACAACCCAAGGATCCAGCCAAACACCAAACAAAGAACACACGCACACCAAACACAGATATTTTACGTGGTTCCCCAAAATCGGGTACGTCCACGGAGGAATCGAACAATCACACTATTTGGAAAGCTTTACAAGGGTACTCTCTCAGCTCCCTACACTCTTTCTCAGTGATTTACATTGTAACCTCACAAGTCTCTCAACTGGAGAACCAAGACTCCCTCTCGGGGAGCTCCTAAACTACCCTCTCTGGTAGCATACAAGACCACACTGTGGTACAAAATATAAAGGCAGAGAGCTAATCATATAGCCAAATGGCCTGTGGAAGACAGGTCATGCATGATGTCAAATACTCCAATCATGGAGTATGGTGCTCCACACATGTTCCCACTCACAAAGTGGATGGGAGCCACCCCAATAATCCAACAATATCCATTTGAATCATGCCTTCCTCCTGAAATTGGAGCAAATTCTCAACAAACCAAATCTTATCATGCAGGCCATCATTTCCTTTGGAACTCCTATGTTCTTCAATGACATCATAAAGAAAAACATGTAGTCACTCTGAGGTGTCTCTGGGTCTGTTAAGACAACAACAACAACATAACTCATTAAGTCCCCAATAATTGGGGGTATGGGCGGGAGATGGATAGGAGACATACCTAACCTTTGGCAATAAATGCACAAAGTGGCTGCTCCCAGAATACCACTAAAATAGATGGATTGGAGATAGACCTAACCTTTGACAATGAATGCACAAAGTGGCTACTCACAGAATACCATTAAAATAGTGGCCCCCCTATACCGTGGTGTTTGCTGCGGAATCATGCCCTCAAATCAAAGCCAAAAGGCATCAGAGAGGGCATACCCAAGAATCATTTTGATTTATGTGCACATTACCATGCCTCTTTTAAGAAAACCAAATTAAATCATCCATCCATCCATCCAAGACAAGGAAAAAAATGATGGAAGCTGAATTCTCCCAAATGCTCCATTGTAGTCCTTGATAACTTTAGGGTTTTTTTTCCTATTATCTTCTCCTTTGTACTTTCTACCTAGAACCATCTAGATATTATGTTGCAGCATGTATCAATGAACAACTCTCTCCAAGGTTTACTCGGGCTCTATCAAGACTTGTGACATGCATCTTCTCAATCAACTCTGCAACTTCTTCTTATCAAATTGAATGGAATGACTGCAGCATATTGAGTAGCAAAAGCTGCATTACACAAATCTTCCTTATTTGCTTCCAATACTATTGTGGGGCGAATCCTACGTCACAATATCCATATGTTATGCTCTCAGCAGCCCTTGTTTGAGTTCTATTAGAGAAAATAATTTCATGGATTTGTCATCATTTCTTTGGCTATCTATGCAGACGTGACAACAAGAGTCCGAGCACGATCCAAGTGTAGCAACATTATAGGGCCATAGGTTTGAGAAAGGTTGTGGAGATACTTGTGGCCAATTATAGAAAGCCTTGGTGGCAACAGTGGAAAGTTCTTATTTTTTCCAACTTTGAAGAATTTTAGTGCAAATAAGAGCAAGAAGAGGAGGGATGAGCAGAGAATGGAATATTGATACATATTACTTTGTAGAGTTCTTGCCACCATTGTCGCAGTAGTGGTACTATTAGAGCCATTTTTACACCAATTAGCGAACAATGAATCGTCTTTGTTTAATATTTGAAAGGGTTACAATTTTACTATCAGAGCCATTTTTACATCAATTAGCTAACAATGAATCGCCTTTGTATAATATTTTAAAGGGTTACAATTTTCCTTCTTCTGGAATATACATGTTTGTAGGATGTGTTTTTGTAAATTGAACCGAAACAATTGCAAAATTAGCATCAATATTATATATTTTCTTTAAAGTTACAAAATCAGCTGCGGCTTTATATAAGAAGTGGACAAGGATGTGACCACTTAACAAATTCCATCAACTTAATCGAAATATGAAGTTCCCTATTGTCCTCATCTTTAATTGTGACATGTAGTTCTTGTACTTGTTCCTTTTGATGACAAGGCATCACTTCTATTCGATTAATATACTAGTTTCATTTTGCTACAATACACAAAGGACACGCTTGGCTTGGCGCAAAGGAAAAGATGCCACATTGTGGCACTTGTTTGATTCTTGGCAATAGCCTCTCTACTTGCAGGATAAGGCTACGTATATCAACCCTTTCCCAGACCGACATATGTGGGAGCTTTGTGCATAAGGTAGGCCCTTTACACAAAGGACGCGCTTAGTTGCAAAAATTGTGAAATTAGCTTCCATGGATACAAGAGATTTATCGGTTGTCATTGAACATCACTTCTATATAAATAAGACCTATTATGGTAATGTGGTTGGGTCTCATATCCGTTTAGTTACCGGACCTCCGTGATTTTCGTTACGAAAGAACTTCACTATTCAATTGAAATGACACAGTCAAGTACATCCACATCGTGTGTAACTCACCTTGTATAAACGATAAAGTAAAAAAAAAAAAAAAGAAAGAAGTAAAAACAAGGCATATGAATCCATGTGATTAACCTTCATCCATTGATAACAAGAGTAAAGCTTTTTTCACATTGAAGTCGTGAATAATAACCAAATCGTACAACCATGGCCTTTATTTGCACATGCTTACATAATTAAACACATTGAATTGTTATTAGGAAACAAACGAAGAAAATAAAAAATATTGATACAAAGATTCAATAGGTTACTTGAGAAATTCAGGAGAGTGCATAATTGGAACGAGTTGCAGCTGAATTTTCTTGTGAAGAGTTATTCCAAAAACTTCACTCATCTCGAAGTCCTCCAACTCTACACCAACTGGTAACTATCAGTCAAACCAGTACAAGAGGTTGGCAAGTACAAGTTCAACTTCCATGACACCAAATGAAATGCCAGGACAGCCCCTTCGCCCTGCTCCAAATGGAATGAATTGGAAGTCTTGGCCTCTAAAATCAACCAAGTTGTTAGCAAATCTCTCTGGAAGGAATTCTTCTGGCTGGTCCCAGTATTTGGAATCTCTTTGAATTGCCCATGCATTAATGAATATTCTTGTTTTTGGAGGAATATCATAGCCTTCCAATGTAGTACTCTCAGTCAATTCTCTAGGAACCAAAAAAGGAGCTGGAGGATGTAATCTAAGCGTCTCTTTGACAACACATTTTAAGTATTCCATTTGAGCAATATCATCTTGACTGATCTTGGACTTTTTCCCAACCACTCTTCGCACCTCTTCTTGAGCTTTCTTCATCTTTGTTGGATTTTTCATCAGCTCTGCCATTGCCCACTCCATGGTTGCTGAGGTTGTATCAGTTCCTCCCACAAACATGTCCTGTAATTTGGAAGTACAAAAAGATTCAGTGAATTAGTAAAAGATAGAGAGGGAAACGAAAATGGGAGAATTTGGGGAGAGGAGAGTTAGAAACCAATAAAAGTCCTTTAAAACTGTCTCGAGTGAAATCTATTCCCATCAGGTCTTCTTTCTGAAGATCAAGCAGGATTTCAAAAAAACAATTTTTGTCACGCTGATCATAATTTCCTTTGGAACTCCTATGTCCTTCAATGATCTCATCAAAGAAAGCATCTAATCCCTCTGAAGTGTTTTTTAGTCTCTTTTCAAAACCACTGAAAACATCCATCGAACCCAAGTAAGGGAAAAAATCCCGGAAGCAAAACTCTCCCATAAGCACCGTTGAAGACCTTGCTAATACTCCAAATCTTTTCATATCATCTTCTCCTTCGTTCTTTTTACCTAGAATACATCGAGATATTATGTTGCAGGACATAACAACAAACAACACTCCAAGGTTTATTGGGGCTTCATCAAGACTTGCTCCACGTATCTTTTCAATCAACCTTGCAACCTCTTCTTCTCTAAGTGAATCAAATGAGTGCACCCTATTGAGGCTCAAAAGCTTCAAAACACATATCTTTCTCATTTGCCTCCAATACTCTCCGTGGGGACAAAATGCTAGATCACGGAATCCATATGTTAGGCTTTTACCAGCCCTTGTTTCAAGTCTATTGGAGAACGTAGTGTCTTGGGTTTTCATGATTTCTTTGGCTATTTTTGCTGATGAGACAACAAGGGTTTGGGCATGACCCAATTGTAGCAACAATATAGGACCGTATGTTTGAGAGAGAATGTGGAAAGTCTTATGAGGGAGTGTGCCTAGAAGGTGTAGGTGTCCAATTATTGGAAGCTTTCGCGGCGACGGTGGCAAGTTGAGTTTGCTGCCACCTTTGAAGAAGTTGAGCGTAAATAGGAGCAATATGAGGATGGATGAGAAGAAAAAGGGGCTTAACGTTATTGTTTTGTAGAGCTCTTGCCACCATTGTTGTAATACTGGTGTTGCAGCCATTCTTACGACAATTTTGAATGAATGAATCAACTAGTCTCTTCAATTTATAAAGTATTTTCACTTTTCAGTATGCCGCCGCCTTTTTATGGAAACTGCTACGATAGACCCCTACGTCGGTTTTACAAGTGCCTTGATTTCATGGAATTTTAAATAGCAATTCATAACATATTCTTTAAGCATTTGGCCGGCATCTCTGACGTTGAGAAGGATTTGCAAGAAAGCTGAAAGATTTGAGATTCCTTTGATACTATTATTTCTGTAACGTCAATGTCAGTTTCTCCTGATGGAGATATTCTCAAACCACTAGTATTAAAAATCTAATTGTGATTTCAACTTTGGAGTTGTTTTCAGATATGTGTCATGAATACGGATTAGGACAGGTCAAAGTCCTCGCGTCCTTCAATAGCAAAACACAAAATGGCTAAGAAACCAATTAGCTACTCCACTGGGAGATATTATTTTGGCATATTCCGTACATAAGAATATCTAACAAACTAGACGCATCGTATCGAAATGAAAAACAATAGATTAACACAATGATTGGCAGAAATTGTTTACACATCTAACGCTACTGGTGAAATCTAAGAGACTCAATCGGTCAATCCTACTATATATCTACTGAGAAGATGGCATTGAACTAAACCGAATCTTCCAACACATCAGACAATAAAGACTTCACAAGTCTGTATCTATGATGTATAGGTGACTGAGTGACGACTGGAAATCCAAATTATAATCATAGGAAGAAGGAACCATGTATTGTACTTGTCCACTATGGTGTATAAAATGTACCTTCATTTGACATTTGAAGAACTTTGATGCAGGACAAGATATACACTCCTATCACTTTGGAAACATTATTTTTTCTTGATGCAGCGGAATTCATGAGGGAATAGTTAGTGTACTATTAAATGAGATAGGCACTCAAATCCACGAGTTGTTCTTGAATCTACAAGAAAAAGAGGGACGGTCTCATAAATATTATTGAATGGTTAAAAGTTAAATATGCCCATAGGCCACATCCTTATTTATACTACTAGAAGTCCTAATTAAAAGGAAATTACTTAGAGTGGTGACGAAGCAAAGCATTACCTGGAAACCTAGACTATTCGCTAAAATGAAATAAAATAGAATCTAACCAAAACTAAACTAGAAACGTGTGAAATAGGCAGCACAAATAAAATCTTCTAAGAATAGTCGAAATAAAAATTGTTACAAAAATAATGTTTCCATAACTGATAGGAGTGTAATCTTGTCTTGCATCATTCTCCTTTTCTTCAAAAGAACTCGTCCTCGAGTTCTTGTTTGGAAACTGCCATCTTCCATGCCAAATAAATAAAATATTTTGAATACTCTATTCCGGTAATTTCGTCACAAAAAAACACCACATAAAACAATACTTGCAATGTTATCTTCTCGGCATGCTTCAATTGATTGATAATATCCACTATATGATTATTGAGAATCCAATCATACTGTTGCACTCCAAGAAAATCAACAACGCTAACTTGACATTGTGGGTACTCTTGGTCTTCTTTCATCTTGGTATTGGTTGACACATCAACAATTGGCTCATTGAGACGGGCTGACTTGACCATAGAGTCATCAAATAAAGTAGCAACATCAATTTCTTCCACTGAAAAATCAATTGGGTCCTCAACAACTTGATCACCAACATCCATATCAATTTTGAACTTATCACCCAAATCCATATTATTTGTCTTCTCATCAACTTGAATTACCTCCTCTTTTAAAGCTTCTTCAACAACATTATTGGCAGATGAGTTGATTGTAATTTGTTACTTTGACTCATATATTTCCTTAGGCAAAAATCTCTCCATCATAAGTTTTTTAATTCCTGACCAAGAGTGAATAGGACGCTTTCCCAATTGCTCTCTTAAATCTTGCATATCTAACCACCGCCGTAGTGCTGGTCTCGTAAGTTGTAACAATAAATATTTTCACTTTTTTTCGGATGACATTCTTACATACTCAAAAAAATCTTCAATGTCAAAAATCCAATCTAAAATATCCTCAAAATATTCATTGCCCTTGAATTTTGGTAAGTTGTCATAATACCAGAAATCTTTACGATTAGTTGGGTGTCTCCCAACTACAATCTGGATAGTGGGTTGGCGTTGGGCGAATCCCACCACGCGTTCTCGTACCTGGTTAAGAGGACTGTGTAAAGCAACTCCCACCGCGCGATTCTCTTCAACCCTTACTGGTCCTTGGTTGAAGCGTAGAGTCAGCTACCGCATAGCTTCATGAATTTCTGTCTCAAAATCTCGAAATTGCGTTTGTTGATCTTCTGCCACCACCCTTAGATCAGCAAGCCCTTGAGCAATGTCAAGGGGTGTGTCTCCAACTTTGTTCAGTGCCATCGAGCCAGAAACGTTCTTACTCTGATACCACTTGACGCAGTGGAATTCACAAGACAAAAGTTAGTGTACTATTCCAAATGAGATAGGCACTCGAATCCACAAGTTGTTCTTGAATCCACAAGAAAAAGAGAGACAATCTTAGAAATATTATTTTATTTTCTTTTAGCGAATAGTCTAGATTTTCAAGTAATGCTTTGCTTGGTCACCACTATAAGTAATTTCCTTTTAATTAGGACTTCTTACAGTGGTGACCAAGCAAAACATTACTTGGAAATCTAGACTATTCGCTAAAAGAAAATAAAATAAAATCTAACCAAAACTAAACTCGTACAAAATTGCTCATTTATGGCCTCCCCTTTCTTCTCACCCTCGTATAAATTTATCCTAAAATGAGTACGTTGCTAAAGGGGACAGACAATAGATTTTTTCGGTGTTTCAGCAAAGAGCATACGAGAAAAGAACTGTTGAATAACACGAAACTGCATTTGGCCGAAGCAACTTTGATAGCTCTTGCCAAAGTAGCTGTTGAAACTAGCCAAAATTAAAGTTGCCAAAGTTTTAAAAGTTCTTTGGAGGTTGGGTCCAAAGTATTAAATCAAGGCCCTTATGTATTGTATTGGTTGCTATGTAACAGGATTTTGGACTGCTGATACTGTTATTTACCTGTATATATCGGCCACTACTCTCTGATAACCAAGTCGTGCTTGAATTGTTACAAAGATATGTTGCGAAGCTTTGTGGTTTGTTGTCGATTTGTTGCGATGTGAATTTGATTTGATTCGTAATTCTCAATTCATAGATGGATATTGTTGTACAAGCCCTTTTATTCTCAACATATTATATACTTCCTCGTTTGTATATTTTTCCAGGCATGCACGGAACGAGTAAGGTTATGGGATTTGATGAATGAAGGACAACGAACATTTAGACTTAGGTGAAAAATCAAACAGTCGTATTAGTTGGGAGATTTTAGCACCCTTCATATATTATTTTGTGAGTCGTCGTAAATAGTGTTGTAGAAATCAGGTTGTCATTGTAATTGAAAGGTTAGCCTTTATGCACCAGAGATATAATAACAACACAACTAGAACAAACTTTTCATGAAGCAAACAAGGGAAGAATGTTTACAATACTGTAATCATTGAAAAGATACAGGATATTGCAAAACCGGAACGAGTTGCAGCTCAATTTTCTTGTGAAGAGCTACTCCAAAAACTTCACTCATCTCCAAGTCCTCCAGCTCTACACCAACTGGTAACTTCCAATCAAACCAGTACAAGAGATTGGCAAGCACTTGTTCAGTTTCAGCAATTGCAAATGAAATTCCAGGACAGCCCCTTCGCCCTGCACCAAATGGGATGAATTCGAAGTCGTTGCCTCGAAAATCAATCGGGTTGTTAGAAAATCTCTCTGGAAGAAATTCTTGGGGCCTATCCCAGTATTTGGGATCTCTTTGAATTGCCCAAGCATTGATGAAAATTCTTGTTTTCGGAGGAATATCATAACCTCCCAATTTAGTACTCTCACTTGATTCTCTAGGAACCAAAAAAGGACCTGGAGGATGTAATCTAAGAGTCTCTTTGACAACACATTTTAAGTAGTCCATTTGATCAATATCATCTTGCTTGATCTTGGATTTTTTCCCAACCACTCTTCGTACCTCTTCTTGAATTTTCTTCATCCTAGTTGGACTTTTCATCAGCTCTGCCATTGCCCACTCTATGGTTGTTGAAGTTGTATCAGTTCCTGCCACAAAAATGTCCTATAATTTGAAAGGACAAAAGGATTCAGTGAATGACTAAAAAAAGAGATGGAAGCAGAAATTCCAAAATTTGGGGAGAGGAGTAGTGTGACAAACCAGTAAAATAGCTTTGAAACTGTTTTGAGTGAAATCCATCCCTGTCATGTCTTCTTTCTGAAGTTCAAGCAGGATTTCAATAAAACAATTTTTGTCAGGCTGATCAAAATTTCCTTCGCATTTCCTATGTCTAGCAATAACCTCATCAAGGAAAGCATCAAATCCCTCTGAAGTACTTTTAAGTCTGTTCACAAAACCGGTTAAAACATCCATCCAGCCAAGAGAAGGGAAAAAATCTTGAAAGCAAAACTCTCCCATAAGCACCATTGCAGACCTTGCTAACACCCCGAATCTTTTCTTATCATCTTCTACTTCATTCCTTGTACCTAGAATACATCGAGATATTATGTCACTGGATACAAGAACAACCAACTCTCTAAGGTTTATTGGGGTTCCATCAAGACATGTGCCACGTATCTTCTCAATAAACCTTGCAACTTCTTCTTCTCTAAGTGAATCAAATGAGTGCACCCTATTGAGGCTCAAAAGCCGCAAAACAAATATCTTTCTCATTTGCCTCCAATACTCATTGTGGGGAGAAAATATTAGATCACTGCATCCATACGATATAATCTTAGCTGCCCTTGTTTGGACTCTATTGGAAAACGTAACGTCTTGGGTTTTCATGATTTCTTTGGCTATCTCTGCTGATGTGACAACAAGAGTTGGGGCAAGACCCAATTGCAGCAACAATATACGGCCGTATGTTTGGGACAGGATGCTGAAAGATTTGTGAGGGAGTGTGCCTAGAAGGTGCAGGTGTCCAATTATAGGAAGCCTCGGTGGCGATGGTGGCAACTTGAGTTTTCTGCCTCCTTGGAAGAAATGGAGTGCAAAAAGGAGCAATAGGAGGGGGGCTGAGAAGAAAAAGAGACTAATCGATATTGTTTTGTAGAGCTCTTGGCCCCATTGTTGTAATAGTGGTACTAGCGCCATTCTTACAACAATTGTTGATGAATGAATCGCCAAGTCTCTTCATTTTATAAAGCAGTTTGAGTATGCCTTCTTCTTTCCATGGAAAATACTATGATACACCCCTATTTGGGTTGAATAGTATGCAACCCTTCAAACGCCTTGATTTTATGGAATTTTAAATAGAAATTCATGTAATATTCTATAAAAATTCATAATAGTAGCATAAAATTTCGTAATCGAGACAAAACTCCTAACTTGTAAAGGTTGCGAGTTCAGTCGTTATAAATTTTTGTGCAAATATTATCAATCTTTCTACAAAAACTTCGAAATTCAAGACCAATGTTCTATGATTTCATGCAAAATACTATTGATAATCACTAATTTTGTGTTGAGTGTCGGAGCCAGAAATTTCACTATACAGGAGCGTATATTTTTTTCAAAAATACTTTATAGGGGTGAGACTGTATAAATTTCATAGGATTTTTTTTTTCTATATAATACTAGAGGGTTTTCATTTTCTTGCAGGGGCGACCGCCTCTACTGGTCCTCCTCTGGGCTCTGGCTCCATAAGTTTTTTTTTTTTATTCTTTGTCGCTCACTTTTGTACCATATGTTGTACGTGGCAACTGAATAACGAAGACCCTAGTAAAAGATCCCCCTTGTTTGGCTTCACTTTCTTTTTTCTAAGGCCTTGTTTGATAACCCTATTCAGCACTTAAAACTGAATAGGTTAAGTAAAAATAAAATAAGTTGGTTTGATAACTACAATGAGGAGGACTGAATATTTTAAGAGCTAGGCAAGAGTAAGGAACAAAAAATTAAGTAGCTCCCCCCTACTTATTACCGGTTGCGGATCTGCTGTCCCGAAAACCCTGTCCCGACTCCGTGTCCCGTTCATCCGAGCCGTCCATCTGAGTACTCGACAGCTCAGATTCGCAGATGAATGTGTATGGCTCAGATTTGTTCGGGGTGAGATGGAATCTGAGCAGTTGATTGCTCGGATGGACGGTTTGGATGGACGGGACAGGGAGTTGGGACAGGAAGTTCGGGACAGCGGATCCGCTTCCCTTATTACCTATTTTAAGAGCTAGGCAATATTTTTGTGAGCTATTCTACCTCACGAAAATATTGTTTGTCGAATGAGTATGTAGTTAAGAACCCAGGCCAGCAAAGAATAAATTAAAGTGTACTAAAATCCAATTAATGAAAAAAGTGAATTTGAAGGAAAGCTGAAAGATTTAAGATGCCTTCGTTACTATCACTTCTATAACATCAATGTCATTTTCTCCTCGTGGATTATAATTCTTATAGTGATTTCAACTTTGGGGTTGTTTTCAAATATGTGTCATTAATACAAAATGGCTAAGAAACAAATTAGAAACTCCTTTTGGGAGATACGCTTTTGGCATATTGCGTAAGAATATTAACATCAAACTAAATTTATCATCTTCAAATCAATGACTGTAGATTCGCCGAATGATTGATGTTACTGGTGATATCTAAGAGACTCAATTCTAATATATATCAAATAAGAAGATGGAATAGCACTAAACGTAGTCTTCCTCCACATCAAACGACCGACTGATATTTTTAAATAGTGGTATACGTGTATCGGGAACCGGCTTATCAAACGATACGTTGCGGGAATCAGGTGTAGCGGTCGTCAATTTTTTAACTTTTTTGACGTATCGGCCGATGAGCGATGCAGTACGGTATTTTGAAAATTATGGTACAAACATTGCCCCCCATAAACTTTATTTTAAAAATAAAATGAAGTTTATTAAAAAAGGGAATTCTTTTAGGCGATAAATGCAACAAGAGTCCTTAAATGTTAGGAGATAACGGCTAGAAGAAGATGAACCGAGTAGGACTCTTGTTACCGTTTAACTCCTACACGTGGCATGATTGAATTGGTTTGGGAATTAAATCCCCGGAATACTCGAGATTCCTCAATACGTATCCATTAAAGGGATTCCAGAGAGAGAGAGAGGAGAGATTTACGTTCCACAGTAAAAAACAATCTTTCTCTCTCTCTACCTTTACCTTTTCCACCTCCATAGCCAAAAACTTGTTATTGTAGCAGAAAAAGTTTTACCATGGCCACCCTTCGAGCACAAGCTTCTGTTGAAGACGAGAATAACACAGGCAACGTAATGAAGAAGCTGATTACGGAGCACAAGCCCAACATTAACGAAGAGATTCTCTTTCAGGTACCAGACCAAATTGAACATTCTTCTGGATTAAACAAGTACGGGCTAGGACCTTGCTTCACAGACGAATTTTCAGACTTCTTGAGCAAGTATTACCCACATGACATTCCTCTTCCTTTGGCCCGATCTACAACGGATTGGGCCCCAAATTGCGAAAACTATGCAAAATCGAGACCTTTTAAGGTGTGGGTCACCTCCACTTCAGAATATAACGAGTGGTTGGTTAGGGTTGAAAAAGAAAAAAGAACAGTTTGGAAGAAAGCTGGAATCTACAACGCCATTCTTATGAGCTATGACATGCCACCCCCTGATACTGCCCTTATCAGTGCCCTTGCCCTCTTCTGGTCTCCCAGCACGAATGCCTTTCACTTCCCCTGTGGGCCTATGACGCCAACACTTCAAGATGTGGCATTCATTACAAGCCTTCGTCCCCATGGCATAGAAGCCAACGATGCCCTAGAACCTCCCAAAGTAAGTTTTGAATATCCTAAGAAAAAGGATATTACCTTTAATTATTTCTTGGAGCAGAACGCTGTGACTGACGCCAAGATTGATGTCTCTGAGATGGAACATATAGCCTTTCTGATCTACTGGTTGAACAAGTTTATCTTCTGTAGCAGTAGTTTGAAGATCACTCGGTACTACACAGATCTGGCCAAAGCTCTCTCTGTTGGCCAGGAGATTGCTCTGGCCCCAATCTTTCTTGCCCACTTCTACAGGTGTATGAAAGAATTGGTGGATCACCAGATATCAGGCTGCACAGGTCCCCTATGGTTGCTGCAATTCTGGGCATGGTCTTACTTCTCTGACCTAGCCCCTGAGGAGACGCCAGAGCAGAAACAGAGAAGAAAGTCAGGGGATAAAGTCTTCTGTGGATTATACCTGAAGTCACTTGCTCCTAAAGAGCATTCATTTGACGAGTGCTTCAAGTACTTCTACTGCCTTGCAGAAGATCCACGCCCAGACTTTTGGACGCCATTTGAGAGGAACTCCACTTGTCCGGATTGGCTTCAAACTCCTATAGAAAAGTTGTCTCCAGAAGATCCGGTGTATAGGGCAGTATGGGCCAGCTTTTTGGTGGCAAGGGATCTCCCTTATGGCATGGGCTCCACTGGTCCCAATAACAAATGTGGGGTGGAATATTACAATCCCACCCAGTGCGCCAGACAGTTTGGTCTAGCCCAGTTTATACCCATTCCTCCTTATCAAACCATAAATTTTGATCTGAGTGAGAGGATGTTACTCACTCTAGACGAAACAAAGAAGCTCATGGAGAAGAATGCCACTTTAATCTCCACCAAATTTAAACTTGCCCCTTTTCCTGACTTTCCTCTGACAACTCCGGCTTTCGACATGTGGTGGAAGAAGGCCAGTTTCAGCCAAACTTCAGAGTCTCTGGAATTACTTCTTGGAAGAATTTCCCCATCGGCGGTGGCAGAAGGATTACCAATAACCAAAGAGGCTAAGCTGGAGTTGTTGGCTAAAAAGACAAAGGCTACAGAGAAAGCCAAAGTCAAATCCATATCAAAGAAGAAAGGTACGCCTTCTCGTGCTGAAATCTATCAATCTATTCGTAGGTTTGAGACCTTCTTTAAATGCAAATGGAACCCTTGTAATCCTGAAGCAATGGAAGAGGCTAGGAGGAATAGAATGACCGAAATTGAGAATAGGCAGAGAGACTTAGCCGCTGCAGCGTGGTGGAAAATATTCCAATCTACTCCTTCAGGGCAAACTATGCCTTCTTTAGAAGATTTAATGAAACCGTTTGGGAAACCTATTCCCCCAACACCCACAACTTCGTTCGTCATTGCCGACACACTGGCGTATGAAGGCATGTATGAACTTTATCCAGAAAATAGAAGAGTCACAGTCGTTAAGACCGATGCCCCCCAATGGGAAATAGAAGATTTCTATAAGCGTGGGATAGTTAGGGTTATAAATTCTGCTGAAAGAGGTCAGAAAGTGATATAAAATCTTCTAGTACCTCTGTCTGCAATGTTTGTTTGCTAACTAATGCCTCTTCTTTCAGATGCTGCTCCTTTGGTAGAATTGTCTGATCATGATGAGGATGGCGAGGAAGATGAAGAGTCTGAAGAAGAGGCACAAAAAATAGAGAAAGCACCTCCTCAGAAGACAAAACGGAGATTGATAAAGGTAAGGCTTTTACTTCTTCTTGCTATTCATTGCTTCTGGTTGGGCTTCAATTGATGGCAGCTCTTCTTTCTAGGAGACCACTGTTGTCAAACCCAAAAGAACCCGATCCAGTACTAGGACGGAAGATGCACCTATCTTTGCTTCATTGGGGGAGGTATTGGAATCTCCCAATCTCCTCCTTTAATTCTTTGAGTATAACTGACCTTATTCTTTCTCCAGGCTGCGGATAGCAAAAGATTGAAAAGGAAGAAGATGAAGCATCAGGAACAATCTGATGAGACAGATGATAAAACTATCTCCGGCCCAACATCAAAAACCCCAAAGACAATAGCCGGATTGAAAAGTACTAAAGGAGCATCTTCTGAAATTGGAGTCTCTTCTAAGGAGAATATCCCTACTTCTGCCCCAGCTGCAGGCACGACTGCTGATCCAACAGGCGACTTGTCGCAGAGCTCTGCTATCCCTGTAAGTAATTATGGCGCGATTACACCAAGATATGTCTGTATTGCTTCTGCACTGCTAAAAACTTTTGCTTACAGGACATCTCCAAAGGCTCTAGTCTGGCTTCTCCTACTCGCTCTACTGCTGTATCTACCAAGGCCAAAATAGAGCCTCAGGAGCTTCTCAATCGTCTGAATGAGAAACTGAAGAAAGGAGCAAGCAGCAGCCAAATGTCTTCCTCGGCCACATCTTCTAAAAATATTCAAAAGAGTCCTTCAACAGAAGAAGTGTCCAAGGCTAAAGATGCTCTAAAGGCAGCCTGGAGCTTTAGTTTTGAAGCAATGATCCAACCTGAGATTCTTGCCAAACTGAAAGATGCTTTGGAGGTTCTTACCTCTTCTAAAGGCATACCAGATGTGCCTCAAGATAAAATAAGGCAATTCAAAGTTGCTCTGCCATCTCTTATCCAGGATTATCACAAGAATATGACTGAAATCCAGGAGATGAAAAACAAACAAACTCGCTTTACAGACCTTGGGCAGGCGCTGATCATTGCCATGGATAAAATGGAGAGCTTCCAACATCAGAAGGAGCAGCTATCCATCCAGAAGAACAAAGGCCTTAGGAAGATCAAAGAGATTCAGGATAATATTACCCTTTTGCAGCAACAAGTAATCCAGCTTCAAACAGAAGATGCTGATCATCACGAGAAGATGCAGAAAATCATACATGAGGAACAAGAAATCACTGCTGCCACTCAACCTTTGGTGGAAGAGCATGACGTCTTGCATACTGAAATTCCTCATGTAGAAGCTCAGATTGAGGCGCTAGTGACCAACTTGTCCACATCAACTGCTCCTTGGGACAACTTTAAGGTTGATGTTCTAGAAAAGATGTTCTAGAAAAGATGTAATCCTCTCTTCTTGCTTGACTTCTGATCTTTCTTTTGCTTTTGAACTTTGAGAACTCTGTTTTTTGAGGAGGCACTTTGCGAACTTTAAGATTTGGTTGAATTTGTGGCTTGGTAATACAGCTATTAGTATCCATCATCTCCCACATAGTAGGATACCATAATTTCAGAAACTTGCCATTGATTGGATGTTTATGCATTTCACCATCTAAATCATGTAGCATATATGTACCTCCTCTTAAAATCTGGGATACTTGAAAAGGCCCTTCCCAAGTAGGAGACCATTTGCCATATTTACGATCCTTCTCCTCAAATGGCAAGACTGCTTGCCAGACTAGATCTCCTTCAGCAAAAGACTTTTCTTTAACCCTTTTATTGTATGCCCGGGCCACCTTCTGCTTCTGGACCACCAAATGATCTAAGGCAGAAAGTCTCAGTTCATCCAAATCTTCTAATTCCATATACATAGCCTGATTATAATCTCCATAATCTAGGCCATTCTGGAAAGCAACTCTGGCAGATCTAATGTTTGTTTCCATTGGTAAGACAGCGTCATGGCCATAGGTGAGAGTGTAAGGAGTAATACCAGTGGCCGTTCGCTTAGACGTTCTGTAAGCCCACAGTGCGTCTGACAATGCCTCGTGCCAAGTCCTTGGTTGATCTTCTACCATTCTGCTGATAATCCCCTTCAGGATTTTGTTAGTAGACTCAGCTTGTCCATTGTCTTGGGCATAATAAGGAGTTGAATGTGTCATTTCTATCCCAAATTGTTGCATCACAGCCTGGATTCTATCTCCAAAGAAGACAGATCCTCTATCGGCAACTATATGTTGAGGAATGCCGAAACGATGGATGATCTTCTCTTTAATCATGGTGATAATTTCTTCTTGAGAAACAGAAGTCATTGGGATAGCCTCAGCCCATTTGGTGAAGAAGTCAGTGGCCACGACTATGTAAGTGTGTCCTTTAGAAGAAGGAGGAAAAATTTTGCCAATCATGTCCATGGCCCATCCTCTAAATGGCCAAGGCTTTATTACTGACCTCATTAAAGAAGCTGGAATCCTCTGCACTGGGCCGTGGGCTTGACAGGGTTGACATCCTTTGGCAAATTGAATGCAATCATTAAGAATCGATGGCCAATAGTAACCGTATCTCCTTAACAGCCATCTCATTTTCCTTCTAGATTGATGTGCTCCACAGATGCCTTCATGAACTTCTCCCATCACCTTTAGAGCTTCTTGAGGCCCGATGCATTTGAGAAGAAGATCATCCTCCAAACTTTTCTGGTAGAGCTCATCCGCAATTAACACATACTGGACAGCTCTTTCTCTGATCTTCTTAGTTGAAGAGAGGTTTGGATGCTTCAGAAAAGTAATAATCTCTGTCCTCCAATCCTCTTCTTGCCCTTCTAGGTCAGTAGAAAATATCTCCATAGAAGCACTTCTTCTTTTGACAGAAGGTAAGCTCCTTTTTCGAATAGTGATTGTTCTCTTGTACCAACCTTGTGAAATTTTGATTCCAGTGGCAATCTGTGCCAGTTCATTTGCCTCTTGATTGAATCTTCTAGGAATATGAAAGAGACTGGCATCATCGAATTCGTCTAACAATTGTCTAGCCGTCATGTAATAAGGAGCTATTTCTTCACTGTTGCATCTGTAAATGCCCCCTAATTGGTTGATTGCCAACTGACAATCTCCAATAACTTCCACAGTGGTTGCTCCCATTTCCCGCAGAATCTCCAATCCAATAATAATCCCCTCATATTCAGCTTGATTATTTGTGCAGTGAAAATCAAACTGAAATGATAGTTGAGTCTTAACTCCGGCAGGAGATATTATCATGATTCCACAACCAGAAGATGAGGCTGTTTTGGAACCATCAAATAATAACTGCCAAGGAGCATACGAAACAGTAAAAACATCTAAGCCGATTGCTTCTTCATCAACATCCAAGCATGGATGATCTGCTAGAAAATCGGCCAATGCTTGTCCCTTTACTGCTTTTTGGGGAATATATTGGAAGTAAAACTCCATTAATGCAAGTGACCATTTACCAATTCGGCCTCTATTGATGGGCCGAGAAAGTAAATACTTAATTAAATCGGTCTTGCAAACCACATAAACCAACACAGGCATCATGTAGTGCCTAAGTTTTATTGCTGAAAAGTACAAGGCTATACATAGTTTCTCCACAGGAGAATATCTGCTCTCTACAGCAGTTAACAATCTACTAAGATAATACACTGCTTGCTCCTTGCCTTGTTCATTATTTTGAGCTAATAAGCTCCCAATAGAAGTTTCAAAAGCTGAAATATAAAGTCGAAGAGGCTTCTTCTTGATTGGAGGCATAACAACAGGAGGTTGAGTCAGATACCTCTTGATAACTTCAAATGCCTCTTGGTGACGAGTTTCCCACTTAAAACCCTCTTCTTTCTTCAATTTCAGAAGTTCCGAAAATACTTGAACTTTCCCCGCCATGTTTGAAATAAATCTTCTGATGAAGTTTATAAGGCCGAGAAAACTTTGCAACTCCTGCTTGCAAGACGGAGGCTTTGCTTCAAGGATAGCCTTGGTCTTGTTCTGGGGTACTTCAATGCCTCTTTGGTGAACTAAAAATCCAAGGAAATTGCCTGTAGAAACTCCGAAGGCACATTTCAGGGGATTCATTTTGAGGTTGTATCTCCTAAGACGCTCAAAGCTGGATCGTAGATGCTCCAAGTGTTCCTTGAACGAGTTAGACTTGATTACCACATCGTCTATGTAGATCTCCATAAAACGGCCAAGCATATCATGGAACATAGAATTCATTGCCCGTTGGTAAGTTGCTCCTGCATTTTTAAGGCCGAATGGCATAACAACCCATTCAAAGGCCCCCAAAGCTCCTGGGCATCGAAAGGCCGTCTTGTGGACATCCTCTTCTGTGATATAGATTTGATTATATCCTGAATGGCAGTCCATAAAGGACAGCACCTTGTGTCTGGTTGCTCCATCGACTAGAACATCAGCCACAGGCATAGGGTATTCGTCTTTTGGAGATGCCATGAAGATGTTGCGGAAGTCAATACACACCCGCACCTTTCCGTTCTTCTTGATAACTGGAACAATGTTAGATAGCCATTCCACATATCTGGTTGGCCTTATGAATCCAACTTTGAGGAGATGTTCCAATTCTTCTTTAACCCGTAGGTTCAATTCTTCTGACATTCGCCTAGGTGCTTGCTTAAACGGTTTGAACCCTTCTTTAATAGGAAGTCTGTGCTCCACAAAATCCCTTTGTAACCCAGGCATGTCTTCATACTCCCAAGCAAAGCAATCTTTATACTCATGGAGGAGGTCAATGTAAGCATTCTTAACCACTTCAGGGAGGCGTTGGCTTACGTAAATAGGCTTTGGATGATCTTCTGAGCCTAAATTTACCTCCTCCAGAGGATCTTGAACATCAACCTTCAAATCGTCTAACTTTGCTAGTGATGCTTCCAAATCTTCTAACTGGATAACATCGTCAGGAAGTGTGTTATCTCCTTCAAAGAATAACTCGGTCGTCAGGACCGAATTATCTTCTGAATCCAAGGATCGTAGGCTCTCTTCTGTAATATGGGCGATCAATCGAGCCAAGGCAGCCTGCAGAGCTGCCATCTTCTTACTGGCTGTTGGGGCTTGATCCATGAGAAAGAGCTTGAAGAAGTGAAGTGCTCGGCCTATTAATCTCTGTAAGGAGAGGGCCGACCAACTATTTGTAAATGGATTTGAATTCGTCTACAGAAGTTTGAGTGGACAAAGTGATGGCTGTAGGCGTGCCATACTTATCAGTCCCAGTAAACTTAACAGGACTGATCTCATTGTCATATAACTTAGTATCTGCATGGTTAGAAGAGGCCAAGAAAGGCCTCTTGTCTGCCCAAACCACTTCTACGTCATCTCCATGCCAAAAGATTAGGCATTGGTGAAGAGTAGAAGGAACAGCCATGCAAACATGAATCCAATCGCGGCCCAACAGTAGATTGTAACTTGAACGTGAATTAACCACAAAGAATGGAGTGGTCAAAGTCTTTGTTCCAACTTGTAAATTCATAATAATGATACCTTGGGCCGTGGTGATGCCTCCAGCAAAGTCAGAAATGCTGGCGCTAGAAGGTAACAAATCTTGATCTCCTTTGCCCAACTTAACGAGCATGAATCGTGGCATGAGGTTAGCAGCAGATCCATTATCCACCAATATACGATTTACAGGAATACCATCTAGATGACCTTGAATGTAAAGAGGACGAAGATGCTGAGTCATCAATGGATCTGGCTTCTCAAATAGGACACTGGCCACAGGAGATGGACGGTATGTAGTAGGCTCATCTTTCAGAACCACAATAGAAGGAATCTGAGATTCAGAAGCTTCTGGAGTAGACGCTTTCAGTACTGGTATAGTAGCAACAGGCGCGATTGAACTGATCTCTGGGGTATCGCCTGAAGCTTCTACGTCACCATCCATAGAAGATGGCTGTCCTTCTTTGGCCATGAAAGTAGTAGGAAGAACAAACACCATATTGCAAGAGAGGCTAGCCAAAGAAGATGAGACTTTTGTGACCGGGGCCTCTTCTTGCACAACCAACATATCCTCTGAAGAACGAATGTTGATAGGACGGGTGTAGACACCCCGATTTTGAATCCGGGATACGCTCGAGCATTCCCGATGATGAAACGGACCAATCATGACTACCCAAGACTTGTGAAAATGGCTTGAACTTGGTTAAAATCAACCAAACATCACCAAATAATCCAAACCAACCTAAGCATTGTTGAACCAAACCAAACCATCAAATTGCCATCAAGAACCTTGAGCGCTCAAGCTTGAGACCTTGAGCGCTCAAACCCCTGAACACTACCTTGAGCGCTCAAGCTTGAGACCTTGAGCGCTCAATCTCCTGAGGAGCACCTTGAGCGCTCAAGCCTACGGCTTTGAGCGCTCAACTCTAAACCAGTCAGGAATCTGCAGAATATCTAATCATGAGATTTTCTGCATGGGAGCGTCTGGGGGTGATCTTATACGATCTGTATGCGTACAATACACCCTAAACCTACTCCTAAACTACCCCTAACCCATCCCGGGTTCGGACCTCAAATCCGGGTGGCGACTCTAACAATCACAATCTTTTCAATCTTTTCAAACGCAAAACCACACCGATCTCCGTGGGCCGTCCACAACGGGGCTTTGCGAGGATATCTTTCCAGGCAGGCTTTCGAACTTTAGGAATCTCAACAGGAGATGGTTCTTCATGCTGAAAAGCAGGTTTCTGTACCGGGCGATACTCCATACGAGGTTTCTTCTGCAGATACTGAGGAGTAAAAGATCGCTTTGGGGGAATAGGTGGAGGAGTAGGGATCCCCTGTGCCAACCTATCTGCCTGACGAATCCTCTGTCGACGCCGTTTCTGAGATTTTGACAAAGGAATCTCAGGTTGTGGAAATTTAGGATGCTTTACCTTAAACCAATGGTTGGGAGAAACAGACCCAGTCGGCTTTACCATCCTAGGTCTTCCCTCCTGTGGAGCTGTGATGACTAAGGATGACATCTGCTTCTGAACTTCATGAGTAGTAGGCTGCAGACGATTGAACACAGAAACTCGTTTCTTAGGGAGACGACGAGGAGAAAGTGATGAACATCACCAAATAATCCAAACCAACCTAAGCATTGTTGAACCAAACCAAACCATCAAATTGCCATCAAGAACCTTGAGCGCTCAAGCTTGAGACCTTGAACGCTCAAACCCCTGAACACTACCTTGAGCGCTCAAGCTTGAGACCTTGAGCGCTCAATCTCCTGAGGAGCACCTTGAGCGCTCAAGCCTACGGCTTTGAGCGCTCAACTCTGAACCAGTCAGGAATCTGCAGAATATCTAATCATGAGATTTTCTGCATGGGAGCGTCTGGGGGTGATCTTATACGATCTGTATGCGTACAATACACCCTAAACCTACTCCTAAACTACCCCTAACCCATCCCAAATACAAAACCCACTCACTCTCTCTCTACACTTCCCTCCCACTCACTCTATTTAAACCAACCATTACCTCTGGTTGTGGGGTTACCAACTCTCACACTCTAGCTGCAAAAATTATACAGAAATCATCTCTCCTCTCTCTCTCTTCAAAAACCACTCATCCTCCATTAAAACCATTTGCCAAAACCACTCTTCAAGTCCAAAAATTCAATCCTTAATCTTCAATCAGTCACATACATTGCAACATCCATCCACAATACCAACCAAAAACACCAACAATTGTTCATCTTCAAACCCACAACCAAGTTCAAGCTTCCAATCAAGTAAAAAAAAGGTAGTTTGACAAGTGATACTCACTGTTTTGGTTCATCTGAGGGTGACCAGTGAGCTCAAACAAGTTCTTTGTACTTGTATTGAACTCACAAAGGTCTAAAAGTTGCCTGAAAACATTTCAAAATCTACAGCCTCAGTAGGGGTTGAGCGCTCAAGCCTCAAGGGTTGAGCGCTCAAACCCAATTCTGGGCAGTTTCTGCTTTGTTATTTTTGATGCTTTCTCTTGATGTTGATCATTATTTAACAGTTAAATATGCTCATGTATCTCTAAAAACACTCTATTTTACCTCAAAATCACATGCATGAGTATAGATTAACCATTTTATGAGGATCAAGCTTCAAAATCTTTGAAAACTTTGTGTCTAAATGCAAAGCAATGATTTTCCAGTTTCATAAACTTTCATTTTATGTATTTTTAGTTCTGAGAATCACCCAGAATTTGTTTCCAAGTCAAAAATTAGAAAACCATGAAATGGATTGAGCGCTCAAGGCCTTCTCTATGAGCGCTCAATCTGTTCTTGAATAGTTTGCTAATTCTTGGTCATTTCGGTGATGAGTCATGATTTATTCGATTTCTGGAGTGTGCGTGTGTAATTATATATACGTCGAAGGTCTGGATCCCTCTCTCACATGTTCTTTAAAGTGTTTTCTTTTGGGAAATCATGAAAATCTTCTTCTCGCATCATTCTTAGGAAGATCAAAGCTTCATTTCTAGTCCAGTTCTTCATTAAAAGGGTTTGTGAGTAGTTGATCTTGCAAAGAATGAGTAAAGAGGTGATGCAGGAGTTTGAAATCGTAAAAGCCAAAAACTGGTTTGAGCGCTTAATCCACGAGGATTGAGCGCTCAAACTGGTTCAGAGGGTTTGAGCGCTCAAGCCTATGGCATTGAGCGCTCAACCCCTATTCTGGATCCAGATTGTGAGTCAGTTTAAGTCTCGTGATCATGATTCCTGGAGTTGTTGTGTGGTTTCTGTTGTGGTTATTTTCTGTGAATATTCGTTGTAATTTTTCTTTATTGTTATTGTCATTTTCATATAAATCATCAAGCACAAGCATTCACAATTAGTTTTGCAATTTTGTGTTCACTTGCTATTTATGTGAAGAGATGGAGAGCAAAGGCTGCGCAAATGACCGATCGTCCCAGTGACAAAGATCAAATGCGCATCATAACCAAGAACCTTCAGCCAGATTTGGCCCAATACATGGTGACGGCCCAGGCACATAACTTCGAGACTTACTTTAAGATGGGTCTGACAATTGAAGAAGCCTTACAAAGTGGGGTGTTGAAGAAAGGAGATCCAATCCCCAAGCCTAAGCGCAATTACATCGGGAACACCTCGTCCCTGTATGCAAATCCCAGTTACACAACCGGCACCTCATCTAATTCCATGAATCACCAACCTCATAGAACTGAGCCCATAAATGCTATCCTGTCCCAACCAGCTCAACCAACTCAACCATCTCAAAACCAAAGAGGACGACGTGTCTTCACCCCTCTCCCTCTGCCTCTACCAGTCATTTTCGAGCGACTTGTTCAGCAAGGAAAAATTAAACCCCTCCAACCAACTCCACCTCCACAAAATCCCCCGCCAACTTACAACCCAAACACCTTCTGCGTCTTCCATCAAACACCTGGCCATCCCACTGAAAGGTGTCAGCGCCTGCATCATGAGATTCAAGATCTCATTGACAATAAACAAATTCGAGACCCCACCGAAAAGCCCAATGTTGTCACCAACCCTTTGCCAGCTCATAAAAGAAACGGTAACGTAAGCCAGATAGCCCTCAGCTCCACTCAAAAAGACCAAAACCCTACTCCCTTTGACCCAAGCCAATTCATTGTACCAGAAACAGACCCTAAGCCCATTGTGTCTATACCAGATGAATGCAAAGCGTGCTTCCTTGATGCACATTTGGATCCTACAGTATGGCAAGAATGGGGTGGTTTGATAATGGCCATGGAGGCTCAGGAATACGAACAGATGGTGGCCAATAATGTGGCGAATGAAGAAGTTTGGCCGCACAATGAACAGATTGAGGAAGAACCCCCGCTCGGCGCCATGATGAACCTACTTTTGAATCCAATAATTGAAGATCCGCTTGATGGACTCGCGCTTCCTAATCTTTTTGAACCATTTCCGTTGGTACAAGATCAACCACCTGTGGAAGAGGGACAGGGACAGAATTGGCAGCAGGAGAACGAGGCACTCAATATTACACAGGAAGATGAATGGGATCCCACACCCAATGAATGGCAGCTCATGGACCCCAATGATCCATTGGATGGGTCTACACTCCCCATGTTCTTTGAAGAAGCCTATTTTCCGATGCCACCATTGTGGGAGGGTCGCCCTGATTTCTCCATGATGAGTGAACATGCTATAAATCGAATGACGGAGGGAATAGAGTTCACACCATACGATTACATAGTCGATGAAAATCTCCCAGCACCTCAAGTGCAAATCCCGGAGGGTTGTAACATCATGATGTTGAACGGTGGTTTGCCCAATGTCTGGGGACAGCAAATGGAGGGGAATGATGTGGCTAATGTATGGGCCAATCAAAACGAAGATATAGCACTCACGCCACTGTGGGTTGGAAATGATGAAGTCTGGGCAGTGAATGAAGCAACAATGGAGAACGGAGATGTATGGAGCGAGGCAACAGTGGAAGGGATTACCAAGGGCTTGCGAGAAACCAGTATCGAAAAGGGGAAGAGAAAGGCGGAAGGCGACTTAGTTGATCTCTACACCGACTACACCGATTTGTGGGGGGATGATATTGATTCAGTTCTTCATCTTCTTCGGAGTGGACGATTTTATCAACCGCCTCAAATGTACACCAGGAATACCTCTAACCCGCCTCCTAACACCCTAAACCAGGCACCTTTTAACCTAGCTCCACACAATAACCCAGCTCCACAAAACAATCCAACTCCACCAAATTTACCAAACAACTCCATTGACCCAATCGCCAACCCTACCGACTTCCAAACCCTTTTTAACCCACCAGTTAACCAATCCTATGCCACCTCTGTAACTAACAGTCGGGTACCTCGTTCAAAACCCCCACCAACCACTGAAGAGAATCCCATCCAAAAGCAACTTGAGAAAATCCCGGCTGCCCTAACCATTTGGGGACTACTCATGAGTTCCAGTGAGCATCGACAGAAACTTGCTCAAGCATTGTCTTGCATGGAGATTGCTCCTGATATCACCCCTGAAGCTATGATGGCCGCCATCACTACCAAGCCTACCATTACCACCAAACCAACCAAGCATGTCGTAACCTTTACCGAAGCTGACTTACCGCTCGAAGGAACTGACCACAACAAGCCACTGCATGTCACCATGAAGTGCATGGGGAAATGGATCCCAGTTGTATTGATAGATAATGGGTCTGCACTCAATGTTTGTCCTCTTCGGACAGAACTATGCTTGGGACTCAAACCAAGGGACTTCACACCATCAAATCTCACAGTTCGAGCTTACGATAACACACGTCGCAATGTGCTTGGAACTGTTGAAATGGAGATTGCTGCGGAAGGGTTTAGGTCGACAGTGGAATTTCACGTGCTTGAGATCCCAGCTTCATTCAATCTACTGTTGGGGCGACCGTGGATGCATCGGCCCGATATTATGGCAGTTTCATCCACTCTGCATCAGAAGGTTTTGCTTGGGTTGGAAAGTGGGACTGTTGCTCTCTATGGAGACACGGGCATTCGTCCTCATGCTGAAGATAATGCTCCCTTGTTAGAAATTATGCATGATGAGAATGACATTCAACTCGGGGGTTTTGCTTTCGACACATCCGGCGGTGTGTTCACGCTTCGCATTGACGATGATTTCTCAATCAGCACCACCGTCCTTGAAATGATGAGAAGGATGTCCTATCTGCCAGGGACTGGTTTGGGTCGAACTCACCAGGGGGTGGCTCAATTTCCTGAATTTCCTTCTCAGCGAGGCCGTTTTGGGTTGGGATATGAGCCTACATTGAAAGAAATGCAAAGAGGGAAGACCAATAAGGCTAGCACCAGTACAGACCGCCAGATTCGCTTTGTCAGGGAAGGGTCAAATGAACCATACCACGGTCAGCCTGAGCCATTTGTAAATGAAATAAGTGGAAAGATGCACCCAGGATTCAAAATCTTTGCTAATGATGCTTGGGATAGCGAAGATGAGCACGAAAAGGTCGAGCAATTGGTAAAGGACCTTAAAGCGGACTGGATGGAGGCTTTGGATGGTGGGATCTTGATGTCGATGTTCGACGAGGTCAGTCTAACAGGTAAGGATAAAGAGGAGCCAGCAGTGATGATGCTTGGACAGGAGGCATTCGAAGACCCCAGCGTGCTGATAGTGGATGCAGTCGGAGAGTACAAGAATTGCACTTTCACTCCTATTGTAAAATTTACTAATGCATTCACTAAGCTAGAGTTCGAGTCTGAATCGGAGTATGAACTTGACTGTGAGTCGGAGTTTGTGCCTCATGGCCCTCCACATCGTCATTTCTATTTTGAATTTGAGTCTGATGCCATGTACTGTGCCCCGGAGGGCTTTGTTAATGAAATGGATGGTGATTTCACTTACTTTGCTGTTCCCGAAATAAATTGTGTTGACCCTGACGATGATGAGATTGAGTTCGAGGGAGAAATACCCAAAGAACTTAAGTCTCTAATTGAAAGGGAAAATGAAAGGCATGCTCAGCCAATAAAAGAAGAAGTTATTTCAATAAAATTGAGAGATGAGGAAAATTCTCGCATGGTTCAAATCGGTTCCGGGCTATCTTCGGAGGAATAGAAATTACTCATTGATTTACTCAAAGAATTTGAAGATGTTTTCGCTTGGTCCCACGTAGATATGCCTGGAATCGATCCTGAAATTGTGCAACACCGAATTCCCTTGTACCCTGATGCAAAACCAGTGAAACAGAAATTGAGAAAAATTAGGCCAGATTGGGTAGAAAAGGTCAAGGAAGAAGTCACCAAGCAATTCAATGCTGGTTTTCTGATGGTAACTGAATATCCGCAGTGGGTTGCAAACATTGTGCCGGTACCCAAGAAAGACGGAAGAGTTAGGGTGTGTGTAAATTTCAGAGATTTGAACAAAGCTAGCCCGAAGGATGACTTTCCCTTGCCTCACATTGACGTACTGGTGGATAACACAGCGGGGCATGCACTACTATCATTTATGGACGGGTTCTCGGGGTACAACCAGATTCTGATGGCTCCAGAAGATCGAGAGAAAACAACCTTCACCACTGAATGGGGAACGTTCTGCTATCGAGTCATGCCATTCGGATTGAAGAACGCCGGATCAACTTACCAACGAGCCGCTACGACTTTGCTACACGACATGATGCACAAAGAAGTTGAGGTGTATGTGGATGATATGATTGTGAAAGAGAAGGAAAGAGAATGTCATCTCCCAGCACTGCGCAAATTCTTCGAGAGGATAAGTAAGTACCGAATGCGCCTCAATCCACAGAAATGCACATTTGGGGTCACCGCAGGGAAGATGTTGGGATTCATGATCACCACTAGAGGAATCGAAGTTGATCCGTCAAAAATCAAAGCTATTCTCGATATGGAACCACCCCGAACGGAAAAGGAGGTACGGAGCTTTCTCGGGAAAATCCAGTTCATCAGTAGATTCATCGCAAAGTTAACATTGACTTGCGAGCCGATGTTTCGTCTGTTGAAGAAAGGGATACCGTTCAGGTGGGATGACAAGTGTCAGAAAGCCTTCGAGTCAATCCGGCAATATCTTCAAAGTCCCCCAGTGTTGATGCCACCGACACCCGGGAAGCCTCTCATTCTATATCTATCAGTAACACAATCTGCAATGGGCTGCATGTTGGCACAAGAAGGTGAAGCAGGAATTGAGAAGGCGGTATATTATCTGAGTAAGAAGATGGTTGGAGTCGAAGAAAGATACACACCTTTGGAGAAACCAGCACTCACTGGAAAACTGGCATGATGGTTACTTCTGTTGGCTGAATTTGAACTCAAGTATGTAACAAGAAAGTAAGTGAAAGGCAGGGCCGTTGCAGAATTCCTGGCAGATCACCCGATTGAGGGGCCAGAAGATACAGAGTTTCAATTCCCCGATGAGCATGTCATGGCGGTGGCAGATGATGTTTGGAAGTTGTACTTCGATGGAGCGGCAAATCAGAAAGGATTTGGGATCGGCATAATGCTAGTTTCACCAGAAGGGCCGCATATTCCCCTCTCTTTCAAGTTAAATTTCGAAGTTACGAATAACCAGGCAGAGTATGAAGCATGTATTGTTGGAATGGAAGCTGCTCTTGAAATCAGGGTGAAGAAGTTGGAAGTGATTGGGGATTCAAATCTGGTGGTTTCCCAAGCCAACGGTGATTGGAGAGTGCGGGAAGAGAAGTTGAAGCCATACCATACGGATCTCGACGATCTGATTCATCAATTCGAGCAAGTAGCCTTTACTCATATACCAAGGATGAAGAATCAGTTCGCCAATGCACTTGCAACCCTGGCGTCAATGGTAGAATTGCCCGTAGGGGTGAGAATGAGGCCAATCATGATTGAGCAAAGAAATAGGCCAGCCTATGAATATGTGATGAGTGTTGGAAGAATTGATGATGGCCTGCCTTGGTACCACGATATCTGGAATCTGGTTGAGAAAGGAGAATACCCGGAAGGAGCAAATAAGAAAGATCGAATAGCATTGCAAAGGCTGGCGTCACAATACATCATCTGTGGTGGAAGGTTGTATAAAAGGTCATACTGTGGCATGCACAAGCTGTGCATTTATGGTGACGACACAAAGAGGGTAATGGAGGAGATCCATGAAGGAATCTGCGGTCCCCACATGAGCGGATTAATGATGGAAAAGAAGATTCTGAGGCAAGGATATTTCTGGTTAACCATGGAAACGGATTGCGTTCAGCATGTGCGAAGATGTCATAAGTGCCAGGTCCACGCTAACCTCATGCATGTTCCGCCATCTGAGCTTCATACAATGGCAACTCCTTGGCCTTTCTCAGTATGGGGAATAGATGTGATCGGGAAAATCACACCACCAGCATCAAATGGACACAAGTTTATATTGGTGGCAATCGATTACTTCACGAAGTGGGTAGAGTCAGCTTCTTATGCTACATTGACAGCAGTGAAAGTGGCCCATTTTATCAAACAAAACATCATTTCAAAGGAAGAGCAGCATCGGTACGGGGTCCCCAATGCCTTCGTATCAGACAATGGTGTGCATTTCAAAGGAAGAGCAGCAGAAGTACTCGAAGAGTTTAACGTACAGGTTCACAAGTCAACGGTGTACAGGCCACAAACTAACGGAGCCGTGGAAGCAGCAAACAAATCAATCAAGAATATCTTGGAGAAAACCATCGAATCGTCTAGAGATTGGCATGAGAAACTGCCGTTGGCATTATGGGGATACCGCACCTCTATCCGAACTCCAACAGGGGCAACACCCTATTCTTTGGTCTATGGTATGGAGGCAGTACTTCCCATAGAGCTTGAAGTGCCATCTTTGAGGGTGACGATAGAAAGTGAAATCGATGAGGCTGACTGGTTGAGCGATAGATTTGCAGAACTAATGCTGTTTGGTGAAAGGAGGTTGCGTGCATTATATCACATTCAAGGATATCAGAGAAGAATTGCTCGCGCATTCAACAAGAAGGTGAAATCCAGGGACCTAATCGAAGGAGATATGGTAGTGAAAGAGATTCGAGCACCAATATTCGATCCATGAGGAAAATTCAGGCCAAAATGGGCAGGACCATACATCATCAAAACTATCCTCGACGATGGGGCGGCGGTGATTATTGATTTGGATGGTAACGAGTTCAGCAATCTTGTCAATTTGGACCAACTCAAACGATATTACCCCTGAGAGATGCTCGTTGGGCGGAAAATCGCAAGGGCGAACCGACCCAAGCAAAAATTAGAGCAAGCCTGCTAGGCCGAAAACCCACACTGGGCGGTCTAGGCAAAATTTAAGGCAAAAGTTCAAGAAAGAGCTCGCTGGACCAAAAACCTGAAAAGGTGGTACCAGGCAAAATTTAGAGCACAAAAGGAGAGTGTTAATACTCGAGTGAACCCTTGCCTGAACTACGTCATGACCTGATTCCTTGAAAAAGGATACGTAGGCAACCCTATCCAGGGGTTCGGTCTAAATCTGATGAGTTGGTCCCCATTTCCGCAAAATCCGAAGGAGATAGCATATGGAATCAAATGAACCAAGAGGGGGAAACCCTTCATGATTCAATTTTATTCAAATCACTTTTTCAATTACATGAGTTGAGCAAAATAGCCTTAAAAAAAAAATGAACACCATTTATTTCGGGAAACAGCCTAGTGAGTCGAAAGGAAAATTGCGCTAATTTCTTCGGCGTTGTGCCCTCATCTGCATCCTCATCCAGTCTTTGTAGTGTCTATCCAGATGAATAGTTGGGTAGGGATCAGGAGCCCAAACGACCCTATGTCTCCAGGAGGTACGATAATGCTCAAGGACAGAATGTTTGAATATGGGAAGGCTGAAAGTGGCAGGAACAGCATACTCCACTTCTTGTCGGATGCAGTATTGGCGAAGAATGCGCTGTGGGAAATAGTATGCATATCCCTGTAATCCCGCCAAAACCACCCATGTGTCTCCCATATGATTGGCCGTCATGTTCGGAAAGGGCAGCCAATGGCATCTCCAAGTGATGTGATCCTCCTCCAATGACCTGAAGAAGTCAGTCCATTCATCTTCATCAGCCTCATCATGCACAAATGGCCTATCCACCCAAGTTCGAGGCTCGTAAACCCAATCACCTGCCGGCTCCCTCAAAAGCCCAACCTTGTCACATAACCACATCTGCAATCCAAAATATCCAAACCAAAGTCAAAACCAAGCCAATAACCAAAATTCCCAAAACCATGAAATCAAAACATCCAGACCAAATAAACCAAACCTGAACCAAAAGCGGACTCTCGGCAAATGTGTCCGTTCTCCCAGCCTTGACCGCATCCAAGCCCATGATTGTCTCAGCCAAGACCATAGGAACCACATCCCTCCGCTGTTCAATCTGAGCAGCAACACCGACAATGGCGGAACTAGGATGGCCATCATATGGGACCAACAAGTACAATGCCAAGAGACACATGCAAAGTGCAAACATGCGCCGATTTTGGACGGCGAAATCCAAGAGATCACCTGTAGGACCATAATCCGCGAAGAGACGGAGGACATTGAGGGTCTCATTGCGAATCAAGAAACGCGCAGCGCCGTTCCCTAGACCAAGCTTTCTACTGAGAATGTTGGCATAGTTCTGGCGAATAGGAGGTATGACGGGATCCACAAAAGCATTACCACCAAGGTATGCTTGAAATTCCTCGGCGGTTGGACAAAGTTCTTGCATACCAAAACGGAACACATGGAGCTCCGAATCCCAACAGCGAACGGCGGCACCCAAAAGGTCTTGACGGATAGGAAAAGTGTGGAGGTGGCGAAGTGCATTGAGCCCTAGACCTCGAAAGTTGAACCAATCGATGTTTTCGAGGCTAGCAACCCAAGTGTTGATGACGGAAGGATCGAGGGCAGCCATGTGGAAGTGATGGAAAATGGACAAAGGAAATATATGGAGGAAGGAATGAAAAGTTGGTATGGAGATGGTATGTGTAAAATGCATGATTATGCATGGTATTTATAGGAGATTTGGGAGGAACCTTACAAATTTGACATGCAACATTGGAAATCAAAGATTGCATTTTCAAGATGGTCAAATGCATGTTTTCAAAATATTGTTGTTGGAAAATTTGAAAATACATTGGAAATGCATGGTACTTGTGGGGAAAAGGTGAAAAGACCTTGGGAAGGTGATGTTCAAAGCTTGGGGGATGTTATAACAGAGCAACAAGACATTTGGGGCAGAGAAAACCATGCAAAAGGGTCCAAAAATGCATTGGGAAGCAACACCACAAACCTGCCCAGCACAGACATTGAGCGCTCAATGCCATAGAGTTGAGCGCTCAACCCCCTCTGGACCACCTTGAGCGCTCAAGGTGATGAGCTTGAGCGCTCAACCCACATTGAGCGCTCAAGGCCTGCAGAAACAGCAGCAGCTGCAGCAGCAGCAACTTGGCCCGTTTGATGTCCGAAACCTATTCTAAGCACTCTAACCCTCAACCAACACCTAAACCAAGTCCCAAAGGGTATTTGTGACTTCACGGAATGTCCCGTTCCCCGAGTAATCAAGCTGATACGTATACGGACACGGGATATGCAAATATGCAAAGTTGAGGCATGAGGTGAGCCATTGGATGTCCGGATTCATTTTCAAGGTTCCCGAGCTTGGTTTAACTATTCGACCAAGTCCTAAAGGGTATTTGTGACTTCACGGAGCATTCCATAGCCCAATTTATCAAGCCGATACGTATATGAATACGGGACACGTGAAAATGAAAGTTCAAGAGTTTAAAATGGTCATTGGACATTCAAATCCATTTCTAGGTTTCACGAGCCATATCCGATCATTGAGACATGTGTCAGAGGAGAGTTTTGACTTGTCGGAACGGTTTTCGGGGCAATTCTTCAAGGATGTGGAGTTTTGAGGTTCCGATGGCCAATTCAAGCAATGAAATGGCGACCGCCACCATGTCAAAAATGGTTCTGTGAGGCCTCTCGCCAAATCGTGACGATCGCAGGAGCATTTTCGTCATTTATGACTTGGGCAAAACAGTGATATGGCGATTCATCATGTTTAAGCAGGCTCACGAAGCATTTTATTTTCTTAAATACGCCTTTTGAACATCAAATTCTGTTCTAAGGTCATTTTTGATTCATTGGTCATCAATTGTACATATACAAGGAGTGTGTCAGGCCGTGTAACGTGTAAATACATCTTCCAGTTGTACATAAACTCAAATAATCATGTTTCGTCCAAATTCATGAACATGTTAGTTTTTCTTTGGAGTTGAATTTTAAACTTTGTATTTGGATGCTTGGATTTAAAACTTTGTGAATAAATTGTATACATTTTACAACAGGTTGGTTCATTTGTACATCAAAAACGAGAGAACAATGCAATAAACAATGAAAGTGCAAATCATGTATATACTCTAATCAAAATCCATGAAAAATCAAAACATCAAGTCTGTGTATCATCACTAACTACGGGGGCACGCAGGCCCAATCCATCCGTCTACTGGGGCACGCAGGCCCAATCCACCTATCTACCGGGGCACGCAGGCCCAATCAAAAGAAAAGACAAAAAGTAAAAGCAAGATTCTAACACTACTCTATGTCTACTATATACTACTTAGACTCGTCCATCGTCTCATCCGAGCTCTCAGTCTCGTCACCGCGCCACTGCTCCAGTCGCTCCTGCCGGGAAGAGGGGTAGTTAGTGTCACTGACACTGTCATCATCGCTCGAGCTCGCCTCAACTATCCCCTCAGGAGCTATTTCCACCCTCTGGCGGGTAGACCTCCGTGGTCCCTCCTCCTCGAGTCCCACCGCCGCAGGCTTCGAGCGCCCAAGTCGCACGGTCGTATCTCCAGGACCGCCAGATCCATCGTAAGGCCTCTTCCTGATCACAGGCGGCTGCATCATCAAGCAAACAAGAAAAGGAATCAGTACATGATATAATCAAGGAATTGAAAGGACAAGAAATGTAAAGTAGCATACCGGTGCAACTCTCGGGCGAGAAGGCCCAGGGACAGCTGGAGGTACTGGCTCGCCCTCCAAGCGGATGGCAACCTCCTGTCCGGCTATGAGGCGACGTATCAGGACACGAAGTCCCCGGTTCTGCTCATACATCGTCTGTGCCGCCTCCTGTGAAACCTGCAAGCAAAATCAAGATTCGTGTTGTCAGTACAATTGAGCATTCATAATCAAAGCATACGATACGGAATAAATAGAATGTTGCTTACCGGTGCCAAGAGCGGTGGGAAGTCAGCCGGTGGTCTCGGGATATCTATGACCCCTGCCTCTCCGCCAGCGGAAGTGACGTGCACCCACCACCTAGCCGCCTCTGTCTCCTCAGTCAGGGTACCAACACCCTCGCCCCGACCTCCTGCCACTCCTCCGGCTGAGTCGCGCGCCTTTGCGGCCTTCTCTCTCTCCACCTTATCCCTCCACTCTGCTGCCCTCAGCGAACCGGCCAAGTACCTCCTCCGGTAGTCAACATAGCTCAAGGCCGGACGCAAGTACTGGCTCAGGTCCAGATCGGGCGTGGTGTAACGCTCAATCTCCGCCAGCGTGTACCGAGACGTCATCAACACTCGGGGAGGGAGGCGCCCCGGAACCTGAGGTCTCTCAGCCCGTATCGACTGGCGCAGCACCCTGTCACCAAGGTACCAGAACCAGCCGTACTGGCACTCAAGAAGGACCCTGCCCCTCGTGATCTCTCTGCTCCGAGCCAGGTAAGGCTCGTCGACGGCGTCCCATACATCCCAGCGGACCTGCAAGAATTATTCAGGCATCAGTAATCAAATGCATGGCTATGGATGGATTGAAAGTAAATTGAATACATGTGAGATTTCAGTACTTACCAAAGAAGCAGAGAGTCTGTCCAGCGAAACACGGAGGACCTGGAGGTTCCCACGTGCTAGACCACCGTACTGAAAACCCTCTCCCCAACACAGTGCCGGGGGATGACGTTCAGGTCATGGTGGCGCGTCTCTGGGGGGTGCAACCCTAAGACCTCATAAGCCCAGAGCTGCAATGCAAACAACAAGTTGGTCAATACCAGTTTTGATAATCAAGTGCAAGTATTGAAATGCATGCATTTTAAATTTAGAACCAAGGTTTGAATCGTTACCTCCCAAACGCTCCACAGTCCAGAAATGCCAGTCCCTTTCCGCCTTGAGACTGCATTCATGAACGCATAGCAGCTCCCGAGCGCTGCTCCACCCCAGTCATACTTCGCCGCCTGGGCGAAGTCCCTCAAGCCTCCGAGGTAGGAGAGGTGCACCCTGTTACGCCTGTTTGGGTACAACGAGGCCCTAAATAGGTATAACAAGTAGCACCTCGCCTTCCGTGCTACATCCTCCTCGTCCGTCGGCACACCCAGTCCGGTCATCTTAAACTGGCCATATGTGGCTGTCTCTCCCTCCCTGGTGGGCACGAAGCCCAGAAACCACCGCAGTGCAGCTTTATCCCGACCTATCCCCGAGTCGAACGGGATCGGGTCTCCTCCTACCCGTAACCCCGTGAGTGCTGAGAAGTCCAGCGGCGTCATCGTCGCCTCTCCGAAGATAAGGTGAAAAGAACTCGTAGAGTCCTTCCACCTCTCTGCCAATGCCGTCACCACGGCATGGTCATGCTGTGTGCTCGAGAGAGTCGGGATGAACGCCCCAAACCCTGCCTGATCCACCAATGCCTTCACAGAGGCATGCAGCTGCTGGTAGATCTCCCAACTGGAGCCCATACCTCCATGAGCCTTCAAGGGCAAGTTTCTCTGCAAACAGACAACAAACAGGCAAGCAAACAGTCATTAGTCCAATCAATCACTCAGTCAACCAATCCAATCATCAATCAAGCAGTAATTCAATCAGTCAATGCAAATAAAGATTACTAACTACTGAAAGTGCGTGGAAGCGATAAATTGGAAAGCAAAACAAGCATACCGTCAGGCAGTCAGTCGAGAGGTGGACCTCGGGGTCCAGTAGCACCTCCTCTCCGAAGTACAACTCCCGGCGGGGAGTGTAGTCCTCTGAACCAGACAGCACAAAGAGGTGCACTAGTGGAGCATAAGTCGCCGCATCAAATGCCGGTCTCCCTCTCCTCAGCCGCTGTCTGGCAACCTGCACCACTGTAGTCCTATGGCCAGCTGCCCTCTCCTCCTCCTCAGCCCGTAGCTTGGCCTCCTCCGCCGCCTCCTCTGTCTCAAACTCCTCCCAAAAGGCCCTCGCCGCTGCATCCTCATCTGCCGCCTCTCGTAACAACGCCGCCTCCCTCTCCCTACCCTCAACAATGGCCTCCCTCGCCGTGTCCAGAATCCCTGGGGCATCCGCTGCTGCTGCCATCACCACCTCTTGTGGCGCGTGCTCAAGGTAGTCCTCCCGAGAGATCCCTACCGGCCCCCAAATCGATGGCCCACCGCTCGGTCCCTGAGTCGTCGACTCATCACCTGTCACCACCGCCTTCCCCCTATCTGCCCCACTAAGCTGCTGACTAGGTCTAGGCTCTATCCTCCAGCGGGGTGCCCTGGTCCTGGTCACCCCGCTCATACTCACCACCCTATCTCTGCCACTACTACCACCAGTCCCCCTCTCCTCGGCCATCTCCTCACTACCACTACTACTAGCCTCGCTTGCACTCACAATCTCCACCACTTCCCTATCTCTCTCCCCAACCCTCTCCAACGCCACCGCATCATCACCGCCACCTAAAACACTACCCTCACCACCCTCTCTCTCACCACCTCCATCACCAGCCACCACCGGCTCAGTGGCTGGGTCTCCACCACTGCCAGAAACCACTGGATCACCACCACCATCACCGTCGGCCTCCTTCGGCCGGTCGCTGTCGCTGCCCTCTTCCTCCCTCTTCTTTTCTTCCCCTCTGCCTGTCACGTCGGTGGTTGAGGATGGAATTTCAACCCCTGAAGCACCTGTTTCAACCGCTGTAGCACCTTGAGCGCTTGAACCCGCCGGTGTTGGCACCCCTATGCTACCACCGTCTCCCTCCACCGTCGGCGAGCCCACGGAGGGTAGTAACTCACTGGGTTTCTCCATAAAAACCGATTTAGACCTTGAATCGAACCCTAACCGGACTGAAATTGAATCAAAAACCGTACGAATGAACCCTAGGATTTGGGGGTTTTTGATTTTGCAAGAAATTCGAGAGAACAACAAGAGGGTATTGATCGGAATCGCAAGAGAGGTGTGAGGATTTGATTTCGGAAAGTTTTAGAACGGTATGAGGTTTAATTGGACGTTATACGACATTAAAACCGAACGTTACAGTTCTGAACCGTCGTCCACGTTCAGAGGTTCAAGCGCTCAAGTTGACCTCTTTGAGCGCTGGAGGGTCAGTTGAGAGTTGAGCGCTCAAAGTCCTGGAGTTGAGCGCTCAAGTAGGGTTGAGCGCTCAATGGGGGATACCCTGAGCGCTCAAGTCCAGTTCTGGCATGCCTTTTTGGCTTCCTTTGAAAGCTTTGCAGGGGCATTTTAGGCATCTCTTATGTTTTTTTAGTGTGTTTTGGACTCTTTGGTCCCAATCAATCGAACGCGTGTTGATTTGAAAATCTGAATCTTGGTAATTGGACGTAATAGGCCACGTTAATCAATTGAGACTTGTTGTGTATCACAATTTGCATTAGTGTATGCGAAAAGAGTTTTGACAACGTTTTGAGGACCACGTGTCCGTTTAAGTCAACGTTTGAGGACCACGTGTCCATTTAAATCATCGTTTTGAGGACCACGTGTCCGTTTAAAATCATCGTTTTGAGGACCACGTGTCCGTTTAAATCATCATTTTGAGGACCACGTGTCTGTTTAAATCATCGTTTTGAGGACCACGTGTCCGTTTAAATCAATGTTTTGAGGACCACGTGTCCGTTTAAATCAACGTTTTAAGGACCACGTGTCCGTTTAAATCAACGTTTTGAGGGTTTTTGAACCCATTTATGTTTATTTATTGGATATTTTCCACTGCCCCGAGGAACTACGCCGGTCTGATCCCTACAATAGGGTACGTAGGCAGCTCGCAGAGCACGATCGATTAACCTTCTAATGATTTTCTTTGTGATTTTGAATCCGGGATACGCTCGAGCATTCCCGATGATGAAACGGACCAATCATGACTACCCAAGACTTGTGAAAATGGCTTGAACTTGGTTAAAATCAACCAAACATCACCAAATAATCCAAACCAACCTAAGCATTGTTGAACCAAACCAAACCATCAAATTGCCATCAACAACCTTGAGCGCTCAAGCTTGAGACCTTGAGCGCTCAAACCCCTGAACACTACCTTGAGCGCTCAAGCTTGAGACCTTGAGCGCTCAATCTCCTGAGGAGCACCTTGAGCGCTCAAGTCTACAGCTTTGAGCGCTCAACTCTGAACCAGTCAGGAATCTGCAGAATATCTAATCATGAGATTTTCTGCATGGGAGCGTCTGGGGGTGATCTTATACGATCTGTATGCGTACAATACACCCTAAACCTACTCCTAAACTACCCCTAACCCATCCCAAATACAAAACCCACTCACTCTCTCTCTACACTTCCCTCCCACTCACTCTATTTAAACCAACCATTACCTCTGGTTGTGGGGTTACCAACTCTCACACTCTAGCTGCAAAAATTATACAGAAATCGTCTCTCCTCTCTCTCTCTTCAAAAACCACTCATCCTCCATTAAAACCATTTGCCAAAACCACTCTTCAAGTCCAAAAATTCAATCCTTAATCTTCAATCAGTCACATACATTGCACCATCCATCCACAATACCAACCAAAAACACCAACAATTGTTCATCTTCAAACCCACAACCAGGTTCAAGCTTCCAATCAAGTAAAAACAAGGTAGTTTGACAAGTGATACTCACTGTTTTGGTTCATCTGAGGGTGACCAGTGAGCTCAAACAAGTTCTTTGTACTTGTATTGAACTCATAAAGGTCTAAAAGTTGCCTGAAAACATTTCAAAATCTACAGCCTCAATAGGGGTTGAGCGCTCAAGCCTCAAGGGTTGAGCGCTTAAACCCAATTCTGGGCAGTTTTTGCTTTGTTATTTTTGATGCTTTCTCTTGATGTTGATCATTATTTAACAGTTAAATATGCTCATGTATCTCTAAAAACACTCTATTTTACCTCAAAATCACATGCATGAGTATAGATTAACCATTTTATGAGGATCAAGCTTCAAAATCTTTGAAAATTTTGTGTCTAAATGCAAAGCAATGATTTTCCAGTTTCATAAACTTTCATTTTATGTATTTTTAGTTCTGAGAATCACCCAGAATCTGTTTCCAAGTCAAAAATCAGAAAACCATGAAATGGATTGAGCGCTCAAGGCCTTCTCTATGAGCGCTCAATCTGTTCTTGAACAGTTTGCTAATTCTTGGTCATTTCGGTGATGAGTCATGATTTATTCGATTTCTGGAGTGTGCGTGTGTAATTATATATACGTCGAAGGTCTGGATCCCTCTCTCACATGTTCTTTAAAGTGTTTTCTTTTGGGAAATCATGAAAATCTTCTTCTCGCATCATTCTTAGGAAGATCAAAGCTTCATTTCTAGTCCAGTTTTTCATTAAAAGGGTTTGTGAGTAGTTGATCTTGCAAAGAATGAGTAAAGAGGTGATGCAGGAGTTTGAAATTGTAAAAGCCAGAAACTGGTTTGAGCGCTTAATCCACGAGGATTGAGCGCTCAAACTGGTTCGGAGGGTTTGAGCGCTCAAGCCTATGGCATTGAGCGCTCAACCCCTATTTTGGATCCAGATGGTGAGTCAGTTTAAGTCTCGTGATCATGATTCCTGGAGTTGTGTAGTTTCTGTTGTGGTTATTTTCTGTGAATATTCGTTGTAATTTTTCTTTATTGTTATTGTCATTTTCATATAAATCATCAAGCACAAGCATTCACAATTAGTTTTGCAATTTTGTGTTCACTTGCTATTTATGTAATTTCCATTCCAGATCCCCTATTTTTGTGATTAGAATCGAATTTCAAACATTTTCAAAATCCCATAAAATATTGAGTAGAGACCGGTTCACGGACCGGGCGAGAGGGGTGCCGTAAAACCCTTCCCCTCTCGTAACCAAACCTCCGAATCCGAGAAATCTTTGGTTCCGCCATGATCAATAAAATCTTTTTTTCAAATGGGCAAATGAGTCATATTTTATCGGTTTCTCGGGTTCGGACCTCAAATCCGGGTGGCGACTCTAACAATCACAATCTTTTCAATCTTTTCAAACGCAAAACCACACCGATCTCCGTGGGCCGTCCACAACGGGGCTTTGCGAGGATATCTTTCTAGGCCGGCTTTCGAACTTTAGGAATCTCAACAGGAGATGGTTCTTCATGCTGAAAAGCAGGTTTCTGTACCGGGCGATACTCCATACGAGGTTTCTTCTGCAGATACTGAGGAGTAAAAGATCGCTTTGGGGGAATAGGTGGAGGAGTAGGGATCCCCTGTGCCAACCTATCTGCCTGACGAATCCTCTGTCGACGCCGTTTCTGAGATTTTGACAAAGGAATCTCAGGTTGTGGAAATTTAGGATGCTTTACCTTAAACCAATGGTTGGGAGAAATAGACCCAGTCGGCTTTACCATCCTAGGTCTTCCCTCCTGTGGAGCTGTGATGACTAAGGATGACATCTGCTTCTGAACTTCATGAGTAGTAGGCTGCAGACGATTGAACACAGAAACTCGTTTCTTAGGGAGACGACGAGGAGAAAGTGATGGAGTCTCTTCCCTTGGTCTCTTAACGACCATACTCTGCAGGCGCTTTGGCTTCTCGGGTTTACCACATTCACATCAATAGTGGTCAGATGGCTTCTTTGGTATAGAAGAAGATCCTCTACGACTTCTGATAACTTCCTGATCCCACCATATAGAAGAAGGGTGATCATCAGGAGAATCATCAGAGTCATGAAGAATCTGCTTTCCTTTAGCAGTTTGAGAAGGAGCTCCTAGAGAAATCTTCTGTCTTAGAGCGGCCCGGGGTGCTCCTCTCATGTCCACATAAACCATATTGGCTCCAAAGTCAGCAGGAAATGGATTTTCATCAACCGCCATCCCCTTTTTTGCCACTTCAGGGAATTTGAAATCTCCTTTATCAATCCTGTCCTGAATTGCATTTCTGAAGATGATGCAGTTGACAGTAGTGTGGTTCCAGGAGTTATGATATTTGCAGTATTCCTTGCCTTTGATCTCTGTAGGGGATGGAATCTTGTGACCAATAGAGAAGCGTAGAAGCTTGTCCGCCATGAGTTGGTCAAAAATCTCTTCTGCTTTCGTAATGTCAAACGTGTAAGCTCTGGTTGTTTTGGGCGAAGCCATGGATCCTTGTGCTTTAGTGGGCTCAACTTTGATGAAAGCTTTACAGGCGTATGGCTTTCGGCTGACAATTTCTGCAACTGCAACTTCTGGATTATCTTCTGTCTCCGCAATAGCCACTTGGTAGTTAGGGTCCCTGTAATAGGTTCCCTTTGAAGCATTGCGGCAATCTTGATCTTTTGTCAGCAACTATTCATACCGAGTGGCTCTTGCAGCCAACTCAAACAAGTCCCTGAAAGCCACATCGACAAATTTCTTCTGTAATTCAAGACATAAGCGATTCTGGGCCAGATGAACATACTCGGTCTCAAGCAAAACCACTTTACACTTAAAGCGAGCAGTTTTAAACCGAGTACTGTACGTCTCGGCCGGTTCTCCAGGCAGTTGATAGAGCCTAGAGAGATTAGCCAGAGTGACTTCTTGTTCGGTTCTATAGAATTGCTTGTGAAACAACTCTTCTAATTGAGTCCATGACTGGACCGAATTAGCTGGAAGATTTATATACCAAGTGAAGGCAGTGGCAGTGAGCGAATTAGGAAATAACCTCATTTTAAGGAACTCGTTGCTCACCGCCTCTCCACACTGAACGGAGAAGCATGCCACATGCTCTACTGTTGACTTGGTATCTTCTCCAGAGAATTGGGCGAAGTCTGGAACCTTATACCCCTTAGGAAATTCCACACGATCTACAGCCTCATTGTAAGGCTTCTTGTAGATGGGTCTCCCAAACTTCTGCAAAGCAGGTCCAAACTGATCTTGGACGTACTCAATGACCTGCTCCTTGCTCAGAAGCACTGGATTCTGGGGTGTAGGAGATGGTAGTATCCCTTCAGCAGGCGCGACGTTAGAAGCACCAGTAAACAGAGGGTTGGGATCCTTCCATTTTCCAGGAATTGCTCCAGGATGAGATGCTGCTCCCATCCTCAGCTTTCCACCGATTGGAACATCTTTCTGTTCTCCTGGATGATTGAATTGAGAAGAAGATAAGGACGCCTGGTAATGAGGTAAAATGAAACCCTGAGGACCAGGCATCTTGAGTTGGTCATTGCTGGCACTATTTCCAGTTGCCACAGAAGTGACTGGAGTTAGTTTTTCATTAAGAAGAACTATCATGTCTTTAATGGATTTAGTGAGATCCATCTGTGACTCCTTAATCTCCTTCAAAGGACCAACGATAGAGTCAGTAAGTCCTTGGGACAATTCAGCATTTGTCTCCAGGATGATGTCTCTCATGCCAACAGCCATCTCCTGCAAATCTTCTTGTGATGCCGTGAAGGATTGGCCTTCTGCGGCTTCAACTGGGTCATCCCCAATTCCCGTGCCTTTAGCTCCTCCTTTCTTGTCTTTTCCTGCCATCTGGAATGATCTTCAACTGTTTTATGGGTCCCACCGGGCGTGCCAAAAAATGTTGCCACCGATTCTTCCAGGGACAGGAGAAACTGGGGGGGGGGGGGGTGGTCAACACCGGGCGGTGTGGAAGATGCGAGGGCGTGCCAGGAGATGCGGATCTCCAAGAGAAATGTAGAAAAGCGCCTGAAAATACCAACTTCTTTCAAGCAATTGCGAAACTCGAACTAAAGTTACAACGGTTCGTTGGGGCCTTGAACAAGGACTTCCACAATTGAAGAAAATTACATAGAAGAAGAGAGAGAGAGAGAAGAAGAAGGAGAGGGGGAGAGGTAGAAGATAGACATAGGTAGGAGATAGAAGAAGAATAAGAGGGGATCGATCGACTAACTGCGAGAGTTAGGAGATAATGCTAAATTTACTTTGCTGCTGTGAGCGTTGTTGGTGTTGGAACCCTTTCAATGTTGCCCCAAGGTTCATATTTATAGGCTTTGAATCCAATTGTAACTTTCAGGATGTAACCGCCCATGAACTCTAGCCATTACGCTCATGTCTTGGATCCACTTCGGTATCTTCTTGAAAATGCACGAGGAGATGACATGTGTCCCTTAATTGGCCGAAAATAACTATTGGGATTCCACCCCGTGTGGGCCATTGGGCTTAGGCCCGGTTGGGAGGGGCTAGGGTTTATTAATGTACTCTATGTAACTCGGACTTGCCTTGTTTATTGTGTGTGACATAAGAGAGAGAGGCAGAGAGTTAGAGAGAGATACACGAGTGACTGGTGAGTTTCATTATTGTGAGATTGTGAGTGTGTGTAAACACAACAGACACGGATTATTCTCAGGATTATAGTGAAACCCCCCTCCCCGTGGACGTAGGTCAGATTTGGCCGAACCACGTATATTTGTGTGTTTGCTTTCTCTTGATTTTACTGTTTCTGTTGTCAAGTGGTGCGTGCGTTGGGCATAACAATTGGTATCAGAGCTTTGGTTGAAGCACCGGAGAGCGCAGAGTAGTCGGATAATCACTCGGAGGCCATTGGAGCACTGTTTGGAGCTTTGGTCAGACAAAACAGGTGACGAAACTTGTTTTTGATCAGAGGGAAAGGTGCTACTCTCGGAGACGATCACAACGGTGTGTTGGGTGGTCGGTTTTGTCACCGGAGGACGGAGCACGATCGGTTTGAATAGTTTCAGACGGAGGCGAGTGGTGGCGTGCGTTGGGGCCGGACAAAAAGTGATCGGATTTGAAGTTTGAGACTACGGTTGTGTGGGGTTTTTCGATACGATCACGGTGGTACCAACCTTGTCACCGGAGAGTAAGCCACGCACCCTCACGCGCCGCTCACGGTAGTGTGCACGCACGGCGGCGGGGCATAAAGGTCCTAGGGCTGACGTCATCAGCTCTAGGGCTGACGTCATTAGGGTTCAGACAGGTCAGGCAAGGGTCCAAAAGAGTCAGACAGGTCAGGGTTCAGGGTCAAAGAGGTCAAAAGGGTCAAAGGGACCAGAGGTCAGGTCAAAGGGTTCAAATCGGATCAGACCGGCGGTTCAGAGAAGGAGTCAGACCGGGTTTAGTGAGGCCAGACCGGACAGCGGTTCATAGGAAGACCGGATTTTGTTTGTTGACCGGTTCAGCAAGTTTCTGACCGGTTCTTGACCGGTTCGGACCGGTTCCCAACTGTGTTCGACGTCCCGGATCCAATCCCGGGCTCGGTTTGCGGAGATTTGGTACGGATATTGACGGTACATATTATTTTACTGCTTTAATTCGTTCCGGGGAGTATCAGATCATTTGTGGGAGCTTCTGGGGGTGAGTTTTTCAGATTATCTTGTTTGCTGAGATGTCAGAGATAAATATGAATGCTATGCTAGTATTGACGGCGACCAATTATGCGATTTGGAAGCCTAGAATGGAGGATGTGCTCATCTTGAAAGAGCTTTATGAGCCCTTGGAACACGTAGGAGTCAAACCGAAGGAGGTGAAAACCGAAGATTGGAAGAGTTTGAACAGGAAAGCAGTTGCTTTGATCTGCCAGTGTGTTGGACAGGAGGTTATTCATCATGTAGCATAGGAGACAGATGCTTATGCTTTGTGGACGAAATTGGAGGGAATGTATCAGTCGAAAACATCCCGGAATAAGGCGCTACTGATGAGGAGGCTTGTGAATTTGAAGCTCCGGGTTGGGGATTCGGTTGCCGGACATTCCAGTGAGTTTCAGAATTTGGTTAATCAGCTGTCTAATGTTGGGTTGAAGTTCGATGACGAGTTGCAGGCTTTGTTGTTGCTCAGTTCTTTGCCGGATAATTGGGAGACACTGGTGGTTTCCCTGAGTAACTCTGCGCCGGAAGGGAAGTTGACGATGGCTATGGTTAAGGATGCTGTTTTCAACGAGGAGGCGAGGAGGAGAGAGATGGGGACTGAACAGGCTGACGATACACGTGCACTGATTTCGAACGGTAACAGGGGCAGGAACCAAGGAAAGGGAAATGGAAGGAAGGGAGGCAGAAACCTTTCCAAGTCGAGGGGGCATAGTTTCACTTGCTATCATTGCCAGGAAGAGGGAAATATAAAACGGAATTGTCCAAGGTTTAAGGCGGGGAAAGAGAGAATTCCACCAAAGGAGACAGCAGCGACTCTTATAGATTCTGATGATAATTTGGCATTGGCAGTGTTAGATGCTACGGATGCAGGGATATCGGATTGGGTACTGGATTCAGGGTGCTCATATCATATCTGCAGGGATAGACACAGTTTTGGGAGTACGAGGCATGCGATGGAGGTCTTGTCCGGATGGCTAATGGTTCAGCGAATAGGGTTGTTGGCAAGGGGACAGTGAGGTTTCGAGTGCCTAGTGGGAAAACTGTGAAGGTAGCAGGAGTGAAACACGTGCTAGGGGTAAAGAAGAACTTGATATCTCTCGGGATGCTTGATGAGAGAGGATGTAGTTTTTCTGCTAATTCTGGAGTACTTCGGATTTCTATTGGAGAGCGAGAGATACTGCTGGGTAAGAAATTTGGTGGGCTGTACAGGCTTGCAGGTTCTGTCGTGACAGGAGGGGCTGCTGTTAGATATGGAGCAAGCGGTATAGGGAGATTATTTGGGCAGGAGAAGCGCCATTTGCTGACACGTACACGGAGAGAGCAGGGTTGCTCAGGAGTTGTGCGGGATTCAGGCCTGAAGGAGAAGCAATGGGTGCGGGTTGTCCATGAGAAAGCCCAGGGGAAGGAGACGGATATTTTGGGGGCCCCGATGAAGCCAAAAGGAGTTTCTTTCGCTCTTGATATGCTTGATGGTAGTGGTCTCTCCAGATTTGTCGACACGGGGGGAGGGACACTATCACCAAGGACGCCGAGCCAGTGAGTCTCGGCCGCACCCTAGTTGAGGGGGTGCGGGCGCTTCTATTGGTGAGCGCATAGATGGGCGCTTCTGTTGGAGAGCGCGGACGCTTCTGTTGGTGAGCGAATACACTTCGGGTTTGAGGTGTCCGAGTGGAGGCATTCTCTTTGATGGGATGCGGTACTCGGGATTTTTCTGATTGGCTGCGGAGTCTGGTTTTGCAAGGATACACTCTTTCGGGATTTGTGTACTCTGTTTGGTGGTGCATGGATGCTCGATTGGTTAGTGACACAGGCGCTTGCCAGAGTTAGCTGATTGGAAGAGGCGACATGGGGGTGTTGCAGACGACTTTGCCCACTCGGTGTGGAGGGGGTGATTGTTGGGATTCCACACCGTGTGGGCCATTGGGCTTAGGCCCGGTTGGGAGGGGCTAGGGTTTATTAATGTACTCTATATAACTCGGACTTGCCTTGTTTATTGTGTGTGACATAAGAGAGAGAGGCAGAGAGTTAGAGAGGGATACACGAGTGACTGGTGAGTTTCATTATTGTGAGATTGTGAGTGTGAGTGTGTAAACACAACAGACACGGATTATTCTCCGGATTATAGTGAAACCCCCCTCCCCGTGGACGTAGGTCAGATTTGGCCGAACCACGTATATTCGTGTGTTTGCTTTCTCTTGATTTTACTGTTTCTGTTGTCGAGTGGTGCGTGCGTTGGGCATAACAATAACTACCCATGTTCTCAATGCAGTTAGCACATGTTAATTTCGGCCATTATCAACTTGTTTTAGATAAAAACCACTTCCCTATAATTTAGGTAACAAACTTATCTCCTAAATTATAGATAATTCGGTTATTAACTTAAATCTGAATTATATAAAAATGATTTCCAACCAATTCATTTGCCACGTGTAAATTTTAAAAATTATGGTACAAACAGATACAAACAGCTCTGACATGCCATAAGGACTTCTCAAATTCGCGGATTCCTATTTATATTATGGTGAGATGAACCACAACAGGCTGGGGAACACCTTGCCTTATCTCAGTAGGCTGCCTATAGAACTGGCGGAATTGCCCAATCCTAGCTTTCCTTAAAGTAAGTCCGGAAAGGCTATAGAGAATTCACACTAAACTTGATCACTTGGCAGGGTGGTTTAAGAGGTCTTTATTAGCGCAAGTTTATCGGATCGATAAAGCGGGTTTCGTCTTATTTTCTGGAAAGTCAAGTCATATTATTTCACTTTCAAAGCTAGTGATGAAACGGGATGTTGATTTGTCTAGAGATGATGATGACGATCATGATGTCCGCCCCTGGCTCGATTTGCTTAACGAAAAGGAATTCTCTTGATTCAGAAAGAATATACTTCATAATTTTCATTCAAATATTGGTCAATATCTGAAGCCGCTCAAGGTTGGGATTGAAGAATGAAATCTATGGTCCCATTTTTTCGATCCAAGAGGATGCTAGTTGCAACAATCATAAGAGGAATTTGACTTTTATCAAAGAAGCCCGGGAGAACATGAAGATGAGTGTTCGCTTTGGTGTAAAATTTCCTGGTAGGGAGAGCGATAATATTAAGAAGATGTTAGAACTGAGGGGTATCAAAATTTCTGAACAGGAAATTAAAGCGGAAGTTGAAGCTCTTGACAATTTGGAGGGTGATACATCCAGTTTTGTGGTGTTCTGATTTGCCGATTTTTTGATGCTGGGATCTCTTTGGCGTTGTTATCAATGTTTAGGGGCTTTTCGACTCTCTGGTTGTTATCGATGTTCCTGGCTTTGCTTGCGTTGTGGTAGGTCGTTTTTCACACCAAAAATAATTAATAAAAGCAACGAATTAATCTTTATTCAAAAGAACAGTGGTCAAGTTCGAGTGTCGATCCACAAGGACAGATTGGTTAAGTTACAATGATTTCGATTAACCTCTAAATTAATTCTAAGAAAACAATTGATTGAGATTTGATTTTGGAAAGCTAATTAACTAACAAACATTGAAATTAAATAAGATGAAGATGGTGAGAGAAAAGTCTAGGGTTTGGAATCCACCCCTACCGCGTACCCATGCATATGCATAAACCAGGTTTCTATTCGAATCGATAAATAACTATCGCTAGGGCTTGCAATCCCTATCGATAGTCAGCAAGAAAATATTTGTGATTGTTAAAAGGCATAAACTATCCCATAGCACGGACCGTCTCACTGGCATGGTGTCACTCCATCCAACGGCACGATCCGTCTTACGAGCATAATCTATCTCAGAACTCCAAGCACAACATTGAAAACAATTATATGAACGGGTATTTGAAACTAGTATACAAATACGCTTTAGGTTGGTCATCCCCAAGCCAAATGGCCTTAGGGTACCAGGTTTAAAGAGACCCCTCAGACTTAATTGCTCGAGTCAAAAAGGCTTTAGGGAGAGACCCAAACTAACCACATGCAACAAATGCCTTTGCAAGGTCTATTCATCTTATAACACGAACAATACGGTGGGAGCAAACCCCGATTGTCCGGTTACTCAATGAACGCCCGGATAAGCAATATCAATTTAGTGCACAATATAGGGAAGGGGTCCCAATTAGCCCTTGGGCACAATCAACTAACACCGAAATATCAATAACATGTGAACCAAATTCAAGGCCAGTGAATGCTCAAGTGGGACAGTGCGCGTGAAAAGCATGAACGCGAGTGATCAAACACTATCCAACTATAGATGATACGGGCTAACCAAATGCTTTCTATCAACATCTCATTCACAAGCTTAAATTGATTCATGAACTCTTATCAAGACGTCAACTCACATAACAATCATCACAACACTAATCGGCAGCCATCAATCAAGAGTAAGTGCATTCAAGCATCCAAATTCCTTGGTCCACTTTTTTTGTTTAATTTTTTTAATTTTTTTGGATTTTCAAGACTCTAAATATAAACAAATGAATCCCTCCCCCCAACTTAAATCTTGCAATGTCCTCATTGTAAGTCATGCATGAAAATATAGGACAAGTTGATAAAAGAAAGGAGAGATATCACCTCAATGGCAAACTACACAAGCTAGAAGGCGATGGGGACTTGAGACCCCCCAACTTGAACAAGGCAAACCTGCAAGTGTTAGTCGGCAACACAAAAATATAATAGAAAAGAAAAAAAAAATTACCGAATTAGAAAAAGAAAAATAAAAAGACCCAAGATGGACACTATAAAAAATAAAATAAAAACTAAGATACTATAACTACCAAAAAAAAATTAATAATAATAAAATAAACAAATAAATAAAAACTACCTAGATTGTATCACGCTCACGTGGATTTCGATCTTCCACCACACCACGAAGAGTTACTACCATCAACATCTCACCCCCCTTCGAGCTCTCTAGCAAGAATTGAACTCGACCATGCCACAAAATTAGATACTTCGAGTACCGCAATGGTCGTAGCTGCATCAGAAATTTAAGCTCCACCAAGTGCATAATTCGAACCAAATTAATTTTCAAATTGTTAACGAGATTTACTAAACGTGGAGGGAAATCAAGATCAAAAGCATCAACACCAAGAAAATCCACTGGTTCGACATTAATAAAAATTTGTAACGGTGGAGACTCAATAGGAGGATCGATATCATCTATGGTCAGGGATATTTGGTTGTCAAGATCAGGTGGACTTTGCTCAATTATTGGCAACGGCGTTTCAGGAGTCTCATCCCAAAAAGGCATATCAAGTGTGTTAGAATACTCTTGAGGAGAAAATTGCACTTTAAGCTCATAGCTTGAATCAACTATTTCACTAGCAACTAGTGGCTCTGTTCTTTCATTGTCCGATTCATAAGAATTAATCACCTCGAAATTTTCAACTTGATTGCAGGAGAGAGAATCCCTAGCAAACTGACTAAAATAATCCCAAATCTCATCTGCATCCATGTCAAAAACTTTACCATTGCATCTCATATTTATAGCTTGACGAGTCTCAAAATTTAAACTTCTATAAAAAATACCAAGAACATGTCCAAGTTCACAAGTTTGCTGTGACCAATCAAATAGTGTGCATTTAAACCGCCACCAACATTGAGAAAAAGACTCATCTTCTAGTTGATAAAAATTTGAGATTTCTTGTAAAAGCATATGAGTCTCATACACGGTAGAGAACTTTTTGATAAATTGTGTTACCATCTCTCCCCATGTACAAATTGATCCCAAGTTCCAAGAATGAAACCAATTCCTAGCAACGTCCTCGAGAGACAATGGAAATAATCTAACCAGAGTCGCTTCATCATTAGCACAAATCTCCTCAAGTTTTTCTAAATGTATGTATAGATTTTCCCAGCCTCTACCATGATATTTTGGAAGCGTGTAATTCGGTATAGTTGGTTGCCAATAATTGAGTAAAGTTGACACTGAACTATCAAATTGATTTCCATACCCTCCATAGCAACTTGCAAAATAATCCATTTTTTTTTTGTTATTTATTTATTTATTTATTTTGAAAAGAAAAAGGAACAAGAGAAAAAAAAATTAAACAAAACAAATAACCTAGTACAAGTTTATCAACTTAGCAAAGAAAAAAAAATAATAAAAAAAAATAAAAAAAATCCTTACAGTGCTTTGCCAATTGGTAACAAATAGAACTTCCTCCAACACAAGGCAATTGTCACCGTCAATTTCGTTTCTTGGTAAAGTCAATAGGCCTTCACCAGAAAAACTAAAACAAAACGGAAAGAAAAGAAAAGAAAAATAAAAATAAAGGAAACAAAAGAAATCCTAAACTACGAATTAAAATAAAAATTAATCGAATCTATGCAACCGTGCAACTATCCCCGGCAACGGCGCCAAAATTTGGTAGGTCGTTTTTCACACCAAAAATAATTAATAAAAGCAACGAATTAACCTTTATTCAAAAGAACAATGGTCAAGTTCGAGTGTCGATCCACAAGGACAGATTGGCTAAGTTACAATGATTTCGATTAACCTCCAAATTAATTCTAAGAAAACAATTGATTGAGATTTGATTTTGGAAAGCTAATTAACTAACAAACATTGAAATTAAATAAGATGAAGATGGTGAGAGAAAAGTCTAGGGTTTGGAATCCACCCCTACCGCGTACCCATGCATTCGCATAAACCAGGTTTCTATTCGAATCGATAAATAACTATCGCTAGGGCTTGCAATCCCTATCGATAGTCAGCAAGAAAATATTTGTGATTGTTAAAAGGCATAGACTATCCCATAGCACGGACCGTCTCACTGGCATGGTGTCACTCCATCCAACGGCACGATCCGTCTTACGAGCATAATCTATCTCAGAACTTCAAGCACAACATTGAAAACAATTATATGAACGGGTATTTGAAACTAGTATACAAATAGGCAACTGATTGAAAGAATAAGAATGATTTCATTAATTGAAAACTGTTCTGAACATATAATCTGATTCGAAACAAAATCCTAATTTATGCAAAATACAATGTTACTTGGAGCGGGGCTTCATCTTCCCCCTAAACGAGGGTTTAGCCGGACATCACAACTGCCGAACAGCTGCCTCCTGCGTGGCCAGATCCCCTTTATTTACTCATATGTTGATATATATATAGCCAAGACCGAAATTGTTTCCATAAACTAATAGTTTCCTTTTTCCTTAGAAATTGCCTAAGCTTGATACAACTCCTTAATTGCCTTTGGATTCTACGTGCACAGCAACTTTGGTAAGGTTCTGCCTATTGTAATTCTATCCAACCCAAATTCTTGACACCCAGTCAACTTCTTTGTGCAACCAATCATGTCCCGGACAACTTATTCACTGCACTGCACAATTCGGCAAATATTGATTCTGATCAACTGTGGACAAATTATATTTTCTTTTTCGGTTTTTAATTTCGATTGGGCTATGGTCGAATTTTCGTCTTAAAGCCACATTTACGTGTGTATCACTTTGTTTGGCGTAGGGGGTAGAATCTCTTGGGTAGTTTTTGGGGGTGTCTCAGGTGTTTTTTTTTTTTTTTTTCGGATTTGGGTTCAGATTCTGGTTGGTATCTTACCACCCTTCTTTTTTGGTTTTCCCATTGGGCCCGTTGCGTTTTCAGTCTCGGGTCCCTTTAATCTTTGTAATTTCATTTTCAAAGATTAATAAATTCTTTACTTAGCAAAAAATAATTACCGTAGCACAAAAATTGTTGAAGCCGAATTTATATATATCAAGAGTACCTGTTTGTTTCAGATTCTAATTATGTCCCGGTGACATTTAAGTGACCATAAGATCGCGCCAATCATCATAATTTGTTTTCGGACTATATCTTCAAACTACTCGTCGGTCGATGAATTTATAAACAGCGCGCATACGAACAATCCAGCAGGATAGAAATTAATTCAAAACAAGAATTACAGCATAACTCGTGAAAATTTAACATTCCATGCAACAGAAAATAATCTAGCAGGCACCTAGTTGAACAATTACGTTTGTTGGGGCAAGTGGATGTAATGGTGTGGACCAGAATCGCAAGTCTGCTAGTCTCCATACTGCAGCATCCCATGTGTTTGCTGTTACCCGGTATTTGACACAGCAACCTGTAGAGGATCGATCAAACAAACACACCCACGCACATTAGTACTTGAAAAACTAGAAAACAAACACACAAGCAATTTTACGTGGTTTGGATGATAGAACTACTTCTCTGACAGAATAAGTTTCAAGGACTACGACCAAGACACATGCTACAACGTCATCGATGACATCAAATACTCCACAATAAACTAAATTAATGAAGAATCTAGTTGCCTACCAAAGAGATTTCAACGTCTTTATTAAGTTTCAGCCAGACCTATTAATTAAGGACGGTATACCGTCTAGTATATTAGTTAATGGGGAGAGCAGTTGGTTAGATACAATGTCCCCGAAAATGAGAGAATGGTTTGATGTTAATGTAACCACGGTGATGATTAATGAATTTTTTTATTAATCTAATATTTCTCTTGTCATCAACTATTACATCTTTTGAGTAATCACACTTTTTAACACTCATTATTACATCCCATAAAACATCAGAAAACTCCTGAGGGTCCATGACAACATATCCTCTCCTGTCAACATCATCTCTCCTAGCACCAACTTGCGAAACGGATGGTTCAGGATCAATCTTGGTAATGCCAACACCGCCGCTGTGTACATCAACCTCAATACGCTAAGACGACCTCTACGTTCCTCCACAATGACCCACATTCTCCAAAACCTCCTAACAACATATCTCGACTCTTCTCCGGCAATCCCAATGACATATATAGTTCGGGACAGAATTGGAACAACTCTACTAGGAGCACAATGCCATACATTAACATTTTCTCTTGTGTATTTTTTAGATAACACCACAATAGATGGCGGTTTCATAGTTTGCTCATCCAACATCTCGCTAGTAGAATACTTCAAATGCTCCTTCATTTTACAATAGGTTGTACCCCTTTTAATATTAGAATATTCGATACGATACTTAATTACCCACGGAACCTATCTCTCGTTAAGCGAACAAAATCTATTCCTGTAGTAGACTAACTCGCACTGACAATCCACAGGGAATACAAAATACGCCTGCAGGCTATCGTTCCCATATATTTAACCTCCGATCATAAACATTTACCCTAACAAGACAGCATGCATTGGGGGCACAAAGGGGGTGAATATTTTATCAATATTTTATCCACTTTAATACTGTTTTTACCCATTTTTAACCTCAACTAAGATAACAAATTAGGCAACGCAAGTTCGATACTACTGAAATCACCACTCCACGGGAAAGAGAACAATTTTCACTAATATTAAATGAGTTACAATGGGATAAAAATAACACAATCCAAGCTCTCAAGCTCACTGGTATTTTTATCTCCCTTACACACTCACACAATATTCTCACACACTATTCTACTGCCTTTTTTTCTGTCATTTGTCATTCGTTATAAATTTTTGTGCAAATATTATCAATCACACACAATACTCTCACACACTATTCTACTGCCTTTTTTTTTTGTCATTCGTCATTTGTTTTAAATTTTTGTGCAAATATTATCAATCTTTCTACAAAAACATCGGAATTCTAGACTAATGTTCTATGATTTCATGCAATATACTACTGATAATCACCTATTTTGTGTTAAGTGCAAGTTTCTTTTGTTCTCCGTTGCTCACTTTCGTATCATATGTTGTACGTAGATGGCAACTGAATAACTAAGACCCTAGTAAAAGATCCCTCTTGCTTGGCTTAAATTTCTTTTTTCTAAGTCTACCTCAAAAATAAATTGCTTGTCGAATGAGTATGTAGTTAAGAACCCAGGGTTCCTGCAAAGAATAAATTAAAATATACTAAAATCCAATTAATGAAAAAAGTGAATCTGAAGGAAAGCTGAAAGATTTAAGATGCCTTCATTAGTATCACTTCTATAACGTCAATGTCATTGTCTCCTTATGGGTTATAATTCTTATAGTGATTTCAACTTTGGAGTTGTTTTCGGATATGTGTCATGAATACAAAATGGCCAAGAAACAAATTAGAAACTCCTTTGAGAGATACGCTTTTGACATATTGCGTAAGAATATGAGCATCAAACTAAATTTATCGTCTTCAAATCAATGACTGTAGATTCGCAGAATGATTGACAGAAATTTTGTATTCGTCTGGATGTTACTGGTGATATCTAAGAGACTCAATTCTAATATCTACCAAATACGAAGATGGAATAGCGGAATAGCACTAAATGTAGTCTTCCTACACATCAAACGACCGACTGACAGTTTTAAACAGCGGTATCAGTGTATCGGGAACTGGCTTATCAAAGATACGTAACGGGAATCAGGTGTAGCGGTCATCAAGTTTTTTAACTATTTTGGCATATCAGCCGATGCAGTACGGTACGTACCCGTATTGGAGCCTCCAAATCCTGAGACGAACCGGCCAGCCGCTGTTCGAAACTATGCGACGGAGTGACAACTGCAAATCCAAATTCTGATCAAACTAAGACAGTAGGAAGAGGGGACCCTGTATTGGACTAGTCTGTAGGAATAAATATATGGGAAAAACGGAATCTGGAATTTTTATTAATAAATCACAAACACATAAACAGGATACGAAATTGAAATCGAAAATAATACAAATAAACAAGAACATAAACGGTAATTGAACATGAAAAATTCAAACCGAATCCCGTATTTCATACGGTCTCCTTAAAGCAAAATATGCCGCCTCATCCGGATGGATGCTTCAGTATCTTCGGCGTCTGCTTCCCAGGATAAGACGGTTGCACAATTGCGGCTGCACCTCACCAGAATTGCTCGGCGAATTAAACTGTGTTGTACTCTCTCACACAGAACAAGAACACGATTACAAAGGAATAGAGGAGTGTAGATTTTCAGTGTATGAAACTTGGAGAGGAGATGCCAATATATAGTGTTCATGGGGAGCCTCAGAATTTATTATGGGGAGCCTCTGAATTCATTATCAAAATTACTACGAAAATGAATTCTTATAATGGCTAATCAGTTTTTTCCTAAGGATGAATCTCCAACAGCTATACAATTGAATTTGTTCTTCAATTACACAATTGAATTCCAAATTCAAAACTGCCGTACCAATTGTACTCATTCAATGACCAATTACAAGGGCTGACCTTAATTAGTCTAGCCCAATTCCGAAGACTTGATCCATAAAATTAAGGACACCTCCAATCCATAATCCGATTTGGTTGGATACCGGTGATGCGCGCACCCATGGTCTTCAGGAAATTTTGGGTACCCCCAAAGGGTCACTTCATGAGACAATTTCTCATTCAATCCTTAATAAATTTTGTTCATTTTAAACCCACACGGACCGACCTCAAAAGTTTATTGGGTCCTAATTTATTTTTAGCTCAAAGTGCCAAAAAATATAATGAACAAAATACCCCCATTTCCAACATAGTCCACTATGGGGTATAATGTACCTTAATCCGACGTTTCGAGTACTCACCTTCATGATCTAAAGTTCATTTTATTGATGTCATCAAAAACTTTATTTGTGCGGAGAATTGTGAACACCCCGCGGGAGCGCGATCGAGTCCACGAAAAACGGTTTTGATTTCGCAAATGATTTGATTGGTTGAATAGAGTCGCCACCCGGATTTGAGGACTATACCCGAGAAACCATTTGAAAAATGACTCTTTTGCCCTTGATATGGAAAATGCTTAACCGGTCTCCAAAATGAGATTGCTCGAGTCCGGGAGCTAGGTTACGCGAGGGGAAGGAGTTTAAAGCACCCCTCACGCCCGGTGTGACCACCGGTCTCTACTAAATATTGAAAAGGCTTTGAAAATGTTATTTAAATAGACTCTTAAACTCAAATTCATGTGAGAGCATATCAAATGCATCAAGAATATCAAGGAGATGTGAATAAATGCTTGTGCAAAGTGTTGTGAATGGATGATTTATGCATAAGAAATACTGAGATTTCACTAAATAGCCTCCAAAATGTCTCAAAATACCTCAGAAACTAATCATGAGATGTGAACCTGGAGGGAGTCCAGGCGCCTGGAAAGGGTGATTCCAGGCGCCTGGATTGAGTCCAGGCGCCTGGATGGGGTCAATCCAGGCGCCTGGAAGCCATCCAGACGGAAACTTTTAAAATCCCTTTTCAAACAGAAATCAACCAAATTGGGTGTTTTGATCAATTCTCATGCATTCTGGAAAATGTTTGACAGCATGGTAACAAGCTTAATACTTGGATGAGACTTGAATGCAATGAAATAATGCTAAAATGCAACAATAACACCTTGATAATGCTCATTTTGAACACTTATGAGGGATATACTTAAATATCATATGAGATCCCAAATAAAGACTTTAGAAACTACATGATCAGAACTCAAGAATGACACACAAGCTTATTTAACCTACTCTTTCTTATGAGATCCTCTTTAAAAGCATGATTCCAAAATCAAAATGCTCAAAATAAACATCTAAATGGGGATCAGAACTTGAAATATGATGAAATATGGATCAAGGTATGTGAATGATGCACCAAAATGATCAGAATATGGAAGAAAACAGAAAACATAACAAGTGAACAAGGGGTCCAGGCGCCTGCATGGAGGGAATCCAGGCGCCTGGAATCAATGCAGGCGCCTGGAAGGTGATGATCCAGGCGCCTGGATTGAGCCTCTGATGCACAATCTGATTCTTCTTTTGATGATTTTCAGACCTCTCTCAAACCCTCTACTGGTATAAATGACCAAAGAGAGCTTGATTGAGTCCCCCTCAGGGCCTATTTGAACATCTTGGTAGAAAAACTACCTTTTTGACTTGATCAAGAACTTGGAATGGTTTTTTGAGTAGGTTTTACAAGAATGTATCTTCTGATTGTTGGTTTTTCAGAGCTAAAAGGGTAGTTTGTGGTTGCTTTGAAGTGATTTGGTTGATGGAAGTGAGTAGATGATGGATTAATGAAGTAGAGAGATGATTTTGGAGTTGAAATGGGTTAGTTTTGAGAGGTGATTGATGGAGCTGAAATTTCTGGAATGGTTTTGGCAGAGTAACAGCAAGAATAAGAGAGTGGTTCTTCAGCCCCTCAAAATGGAGGAGAGTAGGTGCTTAAATAGGCAATCAAGGGTCCAAAGAGGGCCACTTGAACCTTTAGAAAGGGTAAGGGTTCACCTAAGGGGCAAAGTGGAGAGCTAATCATCTCCCCCACTTCCTTCTCCAACTGATCTCTGCAAGAAAATCCCCCAAAATCTCGTTCCCGCCCACTAATGACTTAAAACACACTCAACCTGGACTGATATCCAGGCGCCTGGATTGTGCATTTCCAGGCGCCTGGACTTAATCCAGGCGCCTGGACCATGGAATCCAGGCGCCTGAACCCCTTCCAGGCGCCTGGATTTGACCAATCCAGGTGCCTGAAAGCCAATCCAGGTGCATGCATTTCAAGATTCTTGGGACATTCAGGAGTTCTAAGGGACGTTTTGGTGATTTGATGGGATGTTATTGGTGGGGTTTTTCAAGTCTTTGATCAAACCTTGTCTGTCCTTATTAGGCATTTTCATCATCGGGGAAGTTCCGGAATCCTGAGGGTCTGGATTGGGGTGTCTACAAGAATAAAAAAAAAAAAAAGACAGATTGATTCGATATTGGAATCAAAATGATTTCACAATAATTTTTTTGATGCAGTAGATATGGAGCTAAGGAGGAAGAGTACCTTAGGCATTTTAAGCCTAGGGTGGCAAAATCGTAATTATGCAGCTGTGAAATTTTGTGTTGGGTCCACCTGCGGCTTTGGCCTACGTCGTTTTTCGGGCTTTCGTCGCTGTTTAAGGTTCCGAATGGCCAATTTTGCCGTTTAAGGAAAGATTTGAATTTCCAATTACTTGGACAAGGAAAATCCGAATTAAGCGGTGCGTTTGGGAAACATCTTATAGTTTTTTCTTGTTTCTGTTTTGCTATTATTTTCAAATTTTTCATTTTTAGTAATTTTTCGTTAATTATTGATTCGGCTTCCTTTTCGGGGGCGAATCAATAAGGGTTTTAGTTTTCCATATTTAATTAGTTGTAAGCCTTAAGGGCATAGCAGTTTATGATTATTATTGAATGAAGAAAAAGTCTAGAGATCGTTTTTTCTCTAAACTATTCAGTTTAGTGTTCGATTGTTGCACTTCTTTTCTGTAGTTCAAAGGTGCCCTGCATCATTTTTCTTCTAAAAAAGGCATGGTGAGTATTGTAATAATCCAAAATTTTTAATAAAATTTAGGATTATATAATTTCATTTTAATTACTTTAATTTCATTATTTAATTTCTAATTGCACTTAGGGCCCTTAATTTGTAATTACTACGATTTATACCCTAATACTTCCTAATTGCTACAAATTCGACCCTCAGGCACGTTTACTTTTTAATCGCAAGCATTACATTTTTATAAATTCATTTCATACATAATTATACACTTTTATACACATACACAAGCAATACTAGTACACATACACACATATGTTAATTTACAAAAAGTCACTCTCTTCCTCCTCCAAACTCTCCCAAGAACTCCCAAATCAAGAACACAAAGCCCCATTAACATCCTTCAAGTTCTAGAGTGAGAAAAGTCAAGAAAAGTGGGTTTTCACTTCAAAATATCAACCAAAAGCTCCCACCCCTCATCTTCCACTTCAAGATCATCCAACACACTCCAAGGTACCCACATTTCACCACCAAAGCTAGCCAAGGCCGGCCAAAGAGCTCCCTCCACCGGTTTTTCGCAAAAACCCATTTTTCGCCAAATCTTCGCAAAACAAGGTAGAAACTCGTACCCAACCTATTCCAAGATTTTTGATAGGCACGCAATATTGTAGATATAAGTGCCTTAATAGGGTAGCTTTAACACGGTTTTATCTTATTTATTCCCTATTTCTCACTTGATGCGTTTGCTTTGGTATGTTTTTGTGTTTTTTGTTAGTTTTCAGGAGAATAAAGAAAAATTTGCGTCATGATTTGAGGTTGAGGACTCTCAGAGCCGATAGATAATATTTGGAGTGAGATTGAGACGTTTGGAGGTTTATCAAAATTAAGTGGCAAATAAAATCGAGTGACGAACCATGGTTGCGGCCGAGATCGATTCTTGGACCAAGATGGAAAATAATACCGAGAAGCACCCAATTATTTTACTAGGTGATGGAAGTTGATTTGCACGTGGGTATGGTCCACAAATAAAAAGAAATGGGTTCTTGTTTTTTTAGTACAATTTTCGGCAGCCAGCAAGCCAAATATGGGCCCACTAATTAATTAATGGTTTTGGCTTTGGGCTTTGGGAATGGAAATTCTCGGCTGTGGAAGGAAATAGGCTTTGATTGGATGGCCCATAGGTTTAGGTCAGCAACAGGAACCTATTTAAAGAAGGTAGAAGGGTTTTCGAATGATGACTCTTTTACGGAACAAAGAAAAGAGGCAGCAGTTTCGATTCTGGAGGCTGCTGCAAATCTTGGAAAAAGCAGAAGTTCGATCCCATCAAATATGGAGTCAAAACCTGCACCAAAATCAACGGTTGCCATCAATTTTCCGTTTTTGCCACATCATGTTTTTGCTGTTACTCAAGCTCGCATTGCCGCAGAAAGGACGAAAAATAAGACCACAAGTCAGCAATCATTCCAAATCCTGTTTCCTTGTTCCAAGCTCTAAATTTATGTTTCGCAGTTAATGTATTTTAGCATGCTTTCTTCCTATTAGCAAAATTTAGTCTCTCGTCTGTTGATACTCCGTTAGTTACTTGCATGATTATTTATTTTTCCATAGTGATATTATTCTAGTTTTTATTTCGGCGTCTGATCTCATCATTAATTAGAATTTTCTTTTAGCAACCAGTCTTGTTTTATTTATTTATTTTTCCGATTCATTATTTTTAAATTTAGCATGTTTTCAGTTAGAGTTTTATTTTTATTTTTCGTTATGAGTGAGTAGTTTTATAGAGTGCGGCCGCGGGGCAAAGGCGCCCCGTGGCTAGACTAATCAATGTTTACCCGGGTTCAATGAAATAGAATTTTTAAGCAATTTTGGGATACGAAACTTTTTCTAACGAACAAATCCCGGGCATTGCTGGAGTCCTTGTAAGTGGGGCGAAGGAATCCGGAGCCTTCCTCTCGACTGCACATTGAAACTGGTGACAGGTGGTGTGCATTCGTTAGGGAACTTTTTCCTATTCTAAAATCAATTATTTTAAAGGAATTGTGACCCGAGTGGATATTGGTTAGGGCTAGTCGCGGACGCTAGAGTTCCCACGGTTGTACTCTTCATTTTAAATTCATATTTAATTAATTCAGCTTGGTAATTTAGTTAGTAAATCAATCCAGTTAACAAGGGGTGGCTACCTAAGAGCCAGATTAAACTAGGATTTTGCACTTTTGAGTCAAGCACCGTTAGTCCGTCTCTGTGGTTCGACTCTGGTACTTCCGGATATTGTGCTGCACTGATCGAGAGTCCTACGCTTGGGACGCGTCTTTATTAGTCTTATTTATAGTCACCTGGTCGGTCAAGCAATTTTGAATGTGTTATAATAGTCTAGGAGTATTTTATAGTTGATGTGTTAAAGCCTCAAGTCAAGGGTTTCACAAAACCCGAGCCAAAACGCGATATGACCCTTTTTATCCGAAACCGGGTTTTCGTGCTTAGTAAACCTTAGATTTATTGTGGTTCATGTTTTTAACTATTCCAAGCATGTTTAATACTTTACTAACTGTTTATATGAGTATTTTTACATTTACCTTTGTCGGTGGCAAAATTACATTTTTGCCCTTGTATTATGTTAATTTACAAAAAGGCCCCCAGAGTTTGTAAAATTACACTAAGGACCTTAGAGTCGTGAAATTGCATCGAACACCTGTGTACTTACTTAATATGACGTTGGTGATCCTTACTTTCTTTAAATTACGTTTTGACCCCAATAGTTTAGTAAATTACGTTTTTGGCCCCTGTAGTTTGAATTTATTACGTTTAGATCCTTGGTTTTCGATTACTTGAGTTTCGTGAACTTGCGATATTGTTATCACTTTGCTTCTATTGTTAAATGCACTTTTCATAAATGTGTTGAATGTTAGAATGGACAACTAGGTTCCCGGGTTGGGTGATCGTACGCGGATATCACATAGACGTTGAGGTTAATGGAAAAGTGAATTGGAATTGATTGATGGGGAGTTACCCCGAGATTGTTTTTGAATGGCAGACAGCCGAGTGATTTTGGTTTGGAGGATTATTTGGCAGCCTGCCAGTATTTCGAAACCCTAGGATATGATAATCTGTGATTACTTCATTTGAATTCTGAGCCGTTAAAAGGGTGGATGTATTATAGACCGAGTCACGGCTATATACATACAGGAGTTGACAGTTGTCACTCGTAGCCCAGTGGTACAGTCAGTCCCAGGGAAATTCATCCTTGTGAGGCGGTTGACGGTTGGATTAAGTAAATAACTTTTGCCTTCCGTCCGAGCTCCCAGTTAGGGCAAGCAAGGGGGGAGTTTAATCACGGATTGGTCATAGTCCTTAGTGGTTATTTGGGAGGAAAGTTCTCTAGGTTGAGAACTTAGATGAATATGTAAGATAATGACTAGTAATGCAATTAGCTACGTGTTTAATTTCTGCTTTACGATTTATTTCCTGCTTATTCCTTTAATTACTGCTTTTCAATCATATATGTTGTACTTGTATGTTTAGCAAAGGTTGGAAGGGTTAGAGTAGCTATTGAGTGATTTATCGCTCACGGTGTTACACTTCGTGTGACCCTGGTATAATACTATGATGTTGCTTCGCGACTCGGATGTATTATGCCAGACTGTGATCAAGCAGGTACTGTTGGTGTTGAAGGAGACGGTTATTTCGAAACCGAGATGTTTTCGGCAAACCAGGCTCGGGAGGAGTCGTGGAATCCATAGTTGAACCTTAATCTGTAGAACCCACCCCTTTATTTTTAATGTTGGATCTGTAATATTAATTTCTCAAACCGTACTAAGTATTTTGTAATGGGCTGCACTTCACGTTTTCCAATGTGTACTCTGATGGAAATTCTTTTTATTAAATTAATCCTAATTAGCCGTCTTAATTAATGCTTCCGAAAATCGGGGCGTTACAAGTATAATTCAGGCACATTTATCTTGTTCATGTTGTTGCTAATGTCTTGAGTTTTATTGCAAACTCCACAAATTGAGAGATTTTGGTTATAATGTACTATAAAGAGTCAATCTATGTGCATTTTTCGACCTTGTAGTGCATGCGTTTAGTTTCAACAGGAACTGCATAGTGCATATCACTCATCATAAGGCCCATCTCTTCTATAAAGGGGGAGCACCACTTTGGTGTCCTCCAAAATTGAGAGTGTGTAAACTTTTCTATCCCCAAACTAACCCTACATAATGTAACTGAATAAGAGTTGAATAGATAACTGCCCAGGTGCAAAAAAAAAAGTAAAACAATCCACTTCAAGTGCAACCCATGCACATAACCAATTCAGTTCCATCTTCCACAACGTAAATTACTTCGGCCTCAACTGCCGTACCCACGTTCATATTCACTTTCAACTCGTTATCTCCTCTCTCTTCTGTTCCACAAATCACAATCAGACCATTTCCTCCAAAATTGAGAGTGTGTAAACTTTTCTATCCCCAAACTAACCCTACATAATGTAACTGAATAAGAGTTGAATAGATAACTGCCCAGGTGCAAAAAAAAAAGTAAAACAATCCACTTCAAGTGCAACCCATGCACATAACCAATTCAGTTCCATCTTCCACAACGTAAATTACTTCGGCCTCAACTGCCGTACCCACGTTCATATTCACTTTCAACCCGTTATCTCCTCTCTCTTCTGTTCCACAAATCACAATCAGACCATTTCCTCCTTTTTTTTTGTCCAAAAAACCAGAGTCCTGCCACACGGCTCCTTCCTATCGCAAGTAATTTTCCCTTCTCTCTTTGTTTGTTTCTTCTTCTTTTTTATCCGGCTTTGTTTCTTTGTTTTTTCATTTCAATTGTCACAGGAGTAGTAGTTTATTTCAATTGTTACTGGAGTATTTTTATTTCAATTGTATTTGTAGATATTTGAATCTGAAATTTCTCAATATCGTAGTATTTCCCATTCAACCCTGTCGGAGGCTACGTTTAGTATTTCAAATATTCACGTTTTCTTTTCTTTTACTATAGGATCCTGTCTATTTGTTACACGATCTTTACGAAATTCTCTCATCTTATTTCGCCTAAGTTTTTTTGTTTTTGATCATCATTTTTTCTTTAGCACAGACATGAAAAAAATTCATACACGCACAGTATAAAAACAGAGTGGGTCGATCTCTTTCTTAGAGAATGTGGTGGAGTTACTTTAGTTTCGACGATTTATTCCTGTAGTTGAATGGATGGAGAGCATTGTATTTTAAGTACTTGCAGATAAAAAGAGAGAAATTTTTTTTTTTTTTTGGTGAGCAACGAAAACAAAACTTGCTTTTTTTCTCCGACGATATATCCCGTAGTTGGGCTCCTTAAAAAAAAAAAACCCTCCATTTTTTTTTCTAAACCTAATTATCTAAGAGAAAATGTCAGAGACTCAAAGAATTTGGGAAGAGCTCAAAACAAAACGCAAATAGAAATAGAAAATTATGCGTGAATGCAAAATATAAAAATATTGTTTTTGCTTTTGGATAATAGTGAAAATGAGTATAGTATGATGGATGAAACATAAATGGAAAATCAGGTTATTATTTATTGATCATAGTGCGTCTTATTATCGCATTAGAAAAGGACCTGCTTATATAATTTTGTAATCGCACAATTAATCTCTGACATTGGATTCTTTTTCAAATTTGCAACGATGACTTCAAAATCTATGCAGTTAATAAAGTTAGGCTTTTACTGTACAAAATGGCTATTCTCCATTACATCTAACACGATTGATTTGCAAAATTTGATAGAAGAGTACTTAGGAACAAAAATCATGGAAAAAGGGGCAGCGACGGCAGTGTTAGCATGGTAATATATATTACTATCTATATAATAAGGGAGCTCAGTTTTTGAATCCCAAACATCCAAACATAAATCTACACCGTCCAAAACTTTTTTCCACAAAATTAATGGCTAGAATTTGATTGCACTAAAGATTCAAAGGTTTAGATTGACGTTCACTTAAATCAATGGCTAGGATTACTTGAGAGGAATGGAATTTTACCGCCCAATTGGCAGTTGCTCCTTCCCTCTCCCTCTCTCTCACGTCTCACCCCCCTCCCTCATCTGTAGCTCCTCCCCACCCCTCTCCCTCAACTGCTCCCACCCCTCTCTCTCTCTCTCTCTCTCTCTCTCTCTCTCTCTCACTTATACATATGACTCCCTCTACCGCTCCCACCGCCCAATTGGCAGTTTAAAACTGCTTTGACCACCAGAGGCATTTCGTCTTCCTCTCCCACATGTTCTCAATCGACCCCCGAGGCATTTCACTACCGGCTTCTTCCTCCTGCCCACGGAAAAGAGAGGGATTGATCGAAGGTGAGAACTTCCGAACTCACCATGAGCCACTGCTCTACTTCACATTCAAAGGCACACCAATTGTGTGTGTGTGTCTGTATCAATCATTTCGTGTGTGTATCAATTTTAAGCCCAACAACTGTTCGATGTAATGTCTGAAACATTGATCAACCATTAATTCTGTTCGTCGTATTTGTCAATTATGTAGGAACCGTCAATATCGCACCTCGGCAAAAATTCAACACCAGGTGAGAACTTTCAAACTCAACTTTCATTTCTTTCTACGCTTAAATTTTTGCTACTGGGCGTTCTGTTTGATTCTGGTAATCTGTATGATATTGCTCGGCTTTCGGTGTGAAGGTGTTTTCAGATGTTAAGGATGCTGGAGGTAGGACGGCTCTCGATTTTGCCGCTGCGGAAGGAAAGACTCACATATGCAAGTATTTGGTGCAGAATTTGGGGCTGGATGTTAACATGAAAGACAAAAAAGGTATTTCGGAGCTAGGAATATGTGCCAGCGGATTCCATATGGACAAGTACCAGCGTGAACTTATGCTATGCAGAGCAAAAACTAATATTGTATTATTAATAGAAAAATCTTAAATATGGTTAGTTTACTAAATCAATGTCTCAATATTCGCATAACATGCACACCTTCTTTAGAATTGGTTGAGTATCGTCGGAGTTTATGTATTAAAATTCTAAAATGTATAGTACAGAAATTCTATGATTTTAGTCTGATTGCTGTAGTATTTGAGTAATTTCATCATAATTACGGGCTCAAATTCTCACCAAAGTTAAATATTTGGTTCGATCAGTGAGGAAATACGAAAATCAGTAGGGTGAAGTGATTACTTGACCAAGTGTGGCTCTGCTCCTGCTTAGCCCCTGATTCATTTCGGGAATGTCCATACTATTTTGGGGGAATTTTTTTTGTGGAAAGCTAATAATGATTTATTTTGTCATTATTTGCAGCAGAACCAAACTGGGGCTTGGCTTATGGCAAATGGTGCAAATCCGAATTTGGCAAATGAAAAAGGATTTTGTGCTTTGCACTATGCCGCTGAAAAAGGTACGACTTATCATAATATCTTACCATATAATAACTCCAAGCCACGTGTGCGCAAACCTTAAATTGAAGTTAATCTGCGATGAAATCTATTATGACAATCACAGAGTGGGGAAAAAAACCAACAAGCAATCAAAACAAGGACACCAAGATTTACATTTTTCCGCTTGAGCAAAAAGCTTATAGTACTCCATGGGCGAAGAGTGAGAGAGTATTCGCTAAAAAAGGGAGTGATTACAAAGAAGCCGGCCAGATCTTTCATGTGTGCGCAAACCTTAAATCCGCTACTGAAATAGCTGCAGTGGTATTATTGAATTGGTTATGCTCTTTTCAATTTTAGCATTCTAATATTCAGATATATAGGAGAGAAGTATTGGGTGGGTTGTCCTTCCGATAGTTATTTGTCTTTGTGAACATCCAGTTGAATTGATATAGTTAGTGTCCTTGCACTCCTACTTGCCTTCCACGTGTTTTGATGAAATGCTCTTAAAAAGACACATATCTTTGTCAATCACATTTTTTGTTTTTGAATCAGTACCAAAAAAAAGTGCTATCCAAAGAGCCAATATAGCACATGTATGGATCCCATACGCATCTCGCACCCGGGTGGTGTTGCATCAACGCGGGCTTCTCGCTCAAAACAAGATATCCATGTAACACAGATTCTCTCTTATAATACCGCATTCGTCTTTGTTCGGAAAGTTGTCTCCCCATTATTGGGATTATCGATCTATACGTACGAAATGCAATTCATAACATTTTGTTCATCAATGAGTCTTTGATGCGCTTATTCATTTGGCAGGTCTAAGATTTTGACAATTGCAAGAAATTCAGATTTCATCCCACTCTCCCAAAATGCTCATCCGATTATCTAGAAACTAAATGGCTATATATATATTTTCCCACTAAGGTTTCTTCTATAAGGTTTCTTAGAATGCAATGAGAATAGTCCCTAAGGAGGACTATGGTGTAGTGTTCGACTTTTGGAATTCTATTGTTTCTTAAATTGTGTTTAGTTTTCTCCATTTTTTTTTATCGGATATTTAGTGTTCTAGGTTAGTATGGTCCCATTGCTCTCTTAAGAGTTTGAATCTGAAATTAGCTCTTACTCCTACGTTCTCTCTCCCCCTTTTGTTTTCCTGATGTGTTTTCAAAGCATCCAAGTGTGATCAGTAGCAGCAGTGTTACTATTGCTTATGTTACTCTAGCTGCTGCTGCTGCAGTGGTTAATGGGGCTTAGTTGTTGTTGCTCCTTCATATTTGTCCTATTTGCTATTGTTTTCAACTCGGGGACTTAGCTCCTCACTGTTGATTATTTATGGTTCGATACACTACTGTTACTGATCAAACATATTCTACTTTGTTTGAGGCCCAATTATTGGTCCTTATACCTGTGGAAATTGAAGTTTTATGGCTCATACTTAAATGCTGAAGTTGTTGATGTTGGTTTCTGTTTTGGAAGTTGCTATGCTGATCTGAAGTTCGGTACCGAGGTCCCTCAAAAATCCAAGTGCTGTTGTTTTGATCTGAGGAGGCTTTTATGGTTCAGAATTTGGAAAGTGTTGCAGCTGTCAAAGTCTGTTTTGGAAGCTGCTTTTCGTGGTGGTGCTCACAAGCTGTTGATGTTGGAATTCCCCAGAGAAAAAAATGTGATTTTCTTTCATGTTGGTGTTTTCCCCATGAAAGTCTATGATTTGCTTTTACCAAATGTGATTTTTTTTTTCATGGTGGTGTTTTCGCCAGAGAAAACACAAGTCTGTTTTGGAAGCTGCCTATTTTGATATATTTAGCCTAGGTGCTCAGGTGCCGATGTTGGAATTCCCATTATTTTTTAGTTTTTTGGTAACAGAATTCTCATGACTTTGGTTGTATTACATTATTTCTGATCCTGGGAGTAAGAATCTTGAACCATGTATCATTTCGTGATCTTCTATGAGTTGCTACATTTGTGTTAAAATTGTGTTTACCAGGATAAGGAAGGCATTCCACCTGATCCACAAAGATTGATTTTCGCAGGCAAACAATTGGAAGATGGCCGGACTCTTGCGGACTACAACATCCAGAAGGAGTCAACCCTTCATTTAGTTTTGAGGCTCAGGGGGCGGAACCATGATTAAGGTGAAGACTCTTACTGGAAAAGAAATTGAAATTGATATTGAACCAACTGATATCATTGACCGGATCAAGGAAAGGGTTGAGGAAAAGAAGGAATTCCTCCAAGGCAGCAAAGGTTTGTATAGCTCTTTCACGAACTTATTCTCACTATTTCAGTGTTTAGTTTGTGAGATCCACATTTCACCTAATTAAGCAACCATGCAGCTGGCTCACAAAATGGCCTGTGCTTTTTGTTTGAAATATACGAACTATATTTTGCTTATTTCTTATTTAAGTTAGATGCTGGGAGGGAAAAATCCATTACCGAATTACTTTCAAATTTTACCATCATATTTTGTACATCTCCATGTTATGCATATGATTTGAAAAGATTTTATTTTGTTATATTTGAAAGATTTCTGTCATTTCCTTTTTCTCTGGCTCTCCATTCAGCATTTCGCTGGATGTGTTGGCCTTCCCCCTGCCCTTGCTTTGTGCTAGGATACAGCTTCTCATCCTTGATGAATCCTTTGTCGAGTTATAATAAAATTTTGTTACCGATAAAAAAAAAAGTTGTTGATATGTATTGCTAGCCCATGCCTAGCCTTCGTGATGTGCCTCTTACCCCTTTTCCCCTTCGTTTTAGTTCTTCTCTTATTTTTCATTTTCAGTACTTCGCTGGATTTCCTTGCCGACCCCTTACACTTGTGCTTGGTTGGCTTTTTACCCTCGATGTAACCAAGTTTTTAATAAAATTTTGTTCCCGATCAAAAAAAAAAAAAAGAAGTAGATCAAGGCTTAATTTGGATCAACATTTTAGTACTGTTATTAACACCAGTAAATTATAAATTATGTTTAATAATGTTCACAAACTACTATTATCTTATTTTTATGCTTGATATATTATGCATGTATAATTATGGTCCACCTGCTACCTATTGTGCCACGTACAGACATTGTGCGTGCAAGTTAATCCCACCTGTGCATAGCATGGGTTCAACTCTCTCTCTCTCTCTCTCTCTCTCTCTCTCTCAAGATTTGTCTGATAAGTGGCACTGGTCTAGGGAAGTTTTGGAATTGTTTGAAGACTTGAAGTGCTAAAATTTTCGTTTAAGGAAAAACAAAATAATCATGCCCATTATGTTCAAACTCCAATCTGCGATGTGTTATCTTGATGTTGAAGTGATCACCTGGAGCAATTCCCACATATGAAAACTAATGACATTGTGCTACTGAACTATTTTACGACAACATTTGGGCTTTGAATAAGCATTTGAAGCTTTTTATTGTTGTTGGGCTTCAAGGTGGTAATCTCTATTCAGTTGAGGTGTGCGTAAATTAGCCCAAACACTTGGTTTTTTTTTTTTTTTTTGAAATTAGAGTTTGAGGCCATTTTTTTTTTATTGTATGTTATTTCCTCCAAGGTTAATGCAACTCTAATGTTTTTAAGGTGGACACAAAATTACATCTTTTTGACATCAAATTGTTATTGCCTCCAAGGTTAATGCAACTCTAATATTTTTAGGGTGCATGCTAATTGTTTGAGTGCACGCTAATTGTTCAAGACGTGCCTTCAGGCACGGGCAGCCGCTAGTCAAACGATAAGCCAGATATTTCTATGCATACTTTTTTGCCAAAGTTCGACTTGCACACGCATTACGTGTGCCCCAGCCTCTAGTTGGATCATAATGTAACGTAAAGAGTACAGGCACAATTGATCAGTATCATTCAGGCAGGAACCGCATGGTCAGTATCATTCAGGCACAATTGATAAAAGGGTTCTACGTTACTCCTACTCCTAGAAAACGCAGTAAAGTACAAGAAAGTAAAAACTTATGTTCCACTAACTAGTTTTTTTTTCAAAAACTAGTTTTTCCCAAAAACCGAGACAGGTCACTCTCTCACAATACATCACATAAAAAGGTGTGAACACAAAAACTAAGGCAGTTTTAAAACAAAACTTTCTTAGTGGAACACCCCCTAAAAGAAAAGCCTTTGGGCGATTGATCGGTGCTTCAATTGTTACAGACGAATGGTATTTATGGGCATCTTCTTCTCCTTTTTGAATTTAATCTTTGAGTAGTTTCCCTCTTGATTTTGAATCAGGCGGTTATCCTCTTGAAACAAGGAACTAGATGTCTGAAAAAAACTTTCATTTGAGTCGTAACTGCCCTTGTGTCTTGATCCAAACAAATGACTGCCTTTGTCTTAATCCAAATGTTCTAACACATGCTCTTGTGTTTACTGGCTGCCACATAACAAACTATTCTTCTCTTTAACTACGGGCTGCCATGTATTTTAATGACTGGCTGCCACATGTTTAACCTTATCGATAGAAGGCTAAATTAATTTTACGGTGTAAACAGGGTGTGGAAAGACCTGTGTAGGAGTGTGCCTCGAAGGTGCAGGTGTCCAATTATAGGAAGGCTTGGTGGTGACGGTGGCAAGTTGAGTTTTCTGCCCCCTTTGAAGAAGTTGAGTGCAAATAGGAGGAATAATATGAGGGATGAAAAGAGAGAGGATTGAACGATATTGTTTTGTAGAGCTCTTGCCACCATTGTTGCAATAGTGGTGTTATAGCCATCCCCGCTACGAATGTTTTTGGACAGTTATACCACTAGAGTAGCACAACACTAACATTGTGCCTGTACTATGCACAGGAGAGTAAAAAAAGAAGGGTTCACCGAGCACTGGAAAAAAATCGATCAATGCAAAAATTTTTTTTCCGTTGTCTTATGAATTAAACGGGCACATTGCTAATTTTACAAATATATATGTTTGTATTGTTATATAGGTGAAATGTTTGCACTATTGCATCAATGACACGTACAAATAAGAAGAAAAAAAAAGTCAATCAAAGATTAGTGGAGAAATGTTCATGGTGCTAAGTGATAACTATCCCTCATCTCTCTTGCCATCCAAAAGTGTTTTTCGACGGTCTGGATTTGAAAGTAAGAGTACTCTCTTACCGATAGTACTCTTACTGGTCAATTAGTATTTCAAAGCCGCATAATTGATTACTAAAAGGAACGGTTGAGATATGTGTTGTTTATTTTTGTTGTACCTGTAGCATCCTTGTCAACCAAAATACTATTAAAGGGTGTGTTTGGATTTTGGATCTTTGGCCGGGAAAGAAATGGAAAGGAGGAGAAAATAAAGAAGAGGAAAATTAGAGAGAAAATTAAGAGGAATTTGAGAGAAAATGAAATTTGTTTTTTGAACTTTCTCTTCTCTTTCTCTAGAAACCAAAAGAAACGGAATATAATTTTTAATTTTTTTTTCATTTCTTTCCCCAAGTTAAAGCATTTGCAATCTATCTATCTATCTAATACATAAAGGGAGAACACCACTTTGGTGGCCTTTTTTTTTTTTTGTGAGTGTGTATACTTTTTATATTCCAAAACTATCCTGCCAATTTTTTTTTTTTTTTTGTATTTATACTTCAAATGTTATTTGTCTCCGATAACTGCTTGGGGTAAAATAGTAAATTTATTTTCAAGTTTCTAATTGCTTCTGAGGTTAACCGCAAGACATGATAATCAAGAAAGAAAAAAAAAAAATTGACACTTCCACGTTGAAAACCCAACTCTCCCTGCATCTTCATCATACCCCAAAACCATTAGATCAATTTATACTCGGTGACAGAATTGAACAATCAGTAAATCAAATCATGTTTTGAGACCAAAACACCTGATTTCCATTGTCCTAACCCACATCCAATTCCTCTGTTTCAACTGGGTCTGTGAAGCGTGCTTTGTGGCAGCAAAGGGCAAATTTTGATAGAAATGTGGCTTCATGGTTTTCACTTGATTAACCGCCTGCTTCCTCTTCTCGCTATTTGTATTTCAATTTTATGAATCTTTCATTTCTTAAGTAGTCAATAACAATCATGTCTTATGCTTGAGAGTTGAGACCTCACGTCCATTTTCTTTCCCATTTTTATACCAATAAGAGATAAAAATTTGTGAGTACATGTTTATACAAATTAAGAGTTTCTAGGAATTGAAATTACGAAGAATTGATGGGTTCGTTAGCACACTTTTGGAATGAGATATGGGACAGGAAGATGGGGGCCCATGATCAATGGCTAGAGGTCATTTATATTTGCCTAAATCTCTGATCTTCTTAGTTGGCTTTGATATTTACGCTTCTACTATTGTAACTTCTCCATTAAGAATAGAGCAATTCCTCAATTTGTACAATCTATGGGGAGGTGCTGCTGGACTCACGGCTATCATTCTCGGACAGCACTTCTTGTATTCTTTGTGTTGTTTTGGTGTTGTTGATTCCTCATCAACTTTTTTGGGTCGGATGTGGCATGTGATTGTCGAGTAGTTAAGGTGCCAACCTCGTTGGGATGTTAGCTTCTCGTTGTGATGCCGTTATCATCCGTTCTCCCTTTAATCTTTGTATCCCTTGCATTGATTAATAAAATTCTTGTTGCCTTTCAAAAAAAAAAATTCCTCAATTTGTTTTGCTTTCTTTTGATTTTCGAAAAGTAGATGCGTTGGATTTATTTGCTTTTAATTTTATTTACAAAGTTGTTCACTCTTCTTAAAAACACAGGCATTGCATGCATATACAATGACAAATGTGGTGGTTTAATTTGGATAAAATTATGCATAATAGGTTATGAGTTATTGTCTGACCTTTTGTGTCTATTTTTACGAAAATTTGACTTACACACATCGTGTGTGCCCCGGTCTTTAGTTGCAACAAAATCACTGAAGCTGCAACCTTTCCTAATTATTCTCTCTCCTCTTGATCCCCTCATTCTCCCTCTCAAACTCTCTTCGTCGCAATGCAAGTCAAAATTAAGGCTCTCTTGATCCCCTCATTCTCCCTCTCATTCCCTCTTGATCCCCTCATTCCCTTCCTTTGTTTGATTCTAAAAACAGAGGAAGGAAATTAAATATTCAAGTTCCTATTAACTTTTCTCCCATCTCCTCTTCAATTTTTCCTGTAATTTCGTTCTTAATTATTTTTCCTTCTTTTTCTCTCTTTCCCTAAGTTCCAAACAGAGCCCAACCTTTTCTTGTTAAAACCTCTTTTTAGTAGTTCAACAAACCCTCAAGATCTTCATTCGAATGACTAAGTCAAGAATTTCTCTATTCTGTGATAGCGATTTTCAGGATTTTCCTTAGAAAACTAACCGGTGTAAAAGTAAAGAGAGATTTTGCGGGAGCATCTTTTATTTCCCCAATAAAATCAATCGTAGTCTACACTTTGAAAACTCCACCGGTTCTACACTTTTTGTTTCCTTTGATTATTGATAGAAGTTTGTTTATTGTTTTTGAGGAAGGTGGAGATTAGAAGGAAAAGCTTGTCAATGGCGTTCAATATTGGTAACTGGGTTAGGTGGGTTTCGTTGGTTAGGTAATTGACTTGTGAAGATGGCTATGCGTGGGGCCGTGGCGTGGTTAACGTATGGGTGGTGTTTAAGGCGTGATTTGGCTAATTTAAAAAAAATTAATTTTTTGGTTTTTTTTCGTTCGTTCTTTAATTTTTTTTGCATTTGGTAGTTTTGCATAAAAAATTTGAGGTTTCTGGATTTATTTCGTCGAGACGAATTCAAAGAGTATAAAATTATGGTAAAAAATAATAGTTTTTTGAATAAAGCCGAAAATAAACCAATTTTTTGGATTATTTTTCGACTTCATTCACAAAACTTTAAGTTTGGCTAATAATTTTATACTTTTTATATTCCTCTCGTTGAGACAAGTCAAGAAACCACAAAAAATCGATCGAAAACTAACAAATACAATTTCTTTTTGAATAAAGACAAAATGAAAAAAACCGAAAAATCAATTTTTTCAAATTAGCCAAATCACCCCTAAAGGGTGAGAACAGAAATTAAAGGTTTCCGTTAACGGCATTTAATTTGGCCCTTCTACGTCAAGAGGGGTTAAGTGTCCGAGTTTAAACACTAGGGACCAAATCGAAAATATATGATAGTTAAGTTAATGGGGGATTTAATGTAATTTACCCATGAAGAAACTGGCTTAAAGTAAAATAATAATTTTTCTTAAACCACATCCAAACTTACCCACCCACTCACGAAATCAAGGAACTCTGCACATATACTACATATTCGTGTGTGTATTTGGGTGTGAATGTACCATTGTTGGAAAAATAAAATACAATTAGTTAAATTAATGTGCCTGAGCCTTTTTGCCGTTTGACATCGAAAAGGATTTAGATCTAGGAATGTTTTAAATATTTAAGATACCGACGATGATACTGATACTTTAAAGCCATGGCCAATATCAGTTTTACCTATTGATACACTAAATATCAGTTTTATCTATTTTTCTCTCTCAACTCATTATAAAAAAAACCTCCGTCAAAATTTAAACCCAAACAAACTCTGACATCACCAATTCAATTTAAAGTGGATGATGTAATATAAAAGCATTGCGATTGAAGAAGGGAAAATTACATTAAACCCTGTCAACTACCATCTATTTCCGGGTGTAATATCAAAGCATTCGTTAGATCTGCACCAAACCGAAATGTGAGATCTCTCATTGGATCATTGGGGTGTGTGTGTGTGTATGTGTACCTAAATGTGGGATCCCTAATTTTCACAAAGAGAATTAGGAGCAATCATTCGGTCCAATGAGAGAAATTAAAAAAAAAAAAAAAAAAAAAAACAAAATGTCAAGTTTAAATAAAAAGTTCAGATAGTGTGACGCTAAACATAGATTAAAAAGACTACTATTTTAAACTTTTTAATTTTTAAGTGATTTATTTTTACTTTTGTTCGATTTTTCTTTTTTACTTTTGGACTTCCTTCATTGAGATGGCCAATTCAAAAGGTATAACATAAATCTAACAAAAATAAAAAACGAAACACAAACAATAATTTATTGAAATACCATAATGTACAAATAACCCGGATTTTCATTCCATCTTTTTCGAATAAAATATTTTTATTAATACAAAATTTCTTCACAGTGAAGTCCTGAATAATGATTAAATTAATCATACAACATTAGCTTTTATTTGTACATGCTTACATATGTGTGTGTGTGTGTGTGTGTGTGTGTGAGAATTAAATTTATTGAAGCAAAACCAGATGCAAGTGCAAAGCGCATACCCTAGATAAAGGAGAACGATTAATGGAAATTAACATCTTCCTAGCTACCTTGAAAACAAGGCAGATACCTACTAACAGACCCAACCAAAATAGAAAAAACATGCTTATATAGTTAACCACAACACAAATAACTCTCTAAGAGACGCACGAACAAAACCACATATATTGATATAGAGATGCTATTGGTCACTCGAGAAATTAAGGAGAGTACATAACCGGAACAAGTTGCAGTTCAATTTTCTTGTGAACAACTAGTCCAAAAACTTCACTCATCTCGAAGTCCTCCAGCTCTTCACCGATAGGTAACTTCCAGTCAAACCAGTACAAGAGGTTGGCAAGTACACCCTCAAGTTCCATGACACCAAATGAAATGCCAGGACAGCCCCTTCGCCCTGCTCCAAATGGGATAAATTGGAAGTCTTGGCCTCTAAAATCAATCGGGTTGTCAGCAAATCTCTCTGGAAGGAATTCTTCTGGGTTGTCCCAATAGTTGGGATCTCTTTGAATTGCCCATACATTAATGAACACTCTTGTTTTTTGAGGAATATCATAACCTCCCAATTTAGCACTCCGAGACGATTCTCTAGGAACCAAAAAAGGAGCTGGAGGATGTAATCTAAGAGTCTCTTTGACAACACATTTTAAGTATTCCATTTGAGCAATATCATGTTCGTCTACCTTGGATTTCTTCCCAACCACTCTTCGCACCTCTTCTTGAGCTTTCTTCATCTTTGTTGAATTTTTCATCAGCTCTGCCATTGCCCACTCCATTGTTGATGAGGTAGTATCAGTTCCTCCCATAAACATGTTCTGTAATTTGAAAAGACAAAAAGATTCATTGAGTTAGTACAGACACAGACAGGATGGGAGAGAGTAGAAGCTAGAAAGAGAAGAGAGAGAAACCAGTATAATTGCTTTAACATTGTCTTGAGAGAAATCCATCCCCATCATGCCTTCTCTCTGAAGTTTGAGCAAGATTTCAAGAAAACAACTCTTGTCAGGTTGATCATAATTTCCTTTGAAACTCCTATGTTGTTCAATAAGCTCGTCAAGGAACGAATCTAATCCCTCAGAAGTGTTTTTCAGTCTCTTTACGAAACCAGTTAAGACATCAATCCATCCAAGAGAAGGGAAAAAATCCTCGAAGCAGAATGCTCCTATAAGGTCCATTGCAGACCTTGATAACTCTCCGAATCTTTTATTATCATCTTCATTTTCGCTCTTTCTACCTAGAACACATCGAGATATCATGTTGCTGGATATTTGAACGAACAACCCTCCAAGTTTTATTGGGGCTCCATCAACACTAGCGGCACGTATATTCTCAATCCACCCTGCAACTTCTTCTTCTCTAACGAAATCAAATGAGAGGACCCTATTGAGATTCAAAAGCTGTGAAATAGAGATCTTTCTCGCTTGCCTCCAAAATTCTCCGGGGGGAGAAAATACTAGATCACAGCCTCCATACAGTACGGCCTTACCTGCCCTTGTTTGGACTCTATAGGAGAAAGTAACATCTTGTGTTTTCAAGATTTCTTTGGCTATCTCTGCAGATGAGACAACAAGAGTCGGAGCACGACCCATTTTCAGCAACAATATTGGGCCATATCTTTGAGAGAGGGCACGAAAAGATCTGTGAGGGAGTGTACCCGGAAGGTGCAGGTGTCCAATTATAGGAAGGCTTGGTGGTGACGGTGGCAAGTTGAGTTTTCTGCCACCTTTGACGAAGTTGAGTGCAAATAAGAGGAATACTATGAGGGATGAAAAGAGAAAGGGATTGATCAATATTGTTTTGTAGAGCTCTTGCCACCATTGTTGCAATAGTGGTGTGATAGCCATTCTTACAACAAGTCTGTACGAATGAATCATCTAGCTGATCTCTTCTATTTATAAACAAGATCAAGTAAATGTCTAAATTTAAAAAGTTCGACAAAAGACTCATAAAGTAAAAAAAGACCGACTTTTTGGGTTTTTTTTTTTACCTCAAGAAGGATTTAGATATAGGAAAAGTTAATCATTTGTCGACCGAAAGTAACCAAATACACTAATAGTAGGTGTACCCAAACGGGTTCCACATTAGCTGGTGTACCCATAGTTTTTCTTGGTAACACCAATAGTATTTAAATTCTTGATGCCCGTGATTTCAACTTTCTGAGTAATAAGTAAAAGAAGAGGATAAACTTGGAAAGTAGAGACAAATAATGATGTTTGATTAGTAGGTTGGATTTACGACACAACACATTTAAAAGGGACAGTAAGTATCATATATAACTCTAGAGAAACCCCATTTCCACTTGATTTTCATCCACAACTGGAAATCACAAGGTTCAGTAAATGCTTGCAAGCAAACAAATTGAAGGAGAGATACTTAACCAAAATACTGTTAAAGAGCGTATTTGAAACTTTGGCTGGGAAAGAAATAGAAAGGAAGAGAAAATAAATAAGAGGAAAATTAGAGAGAAAATTAAACTTGTTTTTTGAACTTTCTCTAGAAACCAAAAGAAACGGAATAGAATTTAATTTTTTTTTCATTTCTTTTCCAAGCAAAGCAGTAGCAATTAAAACAAAATCACTGAAGCTGCAACCTTTCCTCTTTCCCCTGATTCTCCATCTCAAACTCTCTTCATCGCAACGCAAGTTGAAGTTAACTTTCTCATTAAAACCTCTTTTTAGTAGGGTAAATCATCTACTTGCCCCTTAAACTATTCGAAAAATGTTTAATTCCCCATTTAACTATCAATTGCATTTACTTGCCCCTTTAACTATGTAAAAACTACTCAGTTCATCCATTTCATCAATTCCATCCATTTTAAAGTTACCAAAGAGGGTATTAAAGTCATTCACCTACTCCTATATATATCTATGTATATGTATAATACTTCTTCTCTTCTTCTCCTCTGTTCTCTCCCATTCTCTCTTTGCTTTCTCTCTCCCGTACCCCTCCCTCTCACTTCCCCACACTCCTATCTGTAATACCACTGCACCTTATCGCTTTCTCTCTCTAGAAATATTTATTCCCATAACTAATCCAACTGAACCCACTTCTTGTTTATTTTCAATTGGGATTCTAAAACATGACGGTTGATTTAAAAACTATTGAAAAGCCAATAGAAACGAGAAGTGAGAGCTAATCGTCTTCTTTAAGGTCGTTGCCGAAATCCATTTCGTTGAACTCTGACATAGCGGCGTCAAGGAAACAGTCCAAGACTCCAAGTCCCTCGAGCTAGCAGAGGATCATGTTCTTGATAAGCTCTTCGAGCATGGGTATTCAGATGCCGCTATGTGAGGCAAAGGAAATCCAGTTGAGGAAATAGTCCAGACGATAGACCACACATCGAGAACAATGCTGTCGTCCAAGACCAAGACTAGGCTTTTGAATTTTCTTAAAGTAGTTGTAACAATGTTGGAGTTTCGGAAAGCAATAAGAAAAGCAAGCATGTTGAAGATTAGGTTTATGAATATACTCCACTAACAGTATACTCCTCTCTCTCTCTCTCTGTGATCGAGTAGAGTGAAGTTAAGGTTTGCTGATTTCCACCAAACCAAGAGTTGAGTAGGGTTTCGGAGGAAATTTCTATTTTACCCTTCAGTTGGCTCTTCTTTTTTGCTTTTCCGTCTAACTAACGACAAAATTGGATGGAATGGATGAACTGAGTACTTTTTACATAGTTAAAGGGGCAAGTAAATGCAATTGATAGTTGAAGGGGGAATTAAACATTTTTCGAATAATTTAAGGGACAAGTAGATACTTTACCCTTTTTAGTACTTGAACAAACCCTCGTGCTCTTCGTTAGTGATTTTCCTTAGAAAACTAACAGGCGTAAAGGTAAAGAGAGATTTTGCGGGAACATCTTTTATTTCCCCAATAAAATCGATAGCCAACAACATATCCGTATCCTGTGAACAACTCGAAAATATATGATAGCTGAGTTAATGGGGGATTTAATGTAGTTTACCCATGATGAAATTGGCTTAAAGTAAAATAACAATTTGTCTTAAACCACATCCAAACTTACACATCCACTCACAAGAACTCTGCACACACTACATGTTCCAGTGTGTGTGGTCCTTGAGCTTTGTAAGTGTATGTGTTTAGGGAATGTAAATTTGAGTGTGGTTGTAGCATTGTCGGTAAAATAAAATACAATTAGTTAAATGTGCCTAAGCTTCTTTGTCCTTTGACATCGAAAAAGATTTAGATCTAGGAATGCTTTAAGAGCTTGTTTGGGAGACAAATTTTTGCATTTTCACATTCTCATTTTTTCATTTTGGATGTTTGGGAGAAATTCTGAGAACTCATTCTCTGAGAATGAGTTTTGTAAAATGCACAATCTAGAGCAGAAGTGAAAAATAGGTTGAGAGGAGCTTTTTGACTTCTCATTTTCACTTTTTCCATTTTGATTAACAAAAAGACCTACAGAATGTATTCTGCACATATCTCCCAAACAATACTCCTGTTTTAAAATGCATTCTGACCATAATCCAAAAACTTAAAAAGCCAAAAAGTTAAAAATGAAAAACTGAAAATGAGGCTCCCAAACACCCCCTAAATATAAGATACACATAAGATACCTATGCTAGTATTAATACTTTAAAGCCATTGTCAGTTTTACATATTAATACACTAAAACTAATAGTTGTACTTAGAATCTCGATGGGAAAAGTACAAAATGCCACCCATACTTTACACTCAATTACATATCGCATCCCAAACTTCGACTTATTTCAATTTACCTCCCAAATTTAAACTCTGTTATTCAAAATGACTCCTTCCGTCCCAATCCGTTACCTCATGAACAATAAATGATGAGGTGGCGATTAACGGAGAGAAAAAACCGTTAGTGGGGGAACAAACACCCCAAAATGACATAGTTTTGGGGTGGCCCAAAGAAAAAAAAAAAAAAAACTCAAAAAAACATCTATCAGTATCTCTCTCTCTCTCTCTCCCCCCACACACATGTCTGAGACCAACAACCCAGACCCACCGCAATCCAAGTCCCACCCCGTCGGCACCACCGAGCATAGTTGGTGCAAGGCCGTCCCAATCGGCACCGACACAACCATAGCCCTCCTCCTCTTGAAACCACCAGACTTCCTCCTCCAAATTGCCATCCACAAGCTCCAAATTACCCACCCCATCCTCCGCTCCACCCTCCACTTCGACCCCATCACTTCCGCCTTCTCTTTCTCCGTTCCGCCCGCCCTTCCTCCAAATCCAGCCGTCCAATCTCCCATCCACAGCCAGCGCCTCCGCCGTTTCTCCCTTCCACCTCATCCTCGAACACGAAATGAACGAAAACACGTGGCGTGATATAGACACTTCGACGGATGTGGCCGTCGTTGACAATCCTTGTGCCTGTGCTTGAAAGAGAAATTGGAATTGAAGTCTAAAGCATTTTTGGTTTGGATCTGGGCTTCTCATGTGTTTACTAATCTGATTTGGGAGGAGGGAGAGAGAGAGAGAGAGAGAGAGAGACTGATTTTGGGTTCTTTTTTTTAGTTTTTAGTTTTTTTTTTTTTCTCTTTGGGCCGCCCAAAACTACGTCGTTTTGGGGTGTTTGTGCCCCCACTAACAGTTTTTTCTCTTCATACCATTACTAGAATACTAGGAATTACAAAGACGGCTTCGCGAAAGATTATGAGCACCCCTCACATCTTGACGAGAGGCTTTAATTATAAAAACATAATCAAAATTACGTTAAACCCCCTCAACTATCATCCATTTCCGAGTTTCCCCATTGTTTAAATTCAGACACTTACCCCTTTTATTTATTAACTTTTGATGAGAAATCCCTCCCCTCAACAGACCGTTATGTTTTTGGACGAAATATATATACCACTAGACAAGCACAGCATGTGAGGAATGATGCTTTATGTTTTTAATTTTATAATCAGTTCTTTTCTATTTTCGAAATATGCAAAACAGGTCTCTGATATGTAGCACACATGTGGAAATAAACACACACTCACACAAATATTCATGTATTTTAGGTTGTGTTCTTCCTAAATTATTAATTTGGTATTTTTCTCATATTATTTTATTTCTCATATGTTTTCATTTTTTTTTTTAAAAACAATTAGAAGCAATCATTCGGTCCAATGAGGGGAGTTGGAAAAAAAAAAAGTATCAAGTTTTAAAAAAATAGTCAGATGGTATGACACTAAACGTAAAAAGACAACCGCTTTGTTTGGTTGAGAGTTTTGAGAAGAATATTTTAAGAAAAGTTTTTGAGATAGTGTTTGGATGGATTTTTAGAAAAAGTAATAATTAGAGAGAGATAGAGAGAAAAATGAGAATAATGATTGAAAAATGGGTATGAATAGAGAGAGAAATATGATTAATGATTGAAGAGATGAGAAATGAGAAAAGATTCTTTTGAAAGTTTTTTTAGAAATGTGAAGTGAATACAGTGAACTATTTTGAACTTTGGGGAAAATGCACTTTACCTACCTATGGTTTGCCCGAGTTGTAGATGAGCTACCTCACGTTTAAAAATAAGCAAATGACCTATTATGGTTTTGGACTAAATTGCAACCCATGACTGTTAAAAAAATATGTTAAATGACTCTAATACCCCTGCACCATTTTTTTGTGTGTGGATAAATTACATGAGGTCACACTCAGCCAAAATCAATCTCTCTCTCTCTCTCTCTCTCCCCACCGCCTCACCAACCACCACCACCCGCCCTCAATATCTCCTCGGATGTCGGAGAATCTGACGCTGGCAGAGTACCGGACCTTCGATTACAACTCCCCTGGCGGTGGCTACGATCTCGTATACGGATGACCGGACGACTTGATCTCTGAAGCAACCTCGGCAATCCCTCCAGTTTTCTGTCGACGGTTGGCGATGTAGATCGCGATGATCCTGACTATTTGTCGGGCATTACCAAAGCCAAAATCGCTTCACATCGTTGTTGTGCGAAATTGTTAACAGGCGTACATTGATTGCTTGAAGGTTGAGGTTCTAACAGAATCTGTTGAAATTGAGTCGATCGATCCCTTTGAAACTTTGACATGCTTTTTGTGCTTAACTGCTTAAGTAAATTTGTGTTGGATCTGTAATGATGAAGCCTTAAAGCCCTAAATTTGTGCTGGGTCTGTACCGATGAAGCCTTAAAGCCCTAACTGGTTTTCTGCGTTTTTTGGGAAAGGAAATGAAAAAGTTGTTGGGTTTTCGATAGAAACAATTAGATGTACTCCATTTCCCTTGACTTCCTTTGTATAGAAATAGAACTGTAATTTTAAAGCTGTTGAAATTGGTTTAGTTAATTGCAATGAAACTTCGAAGTGATTTTTGTGCTCAATTTCATAAATGTTTCTGATGGATCGGTAAACTATGAACTATGAAGCTAAATGAATAAACATAACAAAAAAAAAAAAAAAAGAGGCTATAAAGAGTGAGTTTATACATAAATTTTGTACATATTTCTAAAAACCAATTAAACAGCAAACGAAGAAAAGGGAACGAGAGAATAAAATAAAATAAAATAAATAAGTTAATGAAAAAGAAAAAGAAAAATTTTAGATCGAAAAGTACCTAGTGGAGTTGGAAATTGGGTTTGACTTCTATAAAACATGGAGGGGCAATTAAGGAAGAAGAAAGTATCATTTTTTGTGGGAAACAAGTTTTTTAGGTACACACTTGCCATTCAGGCACGTAGATCACACGCTTCGTTGATATGGATGGAAAAGCTAACTGTAGCAATTTAGTCCAAAACCATAGGTAGGTCATTTGCTCATTTTTAACCGTGAGGCAGGTCATCTGCAACTCAAGTAAACCACAGGTAGGTAAAGTGCAATTTCCCCTTGAACTTTTTTGTCTTTAAGTGTTTATTTTTACTTTTGTTCGATTTTTTTGTTTTAGTTTTTGGACTTCTTCAAGATGGCCAATTCAAAGGGTATAACATTTATCTAAAAAAACAAACTAAAAAATGAAAAAAAAAAAAGCACTAAAGCAATAATTGTGGAATAACAAAGCATTATATACATCCAAATTAATTGCAGAGAAATCTCATTTCTACTTGATTTCATCCATGACTAGAAATCACACTACATCGTTCAGTATACCTAAACCAAAATCCTAGAGGTACCGATCATTGAAATACAACAATGTACAGATGAGACTTTTGGGTCTCACACAAATAATCCAAACCATTCATTAATTTTAATATAAAATTTTTAGTTTTTTTTACTCAACAAAGAATGAATTTTATAATCATTAGAATGGATTACAATGATTAAAGAGAACCAAGTGAAGGCATCACAATAGAATGGACATCCCAACTAGTTTGGCACCTCCAAAATTGACAATCACACACCCACAAAGACCCAAAAGGGCAAAAATTGAAAAAACAGAGTGGCCAAGAAGTCCCAAATACAACAATACATAGCAATAACAAATTAACTCCAAAAACTAATGGAAAGGTACATCAACCATGTATTCAGGTTCTGCATCTTGCCCCGGAATAATTAGAAAAAACACATTTGGCGGCACCTAAAAATGTCATCAAAAGATATAGTCTTTGGTTAAGGGGCCAAAGTAGTCACCAAATCTGTGACACTAAAAGTCAAAGGCCACATGATAATGAGCGTGTTGCCAAAAGGTGTTTACAGCGACGAGAGAACTTGTCACGGAAAGTATGTTTTTGGCAACAAGCATGTCGCTATTTGGTTTATCTCTTATTTTCTATATTTTGAAGGTGTTCTTATAAACTTCCATTGTCTCCTATTTGATTATTTATCTATTATTGAACCTTTTTTAGATCTTCTTGATTCTGTATGTGATTAATTTTTAGTTTCACTTCGGTAAATAAATCAAATAACTAATTTCCCAGTTGGGCTATACGGTCTCTATTTGTCATGTTTAAAATTCTTGTTTCATTTACTATTTTGGAATCTTTTGTGCTTCTGGGTTTGTATTCTCCAAATTTATTTAATAAACATAAATTGGTCCAATTAAGTTGATCTGATGACCATAAAGCACCAACCCCTAGTGTTACACACGGAGTGAAATTTCCAACTTGAGCTGTTGAACATCCATAACTTGAATCTGAAAGATTTTCTTTTCTTATATCTTGACTATTCAGAGTCGAAGGAGGCAACTTCTTTGGCATCTAATTACTACAATTAGTTTTTTTTTTTTTTTTTTCTGTTCTGTGTCTAATGTTGTATAGGTTCTGTTATATAATTGAATCAAATATTGTCCTATAATTCATTTTATATCTTTGGCTAACCGTATTCGATTAATTAGGTTAATCCCCTGTATAATTGATACATGGTTTTTTATTATTTTTTCTGTGCAGTGATTTATATTTTTTGAATGGTGAAAAAATTTATTAATCAAATGTAATGGATAAAAGAGATTGATAGGACATGAGTATAGGCATCACAACAAGAGAGAAACGTCCCAACAAAGTTGAATCGCAACACTCCCGACAATCATATGCCACTCAAGCCCTAAAGAAAGCAAGGTTGGTAAGTGATCAACAAAGCTCCAATAACAGAAAAAGAAAAAAAAAAAAAAAAAAAAACCCCAAAGGGATATAGAATCCCATTTACAATCCCAGAAGAGTAAAACCCAATGTAATACAAGAACCAAGACAAACCACCCTAAAGCAAACCAAGCAAATATCCAGCGGTGAAACAGCTACAGTTGAGTATAGCCGAAGGAGAATACAATCCAGGAGGCACAAACATACACAACCCTTTTAAGAAATGTCAGAATTCTTGAGAAATTTTGAATCAACAGCAAGCTGGCACCCCAATAGACTCCCCAGGAAGCATAGAATCCCCTAAAATTCCTTCTTTAGGAGCAGCCTTCATAGCACAACAATAGAAGAAAATTTCCTCATATATAGACCTGCAAGAAGACTTTAAATTTGACCATACCTTCCACCCTTTAATCTCTGCACCTCCAATCCGGAACTCAGACCCCATAAGCCTTTCAACTACAACCATTCTCCCATACCAAGACACATTCAAGCTTTCACTAGATATGAAGCTCCTTGATCCACAAACTGCCACCAATTTGAAGGAGATTGCATTCCAGCTGCATAGAAGTCCCCCTGCAGATCCCATAGCTTCAACCTCCATAAATTCAAAACAGTCAATCCACTGAACAGATTTGGCGAATTCAATTGAAGTTGCTCTTTTCTTGGTTTCTAGAAGAGAAGATTTCAATTTGTTCTATGATACAAAGTTTCTGAAATCATGAAAGTTTTTATAGATTGAAAGATATAGACACTTGAAACAAAAAAAGAAAAAAGAAATAACTGACAAAACAAAATGGGACGGAGGAGTATCTTTTAATTATTTGTATTGGTCTGATATAGGATCATACCAATTTTTCTTTGGCTTCCCTATGTTGAATCATTGTTGGCTCTCATACCATATATTGAATATATTGCGGAATTTTATTTGGAATTTTTTGTAGGTAGGAGATGGAGATGTATTAAATTGTGTTGGGTTTCTTTTTTAATATATCAATTCTTGAAATCCATTTTGCAAAGTGATTGCTTGGTGTTATGTACTCACTAATTGCTACAAAAGTGAGCTGGACTATGCAGTGCATGCATTTGCTGCACGGTAGGCTCCCAAATTGCATAAATAGACTATTCCATCAAAATGGCGTAATCTCGTGCATGCACATCGTACGTATAGTTGTATACTCCCCTTGTAAAAACGTTAGAAGTAAAAATAAAAGGAAAACATGGCATATAATCCATGTGTAACTTACATCCACTGGAAATAAGAGAAATTAAGGTTACTACACATTGAAGTCCTGAATAATGAATAGGGGGTTTTTCTATAAAATTGACTTATTGCGTTTTACGAAATCTGTCACTCTTCATAATAAATCAACTCAAATTTTCACTTAATAATCCAACTCCACTAACTTAGCCATTTTAAGTCAATTTGTGAAACAAGACCTAAATCATACACCAATAGCCTTTATTTGGACATGCTTACCTAGTTTTTTTAGTAAATTAAATTTATTGAAGCAAAATCAAATACAGGTGCAGAGAGACATACCCTAGAAAAAGGAGAACAAAAATCCTCCTAGCAGCCTTGAAAACAAGGCAAAAAACCTACTAACAGACCTAACCAAAACAGAAAGACATGCTTACATAGTTAAACCACGAAGCAAATAACTTTCTATGAAATACACGAAGAAAAACTACAAATATTGATATAAAGTTTAAGGAGAATGTATAACTGGAACAAGTCGCAGTTCAATTTTCTTGTGAACAGCTAGTCCAAAAACTTCACTCATCTCCAAGTCCTCTGGCTCTTCACCAATAGGCAACTTCCAGTCAAACCAGTACAAGAGGTTGGCAAGTACATCTTCAAGTTCCGTGACACCAAATGAAATGCCTGGACAACCCCTTCGCCCTGCTCCAAAAGGGATGAATTGGAAGTCTTGGCCTCTAAAATCAGTCGGGTTGTCAGCAAATCTCTCGGGAAGGAATTCTTCTGGATTGTCCCAGTACTTGGGATCTCTTTGAATTGCCCATGCATTAATTAACACTCTTGTTTTTGGAGGGATATCATAACCTCCCAATTTAGCACTCTGGCTTAATTCTCTAGGAATCAAAAAAGGACCTGGTGGATGTAATCTAAGAGTCTCTTTGACAACACATTTTAAGTATTCCATTTGATCTATATCATCTTGTTTTACCTTGGATTTCTTCCCAACCACTCTTCGTACCTCTTCTTGAGCTTTCTCCATCTTTGTCGGATTTTTCATCAGCTCTGCCATTGCCCACTCCATTGTTGATGAAGTAGTATCAGTTCCTCCCATAAACACGTTCTATAATTTGAAAAGATAAAAAGCTGCAATGAGTTAGTAAAGATACAGACGGAGCTGCAATGAGTTAGTAAAGATACAGACGGAATGGTAGAAGGTAGAAGTTGGGAAGAAGAGAGAGAAGAACCAGTAAAATTGCTTTAATATTGTCTATAGTGAAATCCATCTCCATCATGCCTTCTTTCTGTAGTTCGAGCAGGATTTCAAGAAAACTATTCTTATCAGGTTGATCATAATTTCCGTCGAAACTCCTATGTCGTTCAATAAGCTCGTCAAGGAAAGTATCTAATCCCTCTGAAGTGTTTTTCAGTCTCTTTGCAAAACCCGATAAGACATCGATCCATCCAAGAGATGGGAAAAAATCCTGGAAACAGAATGCTCCCATATGCTCCATTGCAGACCTTGATAACTCTCCGAATCTTTTATTATCTTCACTTTCGTATTTTCTACCTAGAACACATCGAGATATTATGTTGCTGGATATTTGAACGAACAACTCTCCAAGGTTTACTGCGGCTCCTTCAAGAGTAGCGCCATGTATATTCTCAATCAACCCTGCAACTTCTTCTTCTCTAATGAAATCAAATGAGAGGACCCTATTCAGGCTCAAAAGCTGCAAAATAGAGATCTTCCTCATTTGCCTCCAATACTCTCCAGGGGGAGAAAATGCTAGGTCACAGCACCCATACAATATGCCTTTAGCTGCCCTTGTTTGGAATCTATTCGAGAAAGTAACGTCTTGGGCTTTCATGATTTCTTTGGCTATCTCTGCTGATGTGACAACAAGAGTGGGGGCACGACCCAAGTGTAGCAACAATATAGGACCGAATGTTTGAGAGAGGCTGCGGTAAGTTCTGTGAGGGAGGGTACCTTGAAGGTGCAGGTGTCCGATTATAGGAAGGCTTGGTGGTGACGGAGGCAACTTGAGTTTTCTTCCACCTTTCAAGAAGTTGAGAGCAAATAGGAGCAATAAGATGAGGGATGAAAAGAGAAAGGGATTGATCAATATTGTTTGGTGGAGCTCTTGCCACCATTGTTGTAATAGTCGTGTTAGAGCCATTCTTGCAAAAAGTCTGTAAGAAATCATCTAGCATGATCTCTCCTGTTTATAAACAAGATTCCTGAGTTGACCTAAGTTTTGGGAGCTTTTGGCATGGTCTTTTTGGACATATTCTCTCAATTTTTATTAGATTCGGATCAAAATTTTACATCAATTGTTCATTTCGACGAGACTAATTAGAAAAATTTAAAAGTGTAGACTAAAGTTAAAAAAACTTCATATACTCCCTCCGTTCTTTCTTAAGTGTGTTGTTTCGTAAAACTAACTTATTAAATAAACATCACAGTTATATATTTCACGTCAACTTTTACCTCCATTTTACGCTTTTCACATTATTTTTTACCTTTTCCTCCACTTTTGCTCATTAACTCTTCAAAAGGGCAAGCTAATAATTGTACAAATTTTTACTCATTAAATTTTTTAAACATACACTTATTAAGGAAAAGCCTAAAATGGAATAGTCAACAGTAAAAAAGGGATGGAGGGAGTAAGATGACAAAAAGCAAAAAAAGTCCGACTTTTTGGGTCTTAAAGAGACTTTCATTTCCGGCGGTAGGCTTTTTATTTATTTATTATTATTGAATATTGCATTCAATTTCATGAAAGGTAGAAAATTCTCTCTTTTTTAGATTCAATAATCCACATATTAATCAATAGCTAAGAACATTATTTAGATGGTATCCGGAGAACCTAGCCGAACCTTTTACTGAAATATGAGGTTAATTGTCTTTGTTCTTTTGGGGCCTAGCTGAATGGTTGCCGGGGTCTTTCGGGAATGAATACCTGAGGGCGAACGACGAAAGAAGAGAAGGGAAGGAGAACGAGAAGGATAACTGCAAACACGATCGAACGTTTCAATTCTATGCTATAGATGTTATGCCCAAGACACGCACCACACGCACAGAAAATAGTAAAATCAAGAGAAAGCAAACACAGCAATTTACGTGGTTCGGCCAATCGGACCTACATCCACGGGGAGGGGGATTTCACTATGATCCGGAGAATAATCCGTGAATATTGTGTTATACACTCACACTCTGTCTCACAATAATGAAATCTCACCAAGTCTCTCGTGTATCTCTCTCAAACTCTCTGCCTTTTTCTCTCACTTTTGTCACACACAAAACACACGGCTACAATGAGTATAAATAGAGTACACATAAACCCTAGCCCCTCCCAACCGGGCCTAAGCCCAATGGCCCACACGGGGTGGAATCCCAACAATAGACACATAAAATATATAGAATTTAATCATACATGCAGAAACATAGACGTCACATACGATAATGTAACGTATTGATTGTTGGCTCCATCTAAGATACTGATTTGATTTAGGAACGAGCAAAGGAAGTAGCGTTGGTCTTATATGAATTTTTTTCAACTTTGATTTATTATATTTTTACATTTTTCTGATTTCTTTCGTCGAGAGCCAAACAATGTGATGCAAATATTATACTCAACATTAGGGTTGTTCAGCGAATCATCCGATTCGCCAATCCGACCAATCCGAACCATCCGTTGATCCATCCGTGAATATTCGGTTCGATTCTGGATTGAGAATTTCTTATCTGGCGGTTCCGGATCCTGATCGGATCGGATTGGATCCGCTCGATCCGCTCAATCCGCTCAATAATCCTTCTTTAATCCGTCAAATCTGCCCGATTCGACCCAATCCAATCCGATCCGTAACCGATCCGTGAATGTTCGGTTCGGTTCCGAATCTTAAAAACCATAATCCGCTCTGAGCGGATCGGATCGGATCCGTATCCGATCAGTCCGGATCCGATCTGTGGACACCCCTACTCAACATTACTAAAAATTAAGAGCAAATGACTTAAAAGACCATACCAAAAAAGTCTCCTAAAAGTTAGGCTACAATCAGTAGATTTTCTCCTTTCGATGAATAATGCTACAATACACATCCCTATTTGGGTTACTATGGTATGCACTCTTTGAAACGGCTTTAATTTTACAGGTAAATTCCAAATAATTGTATAAAAATTCATATCATTAGCTAAAAATTTCCTACAATCAAGACAAAAAGTCATCACATATAAATGTTTGAATTCAATGTTGGTGTAATAAATTTATGTGCAAATGTTATCAATCTTTACACAAAAATTATGAATTCAAGAGATTCAAGGGAGTGCCTAACCTACACACTCAAATTGATGAGACGCGTATCATAACATTCCCAAGACTCTTTCGATAATTGTTGCAAGTTGCTTTTGTTCTCTACTGTTAACTTTTATTGCACATGTAGCATTTGATGTACCAGTAAATTACCAATACCCGAATACCACCTTCCCCAATAAGAAAATGGCTTCTTTTGCTTCACTGTCTTTTGTCCCGGTCTATCTCAAAGGAATTGGTAGTTAAATAAAAGGACCTTAAAAGGATAACTTATTTGGGATTTTTGCAACAAGTCAGTTCGATTGAACATCTATAGGACTATCAACAATTGGATTTTGGTTAATAAAATGGATAGCCATGGACAATTTCATTTTCAAATTATAGACAGGATCATGTGTCCGTTTTAAAAATCAAAATTCAAATTTTGATATCACTTGATGTCTTATCGAGCTGATTTGGATTGGATTCCGGTTAATAAAATGGATAGTCATAGACAATTTCACTTTGAAATTATTGACAGAATCATGTGTCCGTTTTAAAAACCAAAATTCAAATGTTGATATCACTCGATATCTTATCAAGCTGATTTTTTCTATGGATATATTGTACTATGTGCCCTACAAGAAGATGAACCGTCTAAATTACAACAATAAACACAAGGAAGGGCCTACAGGTGGTGCGAAAAGCCAGCGGTTTCGACGGTTGGCAGAGCCCCATTTTTTTACTTTTTGTTTTTCCATTTCGTATTTTTGGTTTTTTAAATTATGGTAAGAATATACTATTAAATCTGTAAAGTTTTGGGTAGATATGTGCATAATGCATTTTGTAACATGAGTAGTATTTAAGAAATATGTGTAAAATGCATTTTGTAGGTATTTATATTAAGAAAAATGGAAAAAGTGGAAATGAAAATTCAAAAAGCTCATTTCCCCCTAATTTTACGTTTTGTTCTCTAAACTCAAAACATAAAAGCACATTTTGTGGCCCCCTGCCAAACATGTAAAAGAGGAAAACGAGGAACTAAAAATTTAAAATGAATGATGCAAACAACAAAATGGCTCCTTTTTCCGCCACCACCTGTGGCACCGGTAAATTATTAATTATTTGGATGCTTATGGACAATTTGACTTTAAAATTATTGACAAAATCATATGTCCATTTCTGTGGATATACCACTCTAAAATAAACCATTTAGATTCCAACAATAAATGCACGGTGCCACAGGTGGTGGCGGAAAGCCAACTGACAAAATAAAATACAATAAATTAAATGTTCTTAGGAATCTTTGGTACGGCCGGTTGACAAAATCTAATTATTAGGTTAAAATAAAATACAATAAATTAAATGTTCCTAAGCATCTTTGACATCAAAAGGAATCAGATCTCGAATGCTTGAACCATGACTATCCATTTTATTAACCGGAATCCAATCACTAGCATGAACATTTAATTTATTGATTAGCATGAACACACACGCACTAGCATGAACCCGTGCTATGCACGGAGATATGAAATAAAATTATGTGTTTTTCTTTTTTTGATTAGCTAAAAAATTACTTTCAACACAAAGCGTATTGAATTATTGGATCACTTAGATAAAAAAAAAAGCAACAATTATATAGGGAACTGTTGTCAAGGATTTCAACCGGTTTGGTTCAATGAATCTGTTTGTGTGCAATATTCTGAATTATCCAAAACAAAAAGAATCTGTCCGTGTGCTGGAGATTGCGAAGTGTTAGAATAGATCTTGAGGAAAATGATTATAAAACATATGGGTGTTCTAGTATAGGCCGTATTAGGATTTTCATTTTGGGTGGTTGTTCTCTTACGAAAGAGATGCATCGTATTTGAGTACCTATTGGTTTCTCCATAAACGATGCCTATTCATGCTTTCCCTTCAATCTTGAAATATCTAATTTTTGTTATTAAAAAATGTTACTTGTTTGCAGATTAAAAAAATATGTATTGAACTTCCTTCTCTCCTCTGTTGACTTTCTCATATCTTCTTCCATCCTTCCATTTTGTCATCTGTTTTACCCAATGTGTCTGCCTTTATTTCTTTTTCTTTGTTTTGAATTCAACAACACCATATTCTACATTTGGTTTCTTATGATCAGAGTGAGGAATGAGGTAATTCAGATGAAGAAGTAATTCTTTAATTCATTTGATTTAAGCCTAATGACAACGAATATTGATGTGTCTGGGTATCCAAAATCACAAGATTAATGGTGGGGTATTTTTCTGAGGACGGCGTCGTTGTCTAAACATTGAAGTTTGGATGACCACAAGAAATGATATGAACCAGCCGTTCTGGATAACTTACATTAATATTCATGTTAGCGTAGTGGACGTGCATGATATACCATTTATGCCTGACTTTGTTGGCATTATCCAAGCCAAGGAGTAGATTTTTTTGTGGAGAAGAGATGAGAAAAAGACCAAAATATAGACTGCCTTCTTTTCGGCAGTAGCACCCAAGTGGAACAGGGGAAGAGAGATTTTAGATCTATTTTTTCAAGAAGGGGCAGCCGACCTCTTTCATTCCTATTCAACACTCTTTAAATAATAGGGTTCTAATATAGAGATGGGCTTTACATAACAAGAAAGCCTAATAACAAAATAAAAGAAGCTAGCCCAATACAAAATAAAGACATAACATAGCCCAAATACAAATTAAGACAACTAGCCCAATTAAAAATAAATTAAACCCAAAGTATTAATTAATTTTAACACTTCCCCTTAATGCTTTGTGGTGACACCCAACATTTCTCTAAAATATTGGAATTGCTCCTTTGAAAGAGCCTTGGAGAAGATATCCACTACTTGGTCTTCGGTAGCGCAATACATGAGTTGAATCTCTTCATTTTCCACGGCCTCTCGAATGAAGTGATGCTTGATGGCAATGTGCTTGGTGCGGCTATGGTAGACGGGATTCTTTGTCATTGCAATTGCGGATTTGTAGTCACACAAAATGGGAGTAGCTTCTCCTTACTTTTCACCAACATCTTCCAAAATCCTCCTTAGTCAAATAGCTTGAGAAGTTGGCAATGATGCCGACACATACTCGGCCTTGGCTGTAGATTGCGCCACAGTTTGTTGCTTCTTAGATGCCCAGGAGAAGACACCCGAGCCAAGAGAAAAAACATATCCGGAAGTGCTCTTCATATCATCAACACATCCGGCCCAATCACTATCACAAGATCCAAGTAACTTTGCATCCACATTTTTCTCATACAAAATACCAAAATCAAGCGTACCTTGTAGATATCGCAAAACCCTATTAGCCACTCCAAGATGAGTTTGACTTGCATTATGCATAAACCTAGATAACATGCTTGTAGCATACATGATATCCGGCCTTGTGATAGTCAAGTATAACAAACTTCCAACCAAGCTTCTATAAAGAGACTCATCCACCTTTTTGCTTCCATCTTCTTTTGACAATTTCTCATTCACAATCAAGGGGGTTGCAACCGGCTTATAATCCCTCATCTTGAACTTCTCAAGAAGAGTCCTTGCATACTTTCTTTGACAAATGAAAATATCTTCTTTACTTCATCAATTTCAATGCCCAAAAAAAAATGCAAGAGGCTCAAATCACTCATTTCATATTTCTTCATCATATCCCTTTTGAAATCTTCAATCATTTTCACATTGCTACCAGTGAAAACTAAATCATCAACATAGAGAGAAACAATTAGGATACCGGTGTTACCTTGCTTCTTTACGTACAAGGTGGGCTCGCTTTGAAATCCCTTTTCATTGAAGTAAGAGTCAATCTCACTATACCATGTCCGAGGTGCTTGCTTTAGCTCATACAAAGCCTTTTTCAACTTGTACACTTTTTGCTCCTTGCCCTTGACAATGAAGCCTTGGGGTTGATCAACAAACACTTCTTCCTCCAAGGTCCCATTCAAGAATGCCGATTTCACATCAAGTTGATACAAGAACCATCCCTTCGATGCCGCCAAGGCAACAAGAGATCTAATTGTGTCATGGCAAGCCACTGGTGCAAATGTCTCTTGAAAATCAATATCGGGTTGTTGAAAGTACCCTTTTGCTACGAGTCGTGCTTTGTGCTATTGAATGGAAACATCCTGGTTGAGTTTTGTCTTGAAAATTCACTTGACACCAATTACTTCTTTGTCTTTTGGCCTCTCCACCAACTCCCAAGTCTTGATATTCTCAATTACACGAATCTCTTTCCATAGCTTTCTTCCAAGTTTCCTCCTTAATTGCTTCTTCAAAACTCTCCGGTTCTACAACAAAAAAATTACAACTTGCATACACATCATTGAGGCTTCTCATTCTTCTTGGAGTTGAACTTGGAGATGAGGAACTTGAGCTTGATGGAGAAGTTGGAGTTGGTTGGTTTGGAGGTTCAAGATCATCATAGGCTTCATCTTCTTGACTTTCCGGTTCTTCATAATTGATAGGGACTTGGCTTTGCTCCACATTGCCATTCCAATCCCAATAAGCCTTCTCCTCAAAGAGAACATCTCTACAAATGATATGACTTTGTTTGTCTTCAAATTGTAGGGTCTATAGCCCTTTGATTGGGAACTATAACCCACAAAGATACACTTTTGAGTATTTTCATCAAGCTTGCGCCTCATTTCTTTTGGAACATGAGCATAGCAAATGGAACCAAAACACCTTCAATTGATTCACGAATGGCTTTCTCCCACTCCAAGCTTGAAATGGAGTTATGTTTTCCAAGGCTTTTGTTGGATACTGATTCATCAAATAAATCGCTGTATACATGGCTTCACCCCCAAAAGTCTTGGACAATCCCTTCTCATGCAACATTGATTTTGCCATCTCTTCTATGGTTATATTCTTCCTTTCAGCCACTCCATTTTGCTGTGGAGTGTACCCCACCGTTAGTTGCCTTTCCATGCCAATGTCTTTACAAAATTTGTCAAATTCATTTGAGTTGTACTCTCCACCCCTATCACTTCTCAAAACTTTCATTAGTAGACCACTTTGCCTTTCCACAAGGGTTTGAAACTTTTTGAAAATTGAGAAACCCTTGGACTTTTGCCTCATGAAATAAACCCAAGTCATTCTTGTAAAATCATCAATAAAAATGATAAAGTACTTGTTACCTCCATGAGTTTGCGTATCCATAGGCCCACACACATCGGTATGAACAAACTCCAATGGTGTTCTAGCCCTCCACGCCTTGTCTTTTGGAAATGATTCTTGGTGATGCTTTTCAAGTGACCTTCACACGCTTGTTTGACTTCATGAATAGCTTGGCAACCCATACACCATGTTCTTTTGTTATAGGTTCCTCAACCTTTGGAAGTTTAAGTGCCCAAATCTTCTATGCCAAAGCCATGAGTCATTAACCACATCCGTCTTCAATGCAACATCTTTCGTGTAGCGAAAAGTGAGGGAAGCTTCTATTCTTCTCCGTCTTAACATTTGCCACAACTTAATTTCTCCCCCCTTTGTCATAAATTTTGCAAGAGCCTTCTTCAAAGTGCACATAGTACCCATGCTCGACAAGTTGCCCAACACTTAACAAGTTTTGCTCTAAGTCCGAAACAAGTAACACATCTGAAATCCTTCTTGTACCTTTCTTTGTCTCCACGGCAGTACCCTTTCCCTTTGCTTGGACCAAGGGACCATTCCCCATTTTTACTTGAGAATTGGAGGAAGTATCAATCTTCACAAAATACTCTCATCTCCGGTCATGTGGTTACTACAACCACTATCAATAAACCACACATCATTCTTTTGCTCCAAAGCCGCTTGACAAGCATAAAACATGCTCCCGTCAAATTCTTGCTCTTCGGTGTAATTAGCTTGTTGATTGTTTATGACTTTGCAATCCCTTTTGACATGCCCAAACTTCTTGCAATTGTAGCATTGTGGCTTTCCTCGAAACCAACAATCTTTATCAACATGACTCCCATTATTACTAATTCCACACTTTTGTTGAGGAGACCCATCATTCCCCCTATTTTGAAAGTTGTTTCCCCTTTGAAAATTGTTTCCTCCTTTTCCTCTATCATTTCTTCCTCCTTGCTCAAATTTTTCACCTTTAGATGAATTCCCTTTAAATTGGTTATGACTTGAGAATTATCATTTTCCTTGGGATGTAGGAGTACTAACATTTGGCTTAGATTGAAAGGCACTTTCAATTGACTTTTCAGATTGCCTACTCAATCTTCGCTCAAATGTCTTAATGGAACCCACCAACTCATCAACACTCAAAGTGGCAAGATCTTGAGTATTTTCAATAACGGCAATAATAGGATTATACTTCGACGTCAAAGTAATCAAGATTTTCTCAACAATTTTTTGACTAGAAACATTCTCCTCATATGTCTTCATTTGATTAATAACTTCCATTAGTCTAGAAAAGTAGTCATTCAAACATTCAACATCCTTCATTTTCATATTCTCTAAATCTCTTCTCAAAGATTGAAGTTTGATGGTTTTTACATTTGTGTTGCCTCTATACTCATTGTGAAGAATATCCCATGCCTTCTTAGCTTTGGTTTCATTGATAATTCTTGGAAAAATTTCGGTAATTCCTTGTTGAATCATGGAGAGGGCTTTTGCATTCTTCCTCTTATCCACTTTCAATTGTTGCTTTTGCCCCTCCGTCAAAGCCTCCACACCTTCACCCACCTTCTACATACTCCCAAACATCATTTGATTCAAGTTGGGTCTTCATTTTCACACTCCAAAAATCATAGTTTTCTCTATTGAAAAGTGGAAAACCAGGTGGTTGAGCTCCCATGGTTTGATTGCTTGAACTTGCCATTGTTGTAGACTTCTAGGGTTTTGTTTCCCCTTCAAAAATCTTTAATCCCAAGTTGATTTGATCCACCCAAATCTCTGATACCACTTATGTTGGCATTAACCAAGCCAAGAAATAGATTTTTTTTTTGTGGAGAAGAGATGAGAAAAAGACCAAAATATGGACTGCCTTCTTTTTGGTAGTAGCACCTAAGTGGAACAGGGGAAGAGAGATTATGGATCTATTTTTTCAAGAAGGGGCAGCTGACCCCTTTCATTCCCATTCAACACTCTTTAAATAATAGGGTTCTAATATAAAGATGGGTTTTACATAACAAGAGAGCTCAATAACAAAATAAAAGAAACTTGCCCAATACAAAATAAAGATAACATAGCCTAAATACAAATTAAGACAACTAGCCCAATTAAAAATAAATTAAACCCAAAGCATTAATTAATTTTAACACTGCCCCTTAATGCTTTGTGGTGACACCAAACATTTCTCTAAAATATTGGAACTTCTCCTTTGAAAGAGCCTTGGTGAAGATATCCGCCACTTGGTCTTCTGTAGCACAATACATGAGTTGAATCTCTTCATCTTCCACGGCCTCTTGAATGAAGTGATACTTGATAGCCCAATTAAAAATAAATTAAACCCAAAGCATTAATTAATTTTAGGGTTAATGGCTTGGACACCCCCTGTAAGTATACGTTTTCCCCCAAATACCCCCTGCAAGGAAAAAATCCACGGCGACACCCCCTCTAAATATACGTTTTCCCCCATCCCTACCTTCTGTTAGGCCTTGACCCCCTACTGTTAAATTTTGGCGAAATACAGACATGATCTACCAAATATGCCCCCACCCAAACCCTAGCCCCCCCCCCCCCCCAAAAAAAAACATGAAACCCATCTCTCTCTCTCTCTTCCTCGTCTGTCTCTCTCCTCCCTCCTGCCTTTCCAGCCTTTCCCTTCTCCTCTCAATGTCGTCATCTTCTACAGCTGCAACTACAGCTGCAAGCAACCCAGAAGGGTATAAATTCGTTTGTCAATGCAACCTGAGGGCTCCAATATGAACAGCTCTCACTGAGGAAAATGTGGGTAGACGATTTCTTGGTTGTGGCAACTACAAGGTAATGTCTATTACTTCCCCATCTATTAATTCAATATAATTTCACTTGAAGGTTGTTTAATCGATTGTTCACCACTCATTCCCCTCACATGACATTGGTAAACCATTAAAGTGGTACAAAATTAAAATTAGAAGCAGATTGAATGGATACAATCTGGGGTCTCTTCAATGGAATCATAGAAGCAAATTGTTCTTTTTTTTTTTTAAATACAGAAGATAAGCACAGTGTATAGAAAGTAGAAAATTTATTGTTTTGATAACCACAATCTGTTATGTGCATTTTTACTTAAATTTTTTTTTGTATTTGTAGGGTGAAGGTGGGAAAAAATGCAATTTTTTTGACTGGTTTGATCCCGAAACGTGCAAGAGAGGGAAGGAGTTTGGCAATTTGATGGTAAAGAAAAATCAAGATTTGCAAAAGATAATTCAAAATTTACATGAAGAATGTAAACAACAAAGGATGGAGATGGAACATGGGTTGCTAGTCAAGATGGAAGAGTGGAAGAAGAAGGAAGAATGGTATGTGACGAAGATAAACTTGATGAACCAAAGAATGAAGGACATCGAAGATCACTCCACACTCAAGAGAGAAGAGTGGAAGAACAAGGAGGCTTGGAATGCATTGGAGATGGAAGAGGTGGAAGCAACGAATGGGGGTTTGAAGTTGAAGTTGGAAGAAATGGAAGTAAGGAATGATAGTTTGGTGAAGAGGAACAAAGCAATGAAGGAAGAGATTGAGCGCGCTAATCTAAAGGTAAAGTTGTTGATTGCAATGGTGGTGGCCTTAGTTGGCATAGGGTTTGTGTTTTTTGGTGGTGAAGGAATTTGGAAAAACAAAATGAAGGCATTACCTGGATGAATATTTGTAGAACAAGATGGGTTAATGTATTATGTAGAACAAGATGAATATTTGTATGCGTTAATGTATTATGTGGACAAGATGTGCCACTTTGTTTGTGATATGAGGTGGTGGATTATCTTTTGTACTCTTTTTGGACTAGGGATTACAAGGATTCAATACCCAGAAAGTTGGTGGGTTATCTTATGTATTATGTGATTTAGCTCTTATTAATTAAGGTTACTAAAGTTGGAGTACATGTGCCTAATTTCTGCTCTTATTAATTATGAGACAAATTCTGGGCAGAATATGAATTGCTCTTTCTGACTGGGCTGTCCAAAACACTTGTGGACAACGGCCGAGATTTGCGCTCGGGCACCACGTGTGTAGTAACCTATTTGCACCCAAAATTTTCTCATTTCTCGCCGTATGTTTTTATGTATTATTCCATTTTTATCAGATGTCCCTGAAGGGACTCTCACCATATGTTTTGAGGTACTTCTTTTCTTTCACGTGCCTTGGCAATGATTTCTGGGATTTGGTAGTTTCAAAGGGTGATCAGAATTCAGGGTTCACTAGTGTAATGATTACAGAACTGACCAGTGAAAATGGACAAATGAACAGAAGTGCAAATTCAGTAGTGTGTTAGTGGAACTGATTTCTTAGAAATTAATTTTCTCTTTGCTTAACTGGTACATTGATGTCTCCACAGAAAATGAAAATGCACTAATATTAGAATAGAACTAAGTTTGTTAACACAACCTTCAAAACACTACGGCATACATATTTCTGAACAGAAGTAACAGAACTTGACAGTAGACACCATTGAACCCAGTCTAGTTCATACAAAGAACCAACTCTACTGCATTTTTGGCTTGATCGACAAAGAACCCAGTCTCACCTTCAACACCCAATGAACTAGTTACGTACTTAAAACAAACAACAAGTCAACTAATTAAGTGCAAAACTACCTATTTCAATCAGGTTAAGTACTTAAAAAAAAATTGACAGGGTCTCCTTGCTTTTTGGACTAGCCCGACGCGTTGCGTCTCAAACAAATAGCAACAACCACTGTCTCAAACAAATAATAGCAAAATAAAAAGCAGCTCAAACAATACGGAGCTCAAACAAACAACAAGAAGCATTACCAGAAATTACATCCAACTAAGGTAGCAGTACCAAAAATTAAGGCAACAGTACCAAAATGTATAAGCAAACTAAGGTAACTTGCATTACCAGAAATTACATCCAACTAAGGTAGCAGCACCAAATACCAGACACAACTAATTTACAAGTACTAACGTAGAACACAATAGAACTTCTATTGGGTTGATCCCTTTCTAGTTCCCTTACCAATTTCCTTAGTAGTAGGCTTTGAAGTTCCCTTACCCATTTCCTTAGTAGTTGGTTGAGTTGAGAAGAGACCATCTACAACTTTTCCTATATGCCACCTTGGTATATTTGGTAGTTCACTCACTGTCTTGTACATAACTGGCTTCCCACTTCTAAATGCTCCCCTCCCTACTCCTAGTGAACTTGAACCTCTTTCCATTGCATTTTGTCCTTTTGTCCCGGGATTCGTAACCCCTGTTGTCACTGCCCTCTCTCCTGTAGCCACTGTCTTTCCTCCTCTTGTCAGTGCCCTCCCTCCTCTAGTGAATGCCCTCCCTCCTCTTGCCGCTGCAACTCCTCTTGCAACTGAAGTTGTTGCATTATCTGGTACAGATGAATTTCCCATTGCACTTGCCTGCAAGTTATTATGCACAACACCCAAAAAACACTTCATCTTGGATAAGCAAATGAATAGTTATTAAGAGCAAATGGATAAGCAAATGAATAGTTATTAAGAGCAAATGGATAAGCAAATGAATAGTTATTACATGTGATGACTTTGCACTTCCACTTCTTGCATTATCTCCCATTGACCTTGTTGCAACTCCTCTTGCAACTGAAGTTGTTGCATTATCTGGTACAGATGAATTTCCCATTGCACTTGGCTGCAAGTTATTAAGCAAAACACCCAAAAAACACTTCAACTTGGATAAGCAAATGAATAATTATTAAGAGCAATTGGATAAGCAAATGAATAGTTATTACCTGTGATGACTTTGCACTTCCACTTCTTGCATTATCTCCCATTGACCTTGTTGCAACTCCTCTTGCCTGCAAAAAGTTCAAAGAGAAAACTTATTAATATCATTCAACACCTCATATTGGTAGTGACAATACTTATACCAACAAGAACTTACCTGTGATGACCTTCCCTTTCCACTTCCAGTAACCTGTGATGCATTTCCCCTACCTCTTGCACTTGTTGTCCTCCTTGGCTGCAATGGTGACATGTAAAAAAAAAAAAAGAATCTAAGTCACAACACATAGGCATAAGAAGCTTTACAGATACTATAGTGTAACAAGTAATAACCTGTGATGACTCTTCCTCCTCAAACTGAGATGATAGAACAGCTTTGCAAGTTCTAACATTGTGACCAATGGCTTTGCATCTGCTGCACCTCATTACCCCAGGCTTGTTCCTAATCCAAGCCCTCTTCTTTGCATTAGGGTTGTTAGTCTCATTTTCACCCCTCCTCCTTAACTTCCTAGGTCTGCCTGTCTTCCTCTTATATGGTGGAGGCATTATGTCATCATATTCTGTTCGCATCCAAGTCACTACAACAAATTCTAGATTTTGCTATGAAACTTTTGTCACTATATATTAGTTTTTTGTCACTACAAAGTTATGGTGATGAAATATTTTTGTCGCCCTTTTGTCACAACAAGCTCGTAGTAATAAGTTTATTGTGACAAAATTTCACACTCGTCATTGTTGTGACAAAATTTCAAACTCGTCGCAAGAAACCAAAAACTATGGTGACAAAAAGTGTTTCTCACGAAAAGTTTCATTAGTAGTGACAAAATATTTTGTCACAATGTGTAATTCTTTTGTTACCATTAACCAGAGGTTTGTAACGATAAAATATTTATACGAGGTACAAAAATATTATGGTGACAAACTTTTTGTTGCAAAAACTCAAGTTTCGTCTTTAGAAAGCTATTGAGACAAAACAAACTTGTTACAATTGGTAATCTAATTTCGTCATTATAAGCTTGTAGTGAGAAAAATCTCATTCGTCACAAAAAAAAAAAAATAGTAGTAACAATTATTTTGTCACTACATCACCATTAATTTTGTCACTATTAACACAATTCCATCACAAAAAAATCTGTCTAGGCTCACCATTTGTGACAAAATAATTCGCCATAACATTACTATACAAGAAATTTCATCACAATAAGAGTGATTTCGTCACAAGACATTACTTGTTACAAAATCATATTTCCACCACAATCCAATTATTGGTATGAGAAAGAAATGCTATTGGAAGAAAAATTTATCAAAACAATGTGCCATTGATAAAAATATTTGTCACTATTACAAGTCCACAACTAGTTCAGAAGCTAGCTAGTTGCATAAACCTTATATAATTAGCAATAACTAACTTCATTCATGAGACACAAATTAACTATTCATGTCAAACAAGTATTTCCTAAGACAACATTTGCACAAAAGACGGTTACTTAATCATAAACAAATACAAATAGGATGACTGCCTTAAGTACTAAAAGAAATATTGTTTCAACTAAAACCTAAATAAAAACACCAAATCTAACAAACGGATGTGAATCCTTTCCAAATGGGTTTCACCACATTGCCATCATCTTCAAAATTTTCAACCACCTGCAATCACAAAAGTAAAGCTTGACTTAGTTAACAACCCTTTTTTTTTTTATCAACAATGGAGAATATATTGAGTACTAGCGAATGCCTGTGCTTAAAGGCACGGCTCGAACAATCGGCGTGCACTCGAACAATTAGTGCACCCAAATTAATACTGAACTCACGTCCAATATTCCAACCCCCTCTCAAAGGATTTCAACTCTGCAAAACACCATCAATTAATGCATACTAATTGATCTCGCAATTGCTCGTGCATAAAGCATAAGGCTATTGGGATGACAAATGGGGTAAACTTGCTCTAAGGCATCAAGGGAAAAATATCAGATAAAAAAGTCTCTGAAAGAAACATACCAAGTTCAACTATACATATGCACAAAAGAATAGCATAAAGAAACCTTCATTCAACAACGAATTGTAAGGACCCTCAAGTATATCTATTATTCTAGGAAACTGGTTAATGTAGATCCACAAAAGGACACCCAACATAGTACGTTCCAACATGTGTCTCACTACCCAAAATTAATGTCAAAATACAATAGTTCCCTCTTTTTCTTTGGCAAGTTGGTGTCATGTAACCAATATGAGGTTTATCCCTGTTATTTTTTAGAAGTGCACACCTAATTGAAACAGTCACCAAACTGACTAAATATAATTGGCAACTATGTTAAGTGAACCTTGAATCACACTTTTGGGACACAACTACAGGTTAGTTTCGACAATGGTCATCAAAGAAGCATATGGAAAAAATGCAGTAGATTTTCTTTGGAGTTCTACAACTAGCCCTTTACAACCATTACAAAATCTATTACCGAAGAGCTGAATTAAACTCTATGTATGACTTAACCTAGGGGCTAGGGGCAAGTGAAGGTAAGAAAATCATCCAATCAATAGTCATACGAAACAGGTGTGGCATACATAAGGTAAATCCCAGAGACAGAACTACAAAGAGAAAGAGATAAAACAAACATGGCCTTGGAGGGGAAAAGAAGGGCTACCTCAAGTTTCTACGATTGTGGAGAACGTGGCTTAAAGTAGGGAAAGGTCAGACCTTGATCCTGAAAAATAAGACAGGAAATATGAGCAAAAGCATGACGCTAATGTACTTGACAGAAAAGTAAGTTTTGAGGCTTGATCCTGAAAAGTTTTGAGGCTTGATCCTGAAAAATAAGTCAGGAAATATGAGCAAAAGCATGATGTTAATAGACCTGACAGAAAAGTAAGTTTTGAGGCTATGTCGTGGTGTATTTGGGAGAAAGAGACAGAGATAAGTTCCATTTCGCTAGAACTTTAGATAAGCAAAGCGGTATCAAGGCGACAAGGCTCAATTCGCCGTACCAAGCATAAACTTGAAGTTTCACAAAACCTGAGCTTATTTTGTCGATATGTGTGAGTGTCTTAGGGGGATAGAAATTTGGAGAAACTCAGTAATAGATAGTTTCTCATAGAAGGGAAAACAGTAGATTATTTACTCGCCCAGATTTGCCGCTTATTTCCAGTTTGGCTTATCTTGTCAATCAGTAGCAAAACTCAGTAATATGTGTGTGTCTCAATTGACCGCTATCCCCTGCTTGTAATAGTAATGGGTTGCCTACTACTTGTTGAGTCCTTATGCTTGTAATATCTATGGTAAGAACAAGGCTCAAATGTTTGACATTTTATCTGAATTGAATCAGTTGGTAATTTCTTTTCGGGGTAAGTTGAATTTATGGAACCAAAAACACAGAAACAAGAACACCAAGTCAACTAGGAGCAGCCACCTAGCCAACAAGGGAAACAAAACCAAGTCCCACTTAGCCCCTAAGGACTAAAACAAACAACAAAAAAAGAACACCGTCGTCCAAAAAGAACTCGGTAACAAAAAAATTAACCAAGAACAAACAAGAAGTCGCAAATTACTTTGACAAAGAAGGTTAAAAGTCTTATTTATAGTTCCTATAATATGAAGTTAATGGTCAATTTAAATCTAACCAAAAGCCCGTATCAGAGGAGGGACAGCTATGTGACTAGTGAAGGAAAAAATTCGCCCACGTGCCCCATGTTGGGTCCACCTCTGAGCACAACAGTTATGTAAAAAAAAAATTCTAGGAAACAGGTTCCACGGAGTACGCAACAACTGATTCTTAGCACTGTCCTTAATGTGGTGGACTTCTGATTTGAGAGCTTGTTTGAGTTCATGGAATATTCTGAAATTTCTTGGCATTTCTCTCAAGTCACACATGGTACAAAGTGGCAGCTAGAGCAAGTTTATACAGTGAGTAGAACCATGCCCATTCATATGTTCGCTAGCCTAGATGACCTCTTGATCCAACCCTGCTGGACTTCTAGGACACCACACCTTCTCATCAGGTCTCCCAAAATTGAGAAGAGGAGAAGGACATACACACAAAAAAAAAAAACAAATTACTATGGCTTTCTGTACTGAATCCACAGTCATAGAACACAAATACCATCAATGACCAAGACCCAACTCTACAATCTGTTCTTTATTTGAAAGCCTTCCCCAAATAGCTAACAGCCCACATAGGAACATAAAACTTAACCCCAAACACTTTTTACCAAGCGGACACAGGTTTGACCGCCCTCACAGCCTCCCAAGCAAATTTGATAGTAAAAACTTGAGCATTTAAAGACCAAACCACAGAATCCTCTTGAGTAGAATTGAGAATTAGATATGACATTTAGTTTATTTGATGTGATATTTATTTCTACGTTAGTTTATTTGTCACATTATGTTTACTTCATTCAGTTTGATTGTCGCATAAAAGATGATTGCCATATAAAAGATAATGCGATGTACATGAGATCAAACAATAAGTCGGAAGCTTTTGTGCATATTATTGGTCAAAGTTCAACTTGCACATGCATCGCGTGTGCACCGGCCTCTAGACCTTACATAATTTCTGACATAAAAAATCAAAGACATGAAACATCCACCGAGACTATAGAAATCAAAGATTCCCATCAACAAGTTGGAAAACAAACAAAGCTATGATTTTCCCAATAAACAGACCTGTAACATTTTTTCCTCTGCTTCAAAAAAGCTGTAGGTCTCAATTCTCTGCAAAAAGAAAAAACAAAACCCTTATCATGCAAACACTGCCCCTAATAAAAAAGCATAGATCAAACAAGATTAAAATTAGGGCACCAAACTTTGATAGACAAAAATTAAGGCCAAAGACCAAAGAGAAATTGAAATTAAGGAAGTTCTCCCTAGATTGTAAAAGAATCTACAGCCTACAGGTTTGATATATTACCAGAGTTGCGGAGAGAGAACGAAAATAGATTGTTGGGGAAGATAATAGAGAGAGAGATAACTGAGTTTATCCCCTAAGATCAGTATGGAGGGAAACGCAATTGAAGGGAAAAGAAGAGGGAGAGAGAAGCGCGCAAGGAGTTTATGCCGCTAAATTCCATCGTGGTTGAGTAGGAAGCAATTACGTGGGTCACCGGTGATTTTGCTTCGGATGGAGTCTAGACTCCTGATAATGGGTTTCCTTCACTTTTCCATTTTTAAAGGAATTTAACGGGTTTCTCTTCACTTTTTTTTTTTTTTTTTTTTTTTAAACTTTGGTTGAGAATGGTTCTCTTTTCTATTTTTTTTTTTTTTTTATAGGAATTTGAGAGTTTAGCTATGATTCCAATATGAGATAAAGGTTTGCACCGCCCCATTGTGGTCCCCATCAACATTCCATCGCAATAATCTGAACCATTCAGGTTGTAGGGTCCTCAAAGTAGTGAATTATATTAAAAAAATCAGCTTGACCCAACATTGATAGATATATCAAAAATTGAATTTTGGTTTATAAAAAGGATGGCCTGGATTCTATCAACTATTTTTAAGTTAAAATGATCTAGGCTATTGGGTAATGTTTCATATACCAATTGATGTCGGGTCAAGCTGATTTTTGGTATATGTACACTACTCTGCTTGGTCCCTACAAAATAAACGGTTCGGATTACTGCAATGGGGTGTCGATGGCACTCACAATGGGCAGCGGTGCAAAGCCCAGGTTTGCACCTCAACCGTAGAAAAGTTAATCTCTTCCAATATTCTTCATTGAGAATGGGGTTATGTTTTCTTTTATTTTTTTTGAAGGAGTTTGTGAGTTTAATTAAGAAATCAATATTCTTCATTACACAATACACAATACATACCAACCACGGTGCATGATACCAATAGGTGTGTCGGATCCACTCCGTGTCGCACAAAAATAAACTAAATCATTCAATGACTTTGTAATAAATCTTTTCGTGACCAAGTGCTTGATCGGATTGTCTAATTTAATCGCCAAGGATATTTTAAAATGATCGATCTGAACTGTTAGAATTTTACATACTGAAAATTCAATTGGCAACCATAAAATTGGAGATCCTTGCATATTAGCAATAATGTCATCACAAGACGCTTAATGCATCCCGAGGCATTGATTTACTATGGTGTACGAACTGAGCCCCACTTGAGTTTTTTTAGTGATCAGAATCATCTACCATTAACATTATATGTAAAATAGATCTTTCGTCCTAAGAATGAAGTTTGTTGGGTTCACTACACACTTTATTGATCAAGGAAAAAAAAAACTCATTTCAATGAAGAAACTTTTTCTCGATAAATAAGCTTTCCAATCGTGCCAAATTTTTACGAGAATTATATAATTAATAAGAAAAACTAGATCAACGGTCTTGATCATCGTGATTGTGTCGGGTCACATGACTCATGTACATCAACTATAGCACAAGACCTAGTTTGTTATCAATTACATTCAACGTATAGACTTTAAAAGTAATTTACAAATTCGTTTTCCCTAAATGTAGATCAGATTTACTAGGATTTCATGTCTCGATGATACCATCATTTTCACCAAAATCGAAGATCATCAGATAACGGTGACGGCGCGATCATGTCACATTTCATGCATCTTAAGGCATTATAGACTTATAGTAGACTTCGCCTGAGAACGGTGACTACGCGATCAGAGGACCACCAGAGTTTATTTTTTTTGGAAATCGAACCCGTCTATCGTTTAGATATTATGGAAAACTTCATTTATACCCACAATAAAGTTGATTGTGTGTCGATGGACATTTAATCGGACAAAAAGTATCATTCAAGTGTGAAATTGTGTCCCGATCATGGAGCTTTCTAAACTCAACTGAGCCAATTTTTAATGAGAATGAATAAATCAATTACCATAACAAAATAAATGGTCTTGATTATCATGATTGTTCATCGGTCACGTGTATACTGTACATTCAAGTACAACGCAAGACTTAGTTTGTTATCAATTACATCTAGAGTATAGATTTTTAAGGTCATTAACAGGTCAATTCTTACAACAGTTGATCTAAACCATTAGGGCTTTACGTCTCGTTGATTCTAGTATTGTCAAAAAAATCATAGATCATCGAATATCGGCAACCACCTAATCGAATAACATTTAATGCACCTCGAGACATTAAAGTATTATAGTGGACCATCTTGCAAATGTTGGGGCATATCTTGGATGGAAACTTTTCACAGAATTTGGTTCTCTCTACATACCTTTGCATGACATACCTTCTAAGACCATTCAACATTGTAAGAATTGGTTTGTCCCTCACCTCTTTAATTACATTGTTGAAAGACTCAGATAAGTTGTTGACCATTCTGCCTGTTTGTGCCCTTGGACTATATTGACATCGGGCCCAATGCTCTATTGGCTCCCTCAACAACTAGTCATGTGCCTCTTTTGACATTGCCTTCAACTCCCTCAATTTTGCTTCAAATTCTGCTACTGTATATGCACTTGCTGCCCCCCACATGAGGTCCTTCAACTCTTTTCCTTTGAACAACTTTTGGTAGTTGGAGTACATGTGCCTAATGCAGAACCTGTGTTCCACACCAGGGAACAACAAGTCCATAGACTCTGTAAGTCCCTGCACAATAACACAAGCAACAAGCATTGGAACAATATATCAACAACAATTGAACAACAAACGTGAACAACAAATGTGAAGAAGATAGCAAATTTAAAGTTTAAAGTTTGCTTGCCTTTTGTCTATCAGATATGAAAATCCATCCCTTGTCTGCAGGCTTTCCAATCACATCAGTTAGGATCTCCAAGAACCAACTCCAGCTATCCTTCAACTCAGCTTCCACAATGGCCATTGCAATAGGGTACATCAAGTTGTTAGCATCTCTCCTGACAGCATGCATCATTTGCCCCCCATATGGACCTTTCAGAAAACACGCATCTAGACCAATAATGGGCCTGCAGTTGCCTACAAAGCCTTTTGCTTGGGCATCAAACATTATGAAAATCCTTTGAAATATAGGGTTTCTATCCACCCAAGGCCTATCAATCTGAATCTTTGCGCAACTCCCAGGATTCTCCCTTCTTAAAACCTCACGGTAGTCATACAACCTCTTGTATTGATCACCATACTTCCCTTCCACTATCTCTTGAGCCTTTTTCTTCGCCCTATATATTTGCTTTTTTGAAACATCTAAGTATAACTTTCTCCTCACATCATTTTTAATTGCCTCCACCTTCCAATTAGGGTCATCAATAAAGTTGTTCAAATACTTTCCTGCCAACCACTTGGCGGATGTTTCATACTTTCTCCCACGTGTGTTTGCCCTGGATGGTTTTAATTTGAAAGGTTGTTGTGTCACCAACCCTTGATGCACCACTTACATGAATATTCATCCTCTGGTTCTGAGCACTTTACAGTTACCATCTTTGATTCATTTTTAATGTATTTGAAGTCACATCCATGCTTAAGGTGGTACTCTTTCAGTAAATTCCTAAAAACTCTTATATTTGGAAACAACATAAGAGGAACAAGTTTGGGATTTTTTATGTCCCTTTCCTCCAAGAACTCCGGATAGTTAACCTTGGCCTTCCCCCTCCTTTTGTTCCCCTCGTCATCTGATGAATCAACACTTTGAAGACTCTCAACTAATGAGTCAGTATCACCTTCCCCTTCCTCATCTTCCCCCACTATGACACCTTTTCCCAAATCCTCCCAAGCCTTTCTACTTGTTCCTCCAGTCACACCCTCATTGATCTCCCTTGGTATGCCATGAACTTCATCACCCCAATCTTCATCATCAAATGATGAATCCCTCAACCCACTACATGCATAGTCACTGTCAGTATCACTATCGCTGCCCCTATCACTGTCAGACCCACATGGTTTGTCAGTCCCAAGGTCCTCATCTTCTTGTTCATCTTCAGCTTCATGACTCGAAAAATCTAGATGTGTAACATAACACTGTACTTCATCTACACCCTCACAATGAGCAAACATTTGTTGCATCTCGCCATCACTTTGCACTTGAACTAACCCATCCTCCAAAGTATGGCCTGGTTTTAAGTATTCAAATGTGTAACCTGGGGGACACTCGTACTGATTAAGTATACCAACCAACTCAAAGTATGGAAAAGTACGAGGCATTCTAGTATAACCCACCTACCCACGTACATATCTCTTTGGATTGAATTCAAATTTCCCACGAACATTGATGTGCAGGGTTAGCATTTCATTCGCCATCTGCAATTATCAAAGCAAAAAAGAAAGATAGAAAAATCAGTGGTCAACTTTACAACTTGCATGTGAATAGGTAAGTGGCAGAGAATGTTCGATAAAGGGGCAAAAGTCAATATTTCATGTGCATAAAGAATTGACATCAGTTAGGTACAAATATGAAATAAGGTTAATAATAATATGGGGTCAGTGCTTTGAGGGGACCACAAATATCAAATATATCAAATACAGTGGGGGTCAATGGGGTCAATAGATTGCTGGAATATTAGGATACATTATTCAATGATGTTTGGTTGATTTGAAAAAGACAAAAGCAATGTTTGGTTGCTTTCAAAGTTGTCTGGTTAGATTTCACAAAGACAGGGACCACAAATGCACAAGTAAAAGGCAGTTAGGTGTGGTGGGGAATCACACTACCAACCTTTCAACTTTGGGAACCCAAAAAAGGCCGAATTTCTAACATTTTTTCAACTGCATTTGTCCTATTGCCATGTTAAACCCCAAATTCCAAAAAGCCCTAACTTTCTAAACCATTAACAAACAATGTTGCAATAAAAAACCCTAACTTCCAAACCAGACCCCACAGTCAATAAAGTTGTCTTTTTCGATTAAGATGACCCTAAAGACGAGGAGGAACACAATACAATTCTGTGTAGGTTCGAAAAAGATGGGGAACACAAACCCAGGTTCAAAAAAGAAGGATACCTGTAGAGCTTTTCGATCCCAGAGCTTCCCAGAGCTTTTCGATCTCAAAGCTTTCCAGAGCTTTTGGAATGGAAAGGGTGAGAGGGTAGAGCTTTTCGAATGGAGAGGGTTTGCGGCTTTACAGTTGCTTTACAGTGTTAGTGTAGAGAGAGGGAGAGGGGGGTTTACGGTATCAATGTTGGTGCTAGATCGGAGAAGAAGGAGATTGAGTTAGCGTTTGCTGGAGGGGTTTTCAACGTCATCATAGAGAGAGAGAGAGAGAGGACATCGGGTCACCGTAGAGAGAGACAGGAGCCTGTGGATATTTTTAGTTGCAAAATGGAATTTTTTCGTTAAGTGTAAGTATATATACTGGAGGGTAAAGCGGTCCTTTTACTCTTTCCGTTAACAGAGTTAGAGGTCCAAAAGTTTAGTTACTTAGAGGGGGTGTCGCCGTAGATTTTTTCCTTGCAGGGGGTGTTTGGGGGAAAACGTATACTTACAGGGGGTGTCCAGGCCATTAACCCTTAATTTTATATACCAGACTTAAAAAGGATGTTATCCAATTCACTTTTTCATTTCTAAAAAAAGATTGTGGGCGTAGATTAGAATGGGCTCACGCTTAAGACCTTGACAGATATATATGTAGTTAAGTTTTTCTCAACAAACTTGACATACCTGTAACATTTTAAGACTTCTCCAACCTTGACTGATATGCTAGTTAAGTTTTTCTTAACAGGCTTGACATCCCTGTAATATTTTAAGACTTCTCCAAGCTGACGAAAGATATAGTTCCTGTAACCTTAGCAACTGAAATGTCATTAAATTTTTTCATATCTCTGGTAATATCGAGACGTTAAAACAAATCTAAATAGGAAAGCAATCATAAAATTGGACTTTGCACGTATGAAACTATGCTGCAGTCCATGGAACTTATGTGCTAGACGTAGTCAGTGTGTCAGTAAGCCTTTCTCTGGAGGGTCATCCTCTTGCTACATTAGCAAATCTTTATAAAGAGTCAAATCCAACTATCATCTATTCTAATTGACATGTAGGGCAACCTGTAGTCCTATATTCCTTCCGTTATAGCCCATTACTCAGTAGTCTCACCAGTAATGATTAATATGAGAACAACAAGGCTTTTCCTAGCATTCGAAGTGCTGAACCATCCTCTCATTAAGCTTTATAAAGGAAAGAAAAGGGTTAGAGACCAACTTGAAAAAACTTATTTAGCTAATCACGATGATTAATGAGATCACAGAAAATAAACAATAATCTATGAACACGCGATATACGTGGAAAACCCCGAATAGGGTAAAAACCACGGGAAGGAATCAAAACACTAAAAAATACCGTTGTGCGATTACAATCGACCTATACTTACAATTGAAAATCCTCTCAATTGACCCAAGACCCGATTGCCGAATCCACGTTCATCGCACCAAGTGTTTGATTGCCGCAAGCCTTGAATCCTCAAGCCTTCCGAGATACTTCCAGAAATCCACCGGAAGAACGATTGAATCAAAGGTTGAATAAGATCTTGGAGTATTTGATCTTGTTGCTCAAAACTTCATGCAAGAACTCCAAGCCATACCACAAAGATGCCACACGTAGCCTTGTCTCTCTCCTTGCTTCTTAATGTCAAAAATCGGCTACAGAAGATGTAAAAGATGTAACCCTAGCTGCTGCCCTTTTATAGGATGTTTTGATCGCCTGCTTGAGCACATTCAAGTGGCTCGAGCACTTTCCTACCAGCCTACTTGCTGGACCCGAAGCATGAAAGTGCTTGAGCACTATGCTAGAACTTTGCCAACAGCCAATGTGCTTGATACGAGAGAAAAATGTGCTCGAGCACTAGTACAAATACAACATGATTCCTTCCACATCCTAAACAGACGCATCTAGAATATTGAAAATAAAAAGTACAACTCGATATTGTGTCATGGAATTGCCAACCGAAAAAGGAGCTCAGCCTATGGAGCTTACAATCTCCCCCTTTGGCACTTCCATGACAAAACAAAAACACACTATTCATTAAAAGAAAACCCCTAATAGTGTGAAGGCGTCCGTCCTGTGAAGCTGCAAAACAAACACTAGAAAAACACATGGCAGAAAACATCTCCCCCTTTTTGTCACGGAAGGACAAAGGTAGTAAAGATAAACAGTGAATATAAGCCAAAAACAAATGCTAGATGAGAATAGAAAGAGCAATAAGCCAAAAACAAATATGAGAAAGCTAAACCAGTACTTAAATTGCCAAAACTCAACTATCAGAAATGCATAAGCATCAAACCACGATCCAAAAATACCAACTAACCACAATGCCAAAAGCCACAGACGGCAACCATATAACTAAACAAATGAGCATTAGTCAATAGATTATGAATACTAAAGCATATAAAACGAAATAGCCAAGAAACAACTAAGGGATGGTAGGGGGTGTGAAGAACTCCCGCATTGCTTGCATATGTGCCTCAAATTTTTCAGCAAGAAGTTTCTGGGAAGCTTGAAGATCAAGTAAAATTTCCTCATGACGAATCTGATCCTGTCGGATCACTTGAAGTAACTCAACAATCTGCGGGGCAGCAATATCCAAACCGGGTAGAGAAGGGCTAGCACGAGGGCGACAACCACGAGAGGAGGACGGGGCCCCTGTCTCTGCTTCATTTTCTTCCGAAACGGCACCCTCAACAGTGGTATGCTCAGTGGCATGAGCAACACTAAGAGAAAGGGATTTGGAATCAAAGGGGCTGCAGATTTTGGTAGAATATTTGGTCACATCATCAGGAAGTGTGGGAATGTGAAGAATGGAGAGAAAAAGTTTAGACAATATGACACCATATGGGAGAGACCCAATAAGAGGAAAACCCTTGGGTTTGAAACGAGCAATTTGGCGAAAAGCAATGCGACACCAATCGACAGGACGACCCTCCCCTATGGACTTAAGTGCGAAACCACGTTGAGTAGATATGCTTGACGTATGAGAGCACGGTTCGACAGATGCACAAAAGAACAAATTTAGCAGACGATACGGACCAGTAAGATCACCCTGCGTTAGGCACCCCTCTCCCCAATTATGAAACAACTTTTCTGTCAAAGCACAAGTAATCGCATCACGTTTTCCATTAATATGAATATGTCAAGAACCAGGAGCAAATGGATAATCAAACGCAGCAAGCGGAGTGAGATTTAGTATCCCACCGAGAAGAGTTGGAGTAATACAGACCTCACGACCGCGAAGATGAGACTGGACAACCTCAGACTCGAGATTAACAAGAGTAATATTACAATAAAATTCACGAATCATAGTAAAATTGACGAGACCTTCAATCATGGCTAGATTACCCCAATCCTGATTATTAACCCATGAAGCAATCTGAGACCCAGAAAGATCAACAAGGTCTAACTGACGCTCGACAAAAACTGGTACGTGAACTAAACTTTTCAAACTTTTTCTCAAACTCAGCGGAAGGGAACCTACGAATCGGAGGAGAGGTCGACTGAGCCGAAGCCTTACTGCGGCGAGTACTGGTAACCATTGTTCACTGGAAAAAAAACAGTCGAAGAATGAAAAATAATAAATAAAGAACTAACCAAAGAAGGAATTATCGAGAGATAAGTGATAGCTTACCCGCAAGGCCCGATCGAAAGATGAAGAGGCGGAAGTCGTGAATGATGAAGATGCAAGAATTAGAAGAGTTTTATAGGAGAGAGAGAATGGATAATGATGGAAAAAAAACTGGAAAAAAAAATAATAATAATAATAACACATGCCTTTGCTTTGAGATTGTGTCCAATTTAAGATTGTGTCCAATTTAAAAAAAATATTGTAAAGAAGGGAAACATATGGACGGGGGAAAAAATAAAGAAAACATACCTTTGCTGTTAGAGTGGGTTCGGTTGGAAAGATTCCAAAAACTAAACAACGTCTTTTGTTGTTGATTTGTTTCCAATTAAAAGAAAGGAAATATTGAAAAAGAAGGAAACAAGTCAATAAAAAAAACACTATAAACTTCCCTTTTTTGTGTTTCACGTCTATGTGACAACTCCGAAGAAAAGAAAAAAAGGAAGAATGAAAGCAAGGAAAGTACTAATTACTACCCATTTTGCCACAGTTGTGTCCTTTTTTGTATTTTGTTTTTTTTTGTGATATTGTTAAAAGGAAAAACACTGACGCAAGGCAAGAGAAAAAACAGTGAAAGTGCTGGAAAGAATGCTGAAGCAAATCTTAAAGAGCCGGTAGAGAGGAAAAAAAACAGTGGAGGTGCTTGACTACATGCTCAAGCATAAATTAAAGATGGTCAAGCATTTTTCCAAAAAAAAACTCTAGAAAGACGGTCCGACAAAAACTCGAAATGAAATTGAACACCAAAATCACAGATCACATTATCAATTTGACGTACGTAGAAGCATGTGGCTATGGGGCTTGAGTTGCAAAATATAATTAATAGGCAAGTGCTAATCAAATAAATTCAATCGAGGATCCATTGAAGAAGTAAATGCAGCATAACACATGAAACTTGTGACAACGGTGAGTGTGTGATACACGTCATAAGAAATTAAGATCACCATCCAAGAGACGAAAATTCTCATGTACCATTGGACTGTCACGCACTCTCCCCCTCACGAAGTTAAACCAAGCACCCATAGATACTAATTATGTCTGCCAAAAAAAAAAAAAATAACTCCCCCTCAACTTAATACTGAATAGTAGATAGAATTTCATAGTCGTGTTTTTGCTTTTACCCCATTGCTGTTTGACGCGAAAATTGGGAGTAAGAGTACCTCACACCCAATGCCCGGTTACTGAGCAAATGGTCCAATCACAAATGCTTCAATTCTCTTTTACCCCACTACCGTTTGACGCGAATATTCAGACTGGATAGAGCCGAATGATCCGGTTACTAGGCAAGTGGTCCAATACAGATGTCTTCACGAGGTCTATCCACCTTTTGACGTGAACGCTTAGAGAGAGAGTACCTCACCCCAATTGCCCGGTTACTGAGTGAACGCCCGGATAAACATTTATCTCACCCACAACGAGGTATATAAAAATTGTCATTGCTTGTGCATAGAAAGACAAATAACAACGTATCCAGATATGAGGCCAAAAACGGTCAATCGCTTAGGAAAAATATGAGACATATCCAGGGGCATGAGAATCAAACGTGCCTCGTCAAGTAATCTCTTTAACTTTGATGTGTAGAAGTGTAGAGGAGGTATCACAGAAACATGTGCCATGACACATTTAATTCTTACATACGGCGCATAAAAGAAATTTAAATAATATGCTCATGCACCATCAAAGATATTTTGATACTCAAACCCCATAACATCAAGTTCAAACCGTAAGGCATCCACAATGTGACAAGGATAAGATGCTTAGATATTTTCATATATATATCTTTTTGTTTTTTTTAAATAAAGAGAGATTGCAATTGTAAAAGAAAACTGATAAGAAAAAAAAAACACACAGTGGACACAAAAAAAAAAAAAAAAAAAACTTAGAGAAATACTCAATCAATGAGACACACTCCAACCGACTTGCGAAGATAATCAAAGCGATGATAGTCAAGAGGTTTTGTGAAAAGATCAGCTTTTTGATGAGTGGTGTCAATGTATTCGAGAGTGATAGTCCCATCTTCCACAAGATCCCGAATAAAATGATGGCGAATATCGATGTGTTTCGTACGAGAGTGTTGCACAGGATTTTTAGAAATGTTTATAGCACTCGTATTGTCACAAAAGAGAGTAATACTAGACTGAGGAAGACCGTAATCAGCGAGCATTTGTTTCATCCAAAGAAGCTGAGTACATGCACTACCAACAGCTATATATTCAGCCTCGACAGTAGATAGAGAAATAGAGTTTTGTTTCTTACTCAGCCAGGCAACTAGATTGTTGCCAATATAAAAACAGCCCCCAGAAGTACTCTTACGGTCATCTGCGCACCCAGCCCAATCAGCGTCAGAAAACCCTGCTAAGTCCGCATTCGTGTCTCTAGACAACCAAATACCATATCCCACGGTACCGCTAACGTACTTAATGACACGTTTAACAGCTGTAAGGTGTGACTCTTTGGGATTAGCTTGATACCGGGCACAAACTCCAACACTGAAAGCGATATCTGGACGACTCGCAATAAGATACAAAAGACTACCAATCATGCTACGATATAAAGTCTCATCAACGGAGACCCCATCTGTATCTTTTGAGAGTTTAGTAGTAGTACTCATGGGTGTCCTAGCATGTTTGGCCGTGTCAAGACCGAATTTCTTAACGAGATTAAGGGCATATTTGGATTGGGAAACAAAGATCCCATGTTCAAGTTGACGAACTTGAAACCCAAGAAAATATGTAAGTTCACCCATCATGCTCATCTCAAACTCACTTTGCATGAAATCAGAAAATTCTTTAACAAGAGTAGGAGATGTAGACCCAAAGATAATATCATCAACGTAAATTTGAACCACGAGCAAGTGAAAATTCTTATGTTGAACAAAAAGTGTTTTATCAACACTCCCCCTAACGAAATCATTTCCTAGAAGAAAAGTGGTTAATCTATCATACCAGGCTCGGGGAGCCTGCTTTAGCCCATAAAGTGCTTTGTTAAGCCGATAGACATGATCTAGTTTATGTGGGTCCTCAAAACCCTTAGGTTGAGCAACATACACTTCTTCTTTAATAATACCATTTAGGAAAGCACTCTTTACATCCATTTGGAAAAGTTTAAATCCTAGATGGCTGGCAACAGCAAGCATAATGCGAATAGATTCAAGCCTAGCCACTGGAGCGAATGTTTCCTCAAAATCGATTCCCTCAACCTGAGTGTAACCCTGAGCTACGAGTCGAGCTTTATTTCTAACTACCACCCCTTGTTCATTAGATTTGTTCTTGAAAATCCATTTTGTCCCAATTACATTAGTATGCAACGGTCGAGGGACTAATTCCCACACATTATTACGTTCAAATTGATGCAGTTCCTCATGCATAGCAGTAACCCAACACTCATCAATTAACGCCTCCTTAATACTTTTAGGCTCTACTAAGGAAACATAGCATAGATACGATACCTCATCGCGCATTTGTTTGCGAGTTCTCAATGGGTCTGTCACTTTCCCGAGTACCTGACTTGTAGGATGATGAAGCTTTACTCGTGCTGATGGTTCCAATTCTTGAACTTCAACATCATTTTCGTGATTCTCACCATCTTCTTCTTGCTCCTCTTCTTTTAAGGAATTTGTGTCTTTAGTATCATCATCTGAGTTTGACTCATGCATATGACCTGTATCCTGTTCAATCAAAGACTCGTACACTTCGTTAGTAGTGATGTTAATTTCATCCAAAGGACCTTCATCAACCACTACATTTATGGACTCCATGACATTTTGAGTACGCATGTTATACACACGAAAAGCTCTACTATCCGTTGAGTATCCTAAGAAAATCCCTTCATCACTACGAGCATCAAATTTTCCAAGTTCCTTTTTATCTCTCATAATATAACACTTACTCCCAAAAGTTTTGAAATATTTAACACTAGGTTTTTTACCTTTCCACAGTTCATAGGGAGTATTCATTGTACCAGGCCTAAGATAGACTCGATTTATAACATAACATGCAGTATTAACTGCTTCAGCCCAAAACCTACGAGCAATGTGTTTGGCATGAAGCATTACACGAGCCATCTCTTGAATTACGCGATTTTTCCTCTCAACAACCCCATTTTGTTGTGGGGTTTTTGGAGCAGAAAATTCATGTCAGATACCAAGATCATCACAAAAATTAGCATATTCAGAATTTTCAAATTCTTTCCCATGATCCGAGCGAATACGAGTAATACACCCAATTTTCACTCCTTTCTCATTTTGAATACTTTTGACAAGAGCTTTGAATAGAGATATAGTTTCTGATTTTTCACGGAGAAATCTTACCCAAGTGAAGCGAGAAAAATCATCTACAATGACAAAGATATACCTTTTACCTGCAATGCTTTCCACTCTGGAAGGTCCCATTAAATCCATGTGGAGAAGCTCGAGAGGTCTCTTAGTGGCTATTCCAGTTGTCTTTTTATGAGGAGCCTTGATTTGCTTACCAAGTTGACATGGCCCACATATGTGATTTTTTGGCTTGCTGAGCTTAGGCACGCCTCTAATCAATTCTCTTTTAGTCAATAACGAAAGATCTTTAAAGTTAATGTGACCCAGACGTTGGTGCCAAAGTTCAGTGTCACTCAATTGTATAGAATGACAAGTTAAGCTATCAGTGGGTAATATACCATAACAATTATCAGAAGTACGTGTACCATGCATGACACATTTCCCTTGTTTATCTAACACATAGCAATCATTTTTAGAAAAATGAACTTCATGATGAGAATCGCACATTTGACTAATACTAAGAAGATTTGCTTTTAAACCATCCACATATAACACATTCTCAAGACAGGTTATGCCTGGAGCTTGTATGGTCCCTCTACCTACAACTTTAGAGGTATTCCCATCACCAAACGTCACTATACCTCCATCATATTTTTCAAGACTAACAAAAAACGTTTTATCTCCAGACATGTGACGAGAACAACCACTATCAAGGTACCATACCTGTGAATCTCTAACTTTCATAGCTGTATGAGCAACAAAACAATGCAAATCTCTCTTTTTTATCCAAACCTTTTTACTTCTAACTTGAGCAAAGTACCTCTTGTGGTTAGGATGGGAAAATTTTTCAATGTTCTTGGCATTAATATACTTAGAGTTATTAAACTTAATATTCTGATGAAAATACTTTCGCGCAACCTCGGAATAACCATGTAATTTAAAACATTTAGGTCTAATGTGACCTCGAGTTTGACAATAATGACATACAGGGATAAATTTATCACTATTAGTCTTTTTAATATTATCATGTTGTTTACCACTATTGTCAATATTAGTAGAGTGAAACTTTGAGAGTACCTCTTTTGATTTTACCTTATTCACAATAACCTCCGAATGTTTTGAGGATGAAGCTTCATAGAAGCCAAGGCCTGACTTGTCACTTGTTGATCTTTGGATACCAAGAATATGATCAAGTGTCTTTGAACCTGCACTCATACGCTCAAACAAACTGTTAGCATTAGAAATTTCAGAATTTAAGGCTTCTATTTTACCTTCAAAAACAGTGTTTGAATCAGTCAAAAATCTATTCTTTTCTTGGAGTATCCCAACTTCCTTCCTCAGCCTGTCTTTTTCATCAGTGACCTTGTTCAACAGTTCTTGCAATTCTACCACTTGTTTTTTCACACTTACCAACTCCACGTTGGACTTATTGCACTTCTCAGCTAGCTTGAGGTTTGTCTCACTAATTTTTATACTCTCTTTGTACATGTGGTTATAGGAAGCCTTCAACTCTTCAATACTCTCAACCTCAAATTCTTCTCCATCCTCACTCTCATCAGACGATTCATTCTCACTGAGATGTGACTTCAAAGATGCTCCAAAAGCGATAAAATTGGTGTTATCCTCTTGTTCTTCCTCTGACTCTTCAGACTCACTATCATCATCCCATGTTATGTTGGCTTTGAAGTTGTTCTTCTTTTTCAACTTATTAACACACTCATGGGCAAGATGACCATAACCCTGGCACTCATAACATTTAGGTCCTGCTGGTGGCCCCTTAACTCCTTTTTTCACTTTGCTAAAGGAAGACTCACCTTTTCCTTAGCGAACAACCTTGTTATCATTGAAATCATTTTTTGTCCTATTCTTTTTAAAAAATTGTTTAAAATTCTTTGTAAACAAGGCCATAGCTTCAAGGTCATATTCATCGTCACAATCTGAATCTCTTAACTCACTCTAAGAGCTAGAAAATGCAATCGGCTTCGCCGAAGGTTTAGTTTTAGATTTTTGAGATTCAAGAGGTAACATGTCAGCCTCATAAGTTTGCAAAAGACCGACGATCTCTTCGACAGACTTTTCTTTAAGTTTTCGTTTTCCTTCAAGCATTGTTACCTTAGTTTTAAATCTTTCAGGTAACGAACGTAAAATTTTTTTAATAACACGAAAGGCAGGGATAGGTTCACCTAAAGTTTCACAGCTATTAACAATAGAGATAAGCTTAGAATAGAACTGGTTGAATGTTTCGTCTTCTTGCATTCTAATAACCTCAAATTCGGTTGTAAGCCTTTGCAATTTGGATTGCTTGACAACATCCGTACCCTCATGACAAGTGACTAAAATATCCCAAGCTTCCTTTGCTATTTCGCAGTTTGCTATCTTACGGTGTTCATTCACATCCACTGCACTAAATAAAATATCCAATGCTTTATTATTTGCTTGTAATTCTGCCTTTTCTGCAACAGATAACTCGGAACTAGGTTTGGGTACTGCTTGATTATTCACTGTAACAGTAGGGTACGTATATCCATTAGCACATGACTTCCAAATTTGTTCATCTGCTGATCTCATTATAGCTTTGATCCTCGATTTCCAGTAATCGAAGTTTTCACTATCCAAAATAGGGATACGACTAGAGGGGTGATTCATGTTCATATCTATCGTGAAAGCAAGGATCCACTCGAGGAAAAACTTCCTACTTAACGGGAGTGACCCGCTCTGATACCACCTGAAAAAACTTATTTAGCTAATCACGATGATTAATGAGATCACAGAAAATAAACAATAATCTATGAACACGCGATATACGTGGAAAACCCCGAATAGGGTAAAAACCACGGGAAGGAATCAAAACACTAAAAAATACCGTTGTGCGATTACAATCGACCTATACTTACAATTGAAAATCCTCTCAATTGACCCAAGACCCGATTGCCGAATCCACGTTCATCGCACCAAGTGTTTGATTGCCGCAAGCCTTGAATCCTCAAGCCTTCCGAGATACTTCCAGAAATCCACCGGAAGAACGATTGAATCAAAGGTTGAATAAGATCTTGGAGTATTTGATCTTGTTGCTCAAAACTTCATGCAAGAACTCCAAGCCATACCACAAAGATGCCACACGTAGCCTTGTCTCTCTCCTTGCTTCTTAATGTCAAAAATCGGCTACAGAAGATGTAAAAGATGTAACCCTAGCTGCTGCCCTTTTATAGGATGTTTTGATCGCCTGCTTGAGCACATTCAAGTGGCTCGAGCACTTTCCTACCAGCCTACTTGCTGGACCCGAAGCATGAAAGTGCTTGAGCACTATGCTAGAACTTTGCCAACAGCCAATGTGCTTGATACGAGAGAAAAATGTGCTCGAGCACTAGTACAAATACAACATGATTCCTTCCACATCCTAAACAGACGCATCTAGAATATTGAAAATAAAAAGTACAACTCGATATTGTGTCATGGAATTGCCAACCGAAAAAGGAGCTCAGCCTATGGAGCTTACACAACTAATGGGACACATAAGACCAGGAATTAACTCTTTCTAATCCATAAGGGACAAAGGTGAGCATATTGGCTTTTTTTGGCAATGAGATATGAATTCCTCTTCAAACTGTTAGTTGTGAAAATGTGGAGGGACCGGTACGTTGTTGACTGGGTCATTTCTATGTGTCCTCCACATTTACCAGATGGTGATAGTTAAACAGATGCTGAGAGCAATTTCAAGGAAATTAGGCACCACGGAAGAGTCTTCAAGTACATAACTTGGTAGCAACGTGCAATGTCACACCCCAAATTGGGAAATGACCGGCCGTGAACCACAAGGCTAACACGTGGACACGAAGCCTAAAATAAAATAAGGCACAAAGCACTAAATGATCATTCTTTTTATTATTAATAAAATCAAATCAAATATGTCTCAACATAAGCACGAGGAACACCATCCCATGAACCATTCAATAAAAATTATTAACCATTGATAACAAAAATGCGAAGTATCAAAAGGTTTAATAAAATGTGGAAGCGAATAATAAAATAATAAATCTTGAATGCAACATCCTATGGAGGTCGACACAATAATCCCCAAGATGCCACCAGAGTCCTTATCTATTGACTCGATTTCCCTGAAAATGATGGTGGATTAAATCCGTCAGCTGACAAGCTCAGTGAATGGCAAAACATGTATAATAAATAAAGTTCTAAAGCAGGGGTAAAAATACTTTAGCATGTAAATATAATTTGGCGTGCGAGGTGTACAACAAATCAATAAATTATATCAATAAATCATTTTTACCAATAACAAGTCTTTTTGGTGATCACAGTACGATATCCAATAACAATGGGGAACCACGACCAATACCAAATAGTACCAAGCGCCAGTGTACAAATATATCAGAAATTGGATCCAATATCGAAACTTAGAGTCACCACGAGTAGGCAGCCCGTGGAACTTTTCCCTAAGAACGATCCGGCGAAAGTCAGCCGTTGAGCATTAGGGTCACCGGCCAGGACACGGCCTCTTCCCTAATGGCCAGAGTCACCCGCACAGAGAGGATTAATTTCCCTGGACTTTCAATAATAAATGTTCCCATCAATATCCACCAAGTTCTCACCAAAATATTATTTTCCTCGCATGCCAATAAAAAAAATCAAATACAAACAATTCACGTTTTCAATAACCAAATGATAATTTTCCCAAAAGAATAAATCAAGGGACACGGCGAGTTCGAAAATACGTAACATGCTTAACCACTCACCTGGGTCCGACAAAAATGCAACTCGAACACGTCAAAAGAGACTAACCTGTACAAAATAGAAAATACAAAATAACTAACTATGCGGATAATATAACACTGATTATAGAACTTAAGCTAGGAATAATTTTATCACCAAAGAACCCAATTATCCCAAATCCTATATTGCTACAGTAACCCCTCAAAACTTAAATCACGTTTAAGCCAAAATTTTAATTTCTCACCACCACATCAGTAGGCTATTCCTTTTCCTTTCTTCATTGTTTGTTTTCGTACAAAACACATGGCATATGTGCTGCCATTAATGCCAACTCCAAAAAGAAAACACTAGCCTACATGTCTCCAAGTATTAACATTTATACTCCCATGGACTACAACTACCTGGACCGAAATTCTACATCACCATTGGACACCACTACCATATGCACAAAACCCCACTTGGTTCTACTCACACATGCACAGAATCATCCCATCCCCAATACCCATAGGCTAAAAGAATGAAAAGAAAAGGATTCTTTGAAGATTCTTTGTCGGTGAAAAACTGTGCAAAAGCAATGCAAAACCCATATTTCTCCTCACCCATTCATGTGCCCTGTACGCCCAATCAAAGTCCAACTTTACCCTCACCCACAAATTAATTATCCTAGCGTGAGAAAAAGGAAACAAAAAGGGAGGAGAAATTGAATTGAAGAGAAGAAGAGCCTCTGACCTCAATCGATCACCAGCAATCAACCAACCACAGCTTCTCTCTCTGTCTCTCTCTCTGCGCAAAACCTAACTTCGGGTATAAAAATAGGAACAACTTAATTGGTCCACTCACCCATGCTCTCCATAATAATAGCTAATTAGGTAACGAAAATATTGGTGGATAATTATGAATATTTATTTATACTAATAATCGAACTAATATAAAATCCTAAGCAAACTACATGTCACCAGTATCCAATACTCCAAAAATGAGTAACTTAATAAAACTACCCACTAACTCACAATATCCCTAAATTGTAGCTAACTAATTAAATAGAAAACTTAAAAAAATAATTGACATATCTATAATAAAAATTAGCCTAACAAATTTAACCAACAAAATTAGGCTTATACAGTTAAACCTACAATAATGCCAATTACACCCGTACCAAGAGCAAAAATAATTAAATAGGACACGATCATAAAGGCAAAAATTTCTTAGCGACCAATTATAATTATAAAAGAAAATTTAGAGCTGTCACATCCTTCCCCCCTTAAAATAAATTTCGTCCTCGAAATTGTATACTAACCTCAATTATACATGTGCGGGTACTTTTCGCGCATCTCCTCATCAAGCTCCCATGTGGCTTCTTCAATCGCGTGATTGCGCCACAGTATTTTGACCAATTGAATCGTTTTGTTGCGAAGTACCTTATCCTTAGTATTGAGAATCTCAACTGGCTGCTCATCATAGCTTAAATCATCACGGACATGAAGTGGCTCATAATCAATCACGTGGGATGGGCTATGTATATATTTCCTCAACATCGATACATGAAAAACATTATGAACCCGAGCCAAACTAGGCGGCAGCGCCGAATGATAAGCTACCTCACCAATCCTCTCCAAAACCTCAAAAGGCCCAATATAGCGTGGACTCAACTTCCCCTTTTTGCCAAAACGAATAACACCTTTCCAAGGGGATACTTTAAGAAACACCATATCTCCTATTGCAAACTCTAAATCCCTTCTACGATTATCTGCATAGCTTTTCTGCGTACTCTGAGTCGTTACAAGTCTCTCCCGGATAGTGACAATCTTTTGAGTCGCATCCTCTACCAATTCAGGTCCCAAAATTTGTCTCTCTCCCACCTCATACCAGCATATGGGTGATCTACACTTCCGTCCATACAGAGCCTCATATGGTGCAACTCCCAAACTCGAATGGTAACTGTTATTATACGCAAACTCCATTAACGGCAATTGATCAACCCAATTTCCTTTCCACTCCAGGCTACATGCTCTCAACAAATCCTCCAAAGTTTGTATAGTCCTCTCAGACTGACCATCAGTCTGCGGGTGGTAAGCAGAACTGAAAAGTAAGCGAGTACCCATTGCAGACTGTAATGCACCCCAAAACTTAGACACAAAACGAGTATCACGATCTGACACAATCGATACAGGTGCTCCATGGAGTCTAACAATCTCCCTCACATATATCTGCGCTAATCGATCCAATGTATATGTCTTCTTAATGGCAATAAAATGAGCTGTCTTAGTGAGCCGATCAATTATAACCCAAACTGCATCGTGCCCACTGCTAGTCCGAGGCAACCTAGATACAAAATCCATAGAGATATGATCCCACTTCCACTCAAGTAACGGTAATGGCTGAAGTTTCCCTGCCGGTTTTTGATGCTCCACCTTAACCTGCTGACATGTAAGACATTGTGCCACAAACCTCGCAATACCCTTTTTCATACCATTCCACCAAAAATGCTCTCACAAATCTTTATACATTTTAGTGCTACCTGGATGAATACTATACCCAGAACTGTGAGCCTCAGCCAAAATTTCTGTTCTCAAATCACCACCACTTGGCACACAAACACGATCCCCAAACCTAAGTACTCCATCCGTACCCACACTGAATCCTCTACTATCACCCTTCGATATGCCCTCCAAAATCCTTTTACACACACGGTCATCTTGTTAAGCTAATCGAACTCTATCCAACAAATTTGGTCTCACTGTTAACTGGCTACAAATAGCACCACCTCCATGATGTACTACCTCCACCCCAAACCGCATAAGGTCCTCAATCAGATGTGGCTGAACAGTTAAAGTTGCCAAACTAGCCCCAGAAGACTTCCTACTTAATGCATCTGCCACTACATTCACCTTTCCTGGATGATACAATATACTAATGTCATAGTCCTTCAACAACTCAAGCCATCGCCTTTGCCTCAAATTAAGTTCTTTCTGGGTAAAAATATATTTAAAGCTCTTATGATCAGTATAAATCTCACAAGTCTCACCATACAAATAATGTCTCCATATCTTTAGTGCAAACACAACCGCCGCCAACTCCAAATCATGTGTAGGGTAATTCCTCTCGTGCACCTTTAACTGGCGAGAAGCATAAGCTATTACTCTACCGTGCTGCATAAGCACACAACCCAAACCTTGGTGAGATGCATCACTATAAATAACAAAGTTACCACCTTCAGTAGGCAACGCAAGTACAGGTGCCGTAGTCAATCTCTGTTTAAGCTCCTGAAAACTGTGGTCACAACTATCTGTCCATTCATACTTCACTCCCTTCCGAGTAAGATTAGTAAGTGGTAGGGCAATGCGAGAAAATCCTTCCACGAACCGCCTGTAATACCCAGCAAGACCTAAGAAGCTACGCACCTCTGTCACTGATGTCGGTCGTGGCCAATCAACAATAGCCTCCACCTTCTTACTATCAACAGATACCCCCTCCTTTCCGATCACATGCCCAAGGAAAGACACACTATCCAACCAAAACTCACATTTCTTAAACTTCGCATACAACCTCTGCTCTCTAAGAATCTGAAAGACTATCCTCACGTGCTCCTCATGTTCCTCTCTACTCTTGGAATATATTAAAATATCATCAATAAACACCACAACAAAATGATCAAGTTGGGGTTTGAAGACCCTATTCATCATATCCATAAATGCTGCAGGGGCATTAGTTAGACCAAAAGGCATCACTAAAAACTCATAATGTCCATAACGTGTTCTAAAAGCTGTTTTCAGAATATCTGCCTCCCTAACTTTTAACTGATGGTAACCAGATCTCAAATCAATCTTTGAAAACACCTGAGCCCCTTGCAACTGATCAAACAAATCATCTATACGCGGTAACGGATATCTATTCTTAACTGTAACCTTGTTCAACTCCCTATAGTCAATACACAATCGCATAGAACCATCCTTCTTTTTCACAAACAAAACAGGAGCTCCCCACGGTGACACACTAGGCCTAATAAATCCCTTATCAAGCAATTCTTGCAACTGCACCTGTAACTCCCTCAACTTAGCTGGTGCCATTCTATAAGGAGCCTTAGAAATAGGCGTTGTACCAGAAACAAGATCTATTGTGAACTCAACCTCATGATTTGGAGGAAGACCAGGTAGGTCCTCTGGAAATACATCAGGAAATTCCTTTACTATAGGCAACTCCTCCAATTTTTGTACAGATTGATCCTCACTTACCACATAAGCTAAATAACCACAACACCCCTTCCTCAATAATTGACTTTCCTGTAGAGATGAAAGAAAACTAATCGATGACACATTTCGATCCCCTTGTAAACTAAACTCTAACTCACCTGGCATAGCAAAAACCACCCTCTTCTGTCTGCAATCTATTGTGGCATCGTATTTCGACAACCAATCCATCCCTAGGATAACATCAAAGTCGTGCATCTCTAATGAAATAAGGTCTACTGGTAAACTTCTGCCACCTATCTCTACACCACAAGACTTAGACACCTTCTTCAATGTCACTGTTTTCCCTATCGGAGTAGCCACCATAACACATACGTCTAATGCCTCAACAACAATAGGTAATTGACGCAGATATCTAGGAGCAGCAAAAGAATGTGTCGAACCAGAATCAAACAAAACTCGAGCAGGTACATTCGAAATAGAGAGAATACCTTGCACCACAGATGGCGCATCCTTAGCCTGTTGCTGTGTCAAAGCATACACACGCCCCTCAGTCACATTCTTATGCCCCTGACCCCCATTCCGAGCATGTTGATTATAATTCCCCTGATTATTTGACTGTCGTTGATTATACCCGCCTCCACGAGCTGGCTGTCTCTGACCTTGAGGTGCCTGATTCCTTCCACCAACCTGAGCTCTACAATAGGTTGAGATATGACCAGCTTGCCCACAAGTGAAGCATATCCGAGACGATCCATCACAACGAAAAGCCGCTGCGTGTGGCTTACCACACTTGAAGCATGGTCTCGATGCCTCCCTCATCCCCTCATTAGTCCGAATCAATGTCTGTACTCTCTTTGAGGGATATCCACTACCACTACTCTGTCCTTATCTGTACCTTTTGTACTGATTTTCTGCACCCTTTTCCTCTGCTATATCCCTCTCTGCTGTCAGAGCCTTAGTCACAAGCTGAGATAGGGTCTCGCTGTCCAATAACGAAACCCTTCCACGAATATCAGGTCGAAGCCCCCTCAGAAAATGCCACACCTTATCTTCCTCTTTTTCCACCAGTTTTCCTGCAAACCTTGACAACTCATCAAATTTGCGCTGATATTCCGCCACTGACATATTCCCTTGTTCCAATTTCAGAAACTCACTACGCTTTTGATTTTTAACTGCCGGTGGAATATATTTATCTTCAAAATCCTTCTTAAAAGCGCTCCAAATTAATTCATGCTCATTTCCCTTATATTTCTGCTTGGCCATACGCCACCAATGATCTGCATCCCCTTCTAGCTTATACGTTGCCAGTGACACTTTCTGTGTCTCAGAACAGCCCAAAATGTCAAATATCTTTTCCATCCTTAATAACCAAGCTTCAGCATCAGATGGTTTATCAGACCCCATGTATGATGGTGGGGTAGTTTTCAAAAACCTATCCAGAACTGTACCCTTATCCAAAGTCATTGACCTTGATGCATCTGCTGGTCCTACCTGCACCTGTTGCCCTGTGAACAATCCAACCAATGTCTGAATGGCTTGATAAGCAGCTGTGGGGTCAATAGTAGCTTGGGTGCAATAGAATTGGCAATAACTTGTGTAATTGGATCAGTGGGGGTTGTTGTGTCAACTGGCTCAACAGAAGGTTCCTAGACTAGTGTGTTATCGTGAGCTGTCGGGGAGACACCACCTCTGCCATGGCCAGTTGGATTAGTAGGACCATGACCACGAGCAGTAGGGGTGGCACGACCACGCCCACGAGCAGTAGGAGTAGCACGACCACTGCCACGAGCAATAGGAGTGGCCCGACCGCGACCTCCAGCTGCTGAACCCCTATAAGTGGACCTAGTAGTACGACGTGAGCGATCCATCTCCTAATTTCATCAAAGAAACAATCCAGATATAATTATATAATTGTGAAACAATAACCAATAACCAATAACCCATAATCTATAATTAATTAAACAATTAAGGAACTACCGAAGGACTCTAGGGACTTGGACCTCCACTAATGATAATGATGCAATATGAATGCAGTTTTTTTTTTTTTTTTTTGAAAAAACCTGGCTTTGATACCACAATTGTCACGCCCCAAATTGGGAAATGACCGGCCGTGAACCACAAGGCTAACACGTGGACACGAAGCCTAAAATAAAATAAGGCACAAAGCACTAAATGATCATTCTTTTTATTATTAATAAAATCAAATCAAATATGTCTCAACATAAGCACGAGGAACACCATCCCATGAACCATTCAATAAAAATTATTAACCATTGATAACAAAAATGCGAAGTATCAAAAGGTTTAATAAAATGTGGAAGCGAATAATAAAATAATAAATCTTGAATGCAACATCCTATGGAGGTCGACACAATAATCCCCAAGATGCCACCAGAGTCCTTATCTATTGACTCGATTTCCCTGAAAATGATGGTGGATTAAATCCGTCAGCTGACAAGCTCAGTGAATGGCAAAACATGTATAATAAATAAAGTTCTAAAGCAGGGGTAAAAATACTTTAGCATGTAAATATAATTTGGCGTGCGAGGTGTACAACAAATCAATAAATTATATCAATAAATCATTTTTACCAATAACAAGTCTTTTTGGTGATCACAGTACGATATCCAATAACAATGGGGAACCACGACCAATACCAAATAGTACCAAGCGCCAGTGTACAAATATATCAGAAATTGGATCCAATATCGAAACTTAGAGTCACCACGAGTAGGCAGCCCGTGGAACTTTTCCCTAAGAACGATCCGGCGAAAGTCAGCCGTTGAGCATTAGGGTCACCGGCCAGGACACGGCCTCTTCCCTAATGGCCAGAGTCACCCGCACAGAGAGGATTAATTTCCCTGGACTTTCAATAATAAATGTTCCCATCAATATCCACCAAGTTCTCACCAAAATATTATTTTCCTCGCATGCCAATAAAAAAAATCAAATACAAACAATTCACGTTTTCAATAATCAAATGATAATTTTCCCAAAAGAATAAATCAAGGGACACAGCGAGTTCGAAAATACGTAACATGCTTAACCACTCACCTGGGTCCGACAAAAATGCAACTCGAACACGTCAAAAGAGACTAACCTGTACAAAATAGAAAATACAAAATAACTAACTATGCGGATAATATAACACTGATTATAGAACTTAAGCTAGGAATAATTTTATCACCAAAGAACCCAATTATCCCAAATCCTATATTGCTACAGTAACCCCTGAAAACCCAAATCACGGTTAAGCCAAAATTTTAATTTCTCACCACCACATCAGTAGGCTATTCCTTTTCCTTTCTTCATTGTTTGTTTTCGTACAAAACACATGGCATATGTGCTGCCATTAATGCCAACTCCAAAAAGAAAACACTAGCCTACATGTCTCCAAGTATTAACATTTATACTCCCATGGACTACAACTACCTGGACCGAAATTCTACATCACCATTGGACACCACTACCATATGCACAAAACCCCACCTGGTTCTACTCACACATGCACAGAATCATCCCATCCCCAATACCCATAGGCTAAAAGAATGAAAAGAAAAAGATTCTTTGAAGATTCTTTGTCGGTGAAAAACTGTGCAAAAGCAATGCAAAACCCATATTTCTCCTCACCCATTCACGTGCCCTGTACGCCCAATCAAAGTCAAACTTTAACCCTCACCCACAAATTAATTATCCTAGCGTGAGAAAAAGGAAACAAAAAGGGAGGAGAAATTGAATTGAAGAGAAGAAGAGCCTCTGACCTCAATCGATCACCAGCAATCAACCAACCACAGCTTCTCTCTCTGTCTCTCTCTCTGCGCAAAACCTAACTTCGGGTATAAAAATAGGAACAACTTAATTGGTCCACTCACCCATGCTCTCCATAATAATAGCTAATTAGGTAACGAAAATATTGGTGGATAATTATGAATATTTATTTATACTAATAATCGAACTAATATAAAATCCTAAGCAAACTACATGTCACCAGTATCCAATACTCCAAAAATGAGTAACTTAATAAAACTACCCACTAACTCACAATATCCCTAAATTGTAGCTAACTAATTAAATAGAAAACTTAAAAAAATAATTGACATATCTATAATAAAAATTAGCCTAACAAATTTAACCAACAAAATTAGGCTTATACAGTTAAACCTACAATAATGCCAATTACACCCGTACCAAGAGCAAAAATAATTAAATAGGACACGATCATAAAGGCAAAAATTTCTTAGCGACCAATTATAATTATAAAAGAAAATTTAGAGCTGTCACATGCAAAGTGGGTCAAAATGTCTCACTCCCATAACTCACGTAAAGTATAAGAAGATCCGTCGATTGGAAGAATTTTCCACAAAAAACCTGATAAATTTCTTTTTACTTTCAACCACACTTCTTTACCTATGTTTTCAGTCAATGGTACTTATAGCCATTTGACTTTTGAGTTCTACATATTCTAACTATAAATGTTATAAATTAACCCCGATTATTGGCTTCAAAGAGAAATCTTTCTGTTCAACCAAGAAACAGCAAGTTACACATCATTTGTTTTCTTATGTTTAATTTCTTTTACTTTTTCCTTTCCCTACATAAATTCATTCAGAATCCTAAATCCAAAAAAAGCCAAAGTGTTCTTGTACTTCAACTCCGATCGGATGGGATAAATTGATGAACTATCACTGTTGCATCACGATTCAAGCATGGCTCAAAAGTAGTGATGATTGTTCTCATGCATATGCCTACAATTCCCAATGTTATGCTTAATACAACAAGATTGAATGAGAAACAATTATTCACATGGGTAGTGTGTAGAGTTCATCGTCCTGTTTATATACTAACGCCCACTTGTTAATAGATTGGCCTAAGAGATTGATAGCCAAGCTTTATGCAATTTCATTGCAAACGTACCGCTAAAATCTAATTTCATCTTATTAAGAAAATACTTTTAGTTTCCTTGTGGTGGATTTAGTGACATGGACTTATCCATCATGTCTCCAATCCCATATTGCTTTATGTACGTGACTGTAGTCGGCAAGCTATCCACGCAGTGAAAAACACATTCTAGAAGCACTCCAAATGCATTGCACGTGTCATTTTACTAGTAAGAGTAAAGGTTTCTTCACAGTGAAGTCCTGAATAATGACTAAATTAATCATACAACAATAGCCTTTATTTGCACATGCTTACATAGTTTTTTTTTTTTTCTTGGTGAATTAAATTTGTTGAAGCAAAACCAGATACAGGTGCAATGGGGAAAACCCATAAAAAGGAGAACAATTAATGCAAACATCCACCTAGCTACCTTGAAAACAAGGTAGATAACTACTAACAGACCCAACTAAAAAACGAAAAACATGCTTACATAGTTAACCACGACGTAAATAACTTTCTAAGAGACACACGAAGAAAACCACATTTATTGATATAGAGATGCGATCGGTCACTTGAGAAATTAGGGAGAGTACATAACTGGAACAAGTTGTAGTTCAATTTTCTTTTGAACAACTAGTCCAAAAGCTTCACTCATGTCCAAGTCCTCCAGCTCTTCACCAACTGGTAACTTCCAGTCAAACCAATACAAGATGTTGGCAAGTACATGTTCAAGTTCCATGACACCAAATGAAATGCCTGGACAGCCCCTTCGCCCCGCTCCAAATGGGATGAATTGGAAGTCTTGGCCTCTAAAATCAACCGGATTGTCAGCAAATCTCTCCGGAAGGAATTCTTCTGGGCTGTCCCAATATTTGGGATCTCTTTGAATTGCCCATACATTAATGAACACTCTTGTTTTTGGAGGAATATCATAACATCCCAATTTAGCACTTTGAGTCGATTCTCTAGGTATCAAAAAAGGACCTGGAGGATGTAATCTAAGAGTCTCTTTGACAACACATTTTAAGTATTTCATTTGAGCAATATCATGTTCGTCTACCTTGGATTTCTTCCCAACCACTCTTCGTACCTCTTCTTGAACTTTCTTCATCCGAATTGGACTATTCATCAACTCTGCCATTGCCCACTCCATTGTTGCTGAAGTTGTATCAACTCCTGCCACAAACATGTCCTGTAATTTGGAAGAACAAAAAGATTCATTGAGTTAGTAAAGATACAGAGATAGAATGGGACGGGGTAGAAGCTGGGGAGTGGAGAGAGAGAAACCAGTAAAGTTGCTTTAACATTCTCTTGAGTGAAATCCATCCCCATCATGCCTTCTTTCTGAAGTTCGAGCAACATTTCAAGAAAACAATTCTTGTCATGTTGATCATAATTTCCTTTGAAACTCCTATGTCGTTCAATAACCTCGTCAAGGAATGCATCTAATCCCTCTGAATTGTTTTTCTGTCTCTTTACAAAACCAGTTAGGACATCAATCCATCCAAGAGAAGGGAAAAAATCCCGGAAGTAGAATGCTCCCAGATGATTAATTGCAGACTTTGACAACTCTCCGAATCTTTTATTATCATCTTCTCTTTCGTATTTTCTACCTAGAACACATTGAGATATTATGTTGCTGAATATTTGAACCACCAACCCTCCAAGTTTTATTGAGGCTCCATCAACACTGGCGGCACGTATATTCTCAATCAACCCTGCAACTTCCTCTTCTCTTACTAAATCAAATGAGAGAACCCTATTGAGGCTCAAAAGCTTCAAAATAGAGATCTTTCTCATTTGCCTCCAATACTCTCCGTGGGGAGAAAATACTATATCACAGCATCCATAGAGTATGGCCTTAGCTGCGCTTGTTTGGACTCTATTGGAGAAAGTAACGTCATGGGTTTTCAGGATTTCCTTGGTTATCTCTGCAGATGAGACAACAAGAGTCGGAGCACGACCCATTTTTAGCAACAATATTGGGCCGTATCTTTGAGAGAGGGCTCGGAAAGATCTGTGAGGGAGTGAACCTGGAAGGTGCAGGTGTCCAATTATAGGAAGGCTTGGTGGTGACGGTGGCAAGTTGAGTTTTCTGCCACCTTTGAAGAAGTTGAGTGCAAATAGGAGCAATAAGATGAGGGATGAAAAGAGAAAGGGATTCATCAATATTGTTTTGTAGAGTTCTTGCCACCATTGTTGCAATAGTGGTGTCAGAGCCATTCTTATAACATGCAAGTCGGTACGAATAAATCATCTTGTTGATCTCTTCTCTATTAATAAGCAAAATCAAGTAAAGGTCTGACTTTTCCACACTTTTTGACAGTTTTTTTTTTCCCTTAATTTTTACTAGATTAATTAGTGTCAAATTTTAACATCATATTGTTTGTTTCGACTAGAACAAAAAGAAAAATATAAACATATTGGCTAAATTAAAAAGTTTCATCTAAGGTAAAAAGACTCAAAATTCAAAAAGCAAGAAAAGACCCATTTTTGGGGCATTTTTTTTTACATGAAGAAGGATTTAGATCAAGGAATGCTTGAAATATTTAGGTTGTGTTCAGATTGGTTCTTTTTTTTTTGCCAGTCGAAATACATCAACGGGAAGGGGGTTAGTAGTGTTAGATTAGTAGCCAACCACGCCCCTCGCGGGGCTCGAACCCAGGCCTCCACTAAGGAGGTGGGGTGAACATACCGGCTTGACAAGCCCGACAGTTCGTGTTCAGATTGGTTCTTGAACCAAAGTTTTTCAGTTTAATTTTTGACCCAGCCCCACCCCACGTCATCCTCTCTCTCCCTCTTAACTTTTGACCAATAAAAACGGGGCCCACTGGCCCCCCACCCCAAAACCCAACCTCCAATAAAATTGTCCTCCCTCTTTCTCAGTGGGACCGTGGGGAATAAACAATTGAAAAGGTAGGTGGGACCGTACCGGGAGAATAGACCAATGAAAAGTAGGTGGGACCGTGTAAGCAGAAATAAAATATTATAGTCAAAAGTTAAACTGAAATTTTTTTGTTCAAAATGCATCCGAACAAAGCCTTAAGATCTTATAATATCACATGCAGTGTTAATCATTGTGCTTTTCTTTCTTTTATGCCAATGTCAGTTTTACTTTTTTTTTTGCACGGCAAAAAGAATTTTATTAATCCAATATCGAAGATACAAGATTAAAAGGGGCAAGAGAAAAACCAAAAGGCTCTCGAGACCCAAAAGATTGGAAGGCTGATAAGAAGACAACCAAACAATCAAAAAGAAAAACCTAAAAACCCAACAAGACACCTAAACACCAAAACGCCAACAAGACGAACAAGAAACCAAAGAGCACCAAAACACACCGCTCAGAAGCAAGCCCGAAAGCAAACCCACACAAGCCAAAGCAGACAAGAACAAAGACCACAAAACACCTAAAACAAACCAAGCCAAGCAAACGAACCAAACAAGGAGAAAATTAGAGTTTGATTTCAGCCCTTGCCTTATTAAGGGCTTCCATCTCAGCAATCTTGCTTATGACCTCGATTTCATCACCATCATAGCTAATCCCAAAAAGCTTGTCGACTTCCCATATGGCTTGAGCTTCATCTAAAAGAATTATATTCCTGTTGTTAATATCATTCGATGAAATAGATGCAGATAGAGCAGCAGATGCCACTGCAGACTTAGCACCACACACTTCTTATTATTCCTCGATCTTTCCTTTGATTTTATCTGCATTCACTCTAGTGTATCCCAGAATTTCGTTTATGCTCTTCCTATTTCTTTTCCCTTTTCTCCCTTTGACTGTTGCTTGAATAGGGATTTGGTTTGCATCCGAAAGGGATGCCTACTCATCAGACATCCTATTAGCCCCATCATCATCTGTTTCTGCCACCTCTTCAACAACTTCCATAGAGTTTTCCAGCTGCCTTGCAACTGCATTATCCTCGAATGACTCAATATCCTCTCTCGAATCGCCCAACAGTGAGTCACAGTTGGAGCAAGAATCGTCAGTTTTGCTCTTAATCGAATTCGGAACCATGAAAGGGTCATCATCAACAACAATCTTAGATTCATCACCCCTTGAGTTATCATCTTCTCCCAGACTTGCTATGGTACACCATCTTGGTGTAGATCAAATGTACACCACATTTGAAGGACCCATTTCGGAGCCCATACTGTCAGACCCGTTGATTGTATTCAAAGTATTATTCTATGAATTTCTGTAAAAAAATTAGCTCATTCAAATATCGATAATAGTTTAATTTGATTCAAGCTTTTTTTTTTCTAAGAATTAGGGATGAAAAGAGATCAAATCCTTACCGAAATCCAAATTTGTTGATTTTTGTAGAGACTCTAAAAAAGGCATGTTTTAAACAAATTTAATTACTTCGATCATTTGCGTGCGACCCGGTTCTGTACATAAGATGGTGTACATCAATTGTATGTTCACCGAATGGGTATTGGTGCAACCCATAGGTTTTTTTGCTAACGCTAATAATGTTTAAATTCTATATTTGCATGATTTCAACTTAATTTATGATATTTTCAGAGATGAGTTATGCGTAAGGAAATTGCTATGGTGGGCGGTCAAAGTCTTAGTGGTGGGCGGCCAAAGTCTTAGTGTCCAAACAAGGAAATTTCTATGGCATCACTAGTGCAATAATGTAAGGTGGATGACCAATATATGGATTTCAAAGTCCAATGTAACGCAAGGTGGAGGACCTATGAATTTCAAAGTCTTAGCTAGGGTCCTCCATTAACAAAACAAGGAAATTGCTATGGCGCAATCACCGGTGGAATTCTGGTAAAAAAATCACCAATGGAATGTAATGTTACGTGGATGACCTATATATGGCTGATGTCATCTGAAAGCCTCACTGTCGTCCATTTCCTAGTCGGAAAACCTATGGGTACCGACCCATAGGTACAAAGAATGCACAGATCGTGCTCGGAGACCCACGTTTGGGCCCCATATGAGTGATCCGAACCGTTCATTCTTTTCAATACAATTTTCCGAGTAGGCACACAAATTTAGCTCAATCGGATGGTTAGATAGGACGGCACTAACATTAAAAAAAGACAACTCTTTTAAATCTTTTTGTCCTTAAGTGTTTACTTTAGGTCATAAATTTTTACTTTTTGGAATCATTTTATCGAAATGAATGACAAAGTCAAAAAGTGTAACATCAATTTAACAAAAATTAAAAGAACAAAAACAAGAAGATGCTCTAGACCTTAAATTTTTCTCCAAAACCTAAATTCTTCGCCAAACTTCCAAATTAAGGTAGATTACTCTAAACCCTTTAACTCCTAACTATACTCTGTGTTAAGTTTTGCCAAATATAGTTTTGGGGCCTAAGGAAATGTTCTCATTTGAAGGACCCGTATATTTTTTTAAAAGGACATTTCGAAAAAAATAAAATATGGGAAAAGTGTGGAAGTGTTTTTGCATGCAGGTTATTAATAGTGGCAGTCAACCACCATGCATGCTATGCCCGCATGATCACGTGATTGACCAGGGAGTATTCCCAAGCCAGTTGACCCCTCTGGTTTATCAGAGATGACGCCAACCCAAGCACTACTTCTGCAAACGACATTCATACCACGCCAGACGTCACCTTCGGTACGGACGGTGCGCGTGGGGTTCACGAGGGACGTGATGAACACGCCCCTCTTTGCCTATAAATATAGCTCTCACCTACCTCACTCAATATATCTCTCTCCACATTCAATACTCTTTACTCACTTTCTGTCTATAAGTTTCCGGCAAACTTCTCCCTCAGTCACTTACTTAGCCATCGAAGTGCTTTCCCGGACAACCACCATCCGGGCTTGGCCCTAACGTGGTTGTTTCAGTGCGCATGCAAGTCCTCTTCTCAGGCAAGCATCTAGGAAGGCAGTAAGGATCAGTCAGCTCTCCTCTCTCCAAACCGAACCAGAAAGCTCAAAGAAGTTAATCCAGTGAAGCGCCTCTCGTACTTTAGCTGGACTTGAGGGTAGCACATTAATAAGTATGTGTGATATGTGATATACACCATGTATATATAGGATGGGATTGAGAGAGAGGGCATTACTTTCTCTCCCCATTTTCCAACCGGCTCCTCCCTCCCCTCTCTATCACACGGCTCTCTATCTCTCTTCACCTCTCACACCAAAATCAACCCCAAATCCTCAAATCCACTATAGATCCGTCAACAATATTGCATATATTCGCTATTGGGTCTGTGAAAGTGCGTGTGGAAGCTTGGGAAAGTCGTATTTCGGTTTGGGGCCAAGATTGGAAAACTAGGGTTTTGGTTTGGGAGCTTGAGGAAGGTTTAAATCCAAGAGGGAAGGGATTTTCTACTCTCTCCCTAAGTATTAATTTATAAGTGATTTGTGGTGTACATATTTTGTGACTGATCTACCTCCTTGAGTTTTGTGAGAAGCCATTAAAATTCGTGTTTCTAATGGTTAAGATGTGTTGTTGCTTTGATTCTTGTTGTAGGGTGATAAATTGTTAAATTTGTTGGAGAATCATCACATTTATGTACTAGTGAGTTGTTTTAAAATAATGTACTCGACCTTAGATTAATCAAGTGGGAACCAAGTCGAAAACTCAAGTTTGTGTGTGTTGACTACTGCTGCTACATTTTGTGACTATCTGCTAATCTCGTACGGACGGGTATCATGGCCATCCGTACGGTTTGTCCGGCATACTCTGCTGGTTTGTTTCAGTCGCAAGTTTGTTTTGGTACTTTTAGTCTCTGATGGTATCGTTCATGTAAGCAATGAGTACTTCAACTTAGGGATAGTTTATTAGAGGAATTAAACTTCCAAATGGTTTCACGGGATTGTCGCATTGGTTGTTCGAATACTTGTTTTATTTTTTTTATTTTTTTGGTCAACAACAAGATTTTATTAAAGTTTGATAAGGAGTACATCTGTTGTGAAATTTTAAAATACTCGCAAATGCACAAATCGTATTGCAATATAGTATGGCATGAGCGAGGTCGAACTCACAGGGGCTTGTGATTTTTTTTATAGAAACACTAAATAATCTTAAATTGATTGTACCCTAACCTAGTTCCCAAAAGTGTGATTGATTTTTAAACTAAAAAAAATTAAACAAGCAATAGTGAAAACAAATAAATAAATTGACAATTAAACGAACTTGATAAGAGAAAAGTGACTAAAGTTTCAGAATTCACACTCATGTATTCATAGCAATTACTAACAAACTCTTATTTATTTTCCTACTCTTCTTCACAGTAATTTGGTGGCTAAACTCTATTACCGTGGAAAATATCATCTTTAAGAGTGTTTAATGAAATTAATTTGTGTACGCTCTTCCTCGCCGTAATGTTCATGACCAAAAAATCATATGTGTCCATTCGAAAACAAATCACAAATGATATCTGGTGCTTGAAATCAGAGGTAAGAACGATTATTCAATTAAATCAAGCGTTCGGAAAATAAATGAAGAGTCTGCAAATACTTACTACAAAATATTAGGTTTCATCCTCAACCCTAGCCTAAAAGTCTAGCCTCTCATGGAGGTTTCTTCTCTTTTTCTAGCCATGGTCGTGGTCTCAGCCGCAACTGCGGTTGAATTATGTGTGATCAGCCTTCTAGCCGAAGTCTTCCTCTTATAGATGCCAACAAATTTCTTCCTAATAAAAAGAAGATTCCTTTCCAATTAAAACTCTCCTCTAGTACCCTACTTTATACTAGCATAAAGCCCGTGCTATATATGCATGGGATTTGAAGAAATGTTTCAAGTGCAAATTGTGTTGACGTGTAAATACTCTGTGTCTTATTCTAATTAAGAATTACTTGGTTCTTTAAATGAAAAGACTATGAAATTTTAATTCTACGTGAAATACATCTCTAGTCACCTTTTTTTTTTTTTTTTGGTCAAAGATTAGGAGAAATTTCATAGATAAGAAAGGATAATTACATCAAAGATGGCTAGTATCCCCTTGAAGGGAAGATAAAAGCCACGGGGGGTGGAAAAAATTCCCACGTATGAGAACCATTCCCCCCACCGCATTCTTGGCCACACAATGTGCCACCGAATTGCCACTTCTTCTAACAAATCTAACATCCAATCTAACAAATCTCTACTCACCTTTGAGAGAGTGTTGCGATTGACTTGGCCATTATCTTTCATGGGGTACTAAAAATGACATTTAGAAGCCTTAAATAAACAATGATCTTAAGACATGAGATTTTCTTTAGACCTGAGGCTGAGATTAAAACACAATTAAAAAATTAGTTTGGGCTTAGTCCTGAGTCCAATTTTGCATTGAAAAAGAAAAGAGCTACTTACAAACCGTCTCAATAATAGGAACACATGCTATGCATGGCAATTGAAAGAAAAATTGGAATGAAATTCTTTTTTTAAAGGGGAGTTTTTGAAATGATAAAATCAGATAAAATCAACATTGATCGAAGAGTAAACTCGTTTATTAGCGCGTTGATCAAATTTGTTTATGAGCACGTTGATTGAAGAGCAAATTCGTTTATCAACTCGTTTACACACCTCAGAGCGTTGATAAAATTTGTTTTGTTTTGTATAGACCGAGCCAATGTAATGTGTCTTGCAAACCCCAACACTATCTTCTTTTTTTTTTTGCACGGCAAAAAGAATTTTATTAATCCAATATCGAAGATACAAGATTAAAAGGGGCAAGAGAAAAACCAAAAGGCTCTCGAGACCCAAAAGATTGGAAGGCTGACAAGAAGACAACCAAACAATCAAAAAGAAAAACCTAAAAACCCAACAAGACACCTAAACACCAAAACGCCAACAAGACGAGCAAGAAACCAAAGAGCACCAAAACACACCGCTCAGAAGCAAGCCCGAAAGCAAACCCACACAAACCAAAGCAGACAAGAACAAAGACCACAAAACACCTAAAACAAACCAAGCCAAGCAAACAAACCAAACAAGGAGAAAATCAGAGATTGATTTCAGCCCTTGCCTTATTAAGGGCTTCCATCTCAGCAATCTTGCTTATGACCTCGTTTTCATCACCATCATAGCTAATCCCAAAAAAGCTTGTTGACTTCCCATATGGCTTGAGCTTCATCTAAAAGAATTTTGTTCTTGTTGTTAATATCATTCGATGAAATAGATGCAGATAGAGCAGCAGATGCCACTGCAGACCTTAGCACCACACACTTCTTATTATTCCTCTTTCCTTTGATTTTATCTGCATTCACTCTAGTGTATCCCAGAATTTTGTTTAAGCTCTTCCTGTTTCTTTTCCCTTTTCTCCCTTTAACTGTTGCTTGAATAGGGATATGGTTTGTATCCGAAAGGGATGCCGACTCATTAGACATCCTATTAGCCCCATTATCATCTGTTTCTGCCACCACTTCAACAACTTCCATAGAGTTTTCCAGCAGCCTCGCAACTGCATTATCCTCGAAAGACTCAATATCCTCTCTCGAATCGCCCAACAGAGAGTCACAGTTGGAGCAAGAATCGTCAGTTTTGCTCTTAATCGAATTCGAAACCATGAAGGGGACATCATCAACATCAATCTTAGATTCATCACCCCTAGAGTTATCATCTTCTCCCAACTCCTCTTCCTTTGTCTCCTCTTCCTTTGCCACAACCGCCACGTTGTAATGGGATTCACCCACTTCTCCCATTTCCAAATCAGACTTCACGTTCTTGGAAAAATCTCTCTCTGTGCACTTACAATTGCAAGCAATCCTCATCAAATTGTTAACAGTGACTGATTTTTCCACTACACGAACAGGATATAACTTTCCATCAATCTCCAAGTTTATCACTTGATCAATAACACCAAAATTCTTAGATGAGATCTGCACTCTACCTAAGGAGAAAGAAGAACCTTTCGAAGTCGCATCATCAAGAGTGATCGGCACTCCCCAAATTTTTCCAATGCTAAAGAAAGTGTCATGATTCCAGAGATGCAAAGGAACACCATAACACTCCAGCCAAACTTCACGAGAAGCTTCAAAGGCAAAATTAGGGCTCCAAGGTTGATACTCCTCAAAAAAATTCCCTAACCAATTAACATCAGAGCTCTCAACCATAGCCTTCATATCATCAATGGAGGGGAAAGTAAGGAGAAAGTAAGAACCCCCCAATGCCCGAATTTGAACGTCGAAGACACCCTCCATGTAGAAGTTTTCTCTGATAGACTCAATGGATCTAAGAGAAGGTGATTTAGCAATTACACTTCTCAAAAGCCAATTATCCCTTTCCACAATGGTATCTACCTTAGCCTTGATAGTACATATGGAGGGAGATACATTCCTCCCTTTCACCACATCCGCAAAAGAAACACCCTTACCATGATCGGTCATCCCAATATGAACATGGTGGCTATCAGTACCCTACTTGCAATGGTCAACATCTCTAGCACTATATCCATTTGCAGAAATGTTAGTTGAGTCCTGAACTACCCTTCTCACCACCGGCTTATGGCTTTGAGCCTCAAAAGCAGCTAATTTAACAAAGAGCTTCCTGTCTTCAATCCAAAAGCCATTGGCTTTGGCAATAGCCACCTCAACCGATGAGGCACAATCATACCTCACAAAACCAAATCTCCTATTTGTAACTTTGCTGCGCTTAATCGGAATATAAGTCTCCCTAACGACCCCGTATTGATTGAAAAACTTCCTGAACCAACTAAGACCGACATCCTCAGGCAAATTATCAACAAATAACGAAAACAATCCTTTACAATCAAACTTCATAGCCCCATGGAAAGGCTCAACACAGCCAGCAGAAGCACAGATATGGAAAAACCATAAAACTCCCAGGAAAAGGACAAAGAATCCGGCCACACAGCAAAGAACTGAGCAAATACCTGAAAGCAGCAAGGTAGGAGAAACAGAGCTGAGCAAAAATGAAGCTCCGGCGAGCAAAACGGAGCTCCGGCAAGTCGGCCGGAAAAGACCCACCGGAAATAGAGCGGTCGGCAGAGAAGGAAAGCCCTCTGCCCAAGAAGACCGAAGATGAGACTAGAAAAGCTTGAGGAAGATATAATTTGAATCAATGTATGGATGTGTTTGTAGGAGTAGCTGCTGTTTTCTCCCCTAGTTTTAGTTGCTGATCGAGTTCGATGGAAGCGTGGTGGTGCTTGCTGAGTTTCTATGTAAAGACCTGAAGGCTTTTTCTTTTGGAAGGCTGTTGGGTGCTCTATTTGTGCTGATCCTTGGTCAATTGTTGATGCTGATGAAGCAATGCATGGATGTGTTTGTAGGTTCTAATTTTCTGCTGTTAACAATGCTCCTTGAAGGCCCAGTCCTAAGGTGCCTGAAGGATTTGCACTACTCTCATTGGTACCTGCTGTTTTGATGATTCTAGTCGGTTTATGCTGCTGCTTGTGGATTGGTTGCTCTCATGGTTTGGGTGGTTGGCTGTTTTGATGGTTTGGGTGGAGACAACCTATTGCTATGCACTGCTATTTGGCTAATGGGGTTGAATTGCCCCCCTTTTTTTTTTATTCTTTTGTTTTCCTTTCCCTTTCAGCTCTTCGCTGAATTTTCTTTCCCTGCCTTTACTCTGCTTTGTGCTTTGTATTTGGCTTTTGCTCGATGTACCCTTTGTCGAGTTCTAATAAATTTTATTGCCGATCAAAAAAAAAGATATAATTTGAATCAATCCTACATATAGAATAGATCAACATGATATTACATCATGTAGAATGAGATCGTAGGTTTTCTTAATCTGTACAATTATCAATAATCCTCTCATACACAAAATTTATTGTCTACGTACATCGTAGGCATTGATGAAATTTCTCTTCTCAGCCTCAATGTACAGACTGCCTCTAAAGCCTCTAATTGTCTTGTTGTTGATGTAAGATGGTTCTTACCTACAAATAGATTAAATGATAAAGATAGGTTTCTTAAACTGCACAATTGTCAATTTGAAGCTACTGATCCAAACAAAACTGAAAGCTAGGACCAAAGAAATTACAGGGAAGGAATCAAATAATTTAAGCTATATGTATTGATTTTGTTATAAAATAATTTAAGCTCAATAATGTGAAATTATGAGTTTTGTGGAAGTACTGAAATTGAATTGGTCCAGGTATACACTCTTTACCTTTTTGTTTAAATCTATTTCTTTTGTAATGAAAGATTGAATTTCTGTTTGTTTTTAATTGCATTCTTTGATAACATTACACAATATGTTCTCCCTCAATGCACCCTTTATCGAGTTCTATGTGTTTGTTTATTTTGCCCAAAAAAAAAACTTTAAACATTGCGTTTGCACTGGTTGAGTGAACGACGCTTCTTTTATATATATTTTGAATTTAGTATACGGATTTGGAGCTCTCACTTCTTACCAAAAATTACACTTTTTCGAACATTTAAATTTTCACTTTAGAAATAAAATAGAGGTGTTTGGTGAATCTTTGAAATTTCAAAGTCCAAATAGCAAGATTTAGTAGATAAACTTTTGTGATTTCAATTTTTTTTGGTCAATTAAATATTTTCCGTCTTTAAAAAAAGAATAATTCGAATAATTAGCAATACAATATGCAGTAATTAACTTTGTGTTTACTACTAAAGTCATAGATGATGTTCTCATGATGCCACCCTTCTGAATTTTTTTTGCATTCGTAAATTTTTCTTTCTTTTTAGGATCAATATAGATCCCATGTTTCATCCTGCAAAATACTCCTAGATCGTTTCCTTTCGAAAGAAACAACAAATGAAAATTAGTTGACGCATCCAAAACTCCATGAACATAACTTGAATACAACGTAACATGATAACACAACAGATAATGGAATATAATCATGCTACCCAATTTTGATTTTAAGCATTGATGAGCGAATGCAATCTCGTAATGCGACCATTGCCCACCAAGTCAAAAATCGACACATAAAAAGAACAAAACGGAAAGAAAAGTTCAAATAAGTGGGATAGGAATAAGTTAGAAAACAATGCTTTTAAAGTTCTAATAATTGCTTTGAAGAAAAAGGACTCAAAAGTCAAAACACTTACAAAGGATGATAACTGAAAATTGACACCGAGAGATGAAATCGGCAAAACTAATTAACAAAATGAGAATGGAATGAAATCGGCAAAGGTAATAGCTTTTTTAACTCCATAAATGTGTTGATGTTTTTGAATTTAAAATTTGCAAATCTTGATTGATTCCTTAACATATGTGATTTGTTTGAAATCTAAACCACCTAGTAAACGTAAAAGAAAATAAGGTCACTCTCTTTTTCTTTATTTTTTAATTTAAATTTTTCCCTACAATTTACTTGTTATTGTTCTAAATATTAAATTTGGTTTCCTTCATCCTCCAATTCACGCCTCAATCAGCAGGATCCATATACATATTTTCCATTGTTGAAAAATTATCCCCAAATAAAGGAGAAAAATTATCCCCCAATAAAGGCAGAGGCGGCTCTAAGAAGAGCCGAGGGTGGTCACTCGAACACCCTGAAAGAAATAAATTTTTTAGAAATACATGTAAAAATTTATTTATTTTTTAATTTTTGTCATTTTGAACACCCTAACCAAAATATTTGAACACTCTACCCAAAATGTTTGAACACATTACCCAAAAATTTTGAACACCCAATCCTAATGACGGAATTCACCATGCACTATTTGATACTCCATTAGAGAATAGTATAAATTGGATATTTGAGAATTTGGATGTTTCTTTGTCTCAACACATTTAGCTCAAAGAGATAAGAACACTTTTAACTATCTCTCTTTAATCTATTTATACTTATTCCAAATGATTACTCATTACATTATAAAATATAGATCAATAATTTAATATATGCGCGTTATCGTTTTTTGTGAAACACTTTAATATATATGCACAGAGGGTATATAGACACAATAGATTTGGATTATTACATAGGCCATTCATAGGTTTGATTCTTTTTTAATTTTTGTTTGGTAGTTGGAACCATGGACAAATTTGTGATAAGAAAATCGAGAATGGTGCAAGAGTCATTTCCTATTGAAACTTTTTTGATGATAGCAACCCCTAAAACTCGTCGAAGCGAAGCTGTATTGACTTGGAATTGTTGTTTTTTCGGTAGCATTGTTGTATTAGTAGAATTTTTATTTTTATTTATTTATGTACAATTATGATTTCTAGTGGACATTGGCTTTGCCCGGTTTATGTATGTGGCGAGGCGCAAATAGACCCTGGGATTAGTGGCAACAATGTTTTGATTTAACAAAAAAAAAAATTGGATGCACGAACATCATTTTGCCATCCTTTTTAAATTTCTTGCACGAAAGTGTTAAATGTGTTATGCTCTCACAGCTATCGTGTTTGACCACACAGCTTTTGCAATAATAATATAATGCAAGACTCATAAATTGAATGGTTTGGATTAACCGTTGTAAGCTTACAAAAGATCCACGAAGGGCCAAAATTGGATGCGACTAGATGGATCAAGACTAGAGAGTAGTCTTTCCCTATCGAATGACACCATTTTCTCAAACCTTTCCTTATGTGTGTGAAATATGGTTTAGAAAGATCAATCCCTAGTCTATTCTTTCTTTGTCAGTAAATGCAAGTGGAAGAGGGTGGGATGGAAACAACCGAACGGGTTATGGCCCAACTCAAGTCTTCGTCTTTTCACAACAAAATTGCTCAATTTAGATTCCTTCCCCTTTACACATGAGTGCGTGCAGGATAGTTCGAACCACCCAGTTATATAAAAATTGATTTCTAGAGGACCGTAGTAGAATTTCTGAACACCCTCAAGAGAATTCGTAGAACTGCCACTAGTGCAAAAGACTCGTGGATCAAAAAAAAAAATACAAAGGACACGCCGGTCCTTCCGGGGTAACATCTTGAGCAATCAACCTTAACTTCCAAAGAAAAAAAGGTCAGGGCCACAATACAGGACCCTAAAAGCCAAGTCTACGGTCTCTGTCTTCAAGCTAAAACTTCTCTTCTCCTCCATCCACGTCATGTTTAGTATCCACAAGTACTTGAAAGGTATAGATGTATGTAAAACAAACTTCCTACTGTAAATTCAAATCTAACACTAATACAAGTTGCAAATTTCTGTTCTTCCCAACTGTCGTGTAGTATGAGTTTGTGGCAACAATGTTTTGATTTAACAAAACAAAAAAAAAAAGAGTTGGACGCACGAACATCATTTTGCCATCCTTTTTAAATTTCTTGCACGAAGGTGTTAAATGTGTTATGCTTTCACAGCTATCGTGTCTGACCACACAGTTTTTGTAATAATAATATCCAATGCAGGATTCATAAATTGAATGGTTTGGATTAACCGTTATAAGCCTACAAAAGATCCACGAATGCCCAAAATTAGATGGGTCTAGATGGATCGGGACTAGAGAGTAGCCTTTCCCTATCGAATGGCACCATTTTCTCATACCTTTCCTTACGTGTGTGAAATACGGTTTGAAAGATCAATCCTTAGTCTATTCACTCTTTGTCAGTAAATGCAAGTGGAAGAGGGTGGGATGGAAACAGCCAAACAGGTCATGGCTCAACTCAAGTTTTCGTCTTTTCACAACAAAATTGCTCAATTTAGATTCCTTCCCCTTTACACATGAGTGCGCGCAGGATAGTCCGGACCACCCAATTATATAAAAAATTATTTCTAGAGGACCGTAGTAGAATTTCTGAACACCCTCAAGAGAATTCCTGGAGCCGCTACTGAATAAAGGATTTGTTAATCCAAAAGAATTCTTTTAAATGATCAGAAGAAGAACTCAACAACAGCGAATCGATTTATGCCACTTGTTGGATTCACACATTCCTCCTCACGAAAAGTCACTCTGCAGTTTTTGACAGAACCATTTGTATATAGTATAATTTATTTTTTCACTAACAAATATGAGAAACTTTTGTTTAGGCTTTCGATCCAAAAATATACTAATTTAAATAATGACATCGATACACATACAAATAAGCAAAGATAATTTTCTTGGTCCCATTATGGGAAATAATAAGATTGATAACAAAATATCGAGCATTTTGAAATTCAAAAAAAGATTGAGAGAATGTGATACAATCATGTCAAATGCTTCCCTACATCCTTCACTCAATATCCTATATGACAATCCAACGAACCTATGCCACTTGTCACAACCATTGGCCTTCTCATGAAAACCCATTCTGTAGTACTATATTAGATATTTTCCGTGACTTTCCTTAGAAAAGCTAGTCTTGATTTCCAAAAACTCTTTCTTGGTTAGCACTGATCTCCTTACCCAGATAAATTAGTCAATTGGGAAAGCAATTGGATTTCCTCACAAATTGTAGTACAAATGCTATAACCATCCAAAATAGTTGCCGACTAATTTCCGTTGTAAGGAAATTAACTTTAATGTAATTTCTTGATCTAATATTGTAGATGGACCAATCACATGGGATAATTTGATCATGGGCTTTGCGCTTCTTGAATCCGACTTCCAAAATATAAGTTGTTATCATTATTTCCTGCAAATTAATAATTTAATGTGAATTACCAAAAAGATAACAATAATTTCATGTGGTCGATAGGTTCTGTTTATCTTGAAATTGATTCTATATGAATATGCTTTCATTGATTTAACTAGAAAATGTCGTGTTTATTTTGATGATGCCACAGGGGAAGAAAAAGAGAAGTTTAGTCTATTCTTGCTCTATCATTTATTTCATCCTTAATATGACTATCTCATTCGAGAGTGCAACTTTGTTCATTCTCCTTAAAAGAGGGTTAACAAAACCCTCTCCCCTATTAGTTGAATTGGTGTGGGTCCCACTACAAAGTGATGTCATGCTTACCTATGCAATGCACTTTTTGGTAAGCATGACATCACTTTGATGTAAGCATGCCATTACTTTGTAGTAGGACCCAATGTTTAAACCAATAAGAGAGAGGGTTTTGTTCACCCTTGAGGGTGAACAAAATTGCTCTCATTCGATATTGTTAAATTCATATTGTGTGTTTATTGATAGCTCATTGAACTCACATATTTTCATTGTTGCATATATTGAGGGGCAGCATATAAATAGGGGAGCATTGATTCAAAATTTTGAGTTATCCTTGTTTTTAGAAATCATATTTTGTCATCATAAAAAAGGGGGAGATTGTTAGAAATATCTGCTTTTGATTATGATCTTATGACAACATTGATTTTTTGAAAAAATATTGTTAAAATATCTTTATTATTTTTTTTACGATGAATACATGATCAGCCCTTGGAAAATTGATTTTCTCAAAGTATCTTTTGGTTCCATATTTATGCATGTGTGCAATTAGTGTACAAGAGAAAATTCCCCATGGCCTACTACCATTTTGAACCTGGCCCATTAAGAAATTTTTTAAACCTTGGCCCACATAAGCATTTCATGCATTGGCACTTGCCTAGGCACTTGCAGATTAATACCACGTGCTCTTCTAATTTCCAGCTAGCGGCCGAAAGGAAACAAATTTCGGCAGCTTACATTTTTCCTTATTGGTCATCCGGTTCTTTAATCTTCTTAATATTTATTTCTGATTTTTCCTTTTAGGAAAAGGCTACAATACACACCCCTTATTTGGGTGTACCATATGCACCTATTGTCTGGTCCAGATTGTGCCACCTCATCGACAATTGTAACATTTTTTAGTTTTTCGTAACTTTTCAGCAATATGATTCGTAACCTTTTTCATGATTCGTAACATTTTGGTGTGTCTCGTAACTTTTATAAAAAAAAATCGTAACTTTTCCAAAAAAAATTGTAACTTTTCCAAAAAATTCGTAACTTTTTAAAAAAATTCGTAACTTTTACAGGGGTGTGTATCATACACACCCAAATAAGGGGTGTGTATTGTAGCCATTTCCTTCCTTTTAAGGCTTGTGAACGTTGGAGATTGATTACATGGAAGTATTTTATTCCATCCTTTTAAGTGGCAATTTCAAAACTAATGAGTTAGAAGTCTTTGGCCCAAGACCCCATGTGTCGACCACGCAAGAGCGCAACCCGTTTTCATCACCTGATATTGTGCTGCCTTTGTTGATCTTCAATTTCGCAATTAAGGCATGTGAATGTTACAAACCCATCTACTGAAGAAGAGTGCACAACGTCCATTTTCAGTAGTTAAGAGGAAAGAAAGATCAAATACTACAGAAAGAAGTTTTTACGGCCAACGGATACATCTCAACGTTCTAATTTTTCAATTAGATCAAATCTCTGCCATCTCGGAAGATTCAACCCAACGGTTCATTTTTCTCACACTATATAAACGTAGGTCTTGGAGATGAGAAACACCAAGCAATTTAAGAGCAATGTCATTACAAGAGCAATATTCACTTTCACACTATTATTTTGAGAGCAACATTTTTCTATCTACTATTTGAGAGATTTTTTCACACTACAAATTCTCATCAGTGTTGTATTGAGAGTTAGAAAAATTCTCAGTAAGCTACTACAGAACTGGGTGTTGTCCTGTGAGCAATTTTTAGAGTTTGGGGATAAACTCTAGCGGTTCGGCTAACTTAAAAAAGTTAGCGGTACAAGTTGTAAGGTTTAATCGGCACCAGAAACTGGTTGTTTGATTAGTAAAACAGCGACTCCTTAGGCCAGTGGACTAGGTTGAGCAGTGGACAAAGCTTGGACTGAACCACTGTATATCTCTGTGTGATATCTCTCTCCCTTAACTCCTTTTTTTTTTTTTCATTGAGCAAATTATTTATTTATTTGCTCTGCTATTTATTTTTTTTCTCATTCAATTTGTAATTTTTTATTTAAGCATCATTATTAGCAACACTATTCAGCCCCCTTCTAGGTTGCCTTTTGGGTAACAATCTTGTATTATGCCTTAAAGTTGGAAACCAATGAACTGTAATTCCGTTTGGATGGGTCTGGACTGTTTTGTTTGTATTCAATTGATAACCGTCTTGCTTGGTCACTTTTGGAAGAGGAATGTTTTCCCTAATTCTGTTGTTCTAGGATTCACGAGGAGGATTCTTTTATACGCCTACAATTATAGTGGTGAGTCTTAATTGTTGAACCAAGTCCTTAGAGCACATCGTGTCAAGTAAAAGAAAGGCTACCACATAGACTATTAATTTGTTAGACATTATCGGCGGGATTAGGAATGATGATAAAAATTCGTGATTAAATAGTAAATGTGCCTGATTTGAATAATGTGGATTAAGCATTTAGAGTTTCATGTGCTAAGTGATATGTGATACCGGTTATATTAAGCACGAATGTGTAACGAAGAGGGGTAGCACAATATTTAGATGGTCCGGGAAAGGGAATAGAACGTGTCTAAATAATGAAGTTTGTCGGTTTGATAGCAATAAGTTTGAATAGATGATGCACGGAGTATGACATGAGGCGGTTCCGCTGTTTGTGCAAGTTAGAGAATTTGAATGTTCAAAAAAAAAAAATGGTACTTTGTAAAGCAAATACATAAAGCTAGATACATGTGTATATATGAGTTATGACATTTATTAAATGTCTCGTGTGAATGTGTGATTGAACCTTGGAGATACTGTGACATGGTCCGTTGACTAAAGTGAAATCTGATTAGAGAACACGCCTGATCAACGTGATTTCTAGTGAGAGGTCTAATGTATCCATTGGGTTATGGAGTGATTCTTGCAAGTAAAACCTCTCATGTATTATGCATGATGATTATCTCTATATTCATATTATCCGTGATAATTGCATTAAGGAAGCCGTACCTTGATCTTGTCCGTTGGAACCATTTTGCTGTCAAAGTATATTCTGGACAGCATTGCTTACTGTCAAAGCTCCGATTATTTGCTGTCAAAACTTCCGTTTGCTGCCTATACTGTCTTTGCTGAATGCTGCAAACGTATACTACCTAATTTGGCTAAATTGAAAAAATTGGTTTTTCGGTTTTTTTCGTTTTGTCCTTATTCAAAAAAAATTTGCATTTGTTAGTTTTCAGTCGATTTTTTGTGGTTTCTTGGCTTGTCTCAACGAGAGGAATCTAAAATGTATACAGTTGTTAGCCAAACTTAAAGTTTTGTGAATAAAGACGAAAAATAATCCAAAAAACTGGTTTAATTTGGTTTATTTTCGGCTTTATCCAAAAAACTATTACTTTTGACCATAATTTTATACTCTTTGGATTTGTCTCGACGAGATAAATCCAGAAACCACAAAATATTGACGCAAAACTAACAAATGCAAATTTTTTTTGAATAAGGACAAAACGAAAAAAACCAAAAAACCAATTTTTTTCAATTTAGCCAAATCTCTATTTGGAGGAGATAGATTAGGAAATATGTACTGGAGTTTGTTTTTCTATGTTAACCGGGTTTTTTTTTTTCATTTGGTTCTTTGCCTTGCACCTTTTAATCACAGGCTACCTTTTAATCACAGACTGCCTTTCCATATGAGACTCAACGGCTGACTTTCGCTGGATCGTTCTTAGGGAAAAGTTCCACAGGCTGCCTACTCGGCGTGACTTTAAGTGTCGATACTGGATCCAATTTTGAGATATTTGTTCACTGGCACTTTGTACTATTTGATATTGGTTGTGATTCCTCATTGTTGTTGGATATCATATTGTGATCACCATTAAAACTTGTGTTATTGATTTATTTGTATAATTTGTTGTTTTGTAGTACACCTCGTATGTCAAATTATATTTATATAAATAAAATATTTTTTATCTCTGCTTTAGAACTTTATCTAGTATACACGTTTTGTCATTCACTGAGCTTGTCAGCTGACGGATTTATTCCAACATCATTTTCAGGCAAATCGAGTAGATAGATGAGGACTCTGGTGGCATCTTGGAGAGTTATTGTGTCGACCTCCATAGGATATTGCATTCAAATTTTATTATTTTGTTTCCGCACTTGTTAAACTTTTTTGGTAAATTGCATTTTTCTTATATATCATTGGTTAATAATTTTTATTGCTCGGTTCATAGGACGGTGTTCCCAATGCTTATACTGAAACAAATTTGATTTGATTTTGTTTAATAATAAAGAATGATCGTTTGGTGGTCTGTGACTTCTTTTATTTTAGACTTCGTGTTCCATGTGTTGGCATTGTGGTTCTAGACTGCTCATTTTTCATTTTGGGGTGTGCCATTTTTCACTCGGAGGCTGCTGAAGACATTTCAAAGGAAAACGACAGAAAAACCCCATTGCTGCTTTATCTATGTGAAATTTGGAACTGAGCAGCCAGTGCTACTATGTTATCCTCCTATGATAAGAATTTACATCATATTATAAGAATTTAAGATTTTTTCCACTCGAAGTTAATTGGGTCAACACGTCACCTAATTGAAGATTTTTTCCACTCGAAGTTATCCTCCTATATATGATAAGAATTTACTTTGCTTTGGACTAAATTAATTTTTGTTAAAGATACTCGGTGTTGTTTAACTTTTAGTTATCAATTTTTTTTTTTTTACTTTTTAGCCATAGTTTTTACATCATATTATTTTGTTTCGACAAGGGAAATCAGAAAAATATAAATATATATTTCAAAGTAGGATTGATCCTCTAGAATTGGGGGTGTTCCACTAACAAAAATCTATTTTTTTCAAAAATCGAGACAGATCATTTTCTCACAATACATCACATAAAAAACCGTGAAATACCAATTTTTTCAAAAAACCACCTTAGTGGAACACCCCCTAGTAAACGGTGCCTAAGCCAGCCCGAACAATAAAGTTATTACATAAAAATGCTCACTCATTCTTACTGTCCGGATACACCCATGTCTTATGTCCTGAATTACCTCTCTAGCCTAGCACACCATGAGAATGTTAAAGAGACCTCATGTGCCTTTGTGTGGACTACGCAGTTGGAAAAAATTTTGAGTACCGAATGGGTACGTACCACCTGTCCATGCCAAGCACGATCTCGGCCGCCCAAAAATGTTTTGAACGGCCCAGATTGATTAGCTCTCTCTCCTCTCACCCGACCGCTCTCTCTCCTCTTCTTCTCTCTCCTCTTCCAGACCATTGGATTGCGCTTTGGACGGCTGAGATTGCCGAGCGTTTGTCATGTGGGCAATACTCACCCGGCACTGAAAATTGCTCACGTAGGAGAGTAGCCGGACTTCTGTACTACTAATGGTATAGAAGGAGATTTTATGGGAAGATAATAACAGTACACTTCATCCTTGTTAAAGCAATTAAGAAGCTATGTTGTCATTACCTCTGTTGTCCTACTTTCTGCCCTTGTTCTTCTTCATATTCTACCTTATCAAGTTCTTCTACAAAACTAGTGAAAAAAACCTTCCACCTATTGGAATCTTTTCAAAGATTGTTGCAATCAGGGGTATAAAAACAGTGTATATATAGAAAGTCTTATTCCGGCTGTTTAAACATAAAACCATCATGAACTAAAATATTTTACATAATCTGAAAACCTTCTCCACCAAAGCTTCCAATCTTGGGGAACCTGCACCAACTTGGCCGGTTTCCCCACCGTTCCTTTCAGTCACTAGCTAAAAAATATGGACCACTTATGTTGCTTCACTTTGGTAATGTACCGGTCCTCGTTGCCTCTTCTGCTTTTGCAGCTCAAGAGATCATGAAAACCCATGATCTGGTTTTCTCGAGCAAGCCTAAACCAAGCATTGCTAGCCGACTTCTTTACGACTCAAAAGATGTGTTGTTCAGCCCCTATGGTGAGTACTGGAGGCAAGTAAGAAGCATTTGTGATCATCTCATGAAACAACATTGTTTTTTGGAAAGACAAGTTTGCAACTTATTTAGTTCATATCTGTGACTTGAAGGAAGAATGTAATATTTTGATATTTCAATGAAATTTTATTTATGGGGTGAGGGTACTCGAATTAGATTTACTATCTCTAGCAACCCTGAATTTTCTGAGAGAATTATCGGAGACGCAGGTATGAAACATTTTGGTTTGGAAAGATTCATTTATTATGTTGAAAATGTGAGGGCGCGACACTCATGGAAAGGGATTTTCGAGTTTCGAACCAATCCAAGGATGCTCTGCTCTTGAGAAATCCCGACCAGAGAAAGTCCTGACCCATATTTGATTGAGCTAATTTTTTGATTGAGCCAGGCCCCACAAGAAGATCTGTGCATGATCTGTGTTCCCCTATTTGTGCTCACAAACTTTTTGTATAATGCAAGGGCAAATTCCACTTGTACCCCTATGATTTGGGTCATGCACGGAAACACTCTCTAGTTCATACACGGATACTCTCTATTTCACTTAAATGTATCCATACTCATTTCTGTCACGCTGGTGTATCTCACACACCTCTTGATATCTAAACAATACATCAAACAAATAATCAAAGCCGTTCATAATTAATGTATTAATAGCTTATTTACCTTTTTTGTCCCCAAAGTTAATCCATAGCGCCAAAAATAGGTTTTTTGGAGTGAAACCAACACGAAAAAGGTAAATAAGCCTCATTTCTGTCTAACCGACTCAATGTGAGATTGGCGAAGATGAACTTGCTTGTTCGGATTGAAACATTGGAGAGGGATTGGTTTCACACAAATACACAAACATTTATCGTATTTGTGTGTATATATATACATATCTAGACATCATCCAATCGCCTTCTCTTCCCAAACCGGGGTGGGTGGTATGAAAAGATGAGGTTGCCCCTCGTTTTAACGGACTAGAGTGATGGAGTTAGAGTCAGGGACTTGATTGGTACAAATTTTTAACGTTACGGGCTAAATGTTGACAATTGAAACATTGGGGACGAAATTGAAACACTGTTAATATTTCGGGGACCAAAAAAGATAAATAAGCCATCTATTAATCAAAGAATAGAGCATCTTCATTAAAATCATGTCAATTCGACTTCAATAACTCATTGATCAGGTACTTGTTAAAATGAAAGGTGACTTTAAATCTGAAAATTTACTTCATAATAAATTCTATTTGACTGTGACGTTTTTATTTTTTAATCGACTTGAAATTTGGTATTGATATAGTACCCATTATGCTCTACTGTTTGAATGGCTCGGATCCAATTTTCATGCATAGAATAAATTATGTAGATTTAAGAAAGAATAAGAGTTAAAAGAAGAAGATGAGGGCAAATTGAACTATTCATCGAGGTAGTTTTGCAAAACCTTTGTTGTTTGTTACCAAATCAGATTTTGAGAAGGCTTAGGATCCGTCATCTGGAAACCCTCTTTGTTTTTCTGTCTCCCTCTTTATCTCTCCCCTTGTTGTCAAAGAAGACGGCAATAAGGACAGAGAAAGCAGAATAAAACAAAGATTTATGTTTATAATATAATGCCAATTCTGATGTAATTGATGAGCATAATTATTTATTTGTGTGTGGGATTTATGTGATGATACTGAGGAGGAAGAGAGGGAGGCCATAGTATTTTTGAATTTTTTAAAATTATTTTTTGCACCAGAGCATCTGAAGTGGCACGGTCACGTCGCGGCCCTAGGAACCATGAAGCATGCGAAAAAGTGGGATAAAAATCACTACAGCCGATATTTAAATCGTTGAGGGCCATCCCAGCTGTGAGTTTTTTGGTGGGTTTATTAAGAGATCTTTTGGAAAAATACTTTTTTTTTTTGTCTTTGTTAAAAAAAAAATTGCATTGGTCAGTTTTGCATCGATTTTTTGTAGATTATTAGTTCATTTCCGCCGGCGGAGGAAACAAATGTTTCCTCCAAATCAATCACAGCAGTCCGTTTTATTGTGTAGTCAATGTGATTGTGTAATACACAATCATACGGACCGCTGTAATTGATTTGGAGGAAACATTTGTTTTCACCGCAGGCGGAAACGAACTAATAATCCACAAAAAAATCACGAAACGAACTAATAATCCACTGGCGGACCGCTGTGATAATTATTTTTGACCTTTTAGATTCCTCTGTTTGAGACAAACAAATAATTCACGAAATGGTTTGTAATTGAGTTGTGACTTGTGAGGCGTGAGAAAAGTGGAGAGAGAGACGAGACTCAAGGGGGACTTACCGGTTTACCCCACCAGTGTGCAGTGAGAGTGTGAGAGATGAGATGTGAGACAGACGAGACCCAAGGGGGGTTTACCGGTTTAGCCCGCCAGTGTGCAGTGAGAGTGTGAGAGATGAGATGTGAGAGATTACGTACTGAGTGTGTTCGTAGAGTATGACAGATTGATTCTACTGTAATCCGTCTGGTGAGTGCGAACCGATTTCTCTTATTCCCATCAAATTCTACTGTAAGTTAATTGACTAATGACAATTTCGGGTCCGATGTATCCAAGAAAGTCACAAGATGTCCTTTTCCTTACATTATTTCAAAATACCGTGAGGTGCCATTGTCACAGTTTACCACTTGATTAATTTCTTTATGTATTTTAATTGTTTGCTGACTCATAAGACTCATTTATTCTTATTTAATGTATAAGTACCAATAAAATCCTCAATCATTCTGGTCCAAGTTGTCCCTTTGAGTGCACTAGCTTGCTAAGTATAAAATGAGTTTTTTTGGGGAAGATAACAACACCATCTCCAACTTAAACTAGAAACACCATTGTTAAAGAAATTAAGAAGCTATGTTGTCCTTACCTCTCTTATACTTCTACTTTCTCCCCTTGTTCTTCTTCATATTCTACCTTTTCAAGTACTTCTCCAGTAGTAGTGGAAAAAACTTTCCACCTTCTCCACCAACGCTCCCAATCTTGGGGAACCTCCACCAACTTGGCCTGTTCCCTTACCGCTCCCTCCACTCGCTAGCTCAAAAATACGGACCACTTATGTTGCTTCACTTTGGCAGTCAACCGGTCCTCGTTGTCTCCTCTGCTTTTGCAGCACGCGAGATCATGAAAATCCATGATCTGGTTTTCTCGAGCAGGCCTAAACTAAGCCTTGCTAGAAGACTTCTCTATGACTCTAAAGATGTGGCTTTCAGCCCCTATGGTGAGTACTGGAGGCAGGTAAGAAGCATTTGTGTCCTCCATCTTCTCAGTAACAAGAGGGTTCAATCCTTTCGGAGTGTGATGGAAGAAGAAACAGCTCTTATGATTGATAACATAAGATCACGTTCTCCTTCCTCTTCATTGATAAACATGACCGACATGTTGGTGTCGCTCACCAACAACATTGTGTGTAGAGTGGCACTGGGGAGAAAGTGTGATGGAGCAGGAGAAGGAAAGAGTTTTAGCGAGCTTTTGGCAAGACTTGTGGAGCTTTTGGGTGTTTCCAATGTGGGAGACTGCATCCCGTGGCTTGCTTGGATTAACAGTATCACTGGACTCAATGCTAAAGTGGACAAAGTTGCTAAAGAAATGGATGAGTTTCTTGGGGGAGTAGTGGAAGAACGAATGAAACGCTGTAAACAAGAGAACGGTGACAGTAAACAAGAGCAAACGCAGGACTTCGTGAATATTCTGCTTGAAATTCAAAGAGAGAACGCAACTGGCTTCTCTTTTCAAAGTGACACCGTCAAAGCCCTCCTATTGGTAAAAATTAACTTTTGGTTTTTAATTTAAAGTTTAATTTGATCGGATTGCTAAGTGTTGGATTGATTATTTCGTGGCCTGATTTAGTGTTTTGAAGACTAAAAGCAGTTCTTGCACATGAGGAAAGGGCTCTAACCTATGGCGATTCTAGTAAAAAAAAAATGGCTAGAGAAACAAAAGTATAATCTTTTGTATCCACAAATAGTCCACAAATTCTTAAAAGGGTGACAGATTGAACTAAAGAATGACTTCCTTTTATATTGTTCCAGTTGAGGATCTTCAGTTTTGTATATTGTTCTAGTTGAGGATCTTCAGTTCAATTTACCCGAAAGGACTTCATCTGAGCAGTTTTCGATAAAACTGTACATATACAAGTTTTATCAAAAATTACTCAGATCAAGCATTTCCGTGTATTATTATTATTATTATTTTTTGACGAATCTACTCGTTGGACCTTTAAAAATATTTAACGGTTTGGATCGTCGAAATTCGATCCCAAACAAAAAATTCCGCACCACAGAGTTTAAGGTAGCCCTTATTTGATATTTACTATATATGTGTGTGTAAGAAGTTTCCTGTGAGGGCTCCCACATAAAAAAAAAGTGCGGGAAAACAGTTGTAAGCTGTTGGATCCCATGCCCTTCACGCGATCCAACAACTCACAACTGTTTTCTGGCACTTTTTTTTTGTGAGGTAGCCCTCATAGAAAACTTCTTAATATATATATAGGTTCCACTTCTAGTCTGGACTCCGGTCTTCCAGACCTCCGTGATCCGAGCATTTTCTTGACGATCCGATCCATCCAATGTGTTCAGAAGGTGTTTTCAAGGATCCATGCGAGAAATCTTCAAAAAAAAATACCGAGAACGGCTTGATCCAAGCAGTTTTCTCAAAAACTTTATATTTATAGTTTTTGCGAAAACTGCATGGATCAAGCCCTTCCCGGTATTTTTTTTTTTGAAGATTTCTCGCGTGGACCCTTGAAAACACCTTTTGAACACATTGGACGGTTCGGATTTCCCAAAAACAATTTTTAACGCGAAAAAATTACATTTTTTCTTATTAACGGGAGTCCTTACTAGAAGATTTACCTATATATATATGATGACGAAGGAACCATCCCACAATAGGGCCACTAATTGGACCCAACTGTAGAGCATACACTTCTGGGCGACCGACCCGACCCAACCCGCTAGGTAAATCTTGGTACCGCCCTGGAGAGGAGTCTACCCAAATCTAGGCAAAGCCCTTCCCTTTCTGCTGGGGCAAGCCCAAGGGTGGTTCATTATCTTTTTGTTATCGACCCTTCATACTCTTTCTGTGGTAATGTAAATCTTAATCAGGATTAAAAAAAATCTTAGTCAGGATTAGCATGTTATTGTTATTAGCTATTCCTAGATTCTGACAAATCATTGGAGTCTGTACTTTATTTATTTTTATTTTTTTTGGTTTGGGAGGCAGATGTTTAGTTTAAGTCCAGATACTCAACCTGTTGGTTGAAGAGTAGAGGAGAAGTCAGTGCTCGTGCCTTAGTTTAGATTTGGATCATGGAAGGTATAAACATGCATATCTTGTTTTCATTTAGTTGTCATTTTAGCTCACATGTTGCATGGTTTCGTAGTTTAATCCTTCATTAGGGCAGTTTTTATAAAATTTAAATTTTCTCAAGTCTTTGAGTGTGTCTTTTGGCCATCAGTGGGAGAAACAAAGTCTTTCTGAGACATGAAATCTTTTGCATCAAATCACATAGTGGCACTACCTTAGCACTGGTAGCGCTGTGCTAATGTTGTGTGACGTCATGTAGCGCTACCTTGGCGCTGGTAGCGCTGCAGTAGCACTATCCCTTGGGTTGAGTTGCACTTCCTTGGCGCTACCCTGCGCTAGGTAGAGCTATACTTCACTTTGGGCTTTATTTGCATTGCGATACCGTGGCACTAGCTTGTGCTTGCTAGCGCCACACCTTTTTTACCCCTTTTTGCTTATGTGTTGTATTTTGATTGATTCAATTTAAGCGTATGTTTCGCTCTTTTAGGACACAACTATTGCATTAGCCCACTGTAACCATGTGGTTTTGTGCATTAAAATGATTTAAACTTTGTGTTTGATCATTTTATTTCTCAATAACATGGATAAAGTTTCACCACTACAAAAATTGTTAAAGATGACTCACCAAAATTTGAAACAATGATAGTTTTTGTAAAACTGCCATCGAAAATACGAGGGTAGAGTTTTGATGTTAGCCTATCCTAAAAACTGTCATCTTTGCGATATAAGATGACGGTTTAGAATAAAAGTGACATTATTATCTCTTTCTTAAATGTCAATTTTTGTTTAAAACCGACAATAAAACGAGGCACTTCTAGAAGCCCATATGGAAAACTCGCCACACAAGTGCCACAGGGGCGCCACTGGGCGGCCACACGAGAGCCACGTGTTCGAACTAGAATTGGATTTTTTATTTTTTTAGAATGAAGTATAGATAAGATGACGGTTTAAAAAAGTCATCGTTTATTGCAAAAATGACAGGTTTACACCGTCATCTTATTACAAAGATGACAAGTTTACACCGTCATCTTATATGTTTCAATAACGTTTTTTGACTGTCATAACAAATCTAGACTTTTAATGTCACCTCCAAAGATGACAGTTTTAAAACTGCCATCTTTTGTGTTTCATGACACCTTTTGACTGTCATAATTTAAAGTTTTTGTAGTAGTGTTTAATCATTTTATTTGTCAACAACATGGATAGTTGAATTGTAATGGTGTTGGATTAATTTTTAATTGCTCATCCAATTCACCCCCTCTAAGACTGTTCATTCTGTAATTATCATAAACATGCCAACCACAAATGGTTGAAGTATTCCATTGCTATAATCCACATCAAAGTATTTTGAAAGCTAATTAGCAGAAAATTGATATACTGTCTAGGTTGTTCATTGGACTGCTGTCACACAATAGAACAGGAGGTGGCTGCTTTGATTTTAATATTGTTTTCCACCATATTAAGAAGTGTAATGATCCTAAGTCCCACATCAACTATGTATGGGCTTGGCCATGTGTATACATGCATTGGGCACCCTCTCCTCGTAAGCTGGTTTTCAAGGAATTTGTCAGAATCTCCCTATTTTTTCTACGTGTCAATAACATTCCGAAGAAATAATTACTAGTGTTTGATACAACATTTAGTTTGTCAATGTCTTACTGATCAATGTTATCGTAAATATTTGTTCTTTCTTCCTTTTAGCCATTTTGCTCCTTTCTTTTTCACTTTTGGTCCTTTCTTATAGGACATGCTTGGTGCTGGAACCGACACTACATCCACAGCTCTTTTGTGGACGATGACTGAGCTCTTAAGGCACCCACAAGTCTTGAAGAAGCTGCAGAATGAGGTGCGGGAAATAGCCAGAGGCAAACCAAACGTAACTGACGATGACTTGGATAAAATGCACTACTTGAAAGCAGTGATCAAAGAAGCACTTCGGATGCGTGCTCCCGTGCCATTACTCGTTCCTCGGGAAGCAATCCAAGATGTCAGGGTAGTGGGCTATGACATCGCGGCTGGCACCCAAGTGCTAATCAATGCTTGGGCAATCGCAAGAGACCCCTTGACGTGGGAGGATCCCGAGGAGTTTAGGCCAGAGAGGTTCTTGAACAATTCAATAGACTTAAAAGGGCATGATTTCGAGTTTATTCCCTTTGGTGCTGGCCGGAGGGGTTGCCCTGGTATCCTTTTCGCCATGAATGTGAATGAGCTTGCATTGGCGAATGTTGTGCACAGCTTTGATTTGTCATTGCCTTGTGGAGAGGATTTGGACATGGGTGAAGTCAATGGTTTAGCTATCCACAAGAAAACACCTCTAATTGTTGTTGCCACTCCTTACTCTTGCTAGGGCAATAGACTCTGCTATGCTACTGTAGCTCTACATGAATAATGTTGTCTTCAATGGCCAGACCATTGAATAACCAGAGCACCTTTATGTGTGCTAGTGTTTGTGTGTACACAATATAAGTGAATTTCCTATCCTACTCAAGGCAAGTATGTGTTGGTGTTTTCTTTCAAAATAGCTTTGGGTGTTTTTTAAATATTCCGGTTCCTATTTTTAGTCTCTTTTTATTTGTGGGGAGTTGCAACTTTTTGTCTTTAAGCTTAAAATTGTTGTGTGGGTTATCTTCGTGGAGAGAAGTGACTTTTAGTTTATTATGCAGCTGTGTTTATTGTAGTTTTGGTTCAAAAGGTGTGCCTTTTGCTAATTATCAATTTTGGTTCAAAAGGTGCATTTTACCGAATGGTTGCCAGCATGGTGATCAAAAGGTGTTCTGTTTGAATGGATACCTTCTATTAATCCTATGACCGAATTTCATTTTCGTGGGGCTGCTAAAGGGCAACCAAATGTTGCCTTTGTTTATTCAAAAGGTGTTTAATTCCTACGGAATGGTTGGCAGTATATGGGTGCCTTATCGCATATGAATGGCTGCCTGGTGAGCAGGTGTTTCGAAGGCTTAGGGCGAGAACAAGGCATTTTGCTTATTTTGTGTTCTCTTGCCTTGCAAGAAACAAAACATAGTGGTTCTTGATTTTCTTATTTTCATATAGCGCACATTCTTTCTGTTTTCGTTTGTGCAAACGCAGACAAAAAGAACTTCGAGTTCGGTTTTATTGTATCTTGAAGGCGGATATGCTGTGACCTGGTGCACACCGTTTGGTGGGGGTAAACACTGTCTTTAGAAAAACGTTGTTTCGACGTACTCGAATCGTTTTTGCTGAGCAAGTCGGAGTAGAAGAGACGATGCCATCATCAACATATTTTTAAGACCGAATTTCCAACAGTATGTGTAGTGCTTTTAGGACCGTAAACCACAAACAAACGCACACACCAATCACTCCTTACTTCAGCTAGTATCGTTTCTTTGATACCTCTGGTTGTTGTCTAGCGAGCTTACTTGCACATCGACTAGCATTTCTAGCCTAAACAAGGCCCATTCTGTGTGAATTTCTCCTAATAATTAGTGACGTTTATATCTCTTATTGCTTCATCTAGTTTTACCAGCTAGAATATGTCTGATTGCCATCACCGCAATGGCATGCTCAGTTGTTGTTTGTCTTCTGATTTTCCACATGTTTAGTGAAAATTGGCTCTCTCTCTCTCTCTCTCTCTCTCTCTCTCTCTCTCACATGTTGAAGTTTCTTTTCAGAAATTTATTTGACTAATTAATCCCATGATAAACTTGTAACCTTTGTATGTTGTCACGCTCACCAAGTATTATGACCTTTTTTCCAGATCAGAATGGGACGCATTTGTTCAAAAGCAAATCAGCTATGCTAATTCATGCAGAAAATTAAACTTGAAGGTCTAATAACTGATGGACAAAAGCAGTTTTCTTTGTTCACTTGGAGGTGGCTGAAGACCATTCTAAGAAATACTGACACCAAAGACTACGTGGTTTGTCCTTCATTCAGATTCTTCACTTGGAGGTGGCTGAAGACCATTCAAATAAAATGATGGAAAACAAAACACCTATTGATATCTTACCTAAGCCAAATTTGAGACGGCTCCTAGTTGCCATAAAAGTCCAATTATTTTTTCCGAAAGGTCACCAATAATTTGAAATGTGGGCATCCACAAATATTTCATTGTATCAGTATCAGATTCATGAATTTTCTAATGCACCTAAACAAAATGAGCACCAGATTCTTCAATTGGAGGTGGCTCAAGACTTTTCAAAAGAAAATGATAGAAAACCTGCCCATTGCTTTATCTATGTGAATTTTGGATTTAGTTCATTGGAATTGAACAGCCACTTCTTCTATGTGAGGTCACCATGGCACCTTATTCCACATTTAAGAATGAAAAAGTGATTCTTGACTAATTAACAGGCATCTTTTCTTTCTTTCTTTTTTGTGGTGATGGGATAATGTCTGTAACAAATCACCCCTCTACCACACAAAGACAAGGGTATCGATGTCCATACAGTTTTGCATTCGGAGTAGCATGACTTCTGAGCTATAGGATCCTTGAAAAGGAGATTTTCTAGGAAGATAGCAACACACTACTCGAGTAGAAACTGAAACTGAATCTTAACACACAAACATAGCTGTTAAAAAAATCAAGAAGCAATGTTGATATTGCATAGCTTATTCATATACGGTCTCCCTTTGCTCTTCCTCATATTTTTCCTTCACAAGATCTTCTCCAAAACTACTCACAAAAACATCCCACCTTCTCCGCCAAAGCTCCCACTTTTCGGGAACCTCCACCAACTTGGCCCCTTTCCCCGCCGCTCACTCAGATCACTAGCTCAAAAATACGGACCGTTTATGTTGCTTCACTTTGGCAATGTGCAATCACAGAAATGGACTTGATGATTGCTATGAAAATTGAGACAGAAACCATAAATCGAGCTGAAACCTACAAAAAACTTCCAAAAGTCATTATATTACTGTTGTGAAAATGTTGGCACATGTAATCTGTGAAGAGGGGTAAACATTTTGGAACGGAAAATCTGAATCATCCCAATAAGGAAATGAGTTCGTTCATTCAAATAATTCCTAACTTATCACGAGCCTTGCGGATGAAACTAGAGAAACAACAATTTGAACAAGGGAATTAATTCCATTAGTAAACCAACGAGAATTTTAATACTTTCAACACATTCTTGCATAAAGAGATGGTGTAAGAGCTGCTACACTTATACATAGTCTAAATCTAAGTGACCCCTGACAACAGTCACTATTGCTCCTCACATATTTTGGTATTACCTTAACTTACTAATTCTCGACACACTTAATCGAACCATTGAAAGCCTATCAAAGTTTGGTAAAAACTAATTTATGAATTAATTAATGCTGCCCCAATTGATTGGGACATAAGGCTTGGTTTGGTTTGGTTTGGTTTGTCAAAGTACTAAGTAGGTCACAGGACTGAAATCACATAATGTTGCAATGATTCATAATCTGTTTTCATGGCAGTGTCCTAAAATATATGGACAGGCTCCTATTTTGTCTCATGGTTTTTCTTTTCTGCTAGGATATGTTAGTTGCTGGAACTGATACTACGTTCACAGCTCTAGGGTGGACGATGGCAGAGCTCTTAAGACACCCACAAATCATGAAGAAACTGCAAAATGAGGTGAGGGAAATAGCCAGAGGCAAACTGAACGTAACCGAGGATGACGTAGACAAAATGCACTACTTGAAAGCAGTAATGAAAGAAGCCCTCAGGCTTTGTACCCCCGTTCCCTTGCTGATTCCGCGAGAATCAATCCAAGATGTGAACGTAATGGGCTATGACATTGCGGCCGGCACACAAGTTCTTATCAACGCTTGGGTGATTGGAAGAGACCCGTTGTCATGGGAAGATCCAGAGGAGTTTAGGCCAGAGAGGTTCCTGAATTCATCAATAGATTTCAAAGGCCAAGACTTTGAGTTAATCCCCTTTGGTGGTGGCCGGAGGGGTTGCCCCGGTATCCTTTTTGCTGCAAATGTGAATGAGCTTGCATTGGCAAATGTTGTGCACAGGTTCGATTTTTCATTACCAGAAGCAGGAAGTTGGGAAGATATGGACATGAGTGAAATTGCTAGTATAGCTATCCGCAGGAAAACCCCTCTTCTTGTGGTTGCAACGTCTTACTCTTGCTAGTTTCATGTAACTTTTCCAGCCAGTCCAGCAATTTTCACACAATGTAAGAGATTCGTATGGATAACAATTTCATGGATAGCCCTTGTTATCATGGATAGCCCACACTTGTGAGAGAACTCTAGGAGCTGTCAAGGACATGTTACTGGAGAGGATACGTTACCTTTCATAAAGTTTGCTATTAGGGGCGGCTGCATATTTAGTTGACAGTAGTCAAATGGCACCCTAAAGATTTATCTTCCATTTATATAATTGTGGCAAATTACTTATTTACCCCACTTAATATGTGAACACCTTTGCCACAGCTTTAGAAACGCTGAACCCACCCCAAACTTTGCACACGACTCCACCACAGCTGAACCACTTTCTTATGAATACCAAGACCAATGCCTTGCAGTGGCTTTTTTCCTTTTAATAGGAAAAATCCGGAATTTAATCGTGCATTTCATGTATGCACATAAGTTGTCTAGGAAAACAAGTACACGCATAACCACTGCCAAAAGCTATACCATGGGAGAAATGTTGTGAGTGTAATCTTGATTGGTGTGGGCCAAGCATGTGAGGTGTTGAGAAACTGAAAAATCCTAGTTTGCCTAGGTTTTTAGTCTCTTATAAAAAACAATCCACCAATATGATAAGAATTAATTAAACAATAGGAAGCAATAAAAAAAGAGAACGCCAAAATATACGTGGAAAACCCCTGAAAGGGTAAAAATCACGGGAAGGAATCAAATACTATAAAACATTGTGCGGTTACAAGTAATCTTACCCTACGATTCTGAACCCTCACCAATTGTTCTAAAAACTACTTGCCGAATCCACGTTCACCACACCCAGTGCCTTGAATCCACAAGCCTTCCACTAACCTTCGGAAATCCACCGAAGGCCCACTCAAATAGTTTAATCAAAGTTTATAAAATTTCTTGGAGATATGCTTGTTGCTCAATGATCCATCGATCTTCTTTTTACTCCAAGATTCCAGCCAAAGACCCCCTTCAATATTTTCTGAGATTAAGAGGAGTTCTGGAGCAGCTCTCTCATTTGTGGTAATCAATAAACCCTAACAGACTTGTTATTTGTAAGCTGTTGAAAAACAGACAAGTTGCTCAAGCAACTCCCATAGCCTATCGAGCATTCTAAAAGTTCTCATATATCGAAACCTTGATTTCCTGAATAAATGTTGTCATATATCGCAACCCCTTAATTTCCTTGATCTTCTTCCCTTATTGAAGTTGCTAAATATTGAAACCTATGATTGCCTTGATCTCCTTTGATTTTCTTCCACCTAAAAACTCGATCTTTCAATTACAAAATATTGATTTCCTTCCACTTCCTAAACAGACACTCTAAATTAAAAATAAATAAAATACAACTCATTAAATAGGGATACAAATAAATGTGTTTTGTGATGCAGAGCGCCTTATGAACTACAGAAAAGACGTGCTACAATTGAACACAAACAAGAAAGTTTAGAGAAAACGCTCTCTAGACTCTTTTATCATTCAATAATACTCAAAAACTGTCTCGCCCTTAAGGCTTACAACTTATTAAATAGGAAATCGGAAACCCTATTTGATTTGCTCCGAAAAGGAAGCCAAATCAATTAAAAACGCAAAATTACCAAAAATGGAAAATTTGAAAATAATAGCGAAATAAAAAACTAGAGAAAATTCTAGAATGTTTCCCAAAAGCGCAGCTTAATTCGGATTTTCCTTGCCCAAGTAATTGACAAGTCAAATCTTTCCTTAAACGGCAAATTTGGACATTCGAAGGCCTAAACAGCGACGAAAGCCCGAAAAACGACGCACACCATGTCCATAGGCGATGGGTCTTGATCGTTGGGCCGTTTCGGGTCCGACCCAAGTGGGCCCAACGCAAAATTCCACAGTGGCATAATTACGATTTTGCCACCCGAGGCTTAAAATGCCAAAAATATTCTTCCTCCATGGCTACTGCATCATTTTGTCGTGAAATTCGCCAACACAGACGGACCGTGGCCTATGGTCCTAACAAAAACAAATGAATAGTGTGAATTCAAGGTACTGGGCAAGTCAGTAAAGATGGGCTCAGAAGAGCTAATAGGGAAGATGGGAGATGATTGAAGGAATGGGGTCCAAGCCAACTATTTAGTCGGTGGAGTAAATGCGTTAGGTTGCATGGGCTGAAAATTGTATTCTTCATGTATAAACATGTGTATGTGCCGTGTGATTCTGTGGGAAAAGAAGAAGAGAAAAGAGACCAAAGAGAGGAGAGAGCAAAGACGTGGGAAGCCCCTCCAAGGGGTCTCCCCCACCAGTAAAATGTAAGTGCGTGTGAGAGTGTGAAATATGTGAGTAGTGTGTTTGTATTTATGAAAGAATTAATAAAATTGTGTTGAGTTTGTGTGTGAATTTCTCTCTTTTACCCACCAACAAGAAAGTCGTGGTAGGAGAGAGTCAAAGAGAAAACTTCACAAACTTCCTGTTTCCACTTTATTGTATATACAGAATCATGTAGGCAAATATATGTTCCGATTCCTTGGGTTTGGGAAGGGTAAAAGTAGTCGCCAAATTATCAGTTGTTACACACTTGCACAAATGAGGGCATCACTTGGTGGAACATATTTTGTGATTCAGAAATGGAGCAAGTTCTTCTCTTTAAGGCTTTCAACATTATCCTTGAGGGTCACCTGCAGAAGGGTAAAATGGATACCCAAACTTTCTGCCTTCTTCTTGGACACCTGGTAGGGTGGCACAGCAAGATTTTCATCTTCGCCTCTGTCATAAAAGGCCCACACAGCTCTGCTTTAAGATAGTTCCTTTGAATACAGAATGTTGATATCTTAAATTGTAAGTGAAAAGAGATTTAATAAGAGTACCTTCCAAGCAAGGAAAGAAGCTTGAACGTTGCTTTTGAACAGTCAAATAGTAAAAGGTGAAATTTGTTCCTATATTGGCCACATCCTAGGATCAAACTACCACATAATCCTTTCTGTTTGTTTAGGGGTTGAATATCAACTTCAGGTAACTACGATGGCACTGCAAACAATTTCATACAGTTCATAAATTCAATGCTATGGTATGTGGTGTGATGCAGACCGTGAAGTTAAGAGAATAATGCAGAAATTTCCTAAAATTGTCAGATGCTTTCTGAACCTTCTTGAGCCTATTTGTATCTAAAATTAATCTGTCATTTAGTAACAAGATTACAAGCTCATCACCTTCGGATTCTACACCTCCTTGAGCCCATTTGTATCTAATATTAATCTGTCATTTAGTAACAAGATTACAAGCTCATCACCTTCGTATTCTACGTCATAAAACTGGACTACCCGGACTTTTACTCATGCCCAAGCAAAGATTTGAGGACAAAAAAAGACTAAAACAAATGCAGACAATATCGAAGAATCAATGTTAGGTAACTCGTGACTTCAGTTTCTTCTGCTAACCTTTCAAGAAGGTTGAGAGCAGGGTAAAATTTGTGCAAAATATTCAGAGCCTGAGAAGAGTTTGCTACTTGCCCAACTAACAATATCTGCCACTAGCTGAAGAAACCTCAAATGCATGACTATGTGCTAAAGCGACATCTCTAACATCAACATATCGATTGACTCCACTGGAAGAGGAAAAGTAAAAAATTATTAGAATTACCCAATTTTTTTGGGAAATATCCAACCAAAAGCTGGCTTAAGTCAGTTCCACTGACTTAAGTGACTATTAGCCAATGTGGAATAAACTCAACTGAACCTGATAAAGTGCTATTTCCTATTTAAGTGGTTTCAGTTAATAGTTTGAGAGTGCAGGCGATGTTCTTATGGAAACACTATTGTTTGAGTTCAATGAATAACTGGGCAATTATTGAGCAAGCCTATTTAAACAAAGGTAATTTTTAGAAAGCATTGACTTCCAAGGAAGCTTTTTGTGTAAACTTCCGTGGATTTTCTAGCAGGGGCTGAATTTCTGACCAAATCATACACAACTATTTTGTTTTCGTCTTCTCTTTCTGGAGTGGTCCCTTTCAAGAAGATGACAGTCCAAGGCAATTTTGATGAGTAGGTGTGAAGAGTAGGTAGTACTGCTAGAGAGTTTTGAGGCCCCGTTCCACTAAGTGGATCTTTTGGATTTTTAGCTTTTTGCGCTTTACGGAACAAGTCATTTTCCTCACATACGTGATACATCAATTAAAAAACCAAAAAATCCAGCTTGGTGTAACAGGCCCCCTGAGTCTTTTCTTAGAGTTTGTGTGTAATTACAATGTTTCTTTCCAGCTCAAAGTTTACAAGGGAGAAAGGAAATGTCGAACTTTCTGCCATTGATGAAGCAACAATTAGCACCACAACCGAAATTGATTATTGGAAATCCCCTTTTGCTCTCCTTTCTAATCTTGATTTCAGTTACCTTACTCTTCAGGAAATGGGCCTGGATCGTTAATCCAAGTAGCACCACCAAAAACCTACCACCATCACCGCCAAAGCTCCCATTCATAGGCAACTTGCACCAACTGGGCTTGTTAGCACACCGTTCTCTCCAATCCTTATCTCGAAAACACGGGCCCCTCATGCTTCTTCAAATCGGCAGTGTTCCAGTCCTGGTAATTTCATCTGCAGACGCAGTCAGAGAGATCATCAAATTCCATGATCTGGCCCTATCAAACAGGCCGAAACTGCGCGCAGCAAAGCGTCTACTCTACGATTACAAGGATGTGTCCATGGCGCCTTACGGTGAACTATGGAGACAGTTGAAAAGCATTTACGTACTGCAGCTTCTCAGTAACAAGAGGGTTCAGTCCTTTCGCAACGTGAGAGAAGAAGAAACTGCTTTCATGGTGGAGAAGATCAGGGAGTTGGGTTCGAAGTCGATGCCCGTGAATTTAAGCGAGATGTTTATGGACCTTACAAATGATGTGGTTTGCAGAGTGGTTCTTGGGAAGAAGTACGGAGAAGGAGAGAGCGGTAATGAGTTCAAGATGCTGTTGAGGGATTTGGTTACGTTAGTGGGTAGTTTGGACATCGGGGATTTCGTTCCATGGCTCGGTTGGGTGAATCGGATAAGCGGAGTTGATGCTAAAATCGATAGAGTTGCTAAAGGGTTTGATAAGTTCCTGGAGGGGCTTGTCGAAGAGCGTTTGAAATTGAATAGTGATGGTGGTGATGACAGTGAAGGAAACAAGAACTTTTTCGATATTCTGCTCCAAATTTACAAGGATAGTTCCAGTGGCATTTCTATTGACAGGGATTGCATCAAAGCTCAGATATTGGTCAGTCTCTGTATATGGCACTTCTATTCAAGCTGAAATTATTGACAATAATTCTTGATTGTTTCAAGCGTTTGCCGTACAACTTCTGAAAAGACTTGAGGATAATCCTTGTGTTGGTTGCATCCAATAAAACGTTTCAAATTATTAACTAATGTTCTCCTTCTTGCAGATTGCGTTTGCAGCTGGAACGGATACCACCTACACATTTCTGGAGTGGGCAATGTCAGAGCTATTACGAAATCCTCGAGTCATGAGAAAAGTACAAGATGAGGTAAGGGAGATTCTTTCATTAAATCGCAAGGTTGAGATTGCTGAAGAGGATTTGGAACAAATGCATTACTTGAAAGCAGTGATCAAAGAAGCTCTCCGTCTTCATCCTGCGGTACCATTACTGGTTCCACATGAAGCGAGGGAAGATACCAGAATAATGGGTTATGATATAGATGCTGGAACAATGGTGATCACCAATGCTTGGGCAATCGGAAGAGACCCCAACACTTGGGATGAGCCGGAAGAGTTTAGGCCTGAAAGGTTTCTGAATTCTCCTATAGACTTCAGAGGCCATGACTTTCAATTGATTCCATTTGGTGCTGGAAGGAGAGGTTGCCCAGGAATCTCTTTCGCAACAGTTATTGGTGAGCTTGTTTTTGTGAATCTGTTACACAAGTTTGATTGGTCATTGCCTGGTGGAGCCAAGGGGGAGGATTTGGACATGAACGAATGCACTGGCGCTATTGCCCACAGAAAATTTCCTCTTCTTGCGATTGCAACTCCATGTTGACAGTTAGTGTAATTTTCCTCTGTAATCATATATGTTGTTTACACACTATTGGTTGAAATTATAGACGATGAATCCACCTATGCCAAAATCCTGGGGAAACAAGCGGCGATCAAGATCATTACTAGTGTTATATGGACAATAAAACGTGGAAGGATGTGCAGAAGATTTTAGGTACTGCATGCAGCGATCTCAAACATAGTTGAAGGAAATCTCATCTCCTTTCGATACGATGAAATTGTTAGGATGTGTCTTTTTCAATTTTCCTTTCACATTGTTGTCAGTTGTCTATATCTAGCTAATGAACTTGATTCCCTCACTTTCGAGCAAACCCTTTTCCAACCATTCCGTTCTTGTTGCCCGTGTAATACTAGGACTCAATACAACATACTCCTATCTGCATAGGGCAGGAGTATCCGTCTGATTCAAAATTCTGTGAGTTCAGCATTTGTGAATTCCTTCCCAAAATGAACATAAAACAGAATAAACTGCTCCAGGTTTTTAATTAGCTTGTTGATTGGGCAATGAGCTTGGACCTCCATCCTGATAAGCATGATCTAAGTAAATTTTATGAATAAACACTACCTAGTCGGGGTCTCATTCCTATGCTATGAGGATCGCCTGAAAAAGTCCTTTCTCCTTTGAGAAGGGACCTTTCAAATGTCCTTCATCATGAATATATTAGGCCATTCATGCCAAGTGAAACTTCAACAAAAACACTCTTTCTTTTGCTTTGTTAAAATGCTAGAGAAATATTACCTAGATTGCTTTGTTTCTCAAATATTTCAGCTGGAAAGATCACTTCCATTGCAGCCACTGCAGCTCATGTGTACGGAGAGGCCATCAGATTGATAGCCCTTTAGGACAGGAGATGACAGCTCACTATTATCTTCTTTCTTCAAGATATTGAACATAGGGTATCAAATAAAAGCTTGGAAAATCCAAAAACTTACTACTCAAAACCCATGTGATATTTGTATTTTGTGAATGCATTACTTGCCATATATTAAGCTTGAAAGATGGTTTCTTGATCTTCATTGGCCTTTTGCTTATCAGAGACTCTGTTTGTATGCTACAAATGTGTAGTCTGTAAAATTTGGGCTTGTTTAACACAAGACGACACACTTGTTTGCCCGCTAATGTACCTGTCTTTAATGTGAGAATTAATGCTTTCTCTGTGTCCGTAGTTGTAGTTTGGAATTCGTTGTTCATATTGGTTCAGTAGATCCAACCATTTGCGCACAGCTTCTTTTTACGGTCTAATGGTATTAGATGGTATATCTGATTATTGTCACTGTTGGAGTTGTCATTCCATTTGCACCTCGGAAGCTACTGAGTATGAGCAAAGTGATATATAGTGCACAAGATTTATGCTTCAACAGCAGACTGTAAACTTAAAAGTACTCATGCTTTGTGTAACTGTACAGCTGAATTTTCTCTTCTTTTCCAGCTTGAAGCACTTCTCTGCTTGCAGATACAGATTTCAACGGGTTCATTAGGCCACAATACGGTCCACTTACCCGATAAGTAAACACAATCACAATCAACACTAACTTATGTTTCTAGTGCATCACACGTTTTCTTGAAAAGAACAAAGAAAATAAAACACGCCACATATTTTTCAGCGAAATTGTCCGCACATCCATTGTATACAAGGACAAAAGGGCCAATATCATGTGATCCCCATTATATATATATATATATATATATATATATATATATATATATATATATATATATATATATATATAGGGAGAGCTTCTCCTCCGGACTCCGGACTTCCGGACCTCCATGATCCGAACATTTTTTTGACGATCCGATCCGTCCAATGTGTTCAGAAGGTGTTTTCAAGGGTCCACGCGAGAAATCTTCAAAAACAAATACCGGGAAGGGCTTGATCCAAGCAGTTTTCGCAAAAAATTTATAGTTACAGTTTTTGCAAAAATTGCTTGGATCAAGCCCTTCCCGGTATTTTTTTTTGAAAATTTATCGCGTGGACCCTTGAAAACACCTTCTGAACACATTGGACGGCTCGGATTTTCCAAAAATAATTTGCAACACAAAAAAACTCACTTTTTTCTTATTTTCGGGAGGTTTGGACTAGAAAATCCACCTATATATATATATATATATATATATATATATATATATATATATATATATATATATAATTGTAACATATCAAGGGATTGAGGACTAAATTAAAAGTTGCATCTATGGGACAGTAGGGAGTGGACCATTTTTAAAATTATGAGGTCCTAAGCGTTATTTTGAGATATAGATGCCTAACAAATCTCAAAAATCATGCTTTTCTTTATTTGGTTTAAATCTGCTGTTTCACTTAAAAGGAAGAGGAAACCTCCACCCCTTCATACGTCCCACACAGGCCATCCTGTCCCCCATCTCGTCGGCCTTCGCCGCTCATCCCATCGGCCATCCCGTCCTCCCATCCTGTTGGCCTCAAACCTCCCATTCTAGTGCTCAATCTGTGATTCAGAATCGATCATTCAAATGATGCGCTCGACCAACAAAGAATCATGACACGTGACAAAATTAGATCGAGTTCTTGACTAAGGTGGTCATGGCGTAGAGCGCTTCACGTTGATCTAAAGTTCATCACTTCATGTTGGTGGTGAGGATCCAGTATTCTTTCCTCTTTAATTTAGTTTTCAATTTTTTTCCTATTGTTTCTAATCGTAAGACTGGGGTATTCAAACTGATTTTTTCAAATAATCCCATCATTCTCTGATAAAATTACCATAAATGTTGAGTAATTAACAGCTCTCATTTTTTTTCCCGGTAGAGATGGTGGCTATATTTTGTTGTTAACTAGTAGTAGTTATGTGGTTGAGATTTACCCAATATTTGTTGATGGGAGCAGCTTGGATTCATTTACAAATTCATAGAGATCATTAGTTTTATCATTACTCATATACAAATTTGCGTTCGCTTGAATTTACCATGTTTAAATATATTTTTTTACCATGATTCAGGGTGATAGAACAAATTGTTGTGTAAATTTGGCTCCTGACAATGGTAAAAACGTGAGAACATTGTTAAATTTATAAAATGGCCATGGCAAATATGATTGCAAGCTAAACACGTGCGGATCTTTGCTTGTTGTGGGTTTGTTGGTAATGGTGGCCTAGGTACAGTCGATTATGGTGGCTTTGAAATCTTTTTGCTTTGATTTATTCCCATCAGATAATGAGAATGTAAATTTTCATGGTTTTCTCTGGAATTTCATGGTAGATCGTGGTGAATTCGGTACGATTATATTGAAAGGGACAAGAAAGCATTGCATTCATATATTACCATGAAAATTGATTATTTACCATGTAATTTTTCATTATTTATGTTGGGTTAAATATGATTATTTACCATGAAATTCGATTTGATTAACCATGGTAAATAATTTGTACCAATTTTTGTTTTCCAAGAATCATGGTAAATATATTGAATTTAATACATTAAATTTACCATGACTCGGGATTGATTTGAATGTATCCAGAAAATATGGTAAAAGTAAGTGCATTACAGAATCATGATAAATTGGTACTAGTTTAAGTTTACCCTGAGATCATGGTAAACATGATAAACGTATTTGTTTTGAATGGGAAAGTATAGGTTTGTAACATTAATTTGAATACTAAATTAAGAAAAGATTTTGTGTTTTTGGGAAGAATAAATAAAAATTTGAACTTTCCCATTTATCCTTTTTAAATGATAAGTAAACCAAATCCCACCTAATTAGGAAAACTACATCCCACCTAGTTAGGCAACAATATTTATGTATCTTAATACTTATCACCAAAAAAGGTAGATAAGGTATTTTACAAGTGAAAAGGATGAAAGCATAACCATTCAAAATGACAAGGATGAAAACTTACATATAACCTCTAAATAGGGTGATTATTTAATTACCTCAAAAAAAGTTACTACGTACGCTTTTAGGTCATATATATTTGTGTGACAAGCTATCTCTGATTGACTGCTAATTTTTTCAGTGAATGGAGGCTGCACAATCAGCCTTGGCTGTACAGTTGAATTTTAGGAGTGCTAATTTAATATAGTTTAAATTTTGTTTGAAGACTCAACCAATCTGTTATGAACACCTACCAATTTAAGTAATTCATAGATGAACACCTAACATATTTGCTCGAACAAAACTCACACTCATAATAAATTAAAGAGATTTGAAAAAACAAATGAAAGAAGAAGAAGAAGAATCTATTGACATAGGAATCATGCTCTTCCTTCTCTCTCTATATCCATTGCCATGGTCTAAATTTAGTAATTGTGTATTTATGAAATTACGTGGATTAAATTTCTTTGTTTGTTTGTTTAGCCTAAATTATAGAATTATGGACAAGCTTAAAAAAATTAAACTACGTTGCAAAACCTATTAACTATAAAAATCTTTCTTCGAATGCAAGACTCTGATGGAAAATCTCAGTATATCGCCACAATTTCTTTCAAAAGGGTATTTATATATTAATATGTTGGTTTAATAATATAGACGTAAATTCTCTCCATTCCTAAAAGATTGTCCACTGTGCAAGACGATAACTTAAAAAACGTTTGTTTTGTATATGTTTTCATTTTGTGTAGTAGACAATCTTTTTGGAATGGAGGTTATGTTCTTGATTGCACTAATTATACTAATATTTGAAATTTTGTGTATATATTGTTGGATGATAGAACTAATACAATTAACGTAATTTATGAACATCCTGATTCCTGCTACAAATTCTTGGAGCCGCTACTAAGAGTCAAAGGAGAATATCACTTATGGGTCGAGATTGATAATTTCATTTTTTCTGGGTCAAAATAGAATTTCACGCATTAGAATACACTGTATTAATTGTATCAATTCACTATATCGCATCAAGATAATGACACAGATACACCTATCCACCACACTCAAACACCACCCGCCTGGATGGCCCCGTATGATTGGTGCATACAAATTAATTTCAAAGTGTTTAATCTTGCAGTGTCACGCAAGCGGGTATAGTTTGGGGTGCGATGGAGAATGTGTCTCTAACATTATTGATCCCATCTAACAAATAAACAAGCACAAGTGGTGGTTAGCTCATGCAGTAGAGTTTTTGGATATGCCCCACATTACATTCCGAGATCGAGTCTCATACTCCCCTCCGCCATGTAATAGATTAGGAATGACAGAAAAAAAAAAAAAAAAAGGGGTCCACTAGCAAGGGCGGAGCTACCATATGTATAGGGTGGGCTTTAGCCTAGGGTAAAATTAAAAAAAAAAAAAAAAGACTAAAAATTTACATGTAAAATTTTTGTCCAATAAAAAATTAATATGGGTTAGCCCATATAAAAAAAAAATCATATGAATTAGCTTAAGGCAAATTAGATTCATTGCTCCGCCATTGACCACCAGTCTTAGGGTGGGACTGGAGTTGTTGGACCTGTCCTTTTTGCCAATTTTTTTACATATACCGGGTTTAAATGAATGACTGGAGTCATTCGTTTTATAGAACTCACTAAGTACTTCACCATAAAAAGTTTCATTGTTAAAATACTTTACGAGTTCTACAAAATGAATGATTCCAATCAACAATTTAGGTTTGGAATGGGCCCAAAAAATTGAGAAACTAGATGTCCTGTCCCTCCTTAGAACAAGAGATGATCTAGACCTGAAAAGAATACTATGTTCTACCAAAATCATCCGTTGTTGTTCCCTTTAATTTATAAAAAAAAAAAATCATACTATGATTCATGGTTGGCCTCTTCTTAGAGAAAGATGACAATCTTTGATGTTTTCTTGATCGTATTTTTTTCTTTCATCAATAAAATTCATGGTGACCAAGGATTTCCGTTCTTACAGCTTCACTCTATACAAGGCTCACAACGTGCATGGTTGTTGCCCACCCACCATTCAGCCTTTACATGCCAGCTAATGGCATGAAATTGATGGCAGCATGAAATTTTTGGCCTGGTTAGACTTAACTGTTTCCGATTTGACGGTCCAATCACATATTAACAACTGTACTGGTCTCATTTAATGACCATTATCATGTGCTTCTAGGGCACATATTAACAAAAGTCTTCTATTAATGGTAATATGTTAATTGTAATCCGTTTGACTTTCATTTCACCTACGCGCAGCATTCTTTGTGTGACTAATTAACTAAGAGCATTCTTATGTGGCTCTCTACTTAAACTCACCCCCAAATTAAATAAGCCAAAATCAGGCTCACCAAATGGTTGATCAAAGCTTCTAACTTTGCTACAGTACCGCACTAAATTTGATAGGGCACTGTTCACTCACCAGGATACTATTCACACACTGTTCATTTTTTTATATTACTTTTGGGGAGTAGGAGCAGAAAGAAAGAATAGTTTAATGCATTAAAGTTAGAATAGAGAGCTTGATTCTGTGAACTTTTGTAAAAGTGGCTTGCTGAATTGTAAAAGGTATTTTTGAAGTTAAATTTGGTGTAAAATTTGGTACTCCAGATGAGGATGCTCTAAGACTTGTGTACCAAAAAAACAATACCACCTTCCCTAATGAAAAATCCTTATCCTTTTGCTTCGCTTTCACTTCTCCCAGTCTATCTCACAGAAATTAAGGCTTTGTTCGGTTTGGGTTTTGAGAGAGGATTTGGGATAATGAGTAGAGAGAGATAGAAAAAAAAATTATTGGAGACCGTGCAGAGTGGGTCTCAAGACCCAAACCGAACAAGGTGTAAGGTCTTCGTAGATATCATAAAATATTTAGGGTTCCTTCATAGACTAAACAAAAGTACAATAATAGACAATTAATTAAATGTGCATTAATTTGGTCTAATTCTGTAATGGGACCATTCCAGACTCGTAATGATCTAAACCAAAAATTGTATTGAGGTTGATGCAAACTTAGGGTGAGTTCTCCAATGGATTTTATCAAGATTTTGATAAAATCAATCCCTTAATTTTATCCATTCGTGAAGACGTTTGATAAAATCTATAGATTTTTTAGATTTTTGAATGAAAAAATTCACAGATTTTATCACATGTCTTCACGAATAGATAAAATCAGTGGGTTGATTTTATCAAATGTTGATAAAATCCATTAGAGAACTCAGCCTTAATTTGTACGCAAAAAATATTGACCCGATTTAGTGATTGAATGTGACATAATTTTTTTTATTACCAAAAAAGAAAGATATTTTTCAAAGACAAATTGTCGGTGTGATTTTAGTTTTCCGTTTGATTTTAGCAACTCAGTTGCTAAAATCAACTATGATTTTAGCAAATGAGTTTAACAGGTGCTAAAATTATGATATTGAAATCAAAAAATGACGTGGTTCCGTGTATCATTTTTCGATTTTTTTCTCACCAAATTAAAGTACTCCTCGTGTACTTTAATTCGGCTTGAAAAAAATCGAAAAACGATAAACGGAACCACTTAATTTTGTGATTTGAAATACCTATGATTTTAGCAACTGAGTTGCTAAAATCAAACGGAAAACTACAATACCATACGTCATTGAGTGATCGAGTTACGTATGGAGAATAGAATTAATAAATATTTACAAGCACATGCGACGATTAATAAAACTACTCTTAGTTTTTACGTATACAAAAGAAAACTTCTCGTTACAATTCATGCCTTGAAGTCTTGAACAAATGTTAGGTCTCATTCAATTCATCGACAGAAAAATTGTAAAAATCAAAAAAGGGGGAAAGGGAAATTAATGTTTGGTCAAAAACCCTCTAGTTTTGTCCAGAAACAACGAATAATGGAAACGGGAAATGTTTTAGAGCACCGGATACAGGTAGGGACAAATTCAGGAATTCACCCCAGTGGGGGCACCTTGTTAATTATAATCGTGAAATTTTTCTTAGCAAATGATCTTGTTAAATTAAGACATTTATAGACTAAAAGTTTATAATACGTACTTTTTACTAAAAAAATATAAAAAAAAAATTAGCACACAATCTTAGACAACTTTTAGAGTATAATTTACCTTGACTTTGACAAATTTTCATAATGATCAAGATAATTTTTTAAAAAATATTTCCCCACAACAGTTAAAAATAAAGAAAATCAAAAGATAAATCTTCGAATAGACAAAAAAATTTATAAACCAATAATTATACAACCAACGAAAGTAGAAGCACAAAATTAACTCTACATTTTTATTTTTGGGATATATATGAGTGTATATGCTAAATATAGCATTATATTACATAATTATGCCAATATATATAATATAATTTAATTTTTTTAGTTTTGCATGGGGTCAGCAGGGGCACGTAATCCCTTGTCCTCTCCTTTGGTTCCGTCCCTGGATGGAGAGTTAACTCGTTCAAGGGTAATTTCGGAAGAAAATTTTGTTGCATCCTAGGGCGAGGAAAGCTTTTGTACCATTTGCAACTTCAAAATTCTTCATTTGGAAGAGTCAAAATAGCATTCCCTTCAACAAACATACTTTCTTCCGTTCCTTGGCTAAAATTTGTACATGTTTGAAAGTTAATGATCGAGTGAATTGTGTCAATTTCACTCTTTTTACCATTGTCTTCAAATATTTAATTAACAAATCAAATCATGATTGAAGGATAAAATTGGAAAGACAAGAATTATACAAAGCAATCATATGCTCCCGAAAATAGTTAGAAACTCCAAAATGGACTAACAAACACAGACGGAGGGAGTATATACTAATATATTACATCATTTGAAAGTGGGTGAATAAAATAAAGAATGTTTTTAAATTTTTGAATGATTTTTCGTATATGAATAACAAGAAAATGATTCTTGCGAAACTTGATGATAAATACATATACTCTCTCCATCCCCATTTATTTGTTCCTTTTAGGAGTTCGTGTCATTTTTCAATTGATTATATCTCGTAATTTATATTGTTTTACATGATTTTGAAAATATTGTCTTATAAAATTTATTGAAATCTATCAAACAAGATTCATATTGAATATAAAATTTATTACCGATTTAAAGTTATAACTAGTTTTTTATCTGATGAGAATAAGACGAGGGACCAAAATTTGGAGACGGAGAGAGTATGTTGTTTGCGTAATATCTAGTAGTCGAAAGTAAAGGGGAATGAATCCACTTATGCCAAATCCTACGGAAAATTGTGGTAATCAAGATTATTACCGGTTGAGTTACATGGACAATAAAACATGGAAGGATGTGCAGAAGATTTTACGTACTGCACGGCAGTGCACGCAGCCATTTGAAAAAAGCTTGAACTAAGGTAGTGTTTCACTAACAAAAACAATTTTTTCTAAAAATTGAGATAGATTATTCTCTAACAATAGATCACATAAAAAATTGTGAAAAGCAAGTTATTCTGAAAATACCCTTGGCGGGGTGTTCCACTAGGAAAGTCAGCTTAGTCTTAACCCAAAAGCTACTCCATTCCGCTAACAAAAAACTCTTCCAAAAAACCAACCAATTCCACTAACCTTCAAACAAAAAAAAAAAACAATTGTTTTGGTAACACAACAAAAAGCCAAAAAGCGAAAAAACACTAGGTTAATTTAGTAGAACACGTTAGTTTTTTTCTAAAGCCAAAGATTTCAAAAAACCAAAAAAACTATGTTAGTAGAACACCCCCTAAATCTATCTCCCGTTGATTACCATGAAAATGTTCGGATGCGACTTTTTCGATTTTCCTTGACTAGTGACTTCACTGGCTGGATAATGAACATGATGTTAGCAAAAATATTTACATTTTTTTATTAACCCATAATTTAAATGCAATAAATCAGAACTCAAAACTTGAAAACTGTTAGAGAAATCACCACACACGCAATAATGGAATATGAAAATAGTAAAGAATCGACATAGGAATTTACGTGGTTCCCAAAACCGAGTACCTCCACGGGAGCGAGCGAGTTTGTTTATTATGATCAAAATTGGCTAGGGTATTTACAATAGAGAGTTTTTATAGCCCTACTCTATTACAACCCTAATTATTCCGTACCGCTCCGCTCGACATCTGGCATTTCATCAGAACTTCTCGATATCTCTCCTTATGAGCCACAAGTTCCAACAAAAACTGATGAAATCAAAAAGGTGATAAAGACGAGCATTGCACTCTGTGCATAAGACAAATTTTGCACCCGCTATGGTCTTACGGTATGCATTGACGTCTATCTTTCTGCACTACTTGATCGAAGGTCCCATAGATGTAGCACTACAATTGGTGGGTCTGTTGAACCTCCTAGTGTTTTTGCACTCTCTCAAAATAAATGACTCTGACTCAATGAGAATATGAAGAACAAAAAATCATCCTACAATGAATGAGGAACCCCTATTAATTTATAGAGATGTTCGTGACTTCACGAAAAATTCACGAAAGGAAGTGACACAACTATTCATCCAAATAGATGCCACCAAACAAACACAACCCTATGGTTAAAATTTTCCTTCACACACAAAAGAAAATATAATATTCAAAAACATTTTTCAACAATATTCCCCGACAATGCAAAAACAATGCAAACGACAGAGAGAGTACAATTGAAAATTTCTTGCATAGGATAAGTAACTTTTGGCCTTAAACGTGAAAGAATATCGGATTTACTTGCTAATTAGTGGACACGATGCCTACTACTCGGCGTTTTGTGTAAACCAAGACAGTAGAATTCACACATAATCTTTCCAAACACAGTTGGTTCTCACGATTGTTCCCATTTTGGCCCTAGAACACCGACTAGTTTCAGAGAGTGTTTTTAAAAAATTCAGCCTTAAAATTCTCATAAAAGAGGCCCACTTAAAACTCACATAGGAGATTTTCTTATTAAGAGTATCCTGCAATACCCCACTTGCGTTTTCAAGATATAAGAATCATTTAGAGCAAAACTTATCCTTAACACATGTGAGGTGCCACTGTTATATCATAGGAATAGTTAAGAGAATTAATCTTCTCAGTGATCCCAGTGAAAGTCACAAATTAACTTCGTTGTCCTGTTGAACCAAGTTCTTGGGATCTCCAGTCATTTAAGTTGGGTGCCATTAAAACAACTCTCTTTTAGTAGGCTTTTGCGCGCCCCATTTCCCTGGACACCACTTGTTCTCTAGTCAAACCTCCTGCATATATGTTAAAGGATCCGTAATATTTTTATTTGACAATCTAAATGAGATCAAATGTTGACGGTACGTAACTTATCTGCTGTATAAATATTGTGGCTTACCGTTCTATATGGTCCTTTGTGTCCTTTTTTAATAACTAGTGGCTATCATTTTATAACTCCTGAAACAAACTTAGACCTCATTGGGACATCCTCTTAAGAATATACACTCAATTTCTCTTTTAGTTGTCTACTACAATGAGTTGATTAGGCCCCATTGTAGACCTGTTCAAAAAAAAAAAAAGGCTCCATTGTAGAAATTATTGTACACATTTGTTTTGAGAATTACCAAATCTTTGTTGCAGTCTAATTGTAAAGAAAAATTCACTTTTGAATTCTAAGCCTTCAAAATTAGATTCTTCAATACTGCAACACAGTTAAATGTCTATAGAAACTATAATGGTAACTCCCCCACAATTTTGAAATTAATTCCGAATTTTTCAAAATAATTTCCTAAGTTTATGACATGATACAAACAATTTCAGAACTCTTGATGAATCTCGTGTTTGAAGACACAAACACAAGAGTCAAGTATCTTTTACTCAAATTTCACGGTTTATGTTGTTTCAACATGCATTCTACGTACCTTTTGAAACATAAGGACTTCCACTATAGCATATAAACCAAATCTTTTAGTCAATTTTAGAAATTAACTTTTGTGGGGCGCATATTCATAATTCATTCAAGAGACTTCTGTTATTTTTCTATCAAAGGAAATAAATAAATTCCCATGCTTGGAGTTTTAGAGGTTTCAATCATGGTGTTAAACCAAGCCATAATTAATAGCTTGCCATTCTTGGTTAACTCTGAAAACTGGAGTTATGTATTAATCAGGATAGGCCAAGCTTACTTTATTAATACAAACACCCATTCTTGTGACCGCATGTAAAGATGAAAAACCAAGTAATCACAATCTTAAACAGATTTCGCCCCCGCTACGGTGCTTACAGTTTGCATTGACATCTATCCCCTAGCACTACTTGATGGAACGCCCCACAGATGTAGCACTACAATCGGTGGGTCTATCAAACCTCCTAGTGTTTTGAACTCTCTCTCAGAATAAATGACTCGATGAAAATATGAAGAATAAAAAAATCCTCATAGAATGAATGAGGAATCTCTAGTTATAGAGATGTTCGTGACTATTTTAAAGTCACGAAAGGAAGTGACACAACTATTCATCCAAATAAATGCCACCGAACAATCACAGCAGTACACTTAAAATTTTCATTCACAACCAAATGAGAAGTATAATATCCAAAAATATTTTCCAACACATATGATTCCCCCATTTCAAGCAAACCCCTCTCCCAACCAAACCGCTCTCGTTACCGGTGCAATGTTAGGACTCTGGGTTTTATATCTCTGATGGAAAGGTGCATCTCCCGCTGTTCCTGAATTCTCAGAGTTCAGTATTTGTCAATTTTCCTTCCCATGGAGTGTGAGCACAGAATGAGCATAAAATGGGAATAAACAGCTCCAAGTTTTTCGGTTACTTTGGTGATCGGGTGATGAGGTAGGCCGGACCTCCATCCTGATGGATAAACTGCATGATGTTAGTAAATTTTACAAACAAATACTATATGGTCCGGCTCATTTGCGTCACACGAGGGATTACATGAGAGGATCGTATCTCTCTTGAGAAGGAAGGGGCCTTCCAAATGCACTTCACCATTGAGTTGAGGCCATTCATGCCTAGTGAAACTGCAACGGAAACTCTTTTTCGAACACTTTTTCTTTTGCTTTGTTAAAATGCTAGAGAATTATCTAGATTGAAATAGTAGTACAAATCACGTTGCTGTACATGTTCCCTTTGGAAAGATCACTTTCATTGCAGCCACTGCAGCTCGTGTGTGTGAAGAGTGTTGGGTCATAGATGGGTCCACCCCACTTGTCTTGGCTTGCCTCATGTATCATGTGGTCTTCTACCCACTGCAGGAGATCAGAGGAACTGCATTAAAGTTGCCTGGAGAAGCTTACCTTGTCAATTTTTGAACGTTGCAAATAGCCTCCCAGAATTGGCTATAAATCTGTAGCTCCTCTTGTAATTGTCTGTGAAGGTGGTGAGAAGAGTGAGACTAAGTAGGGCAGTGTGAGGACTCGTCCTTTGGACAGCCGAGCTCCTTCGGTGAGGCTCTGGCAGAAGAGTGTGTGAGAGATACATTGAGAGGTTGAGTGATCGGTATTCCCATGTAATACTTGTATTTCTCATAGTGAAACGCTCCTCTCTGTTTGGGGGTGTAACCAATTTTGGGGAACCACGTAAATTACTTGTGTTCTGCGTGATTGGTTTGTGAGAGTTCATGGGCAAACCTGGGCCACAACAAAGTGGCATCAAGGTGATAGCGCTGTAGGCCAAGGGATGACAGCTCATTATTATATTGTCTGCAAGAAATAATCGAAAAGGCATGGTGCTTGGTTGCGGCACCCAATGAAAGATTAGGAAATCCAAAACTTGTACTGCTCAAAACCCATATGACATTTGTTTTTTTATGAATTCTTTACTTGCTATATACCAAGCATGAAAGATGATGTCCTGATTTCCCTTTTGCTTGTCAGAGCCTGTTCGTAATGCTAGCTATATATTTGTAGTCTGTAAAATGTAAACTTGTTTAACACAAGGAGCAAATACTTGTTTGCCCGCTACTCTGTCTTTAATGTTAGACGTTACCCTTTCTCTGCGTCCATATTTGATATTTACGCAGTTTCTTTTCATCCTATTGGATGGTATGACTGATTATATATTGTCACTGTTGGAGTTGTTTTTCCATACTACCTTGAAAACTAGAGTGTATGAGCAAAGTCGTACGGAGTGCACAAGACCTGTGCTTCAGCAGCAGCGTGTAAATGCAAAAAGTAGTAATGCTTGGAGTAATTGTATAGCAGAATTTCTCTCTTTCTTCCCGCTTGAAACACTTCTACTAGTAGAAACAGATTTCAAGGAGTTCATTAGGCCACCATACGGGTCCACTTACCGCATAGGTAAACAAAGTCATAATCAACACTAACCTTTGTTTCACTGTGTATCACAAGTTTTCATAAAAGTTTAAATAAAAAGAAACACCCCAATATGTTTTTCAGAGACAGGTACATAAATCCATTGGAGATAAGGATAAGAAGTCCAATATCATATGGCCCCCTTTCCCTGAACCTGAAAATTAACAAAACTAAAAAGCACCAAGGAAAAAAGACCTCATGTAACTCGCAATGAGTTCACTACAATTTTTACAACAATGGACTTTATTTGCACTCTGCTTACGTAGTTATTAGTTAATCACAAAGCGATTAACTTTTTAAGGAACAAAAGAAGAAAAGCACATATATTGATATAGAGATGCTACTGCAGGTTACTTGAGAAATTCAGGGGAGTGCTTAACTGGAACAAGTTGAAGAAGAATTTTCTTGTGAACCACTAATCCAAAAGCCTCGCTCATGTCCAGGTCCTTCCCATCAGCACCGCTCAGAGGCTTCCAATCAAACCAATACAAGAGGTTGGCAAGTACATGTTCAACTTCCGTGACACCAAATGATATGCCAGGGCAACCCCTCCGCCCTGCACCAAATGGGATGAATTGGAATTCTTTCCCGTGAAAATCAATCTGGGTGTTAGCGAATCTCTCTGGAAGGAAGTCGTCCGGCCTGTCCCATAATTTAGGATCCCTTTGAATAGCCCACACATTGATAAACAATCTTGTTTTTGGAGGAATGTCATAACTTCCCAACTTCGCACTTCCATTCAATTCTCTCGGAATCAAAAAAGGAGCAGGAGGATGCAATCTAAGAGTCTCTTTTACAACACATTTTAAGTAGTCCATTTGATCAATATCATCTTGATCTACCCCATGTTTCCTCCCAACCACTCTTCTTACCTCTTCTTGAGCTTTTCTCATCTTAGTTGGATTTTTCATCAGCTCTGACATTGCCCACTCCATGGTTGCTGAAGTAGTATCTGTTCCTGCCATAAACATGTGAAAGGACAAAGGATTAATCAACTTACTAAAGATAGAGATGGAAGGGGAGAGGGAAAATGTTGAAGAGAGGAGAGCCAGAAACCAGTAAAATTGCTTTAAAACTGTCTCGAGCGATGTCCATCCCCATCATGCCTTCTTTTTGAAGTTGGAGCAGGATTTCAATAAAACAATTCTTTTCAGGTTGATCATCATTTCCTTTGGAACTCCTATGCTCTTCAATCATCTCATCAAGGAAAACATCTAATCCCTTCGAAGTATCTTTCAGTCTCTTTATAAAGCCAGTTAAAACATCCATCCATCCAAGAGAAGGGAAAAAATCCCAAAAGCAGAATTCTCCCATTTGCTCCAATGCAGACCTTGACAACTGTCTGAATCTTTTCTTGTTGCTTTCTCCCTCGTACTTTCTACCCAGAATACTTCTAGCTATCATGCTACTGGATAACTGAACAAACAACTCTCCAAGATTTATCGGTGCTCCATGAAGACTTGCACCACGTATCCTCTCAATCAACCCTGCAACTTCTTCTTCTCTGAGTGAACGAAATGATTGCACCCGATTGAGGCTCAGGAGTTGCAAAACACAGATCTTTCTCATTTGCCTCCAATACTCACCGTGGGGAGAAAATGCTAGATCACGGCATCCATACATTAAAATCTTAGCAGCCCTTGTTTGGACTCTATCGGAGAAAGTAACATCTTGGGTTTTCATGATTTCTTTTGCTATCTCCGCTGATGTGACAACTATGGTCGAAGCACGATCCAAACTTAGGAAAAATATAGGTCCATATGTCTGAAAGAGAGTGTGCAGAGACTTGTGAGGGAGTGTGCCTAACAGGTGCATGTGCCCAATTATAGGAAGCCCTGGTGGCGACGGAGGGAAATTGAATTTTCTGCTACCTTTGAAGGACTTGAGTGCAAATATGAGCAGGAAGAGGAGGGATGAAAAGACCAAGAGATGGATCAATTGTGTTTTGTAGAGCTCTTGCAAGCATTGTTGCAATAGTGGTGTTAGATCCATTCTTAGTTTCTTACACAGATTCTGTAGGAAGATCGAATCACCTCTCTTCAATTTATGAATTTGTTTCTGCCTGCCGTCGTCTTCTCATAATATAAAAATAGCACGTTCACTTGCATCGGAGTTAAAAAATTTGCAAAAAATCATATGAAATGCGTGGAACTATGTGTACCAAGACGGGTTTTCCAGATAGGGACAAGTAAGTGATCAATTCACTCAATTTTTCTGTTTAAAAAATTATTCCTGAGAAAATGGACATCTTGAATAATTTGTACGAGATTTAAAATAAACCACACACAGTCAAATACACAATAGGTACACACTCGGTCCATTCCCATAGTAGTTTCGAAGAGCCTGCATAGATCACCAATCTGAATATTGCCATAACAAGAATGTCACAAATCAACAATAAGAAGTTCGAATAATTATCTCAGGCATCCAAATGTAATCAATAATTTACCCAAATAACAGACCCTAATCCCACCTTCCCCAAATAAATGTTGCTTGTTAGGAGTAAATGAGAAGGTAATTAAAGACTTTTGATGACAAATTGATGTTGTCATGAAAAAACTAAAATAAAATGAAGGACAATAAGGTTGACATTGCCAAGTATACCACTATAAGATTAAGATTAGTTCCAATTTCCACCACCACCACCCCCCACTCTCCTTTCTTAGCTTATTTTGAGCTATCTTCTCCTCAAGAAATGGGTCTTGATCAATAATCGAAGTAGCACCACCAAAAACTTACCACCATCACCACCAATGCTCCCATTCACAGGCAACCTCCACCAACTGGGCTTGTTAGCACACCGTTCGCTCCAATACCTATCTTGAAAACCTGGCCCCCTCATGCTCCTTCAATTCGGCAGCGTCCCAGTGCTGATAGTTTCATCCGTGGACCCAGCCAAAGAGATCATCAAAGTCCATGATCAAACAGGCCAAAACTGCAGGTAGTCAAACGCCTTCTCTGCAATTACAAGGACCTGTCCATGGCACCTTACGGTGAACTATGGAGAAAGCTGAAATGCATTTACGTACTCCAGCTTCTCTGTACCAGAATAAACGCCTTTAAAGGTGGAAAAGATCAGGGAGTTGGGTTCTGTGTCGTTGCCCGTGAATTTATGCGAGATGTTTATTGACCTTACAAAGGATGTGATATCCATAGTGGTTCTTGGGAAGAAGTATGGTGAAGGAGAGGGTAGCGATGAATTCAAGATGCTGCTGAGGAATTATATTACGCTAGTTGTAGTATATTGGGCATTTTGTTCCGTGGCTTGGTTGGGTGAATTGAGTAATTGGAGTTGATGCTAAAATTGATAGAGTTGCTAGAGGCTTGGATGAGTTCCTGGAAGGGCTTGTCGAAGAGCGTTTGAAGTTGTATATTAATGGTGGTGATGAAGGTGAAGAAAATAAGAACTTTTTTGATATATTGCTCCAAATTTACAAGGATAATTCTGCTAGAAGTTCTATTGACAACGATTGCATCAAAGTTCAAATATTGGTCAGCCTCTGTAATCTGATTTACCTCATATCAACAGCTGAAAATCATCCCAGTCAGTGTCTCCACAAAACAGATTAACTGATGTTTGAGTTTCAAAAAATTCAAACTTGTTTCTACAAAACAGATAGACTGATGTTATCCTTGCAGATTGCATTTGCAGGAGGAATGGATACCACCTATACATTTCTGGAGTGGGCAATGTCTGAGGTATTATGAAATCCTCGAGTTATGAGGAAAGTGCAAGATGAGGTACGGAAGATTCTTTCATTAACAGGCAAAAAATGAGATTGTTGGAGACAATTTCGAAAAAATGCAATACTTGAAAGCAGTGATCAAAGAAACTCTCCATCTTCATCCCTCTGCTCCATTACTGATTCCTCATGAAGCGAGGGAAGATATCAGAGTAATGGGTTATGACATCCCTGCTGGAGCAATGGTAAGCATCAATGCTTGGGCAATCGGAAGAGACCCTAGCACTGTGGATGAACCCGATGAATTTAGGCTGGAGAGGTTTTTGAATTCTCCTATAGACTTCAGAGGTCGTGACTTCCAACTGATTCCATTTGGTGTTGGAACGAGAGTTTGCCCAGGAATCTCTTTCACGACAGTTCTTGATGAGCTTGTTTTGGCAAATCTATTGCGCAAGTTTAATTGGTCATTGCCTGGTGGAGCCAAGGAGGATGATTTTGGACATGACCAAACGCAGTGGTGGAATTGCCCACCGAAAATTTCCTCTCATTGCTGTTGCAACTCCTTGTTGATGGTTAGTGTAATTACCCATTGTAATAATATATGTGCCTAATAGTCGAAAGTAGAGGAGAAACTTGGGGCGATAAAAGATTATTACTGGTTGCATTGTGTGGACAATAAAACGTGGTAGGATTTGCAGAAGGTTTTATGTACCGCATAGAGCCATTTGAAAATTGCTTGTTAAGACATTTTTTCTTAAGTCTATTGTGTGAAGTCCGGTGCCTTTGAAATCATTACACTAGTCACCTTCTCCTTGTAGTTAGCCCCCTGTCACCAATCAGAAAAGCTGTTTGGAATCATTCTCAACACATTAGTTTTCGTTTCAAAAACAAAAATAGGTGTCATGACCAACTTATGAGCCGTTCGAAAAAAAGTGAATACAACGGCAACAAGAATTAGTAAACGTCTTCTACTGCTTGGCAAAAAACCAGTCAATGCCATACACATAAACAATGGAAAGTAAACAAGTTTCTAATAATTTCTTGCTTTCTAAACCAAGCTTACCACTCTCAATAAAGTACATATGATATTGAAACAAATTCAGACTAGGATTAACAAGGAGTTGCGAGAGCGAGAAGAGGAATTCTCCGGCGGATTGCAACACCGGGGGATTCACTAATGTCCAAATCCTCACCCTTGGTTCCACCAGGCAATTCCCAATCGAACTTGTGCACCAGATTTGACAAAACCAGCTCATTAGTAGCCATTGCAAAAGAGATTCCAGGGCAACCCCTCCTTCCAGCCCCAAACGGAATCAACTGGAAGTCATGCCCTTTGAAATCCACACCTGAGTTCAAGAATCTCTCCGGCCTAAACACCTCTGGTTCATCCCATGAACTAGAATCTCTCCCTATTGCCCAGGCATTGATAATAACCATTGTTCCAGCAGCAACATCATAGCCCATAACTTTGACATCTTCCCTAGCTTCGCGTGGGACAAGTAATGGAATCGGGGGATGAAATCGAAGAGTTTCTTTAATCACGGCTCTCAAGTAGTGCATTTTCCCCAAATCTCCTTCCGTAATGTCATTCTTGCCATTGAGAATCTGCCTCACTTCATCTTTCACCTTCTTCATGACTCCAGGGTGTCTTAAGAGCTCTGTCATCGCCCATTCTAGAAACGTGGAGGTAGTATCTGTTCCAGCCGCAAAAACAGTCTACAAGCAGAAGATAGTTAAATTTTTTATCTGCTACATTTTATTTTGAATTTCCAAAGCTATAATTGGCAGTGAACATATGATAGATGTGTCTCTGAAAGAAGAGAAACCCCATATATACAAACAAAAACCACACAAACGAACTTATACAAATAAAGAAAGCTTCTACGATTAAAAATGCAGGAAAGCAGGAGAGGGAAGAAGAGATACCGACCAGAATGAGAGCTTTGATACTCTCTCTATCAATATAAATTCCTGCAATATTATCCTTGGAAACGCGGAGCAAAATATCAAGGAAGTCCTCTCTGCCTTCATCTTCTACCTCTCCACCATCATCCCTCTCTCCCTTGAATCCGTTCAAACGCTCTTCAACAACACCCTCCAAGAATTCATCAATCTCCTTAGCAACTCTTTCCACTTTAGCATCGAGTCCGTTAACTCGATTAACCCATGCTAGCCATGGCGACAATCTGCCAAAATCAAAGCCACTCAATAACTCCAAAAATTCTCTCAACACCCGCTTGAACTTCTCCCCAGTTTTCCCGTCCCCATACTTCCTCCCAAAAGCTGCCCTGCATATTACATCATTCGTAAGCGATACAAACATCTCACTTAAATTCACCGTGGAATCCAAAGCCGAAGACTCTGCAATCCTATTCACCATGAGGGCTGTTTCTTCTTCTCTCACAGCGCAGAAAGACTGTACTCTTTTGGTACTAAGAAGCTGCAGCACGTATATACTTTTCATTTGCCTCCAGTATTCTCCATAGGGTGCCGTGGAAACATCCTTGCAATCGTAGAGAAGTCGTTTGGCAATGCTTGATTCAGGTCTGTTTGAGAAGATGATGTCATGGGTTTTCATGATCTCGTGGGCTGCAGCAGAGGAAGAGATTATAAGCGTAGGGAGCCGGCCTAAGTGTAGCAACATCACCGGGCCATGTGTTTGAGCCAAGGATTGGAGTGATCGGTGGGGGAGGGAACCCAGTTGGTGTAAGTTTCCTATCACTGGGAGTTTTAGAGGTGAAGGGGGTTGGGTTCTGTTGGTTCTTGGATTGTTGAAGAGCCATTTTGTGAGGAAGGATGTGAAGAGTAAGGGAAGGAGGAAGAGAAAGGGATGTGCGATGATTGATTGTAGAAGAAGCACTGCTTCTTGTTGTAAAAATTGCAGTGAACTCATTGTTTTCTGTGTGAGGTCCAGCCTTACAGCATGTTTACAGGATTATGATAAGGTCTTTTGTCAAGGTTAGCGGAAGTGGCAACATAGATGAACAGTAAACCCCACATTTTGAGTTCGAAACTTGACAATTTCTTGGAGCTAAGCGGCTCATGCCGCAAGAGTAAAATCCCTTGTGAATCATCTAGTCCCGGCATGGATTTGTGAATCATCTAGTCCCGGCATGGATGACCTACTTTTGATCGAACCATTAAAGAAAATAGTAGAACTGCACGTGATTTGGCTCGGACACTTCTAGCCTTTAAAAAAAATAAAAGGATTTTCTGTCCCCAAAAGTCAATGAAGCATCGTAGTGGGACTTGGGATATAATAGCTTAGCCTACCAGAGGGACCACACGTTTTGTTTTCTTTTTCAATTCTCTGTTATTACGTTCAGCAAAGGAGGGCCATACGATGTTGGCATTTATCCAGCAAAAATGATAGGTACATACCGTTTGTGTCACTCCCCACGACACCCTCACTCACTTGGTGTGTGGTCCTCACGTGTGGGTCTCATGTGGGCTCCACATCCCATGTGAGTGAGGGTGTGATGGGGAGTGGCACAAAGAGTATGTACCTATCATTGTTCTTTATCCAGAGCCGGCCCTGGGGGCAAGCTTACCAGGCGGTTGTTTTGGGCCCCCAATTTTGGGCCAAAATTAGGGCCCCAATTTACGGGGAAGTATTATATATGGAAAACACTACATACACACAAAAAAATACCCAAAACTTACCCAAACACACACACACAAGTGTGGCCCCCACACACACTGCACCTCCAGTGTGTGTGGGGGCCACACTTGTGTGTGTGTGTTTGGGTAAGTTTTGGGTATTTTTTGTGTGTATGTAGTGTTGTTCATTATATATTATCTAGCGTGGAATTTTGAAAGATTGGCTTTGATAGCTCAATGGTCTTCCTTTGGGGCCCAACTCAAGTCTTTGACCATACAAACCATGGTTCAAGTCCCCCTACCGAATTCAAGCTTTCGTCTTCTTTATTTTCTTGTTTTTAATTACAAATAGCTTGCTATAGTTTTTTACTTTTTCAGTTTCTAAATAGAATACATGTCATTGTTTACTCTTTTTTAGTTTCTTATCTTCGTAAAAAAAAATCTTTTCATATTTTTTTGAATTATGAGAACAAAAAAGTTACTCCATCCGTCCTTTTTTAAGTGATCCACTTGGGAAACGTGTTTTTTTGTGGACATTTAAAAATGTACTTTTGTATAATGTTTTTAAATTTTTTTGCACCAAATTAAAGTGAGCACTTTAATTTGGTAAAAACAAATTAAAAAATTATATAGAGAAATATATTTTTTAGGGGTTTCAAATTACACGTATTTCTTATATGGATCAATTAAAATGGGACAGAGGGAGTAATAACTTGATCATACAAGAGAAATAAAGACTTAATTTTGATTTTAGTTGATTTGTTTGTTAATGTAATTTGCATTCTCTAACCCGTGCATAGTGATACAGATGAATACCGATTGAAATATATTATGTCGTGCGTATAATCTTAGTTACTGGAATAAACTTAGCAAAATTGCTTTAGTCTTTGATACCAATTTTTAATCCAAATTTTATCTGTTGCACACTTATATTCCTCAATTGAACAATTTTTGTGGACATTGCTTTAGTCTTTGATATCAATTTTGAGGTTAACTTTCTTTTCTCAATTGAACAAAAAAAAAAACACTTTGTTTCTTCATATTTGTTTTCATAACATCTAATGTTTTCATAACATCTCTAATCCACCTAATGTTTTCATAACACCTCTAGTCCACCTAATGTTTTCATAACATTTCTAATCCACCAAACCACTTTTTTATTCTTAGGTCCATTCTATTTTTTACTAGACAAATGTACCCTTACATTAAATTTAATACATAATATACATTTGCCGGAAAAGTCGCCGGGAAATTGGACTTCGCCGAAAAATTGACCGGCGCAGATGTGGTCATCTGAACTATGTCATTTTTTAAAAAAACCTACTTAGGATCAGATGTGGTTATCTTGACTCGCAAGAGGTGGTTATTTGTACTCATAAGAATCATAAGATGTGGTTATCTGGGCATATTTTTGTTTAAAAAACTTACTTGGGATCAGTCCTCAACCACCCAAGCACTACAAGGTAGCAGCACAAACCCTCTGCTTTTAACATAAAAATTTTACTGAAAATTGAATAAAACAAAAAAAAATCACTTTTTCAAAATGGAGGTGGTTATCTAAACTCATAAGAGGTGGTTATCTGAACTCATAAGAGGTGGTTATCTGAACTAATAAAACAGAGTACATTCATCCAAAAATGTAGAATCGCAATATTAAGTAGTACTAGAAAGCAAAGAAGTAGATATAGATCTAGAATTCCAATCAAATCCAGACTAAGAACACCAATCCATAACAGATACGACTACTATATCGTATATACTCTCTTACCATAACCTATAGTCACAAACTCATCAAAATCACTAGAAAGTAGAATCGAAAAGGTGATGCAGTACTAGAAACCAATGAAGTAAACATAGATATAGAATTCGAAACAAAATTCAAACTGAGAAAACCAATCCATAATCTACACGCCTAATACAACACTATATGTATGTATAATCTCCTACCATAACCGATAGTCAACGAAATCCGTAACATCACCAGCAAGATCTTCAGAATTTGAGCGCAGATCCGAAGACGACCAGAATCTCTTCGGTCTGCCTGAATAATCCGATCGTACATCTCAAACGCGTCGCTGATCTCCTGCGCCGATACCAGACCGTTCTTGTACCTATCGTACAACTTGAACGCGTTGCTGATCTCCGTTCCGCTTCCTCGTTCGCCGTCGCTGTCAGGCGCAGCAGTTGCGCAGTGGAAGTCGGCGAACTCGTGGAGGTCGATGGCGCCGTCGCCGTCCATGTCGATCTCCGTCACAGCTTCTTTGATCTCCTCCGAAGAGGTCCTGTCGACGCCGAGGGCTTTGAAGACAGATTGAAGCTCGGACGTAGTGATAAGGAGACATAGGTATTTGTGTCTATTGGACACGCGTGTGGACTATTGATGTTATGAAATTATGGAGTGGACCCTTCACTTTAGGAAATTGGTAAAGCGGACTGGAGAGCAACTCACCTTTTTTTTAAATAAAAGATTATATTCCTACATGTTTGTCTTTCCCATAAAACTCTCCGAAAATTCGCTTTCCATATCAATCAAACAATTTTCTTTTAACTCACCGAAAATTCGTTTGTCATACTCATATAAATATTTTGATATCAAGCAAATGATTTTCTTTACCTTTCCAGAAAATTGTGTTTTCCATATATACGTACGTATGTTTACATCAAGTACACAATCTTGTTTTTAACTCTCCAGAAATTGTATTTCCATATATATAGATTATATCATTGGAAGATATCTTTTTGGAGAGAATAAAGGAAAGATTTTTTTCATTATTTGGAAAAGAAATTAAAGATGCCATGCACCTAAGTCGTTTCATCTTGCCTATATATATGTGGAGGCATTGCTATTGAAAGTGGTATGCACATTTTTCAAACGGAAAAAGAGAGACTATAATATTTGGTGTTCTTGAAAGTTTTTTTAACGTGCGTTATTTTTTTTTTTCCTAAGAGAAACGAGAGAAATTAAATATCACTCTTTTCATCGTGCATTAATACTTTTAAGCTACGCATTTTTCGTATCACATCATTCATCCATTTGGTGTTCGTGTTTCGTGGTGCAGTGTACTGTTGTGGCCGAATCTTTTGGAGATTGATTAGGAGCCGATTGAATCCGGAGATCGGGCGAGAAGTCGGTGGTTCATCTATTGAATCTTGAAGAAGCTCTGGGAGCATCGGTGATTGGCGGGAATATGTAAAGGCTTGGGGTAAGGTCTCACTATTTCGCAATCTGTACTTTTTTACTAATAGAATAAAGCAGTCGTGTTAGGCCATGGTTTTGGCTTAGGGTTATTTAGGACCCTAAGTTTTTCCACGTAAATCATGCGTCTCCTATCTCCTTTTTATTTTCTATCTACTACTTGTGATTTGGTTTGAATTAGCAAGATAATTAACCAATTCTAATTTAATAATTTTTAATTGGATACTTTTCGGATAAGCTGGTAATTCCCCCCCCCCCCAGGAGTAAATTGAACGTTTTCGTATATTCTCTGTTTAGGTTTTACCACCTGAGTTTGATTCTGGTTATAATGGACATTAACGCACCACGAGAGGGAGCCTCAAAATCGAGGCCACCCATTTTCGACGGTAATGATTATCCGTACTGGAAAGCCTGTATGACCATGCATTTGAGTTCCCTAGGAGTTAGGGTTTGGAGATCTGTTAGGTATGGCTATGAGGCCCCAACCATAGAAGACACTACGACTAAAAAGATGAGGGCTAAGGAGGACACTAAGTGGAATTCTATTGACAATGAAAGTTTTGAGGCAAACTCTAAAGCTTTAGGAGCCATCTATGGTGCATTAAGTAAAACCGAGTTTAATCATATTTCCACGTGCACCAATGCGAAAGAGGCTTGGGATATCCTCCAAGTCACCCACGAAGGTACTAAAATTGTTAAAACTTCGAAACTCCAAATGCTTACGACACGTTTCAAAGAATTGAGAATGCAAGAAGACGAGACTTTTGATAGTTTTATCACTAAATTGAGTGACATCGTTAATTCCTTTTATGAATTAGGAGAACCAATCCCAAAGCTTAAAGTTTGTCGAAAAGTGCTTAGGTCCCTTCCCGAGAGGTTTAGAGCTAAGGTAGTTGCGATCGAAGAGAGTGATAAAGTTGATGACATTCTTTTTGAGGAACTTGTTGGTAAACTTCAAACATTTGAATTGAATCACCTTTCGAAGAAACCTACATTAAAGCCTAATAAAAGCATTGCTTTTAAATCTTCTAAAAAAGAATCCTCTATGACACAAGAGAGTGACGATGATCTTGATGAAGAAGAGCTTGCCTCCTTCACTAAAAAATTTAGAAAATTTGACAAATTCCACAAATCTGGAAATTTTCCATCTTCAAGTAGTAGGGGTAAAAATTATAATTATGGGGTTAATGAAAAGAAATCTTTTGTAGATAAATCCAAGAAACCTCAAGGTATACAATGTCACGAGTGTCATGGTTTTGGGCATATTCAAGCAGAGTGTGCAAACACCCTTAAAAAGAAAAAGGCCAAAGGGTACGATAGTGATGCTAGTAGTGATGATGGTTTTGAAGCCCGTAGATATTCTGTGCTTGTTGCCAACATTAAGTCTCCCACGCCCGCTTAAACAGTTGATCTTTCTACAACTCTTAGCGATGATAGTAATTATGTCTCAACTGATGAAGACGGGGAGAAAAGTGATGATGATATAGATTCTATTCATGAGGCCTATAATCAATTGTTTAAAAAGGTTGTCAAACTAGAAAAGAAACAGAAGGAACTCATGAGTGTCATAGAAAGAATTAGTGATGAGAGGAACAAACTTAATGATGACATCGAATCTAAGGACATTGAGCTTGAAAAATTAAAAACCTATAACGCTAATCTGGCTAATAAGTTTGCCAAAATTGAGAGAGAGCGTATGGGTGCCTTGAAAGGCCTTGAAGGGTCTGAGGATAGAATTTTTGAATTGAAACGTGACTTTAGGGAGGCCCCTGAGACCATAAAGCGTAATGAGTGTGGTGCAACCCGTATTACCGAGATGACACGTACTTTTAGAAATATAAGCAACATAGGGTTCGTTGATCCACCTTCACTGACACCTAAGGTTAATGAGTTCACAAAGAAAGAAATTAAGTTTGTGAAATCTGAAACTGCTAAGAAAGAGGTGGTAAGCGATAAACCCGAATCTTCTACTAAATCTCTCATCATCATTAAAAAGGTCTACAACAGTAATCATGCACATGATAAGAAAACTCCTTTCATCTGTCACCACTATGGTGTCCAAGGTCACATTCGACCTTTTTGCAATATGCTTAGAAGAGAAAATCAGAGAACCAAGGGGAATTTGTTTGTTGCTCCAATTAATAAAAGTGTTCAGTATGATCAACCCAATGTGGGAAGACCACAATTTGTGCGCTAGTCTCCCACAAATATTAAGAATGAGAATTTTCAAAAGAAATTGAACCACTTGACGAATCAAACTTTTCACCTCGTCGAGGAAATAAAAAAATTGTCAACTTTGACTAAAAATAATGGAGGGACTGATAAATTTGTTGAAAGACGAACCACACAAGGTCATTTCTCACACGCGAACAATAAAACAAAGCAAATTTGGAAGAGACTCGACGTTGTTTGTCATTTAGCACACACTGCTTTTAGAGCTCATGATGCTTGCACTTGGTACTTAGATAGTGGGTGTTCTAGACATATGACCGGAAATAAATCCTTGTTTGCTATTCTTGAAAAATATAATGGTGGTCGTGTCACATTTGGTGATGGTAATACTGGTGAAATTGTAGGACAAGGAACTATAAATACACCTGGTTTCCCTCCGTTAGATAACGTCTTATATGTTGAGAGTTTAAAGGCTAATTTGCTAAATGTAGGGTAATTTTGCGATAACTTGCATAGAGTAAAATTTTCAAAAAATAATTGCTCTATTATTGATGCCTCGGGTGTGTGTGTGGTTAAAGGTATTCGATCATCGGATAATTGTTATAGTGTTGAAACTGCAAGTCCTAGTGTGTCATCGTGTCTTGCTTGATGATGTTGAAATTTGGCACCAACGATTAACTTCAATTGATTAGGTTTGGTATTGCATGTAACCCTAGTGTGCTACATTTCTTATACTAGTCTAGAGTGAACATGTCTTTTTAGTATTTGTTTTTCTTCAAAAAAGAAAACCACCTTTTAATTTTATTTTTATTTTTATTTTTATTTTCCTTTTAGCATTTTCGTGTATGTGAGTTTTAGGTTCATGATCTTACATGTTGATACTTTTATTTTTGCTCCAAATAAAATAAAAAATTCATATACATTCTTATAAAAAAAAAAATTGGGCTTCGCATATATATATATTTTTTAGGATGAGTAGTCATTCATGAGACTCATCCAGATGCACATCTTTGGGACTGCATGCACGTTTCTAATTAACTCCACTCATGAGATGCATTCGGACATTCGTTTTAGCATGTTTTATGACTCTATGATCGCCACTTTTACACGTCTGGGTTAGAGAGATTACTTAAAGAAGAAAATTGAATCTCATGCACCTGAGTTTGTCTCATCCTTTCCCTCGGCAATTGACTGTTTTGGCATCATAATTGGATACAAAATTTTATATGTCATGCTACGCAAAATAACAAAAAAGAAAAAAAATTGAGGAAAAGAAAAAGGAAATACATTTGTTGTGATTGAGATAAAATATCTATCCGGACATTCACTGAGTAACCGGATTATTCGGCTCTATCCAGTCCGAATGTTCGCGTAAAAAGGTGGATAGATCTTGTGAAAACATTTGTATTGGACCACTTGCATAGTAACCAAATTGATTCGGCTCTATCCAGTCCGAACGTTCACGTCAAACGGCAGTTGGGTAAAAGAGAATACTATAAAATAAATTTTTAAAAAATGTTCCTTAGTTGAGGGGGAGTTGTTTAAAATTTTTTTTTGGGGGGTACATTATTAGTATCGATGGGTGCTTGGTTTGACTTCGTTAGGGGGAGAGTGCTTGACGGTCCTTCCGGGTATTTTTTTTTTTTTTTGACGAATCCTTTTGTTGGACCTTAAAAATACGTTTTAAACACATTTAACGGTTCAGATTATCGAAATTTGATCCCAAACAAAAATTCCCGCACAGTAGAGTTTAAGGAAGCCCTTATTGGATATTTTCTGTATAATATATATATATATATATATATATATATATATATATATATATATATAGGGAAAACTTCTAGTCCAAACCTCCCGAAAATAAGAAAAAATTTATTTTTTTTGTGTTGCAAATTATTTTTGGAAAATCCGATCCGTCCAATGTGTTCAGAAGTTGTTTTCAAGGGTCCACGCAGGAAATCTTCAAAAAAAAATACCGGGAAGGGCTTGATCCAAGCAGTTTTCGCAAAAAATATAAATATACATTTTTTGCGAAAACTGCTTGGATCAAGCCCTTCCCGGTATTTTTTTTTTTTGAAGATTTCTCGCTTGGACCCTTGAAAACACCTTTTGAACACATTGGGCAAAAAATGTATATTTACATTTTTTGCGAAAACTGCTTGGATCAAGCCCTTTCCGGTATTTTTTTTTTGAAGATTTCTCGCTTGGACCCTTGAAAACATCTTCTGAACACATTGGGCAGATCAGATCGTCAAAAAAATGTTTGGGTCATGGAGGTCCGGAAACGGGAGGTCCGGATTAGAAGCATTCCCTATAATAACCGGAGGGGCTTGACCCGGTTCAGTAGTGTTTCTGACCCGCGCATTTCTCCCTCTAATCCTGGCCGTTGGATGAGATCCAACGGCTTACATTACAAGTCCGCAAACTCCCTCTTTGTGGGCATCCTTAGTAGAACACTACTCCCTCCGTCCCTTTTTAAATATGTTGCTTCGTAAATCCAACTTATTAAAAAAACTCATTATTACACCTTTCACATCAACTTTTTCACTTTCCACATCAACTTTTACATCCACGTTCCAAAATTATCCTTCACCCTTACCCATTAACTTTTTACCCACTAACTTTTCAAAAGGACAAAATGATAATTCTACAAACTTTTACCCATTAACTTTTCAAAACACACATTTATTAAGGGACAGCCCAAAATGAAAAGGTCAACACTTAAAAAGGAACGGAGGGAGTATTGTGTATATATATATATATATATATATATATATATATATATATATATAGCTCAAACTTCTTATCCACACTCCCGGATTTAAGGAAAAAATGGGGTTTTTTTGTGTTACAAATTTTTTTTGAAAAATCCGATCCGTCCAATGTGTTCAGAAGGTGTTTTCAAGGGTCCACGCGGAAAATCTTCAAAAAAAAATACCGGGAAGGGCTTGATCCAAGCAGTTTTCGCAAAAAATGTAAATATATATTTTTTGCGAAAACTGCTTGGATCAAGCCCTTCCCGATATTTTTTTTTGAATATTTTTCGCGTGGACCCTTGAAAACACCTTCTGAACACATTGGACGGATCGGATCGTCAAAAAAAAATTTGGATCATGAGGTGCGGAAATTAAAAGTCCGGATGTGAAGCAAACCCTATATATATATATACAGTCCCGATCTCTTAAGGGATCCCTCATACCAAATTTTGTATGAGGGATCCCTTATTAGATCATCGGTGTGTGTATATATATATATATATATCCCACTTGTAGTGTGAGATCCCACACTTTGCTTAAACTGTGGGACTCATTGAATTATCAACTTTCCTAATCAAATTTCGACGATATGAACTGTTTAATGTATATATAAGGTTCCCTTAAAGTGTGGGATCCCTTAAAACTGTACATATATAGTTTTTATTGAAAACTGCTCGGATCAAACCCTTCCCGGTCATTATTATTATTATTATTTTATTTTATTTTATTTTATTCCTCGTTTCGACCCCTTAAAAACACTTTTTAAAATTTACCCAAAAACACACGTTTTAAACACATTGACCTGTCCAAATTGTCGAAATTTGGTCGAGAAAGTTAAGTCCCGCACTTTAGCAAACCCTTGGGATTTCAGGTCTTACTGATTTCGGCGTTGTAACCAAAATAAAATATCATCGGATATAGTCGACCATGTCAGAGGCGGCTCTAGGAAGAGCCGAGGGTGGTCACTCGAACACCCTGGAAAAAATAATTTTTTTAGAAATACATGTAAAAATTTATTTATTTTTTAATTTTTGTCATTTTGAACACCCTAACCAAAATATTTGAACACTCTACCCAAAATGTTTGAACACATTACCCAAAAAATTTGAACACCCAATCCTAATGACGGAATTCACCATGCACTATTTGATACTCCATTAGAGAATAGTGTAAATTGGATATTTGAGAATTTGAGTGTTTCTTTGTCTCAACACATTTAGCTCAAAGAGATAAGAACACTTTTAACTATCTCTCTTTAATCTATTTATACTTATTCCAAATGATTACTCATTACATTATAAAATATAGATCAATAATTTAATATATGCGCGCCATCTTTTTTTTGCGAAACACTTTAATATATATGCACAGAGGGTATATAGACACAATAGATTTGCATTATTACATAGGCTATTCATAGGTTTGATTCTTTTTTAATTTTTGTTTGGTAGTTGGAACCATGGACAAGTTTGTGATAAAAAAATCTAGAATGGTGCAAGAGTCATTTCCTATTGAAACTTTTTTGATGATAGCAAACCCTTAAACTCGTCAAAGCGAAGCCGTATTGACTTGGAATTGTTGTTTTTTCGGTAGCATTGTTGTATTAGTAGAATTTTTATTTTTATTTATTTATGTACAATTATGATTTCTAGAGGACATTGGCTTTGTCCGGTTTATGTGTGTGGCGAGGCGTAAATAGACCCTGGGATTAGTGGCAACAATGTTTTGATTTAACAAAAAAAAAAAGTTGGACGCACGAACATCATTTTGCCATCCCTTTTAAATTTCTTGCACGAAGGTGTTAAATGTGTTATGCTCTCACAGCTATCGTGTCTGACCACACAGTTTTTGCAACAATAATATCTAGTGCAGGACTCATAAATTGAATGGTTTGGATTAACCGTTGTAAACCTACAAAAAATCCACGAAGGCCCAAAATTGGATGGGACTGGATGGATCAGGACCAGAGAGTAGTCTTTCCCTGTCGAATGACACCATTTTCTCATACCTTTCCTTATGTGTGTGAAATACGGTTTAGAAAGATCAATATCCCTAGTCTATTCTCTCTCTGTCAATAAATGCAAGTGGAAGAGGGTGGGATGGAAACAACCAAATGGGTCATGGCCCAACTCAAGTCTTCGTCTTTTCACAACAAAATTGCTCAATTTAGATTCCTTCCTCTTTACACATGAGTGCGCGCAGGATAGTCCGGACCACTCAGTTATATAAAAAATGATTTCTAGAGGACCGTAGTAGAATTTCTGAACACTCTCAAGAGAATTCGTGGAGCTGCCACTAGTGCAAAAGACTCGTGGATCAAAAAAAAAAATAGTACAAAGGACACGCCGATTCTTCCGGGGTAACATCTTGAGGTCAGGACCACAATACAGAACCCCAAAAGCCAAGTCTATGGTCTCTGTGTTCAAGTTAAAACTTCTCTTCTCCTCCATCCACGTCATGTTTAGTATCCACAAGTACTTGAAAGGTATAGATGTATGTAAAATAAACTTCCTATTGTAAATTCAAATCTAGCACTAATGCAAGTTGAAAATTTATGTTCTTCCCAACTGCAGTGTAGTATGAGTTTGTGGCAACAATGTTTTGATTTAACAAAAAAAAAAAATAGTTGGACACACGAACATCATTTTTGCCATCGTTTTTAAATTTCTTGCACGAAGGTGTTAAATGTGTTATGCTTTCACAGCTATCGTGTCTGACCACACAGGTTTTGCAATAATAATATCCAATGCAGGATTCATAAATTGAATGGTTTGGATTAACCGTTGTAAGCCTACAAAAGATCCACAAAGGCCCAAAATTGGATGGGACTAGATGGATCAGGACTAGAGAGCAGCCTTTCCCTGTCGAATGACACCATTTTCTCATACCTTTCCTTATGCGTGTGAAATACAATTTAGAAAGATCAATCCCAAGTCTATTCTCTCCCTGTCAGTAAAGGATGGAAACAGCCAAACAGGTCATGGCCCAACTTAAGTCTTCGTCTTTTCACAACAAAATTGCTCAATTTAGATTCCTTCCCCTTTACACATGAGTGCGTGCAGGATAGTCCGGAGCACCTAGTTATATAAAAAATTATTTCTTGAGGACCATAGTAGAATTTCTGAACACCCTCAAGAGAATTCCTAGAGCCGCCACTGGACCATGTGATCATAAGACATTTAATAACATACCGGGAAGAAACAAACTAATATCGGAATTTTTTTTTTTTACAACAGGTCTAATAATCTATCAGTCTCTAATATTTTATCCATTATCCTCTCCGTAGAAAATGTACAGGGGTGGCAACTTGACTTGCCCATGCACGTTAACTCTAATAAAATTGTCTTCTAATTGTTATCACCATCTAATTATTGAGATTCGATGCTAAAGTTGTCCCACTAACTGACTACTCAAAACTTCTTTAGCAATTCCTAATGATCATAAGATTGACCTATATATGCGTATGCATTATTTGTTGTTTCGTCATAATCCGTATTGTTTTCTTTATGTGGTCGAATATTCCAAACAATTTTAATGATTTCTCGAAGAAAGCTAAAGATGAATGATTGGTTTCATTTGTTTTCAGTACCCCACTAGATAGGATGGCAACAATTTCTTTCAAGAGAGAAAATTTGGGCATCGAGAGTAAGTATGACAACAATTTAAGGTTTTACTACTCCAAGCTTGAGGGCAGGGGCGGAGGGAGGGGTGGCCAAGCGGGGTCATCTGACTCCACTGAGGTGAAAAATTTTAAGAGGATAAGTATAACATCTTTTAGAATTTTGTATTTTCCCCCTTGTATATGGTATTTCTTTGCTCCAACTATTTGCCCTCCTTACCACACCTAATCATTTTTCTTCTAACTGTCTGACTCTCTTCACCCCTACTTGTTTTCCTTAACACACCAAATCATTTTTCCTCTAACTCTCTCCAATCTCCACCGCCAAAATAGAACCAGAGTTCAGAGGCAGCAAATCTTTTTTTTTTTTCCTGGAGGAAGTCTGGACGAAATCCCCTCTCTCCTTTTCCTCTCTCTCTCTCTCGTTTAACCACTAATCCTCTTCAAAATGGCACAAATCTAGCTTCCCCACCACCATTTTCAGGTAAAAAAAGAATTTCCTAGAATTGAAATCTAGAAAACCCTAAACCTAATGAGTTTGGGGATTTTTTTGTTAGTTTATTAAATTGTGATATTTTTCTTTTTCTTCTCATGGAATTGACAAGCAAAAGTTGAACCGCTTGGCCAAATTTTATCCTAAAGACTTTTCAGGTACTGAGCTTTTCACACTTTTGGATCAATTTGAGAATTTCATCATTGATATGCAGTCTAGTGTCGAATTTTCAAACTTAAAAGGAATTGGTGATATTTCTCGAAAGATGGTTGAGACCCAGAAAGATATAGGGTATCCAATGGTTTTCAAGCTTTTGACTTCGGCTCTAGTTTTACCTGTTGCGACAACTACAAAAAAAAGTGTATTTTCTGCCATGAAGATTGTGAAGAATCAACTTCATAACCGAATGAGTGATCAATTGCTGCATAATAGCTTGATTGTGTATATTGAGAGGGAGATTTTTTGTAGTATTGCGAATGAAGCTATTATGCTACGATTTCAAAATATGAAAAATCGCCGGGGTCATTTGTAAACGCAATTATAGGTTTTAAATGGATATCTGTTTAGCTACTTTTTGTTGGCATTCTAGCTTTTTGTGATCGGTTGTGGACGCGGTTATAGATTATATATCTAATTAGCTACTTTTTGTTTGGCATTTCAATGTATCTTTTGGGGGTTCAATTGTAAATAAAATTACATGTTATTATTAGATATCTACTTTAACTCCTTTTCATTTGGCTGTTTTTGTTTTGTTGCCATTATTATGCTTTAAGAATTTGACCCCACTGACATTTAGTTCTGCCTCTGCCCGTATATGCGGGTTGCAAATTTGCGAAAATAGCGGGGATTTTTGGATTTGTTATCCAATTGTGAGTAAAGAAAACTTGTAGAAGAGATATATATGACCGTATATAGGGATCACATTTAGAACCACTTAGGAAAGACCAACTATCACTGTGAGTACTGTTTGTCTCAACTTTATATAAGCTGATTAATTTGTTAAAAGCCGAAGCCAAAAGTATTGAAACAAAGCTTTTGGGTCGCCAATTTCTTTGAAATTTGGAAATCATTGGTTTTTTTTGCAAGGCAAAGAAATTTTATTAATCAAAGAAACAAGAGTTACAATGATTAAAAGGAACCAAGATAACGACATCACAACGCATGAGAGCATCCCAACTAGGTTGGCACCCACTCAAGCGACAATCATTTGCCACTTGGACCCAAGAGATTGATAAGACATCAGCCGAAAAAACTAAAGACACCTCACTACAATACCCATCCCTAATTCAGAAGATAAAAAAGAAAGCCCATAAACAAATGGGATATGACACGGCTCCCTTCCATGATTTAGAGCATCAGTAAGCAAAGATCTCCTTTTTTAGTTTGACCTGGCACACTCCAAGGATATTAATCTACAATCATAGAAAAGGTTTCAATTCAGACTTCATCCCAAGCCAACATCAAAAACTCCAAAGCTTCCCTTAGTAATCAAACTGGACGCAGAATTCAGAGCAAGGTGAGAACAACTTCCAAGAGGAGATAAGCCAGCCACACAAGAATTCAGATGACGAAGAAGATCAGATGGACACGAACAGCAAAAGGCATCAATGGATGGTTTATCTTAGCACCTTCATAGCCTCAAAAGTAGCATCTCATAGCAACAAGTAGCAACATTATAAGCAGCACATTTGATTCCAACAGCAAAAAATACCAAATGTCAGCAACAGCAGCAAGCCCAGAGATTATTCCTCTTAACCGGAAGCCGCACATTTGATTCCAGCAGCAAAAAATACCAAATGGTAGCAACAGCAGCAAGCTCAGAGATTATTCCTCTAAACCGGACCCAAAAACAACAGTAGTTACCTCATTATCTGAAGCAGCAACAAAAGTGCCAAATGGCAGCAACAGTGGCAAGCTCAGAGATTATTCCTCTTAACCGAACCCAAAAACAACAGTAGTAACCTCATTATCAGAAGCAGCAACAAAAGTGTTAGCTACTCCTGAGATGGAAGAGCAGATACCATCGGCCTTAAAGAGAACAAAACATAGCAGCAATAGCAACAACTCAACAGAGCCAGCCACTCCGGCAAAATAGAAACAATGATGGTAAGGACAGCAGCACAAAATAGAAACAACATTCCAAGACAGCAGCACATAACCAAAAATGTTGGTAAGGACTGGACATACTAAGGACTAAAAAAGGACACAAAACCCACCCACTCTGGCAAAGGAAGACCCCAAACACCCAAAAAATCACCCACATCAGCCAAGGAAAAAAACCAAAACCGCAGAAAACCAAAGATAAAGAATAAAATGCAACCCATCTACTCCAACAGATCTAGCACCCCAGGCTTGCTCTGAAACAACCAGACCTCTATTCTCCTGCTTACTTAAACCTCTGACAATCCATGACATAATCAAGAGGCATCCTAAAGGGCAGCAGCCTTTTCCTTATCATGATCTATCATTTCGGCAATTTTACTTATGACCTCGTTCTCATCTCCATCGTAACCAATACCGTGGAGCTTGTTCATTTCTCAAATGGTTTGAGCTTCGTTGAGCACGATTCTGTTTCTGTTGTTGATACCATCCGAAGAGATAGAAGCAGACAGCGCAGCAGCGGCAACGGCTGATCTCAGCACCACGCACTTATTCTTATTCTTCACCCCCCCCCCCCCCCCGTGTTATATGAATTAACCCTAGAGAAACCTAGAATCTCATCAATGGTTTTTCTCTTTTTTTTTCCTTTTCCTCCTTTAACCGTTGCTTGAATTGGAATGTGGCTATCTTCAAAGGTGTCTACTTCATGATTCCTCTGTAGTTCCTCCAACCCAACATCAGGTAGATCTTGGGCTTCTTCAGATTGGGCCGAGTCCATCAAGCTATCCCCACTGATGCTATCTCTCTCTTGTCCAACCGATAATAATGGGTCTATTGAGTCCTCAACAAAAGGATCTAGGCCTTGGGTAGAATTTGAAATTTTCTCATTAACTCTTCCAGTTTTATCTTGAGTGCTCAGTTTAGCCGACATAGGGTCTCTAAAATGCTGCTCTTTTGTTACTTCATTAATAGCATCTGACATTAATGTCTTTCCACTTGCCCCAGTCTCCTCAACAACCTCATTAGACAGCTCCCTTAATTGCTCAACCATGTTATTGTCCTCCACTATCATATTTGCCTTATCAACTTTCTCTGATCCCTCATGAATCACCAGAGCCTTATCATTAATTCCACCTAAATCTTTCTAACCACTTGTCTTATCATCATCCACTTCAAAAACCTTGTTATTCTCTTTTTTCTGGCCCTCTACGTTCATTGATCCCTTCTCAATAATTGGTATAGACTTATGTGGACGCTGGCTTTTCGTTCGTGAAAAGTTATCCACGGAGTTTTGGTTGTGAAAAGGGGCGATCCGAGAAAAAGGAAAAATTTAGAGTCGCCACCCGGGATTTAATTCTTGGAGAGTGTTGGGTACCCGAGAAACCATTTAAAAAAATAATAATGACTCTTGTGTGCCGCTGAAAAAGGGTTTGATCTGCTAAAAATAGAGATTCGGGTTCGGAGCCAGGTTACCCACGGGGAAGGTTTTTGTTTCAAAAAATGCACCCCGCGTGCCCGGAATTTTCCGGTCTTTACTAAACATTTGTGGGATTGTTCTTTTGAAAAGATTTTACGGAAAACCTTATTTCACATAAACAATATATCAGATGATAACATGTTTGAAAGAGATAAATAACGAAAACAAATCAAACAATACACAATCAAGTAGACAAGAGGCGAGAGAATTAACTATAGGGGGGGGGGGGGGGGGGGGGGGGGTAGATGCAAAAACATGAAGTAAAGGGGAGGAATTGCAGTTTAACCCCTCTGGTTTGCCAAGAAACAGAGCATCGAATTCCAGAAACAGAGCAAGTAAAATATTTTTCCAGTGACGCCGTACGGCGTACAAAATCACACCGCACGGTATACTTTCGGTGCCGTACGGTATCTCTATGCGCATGTTTTTCAAAAAAAGTTTTCGTTTTATCCAGTTAGAAACATCTTAGCTCTTGGTGCAAAAACCACGTTATTTGTTGCTAAAAATAGGTTTTGAAAATGGTTTTGGAGAATAAATGTACTTCATTTTTAAGGATAGTATCCCGCAACAATAGACGACATCGCGCGATACTTACCCGAGAGGCCTGAACTTTGTTGAAATACTTCCTTTTGGGCTCAAGGTAGAACTACGCAGCTCCCCTCGAGCCCTGTGGAAATCCCCCTCAGAAGAGTATTGCTTCAATTGAACACGGGTTTTATACCTTGGAATAAACCGAGTGGATCGAAACAGGACTTTGTAGCTTTCTGGATTTGCAGAACAAGGTGCTTTAAGGGATTTGGCTAGGTAAATATGAGTTGGGTGAAGGAGTTTCTAGACGAAAGATGATTGCTCTGGAGATGGTTTTGGCAAAGTAACGAGGGACGATAATTTTGCTTTCTGCGAGAATTTTTTCTGGGAATTCTCTCTTCTATCCAGCCTCTCTGTCTTGCGTCTTATATAGAGGAGATTTTGAGCGAGCTCATCATTCCGATGATTCCCTTTCGCCAGTGAATATCATGATTTTGCGAATATCATCATCGCTTCTGAGCTGCTGGGCAAACCCGGGAATCCTGTTGATGGGACAAGAAACGCCATACGGCGTCAAGGATATGCCGTACGGTGCACATTGTGACACCGCACGGTGCAAAAAGGTTCTTCAAACCGTACGTTCATGGGCTGGGGCCGTACGGTTCAGGTAGTTTTTGGGTTTTTTGGCTCCTTTGATCCATCCAACTCAAGTATCCGTTCCAAGGTATGTTTCGTGCGTTTTTCTTTTCATCATCGGGGATGCACAAGTCATCAAAATTGGGGTGTCTACAACTTATTATCTTCAGCTAAATTTGCATGAAATTTAGCCTGAGAGACTTCTACATCATCTTCACCATGGTTGGACTGGACAGACTGATTCACATCTTGTTTGACTCCCTTTACATCAAACGGATCATTACATTCCTCCTCCCAAACATGAACTCTGTAATTCCTACCATTCACAGTAATGTTAATCCATTGATCAATTTTATACTTGCAATCAGTGACCATTAGCAATCTCCCAATATCAAAAGCTTCTTCCAACAAAGTTTCTTGATCAAGGGTAATGAACTCACCCCATTCTTCACAAATCCTCTTGAATGACTTTAAACACCAAACATTAAGAGGCATTCCTCTACATTTAAGCCAAATTAGTCTAGAGAGGCTAGCACCCTCGCCATTCCAATGTTTGAAAGTTTTGAACCAATCCTTAATCACCATGTTGGATAAAGCCTTGTTTCTATCTACTCTACTTTGAAAAGTAATAATCATAAATAAACCTCCCAGAGATCTTACCTTCACTCCCTCAAAATGAAGCTTTGAAAATGCATCTTGAATGATTTCTGGAGATGAAATAGCTTTTAGTTCAGCGATTGCGCTTCTCCACAGCCACTCAGAAGCAGAAGGTTGAAGGTTGATTGTGATTCTTTTATCAAACTCTTTTGACGGATCAATTTCAACATGATTCAAGGTAGTACTAAAGCCCGCAGCATGCGACTTATGTTGATTGACCAAAGGGGCAAAATGATATATACCTGAGCTGCGCTGATTAGAATTCTTTACGGCATTCCTCCTGTCATATCTTGCAATTTTAACCTCAAGGTTTCTTCTTCCAACCCAAAGTCCATTAGATTTCTCGATTGCATGAGTTGCTTCCCTATTGTTGATGAACCTGATGAAACCGAATCTGTTTCCCGTTACTTTGCTTCTCTTATTTGGGATATAAGCATCAATAACTTAACCAAAATTGGAGAAAAACTTTCTGAACCAGGGTACCTCTGCACTATTTGGAAGATTATCCACAAAAACAGTCGATGAAGCAGCCACCTGGGCAGTTGAAAAACGCTTAAAACCAGATCTGTAATTCCAAACCCTTGCTTGATTGTCTACAAAAAATGAAGCAGCTCGATGATTGTTCATCTTACTTCCCCTGAACCCAAAAAAGATTTAGGTGCGGTCAGATTCACCCACATAGAACCCACACCAAACCCTAACCAGAGTCCCCAAAAAGCACTTACAAGAACAATATCCGAAAAGCAGAGATTACTTACAGCACACCAGAGATGATGATCGGAAGGAGAAAACCTGGACTAAACAGATCGCCGTGGTACGCGGAATGTGAACGGATCGCGGTATGCCATACTCTCAATGTGAGGACCATCTTGTCCGAGTAGGAACGGAACGTGAACGGTTGAGCCCTGAAGCTAGTATAACTTTCTTGCTCACTCAAACGTTTATGTCTAGTGTGTTACACGGCAAAATCATGTCTGAAAAGAAAATAAAAAACAATAACATAACCCATTTAGTCCCCAATAATTGGGGGTATGGGCGGGGGAAGGATAGGAGACAGACCTAACCTTTGGCAATAAATGCACAAAGTGGCTGCTCCCAGAATACCACTGAAACAGATGGATTGGAGACAGACCTAACCTTTGGCAATAAATGCACAAAGTGGCTGCTCACAGAATACCACTGAAACAGTGATCCCCCTATACCGTCGCATTTGTTGCGGAATCATGCCCTCAAATCAAAGCCAAAAGGCATCAGAGAGGGCAGACCCAAGAATCATTTTGATTTATGTGCACATTACCAAAATGATTCTTGGGTCTTAATTAAACAGTCGGATTCCCCTTGTCCGTACCAGTTCTGAGTTGACTGTTCGACGCCCGGGGAAGGCCCCGAAGAGCCGTTCCCAGTCCGTCCCCCGGCTGGCACGCGACGACCCGCTCTCGCCGCGGGTGCAGCTCGAGCAGTCCACCGACAGCCGACGGGTTCAGGACTGGGACCCCCGTGCCCAGTCCTCAGAGCCAATCCTTTTCCCGAAGTTACGGATCCATTTTGCCGACTTCCCTTGCCTACATTGTTCCATCGACCAGAGGCTGTTCACCTCTGAAAAGAAAATCATAAACGTTTATGTCTAGTATATAGGAAAATAGTGGTGAAAAGTGATGATTCGTAATTTGGAAATCATTGTTGGTGTTGTACTTTCATTGGATCCAATCATATCTGCAAAGTTTCTTTTTAATCGTATTAGATGGTACAATAATTACTGATTATTGTCATGGTCTTTCCATTAGTACCTCCGATGCTACCGAGTATGGGCAAAGCCAGTGCACAAGACTTTTATGCTTCTGATGCATAAACTTAAAAGTAGCAAATGCTTTGTGTAATTGTATAGCACAATTTTCTCTGTTTTCCTGCTTGAAACACTTCTGCTGGTAGATACAGATTTTAGGATTTCATTAGGCCACCAAACGGAGAAGGTTTTCAGTGCTGAGCAGGTACCACGTGGCGCTAACAGTGGTATTCTGCGGTCAATCAAAACGCTCCGGTTAGGGTGGGGCCTCCGTTCGGTACCTCGTGGCGCTTTTTGATTGGTACCCTCTTGACATCTAAAAATTTTCCCACCAAACGGGCCCACTTAACCCATATATAAACACTGTCAAAATGTCCATCACAAGTTTTCTTGAAAAGTAAAAAGGAAACACCCCACTTAGGGCTTGTTTGGGTAAAAAACTTAATCCAGTTTTTTGGTTTTTTGGTTTTTTGTCAAATAAACCAAAAAACCGGTTTGGTTTTTTCTTAAACTTAATCCAAATTATTCCCTCCTTTGGCTAATAATCCAGATTATGGATTATTGGATTATTCGTTTGTCCTTATTAAAAAAAATTTGAGTTCTGACCATAATTTTATACTTGTTAGATTCGTCTCGTCGAGAGGAATCCAGAAACCACAAAATCTTAATGCAAAACTAACGAATGCAAAAAAATTTTGAATAAGGACAAACGAATAATCTGGATTATTGGATTATTACCCAAAGCACTCTGGTTTTTTGTACCCCAAAAAACCAATAATCCGGATTAAGTTTTTTACCCAAACGAGGCCTTATTTTCCAGAATAGTATACATACATCCATTAATAGATCAAGGACAGTAAGGTTAAATATCATCCATATGGTCCCCTTCCCAGAACCTAAAAACTAGGATGGAGCCAGGATTTTTGCATAGGGAGCGGGTTATATCTGTGGAGGGATGGGCGGAGCTATATAATTTGATGATATTTATATGTCCCTTATATGTTTTCAACGATATAATAGTGTTTTTTTTTTTCAAATTGTAGCAGGGACGATCAATGTTTACCAAATAGTTTTAGTTCTTATCGATAAGAACTTTTAATCAGGACTTCTCTGGAACAAATGAAGGAATTGAAGACTAACAAAGTAGAACTTTATTAAACTTGAACAAGGGTACAAATCGAAAGAACTCAAGGTTACAATCGACAAGGAAATTGCATTACTCCTACTCCTAGAAAATGCAGTGAAGTACAAGAAAGTAAAAACTGATAAAAGAAAAGCCTTTGGGCGCACGATTGATCGGGCCCTTTACAATGTTGTCGGCTTCTCTTCAAAGTTTGCTTTCAAATTCAAATTTGGCAGTTATTGGGATCACGCCTTCAACTGCCTTTGTAATGATCCAGACAAACTTATCTCAGACTCATGATTCCAAAACGTCACCTATCCCTTCCCTGACTCAACTTCCTTAATATTTAAAGGAATACAAAAACGTGTCTTATGAACTTCTTTCTGCAGGGTCTTGCCATGTGTCTTTGCAATCTTTATATTTTCAGTAAACTAAGAAGTTTAACATGAATTTGCCATGTGTCACTAACTTGCTTCCTCGACAAGAAAATAATTTGCAAAATATGGTGCAAAAAGGCGATAGCCACTCCTACTCCTACCCCCTCCTGGCTCCATGGAGTTATAAGACAAAAGACCTCCTCATAATCCTGTAATCCAAAGAAAACAATGAGTTCACTGCAATTTTTACAAGAACAAGCAGTTTTGCTTCTACTATCAATTTTCTCACATCCCTTCCTCTTCTTTCTTCCCTTCTTTACAGCCTTACTCACAAAATGGCTCCTAAAAAATCCAGGAAACAGCAGAAACCAACCCCCTTCACCACTCAAATTCCCAGTGATAGGAAACTTACACCAACTGGGCTCACTCCCCCACCGCTCACTCCACTCCTTGGCTCAAACACATGGTCCAGTGATGCTACTACACTTAGGCTGTGTAGCCACTCTTATAATCTCTTCGGCTAATGCAGCCCAAGAGATCATGAAAACCCATGACATCATTTTCTCAGACAGACCTGAATCAAGCATTGCCAAACGGCTTCTGTACGATTGCAAGGACGTGTCCATGGCACCATATGGAGAATACTGGAGGCAAATGAAAAGTATATACGAGCTGCAACTTCTTAGCACAAAAAGAGTTCAGTCTTTCAGTGCTGTGAGAGTAGAAGAAACAGCTCTCATAGTGAAGAGAATTGTTGAATCTTCATCTTTGGATTCCCCGGTGAATCTGAGTGAGATGTTTATATCGCTTACAAATGATGTCATATGCAGGACAGCTTTTGGGAGAAAGTATAGGGATGGGGAAAGTGGGGATTCAAGCGGATGTTGAGAGAATATTTGGAGTTGTTGAGTGGTTTTGATTTTGGGGGATTGTCTCCATGGCTAGCATGGGTTAATGGAGTCAACGGAGTTGATGCTAGAGTGGAAAGAGTTACTAAGGTTATTGAAGAGCGTTTGAACGGATTGGAAGGAAAGAGAGATGATGGTGGTGAAGGTAAAGAGGACTTTCTTGATATTTTGCTCCGCGCTTCCAAGGATAATATTGCAGGTGTTTCTATTGATAGGGATAGCCTTAAAGCTCTCATATTAGTAAGTCTATCTCTCTCTCTCTCTCCCTCTCTCTCTCTCTCTCAAGTTTCTAACTTTGGAACTTAGAAGAACAAAAGAAGGAAAACAGGTACTACGTGCTCAGGCTTTTCGGCACTCTCTCTCTCTCTCTCTCTCTCTCTCTCTCAAGTTTCTAACTTTGGAACTTAGAAGAACAAAAGTAGGAAAACAAGTACTACGTGCTCAGGTTTTTAGGCATGGTGGATCACTTTATTTCAGATGACAAGTGCCCAAACTCTAATAGAGTCCGTTGCTTTATGGAGATGTCTCAAAAAATGGACTTCATGGAAAACAATACCGGAGAAAACTGCAAGCTTCAGTACGGAACTTAAACTCGATTGAGATTGGAGTGGGAGACATAATGAGGGCTAGATAAATTTGCTTGCGATATTTATAAAAATACAGACTTCCTCTGTGGCTATAACTCTTCCAATGTTAAGGAAGAGACCTTTGGTCACGCCCCGCAAAATTAAACATAAATAGTCACTAATTAGATTTAATACAATCCCAACATAAAATTGCTCGTCACCAAAGTTCTTACAATTACAAGCTGAACATAAATAGTCACTAATTAGATTTAATACAATCCCAACATATAATTGCACATAACCAACAGTAATTACAACTAAAATTACGAGTTTACAAGTTTCATGGCTTTATTGGCCTCACAAGTCAAAATTTATCCAAATATGCAATTGAGCTCTTAAAAGAAAGGCTAAAACAGGGTATCATGTATGTGCTGTGCGAGGGTGCACAACACACATGTTGACAAGACAAACAAAATGATCGGTTCAGATCAAACAACAGGACCCAGGGTGGGTCCCATAGTAGTGCACAACATGTGTGCACACAGCACACACCCCGCTCCCGCTAAAACATATCCAAATATTCTCAAATCTTCGGATCCACCTCTGAACCTGAAAAATTTGTATCAACGATGACATGAGCCGAAGCCCGTATTGGAAATATGATAAACAAATAGATTTCAACGTATAAAGGTTGAAATACAAAACTAAATACTTTCTTCATTTTGTACTAGTATAATTTTTTTTTTGGTAAATTTTATACTAATATAATTGAAATCATAGAAAAGTTTTTCTTGCTTTTTTTTCTTCAAATGCACCCAATAATACCATTAGCACACGATTAATATGAATAGCACTTGTAACATAAAAAACATAAATTTCATTTCTTGACGCCAATTGTGTGAAAATATTACTTCATGTAACCCGATTCGACCCATCCCAATAGAATGATGTCCGTTCAGCCCACCATTCGTAACACAAGCACCCATGCATTTGCATCTGTACGGCAAGCCAACGATAGGTGACCATGTACTAAGAAGGTTCAAGTAGTTACATCAAGCATTTTTTTTTCCTTTTAAAGAGTAGACATATTATATACAATTAGTATTACGCACGTAACACGGCATTGGTCTCACCACACCAAGTAGGAAGTCTTGGCATCTGGCCTATTGGCTTGCCAATACATCAGCCTCACCTCGTTGTGCCTCACCCAATAGGAGTCTTGCCTATTAGCTATTGACCAAGCTGGTAGACCCGTCGGTCCATTACCATATTACAAACTCGCACTTACTCATATCACATAAATAATAGAAGAAAGAGAATAACCCACTGTATGTAATGATCCGGATTTTCAGGAACCTCAAAAATAAATAATGTCTCCAATACATCTGATGGGCCCTAAAACTTTAAAAATATACAATGACCTCAAAATTCTCCTTAATAAATACTAATGTTTCAAAAATCTCTAGACAACACCATAGTCCTCAAAATGCTCCAACTCCGGTCTCCACTATTCTGCTCCGCACCTGCCACAAACTATTCGGGAAGTATACAATACGAGGACAATAAAAGGACAATATGAAATCAATAAACAATATACACAACTTCAACCGAATCACCAAATCAACTTTCGTAATAGATAACTCAAGCCTCGTACCCAGCCCATCTCGGTAACATGTCAAGCACCACCAGGGTCAAAATAATTTTACCATTTCCATTGCCGCAGACCATATAAACCAATAATACCCTGATTCCCCGCAGGGCAATCAACCAATCAATCACATCTCATTTCCATTTAATTCGTCGGAGCCGGTGGGCTTGCATATGTACCAATCTGATCCATAATAATCATCAGCGTTACATAATATACCATCATTCACAAATATAACGGTATAACTAGAGTCAATAATATGATCAGGATAGCAAAAGAATACAATACGGAACGATGAATAAAATTACTCCGGAGACTTAGAATGTATTTTATACTTCCGGTACCTCAAATGAAGATCGTGATTGTGGGATATGATGATCAACAATAACCTCCTAAAGTTATACCTCGATCGGACTTGATCATACTTGATCTCCACGATAGTAACACTATACTATCAAAATAAATTTCGGTGTCTTTGCCCTCAAACATGCTATCCAGCTATGTTTTTACTAATATTAAAAGAACTCCAAATTTCTCACTTGGCAAGACTCACGGCAAATGCAAATATATAGGAGTATTTCATATTTCATATTTGATATTTCAATGCACCCCACCTAACACTACGCCACAATTACTACATACAACTGTCAAACATTACTACTTACAAAACCCATATCCACACACTACTCCCTCTGTCTCTCCACAGTCCATACACAGCCATTAACTGCTCCTCCATAAAAACCAACTATTTCCTCTGCCAATGCATTTATCTCCGGCCTCTCTCATACTATGACAATAATTATCCTATACCCACTACTCCCATGAATAATTATAGATCGAATATGTTTCAAAAATAAATAGTTTACTATCACCAAAAATAAATCACACCAATACAAATATTGGATCTAGTAATAATGTAATTTCAACAATCGTATCGACAATAAAAATACAGTGTATTACAATCTATCCCCTTAAAACAATTTCGTCCTCGAAATTTAGGAGTGTAGTCAAAAAGTTGGATGGTATAAATAAATAAGTTGGTCAGTACATACACAACCACTCGGGTTAGCCGGGTGGCCAAACTCGTAGTCTCCCTTAAGGAGGTCCCGAGTTCGAGACTCGGCGCGATGGATTCAATCTTTGAAAACCCACCCACCTTGCTGCTAAAATTACTTTTGGGTAATATATATATTTTTTTATAAAATACTACAAGTATTAAAGAATTTCTCTCAAAACCCATTTTAGGAAAATACAAGGTATTACACTATACATATATCATCAATACAAAAAAATACTTTGATCTCATTTAAATACCCATTAACGCCAGCCTCACCTCAACAAGGAAAGCTATCGGCTACCATCACCTAATATTGTTAATTCCCAACTAAGCTTCATCATTTCGCCCATTGGCCCGCAGCCTGCCTGAAGCCCGCTGGGCTTTCCCGAGCCCGCCAAGTGGACGGGCTAGCCCAGCCCGACTTTTCTATGGGCCGGGCTTAGGCTTAAAAATTTTAGCTCTAGCCCGCCCGCCCGCCCACCCACCCACCCACCCTTCAGCTCGAGAAACCAGCCCGCGCATAGCCACTAATACACACGTAAAACATGGGTTTGTAACAAAAAAAATTCCAAGTCTCCTTATATAGCATCTCAACCGTATAGAAAAACCAAAATGAATGCAAGTGATTTGAATAATCAAACCATTTGTTCCTGCACACTTGAATAACCAATCAATTGTTTCTAGGATTGATTTGAATAATCAGTCATTGTGCCACTGGGATTCTTTTTCGTTGAAAATTGGTCCCACGGTTTTACACAAAGCATTATATAACAATTTGATGTGAGACAGTGTTGGTGAGGAACTAAAGAAAGAAGAAAAGAAATGAGAAAAGTAGTCAAAAGGAGTATTTTCGGTGGAGGATGGGGAAAATAGTAGACAATAAGCATTTTAGCCCGCTCAAATAGCCCAGTCTGCCCCGCACCGCCCAAAGACTTGCCTGCCCGTCCGACTAGGATAAGCCCGTGGGTTGGGGCTGGGCTTTATTTTTTGAGAAATAGCCCGGCCTTCCCGGCCTGCTAAAACGAAAAAGCCCGCCAAGTCCAGCCTTGGGCGGGCTTGGGCTGGAAGTTCATGGACTGGGCCAGCTTGGCCCGGCCGATGATTACCCTTATTCCCAACATTACCCAAATTTATCATCTTGTTACACATATATCGCATTTCAATAACCAATACGGCATCACATAACCATTCTTAGCCTGATGGCCTAAATCAACCAAGCCCAATCAACAACGATTTTCCTATTACAATACTTGGCTTAAAGCCAAATCACCAAAATTAACCAAATTTCCTTCAATCACCGAAATTCTCAAAACATAATAAATAACAACTACCTGAGCCATATATCCACAAATACTTTCCACGAGTTTCCTAAATACAGAAGGAAAAAAAAAAATTATACTTCGTATAGAAAAATACTCGTCTATGCTACTTGCATTGCATCAAACTCATGGTATGCATAAACTAACTCATATTCAAATACGAATTAAGACTCATAAGTGTCACTTTGCTAATGAACACTACACATAAAGATTAAAATTGTCCCAAATTGCTAACCCAATGATAACCATGAATACCAATACAAATCTCCAACAAAAACTCATGTCATGAAAATACTCAATATACTAGGGCTCGATTTATAACTTGATTAATCTAGCAACATCTCAAGATAAGAGTACCTCAACGCATGTACACATCCATATATAAATATTTAGCATAAATCCTAAATATTTAGCATAAATCTAAAATGATGGAAATTCGAAAGTCGCCAAATCCGACTTTGTTCAGATCAAAAAACGTAACCCTTCTCGTGCTTCTTCCTTCTTGACTTTTTGCGAGATTCTCAAGTCTTGGCCTTCGATTTGGGGTACAAGTATAAGTGCTTGTGGGGTTTGTGAGAGAGCGAGAGCAAAAACTGCAAAAAAGAAAAGAAACTGGAGCAGGGAAACCACCATGAGTTCTCAGATGCATTAACATAAAAGTGTAAAAATCGCACTCGTTCTCCCTCAAATAATTGGTTATTGCTCCACTCCCTAATATGTTTTGGGGAGAATTTTGGATTTGAAGCAACGCCTTTATGCGATTCGTATGAAAGAGGTATACCCGAACAAGACTGTTTTGATGAGTTGTATCGGATTAATTTGGTTATGCTCCTTTTGGATACAGTTATGCAGGCTATTTGGGGTGCTTCATGTTGGGTATTGTCGTGGAGATTCGGGTCCACTATTAATTCGGATTCAACTATTTGGAGTATTCGTGAGGGCAGACAAGGCTCCATGGTGGGGTCATGGGGCTCCATGGTAGAGTCGGTTAACTCCGTGTGGAGTTATGAACACGTCTTCTTTGGCATCAGTCATGGATGCTTTGGGTGTACACTTGGTGGAAGATGGTTGATTGTTTTGGTGTTTAGCTCCGAGTGGAGTTCAAGCGGATCTTCGTGGGCATTCTTGGAGGGATGCATTGGGTGAGCGGTACTTGTTTGAAGATGGAGGCTCAATTTGGAGGCACTTGCGGCTAGGTTTGCTTAGTCGTGTTTGCAAGGTCAACCAGGTGTGCTTAAGCCTTGTGTGGTGGAGCCATTCGTGATCTACCTATGTGCGATTGCCCTGTGAAGCCGTTAGGGGAAGAGCGAGTGTTGAGAGGATTGCACTATGTTGTTGGCTTGGAAGGGAATTCAAGTCAAGGTGGAGATTGTTGGAGATATGCCTTGAATTTAGACGTTTGAAGAAGCACAAAAGTTCGTAGCGAGCAAATTTCAGTTTTGGGGACTGTTTTGAAGTTGCTGAAATTCTAGTCCGGGCAGGATTTAAGTCCGTTCGGACGGTCCTGTCCGACTTCCGTAAGGAATGCGCCGGGCTGCGCGTTTTTATAGGTTTTAACCTAATATTCTGTGTTTTCTTATAAATAGAGGCCTTGGGGGCTATTAGGGTTTGGACTTCTTGAGTGAATCCCTTTGAAGGAGCCCCCATGGAACTCTCCATAGTGTGTTAGGGTTTCTTGGTTGTTCCATTGGTTTGGTCTTGTCTTGGGATTTGAGATATCTAAGGTTTGGAGTTGTCTCTTTTGTGTATGTGAGACTTTGATGCTCTGTTAGGGTTTCTAATAGAGATTTGTTCCTAGATATCTATTAGATGCTTCAAGTAGAGTTATGGGTATAGCCGGCTCTTTGTATTTCTCTCCATTGATAGTGAATCCTCTTGCTCTTTTCCGTGGACGTATCTCTAGAGTCTCGTGTTTTCTCATTGGTTTGGTTATATTCTTTACTTCGAGTTTTGGGCACAACACCTGTAAGTTCACGTTTTTCACCGAACACCCCCTACAAGACTTTTACATACCACGAGATCCCCTCTATCTTTCAAAACTTTACCCCAAGACCCCTTCCATCAATTTTTTTGATGATCCAAACCGTTCAAGTTGTTTAAAACATTTTTTAAGGGTACCCTCAAGAAATCGGCTCAATTTCTTGTGGGTACCCTAACATATTTTGAACAAGTTGAACGATTTGGATCATAAAAAATAACCTGGAACTTTGAGTTTCGAGATGGAAGGTCGACGGGGGTCTGATTCCTAATTTGTATGCCTATATATAGATGTACTTGTGTGTCTTGTAAAATGTGGGAAAAGAGAAAAGAAGAAAAAGGTAGAGAGTGAGAGAAAAGACATGGTGCCCTTTGGCACTTCCCCAATCACAAGTGGGAGAAAAAATATCTAGTGTGTATAAGAGCATAAGTTTTATGTATTTTGTTACAGATTAATACAAAGAGTAGTGTTTAAAAGTGTGCTCTATTTTCTCTTATTTTCCCAACATATGGCATCAAAGTGCAGCTAAGCAATCCTGAACTTGTGGTGAGATGTGTGCTTCTGTAATAATCCACAGCCTGACCGGCCAATAATGGAGACGAAGGCCAGACAGGCCGAGACGGAGTTGAACAGCCAGATGGGCCGAGGCAAAGACGAAGGCTAGACGGGCCAAGAAGCACGAGGCCAGACGAGCCAAGAAGCACGAGGCCAGACGAGCCAAGAATCTAGCAACAATAAGGACAAAATCCAATGAAGAGTCAGCCCAGGCTAATTTTTCGAAGTGAACCAAAAATCACTTTGGAGAGTTGAAGTAGAAAGAGCTCAGTGAGACGAGTTCATAGGTGCAAACGGCGCCAAAATCAAAGTTGAAACGATCTCCAGGAGCCTTTTGAAGAGTGGTGGTACTTTGGTTTTTTTAGGAGCAGAGCAGGAACTATAGAAAAAAGAGAAGAGAGCAAAAAAAAAGAGAGAAAAAAGAAAGAAAGAAAGAGATGTGATACAGTAGGTGATTCAACAAGTTTTTAAAGCCAACAAGTTTTAAAGGAGGGAAAAAGAAGTTGTCTGGTGAATGATTGAAGTCCAAGACAAAATATTATACTCCACCCCCAGCACTGTTAAGTCATTGAGTGAAAGCCCAAAAGTTCCAAAGTTTTCACTTTGATCCCCACTAAACGAGACTAATGTTGAGGAGAGATGACGAAGAGCAAGAGGGGACATTCCAAAGAGTGTGCACGTGCCAAAGGAATGTGTCGCATGAATTCAAACGCAGCGGACGCGTTGCCGATGTACCCATGCATATTTTCAAAGAGTGTGACCAAATGGATTTAAGACGAGAAGCCGAGATGAAGAAGATGGGCGAGAGTAAGCTGTGAACCATGAGATGCAACCCAATATGGAGCAGTCCAAACCGATTGATTTACAAAAAGTTGCTGATGAATGAGAGAGTAAGAGGTAGCCTCAGATGTCAACCAAAGAAGTCCACCAAGAGGGGAGATGGACTTAAAGTGGCGGGGAGAAGAACAACACAGAGGTTGTTCAGGTTAGATAGAGGCCAGAAACAAAAGAGAGATTATTTCCCAGGACAACAACACGCGGTTGTTCCATGAGAAAGAAGAGAGTTTAAGGGAACCCAAGACGGGGTTGCCTCCCACACCCAGTGTGGGAAATTGAGAGAAAAAGAACATCTATTGCTCTTATAGAGTGAGGGGGCGAAACAAGAGGTTGTCGAGCGACGCAAAAACATGAAGAGGATGGATGAGACGCGAGCCCACTAGGTTCGAGTAGAAGTGGACTAGACGTGACGAGAAGATGAGAGATGAACGTGCTGGCAAGAGGGAATCAAGCTTAAGGGGGGATGTTGAAAAGTAAGCTTGATTAAAGATGAAAAACATGTGGATTACTATTGTTTTGAAGGCTGGGAAGATTTTTGGTTGGATATGCAAGTGGGAGATTTTGGAAAAGTTTTAGTGCCAAGAAGTCAAGTTTTGTAAGTGCATGGGTGATTTCATTAGATTTGGAATTTGTCTGATTCCTAATTTGCATGCCTATATGTAGATGTACTTGTGTGTATTGTAAAGTGAGGGAAAAGAGAAAAGAAGAAAAAGGCAAAGAGTGGGAGAAAAGATGTGGTGGCCCTTTGGGGCTTCCCCCGCCACAAGTGGGAGTAAAAATATCTAGTGTGTGTGAGGGCATAAGTTTTATGTATTTTATTACAGATTAATACAAAGAGTAGTGTTTGAATGTGTACTATATTTTCTTTTATTTTCCCAATATATACAACATTGCAAGGGCTATTATTTTGAAGATGAGATTAGTAACAACGTAGCAACAAAAACAAACAGAAAACAGTAAATAGATTCCTCCAATCATGTTCAGAATATTTTGTTTTTTTATCAGCAAAAAGAGATTTGTTAAGCCTTTGAAGTAACGGTACAAATATTAAATGGAGAAAGGACAATATTGCATTAAAAAGGGTGGTGCACTTTCCAACTAGGTTGTCACCATACCCCCAACAATCATATGAGTCTATGACATCCACACCCAAAAAGCCATAACAACACTAAGTTGACAAGCAGCCAACTATTACAAGAAAACCAAACTCAAAAATAAGAAAAAAATCACAATTTAAATAGGAATCCACATAGCATTCCAGAACCAAACCATAAGTTGCATAATTCAACCAAGTACAGAAAGCAGCAGCCCAAAATAGGAATTAACAAGCAACCCACCACAAAACCAAAACAGCAGGAGCAGATTTTAACATGGCATAAAAAAACCAAAAAAAGCAGAAGCAATATTATGACAACGTTAGAATTATTTTGATTTCCAACAGCGAGAACACTCCCCCAAACCAGTTCATACCAGCTAAACCCATGGCTTCATCAACCAACCAAATCCTACAGCCAATCCAAAACCTCCATCCACCTCCACGGTTCCATCCCAGTAAAACCATATCGATCGTTACCTCTTGAGGTGGTGTTTTTACCAAGAAGCATACAATATAACATAGCACAACCACACCAACACAGCATAGCAGTAGTTCAGAAAAACACAAAATAAAACAGCAGCATTAGAGACATCTCAGCTAAGAATAAAAAAATAGCAGCTCTAGTTTCCATCGCAGTAGCATATCCAGATCCATTTCCAAGAGTCAAACCACTATAATTCCTGCTTCAAACCAAAACCACCAAAACAACCCCATCCACACCAGCAAAAACTTCCTTCACCTAAATGGCCATCAAATTGCTTCGTACTTTGTAGGTTATACATCAGGTCATCAACATAGTATGAAAAGCCTTTACCCTTAATTTCACCCATTGTGCCACTGTAAACTTGATTAATTCCAAGACCTTATGCTACTCTGGATTGATATCCTTGTACACAACCTCATGCTCTAAACTTGATTAAATCCAAGACCTTATGCCACTTTGGATTGATATCCTTGAACACGACTTCATTCCTGACTTTCCAAATTGTCCAACCTCTGACCAGTGGCAGACGCAGAATTTGTATCTGCAAGGCCCGAATCACGTGTATTTTCATATTCATAATAAAATATATAATTTATAAGTATATATTGCTACTTTCGAGGTCTGAAGAAGAAACAATATTATGTGCATGTGCGTAGCCACTATTTATTAATGCACGCAACTTCAAAAAGGATTGATAACTTAAAAACTTAGGAATTTTTATCCCACATAGAGAAATTTTAAGAATTTTTTTTCACTCATTGGACTTGTAGTGGCCAAGCCCGGTATTTAATTAACATGAAAATTAGTATAATATGCGAGGATACTTGGAGTTGTGTAGGGTCCTGGGTCTCCTTTCAACTCCATGGGTCCGCCACAGCCTCTGACCCTTCTAAAGTTCCACCATTCAAAGAAGTCCCTAAGACCATCTCCAACTGCCTCTTCAAAACTCCGGCAAAGACAAAATGGCGACCCAAAACCGGAAAACGAAGACCCAGCAGCCTTGCCAAGCACCTTGCCATTTCCGTCGAAGCTACAGTGGCCTCGCCACAGGCGGCGAGGTTTGGTGAGGTATGGTGAGCTCGCTGCCACCCATCCTTTCTCTCTCCTCCCACACTGGAAAAATGACTACACCAAAGTATTTGTACTAAAATCGATTTGATACCAGAGGATTGTTGGTATCGTCGAGACGATGTCAACGGTGTAAGATTCATCGGTAGATCCTTCCGCCAGAGCCCGCACGCACCGGTCAACGGACGCGCGTGTGGGCGAGTCAGATCTACTCTCGGCGCGTGTGTTGCACGCGCCCGTGCGACACTCCGTGAGCTGACGTCTTTTTTTTCCTTCTTTGAAATGGATACACTACTGGGTGATGGAAATGTTTAAGGCTAGCCAAGTGTACTTTTTCTTGCCAAAATGGAGATAGAGATGCTTATGCTGATGGAGATGCGTGCTCTAATGACCCTAGGTGCAGTCCATTAAATTCCCAACCGATCAAAACAAGGAGAATTTCCCAAGACCAAGAGAAGGGGCATTGAAGTAACAAATTATTTGAAGTCTCCAGTTCTAAACCAAAGAATTTACATACGCCAACATTTGGATCACTCAGTATTCTGAGCCTCAAAAGAAAGTCTGATGTTTTAATCGTACCTTAGAAGAGAGAAAAATAGCAGCATCAATTTGATTACAAGTTACAACAATGTCTTACGAGCAGGAAAAGGATGAGGTGAAAGAAGAGCTTGATCGAAGGCCGAGGGAAGGCGAGACCCTCGTCCCCGGTGGCACCGGTGGCAAGAGCCATGAAGCCCAGGAGCACCTTGCTTAGAAAACCCCAGAAGAATGACCATTCCTGGCTATTCAACCAACACTACTTTGATTAAGAACCTCGCCATTAAGAAGTACGGATAATAACTCATTCAAACTCTCCTATTCCCCTGCATGTAAAGATCTTTTGAACATCAACTGCCGGCCAATGCCGGCCCTGAGATAAAAGGTTGAATGGATTATCCAGAACATCAAAATCCCCTATAGTGAAAATCTCTTCCATTTTGGCATTACACAATAGTATGCTGTCATCAGCAAATTGTAAATGTGTGATTGCCTCGAACCACCCGACTCCTTTTGTCTCTAAAACATCATATTCAGACCCTCAGCTGCATTAATAAAGAGAAAGGATGATAGAGGATCACCCTGTCTCATTCCTTTTTGCATTGACAATTCCTTAGCGGAAGAGCAATTGACACGGACTGATAATGTGGCTGTCGATACACATATCCATTTTATATGTTCTTCCGGTATCCAAACTCCTCATCATAGTGAGCAAATAATTCCAATTCAATTTTTTATAAGCTTTCTTAAAGTCAAGTTTTAATAGTAATGTTAAAGAGCCAAAGGTCACTGATGGCCATCTTTTGCTACTTTATTGCGCGATGCGACTAAACAAACTGCTGGACTCTGTTTGATTGACAAGGTCAGTAACAAAGCATTATATGATTTTACAAGGACAAAGTGAGTATTATTCCCTCGATTAGAGTCATAGAATTTCCTTAAAATTACATATTGCAACACCGGAAAACCGATTCGTACAAATTGTAATTTTTAAAATTACAACTTGTAATATTTCACATCACCATCTAATTATTGAGAAACGATGGTAAAGTTGTTGAACAAATGGACCACTCAAACTTCTTTATTATTTCCAAGTGATAAGATTGGCCTATATGCATATGCATTATTTTCTGCGCCTAAGATTTGTTTTGTATTCTTTATTCAATAACGTAATGAGTGATTATACCAAATTCGTGTGGTCGAAGATTCCAAACAATTGTTAATGACCTCGAAGAAAGCTAACGATGAATGATTATTTCCTTTGTTTAGGTTTTTTCTTCTTAACTTCACTACTGACTTATTTTTCCTAAAAATTTATCATTTGCTAACTTTTGCCAGCTTTCAATCAAGTTTTTTTAGATTATTGATTCACCCCTATAAGACGAATCTCAGAAATAAAAAATTATGACCAAAAACTTTTTAAAAATCCATTAAAGAAAAAATAATAATTGAAAAAATCTCTCTATTTTAGATTATTTTTGTTTTGGTAAATTTTTTTTTTATTTTTTTCATAATTTTTTTTATTTTTTACATTTCTCTTGTCAAGAAGAATTAATAATTTATAAAATTCTGATGCAAAGTAGACAAAATTTCATATAAGACCAAATATAGAAAAAATAATTCAATCATAAGTTTGGCCAAAGTCAAGACCGCTCGAGAATCAATTTCTTCCTTTTACTTGTTTCTTTCAAAAGAATTAAAATTTGGTCAGGGTTATCGACTCGGCATATGGCAGTAAATAAAGAGTTCATTATTCCGATGTCCGAGATACGTTTGCCTCTTCACCCAATAAATAACACTTGGAGACACTGAAGATTGCATGGCTTTTAATAAGACTCCGATAAATATCGATGAGCACCTAAACAGATTAGAACAAAAGATTATATAAAAATTTGAAAAAGTATCTCAGAACATTGATGATTGCATAACTTAATAAAAACGAATCTTTTTTTTTTTTTTTTATTAGTGCAATTGTATCCGGGGTTGCATAACTGTTAAAATAACAGGGATTTAAGGATATATCATCCAACTGTATAAGAAAACTTGTTGAAGAGATATTTACAAGAATATTATGGTGACCGGTATATATGAATCGCATTTAGAGTCATATAACATGGCAATGTCAAATTCTAACCAATTACAAAATTGTAGTACAATAGTTGGAGATTTTCCTTTTTCCATGGGGCCGGTCAGCAAACCCCACAATTTCTATACTGACCCGTGCTGCGCAGCGTGCTGTGCATGTCTATTTCGGTGCCACGCCGGCACCGTTTCAACAATCGGAGACGCCCACCGCATAGAGCTCGTCGAGTACTATAAGTGTTCTAAAAATCAACTCAATCGGATATCGTTAAGTGCCTCATCGGAACACAAATAAGTTTTAAAAAAAATGGTTTCAATGGTTTTCATCCAGTATTTTAAGATGTGTTCCAACTTTTTTCAACTTATTTGTGTTCCGATGAGGCGCTTAACGATAGCCGGTCGAGTTGATTTTTGGTACATTTGTAGTACTCGACGAGCTTACGCGATGGACATCTTCGATCGTTGAAATGGTACCGGCGCAGCGCCCAAATGAGCTGCACAGCATGCTGCACAGCACCTCCTCCGGTTCCGTTTAAATGTGCCCTATGTAATTGGTTGAGGTAAGCTTCTGCTAGTCCGAACACTTGAATTATCAAATAGTAAATGTAGTGTCCTATCTTAGTTTCAAAAACAAATATGAATGACATAAATTACTTTTATTTGTCTAAATGGTCAAAATTGTCTAAAGAGACAAGTTTTTTTTTTTTTTATTTGGGTACGTTAACCTTTCATTAAAAGCAAACAAACCAAATACAAGAAACAACAAAAGCCTAACCAGGCCAAGAAACACCTAGCTAGCTAACTGGAAAACAAAGCAACAACAGATAGAACATCCCTCATTACATGGAGCGAAAAATCCTAGAGCTAAGGCTCCAGGTACGAGCTAACAATCTATTAGCAGCGTTGTCCTTCAGATTCCTCCAGGAGCATAAGCAAGCCCGAACTTCATCCACAATCAAACCACCCAAGGTAGGAGCAGGCAGGCAACGGTCTTGAAAGATCCGCAAATTCCTCTCTCGCCATAACCAATAAATAGCAGCTGCCAAAGACAACTTATAAACTCTATGAACACAAGAGTCCCCAGACCTATGAGCACAAACCCAAGCCATCTCTCCAGCTAGCCCAAGACAAGGCCTATCAACGTGATTCTTGGCTAACAACATTTGCCACACGCGCTGCGAATAGTCACAAACAAAGAACAAATGGTCATGTGTTTCTTCTACATGATGACAAAGACAACAGGCCCGGTCTACTGCCAATCCCCAACTGGAAAGCCTATCTTTAGTAGACAATCGGCCCAAAAAAGAAAGCCAAACAATGAAGGCCCATCTGGGAATATGATGAGTAAACCAAACACATTTAGCCCATGGGACAACTGGGTGCACTTCCCTGAGAGACTCCCATGCAGACCTTGTCGTATACACACCAGACGCTGTCAACAACCATCACACAGAATCTGGATTAGAGACATTAGGCACCAAATTTGGATCCGTACTAGCCACAATTACTCTAGTAATAGCACTTCTAGGCTGAGGCCATTTCCACCCATCATTATGAATGATAGAAGCCACTTTAGAACTCCAAGATCTCCCCAGTGTGAACCCCGAATTATCACCAAACTGCTGGTAAAGAGGGCCTAAAGTATGCCAGTTATCAATCCACAAGAAAGTGGATAATCCATCCCCTATGATATATTTAATCCAAGGTTGGGCAAGGCTCCTAAGATTGAATATTTTCCTGATAGTCCAAGAGGCCTCATGAGGGACACGAGCCTTCCAAATACTTTGGTTCTTTAACACAAAAATATGAACCCACTTAATCCAGAGGGTGTCAGCTTTCAAACAAACTGCCCACAAATGACGAATCATTGAAGCCTTATTCCAGACTTTTAACATTCAAAGGCCCAAACCCCCCTCTTCTTTAGGAGTACACACTGTATGCCAAGCCACCTTAGCACCAGAATGTTTCAAATCAGGCCCAGTCCATAAGAAAGCGCGAAGCAACTGCTCAATCTCATGCAAGACCCTATGAGGCAGAATAAAAATAGAAGACCAGTAAATTTGAATACTAAACAGCACAGAACTTACTAACTGTAGTCGACCACCATAGGATAAAGTTTTGTTGGACCAAGACTGAATCCTGCCCAAGATTTTCTCCTTCAATTGAGCACAATCAAGAGCTTTAAGTCTGGTAGAGATCAAAGGCACCCCTAAATATCTGACAAGAAGCGTCCCCTTAGGAATAGGCAGGATTCCTCCCAACAACTCCCTTGTTGCAGCATTTACCCCAGCAAAGAAAATGGAACTCTTTTGCATATTGGGCTTGAGACCTGAGAAGAGATAGAAATCAGATAATGCATCTGCAATAAGGTGAAAAGATCCTTCGTCTGCTCCAAACAACACAAAGAGATCATCTGCAAAGATGAGGTGCGTAATATGAAGACGTCGACACTTTGGGTGAAACACAAAAGCACCACTTTGCGCTATTCGATACTGCAGAAGGGCAGAAAACCCCTCCATCACCAGTAAGAAGAGATAGGGAGACAAGGGATCCCCTTGCCTAAGACCCCTTTTGCCAGGAAAAAACCCCTCAAGCTCCCCATTGATGACCACTGAGAACATAGGAGAAGAAATGCAGGCCTCAACCCAATTAAAGAGACAAGTTGTTTCTATTATTTGTACTTTTTGGGCTTTTTAATTGATGTATTTAAAGAGAATGACTTGTTTTGAAATCGAGAACATAATCTTTATAGTGAATTTAGACAGTTTAGACAATATGGGGAATGGCAAACTTTAATTAACCAAACATCGCTAGAAGTCCAGAGAAGCTAAGAAATAATACTATTAGATTCTATCTCAAATTGCTCACCTAAATCTTCTAAGCTTAATTAATATAATTTAGAGGTTAATTTAATTACATATAGCCAATTGGTTTAAAGTTGAAACCCTACCCTACCAAAAGACATCCTATTGCCCCCACTTACTGAGCTCCGTAAACTGGATCCCGAAAAGAAAAAGGGCCCTAATTCTTTTTTTTTTTTTCTCATTCGTCAATGGGACTCGATCCCGGAATACAGTGTAGGGCATCTAAGAGCTTTACCACATGAGCTAACCACCACTTGCCCTAATTCAATTTGATAGAGTACAATGTGTATTTCACTTTGCTATAATGAAATTGTATTTTGTTTCTGTTTTACTTCTAGTAGACATAAAAATTCAAATACTATCAATAAGACATGCATGGGCAGTGGTCACCTCTCCTTTGGTTAAATATTTTGGAACATATATTGGTGGTCAGATAACACTTTGAGATGGATAGATAGACAATATCTTGTGAAAGTAAATCTGTTTTCAGGAGAGGAACAAAATACCAAATCTCAATGGAGTTTCTAATGGGTTTAAACTCTTTAAGCAGAAAATATTTTGATAATGTTACTTTTATCACTCTTAATCTTGTCACGAGGGAGAGCGACCGGAAATCCTTTCTTTTTTTTTCTTGAAGAGTTAGAAATTCATTGATAAAATGAATAAAGTAGACAAACCTTAGTCCTTATAGGGAGACGGCCAGAATAAAAGACCAAAACAATCAATAAAAAAAACACCTACTCCTAATAGGATTGCAAAAGCAATTAAAAGGTACTCCAACTTTAAAAGTAAAGGGGAACAGCTTCGATCGGAATACGAGTGAGAAAAAAAAAAAAGGCCATCTTATAACTAAGGGTAAAATTGGAGGTGCCCTCTCAAATTGTCACAAAGGAATGTCAAAGGTGCAGCATAACTAAAGGTAAAATTTAGGGTTATGGTTTTTACCACTTACGTTTGTGTACAGGTTTTCTAAATTCGTCGTCTTCGCTTTAACTTGTAGGTTCGTTTGTTTGACTAACAAGACTAATCGAAAAGGGATATACAAAGTGTTTGGCCTAACTTAAAGACAAGTTTCGCCCTATAGAGGAATATGTATATGAGGGGGGAAGGGAATATAGTAAAGGGGATATATATGTGGATATGGTTAGGGGGTATTATTTTAGAAGGGGAAATTAAAAGTAACTGAGTTTGTTTTGTTGTTACAAAGGAGTTGGATAATACAAAATTCTCATTTTGTCCCAAGTAAAAAAATAAAAAAACAAAGGCAAGTGGTGGGGTATGGTGACAGGCGGTAACAACAGACTCTTTTCTCTCTCTCCATCCAACACCTCTCTCTGTCTCTCTCTCTCCTGAGTTGGTGAGCCACAACAAGGGGTAAAGGGAAAATGAAATCCAGATATAATTTAGAAGGGGTGAGGGGTGCCTAAATTTTATCTCCTTAGAGCATCCTCATCAGCTTCTCTATTTTAACTTTAAATTTAAAGTAGAGAGCAAACTCCTTCAAAACTTCAAAAATCAGCCTCACCAAACAAACTCACCAATTTGAAGATTTTTTTACTTTGCTACAGTAACTTAGCAAATTTGGTGACCTACTGTTCACTCACCAAAAGAGGAAGAAAGAGGGAAGAGTAAAAGTTTGAATAGAGAGTCTGATTCTGTAAGCTTTTGATAAAGTGACTTGCTAAAGTTTGAATAAAGAGTCTAATTTTGTGAACTTTTTGAAAAGTGACTTACTAAATTATAAAAGGTGTTTTTGAGATTAAATTTGATTTTTTTTGGTGTGTCAAATAAGGATGCCCTAAAAGGGAATATGCATATCCCAGCTAAAAAATATCCGGCCTCCAAAAACTAAACAAACAAAGGATATAAAATATCTTGATATGTATATCCAGCCATATCGTATATCCCTTCCCAATGATTTAAAACCTGGACCAGACCGGCCAGTTCAACCGATTGGACCGCCAACCGGGCTTCACTCTGATTCGGTTTCACCTAAAAACCGCCTTAAACTAAGAACCGGCCTTAAAAGTTATAACCATCCAGACCCAGCGGTTCAACCACTGACTCGTTGGAACCGGCCATGGTTCGATTGAACTGGAACGTCAATTTTTAAACTTCCCTTGGCGGTTTCAATGCCTCTAGCCGTCGCACAAAGTTAAAAAACGAAACTGTAGTGGACCCAGGCATATAATTGGCTGCTTTTTCTTGCAAAAGAGGCTCGTAGCCTTTTATAGAAGCAAAAGCTAGAAAAGGATTGTAATTTAGCCGATGTGGGATTGGAAAAATTTCCTCCAGACTACATATCTTTACAACAACTCCTCTTCTTTTTACTCCAAATTATTGTATATGTTTATTTTGGTTAGTTATATATTTTAAATATAATTTCTAAATAATTATGACATCACGGTTCGATTCCGGTTCGACCGCGGTTGAACCGGTGACCCATCCGTCCGGCCCTTTTTCTGGTTCGCTCACCGGTCTAAGTTTTAAAACATTGATCCCTCCCTTATATACTGCAAACAAAAAGGGCAAAAGTGTCTTAGTAGCATTTAGTCCAAACCAATTGGTACTTGCCAACTCAGCAATTAATTGATGTTTTGTGATAATCCTCCATTTACTAGAGTTAATCTTCTTTTTTTTTTTGAACCAAGAAAACTTATATTATTATTAGACTAAAAAAGGACACAACCGGTCCGAAATACAAGAAAAACAAAGAAAAAAATACAAAATCCGCCATGAATGTACAACAATGACAAAATCCGCCAAAAATACAAAATGTACAGCAGAGTTAATCTTTAAATATAAGAACTACTACTGCCACTCCTGTATTTTCGGCCTTCAATATTGGCAGACAAAGGTTTGATATCTGACCAAAAACTTCGATCACCATCTTGGGCAATAAAAAACCCAATCTGAGACACTACAAGAAAAAATGTCTATTGTGAGGATTGAGTTTCCTCGCCAAAGAACCAAATTTCCTCGCTAAAGGAATTGGCGAGGAAAAATTTTCTCGCCAGGTTTCCTCGCCAAAAGGTCGTCGCAAAAGGTATTCTAGCGAGGAAAAATAAATTTCCTCGCCTAATCTGCCAATTGGCGAGGAAAAATTTCCTCGCCAAAACTCCTTAAACAAAAACAAGAAGAAATCCAATTCTAGCTTCTCTGCCTCCGCTGGGAATCGAACCCGCGACCTCCTCTCAAGCAACGCGCGCCCCATCCACCACACCAACTTCCATTTCAATGCAAAGTTCAACAACTTTTAATATATAACCTTTTGTAGTTCTTTTTACCTCACTATTTTTTTTAAATCTTTTTGTCTAAATTTAGTCTCTTTCTAGTGTTTCTTTAAACTTCTTTCTTAAATCTTTTAATGTTATTTGTTTTTACTGAAGTTCTTATTTTTTATAATTTGATATTTTCCTATACCCTTTTATAAGTCTTTACTTGTTAGAATTACTTACCTTTGCAATTATATATTTGTTTATTTTTAAATTGGATTTTTTTAATATGTGCCCCCAAGGCACATGATAAGAACACATTAATTGCTCCACCTTACTCCACTTCCACAAGGAATTAAAGTAGAGTAATCAATTGTGTTTTGGAAAGATAAATCTTTTTTTGATTAGACGAAAATGCCACCAACTACCCATACCCATGGAACAAAAACCTAAGATGCAATACTTGACCAAATAAAAATGAAAATTATTTGAGAATTAGTTGGCCAGTGTTCTCCCATAAATTTTTGGAACATAATTTTAGAAAATTAATTATCAAACATAAACCCAAAAATGAAGAAATGTTGTTGGGTGAGACCTAACCACCTTCTTCGTTCCAATCGATAACATAAATTCTTCTTAACATCATATTTTTAAACATTATTAGTATGCTAAAGAGTAATTTGGAATTTATTGACAAATAATTGATCTACTCTTTGGCTTTCTTGAATTTTTTAAACTTCTTATCATGAGAATTTACTTCACTAATTTGTTTTGAAGAGAAAATGTAAAAGTAAAAGAGGACTAAATATAAAAAGATTAAAAACAAGACAACATTAGCCCAAATTCTAGTTGAATGGAAAAATCAATTGCTTTGTGTTTGTAGACCATTTTGGTGAGTGATGCCCGTAGGATTTTTTACTCTTTAGCAGGTTTAAACCGAGTTGAAACACTTATTAGAAAACTAAAGGGCAGTTGAAAAGATAGCATTGAAAGAGAAGTTAAAGGGTAATTTTTCTTTAATGACCGTTAAAGGGTAATTTAGTCTCATTAGAAACACGTTTTCCTCCTAGACTGTATGATACCCACCTTTGTTTCAAAATGGATGATCGTTTTAGGAGACCAAATCATTTTTCTACTAGAGTAATAATAATAATAGATTTATATGCAAATGACATGATCAATATGATATGTATACATTTAGTCTCACTAATTAGTATGTGCATACGACAAATAAGTTCTTTTATTATAATTTTATGGTATCATAAATAGGATAAATATCTTACCATTGGGATAATACAACACATCTATATCAAAATCTAAATAGTCCTAGAAAAGGTGTGGAAATATTTCGTCACCTAACATTAACATTTGGCGACAAAACAAAATTTCCTCTCCTATGCTGAACAATTGGCGAGGAAACTAGCATTTCCTCGCCAATTCTTAGTTTTTTTGCGAGGAAAAATAATTTCGTCGCCAAATCTTAGCTTTTTTGCGAGGAAAGATAATTTCGTCGCCAAATGGGTACCCTTTAGCGAGAAAATATGCATTTCCTCGCCAAATCTTAGCTTTTTGACGAGGAAATATAATTTTGTCGCCAATGTTAGCTTTTTTGGCGAGGAAAGATAATTTCGTCGCTAATCTTTGATGTTTAGCGAGGAAATTCAAATTTCGTCGCCAAATGGTAGCCTTTTAGCGAGGAAATGTTCATTTCCTCGCCAAATCTTAGTTTTTGGGCGAGGAAAGATAATTTCGTCGACATAGTGTACTCTTTGCCGACGAAATCGATTTCCTCGCCATAAAGACCCATTTGGCGAGGAATTTCCTCGCCAGCTTTCGTCGCCATAGTTACTTTTTGTTGTAGTGAGACTACCCCATTGTGTTTTCCGCCAAATAAAAAAAGAGACGCAATCGCATATCTGACATCTTCACCGACAACCAAATAGAATTAGTATTCTATACGGGAAATGCTAACGGGTGCCATAGTGCACTCGTTAAGAGTACAAAAAAGTACAATTTAAAAGTACATTTGTACTTTAAAGTACATCTTTAAGTGTACTTTAACGTACAAGTGTACTTTTTGTACAAGTGGGACCCATAAAAATGTACTTTTTGTACCCGTAACGGGTGCACTATGGCACCCGTTAGCATGACCCTTTCTATATTACTTTTTTGGTGTAAAAATACACGACTCCCCAAAATGTCGTGTGAGAGTATTTGTTTAGGGTTTTTCCGTGACTAATTTTTTTCCTCGCCGAATTTTAGGCGGCAATATTGACAAGTTCTTAACCCAAGTACTAGGAGGCAAGGAGCATTATTTTTTTGGTCTGATATTAGAATTTTTTTTTTTTTTTTTTGCCCTTGAAGATTTGTGAGCCAATATGGAAGGCTGAATGACCAGGAATGGCAATAGAAGGTCTTCTGTTTAGTTGGATTAACTCTGATTAGTGGAGGGTTATCACAAGACACAAAGCATCAATTATGGGAATGAGGAGGGCTTGTAGTAACTTTTGCAAAAACGAAAATCCCAAGGGTACAGAAGTTTGCAGTACATAAAATGTACAAATGGCTTGTGGGGTCTATTTTTGGGCCCCACACGAATAATCCGGACCGTTCCTTAATTATAAAATAATATTTCAAATGACCCTGCAAAAAATTAACTCAATTGGATTTGCGTAACTAGTTGATCTAAATTTTAAGTTTTCATTCAAAATCCTACTCTGAATGAAAACTTGAAGTTTGGATCAACCAGTTACGCATATCCAGTTGAGTTGATTTTTTTCAGAGTCATTTGAAAAATTATTTTGAAATTAAGGAATGGTTCGGATTATTCGTGTGAAGCCCAAAAGTAGATCCTAGGAGCCATTTGTACATTTTATGTACCCAAAATTTCTGTACACTTAGTCAAGTCCTTCCAAAAATGATACTTGTACAATTATTTCATCTCCAAACATTTACAACTTCCTCAAATATATGTGGGGCCCATACCCATAATTGTGTTTGGGTCCTACATGTATATGAAGAGGTTGTAAATGGTTGGAGATGAAATGATTGTACATGTAGACTTGTTCGTAGCAAGTAAATCAGGGTCTTTAAAAGTTTGTGCATTTGAACTCTTCCGTAGAAGAAAATACTCTTTCACGAAAGAGTTTTATTTTAAATCCCGACCGTCCAAAATAGAACGGACGGTTGTCGTTTCTAACTACACCCTGCAGTAAATCCCCTCACTAATTGCTGAGTTGGCAAGCAGGAAGTACCCATTGGTTTGGCGCAAAAACAAGAATACAAGGACGGAAACTCCGTGTAGAATATTTTCTCTGAGAACAAATGTTTACGTGTGTGTATACGTATTCCTTGTACATCTACATCATCCCTTCATTACAAGAAAAGCTTCTGAAAGTGAACCAAAAAATTGACCAGGTTTTTTGATGTCTACGTTTTACCCACTTCCCGGAAAGGTTCCAGGAAAATTCTCTCTTTAGTTGACGCCCAAAGTCGTCTCCTTTCTCATTAATCCTCCTTTTTTCCAGAGAGTTTTCGTGCTGTATAATTATTGTGTTTGTTATACTCCTCGCTACAGTCTTCCTCTCGCACACTATTTTTGACTGAGAGCTTAGTTAGAAGGTTCTCTCTTTGAATCTCTCCGGGTACACACCCCATGAGGGAATTTGTTTGAACCCAGTAGATTAATTTGACTCTTCCAACTTCATGTTCAAGGTTTTACATTATAATAGAAAATATTATCCAAATTATTTACATCTCAATGGTTAAACTTTTTATTTTTTATTTTTTATAATCATCACAATTGTTAATACTTAATTGTATGTGGCTAAATTAAAAAGAACTGATGCAAAACTTTGCTTTGACTGTAATTGGGGACCGGTTAGTTAATAGTGGATTAGCCCGCGGGTTTAGTTAGTGTGCATAAGCTACTCGAATACCAGAGTTATCTAAGGAAATAAAACAACGTAAAACTTATAGGGAAAATTACCAAAACAACCCCTAACATTTCTGAAAATTATAAATTGCCTCCTCACATTTGGAAAATTATAAATTACCCCCGATTGCATAACAAATTACGACATGTTATTGTGTAGTTGTTAGGAAATTTATTGAAACCTATCTAACATCATCAAACCCTAATTACAATGGACCCAAAAGTTATTTTCACATCTTTACAGCCTTTCACAATCTACAAGTAGATAGTTTAATGCATTGTAATTACGAATTGAACATGTCAGATTGATTCTATTGAATTATCTAACAGCTACATCACGAAAGGAGGTAATTTGTTATGCAATAGAGAATAACTTATAATTTTCAAAATGTAATGAGGTAATTTGTAAATTTTAGAAACCTCATGTATGATTTTGGTAATTTACCCAACTTATATTCTTCCTTCTACTAGAGAGAGAGAGAGAGGGCTCTTGATGTATATTTTTATTTCTTGGCGAAATCTTTTATTTATGTGTTTTTAACCTGATGATGGATATATATTTACATTGAGTTTGCATAATTCTGCTTAATATTATATTTTCTTGAAGTTATGTGCCGCACTGTGTGTAAATTATGATTCCGTCACTACATATGATGATATAAATTATTGTTTTGCATAAACTACTTAATTACCAATTGTATTTAAGTATTGCTCCACATTCCGAGGGTCAACCTCAGTGATGAAACCAAAACTTCTCTAAAAGTAACGGGTCGCATAATTTAGCAACAAATACCAATTTAAGAAAGGAGTTTTATAAAATTTGCAAGGTACGTAGGCTACCGCAAGAACTTGTTTTCCTAATTCCATCCTTACGTTGCATTGGATTCTAAATCGCGATAAGAATCTAGAAATTGATTTCCGCGAAAAGGTTATCCAAAAATATCAATCAATAGAGTCATTATCAAAGTCGCAAGTACGTCGTTACACAGCAACAAATACCATATGTCACGGTCATGTTTAGAATCTAAATCCAGTTACCGTATCTAACCCCATCCCCTAACTTTGACTACGTTTCAATTGTTTTCTAAACCTCAATTTGCATCTTAAAAGTAAGTTTCTAGAAGGGAACGAAATCACATGGCAAGTGGTGGCTAACTCATGCGGTAAAACTCTTGAATGTCCTATACTGTATTTTGGGATCGAATCTCATTTCCCCCTCACAATGTACTAAATTAGGAATGACGAATGATAAAAAAAAAAAAAAAAAAAACTCACATGGAGTATCTTATTAATTACCTGGGAAATTAAATTTCTCCCTTCTGTTCTTTATGTGCATAAACACAAAATCAAAACTCTAACAGATTAGCCTGGTGGTTAAAATATGAAATTTTAAGGGTTTGTTTTCTCTTGGCGTCACATACACGAAGCCTCCTATCTATCAACCATTTTTTTGAGCCACTTCATTCGTGATGTTATCCCTATTTTAATTGGACCCCACTAGACACTAGTGCACAGTAAAATTAATGCTCCAACGCATTAAATGAACACAGAATGTGAATATGAGGAATATATTTGTCCAGATAATAATATACAAAGACTTGGGGGTCAACAGTCCCACAAACGAAGTAGGCGTTATTTTAGGATAGAGGTAGAGATAGAGACAGAGAGAGAGAGAGAGAGAGATAGAAGCTACGTAGGAAGAAGCCTTCACCAGAGCGGCAAATCTACTTTTAACAGCAACCCTTTAACGTCCAATATCAACATTACCCTCCCAAATAAGAAAATTTTGGGTACGTAGAGGTTTATATAAACGTGGTATCCGGCACCCCCGATCTTAGTTGTCTAAATATGTTTTGGACGGTTCAAATTTGTAGATGGTATTTTTGTAAATTTTGAAATAAACTTATCCCATAAATCTGAGCCGTTCAAAACATATTTGGATAGCTCAAATGGGTGCCAGGTAGCACGTGTATATACCCTCTCCATAACCAAAATTTCTCCACCCACACCCCCACTTGTCTACCGCAAACAAGAAGAAAATACAGATACAGATTTGTCTCTCCACCCACCTTTACTACTCTCCCTCTCTCTCTCTCTCTCTCTCTCTCTCTCAATATTGCAGAGACCGACCCGTGCTTCACGAGGTAAGAAGAAATCCTCATGCTTTAATGTAAAACCCATCTGTTTTTCTTTTTGCCACATTTTCTTGTGAATTTAAGTGGGTTTTCTTGAATTTTCTTTCTGGGTGACTATGGTTGGATTGTCTGTGGTTCTCCCAATTTTTTGAGTCCTTTTTACTGTACTTCTTGATTGAATAGGGATTGAATAGGGATGCAGTTGTGTGCATTTCTTGATCTGTTTTGTAATACTTTTGGGAGCAAGAATTGCTATGATTTATGGTTCCAAAAGCAAAATGAGTGATTCAGTAACTGACCAGACACTACACACATTTTTTTTTTCCTGTTTTTTAATTTTTTTGGTTACTGAGAATTATTTGGAAGAGCGAAACTAGGCATACCTTTCATTGACACAAATCTACCATTCTCAACTAAGCACTAGAAGAAAAACAATTAATAGGAATTTGTCAAGGGCACCCTGGGCACAAAGGTGTGTAATTTGGTCGTCACGGGTTCAAACTTCGGAAACAGCATCTATGCTTGCGGGTGGGTAAGGCTTGAACATCTAATTCTTATTTTAGACCTTGCAGTAGCAGAAGCCTCGTGCACTTGGTAGTCCTTTTTTTTTCATTGTCAAAATTGATAGAGCATGATTAAGGGGGGAGGTTTTGGAATTTTGTCATCATTTTTAATATAGGTCCTGCTGCAACTGCTATGATAAATATGGTATCTTTCCTGATTTTCTTGTTACAGCACCCATATTGCCAATTTGTGGCATCTTTGATGATTCCATAGAATTCGTTACTTTACGGCAATTCAACTTAATTCTGCAAGGATGACACCACCTCTTCCTATTCTCAGGCGTGCCTAATTCATACTTGAAATTTATTAAACGGTTTTGATATAAGCAGAATCTATCTACTGGAAGTCATAGCAAAACTAGGTACTACATATCGGACCCCGTGTGAATTATACTTTTGTAAATTTTAGGTATCAAAATAGTAACTGTAATTAAACTTGTTTTCTTTCACTGTGAATCTTTTAGTATGACTTTGATAGGCTTGATTCTTGGGTAGCTACTGAGCTTGACTTCTGCAATTATGGGCTTCGAATTAAAGAGCGTATCAGCGATTTTTTTTTTTATATCTAGGTCTAACCATGACAAGACTTCGCTAAATTAAGTTGTCATTATTGGTTTGCAACTTTTATCAAACCTAATTATGTGTTCTGTCAGGAATCTTATAGTTGCTTATCTTTTTATGGATACTTGTAGTAATGTACTAATGTCTGAGTTGTGTAATTATATTACCCTATATAAAAACAGAAGAATTCACATTTGTTAGATGTTCCAGAGTCTCTGTGAATTATAAACACCTGTGAATTGTAAACATCATGGGAGGCAGAAGTTCTAAAGCGGCAACTTCAGGACGTTATTCATCATTTGAATCAAGTTCGCGTTCATGGGGACCCCCCCCTGGTTATCCATCATATTCTCAGCCAAGCCAACCCTATGTGCCACCAGCTCCACCTCAAAGGCGGCTCGAGAGGAAATACTCAAGGATAGATGACAACTACAGTAGCCTAGAACAGGTACAATGTAACGACAATATGAAATGTATCATTGACAAAATATCAAGTACTTCTAGACTTTAACCTGAAATTTGAAATGCTTCCACCTCACCTTACGAGGGGTAAAATGCCTCACCCTTTGAAACACTTTTATTGACTTCTGATCATCCTATTTCTAAAAAAAGAGACACTGGCACAACAAGGGACACGGCAAAAATTAATAAAAATAATAAATAATATGCATTTTATACTAATTGAAATATAATCATATGTATAAACATGAAGCTTCAATATATATAAAATGAGCATCATATATACATCATATTATACTTAAGCCCCATATGTTTGAAGTAATACACATTTACCTCAAAAACAATTAATTTTTTTTTTGCATACTTAACCTCTGCCGTGTCCCCAAACTTGTCCCTCCAGTATCCCCACCATGTCCCCCTGAAAAAATTAATTAAATTTATGGGATCTCATGCGTATTGTGACATGTCCCCGGCGCAGCCTCTCGAAGTGTCAGTGCTACATAGCTTACTAGGAATGATCCCCGTATAGGTGATCCTATATAAAACATCTTTCGAAAATAAGCTTGCCATGTTAATTTCTTGTACAGGTTACTGATGCTTTAGCACGTGCTGGCCTGGAGTCCTCAAATCTTATTGTTGGCATTGATTTCACCAAGAGTAATGAGTGGACAGGTATAATATCACCTGATTAGTAGTTGCTTTGATAATATTGCTGCAATGCTATGTGCTCAATTGGTGTTGATTTGTGCTAATAGGTGCCAGGTCATTTCACCGGAGAAGCTTGCATCACATTGGGGATGAGCCAAATCCTTATGAACAAGCAATATCGATTATTGGAAGGACTTTGTCTTCATTTGATGAGGATAACATGATTCCTTGTTTCGGATTTGGAGATGGTATCTTTCTCACAAAAATCATCAAACATCCCATTTTGAATTTTCTCTGGATAATTGAGATCATATGTGATAAAATCTTGGCAGCATCAACGCATGACCAAGAAGTCTTCAGTTTCTATCCAGATGAGAGGTTTTGCAACGGATTTGAAGAAGTATTGGAACGATATAGAGCATTGGTCCCTCAGCTGCGACTTGCAGGTTTCATATGTCCCATTCATTTCCGTTGTTGTTCTTATACTAGTTGTATGCAGCAGCTTATAGGATTTTGGCTTTTGTCTGTAACAGGGCCAACATCATTTGCTCCTGTTATTGAAATGGCTATCACCATTGTTGAGCAAAGTGGTGGCCAGTATCATGTTTTAGTCATAATAGCTGATGGACAGGTATCTTTGTAATGGACTCTGTTGATAAGTACGATATGTCTCCGTGGGTAGTTTTTTGAAATGCCTAATGCCCTGTAAAATATTGCAAACTGCACACATACATGCTTCCTAACAATGCAAGGTCTGGCAACTGGACACTTTGGTGAACACTTTGGCCTGATGTGCATGAAGTTGTTTGTGGTGGAAGTGGAAAGTTTGTTTGGTTCTTGATTTATCTGTGGAAAATGTAGAAAGAAACCTACATGACTTAGCTGCTTATTAAAACATTAATTTAGAACAGTAATGACTTGGTTTGATTCCCAACTTTTGCTTTATTGATCACATTTCAACTTTGGACTATCGAGATGTTATTAATTAGTGGGTTGTGATAGGTCACAAGAAGTGTGGACACTGGGCATGGCCATCTAAGCTCGCAAGAAAAGAAAACCGTCGAGGCAATTGTGAAAGCAAGGTAACTCAATTGTTACCATTTTTTATTTTTTTTTTTGTGTGGTAGCTTTTCATCCTAAACACTTCAATGTGCTTTCTGTCATTTGCAGTGAATACCCATTGTCAATAATTTTAGTAGGGGTTGGAGATGGACCATGGGACATGATGAGGGAATTTGATGACAATATCCCTGCTCGAGCATTCGATAATTTCCAGGCAAGTATACGTAGGAGATAAATTTAACCGTATTGTACTATTTTGAAGTTTGTTTTGTTCTTGTCATCGTCGTCTTATCATCCAAAATTTTGGGTTTTTTCTTTTTCAGTTTGTAAATTTTACAGAACTCATGTCCAAAAATCTGGACAGATCAAGGAAAGAAGCGGCATTTGCTCTTTCAGCCTTAATGGAAATACCTTCTCAGTATAAAGCAACATTAGAGCTTAACATATTGGGGTAAAAGTTGGAATTCTCTTTGTTTGGGTGTACAGTTTGGTTGATGGAAAAATTATTAATCGTCTTTATATTGTGCAATCAGTGCAAGTAGAGGAAATGCAATAGACAGGGTTCCTCTTCCCCCTCCTCACTATGGTTCAGCTTCTTTTTCAACACCAAAACCTTCGCACTCTAGCAGTTTCCGCCCAACTCCACCTCCTCCTGACCGGCATGATGCGTTTGTCCCAACAACACGACCTGCAAGTTCTTATTCTGATAACCATGTAAGTGTATTCTTCCTAAACGTTGTGTCAGAAGTACAATGGTACCAAGACCTTTTGCCTATTCCTAATTCCCTCATTCTTTTTCCGTGTATTTGCGTATGCAAATGTAGGTTTGCCCGATATGTCTCACTGACCCAAAGAATATGGCTTTCGGATGTGGACATCAGGTAGAGCAGTTTTTTAAGCTCCGTTTGTTGAGGCACATTTTTCTGAGAATATTTTCTGTGAATAATACTTCCATTAAACAACAGTTTCTTGTTTTTGGGTTGCAACCCGGAAAATGCTGGTGTAATAATGGTGGTGAGCGGTGGCAGATGTGTGGTGGTAAGGTTATGGGGGTGGTGGTAAGGTGCTAATGGCAGGGTTTTAAGTAAAGGCCTATCGGCTGTTACTTATCGAGATTTCGGACCTCCAATACCGTTATTTACTTATGTATCGTCTGGTATGGTTGGATATCGGTCGATATATGACCGTATCACCGATATCATTACATTTCCTGATATCCTGATCTAAAACCCTGGGTAGTGGTGTTGGTAGTGCTGATCCAGGACAAAGTTTTCCACCTTTAAATATTAGAAAATATTTTCTGCCATATCAAGCCGATTTTCTTATGCACCAAAAGGAAATATAGAAAACGTTTTTCAGGGAAATGTCTTCTGCAAAAAAAAAAAAAGTGAGTGTTATTGCCAGGAACCTGGGGGGGTGCTGTGCATCGCCATGCACAGCACCGTGCTGTGCAGCCTTGTGTCGCCGCCGCACCTGCATTTTTTTGACAATCGGAGACGTTCACCGTGTGACCTCTTCGAATACTACAAGTGTGCCAAAAATCAACTTGATTGGATATCTTTTAGTACCTCATCGGAACACGAATAACATGAAAAAGTGGTTTTTATACAGTATTTGTGTCCATTTGTGTTCCATTTGTTTTCAAAGTATTTGTGTTCCGATAACCTACTTAAAGATATCCGATCAAGTTAATTTTTTGCATACTTATAGTACTCTACGCGGTGAACGTCTCCGATTATTGAAAAAATGCCGGCGCCACGGGGCTGCACAGCGCACAGTGCTGTGCATGGGATGCACAGCACCCCCTTATTACTATGGTTGAATCTGCACATATTGAGTTACTTATTGTCTGATTTGCAGACTTGCTGTGGCTGTGGGGAATACCTTGAACTATGCCCCATCTGTCGATGCAGCATCGAAACTCGGATAAAGCTCTATTAGATGGCATATGATCTTGCAAAAAGAGCGCATTGCTACTAACAGCCGCTCTCAGATCCAGGTTCTTTGCACGTCGCCGTCGTCTTAATGTATTTGCTAGTGGGCATAAGATATCTAACAATTTTTTTGGCGTAACGGGTTCCCATCAGATCTTGTGCTGTGTACATATTTTACTTTCGATGGATCCATATCAAAGATTTGTGTATGCATTTCATAACTTCCTATTATTTGAGTTGTACAGTGGGTGTGCCTTTGCCTTTTTGCTCTCCCATGCCATGAAATAAGATATCTGTAGCATCACAAGCTCTCTACTGTCTTTAGTTTATTCATCATCTCCTTTTCTCATTTGAGTATATCTAAATAACAAGTAGTCGGAATTCTATTCATTTTGGCTTCTGATTTTCATAACGTGGCCCTATAATTTACCCTTTTTTGGTTAGAAAATGAAAAAAGAATGACTGCGATGCCAAAAAAAAAACTTCACTTTGTATTCGATAACATCGAAAAGAGTTACTTATTGTATGAGGCGCTAGCATATGCAAGTCTGGAAAAAGGTTAGATGTATGCAACCTTATCCCATATTTGAACCCGTAACCACCACGTCACATCGTGACAACCTTAACGTTGTGCCCAAGCTGCCCTTAAAATATGGTACATATCAATAATAATTACTCCTAGTTGAGATAATTCATTTTTCATGAGATCTCTCTCTGAACTAATTGTTTACTAGTGCCCCAATCTTGTTGGTCGCCCAAGCTGCCCTTCTCCTTCTTCTTCTTCTTCTTCTTCTTCTTCTTCTTCTTCTTCTTCTCTCTCTCTCTCTCTCTCTCTCTCTCTGGGACAATGGAAAACAGTTACCTCATGTCTTCAAATTAGCAATTACTTCTCTCTCCGTTGCTACAATACATTGATTTTTCTACTACAGTTGGGGTGGGGAAAGGGCAATGGCAACTCCTGAACAACGTACACAGGTGTGGTAGCTATACACATGGCCTTAACCCATCACAACACAGTTGTGATATATGATCACAGGTTACCGGCTTCGCCAGTGTTGCAAGGGGGGGACACGGTGCACGATGAACCGAGACAACTCATCAGATTCGTTCTGCTATGCTCAATCAATGACGTTTGGCCTCTAGGGCTTGACTTGGATCCCTGGTGCTGCTCAGGCGCCTTTCTGAGCTACGGTACCCTTCTCCAGACCGGTGGACGAGGAATCCGCTATTTCGAGCCTTGAGATGATAACCGGTGTGATTGGAGGCAGTCAAAGGCAGTAGCCTCAGCTGAGCGTTTTGGGGAAAAAAAATATAGCAATCCAGAGAACATATTCCATTAATATATAAAATCGATTTACGAATTACAAAAAACAGAATAGATCACACACATTATCGAAATGAAATGCAAACAGCATTAACGAATTGAACCGAGTCCTGTGATAGACACAATCTCTCTCTCTAAAGAACTAACTATCAGAATGTCTACATGGAACACGAATTTCTGTGTATTTCATTTCGGGATTGTAAACATATATGTAAAGAGGATGACCCTTGTGCAGCCAAGGTCCAATCAATATCGAAACTGACGAAATGAATTTTTCATCACATTATGCGGGTCAACATTGGTCCTCAATAGTTCAGACAGGGAGGAGACGGGTTGGACCGAGGCAGGTCGGCCGAGATGGCTATCCCTATCGAGCGCTGGCTCATTGGTAATACTTCCACTGGACCACACAGATGGGTTCAACCAGGTGGAAGTCATGGTGTGCGGAGGTGCCATCTCGGGAGCTTATAGGGCGGCTACACGAGGCCGATACCTAAACGGCCTAAAATCTTGCGGTAGAATGGTGATCACAGGGAATGAAAACGAGTGGAAAACGGAGGAAATGCTAGACTTGCATCTATTAAACGAAATGTTGGTTCTCCCAACCGGCAATTTCTTGATCATAAACAGGTCAAAACAGGGATGTGCCGGATATAACAGCACGAAATCCTTCCCTCCGACCTTACCTTTACCAACCGAAAAGAGGACCAGGAAGAAGGTTTTCAATCCTTGCATCCACAACAATCGCAAGAATGTATCCTTCATTGGCTATTCTTCTCCCTGACGGGAGGGTTCTAGTGGCCGGGGAAACCTTCACAGTAGGTACACATTCAACAATGTTGGATACCCAACTGAACTGAGATTGCAGGCCTTTTTACCCTACCACATGGACCGGCAATTCGCAGGCTTTGAATCTAAGGTTTCAAATATAGGTCGTTACGTAACAGGATTCATTTGGAAACTTCGTTACTGTTATTTACTATGTATGTATTGTCTGATATTGTAAATATGACCAATATAGTTACAATCCCGATGCCGTAATTCGAAACCCTGCTTTGAATTCGTTTTCTATTATGATGATACTATTGGTAATGAAAATTATACAACTACATGTCTAGATGTTCTTATGTGTCTGCAAAGAAATGGTAGGTCCTAACATTGTTGACAATTAACCGCACAGCAGAGATTGTAGTTGCTACAGCAAGGAGAGAAAATACGACAATGTTGGTCCAATGCCACACCTTCTTCTCTATTCTCGATTTCTTTCCCTTGATCTGTTCAGAGAATATTAAAAAGGACAATTTACCCCAATATTAAAAAGGACATCCCTTCTTTAGATTAATCATTCTATAATTATGCCCTCTGTCTCATAATTTTAGTTCATTATGAGAAATCGTGCTACTTCTTAGATAAAAAAAAAACAAAGCATCAATATATTTTTTGAACTTCTTGCACCAATTTATAGATCCCAATTAGTAGTTTTTAAATTGGTGCAGAAAAATTATGCCCTATGTCTCATAATTTTGGTTCATTATGAGAAATCGTGCTACTTCTCAGGTGAAAAATAAAGTACTATTTCCGTGCACAAGATATTTTTTGAACTTCTAGCACCAATTTATAGATCTAATAAATATACTTTTTGAACTTCTAGCACCAATCTATTTCCCAATTAGTTCTTTAAATTGGTGCACAAAAATTCAAAAAATTAGGCAAGCAAGTATTATTACTTGGTGATTCCAATTAAAAATAATATTTTTCGAATTGGAAGTTAAATTAACCCAACTGTCCTTTTTTTAAATTTTTGTTAGATTCGCGTCAAATTTATTTCAAGTAATTAGTCGTCTAGACGAAAAGAATCTAAAATTATGACCAAAAGCTACCAAAAAAAAAAAAAGTTTACTAAAGCTGGAAAATTGGAATCAAATTAATATAAAGCTTTACCTTGATAAAGATCATGCTTGGGAAGACAAAAGTAAGAGGGATGAGAGTGAAAGACCCAAACAAATTCACAAAGTCACCCATGAAAGGGAAAGCTGCTGTCACCAATGTGTTTCCTGTGAAGAGAAACGCCCGGACGCAAAACAGACGTTTGATGTTTTCTTTTGAATGCATGCTCTCATTCAGTTTCAGGAACTTGGTGTCAAGGGCTTCATGGACGGGGGCTATAAATATCTGAATCATAATTTACAGTAGAAGCAACTTTTATTAGTACTTAGCAATGGTGGAGCTAAGATTTATATTTGGGAGGGCCCAAGTTAGAAAGGAAAAAAAATTCAACCTCAAGTTAGCGGAAAGCTTTAATAGCAATGTTCAAAACTTTTAAAAACGCAATCTCCAATTTCTAATTTTGTATGTTAGAACTTAGAACATGTAATGCTCTAAAAAATCAGCAAATTTGTTGTTCAAAAAGCTGGATAAAAAAAAATACTTTTAAGGGGGTGCTTGGCCCCACCCAACCCCTATACACTTCCGCCATTGGTGTTAAAGAAATTTTTGTTTTAATCGAAAGTCTAAGGACACAACTTCCAGACAAGACTCCGGACACAATTGTGTCCCGAATTGTTGAATGTATGTGAGTGTATATATGTAACATACAAGTGTATAGTACAATTATGGACGTAGTTGTCTACAGAGTTGTGTTTTCCATTCCTACCATTGCTATTTTTTACTACAAGTACTCTGTCAGTGTATTTTTGTTTGGCCCCTTTTAAAGCACGTGCATTTTGTTAAACCAAACAAATGTTTTCGTGGTTTTTCTTGAAAATTTTGTTGCACCGGTTTGAAGATGTAGAGCATGTAATTGAGCTCTTTTGATTAGTGCAAAATAACTTTAAAACGTTAATGAAAGAAATACATTTAACAATAAAAAGATATAGACGTTTGAAAATGACATGGACATACGTAGGGAGCATTTAAAATGGGACGGAGGGAGTATCAATTTTAACAGCAATGTCAAATTTATCTTTGCTTGAAAAAGTAATAATTTGAGATGAACTTTATACATAAATAAATAAAAGAAAACTAATTTCCAACTCCAAATATGATGCTAATTATCTTGCAAGACATAATGTGGACATGAAAACCAAGAGCAGCTGAGCAGGTAGCTTACATGTTGGGAGACAATAGATTGTACGAAAACTGCTGCATTAATCAGGATTTTGACCCATTTCGGCCCACGTAGCTCCTTTGGTAGATACTCAGATACTGTTGAGCCATAAGCCCAATAGCCCGCAATGCTCACCCCATAGTAAACAAGGAGGCCCACAGAGTACTGTAGATACAAGGCTTTCCTCATGTTTTCAACTGCCGGCCTGCGCAGAGTTGACTGCACATACCTCAACAACAAATTTAATAGTACTCCTAATCTTATGCGAAACAGAAAAGATATATGCCTAACACTTTGCACTCACAAATTCTCTTACATAGACATGTGAGACCCCCGTATACGAGTGATAGGTCCCACATATTTCACGTAAGAGAGTTTGTGTAATTGTTCGTACAAGTGTTGGTGCATATAGCAAACTTGTATGAGAAATGCTGACCATAATTCACTTGCGTTAGGGTTGTAATCGATTGGATTCGGTTCGGGACCAAAAGTTCCCGTACCGATCCTAACCGAATTTATGAAGGGACTGGTACCAATGCAGGATGGGGTCGATACATAATTTTTTGGACATTATTTGCACCTGAATCACTAGAAATGAATTAAGGTCATTTTAGTGGAGGAGGTAGTAAACCTGAATCTCCAATAGCAAGCCAGAGGTATTGCAAACAATAATGGCTGAAATTGCACCAAAGGCATTGAACACCTTGTCCACTTTGCTTCCTCTGATTTTGTATTCTCTGTTTTCGTTGTGTTTCCCTGGAAAATGGTTATATTTCAATTCATGTATGCGGTTATAGCAAAAGCATGCGTCCCCAACTCATAACTTCAAATCTTACGTGACATAGAAACATGAGTAAGGCTGAGTTTTTCAACCCTATTTTTAGCAAATGAGTTCACCAGGTGCTAAAATCATGGTATCAACCATGATTTTAGCACCTGGTGAACTCATTTACTAAAACAATGGTTGATTTTAGCAACCCAGTTGCTAAAATCATGGTTGATTTTAGCAAATCAAACGGAAAACTCAGCCTAATAACACTTCGTTTGATGCAGAGCAGGCTTTGGGCAAAAGCTCGTAAAGCAACCGCTTTAGGCCCCCAAATTTTGACTAATTTTTTGGGCCTCCAATTTTATGTCTATGTAGTAGTTATGCTTTCAAATGACTTATTATTTATGAAAACAAAAAAAATTTCCTCGTAGTTTTAAGTTTTAACTATGATATATTTAGAGTTAGAGCCCAATTTGAAAAAAAATTGCTTTAGGCGCACTATAATAAATCTCAAAACCGGCCCTGGTTTGATGTTCATAAATTAGTGTCGTCGCTGCTTAAAAAATGCATGTGTAACGAAACTTCGTTTAACGTACATAAGTAAATATATGTGTCGGCGCTGCTGCCGAAAAAAAACAATTTAAGACAAATAAAATCACAGAAGTGGACAACCGGCCACCTCCCTGGAAAGTGTAGAAGGAAAAGACTGTAAGACACCAGTCCACAAATAGATATACAACTCCAACATGAGGACACGTCCGTGTATGTGTCCATGTAGGGTGCATGTACTAACATTTTACTAGAACAATTTAGGTGCGTGTAGAGTACCATCAGAGCCGTCTAAAAATATTTTGGACGATCGAAATGCACGCTAGGTGTTGGAAATTTCTCGGGAATTCAGTGTGAATGAAACGAGAGCGTTCGGAGGGTCTTTCGAGACACCCAAAATGACCCACGAAACTGGTTATTACACGTGTTTATGGCTGATTATTACGGTGTTTATTGCTAGTCATTACACCTTTTAATCTCTACATGATGTAAAGATGAATGGTAGAATTCACTAGTGAATTCATTGGGCAGTTACAACCACAATTCAAATTCTGGTTTATCGCTTGGAGTTACAGAATTCATGCAGAATTGATTTGCTCTATTCAATCCCGTATTGATGGAGGAGGCTCCTCCTTTCACCTATTTAAAAGAAGCTTCAACCTTCGCTTTGATCATCAGAAAATTCATGTATCACATATAAGTTCCGAAATTCGTTCTTTGAGAGAGAGAGAGGGGGGGGTAGACGCAAGTTAGTTCACCAAGGCAACCGATGGAGGTGTTCCGGTGGTGTGTGGTTCTAGCCGTTTTATCCTGATACGAAGACATCCACAAATCCTACAATACCCACGATAGGCGGCGAATCTTTGTTAAGGAGAATGTGTTGTCACAAGACTCCGCTCGTTTTCAATGTACTGTTTGCATTTCTGTTTCAATATTCAGTTTAATGTAATTTGTTCATAATTTGTTCTAGACGTTTTATCCTAATATGAAGACATCGACAAATCCTATTAAATACCCACGATAGGCAGCGAATCTTTGTTAAGGAGAATGTGTTGTCACAAGACTCCGCTCGTTTTCAATCTACTGTTTGCATTTCTGTTTCAATATTTATAGTTCAATTTCAGTTTAATGTATTTTGTTCATATCTTGTTCAATGAGAATTGTTCTCTAGAATTGGTGATTGCCGCGTTTTTTCCAACATTGGGAACGGCCACGTGGTACCTAACCGGCACCCAAGTTTTTCTCACATGTTACAAGTATATTATGATGCCACTGCCATTGTAATATGCTCAAAAAAGTTAAAACCATGGAAAAATAAAACTAAAAAATCAATGCCTTGAAAGCTAAATTAAAGGACCTTACCATTTTGTATTACCAGCACCAGAAGGATGAGAATGTAAGTGAAGGTAAGGATGGTAGAGATTCCTAACCACCTTCTCATTGCTGACATTGTTGGAACCAAAAATGCAAATATGAAATACGTAGCTCCGGTTATGATGATAAAATATTGGAGCCTTATTGGTGAGTTACTCAACTCCGAATTGATTTCCTGGTCATTAATTGCACAAAATAAAAAATAGAAAAAGCAAGATATAAGTACTGATTACAGAGTAATAGTACACACCAAATTGATATATGTACTTTACAAACTGGCTTAGCAATTGAGTTTTTCATGTATTTTTATCTACATAAGTTGGTATTTCGAAGTGTTAGAACTTGTGGCATATGGAGAGGTCTTGAGAAGTTCTAAACAAGGCCAGATGCGGAGCGGAGTGACGCATCTGGCCCATCCCGGATTCAACAGATTGGGCTGGCCGTAGGCCCAATGATTTGGGGGGTGCCGGGTGGGGGGGCGAAGCCCCACGCGATATAGTACGGTGTAATTAAGGTTGGAATAGAGTACGTATATAAATAGTCTCTATTGTAAAACGCTGGACGACTAAATCGAATAAAAAAGACTCCCTCTCCCTCCCGTAGAGGTACTCAGTTCTGGGTGAATCACGTAAATTCCTGTGTGGATCACTTTACTGTTTCGCATTCTATATTGTGTGTGTGATTGTTTACACTTAACACGAAGTTAAAGACTTCAATATTACTTGCCATGTCAATTTGAACATACATAGAAAAACATTATCTAAAAAATTTCTTGTCTAAGTTCTTGCGATCATACGTACCTTGAGTGCTCTTCCTCCAAGAAGTATGAATCCCATGTTCCCCAGTAGAAGGGTCAAAAATTGAAAAACCCATGTGAGATAAAACATCCGTCTTCCTTCAAACGAAACAAACAAATTAAAGGTTATATGTAGATACTCACTAATACAAAATAGTACGTCCGACTCATACGAGTATACAACCCTTGATATCCGGGAATCCTGTAGTGCGAGAGGAAATCAGAATCATTGATTACACAATCAACAGCTCGAATACTGCACTACAACCCTGTAATATGGCTCTGCACTACAGGAATCCCAATCCGATTTTATCACTTTAAAGAAAATGATAGACCAAATATTATTTCCGAATAGTTATCGACAAATATTTATGGTAAAGAATTCCAAAATTTTCAATAGGATTCTCACTTTTCATAAACAAATAAATGCTCTATTTTGCCTTTAATTAAATCATGCAAAGAGGAAAATTTCTCATTTCAAAAAATAAAATAAAAAATAAATAAATAAATAACCTCACCATAAAGAAAACCCATGAGATCTCTGTATCTAATGAACCTTTGGCCATCAATGAAGTGGAATCCGGCCAGTAGCCAATTAGCATAGGCAGTGTAGAGGCCAACAACACATAAGCAAAGGATACCCCAAATCCAACCCAAAGGCACCACCATGAGATTTGAAAAGCTTAATATGTATCCACAGTTGAAGCCTATTACTAGCATCAATGCAACTTGCCCCCATGAATCTACAATTTAATTAACAGAGAAAATTGATGGTTAAAAACTACTATTTGAAAACAAAAGCAATTAGTGAAGACGATGAATATGCAAAAAATCAAAAAACAGACCATGGTCAATGGTGTGAGCTGAAGTGAGGCCATATTCTTGAGTTGGACCACCCTTCAGTTCTACTTTGGGACCTTCTTCAACGCTTAGAGCTTCCATGTTGTTGTTCTTGTTTTCTGTACCCATTTTTTTCTATGGAGGTATATTTTTTTATCAGCAATTCTATAGGAGGTATTTTCAGAGCTCAACTCGAAGATAGACTTAATTACTAACCTGCAGGAAAGCATGGTGATAAATACCCAAGACAACAGCTAGGAAGGGTTCCAGTTTGTTGATGAGTTTGCACTCCACACAATTAACAAAGGTTCGATTGTTAGGGTTAGGTCGTAAGAAAGTACTGTAATTTATAGTACGTGAAACCGCTATTCTCGGCGTGAATGACCTGACTTTGACTAGATTGGGAGAAAAACTGGCCGCGTTGTGCGTTAGTTAACTACACGGCTGACTGTTGAATAAAAAGAGATGGCTAACCAAGGGCTTGTAGTCCCGCAGTTATCTCCTTATTCTCCCACATAGGATACCAGCGTTCGAGTCGCGGCAGAGACACCCCTCGTACTAACTCTAACATACTAACTACTCACAGTTCTTGTTTGCACTAAAAAAAAAAAATGGATCTTCCTATTGTGTGCCCACTAGCCACATAATTAATAAGCACAAAAAACACACACACTTCAACGCACCTTTCACACTTTTCAATACATTTACATCTACTTTTATAAACTTTTCACTAATTTGAACACATTTTTTTAACTTTAACATAGGCTAACACGGCATATGTTACGTTTCCAAACGGGATATCGAAGACGAAAAGAACATGGTAATGGCAGTCAATGTCTTCTTTTTAAAACGTGAAGTAACTAATATAGTAAAGACAGATATCTGGAATTTGTTAAATCTGTCATATTTGAAAATGAAACGTCAATCATTCACCGCCATTATTAGACTATCACTGGAAAATGACAAATGACAAGTCAAATAAGGTGACCTGATATGCTTCAATGAGCAATAAAGATTCCAATCACTCTGTCATGGAGGGATAGGGTGATTGATCCGTGGTTGGATTGGGCCTCTTACCACCGTTGCTTTCTGAGCCTACTAATGAACCCAATGCGATAATATGGTATTTCGCTAAGTTTCCAATACCGTCCGTATTTCCAGTATTCTTCTATTATAAGCTGTCAAATTAGTTGATATATATGACGAGAACATTGTTGTTAAAATCTTATGATACGGGATACGAATCCTATGATACGTATCGCCTTCTTAGGAAAACGATACGTAACTCATTCTCTATCCTTTTTGTATAGAAATCTTAAGATACGATGGCGTACGATTCCTTAATGGAAGAAAATTCAAACATCATTATGGTTAACGTATCTTACGACATGTGATACGTATCCCGATACGATTTATTAAACAAGAAAAACAATACACGATACCTATCCCGATTTCAAAACCTTGGACGAGAATGACTTGTTAATTTCAGAACTTGTAGTTTAAGAATATCGAAAATATCTAAAATTATTTAGTGGAAACACAACTTGAGTTACGAACATTATTATACGAGATAGTCCAGATAAATTTCAACAATCCTTCCAATTCATTATTGAAAAAATTGAGCAAGAGCTCTCAGGATGTTGAAACCATCCCGACTCACCTCATGCGTTGTAATCGTCTTCCGGTCTCGGTCACCAAGAAAATTAACCAACTTAGCTGGAATTTTCTGTGGGGTTCTACTCCAAATCATGGAAAAATCCATGCTCTCAATTGGGATCAAGTTACCCAACCTAGAGCATTTGGGGGGCCTTGGCTTGCGAAAATCCAGACATAACAACTTAATTCGCTGCAATGGCCAAATTGAATTGGAAACTCTCCAAAAAAAGAAGAGTCCCTCTCAACTTGCGTTCTCAAAGGCCGTTACAACTCTACTACCATGGCTTGCTCCAGACCTTCCACCACATGGAGAGGGATTAAAGCTGGGAAAAAGCTTTTTGATAAGGGCACCCGCATTCGATTGGGTAATGGCAAATTCGACCTCCGTTTGGTTGGATAATCGGACGGGGAATGGCCCACTCCGCTCCCAAACTCAAGGGCCACTCAATCGTGATGAAAGGGACTTGAAAGTGAGCGATTGCTGGGCAAATTGTGCTTGGCACTTTCGCCACATCTCCTTCGAATTCCCAAATTCTACCTTGGATAGCATTCATAGAACCACCATCCAATGGTTTAATCCAACACCTGACAGTACAATCTGGAATCATACTTCCAATGGAGATTTTACTCACCAATCGGCTCGCTCACTTCTTAATAATTTCAACCCTTCCACCCTGTCAACCAACTGGAAGTGGATTTGGCGATTACCTTGCACATATCGCATCCAACTCTTTGTCACGCTTGCTGCCCAAGACCGTCTTTCTACTCGTCATAACTTATTTCTCCGTCACATAACCACAGTACCCGATTGTGAATGGTGCCCCCTCGTTCCAGAAAATTCTTGTCATGCTCTCCGTGATCTCAACCGTGCAAAAGAAATCTGGACAGCCCTTTCTTTCCCCTTGTCTAACCCTCAAGCCACCTTCCTTGACTGGATTCGCACAACTCAAAGAACTCTAATACCTTTGATTCGGGTATCCCTGGCAACATTCTGTTTCTTTTTGCTCTCTGGCACATTTGGAATGATAGAAACTGACACATTATTTCGTCTAATTCCAATTCGAGTTTGCGATCACCTCATCAAGTTGCTCAGACCATCATGAACAGATCTTTGGAGTGGTTTTTTTATTGTTCCACAACAAGTTAAGTGCCACAAAAGCAATATTCTTGCTGGATGGGTTCCTCCACAACGGATTCAAATGTGAAGAAACTTGAAATAGAAATTGATGCTTTGGGTGTTTTGCAAATCATTTCTGATCATAATGCATCAAATCACCCTGTTGGCAATATCCTACTGAACTGCAGGTCACTCATGGAGGAGTTTGAGAAGGTGTCTATCAAGCACATCTACCGGGAAGCTATCGTTGTTGCGCGGATGCTTTGACAAATGACGCCCCAATTTCGGTGGGAGATTTTTGTATATCTACCCTTATTTTACAAGTTGTATTAGTAATCTACTATTTGTGGATTCGATAGGGGCTTCGTTCCCTAGAATTGTAAACTCTTAATTTTTAATGCATCTTCTATTTACCAAAACAAAAAACAAAAAATGGAGTGCCTTAGTTTGACACATACCATTGTGTCACTGCCTAAAGAAATGTACCATGGTTCGTAGATGGCACCGATGAATAAGTGTGATAGAAACACCACTTGAGGCTAATAAGGATAAATCACGCCATCCGTTTTTATTTACCAGATAAAAATGTTGCTGCATGTTTTTTTTTTTTTTTTTATGTACTAAACTAAGGCACTTAGAAGATGATGCAATTTATGAAAACATTTCTCTCCCCTTCTACGTTAGACATGTTAATAAAGGACCTACATTAAACAAAAAACAGAAAATTGGACTAAAGGACAAATTTAGGACTTTAAATGGTGTTTAGTCCAGCTTACCTTATTTTAATGCCTCCAATACATTAATAGAAAAATTTTGAGGGCTCAAGAACAAAACTAGACAAAAATATCCTTAATGAAGCTCATCACTCACATGCACCATGTCCCTGCGTTACAAACCGAAAGTGACCTGCGTCACTTGTACATTTTCCATGCGAGTGACATGTGGCCCCCCCTGCGTCACTTTTCCATTTCGTGTTCCCATTTCCTGTTGACTAATAACCCTTAAAGTGACAGGTCATGCGGTCACTTTCATTTTTGTACCCGACTCTCTCTCTCTCTCTCTCTCATGCATGGGTCAGACATCTAAAATTAACTTTTTGTCTCTTAAATTTTGGGATTGGGTTCAATTTGGAGTTCAATTTTAGGGGGGGTTAGGCTCTTTGGGGTAGGTTATAGTGGGTTTAGGCATTTTGGGTTTAGGCACTTAGGGTGCACTTTTCATTATAGGGTTTTAAATGTTTAGGCACTTTTATAGGGTATCCTAGTATTTTAGGCACTTTCATAGGGTACCCTGGGGTTTAGGTTTAGGGTGCACTCTCCAATTATAGGGTTTTAGTGGTTTAGGCACTTTCATAGGGTACCCTAGGGTTTTAGGCACCTTCATAGGGTACCCTAGGGTCTTAGGCACTTTCATAGGGTACCCTGGGGTTTAGGTTTACACACTTTCATTAAATTTGGGGATTTAAGCACTTTCATTGGCTAGTGGGGGCATTTTTGAAATGTGTATGTGATTTGTCCTTTTGAAATTAAAGAAAAAGTTGATGTCCTTGTTGAAATAAAGACTCATTTACTATGTCCTTCTAAAAAACGGACCCAACAAAAAAATCCTCCTTATCCATAAAGCCCCATTTGGACAATGTGAATCATCTTTGTGGGACCGAAATAACCCTCCAAAATTCAATTGAGTGTTTGCTATGGCAAACGGGACTTTAGCCAACAAATTCTGAAAAAAAAAGCCTGGTGCTACCGATATCGGATTGAACTAATTTTTTGCAAAAATGGGACCCAAAATAGCTTAAGCTAATTTTTGCAGGGACCCGTAAAAAAAAACACATTTTAAGAAAAATGAGCGATTTGAATCATCTTTGTGACACCCGAAATGGGTCCAAAAAAATCAATAATTCAATTGAGTGTTTGCTATGCCAAACGAGGCTTTAACCTAAAAATTCTGAAAAACCCTCTACCGATATCGGATTAAGCTAATTTTTTTAGGAACCCATGAAAAATATTTTAAGAATAATAAGAAATTTGAATGATCTTTATGGGACCCGAAATGGTTCCAAAAAAATTAATAGTAACTCAATTGAGTGTTTACTATGCCAGACAGGCATAAAAGGAAATAGAAGTGGGGAGTTAATTAACAGAGTTAGAGGTGTTGGAAGGGGAAGAGAGAATCAGCAACTGGAGAGTTAATTGAAAATGTTTTAAGTGTTGAATACGGAGGCCTATGCATGTTGTGGCTCCCCCTCCTCATCAACCTCACCCTACTAATTGAAGCCAACTCTATCCCTATCCCTTTGCAACCAACTGGCTTCAATTCTGTCTTACTACATAATGCATAGGGCTTGGCTATTGCATCTGTATGTCATGGATGAGAATGAGATCTGAAAGTAGGGCAGGCCCTATGGGTAGGCTGGGTAGGCCCGGATCTAGGGCCCATAAAAAATAACTCATTTCTAGGGCCCCAAGTAGGTATATATTTGTTCATAAGTAATAAATATATAATGTAGCACTAAAGGAAATAAAGAAGTATTTGGCCTAGTGGAAAGGCTTGTGTTTTCCATGGTAAATGCTAGGGATTGATTCCCACCCACGGACCCTTCTTTTCCTTTTCAGTTTTTTTATTCATTTATTCTAGAAACAGGAAAAGGAATACCACGGTAGTGGCCCGTTCCTTTTGAGAGATGCAACTTGCTCTTTCTGCTTTCAAATACCAAGGATAAAGAAATCTATAAACCCTAGGTAGATTCAAATCAGATTAGAGAAGAAGAATCAAAAGAGAGGAGAGAAACATTCGACATTTCATTTCATCATTATTTTCCTTGCTTACAACTGAACATTCAGAAGCCTTATAAGGCTCCCCGATAAACGGCCTAACTACCAGTTGTCAAGAAATGGGGTGAAAAAATATACTACTACTGGACTAAAACCGTAACAGTTGCTTAACGGAATTTGACAACTGTTTAACGAAAAACGTAACCCATTAAATCACTCCTTTCACACCCCTTTGCAAACTCATGGGGCGTGTGCGGACCATGAGTTTGGCAGCAAGCAAAAGAAACCTAGAAGCAGATAACGGTTTGGTGAACACATCAGCCAATTGGTCACGACTACTAACATAGTGAATCATTAGTTGTTTGTCAAGAACTTTATCACGGAGAAAATGATAATTGATTTCAATATGTTTGGTGCGGGCATGAAACACTGGATTATGAGCCAAAGCAATGGCAGAGAGGTTATCACACCATAAAGAAACTGGACGTGATACCGACACATGAAGCTCAGTCAAAAGTTGCATGATCCAAGTAATATCAGAAGCAGTTAAGGCCAAGGCTCGATATTCAGCCTCTATAGAGGACCTAGCCACGGTACCCTGCTTCTTTGCAGACCAAGACACAAGATTAGGTCCTAGAAAAACACAAAAACCAGTGGTGGATTTACAGTCTAGAGCATCTCCAACCCAATCAGAGTCAGAAAAGGCAGTAATGACCAACTTGCCAGGTTGAAACCACAGACCCTAAAGCAAAGTTCCCTTAATGTATCTAATGATACATTTAACTGCAGTGAAATGAGGCATATGCTGACACACACTGTTCACAGCATGGGAAATTTCAGGCCTGGTAAGGGTAAGATATTGCAAGGATCCCACTAAACTTTTGTATAATTGAACATCAGAGAATGGCAAGGTAGATTGAGCATCAAGAAGAGGTTTAACGGCAGCAGGAGTAATAGAAAGCTTACAATCCACGATACCAGCTTTGATCAAAAGGTTTGTGCATGCTTATTTGGTTTGTGTTAACAAAATACGCTCAGCACTTCTATGCACCTCAATTCCAAGAAAATAAAGAAGATCCCCAAGATCTTTCATAAGAAAGGCAGAGCTCAGATCATGAATAACTGGAGAAATAAGAGCAGAATTGCTACCTGTGATTATTAGATCATCTACATACACCAAATCTAACACCAAATCAGAGGAGGACTGCTGAATGAACAAAGACGTGTCAGTTTTATTATGAACAAAGCCATGAGCAAGCAAAAACCTGGACAACATAGTGTACCATGCCCTTGGGGCCTACCTTAAACCATACAAAGATTTCTTAAGTAAACACACATGCCCTGGAGCAGCTGAGCTAGAATAGCCAGGAGTTGTTTCATATACACTACTTCATCAAGTACTCCATGAAGGAACGCCTTTGACGCATCAAGCTGCCTTAAGGGCCACTGTTTGATAACATCAAAAGACAACACAATTTTTAAGGTAGGTTGTTTTATAACTGGACTAAAAGTCTCACAAAAATCAAAACCTGCACATTGTTGATTCCAATTAGCAATTAACCTTGCCTTATATCTTGCTATGGTCCCATCAGAATGCTTTTTGATTTTGAAAATCCATTGACAGCCAATGAGATTTACAATAGGTGGACAAGGCACCAATGTCCAAGTGCCCTGACTAATAAGAGCATCAAACTCTTCTTGCATAGCCTGTTTCCAAACTGGGTGTTTCAGAGCTTCAATATAGGACTTAGGCTCTCTGTGTAACAAATCAGAAGTAGTAGCAAATAAGGACAATGGATGTGTTGGTTTAACAATACTAGCTTTGGATCTGGTAACCATAGAATGAGTAGAAGGAACAAAAGTAGAACAAGAAAGAATAATAGGTAAAGAAGAAAGAGGAACAACAGGAGAGGAAGAAGAAGCTACAGAAGGTGGAGGCACAACCTCAGGAACTTGAAACTGAGACACATTATTAGGAAAAAGTATATGTAGGACATGGTGTAGGTGTAACAAAAGGAGTGAATTCTGAGTCACGGTAAGCTAAAGGAATATGAAATTTAGATGGAGAAGAAGTAGAAGAGACTTGAGAGACTAAAGTAGGATAAGGAAAATCATGCTCAAGAAACTTGACATGTCTAGAAATGACAATCGTATTAGTGGTAGGATCAAAACATCTGAACCCTTTAGTGTTTTGACAGTAGCCAAGAAAAATACATGGTTTGGATTTAGGAGAGAGCTTATGAGGAGCATATGGAACCATCCAAGGAAAGCAATAACATCCAAAAGGTTTAAGAATTAAGTAATCAGGATCTTAGCCAAACAACACTTTGTAAGGAACTTGAAAATGATTTGTGCTCAGTTTGGCAATCTATTGATGAGGTATAGTTAAGGCTTGAAGCCAAAACTGTGTAGGTAAGGAAGCTTGATGAACAAGTGTGATGGTGGTTTTAACAAGATGTCTATGTTTTCGTTCAGCGGAACCATTTTGTTCAGGTGTGTTTGGACAAGAAGTTTGATGCAAAATACCAAACTGAAGATACAAATGAGATAAGTACTTATTGACAAACTCTCCCCCATTGTCAGACCTAAAGATTTTTATGGTCTGATTAAACTGTGTGGAGACGAAAACTCCAAAATCTGTAACAACTTGTTTAACCTCTGACTTATACCTTAGAGGAACAACCCAAGTATACTTAGTAAAATCATCCAACACGAGCAGATAATATCGATAGCCTTGAAAAAAAAGGAATTGGGGTTGGACCCAAAACATCCATATGGAGCAGCTCAAAAAGAGCAGAAGTCACAGATGTAGAAACGAGAAAAACAAGCTTATGACTTTTAGCACAGTTGCAACTGTATCAATCAAAATGAAGAAGCTTGCTTACAGGTAAATGGAATTGATTAACTAGTGAATCAAACAAAGACAAACTAGGATTGGCCAAGCCTTTGATGCCATAACAAAATATTAGAAGACTGACCAATGAGAGCAATAGGAGAAATCTGACTAGTACGAGGAGGGATTGGATATAGACCCTGGTGACAAGAACCCTTGTGAAGCACTTGGTTTGTGAGAAGATCCTGAACAACAAAGCCATTGGAATCAAATGTTATCCTACAATGGTTGTCCTTGACAACTTGATAAACAGAAACTAGATTATCAGAAATCAATGGAACATGGAGAATACTAAAAAGAGAAAAAGAAGTATGTGGAGTAGGTAATAGGCCTTTACTAGAATGAGCAATAGGAAGTGTACTGCCACTCCCAACAACTACCCCTACACCACCTGTATAGGGATACTGAACAGAGAGATTAGACAAGTCATTTGTAACATGCGATGTAGCTCCACTATCAAAATACCAATTGCTACCAGTGGTAGGCATTACTGAAGAAGAATCAAGTACCATAGGTGTTCCAAAAGGCATAACTGCAAGTGGTGTACTATGAGTGAAATGAGCATGTGGGAACCTCTGTGTCTAAGACCATTCAGGATACTGTGGCCCTGAAAACTGAGAAAATCCTTGGTACTGAGATGTTCCATGAGGTTGTAAAGATGGATATTGATTTGTGTTACCAAGTGCATAATAAGAAGGCCTTGAAAAAACATTTGGAGGAACAAACTGAGGCTGACCATACACAGGAAACTGAGAAGCTTGAAACTGAGTAGGTTGATACCACAAGTTCTGTCTATGATAACATGTGGCTGCGGTATGATTTGTTTTGAAGCAGATTTGACAACCTCCTAAAAACTATGGTTGGCCCTGTTGATTTCTATATCCTTTTCCTCGATTGAAATCCTTGTTTCTATTAAACTGATATGAATTATAATATTGTGACTGAGACTGCATATTTAAGGCAGAAGGATAACCAAAATTGGAACCTGTGTTTACTTGTTGAGAAGTAGCAACACTACCTTGAGAAGTAGGTGTAGGTACAGAAAAGGTTGAGGGCATTGCACCCTGCACCCCCTTGGTGTTTGAGTTGCTACAAGAACAACAGAGTTATCAGGTTTTGGAATGGATTTGGATTGAGCATTTTGCAAGATCATATCATCAGCCTCTAGTATAGATGTTAACTCTTCAAACTTTAAGTCTCCTACTCTCATTCTTGCGGCACTCTTTATAGGATCAAACTCTCCAGATAGACCATTCAATGCATAAAAGATAAGGTCTTCATCGTCAATTGGTGAACCACGACAGCAAGCTTATGTGCATAGTCCGATATCTCATCTAAATATTCTTGCATCGTGGATGTTTTGGTGATATTGAACAATCTTTGCCTTAAATCATGCACATGAGATCGAGACAAAGAAGTAAATCAATTTGACAAACTGGTCCATACTTCAAAAACATGCTCTAACCCTAGAATATGAGTCTGAATTGAAGGAGAAACCGTAGCAGTTATACACGCTAACAGATGTCCATTGATCATCTGCCATTTCACGAATTCTGGATTCGGTATTTTATTCTGATTTGTATCAACAATCTCTGAACATAGCATAACTGTCGTTCCATCAATAAAACCCAAATATCCGTTCGCACTCAAAGCATTACGAACTTGATTCATCCAAAGCATGTAATTATGTGAATCCAACTTGATTGTAACAAAATTTGAGAAATTGGAAACAAGAAATACCAAGGTTGTGGGCATCGTAACTGTTGATGCACTTGAAACTAATTGAGATGCCATCACACAGTCTGTGATTTTTGTGTATGAGCCTACTTGAAATTCTCTAAATGTATATTGTAGAATCGAGTTGTGTATGACGTAGTCTCACAGCTCTAATACCATAAAGAAATCTGTAAACCCTAGGTAGATTCAAATCAGATTAGAAAAGAAGAATAAAGAGAGAGGAGAGAAACATTCAACATTTCATTTCATCATTATTTTCCTTGCTTACAACTGAACATTCATAGAAGCCTTATAAGGCTCCCCGCTACACGGCCTAACCACCAGCTGTCAAGAGATGGGATGAAAACATACTACTACTGGACTAAAACCGTAACAACTGTTTAACGGAATTTGACAGCTGTTTAACGGAAAACATAACCCACTAAGTCACTCCTTTCACAAAGGAGTACTTGAACTTGATGAGACCTTGGATTTTATCAGGGCTGGGAGCCTGAGAGGTGCAGCTTATTGCCAGGATAAAAAACATTTGGATAGGCAATGTTTAAAAATCTTTGCTGGTGCTGTAATTAGGGGAAAAAATAAATAAAACACTTCATGTGTGTTTATAAAATGTTCGCATCAATTTGCCGATTTTAATTAATTTTCTAATTCTTGCAATAAGAATAAACAATTATGACCAGAAATTATTTTTCATTAACGTGAAGACAAGAATTACAAAAAAGACAAAATATGGAAAACGGTATTTAATTATCATTTGAAATAGATGTTTTGTTCTTTAACTTTTTTCTTTTAGAAAGAACATAGGGCCCTGATTTACATTATTATCTGGGGCCACGAAAATTTCAGGGTCAGCCTTGTCTGAAAGGAACAATGTAAAGCGCCGGTAGATATGTGTAGTGTTGCAGTCACTTGTAAAGCTGAACGTATGTATTCTAATTATCCGATTTGTTAGAAACTGAGGCAGTAGAAGTTCAATTTCTTGTTATCCCTCGGTTACGACGTCGGATCAACAAAGGCGTTCTAGCTCGTCAAGAGTTTTGCCTAAAAAGCACCCACAAATCTTGCTATATGTATTTATAGCTGTACATATATAGTGTGATTGTCCAATTAGTGATTATCCTCCATAGAGAGCTCGATTTTGAGAAACCACATAAAATACGTTTGTCACTTGATTTGTCGTGCGTGTGTTTGGTATGTTTGGTTTGAACTTTTTTTTTTTTTTTTGCTCTAAAAAAAATATTATAATCTTGAACACGAAGTACAAACATTAAAGGACCTGGGATACACTGGCATAAAAGTCAACCAGGACCCACTCTCCAAAGCTGGCAAGAAACCAACCAAAGAGGACACCAAAAATGGACTAGGCCCAAATAAAATAAAATAAAAAACCAAAGCCCACAACAAAGCCCTGAAAACGAAACCCTAAATATGTAATCAAACCCTAATCCAAATACCATAAACTTACCTCCCACAAGGACCAGCCGGCACAGTCGCCAAACCAAATGTCGCACCTCCAAAAACGGAGCACCAACCGAATCGTAGTCAACAACCGACAGCCAACATGGAAATCACCTGGAATCGACACCAGCAGAGAGAGCCGTCGTGGCTCGACCAACCACCCCACACCGTCGCACAACCAATCACTTAGAAACTCCACAAGCACAACCACCACCACCACCTAAACGGATGCCGATCAACGAAAAGCCACGGCCACTCTTCGAACACCAACACCACCACCTTCCACCGCACCTCCAAAATAAGGAGCACTAGTCAAACCACCACCACCACGACACCTCTGAGTAGGAGAGCCCCCGACGGTTAACAATTGGAGAGGAATCGTCGCCCAAGATGGCCACCATCAACTGAAGACCCAAAACGCTGACCACACCTGTCGTCACACCTCCATCAGGTGTTAGGCCATGAACCAAGAAGCCTCTAACAAAGCAACCCGACAGGAGCACCGGCAAGCACGACAAGCCATTTGGCAAAGACCGCCACCCAATAGTGTGACGGCGTCAAACACCACAGGTAAAGGGATGTGGAAGAGATGGTATGAGAATAGAGAAAGGAGGAAAAATGGGAGAGGGAAAAGGAAGGAGAGAAAAAGATGGAGATCGAGTGAGAGAGAAAGCCTGGGGGAGGGAGGGGGGAGCCCCAAGGCTGGCGGCTGAGAAGAGATGTTTAGAGAGAGAAAGAGAAGAGAAAGTTGTTATGTATATATTTTTTGAAACGAAACGTTGTTATATATATATATATATATATATATATATATATATATATATATATATATATATATATAGGAAAAAGATCTTATAAGGGCTCCCTTAAGAAATTTGAGCGAGAAAGTAGTCGTGCGCCGTTGGATCGCCTCACGATCTGAACGGCTGAGATTTTAAAATACAAACGCGGGTCAACCGTCCTGGTCAATTAGACACGCAGGTCAGGGATCCAGGTTTAACCCCCCATCCGGATCCCTCCTCTCCCATTCACGGTATTCGACACAGAGAGAAGAGAGAGAGAGAGAGGGAGAAGGCGATTCCACTGCGATTCCATGAACAAGATGAAATCGATCGATCTCGAAGGTGAAATCGAACGTGTTTAACGAAATCTCTCAGGTATTTCTCTATTCTCTCTCTTCCCTCGCTCTATCTTGTTCGTTTCACCTCGATTTTTGAACTCGTTATTTCAAATTTTAGGGTTTCAGTCAGGAGAACGAAAATCGAACAAGTAGAGGTCGATCAAAGGTATCTCTCTCTTCTCTCTCTCTTCTCTCGCTCTATGTGGTTCTTACTGAACTCGATTTGTTGAACTCGAGTTAGGGTTTACTTCGTTTTTACACTATCCTGTCGACATCTGATTCCACTATTTGTATAAGGATTAGTATGCATATTAGATAATGAGAAATGCTTTCATAATATCGTTGTCTGGGTGATTTCTTATCGAATTCAAGGATTTGAATGCCAATTTCTGGGTCATGGTTTCATAGAACTGCAGAATTTTTATTGTTGCTTAATAGGTTTCTCTCTCCTCGTTGTTGTGATCTAAAACTATGATTCTTGCTTTAAGATTTGTTGTGATCTAAACTAGGCTCTAGTAGTGATTGCCCTTCCATTGTGCAGTATTGATGTGCAAAAAATATGCTCAACCCAAAAAAAAAACCCACGTTCAGCCATCCGTCCCAACACCCGTAGTTGGGGAAAATGAACAAGTTGGGTTTGGCAATTGATAACCAAACAGGTTGGGTTTGGTAATTGATAACCAAACATGTGGATGCTATCATATTTGTTTGACAATAATGAGAGTTTTATGTTTTCCTTCAGGCTATGTTACAGATTCAATAAGTTTGATGGAACTTCATTTCCTCACCTATTCTTGCTTTAATTGTAAGATACTCATTTTGCTTTAACATGGTCCTCAACACAGTGATGTCTACATCAACCAACATGGGACACGTTGAAAGTTGTTACCCACGATTTCGAAACACGACATGTGGGTGTGGTTTGAGAGCTGCCGTGAGAATTTCAAAGTCAAATGCTAATCCTAGAAGGCTCTACTATGGCTGTCCAAATGAGAAGGAGAAAGGAAGATGCGCATATTGGGACTGGTGTAATCCAATTGGGTATGATCAACCCAACTAACCCAACCGAAATCCAAACCCAGCAAACGAAGGACGTGTTCAAGTCATTGAAGTGAAAGTGGCCAATCTTAATGTAATAATGTTCTTTTGTGCCTTACTAATGGCTTTGGTTGCATTTCTTAAATGACTAAAATCTGTATTATGCTACTTGTTCGTCAATGGAATGTCTTTTCCCTACAGCTTTGGTACATGGTATTGTTAGGAGTTTGCATTGGTGCTACAGAAATTGACATGGTACTAAAATGCCTTGAGTTTTCCCTCCTTTTCTCATCTCAATTGTGTTTGTAATTGAAATAAGAAATGGTAAAGGGAATGCTTAATTGAACGAAGTGATGGTTTTAAGTTTGAAGTTTCTCTCTCTGCCACAGATTTTGTGTTTGGAGTTTCTCTCTCTGCCAACTTTCCATGGCATTTTTAAGCTATTTCATTCCTTATCCGCTCAATGTACCCAAGTGAAAAACTTGGCTCGACTGGCAGATTTCACCACTAATTCATGGCAACTTTCCATGGCATTTTTATGGAGAATGTTTCACAACTAATTCTTTGTGAACTCTCTCCTCTTAGGCAGTCAATTTGTGCCTACTGGAAAAATGTGGCATAAGATTGAGAAGAATACTACCAATTTATGGCCACGGCCCATGGGTGCAATGAAATGTTTAACACACTGGCAGATTTAACACACTGGCAGATTTACCCACACTGGTAGAATACCACCAATTTATGCAGAAACAAATAAACATTTCGCCAATGAAAAAAATCACCTTCAACCTCCCATTACATTAGTGATAATATTAAAACTTCAAACCTCAGAAACTTAAAACTTACAACTGCAGCAACTTAAATCGTCTCAAACTGTCTGAAAACTGTACCAAACTGTCTTAAACAACTACATTACATTTGTGCCAGTCTAAACCCAACAAACAGATTTTAAGGGCTACGAAAATAACAGCAGTAGCAGCCAATGAAACCACCAGCAGTAGGAGTACCCTCCCATTGGTGGGTACCCTTGTGGCGGATACCCTTGTGGAGGATACCCCTGTGGAGGAGGAGGATACTGAAGTGGAGGAGGAGGATATCCTTGAGGATACAAGGGTGGAGGATGAGGATACCCCTGCGGGGGAGGAGGATAACCTTGCGAATGATAAACTACACAAAAACCAAAAAGATAATCTTGAAAACCCAATATTATGTAAATAGGAGCCAATTAATCTTAATTGAAAGCGGGATCTAAGGTTACCTTGTGGAGGGGCAGGGGGTTCTTGGTTGTCGCCCATGCTCAATCCCTTTTTTATGATGCAAACTATTAACAAACAAGGAAAACCAAGACACGTTAGGTAGCAGAAACGGCAAACAAATTCAATAGACATGTTAACAAGACACCATTATGCCCCTCAAACAATATTATTATATGTAATATGAAGGTAAAGCAAAATGTGCGCGTAAAGACCAAAACCAGAACATTGTTCCAGCTAGCTCTGTGACACAAGGCCAGGATTTTTGTTCAAAGAGTTCTAAAACTAAGAGGTTCAAGCAATAAGGTAAAATCCAATGACAAATCTCGTTCTTGAATACCAAGTTTGTTTCCCTTAACTTTTTTGCCTTCACCGTAATTGCAAAAGACAATTCATGTATTTAGTTAGGAGAAATGACATGCCTTCAAGTTATAAAAAAAACTAGTGTGGAATACCAAAAATCCCGTTTAGCCAATAGGAGAAACGGGTAAGTTTGGTATTTTTGGACATCTTCATAAAAAAAAAACTGAAGTACAGGATATGTAATCCTATATCAAACGGATGACTCCCAAGTCCTGAGTATGCACATGCACATAACATATGATAGGCAGATAGTTGGTAAATGCAAATGGGAAATAGCAGATACGAAGTTTGAATTCAAAAATTAGGTTTTCAAATTTCAAAATCGCAAAACACTAAAATTTGAAATACGACCTCAAAAATCAACGTGATTGAGAGAGAGAGAGAGAGAGAGAGAGAGCGAGAGAGGAACCTGAAGAAGTATCTCCTTTTTCGATTTGGGTTCGTGGAAGCCCTAAAAAATCAAAAATCGAACATAAATATGCCAAAAACGATGACATTCGAACTAGAGAAGAGAGACAAGAGGTGAATACCTTCGATTTTCGTGAAGATCTGGACTGGTTTGGTTCTTCGTCGATCGATTACGCAATGTGGTTTTGAAATTGCCTTCTCCCTCTCTCTCTCTCTTCTCTCTGTGTCGAATACCGTGAATGGGAGAGGAGGGATCCAGATGGGGGGTTAAACCCGGATCCCTGACCCGCGTGTCTAATTGACCCGGCCGGTTGACCCACGTTTGTATTTTAAAATCTCAGCCGTTCAGATCGTGAGGCGATCCAACGGCGCACGGCTACTTTCCCGCACAAATTTCTTAAGGGAGCCCTTATAAGATCTTTTTCCTATATATATATATATACGGAACGGATCCAGTGAGGGCTCCCTCACCTAGTTAGGTGAGGGAAGCCAATCACAATGCTTCCCGCCGAACACTGTAGCGGAAATCATGCATTGTGATTGGCTTCCCTCACCTAACTAGGTGAGGGAGCCCTCACTGGATCCGTTCCGTATATATATATTAAGAAGTTTCCTATGAGGGCTCCCTCACAAAAAAAGTGCGGGAAAACAGTTGTGGGCCGTTGGATCCTACGCCCTTTACGCAATCCAACGGCTCACAACTGTTTTTTCGCACTTTTTTTTGTAAGGGAGCCCTCATAGAAAATTTCTTATATATATATATATATAGTAGGGTTTGGATGGAGGTCTGCATTTTATAGCGTGAATATGAAGTTCAATGTGTATATACATATATGGATCCCGTTCTACTAAGGACTCCCTCAAACTCGTAATTTGCGGACCTCATGGATTGGGGTCGAATCTCGACGATCCGAACCGCTCAATGTGTTTAAAACGTGATTTTAAGGGTCACCGAGAGGATTCGTCCAAAAAAAATACTCGGAAGGGCTTCATTCGAGCATTTTTTGATAAATTTTAAATGTACGGTTATTATGAAATACCGCTTGGATGAAGCCCTTTCGGGTTTTTTTTTTTTGTGATTCCTCGCGTTGGCTATGGAAAACATGTTTTAAACACATTGAGTGGTTCGGATCATCGAAATTTGGTCCGAAAAATCAAAAAATGGGTGGTCCTCACGGAGGAGATCTTTGAGGGAGTCCTCAATAGAACATCTTCCTATATGTATATATTATTCATTTGTGTATGGTTTGATCTTTGGGGCACAACATTTGGTTGTTAACACTTTTGCCGCATTTTTGGGGGGAGAGTTTGGCGGTCAGGTGTGTCCGAAGCTGCTTGCGCTATTGGTTATTGCTTAAGCATCAAGCAAAGCTCGTGTGAAATTAGTATAGCCAATCAAAATGACTTCAAGCTGATTCGTCAGCAAGTGCTTAATCTGTTTTCTCGTCCGGATTAAGTTAATTAAACAAATAAAGAACATTGGAATTTTTTACCAACTTCCACAACAAAATTCGATTTAAATAGCTTTTGCTTTCCAGTGCAAAAGTAAAGAACCTCTCCCTCTCTCTCCAAAGTTGCCTCGTTAGATGAAGTGGAAATTTCTCTCTCGCTCTCTCTCAGATTTGCTGAGGTAAGATTGCTGAGGTAAGAATTTTGAGAAGTTCAGGGAACAATCACCTTGAACAAAAGTGCTTATGCCACCGACCCGAATGGTTAGAGCATCAATACGTGGCTTAACAATTTAACTTTAAAGTTAAAATAGAGAGTAAACTCCTCCAAAACCTCAAAAATCAGAGTCACCAATATGAAGATTTCTTAACTTTGCTACAGTAACTTAACAAATTTGGTGACCTACTGTTCACTCACCAAAAGATGAGGAGAGAAGTAAGAGTAATAGTTTGAATAGAGAGTTTGATTCTGTGACTTTTTTATAAAGTGACTTGTTAAAGTTTGAATAGAGAGTTTGATTTTGTGAATTTTTTGAAAAGTGACTTCCTAAATTATAAAAGGTGTTTTTGATATTAAATTTGGTGTTTTGTTTGGTGTGTGAGATAAGGATGCCCTAACAAACTACTCAATTAGCTTATTGATCTAGGCTTCTTTCTCCGTAATTTGTCTTGTGATTCCCTCATTTTCGTTAGTTTAACTAATCTAATGCGTAGCATAAGAGAAATTTCCTAGTTGCATTTCAACCGTCCATCTCATTAAGTAATGATTCATAATGTATACTCCCTCCGACCCTTTTTAATTGATCCACTTGGAAAGCGTGTATTTTCGCTAACATTTAAAAATGCAAAAATGTTAGAGTCACACGCACTCAACCACGCACCCTCTCACATGTGGTGGGTCCCATCCGGTGTGACCCACCACATGTGAGAGGGTGTGTGGTTGAGTGTGTGTGGCTCTATCACTATTCTTAAAAATGTACTTTCACATATCATTTTTAAATTATTTTTTTTTTCCACTAAATTAAAGTCCTCAATGAGCACTTTAATTTGGCATAAAACAAATTAAAAGTTATATAGAGAAATATGTTTTTTAGGGGTTTGAAATTGCACGTATTCCCATATAGATCACTTAAAAAGGGACAGAGGGAGTAGTATTTCATTTTTTTATTCACTTGAATTACCATTTTACCCTTTCGTTACTTTACTTTTTGACCCGGCAAGGGATAATGTGGTAAATTCACATGAAATCGAAATATAAAAGGTGAGTGTAGATGATCTTTTGATAAATTGAGCATTGGTACTTCTTGTGATTGAGAAACTTCTACCTGGAATTCCCCTTTTTTTCTTATTCTTCCTTGCTTTTTCTCTCTTTTTTTCCTCCTTTTCTTGGCCTTCAAGCATCCTCGACTGAGTTCCACGGTTGTTATGACCTAGGATAGTCTTGGACGAGTCTTTTAACAAACTATTCTCTATAATTCCAGACTGTACATAGAGAACCAAGATAAGCTTTCATCAAACAGATGTTAAAAAATACTATTTCGTACTGTATAACTTGTAATAAAAATTAATAACGCCAGCTTATTACTGTCTCGTGGTAACTTGCATATATGAAAGGGAAGATGGTCGCGATATACTCATGCACTAGGTTGTGATTTGAGTTCCACTTTCCCCATTTCTCTTCCCGTATCAATATTAACCCACTAATCAATTTCGAGAAAATAAAAATACGTGCAACTCCTAAGGAGACAACCTTCCGGATCTAGGGTTGCTGCTATGCAGCCCCGTGCACAGTAAGTGTTGTGCACATCCGGACCGTCCGTTGCTCGGATGAACGGTCCAGATTTCATCTTGCATGCATGACAACGAGCGGTTCAGATGCAAAGATGGGGGTTGCTGCTATGCAGCCTCGTGCACAGTAGGTGTTGTGCACATCCGGGCCGTCCGTTGCTCGGATGGACAGCCAAGATTTCATCTTGCATGCATGACAACGAACGGTTTACATACAAAGATGCCGAGATAAAATCTGAGCTGTTCATTCGAGTAACGGACTGCTCTAATGTGTACACAGCACCTGCTGCGCACGGACGTGCACAGCAACAACTCCAGGTCCCAACCTTCCTCCAGCTACTTCTCTTGCCATTTTCTTACATGCTCCTCTTACCACTGGTGAGTTCGTCCAGTGGACATATTTTCTGCACTATTTTCGAATCTTCCATGCCGGCCCTTCAAGAAAGTAACTATTCAAAAATCACGAGTGATGTGAGGAAAGCTTGTGCTCTTTATTCCAAAGTCTGTCATTACTAAAGAGGGATTTACTTTTCCTTTATTGGGATTGGTTGTTTTCATGTAGAAAACCTCTTTTTTAAACTATCACAAGATTGCTTAACAACATGAGATTAAATAATTAGTAGGAACTTCTTGACTACACAATGAAAACCTCCTTTTTAAAGTATCACAAGATTTTCATGCAAACGACGCTTCATCCAGGAAAAAAATGAAAAAGAACACTTGTTAATTTCATGAATGTGATTGTCACATCATTTAGAAAACCTCTTTTTTAAAGTATCACAAGATTTTCGTACAAACGACGTTTCATCTAGGAAAAAAAAGAAAAAGAACACTTGTTAATTTCATCATTTAGAGGTATTTCTTCAAAGTTTAGCAGAATTACCTCTAAATGATGTGACAATAACGTTCATGAAATTAACTTCAGTCCTATTCTCTCATCAAAGTTTAGCAGAAATACCTCTAAATGATGTGACAATAACATTCATAAAATTAACAAGTGTTCTTTTTCCTTTTTTTCCCAGATGAAACGTCGTTTGCACAAAAATATTTCTGTTCGTATAACATTTTCGCCATGTGTTACCCTTACACTGGTGTTGAATTACTAAATATCATACTAATTGAGGATGATTTGATGACAAAGGCAGCATCACTGTCCTCCTGATAACTTCACCAGTTAGGAAAATGGTTAATTTAAGGTTAATCAATTGGACAATGACCTTTACTAAGGAACATTCCTTTTGGATAACCCCTCATTGGATACTATAGAAAAATGGAAAGGGCCCCACACCTTGGCCAAAACAGGCTTTAGCAAAATCTAAACCCCCCTTGGCAAGCAAGGCACATTCAAATAGGCTTTACTCTAGCTTCTCAACCTTATAAATAGCTTCCATTTGCATAAACGGAAAACTACACATTCTCTCAACTTGCCAAACAAAAAACCTGTCTTTCCTTCCTTTCCAACCTTATCCAGCCCCAAAAATGGCAACCAACGTTGTACAACAACCCACAAAAATGCAGCAACTGATTAAGAGTGACCGCCGAACTGCGTTCGCAACATCTGATGATAGCGCCATGATGAAGCAAATTCAATCGACCCATTCCCCTGATGGGCGTGAGGTTGAAGTCAAACCTATTCTCCAGGTCATTGAGGATGTCCTGCATCATGCAAATCCGAGCATTGACAGTGTTATTAAAGTACGTATTTTCTTTTTTAAGGATTCAAATTAAGCCACAGAATGCAGTACATAAGACTACTTTCGTCTTAAATGAATGTGGGCCTATCTACTGCTAATAGGACTGCATTTTACGATACGACTTTGAGTACGAAAATGTGTATTCATGCAACAACCAACAAGCTTATAGAGTAAAGCAAAAACGTTTCTTCGTTCATGAGTTGCTGCCTTTGTGGAGAACTTACTTTGCTTTGATTTTCTGTAGGGCACACATGAACATGCTGATGCCTTAGCAGAGAAGACCATTGTGGATGGATTCTATGACATGCTGGAAGCGTTGGCCTACATCATAAACAAAATTTCATGCGAGGTTTTATTCTTGAGCCTTTTTGAACCTGCATAAAAGTGCTTGTGGGCAATAATGAAGAAAAAAGGAGAATACGGGCGATGAACAAAGCAAACACTAGAAACATTGCAAAATTAGCCACACCTACACCAAAATCAGTCGTAACGAAACAATGTGGATGAATTACGACACAATGTGGACTGATCTCCACATTATCATGCAACTCAACCACATTGACATAAGTCTCACGAGTTATGACCCAATGGAACCTGTTTTCTATTTTCTCTTTTTTTGGATAACCGGATGTCTAGGCCAGCTTGCGCGCACCTCGACTAATTCCGGGGCCCTGGAGGTAACAACCGGGCATAACCCCAGTGGCCCCAAGAGTTCCAATGGAACCTGTTAGTGATGGACCCCGAAACAATATGCATGGCAAGTGCCTTTAGAACTCCGAAAGAGAGTTTCATTTACTGGGACTGTAAATCTATGTTTGGCAGTTATCATGCAAGTGCTCTGGTGGAGCAGATGCTCACTCAACCACAATGGCCATATTCAACAATCTATCGAACTACTCCTGGGATGCAAAAGTGGTGATCTCCCTAGCAGCATTTGCTGTTAACTATGGTGATTTCTGGCTCATCGCTCAGCTCAGTGCCACCAATCCCCTTGCCAAGTCTGTCTCCCTCCTTAAGCAATTGCCAGACATAATTGAGCATGGCAGCTCACTGAAATCGCGTTTCGACACCATTAACACCCTTGTCAAGGCCATCTTGAATGTAACCAAGTGCATTGTTGAGTTCAAGAAGCTTCCCTCTCAGTACATTTCGCATGAGACACCGCCTATGACTACTGCCATGGCTCATATTCCAACGGCTGCTTACTGGACCATCCGAAGCATGGTTGCTTGTTCCTCTCAGATTACCAGCCTTTTAGGCATGAGTTACGAGTAAGTCATCTGAATTTATGCCTAAACTACTAATAAGAGCAGGAAGGCTACAGACCCTGAAAATTTTCCGAAATCTACATCTATCTATCTATCTAGATACGTATACACAAGAAACTATACAAGGAATTAACAGCGGCTCTATTATTTCTTGCAGGCACATCACATCTACGACTGAAGCATGGGAGTTATCGAGCTTGGCTCATAAGCTCGCCAACATACAGGATCACCTTAATTCACAACTAGGAATTTGCCATCAGCACATAGGTGAGGCCTCACATTTTGGCATGATTAAAGGACATAATTTAAATCAATCTAAGTTGAAAAGCTGGGGTACTCAAGATTCTCTCTGTTATAAGAAACAGAATATTGAAGTTCTTTATCGTATTTCCCTAAATTGCCCCTCCCTCCCTCTCTTTTCTTCGGAAGGGCTAAGAAACATCTAACCATGGAATGCAGATGAGAAAAGACATGCAGAAACTTACCAGAACCTCATTCGCCTGATGGAGATGACCCACATGGACAATATGAGGATTCTCAAGGCATTGATTTACTCAAAGGATGATATACAGCCACTTCTAGATGGCTCTACCAAAACAAGGGTTTTATTCATGATCTCCTCTTCTCTCCACCCTTCCATTGTTTCCTCAGTTCACCAAATCAGTGGACAATAATGATTGACTCTTCCTCCCACAAACAGGTTAGCATCGAAGTCCTCAAGAGAAAGACCGTGATATTGCTCATATCGGACCTTGATATATTCGAAGAAGAGCTCACTATCCTTGCTCAATGCCACTATGAGATAAAGACAAGGCCAGGCCTTCATTATGAGATTGTCTGGATTCCTGTCGTCGACAGGTCAATGCCTTGGAACGAAGAGAGTCAACAAAAGTTTGAGCGGCTGCAGGCAATCATGCCATGGTACATGGTGGCCCACCCTTCGTTGCTTGAACCAGCAGTCATCAGGTACATGAAGGAGGTGTGGCATTTCTCGAAGAAGCTTATTCTAGTCGTGTTGGATCCACAGGGTAAGGTGGTCTGCAATAACGCCCTCCATATGATTATGATATGGGGAAATTTTGCATACCCATTCACTACTGCCAAGGAAGAATCACTCTGGAGGGAGGAGACCTGGAAACTTGAGCTACTGGTGGACGGCATTGATCCAGCTGTACTGGAATGGGTAAGTATAACTTTGCAGTTCCGTATTTACTGACTACTAAGGAAATAAAGGAACAAATTGAATAGAAACAACTACTTATAAAGGAACAAATATCATCTTGTTATCATCAAAAAGTCAAAATGATTGTCTCCAAGGAGACTGAAACGAAAATTCGTGGCATCCCAAATTCTACTGACACATGCCAAAACAAATTGAATTCATACTCAGCCAATCGAAACATCGAGTTGTTTCAACACCTATTAGAAACATTCAACGAGGACTAGTCAATTTTTTTCGATATTTCCATTATCTTCCGGCAATGTTTTCGAAATGTTTCTGAAATATTTCCCAAAAGTTTCGGAAACATTTTCTTTTCCCAGCTAGTCAAACCAACAAACCAGAAAACGAAAATTTGATCCATGCTATATATCAAAACTCCAAACTGAAATAAATAAGTTAAATCACCCAACTGATACCACTGGTTACACTAGCACGTAACTCGCGTTGAATTTCCCAGATTCCCCAAGGCAAATATATTTGCTTATATGGAGGAGAGGACATCGAATGGATCAGGAAATTTACTGCCGCAGCAAATGCCGTTGCCAAGACTGCAGGCATTACCTTGGAAATGGTTTATGTCGGAAAGAGCAAGGCCAAGGAACGAGTACGAAAGGTCACCTCAACCATCACAACTGAAAAGCTCAGTCGCTGCTGGCCCGACCCGATATCCATCTGGTACTTCTGGACTCGATTGGAGAGCATGTGGTACTCCAAGACTCATCATGGCAAGACTGCCGAAAACGACGCTTTACTTCAGGAGGTGTTGACGGTGCTGAGCTTTGACGGCAGTGATCAAGGGTGGGTGATAATCTGCAGAGGATCAACCGAGATGGCAAGAGCCAATGGCAACACAATTCTGACAAGCTTTAAAGAGTTTGACTCGTGGGCAGAGGACGCCAAGGAAAAGGGCTTTGTGCCAGCCCTCAATGACAAGTTGCACAAACTCCATACCCCTCAGCACTGCAACCGCCTCATCCTTCCTGGGATAAGTGGTGGCATACCAGAGAAGGTGGTCTGTGCAGAGTGTGGACGTCCCATGGAGAAGTACTTCATGTATCGCTGCTGCACCGATTGAGAGATGCATGCAAACCTCCTACCGTAACATATGCTTGCTTGTAGTTGTAAGGGACCACGAGAAATTATGTTTGCGTTCTTTTCGAAGCTTCAATAGTCTAAGTGTATCAGTCTAATAACTTTTCGAATGCTGTAGTAGTTCTAATTAGGGTTTGTATGGATGGCTAAGGCTCTACGGTCCCTATTTATATGTTTGAAGTGTGATGTAAGATTATGATGCTAATAATATTTGAAACCTGCTTTAGAGTATCAAAACGAGTTATATTTTCTCCCTTGCTTCGCTTTCCTTTCTAAGAAAATCTGAAGTTTACCAAATCCTGCAAAGGTCTTGAAGATATGTTAACAGAATTAAAGAAAGCACAATATTTGCAGCCTAGAATAGTTGAACAAACACACATTCAGCCAAGAAGATTAGTAAATTAAGAACTGAAGAAAACACCATCTTCATTTGGTTCTTAAGTATTGCAGACCTTACGAAGGTCGAACATTTGTATACCCCTCATGCAAGTACCTTAAAAGCCTTGAAAAACACCGGAAGAATTCTTTCCAGATGAGTAACTACTAGCTTGTATTTTGCCGACGCCCTCTGCTTCAGCCATATTAAGAGCACATTGAAAAGCCTCCACATAAGGAAAAAGTAGATTCTTAGATATGGAGGGATAATCAAGCAAAGAAAAATGCCTAACCACTAAAAGAAGGAACAGCCAAGTGGATGGCTGTTTGTTCCAAGTTCATCTAGTCTCAGATTCAACTCTCCTAAGCCTCACTAGCTCATCAACAAATATTTCATGATGTTTTTGCCTTTCAGAAAATAGAAAAACAAGGAACAGACATTGTAACAGACTCAGAGAAGTTCACAACCCAGCTTCAGGGCTTTCGCCTTAGCTGCAATAGAACAAAAATGTAATAATTTGTAATATGAAATGATTTTCAAGATCCTTATCCTTATCCTACATGAAGGAATAACAAGATGCAATACGCAAGCAAAGTATACAAATTTGGGGGTTAGAATAACAACTCCATGATACTATAGAATAACGACTCCATGATACTATAGCTGGGGGTTAGAATAACGACTCAATGATACTATAGCTAACGGTGATTCAAAGAAAACTTTTACTATGGATACCAAGGCAACATTTTTGTAAAGATGTTTCCAATATTTATGAATAAGCTAAGAAATCTGATGAGCTGGTAAACATACAATGGCAATGGAAGCACCTAAAAAATACCACTTTCTTTCAATAGGTATATTTATGATATGATACAACATAGTTACTGTAACTCTGAAATATAGACTGAGAAAATGTGCATGATGTTACTCTGAGTGAAAACACTAGCAGAATCCCACTAAATCCACACATTGCTAACCATAATTTTTGTGCTGATAAAAAGATCACGAACAAGATACTGCCGAGAAAGAGTTAGAAAATAACAGAATGTGGTCTCAAGAAAAGAGGGTGGGCAAAAACAATTTGTGGACTTGCTTTCGAAAAGATGAGAGGAGAAGGAGGAGAAACCAAATGGGGGTCTTTTCTGGCAGCAACTTTAGATCAAGTCCACATCTTTTTGCCAAATAAATAGATATGCATTAAAAAATAGAACGAGTTTAATAGAGTGATCTGAACTTGATAATGTGTCACAATGTCACCAAACTGGTGCAACACCAATGCAGCATTGCTATTTTTTGGCTTTTGTGACACATTAGCAAGCCACACGATGGCTTTGGCAAAGTTATTTTGGCAGCAACAACGAGTGCACTTGCTCTTAGCTCACAGTGGGCATGAATTTCTCCGGGAAATAAATTGCTAAATTTTGACTTCGACATGGGATTTGGCTCACTGAAAAGAAGGAAAATACTACAATACACACCCCTTATTTGGGTGGGTATGATACACACCCCTATAAAAGTTACGATTTTTTTTTTTTATAAGAGTTACGAGACACACCAAATGTTACGAATCATATTGCTGAAAAGTTACGAAACACTAAAAAAATGTCACGGTTGCCAATGAGGTGGCACAATCTGGACCATATAATAGGTACATATGGTAAACACCTTTAATGGGCTTGTATTGTAGGCCTTTCTAAATCCTAGATTCCTATTCTTAACTAACAAACGAAAGTAGAAAATCTTCAGTCTATTATGACAATTAGGGGTGGGGCATCGTGTCATGTCATCTCGTGTTCAGGTCAAAATTCTATCAACCCTAACCGACCTGTTAAGCTTTTCATGTTATCATGTCGTGCCTTGTTCGTGTTTCGTGTCAGAAATATCCAACCCTAACCCTCTAACTTCGCGTGGTGTTCTCGTGTTGTGTGTGAAATTCCCACCCTAATGACAGTACCTTTCTTTCTTTATCATAATCAGTTAAAAAATGAAAAGAGTCTGGTCACATTGGTGGGTTGAGCAATTAAATGGCAGGAATCAAACCATGAGAAAAACATCTCAAATGGGTACCTATCGACTGGTCTTTTGATCAGCTTTTACAGTTGCATAAAATCTGAATGTTTACCTCTGCTTTCAAGCGGTGGGTGCCTTCATGTTTCTCTTGCTCTGCTGACAAGTGACTGGAATTTACAGCCCCTTTGGATGGTGAGAAAGGGGAACTTTTTCTCACTAAATCTCACCAATTTTTTGTGAGAAAGGGAACAGGCCGGTCAAAAAAATTCATTTTGGTATTCTTACCTCCATTTCTCACCAAATTATTCAAGCTAAACGAGCGATTTGGAGGGAAACTCAAATCATCTCTTTTCTATTTTCACCAAATCGCTCAATCCAAAAAGAAAGAAAGGAAATATGGAAACAAAAACATTGAGACAAACAAAAAAGAAGATGGAAGTCAATGAAACATGCGGGAAATTAGGGTTTTGTAGTTATTCAGGCTGTTTGGTTCGAGTGATTTTGGTGGGAAAACGAGAGCTAATGGGAAAAAGGGGAATGGTTCGGTAATGATGAGTTTTGTATTTGTTTTGCAAAAAAGGGGTATGAGAAAGCCCCTATAGCTCAGTGGTAGAGCGCCAGTCTTGTAAACTGGAGGTCTGTAGTTCGATCCTGCATGGGGGCAATCTTATTTAAAATTTTGATAAATATATTTCCTTCATTTTTTTATTTAAACCCTAGCATAAACCGTTTTAGAAATTTTTAGGGGAATAAAGAAACGTAAAAACAAAATTTATTGCATCTAACTTTGCTTTTACAATTATATATAATTCAACGGCATAACAGCAGAGTTGCTCATATGGTATAATTGTAAATCCTCTAAACTCATGGCATGGATTTGATAGTGTAAACTAACTGTCTTTTTTTCCCGGATCGGCAAGCCAACCGGGTTTAATGGGACAAAATTGAAATGCTGGTTCAATTGTAAGACACGTTCATTTGATTAGAGATGAAATGTGCGAAAGTTTTAGATCGTTTTTTTTTTTTTATTAATGATCGAACTACTTATGAATAGGTAACATAAATCCCCTTACAATACAAGTGACATGTAGCGGGACTACCAAATTTCTCCGACGTTAGTCAAAGATCATTGGTGAGAGAGATATTAATTTCATATCTTTTGATTGTTATATAGTTTTGTGGGCCAAAAATCTATTCAAAAGAATCCAGTGTAGATCTATAGAAGCGTATGAAATGAATTCAATTTTGTTGTGATGTGGATCCTTCCAAGAATGAACTTAAACCAATGATATCAAATTATTGTAGTTTTGTGGGTGGGGAGCATTGTTGTTCGAGGATTAAGTTGTGACCAGTATACCAACAATCCAGCTCAAAAAGATTATGCCCATAATCATGCAAGTATTTTGTTATCATTCTACCTAATTCTAAATCTCTTGCTGTTATTTTAGGTCAATCTGATCATTCAAACACTCTCAAAAAAGACTCAAAACAATTGAACAAACGAATGTTCTTATGCAAATATGAACAACAATGCAACCCGCCCGATTACATTGACAAAAACTGACTAAAATCAAATTATTTAAGTACAGAATAAAAGAATAGATTGGTAATACAGTGAAGGAAAGACGTTTTGATTAATTTTAGACATAAATTCATATAGAATGGAAGAGAAAGGAATTTGATAATACCAGTCAATTTCTCAATTAATGCAAGATTTTAAATTTGTTTTTATCGACGCGCGATTTTTGACTCTTAAGTTATTTGTTTGTTAACATTTTTTTGGTGTGTCTTTGGTAATTTTTAAGGTAAATATTATTTCATCTCCCAAGTAGAGTCAGCAGGATCAGTGAGATGTGGCTTTTTGTTTATTGTTATACTCATTTTCCCATGTGAGGTTGAGTTGGTTTATTGATTCTAGGAATTCAATAAGGCCTCTTCCAACACAAAAAGAACAAATATTCTACTAACATTGCCATGTGGGCCCACTTTTAGATGCAAATTTTACACTTTTCCCAAATCACTTTTTCTCCCATATGCTGGCAGCCAGCACATATCACTAGATTATAGCCAGTTGATTTTAGACCAATTTGGTCCAAGAAGCTACGCCAAGTATACCATTCTTTAGTGCCATGGTCAAAACAAAATGTAGTCTCCCAAATCTCTAAGGAGCTTCCATCCAGAAAAATAAAAATAAAATCTCGAAGGAGTATTTTTTTTTTTTCAGTGGTCTTGGACTCTTGGCACCCTCATGTTACATTGTCCCTTAGTCACTTTTATTCATCGCACATTTTTGTGGAGTTTGACACTTAGTATTGGGTTTCACATAAATTTGTGGTAGATAGGGGCATCGAGGCACCCCATAAAATTGGTACTCCCTCAGTCTCAAATTGCTTGCCTTTTTTAGGAGTGCGTGCATTTTGCACGCAAAAAATAATATATAAGCATTAATTTTTTTTCAACAAACTTCACATTAATTTAAAGATCTCATTGAGAAGAAAAAATTTGTGTAATTTTTTTCAATAAAAGTTCTCATAAACACATTATTTTTTGCGTGCAAAATGCACACACTCCCAAAAGGGGTAAACAATTTGGAACGGATGGAATAGTAAATAAGCGTGTTGACCACCCGCGACGTTGCTCAAAATCACCAAATAATTTTTCATTTCCAAGGGATCAAATTCAAGGAAATAGCGACCACGGGGTTATAAACTTTTCTCCAAGGAGTATTTTTTCAGTACTGGTCTTGGACTCTTGGGCACCCTCACGTTGTCCCCCAACGCTTTTATTCATCACACATTTTTGTGGAGTTCGACCCTTAGTACTAGGTCTCACATAAATTTGTGGTGGATAAGGGTGTCGAGACACCTCACAAAATGTGTAGTAAATAAGGGTGTTGACTAGCAGTGGCGTAGCCAAAAAAATCACACCAATGAGGGCACCAAACATGCCAGTACTTTGTATTGTAAAAAAGGTTATATTACTCTTCTTTAAGAATCTAGCATGCCTTAATTATCATTTGAAAGGAGCCTCTCTTGACATACATTTTATCAACAAATTTGCCTCATAGCCTATTTGAATTCCAAGGGGAGGTCTACGGTTCGAATTAGTTGAGAGATATCGAACTCCCTTTAGTTGTTAACACGGTAATTTTTCTACTAACCCCTGTTGATGTATATCGGAAGAGCCAAAAAAAAAATAAAGACTTATGTTTTATGGTAATATAAGAATTATGGATCCGTAAACACGTAATAGTTTCAAGGCAGGGTCCGGGGTTCCCATAGTGCGCCTCCGCACTATAGGGTTGCAGGGCGGCCAAAACTTCGTCGTTTTTGGTGTGCAAAGAGAACACCACTACTTAATCTCTCAAAACTACATCATTTTAACATAATTTTTTTGTTGAATTCCAAAATGTGAGCATTTTTAAGTGGATGTTTATTTTCTTCAAAATCAAATTTGATTTTTGATTTCTACTATACGTGAACATAAAAGTACTTATTTTAGATTGGAGTTGTTTTGTTTTTTTATTTTAGGGGTAGAAGTTTTTCCCCCTAAAACCTGGTTCTCGAAACAAAAAATCTATAATTAAACACATTTTTAAACCACTTAATTTTTGGGCTCCTTCGGTTTTGTAAAACTAATGCCTAATGCCCGTTCGAGATGAGAAGGGGTTACAATGTATTAGAATAAGAGTCAAGATGTGTAAATTGCCAATTGTGTTTAGAAATTCTGAATTACGCTACTTGTTATATTTAGGGAACTTCGTACAAAGATACACCTACAATAGTACTAGTGAATATCCATGCCCAAAAACACTTTGTAAAAACTAGTATTTCTACAAAATAGATGAATTTTATTAGCTAATGTTGTCCTATACAAATTTAAAGTCACAAACAATTTTTCTAGATTTTTAAAAGGCCCACAAAAAGATAAAATTATTAATGTTAAACTTGACATAATTCCAACAGAGAGAAAATGATGTAATTCTAAATCTTTGCACAACCAAAACGACATAATTTTGACCGCCCTACAACTCTGTAGTGCAGAAGTGCATTACAGGATCCCCGAATCCTTCAAGGCAACAATTCAGTGAATTGAAGTTTATTTGTGAGTAATTAGTTATTCGATGGTTCTGGGGTATTGCCACGTGATGCTTTAAAATCCCCATCACTTTTTTTCCTCGGCCTTCATCATCACATATTTAGGTAAAACCCATATATTTAGCCTCGAGTCCCGCATAAATATGTACAGGAGAATGATGTTATAACACCACGTAGTGACACCCCAAGAGCAGTAATTAGTATTTTGTATATATATAAAAAAGGGATGTACTGGTGAAATTTCTAATACATTTTTCACATAAAAAAAAAAATCTCAGTATGGGCCTGTGCGCACACTAGTTCAATTCTATAGTGACTCCACCACTGTTGACCACCACGTGACGTTGCTCATAATCACCAAATAATTTTTCATTTCCAAGGGATCAAATTCAAGGAAATAACGACCAGGGGATTATAAACTTTTCTTCCCATTGTTGACCACAAGATTATTTTTCTTTACCTCACCCTTTTTGTGCGTGTGTTTCCAATAGCATGGTTAAAACATATTCGATAATTCTAAGGGGATAGGATTTTGGTGCACAGAAAATGCACAGATCAGTTCAGGGACTAATTTTTGAGTCCCACACAAATGATCCGAGCCGTTCATTCATCTTAGAATCATTTTTCGAAGGGCCATGCGGGAAATCACCTCAATCTGACGTGCCTAAGTGCTCGATCCAAAGCCCACCCCGTTTCATTTAATTTTTTTTGAATAAAATGGGGTGGGCTTTGGATCAAGCACTTAGGCACGTCCGATTGAGATGATTTCTCACGGGGCCTCTTGAAAAATGATTCTAAGATGAATGAACGACTCGGATAGTTTGTGTGGGAGCCAAAAATGGATTCCCAATCCGATCTGTGCACCAAATTTCTGTACATATATTCTGGTCCAAACATATTTGTCTTCAAAGAAAGAGATAGCTAGAGCTATCGTTCAGCTTGTCATCCACAATTTCTTTTCCTCTTAGAGCAAGTGCAATGATTTTTCACAAAGTGATGTGAGTCATTGCCTTTTTTGGCAACGGATCACTTGGCCAAAACAATGGCATTGTTGGTTTAATGTCATTTATTGCTAAATTCCCTTTCACATCTTCAACCATTAAATTATATCTTTTAGGCACTTACGTACTATGTTTTTTATTTATTTCAATACTTTTTTTTTTTTTTTTGCCAGAAGAGAGAAAATGCATTAATCAACCAATTCAAACAAATACAACCACCAAAAAAGGAAAAAAAAAAACATAAAAATAGAAAATAGAAATTAAAAACATAAAGGAAAAACGAAAAAGAACCGCTGGAGCCTGTCGTCGCCGCTGTCACGCCGAAGCCGCTGCCGCCGTCGATGTTGGAGCCCAGATCGATTTGGCTCCCCTTGTCCAAAAATTGAGATTCCGGCCGCCTATAGCTCCAGGAGAGAAGATCAGGTCGTCCATGGGGAGTTGCCGGCAATCCAGAGGGGAAGTACCAGAAGAGAGGAAAGGAAAGCGAAGAAGAAGGTGGGAGAAGGTGGAAGGGGCGGTGGGGGAGGAGGCTGTGAGGCGGCAGGGAAAGGCTTCTCCCGTACTCTTGTTGGAAAATGAAAGATCTAGGTTCTGTTTGGTTTGAGTTTTTGGGTTTTGGTTTTTGTAATAATTAGAGGGAGGAATAGGGAAAATAATTAAAAATAAGGTTAACGATTAGAGAGAAATAGAGAGAAAAATGCGAATAATATTTAAAAATAGGGAGAATGATTAGATAATAATTGAACAAATTGGGTCTTGAAAAACCCAAAACGAACAAAGCCCTATTGTACAGGTGCAACAATCTATTAGTAGTTTTGAACAAAAATCTGCAACATATACAATTTGCGTGCAACAATCTACTGAGGGGGGTGTTTCACTAACTCAGTTTTTTGAAAAAATTAGTTTTTCACGGTTTTTTATGTGATGTGTTGTGAGAGAATGACCTATCTCGGTGTTTGAAAAAAACAGTTTTTTGTTTGTGGAACATCCCCTGACTTTGCGCAATAATTTACTGTTTGAGATTGGGCAACAAAATTTCGCCACACTTGTAGTAACATGTTTAAACACGGCAACAAGTACCCTCGCATCCACCACACCAAAGCACACATGATTTTCCTTGAACAAAGAGGAAGAGGGAGGGGGGTTGGGATTCGAGAGGTCTCTAGTGAGTAATTATGGTCGTCTGTTGGTCATCAATGGTCCCGATTAAATGCAATTATCTTATATGTAAGAGCATCATTATCTCACACACACAAAAAAAAACACTAAATTTAACCTCAAAAACACCTTTTATAATTTAACAAGTCACTTTTCAAAAAATTTACAAAATCAGTCTCTCTATTCAAACTTTAGCAAGTCACTTTATAAAAAACTCACAAAATCAGACTCTCTATTCAAACTTTTACTCTTCCCTCCCTCTCATCTTTTGGTGCGTGAACAGTGCCTCCCTAAATTTGGAAGGTTACTGTAGCAAAGTTAAAAAATGTAGCAACTTAGAAAAGCATTTGAGGAGCCTAATTTTTGAGGTTTTTGGAGACTTTGCTCTCTACTTTAACTTTAAAGTTAAAGTCTCTATTTTAACTTTAAAGTTAAAGTGGAGAGCCAAATGAGGATGTTCTATCACACTTATCTTTTATGGTAGATAATTGGGACCATTAATTGGTGAACGGACGATTATGATTGCTCACTACAGCCCTTCGATTCCCGGGAGTTGGTGGTTCGATTTGATAATGTGCCACAAATGGCAGCAAATTAATGTAGTAGTACTACTAAATTTTTGCAATTTGCAAATTTGTTTTTTTTTTTTTTTTTTTGGCAATACGTCACATTTTTGAACAATTGGACTTGAACACTGGATAATTTCCCCAACGGGAGATTGATACACCATTGGATACCACGGCGACACGTATATCGCATCTGGAAACGCGTCACCTGCACCTCCGGTCTCCCCCATTTAAAATACCGATAAAAATAACACGTGGCCTCATCCCATTCCCCACTACCTGAAACAGTCGGTCACCCGTTTCACCTCACCCGTAAAAATAAATTCATTAACTTTTCCGATAATCAATGGTTTCTATAATTGAAAGAGAAACGATTCCATAAGTAGTTAACCTCACAGTTCAAATCACTCCCAAAATCTCTCTCTCTCCTCTCTCCCTCTCTCATCTCATCTGTTAGCCAGAGGGAATGTCGACCCACTTCCGACTGATATAGAGAGAGAAAGTTATTATACGTATATATATATATATATATATATATAGAGAGAGAGAGAGAGAGAGAGTTGTGTGTATTGTCATGGGAGGGGTGACGTCGTCGGTTGCGGCCAAATTGGCGTTTTTCCCACCGAGCCCACCGTCGTACAAGCTAATTACGGACGAAGCCACTGGGCTGTTGCTGCTGGACGCTTTCCCTCACAGGGAAAACGTTGAGGTACTGAAGCTGCCGACTCGTCGAGGGACAGAGATCGTTGCCGTGTACGTGCGGTACCCGATGGCTACATCTACCCTGCTTTACTCTCACGGGAATGCTGCTGATGTTGGTCAGATGTATGATCTTTTCATTGAGTTGAGCATCCACTTGCGAGTTAATCTCTTGGGGTACTCTCTCTCTCTCTCTCTCTCTCTCTCTCTCTCTCTCTCTCTCTCTCTCTCTCTCTCTCTCTCTCAACATATACTCCAGTATATATATATATATATGAATATATATTATTGATTGATATCTGTATGTATTTTTGAATAATTGATGTCGGGATCAATCCCACCGTCCAACTAGATGGGTAATTAAAGCCAGTGGAAAACCAACATGGGCTGATTCCATTAGAGTCTATAGCATCTGAAAAGTTTTGAATTTGACACGTTAGGAACGAGCAAACTCTTCGTAAGTGTCAGACATTGAGTACCAGGCAAACCTGGTTATATATCTTTAATTGGTAGTGCAGGGTGTCCCGGTCCAGTTTACACGTGCCTTGGACTAATCCCTACAGCCCTCTGACAGTTCGATCACGCGCTTATGCGTTCGGGTAAGGTGGCCCCAAGAGGTGCTGACAAGGAGGATTGAACCTAAGATCTCGAGCAACTCTTTAACTCCCAGCCAAGATCACTGGGACTATATATTTTGTGTGTTGATGTTGATCACATGTTTGTGAATTAGTCTATTAGATGTACCCAGTTTGAATTTATGGTTGATGCGGGTAATGTCTATGAGCTATTTGCCTAAATGCAGATGGAGGTTATCTCGAAGATAAAATCTTGGGGCGGATATGTACTTTCCCAAATTGTTGTCAGTGTTGGATTTTTGTGTGAGGAGTTGAATTTTGAATTGTGTTTAAGGTCTGCCAACTCAGGAAATCTTACTAAACAACACATAGATTTAGGCTTTGTTCCGTTTGTGTAGACATCTATTTGGGCCGAAGGGAATTGACGTTGTTATAAGTATTCAAGTTTAGGTTTGGGGAAGAACAGCTTGAATCCAGGGACCACCAGGTTCAGCTATTGCTGTCAAAGGTTCTGTTGATGGCTTTCTTATCTTTATATTGGGCATTGAACAAAGGATCTAAAAAAAAAGGTTTCCTGAAAATAGTTTGAAAACTTGAATCCTTCATGTTAAGGATAGTAGTTATAACAAAAACCCCCCCTACGAAAACGCATCTCTACTGCCTCTTTCACTATTGATTTACAAGCTGTCCATACTAACTTAATCTGCTTGAGTATGGACGGTATGATGGTCAACGATGTGTTGCTCTTTGTATTACACAAGCAAATTATCCACACAAAAGTAGGCACATCTCATCATTTGTAACAACTTAAAACTGGGGGAATTGCTCAACAAATTTCCTTAGGAAAGACATAACCTGTAAGATATGATCTGGATGCAAAAGCAGGATTAATGCTGCCTACATGGTATCAATAAACCACTAATTCGTACCGAATTTACTGCAATCGTGTAACTCATGCTTCTGTCTATTCTCTAACATGTAATTTAGCGGCTAGATATGGAAATAATGGCTTTTGCAATTGAGGTTTATTTAGCTCTTACTTCTTAGAAGAACAAAATGGTACATATAGGTTTCAAAAAGTCTTAATGCTTTGGCAGTTTTCACGCTGGAATTTTGAAATGTGTTTGGTTTGTTTTAGCAAAATGAAAAACTAAACATGCAAGGGATTGAATGCCCACTCCATTATGCGGCTTCTTGTGATGGCTGATGTCTAAGTCAAGAAAATCTTCTTTTAAGTTGTGCATATTTACCCAGTTGACTGGAACTTTATTTACATGTTTTATCATTGTCCTGTTAAACGGTTATGTAGTGAAGTCTGCATGTTTTTATATTCGGGAACTTCAAACACCCAATCCGTTAGGAAATCATTCTTCACAATCAAATATTGAAGTATGTTGTTCTTCGAAATCATTTCAATATCACATTGATCCAGTGTTCTGTTCTTTCTTTCGTAGTATAGCACTTTCTCCGAATGTATCCTGGAAATGGCGTTGTATTGGTTATATAATATCTTATGATGCTCTCTACAGCAGTGATACTCTTTAATAGGTTCAGGGTGCTTGGTCACTATGTCTGAGGTCTTGTTCCAATGCCTCAGTCTGAAGGTATTTTGTCTCCAGCTTTGCTAGCGCTAATCTCATGACTTGCTAGAAGTTGTAAAAACAAAGTGCTTTTCTTTGACACAATTTCCCTTGTTTGTTACTGTCTTTCTTCTAAAACTTTTGTTATCTATGTGGTTTATATGGAAACTCATGCTTGGAATTTATGCAGGTATGACTACTCTGGCTATGGGCAGTCAACTGGGAAGGTAAATTATTTGGCTTCTTGACTACACACCCAAGAAGAAAAAGTGATTTTCGTTTTCTCGAGTCAACTGGAATGCCTTAAGCACATTCTGATGTTTAAATGTGCACTTTATTACAGCCGAGTGAGCATAACACTTATGCAGATATAGAAGCCGCTTACAAGTGTCTTGAAGAGAGCTATGGTGCTAAGCAGGAAGAGATCATCCTTTACGGCCAATCTGTTGGAAGTGGGCCTACCTTGGACCTTGCGGCCCGTTTGCCTCGTCTAAGAGCTGTTGTCTTGCATAGTCCAATACTCTCGGGCTTAAGAGTCATGTATTCTGTGAAACGCAGTTACTGGTTTGACATCTACAAGGTAATGTTCGTGCAGTCTGGTCCATAATGTATCTATTATGCAGATTCTATGTCTCTGAACATGAGCTTATATTGCTGTCATGCAGAACATTGACAAAATCCCGTTTGTAAAGTGTCCAGTTCTGGTCATTCATGTAAGTTTTCAAGTCCCAATACTACTATCCAACACTGAGTAGAATACTAAGCATCAACTCATTAAATTATGTCTTCTTGCATCTGCAGCAAAGACTTTTGTAAATCTTTCTTTGGCTACTGCATACCTTGAAATTTTCTGGAACAAATTTTGGTTTAAAATGAAAAGATCATCTGTCATGGACAAAAACTCATCCTTCAAGTTCTTCAATAGCATCCTTCAAGAGTGAGACAAATATTAGTGACTATCTTGTGTTTATCCTATTAATTCTGATCCTTTTGATTTGATCATCTTTGAAACTGTTGTGTAGGGAACGTCCGATGAAGTTGTTGACTGCTCCCATGGTAAACAGCTTTGGGAACTCTGCCAAGAGAAATACGAACCATTGTGGGTTAAAGGTGGAAACCATTGCGATTTAGAACTATATCCAGATTACATCAGGCATCTGAAGAAGTTTGTATATACAGTTGAAAAATCCCCCACGAGGAGGATCAGTTCAAGGAAAAGCATAGACCGACCAGAGCATTCCAGAAAGAGTACTGATCGTTTCGAGGCTTCAAGGAAAAGCACAGACAGAAGAGAAAAAACAAGACGAAGTACTGACAATAAGCCTGACAAATTGAAATTTCGCGAATTCAAATTTAACAGCGATGACAAGATTGCAAAATTAAGAGTAAATTTGGACCATATGGAGAGATCGCGGCGGAGCGTGGAATGCCATGAGAAGTCGCGGAGAAGCATCGAGCATCAGCTGGAGAAAGCGAGGAAGAGTGTTGATTGGGTGGATAGAATCTGAGCTGTTTAAAAATTGATCATACACGTAGAATATGCACATTGATTTCATATTGACGAAAAATTGGTGGTGTAACTTGTGGTTGTATGCTAACTTTTGAGTTGTTAATTTGATACCTGTGTTGTAATAGGTCTTGCTTCATTCTCTTGTTGAACTTGAACTTACAGCTGCTTTATGTGGCTATGTTGATGTAAATGATTTCATTTTCTTTCTGTGGACAACTCTCTTCTTTTGGGCTATGGATTATTTGCAAGTTGCAGAGGGAAAAGGAAAGCTAGAAGGAAAGAGTGTTGTGGCTTTTCTATTTGAGTGAGAAAAAAGAAAAGAGAGAATGCTATTTACTACATGTTTGGAAGGATAAAATAGATGGACAAAAGGATATATGTGATACTTTTTGTTTTCGTTTTTTGATTTGACGGTGAGGGTCTCAGGCCAACTTACGCACTCCTTGATTAATTTTCTCTTCTGTTTGATCAAAGGCCCATGCTGCAACTAGGTGATTCATAAAAAATTACTCTATTGCAGTCTGACCCAAGAATCGAACTCTGATCAATCAATTATGTGGGACTGTGGAATCCACCAACTAATCGGACTAACCTTTTGGGGCTAGAGCAACTACCTCATATAAGCAAATACAGTACTACATTATAGCAATGTTAGGGAGAGTTACACAAGAAAATTCGAATATTTACACAACTTTTTATTCAGTTTTCAGTATAGCAGTTTGAATTTGAACATCTACCTTTTGTAATTTATTTTAGACTTGCTTTAGGTTTTTATTTTTAGAGTCAATGAATGTAGAATATTTTACTACTACTAAAAGGACATAATAGTTAGGAAGACTTTGAGATAAATGAGTTTCGATTAAGTATGCTAATTTTTGTTTACACAATAAATGTTTTTCGAGCATTTAATTATTGACAACCAATTTTAAAAAATATCAAAAACAAATATTTTTGGTTTCAGAAGTAAACATAATAAAAGAATACCCATATGGGCTAGAATAGAATAGACCATAGAAGATTCTATAAATGGGGTAACTCGAAGGCGAAGGTAGTGAGAGGATTGAAGGGTTGCAAATGAACCAGCCATTCGTGAACTATTTGAGGCTCGACTCAATAAAAGCTCATTCGAGTTCGACTCGAGTATTAAACGAACTGAGCCTGAGCCTCAATTTTAGGCTCGTTTAGTAAATGAGCCTAACCTGAACATGACAGTATTCAGCTCGATTAGGCTCGCAAACTTAGAGTATATGAGTATATATCATAAGAATTTCACGTATAACCTTGAATGTATATAAACCTTTATATGTACATAAAGAAAATTTTATAATTTGTACGCGTATAAACTTTTAAAAGTATTATAAACTAAAATTTTAATACATTTTTATAATTTTATATGAGAAATGATAATGCCAAAACATTTTTGTTTGTGCAAAAAATGTAATGCACAAAAGACTTGTACCTTGCACATGGTATAAGGTTTTTAAACACTACATTTTTGGCACAAACAAAAATCGGTTTTGGCATTAACACCACCCTTTTATATACTTATAAACTTATTCATGTAGCAAATGAAATTTTTATTTGAAGTTCTAGACTCGTATAAGAGCATAAATATTTAATATTTTTGACACGTTAAGACTTGTGAATAAGTTTGAGTTTGACTTAAATCTAAGCAAATTCGGCTCGAGCTCAGCTCGTCAAATTTTTATTGACGAGTTTATTTAAAAACTTAATCAATGAACTTAAACATTTTAAAATCCGGCTCGATTCTGCTCGTTTGCCGCCCTAGTCATACTACTGTATGAGCTTTCAGGTTCAAATCAAAGAAAAAACTTGAAACAAAAAAAGGGAAAAGCTGAAAACCAAATGCAAATCGATAATCATAAACAATTAGGAATTAAGTATTAAGTGTAATGTTCGAATTGGAGTCCCTCGTAACCTTTAACAACTCTCTCCCGTAGGCCATTAAGTTACTTGTTGAAACTTTCCCTTTCAAGACACTGCTTTTTCACAATTATTTCTTCTTCAGAAGGAAGTATAGCCTGTTCCTCAATTTCATTCTCCAGCCAAATCTCTGTTCAGAAACTCAACAAGACCAAGATATCAATCAAACCCACCTCGATTCAATCAATATGTAAGCAATATATTGTCTCAATTGCTCTAGCGATACTCGTTTGTATTGACAAGAACGAATTTTTTCAGGTCTCAAGACGAAGAAATCGCTATGAGTGCAATCAAGCACGCCGTGAAGGCTCTGCGGAAACGGCACGTGGTGGAAGAGGGAGCTCATGCCCCTGCTTTCATCGCTCTCTACAGGCCTCTGGTTTATCAGGTGATTACTCCCCCCTCTGTATATCATACGTGAGTACATGCATACATATATGTGTTTATATGCCTATAGGTATTATATACTAGAGGCCCGAGCACACGCGATGTGTGTGCGAATCGTGTTAGTGCATAATATGGAAAGAGAAATCTTAAATTGAGATTACAGAAAATCTGGGAAGTGACAGTAGAAAAGAGGGGAGAAGAAATTTGTGGTGGAAGTTCTTTTTTCCTTCAGTTTCTTTAGGTAGTTAAGGGGTAGTTTGGAAAAAAAACGTGAGCCAGCCTCAAAACTAGCCCTCACACCAAGAGGGGTGTTCCCTTCATAAGATGTGTATGCTTAGACTTATACATATAACAAAAAGGACCTAAATCTATACATGTATATGGAATATGGATGTAAACTAGGTGCGATTATTTTTTCATGGAGTTGTATAAGTATGTACGCTTTTGTATCATAGATAATTTCGTTCTCTAGTCCTTACTCATATTACTTTTTACTCAAATTCTAGTTAGAATTAAGTAAAAGCTTCATTGATATGGAGCACTCAAGTGGGGAAACCAAATTTATCCCCATATTTGAGTAAAAGTTTCAGTAATGGTTGGGTGGTAAATTTGAAACCCGCAAGGCAGTCTTGAAGATTTTGTGTGAAGAAGTTTTCCCTTGATTTGGGTAAAAACATGAGTAAAACTGTTTGGAGGTAAGCTTTTAGTGATGGGAGAGAGAAGGATTTGGGAGCTATTTTTGCTCAAATTTAAGTTTTTGGGGCAAGATTTGAGTGAAGTCTGGAGATGCCCTTAATGAAGTAGTTTGTGTACACTTCCAAGTTCCATTCAAACTGATATCTTTGGTCATGCAAGCACCTTTGAGTCATGTCTGATTGCATTGTAAACTGGGTAGTTTTGTTAGCAGGTTTGAATACCTTCTTGCCCTCTTCCACAAAAGCCGAGGGAGTCCTAGGTTTCATAAGAGGCCATCATAGCTTCTTTTGATACCATCAAGGCATCAATGCATGGACTGTAGGACTTAATCTTGCTCTTGCGACCTTAGAAGTCTTCCTTTTTGTTTCTTTTAACTTGTTTGTCCTTCTTGGTGTAATGGGGTTGGGTTTTATTTGAAGGGCTCAGTATGGAAAGACAAGGCAGAAAGTCTTGAAGTGGAACTTCAACAGTGTTACAAAGCTCAAGCTCGATTATCTGAACAGCTTGTGGAAGAAGTGGCCGAATCCAGAGCTTCAAAAGCTTCAGTTCAAGAGAGAGAAGCCACAATCTTGGATGTGCAAAACGAGCTTACAAAAGCAAGGTTTTGATTTTTTTTTTTTTTCCCTATTACTAGGGAATTCCTTTGCTTTTTTATATATTTTCTGATATGAAATGTTGAGATTATAAGGTTTCTGGCAGATGATTGAAACTAATGTTCATGCTCCAGGGATGAATGCTCTCATTTAACTGAGCTATTAGAAGAAAAGAACAAAGCATTAGAATTAGTGATAAATGAGAACCAGGGACTGAAAACTCGATTTGAGGAGATGACTGCGAGAGCTAAGAATGCTGAAGCTGAAAATAAGACACTAATTGATCGTTGGATGCTGGAAAAAATGCAGGATGCCGAACGCCTGAATGAGGTATTTTGTTTTAGTTTGTAGTGGGGTTCCACATTTTGGACTCCTATATGATGTGCATTTGTTGAAAGTTGGAACTTACAGAAGATGTAGTTCAAAGGGAAACAGTACATATAGTGCCTTCCTATTTAAGTTGTCGTCAATAAGTAGATCTGCTTTGAACTGTTCTATGTAGGTGTTTCTTTCAATTAGAAAGGTCTGAATTTGGGAGGAGAATGCTACCTCCTTCTGGTTAGAATAATAAGTGGGGGAACCGGGGAAGAAAGGAAAAATATTGTTCCTATGTTTATGTATAACCAATAAGTGGGGGTGTTCAACAGTCTTATGGTTAAAGTTATTGAGTTCAATATTTTATTATAACTTCTCTTGGGTGAACCATGTAGACACATTGTGGGGAAACTATGTTAGGAATACGGAATCTTTTGGCTGAAACCCTGGATGTGAGTACAATTGATGCGTTTTTCCTCTGTGAAGAAAACCAAGACTTCGCTTTTAAGGTCCAAGTGAACAGTGGAATGCTGTTGAATTGTTTAATATTATCTAGTGTTCGTCTGTATTGCTCAACAGTTTTGTGCTTACACTAAAAGGTTGTAAGCACCGAGTATCCAGGAGCTGTTCAGTGTCTGCCAAATGAAATCCTACAGCCGCCACTGCTCTCTCTCTCTCTCTGGTAAATTGGAGGATACGTTGTAGTCCAGAGGGTGGAATGTATACAAAAAGTTGTTTATGTTCATTTTTTTTCCCTCCTGTTCCTTGTGTTTACGATGGCATAAAGATCTTTCCACGATGTGAGATTTAGGGTGAAGTAAGGCTTCTTCCTGTGGACCGTTTTTTCCACAGAGATTGGTGTACATATGTAAGATTTGAACACCATGTTATAGGTAGAGAGTGTTAATTTGAACACACCCTTCTCTATAACTTCGTACGGGTACACAGGGCTATTCTAATCTGTAAGATAGGAGTTTATCCTTCTCCCTCCATTTTGATTCTCAGAGGTCCTCGTCATTGAGTTCCTATGTTTTTTAGAAGAGACAGATGCTTCAGTTCACTCTTTTCAACCTGCTGTTGCATTTTAGGGGAACTAATCTTTTTATATATGGTGTTAGGCTAATGCTCTTTATGAAGATATGCTCAGTCAACTCAAGGCGAAAGGCATAGAACAACTTGCAAGGCAGCAAGTCGACGGTGTGGTCCGCCGAAGTGAAGAAGGTGCTGAATACTATGCAGAGTCTTTGGTCCCCACTGCACCCAAGCACAGGATACCTGCGCACGAAGGTGGATGTGCTGCCATAGTTTTCGAAAACAATTCCGGTAAATTGGCTAGTGGTGGACAAGACAAGACCATCAAAATATGGGATACAGACACTGGATCCCTAAGTCGCACTCTTTGCGGTTGTCTGGGCTCTGTTCTTGATCTCACCATTACAAGTGATAACAGCTCTATAATCGCAGCTAGCAGTTCAAAAAATTTGTACGTTTGGGATGTAAATTCCTGTCGGATGAATCATACACTGAAAGGTCATAAAGATAAAGTATGTGCTGTAGACGCGAGCAAAGTTTCCAGTTTCCACATAGTAAGCGCAGCTAATGATCGCACGATAAAAGTTTGGGATCTACACAAAGGATACTGCATCAGCACAATAATTTTTCATAGCAATTGCAATGCCACTTGTGTCAGCGTCGATGGTGAGACGATTTGTTCGGGTCATGTGGATGGTAACCTCCGGTTGTGGAATATTCAGACGGGAAAGCTACTTAGCGAAGTTGCTGCACATTCGCTCGCTGTGACGTCAATACGTCTTTCTAGAAGTGGCAATGTGATATTGACTAGCGGGAGAGACGGGTTGCACAATTTGTTCGACATGCGATCTCTGGAGGTTTGTGGCACACTTAGAGCGAGTGGTTATAGAATGGCATCTAATTGGAGCCGGTCCTGCATTAGTCCAGATGAAAACTACGTTGCTGCTGGATCTGCTGATGGGTCTGTCTATATTTGGTCTGTATCAAAAGCTAGTATAGTCAGCACTCTTAAGGAACACACTGCTTCCGTTCTATGTTGTTCATGGAGTGGTGTTGGAAAGCCTCTAGCTTCCGCTGATAAAAACGGAATCATTTGCACGTGGACGTGATTGATGTCATCGTTAGCATAGGCCTATATTCTCGGATTTTATTGCCTTTTCATGTAAATTTATCGTGTTCTTGTCTCAGACAAGCCTCTTTTCTGCGAAGATTGGATCAATACAGCCATCGCAGTTGCTGCTTATTCTTAAAATTTGTACTGCAACCACGAGGCCATGATCCGTTCGTAGAAGAAAGAGACTTCTTTGTTTGGGACATTTTTCGATTTCATTCATACTTGAACATATAGTTAGGAGTGTGTATTAATTCTCCAGGTTGAAGTGGTTTATTTTGGCGAATGAGATTAGGAGCCCCTATCATTGTAAGAAAGGAAAGGTTTCTTGTTAAGTATTGAGAAAGTAGTTGTTTGGTTCTTGGGTATTGGAAAACTTGGTTCATTTGGTATGTGTTTGAATGAGGTTGGTACTTTTCGTTTGTCTTCCTCTAATTGTAGAATTGAGCGAATCAAAAAAATTTTTTTTTCCCCGTCGCAAAGATGTTGCATGAATGTGTAGACCACACAGATCAATTGTTTTCTGACTACAATTAGATAAGGGGCTTTTAATCTTAAGGGATTGGCAAAGTGATCTTACCTTAAAACTTAGGGATTTGCTCTCATTTAAGGTCGCCTCAGGTTCGATTCCCCTTGCTAGCATAAAACTCTTAAAGCCACTGAGGATTATGTCCGGTCTTTACCTCAAGGGTCCCGGAATTAGTTAAGGTGCACGCAATTTGCCCTGGATCCGACTTGGATCAACCAAAACATAAACCATTCATCGCATTTATTAGATAGGGTAAATTTCACCTACCTCCCCTGAGGTTTCTAACAATTACAGGGACCTCCCCTAAGGTTTCTGAAATTCCATTGACCTCCCCTACTTTTGAAAATAAATGCCACGTACCCCCCTCCGTTAACTTCCGTTGGAAAAGCTAACGGAAAACGCTGATGTCAGCGCCACCTCACTCTCCTCCTTTTATTTTAAATCTTAAAATGTTTATAACTTTTGTTTTATATATTCACTTTTTATGAAATTTATATATTTAAAATCTACTCAAAAAGATCTATAAAATGAGATCCGTATTCAATGTGAAATTATGAAAAAATAAAATCTCATTTTTAATGTTACATGATTTAAATTATTTTTAAAGTGTAAGTAAAATTTTACGCAAAATTTGTAATACCTCCGTTCTAAATTGTTTGCCCCTTTTGGGAATGCATGCATTTTACACAAAAAAATAATGTACAAGCATTAATTTTTTTCAACAAACTTTATACCAATTTAAAGATCTTATTGAGAAGAAAAAATTGGTGTAATTCTTTTTCAAAAAAAGTTCTCATAGACACATTATTTTTTTAGCGTAAAATGCACGCACTCCCAAAACGGAGACAAATAATATGGATCCTATTTAATAGATCTTAATTAGTTTTATTAAACAAAGTTGTTAGAATGACAAAAACTATCGTAGATTATGAGATATAAATAATTTTTTGAGACGTTGAAAAATGTAAAGAGGCCCAACAATGTAGGACGGAGGGAGTAACTAGTAATGGCCACAACACCCATCAGAATAGACCTCACAAAAACATCAACAGCAAAAAAATTTGTAAGACCTACTAGAGGTAAGCAAAGCGCTTTAAACATTGCCAAGCAACAACACCCATGCCAGTCTCTTTCCTCCACACCCCCGTCTACTACAACCTTCTGAACTACCATATCCGAGGAACCCGGGGCTCTGCTGAGCGCTTCGCTCGGCAGGCCCTGTCGAGCACATCTTGGCCATCCAAACATGTTGGGCCGAGATGTGCTTGGCACGGCCTGTCGAGCGGATCGCTCAGCAGGGTGCCTTTACCGTCTTCCCTGCAGCACATTTCTTCCATCCATTGAACCAAATCCTCCAAACCGCCCACCAGGATCGCCAAATCCTAACATATGCTGCTCTTGTGAAGACTTCAACATTCGAAGAGTAAGACAAGCATTCTTCAAAACCTGCGGAAGAGCCTCCTGTATATCACAAAACAAAAAATGATTATGCCGACTCCGAGTAGCCCACAAAATAGAAATGGATTCCAGAATGGTCAACACATCCGGGGCATCTTTCAACCACCCAGACAATTAATCAGCAAACACCATCGGGTTCCCATCGAAAATTAAAGCACGTTAGACCTCTGCTATCATCCTCAAACTCACCAAAAGCATTAGCAATAGCCATAAAATAGGCCGACTTAACTGAGAACCTCCCATCACGATTATGCACCCAATAACACTCATCAACCAACTTAGTTCTCGGAATGTGAATGGCCAAAATCTTAGGCACCAACTCACTTGGAAACAAAAGCTCTCCTTCACAAGAAAGCACTCCAATCCATCATATCTCTAACCTTAAAATTTTTAACACTCCTAGGACAACTAGAAGCCAAATATCGGTTCTTGGCTTGCAACCATTGATGTCTGAAACCACTAATAATCTCCCTAAAACTCTTTACCGCAAAGGATACTCCAACCCCACGATCAACATGACTTGGCCTTACAATCCAAAAAATCCTTACCAAAGTAGTCCTTGCCAAGTAAATACTCTAGCAAGAATGAGAATCCGTATCCCGAATTAATCTCCAAGCTTGCTCAGCCAATAAGGCTTGATTAGAACAACCAACATCCCGAAGACACAACCCACCTATACCCCTAGGTTTACAACAACTCTGACCATTTCTTCCAGCAAACACCCCCCACCATCACCCTTACCCCATTAAAAACTGAATAATAATTCTCTGCACTGTTTTAATAAAATAACGAAATAACGAGGAGCCCTAAACACTGAGAATAAATAAATATGAATAGTTGATAACGTGTGCAACACCAAGCGACTCACAAAAGCCAACGACGGAAGCAGGCAATTGCTATGGCATTACCCAATTTGGAGGAACAAATTGATCACCCAACCGAACCACTTCAATGTTTAATGATTTGGTTTCGATAATTAAGATGCCAAACCGATGCAAATACAAAATGATACAAACACAAGACTGACACAACTACCAACCTGATACAAGTACAAAACAGGTACAAATGGGTTTGGTGCGAAATGTGTACACTGATTCATTGGACTTCGTAAAGGGAAAAGTACTTGCCAATTACTGATTATTGCATATAGTTAATGTGGGCATCACTCGGTGGAAACAAATATTCTGATTCAGAAATGGAGGAAGTTCGTCCCTTTAAAACTTTCAACAGTATCCTTGAGGGTCACCTCTAGAGGAGTAAAATGGATGCTCAAACTTTCCGTCTTTTTCTTGGATACCTGGTAGGGTGGCCGAACAGGATTTTCATTTTCACCTCTGACATCATAAGAAAACATAAGTCTTGAATCTCATACCATAAGTCAGTAAGCAAAAAGAGATTCAAAAATTAATAAAGAGATTCACTATGAGTTCCTTTCTAGTAAGGAAAGAAGCTTGAACATCGGACTTTTACCTCCATCTGCATCTACGAGTATAGTCAAATTACACTTGTCAACGAACAAAAAGATACATTCAAATAGTAGAAGACAGAATTTATTGCTATATTGGCCACAGCCCTGAGATTACACCACCACCAATTTATTATGATATTCAAGTCACATAATACCACCACACCTTAGCTAAGATTTAGAGGACAAAAAGATAAGGGCAGTATACTTGCTTTTAAGAAAATGTCGCGATGAGTACAACGTCACCAAGAGGAAGAAACTATACGTATAATAAGGCAAGCAATATTGGAGAATGAACGTTAGATAATTCTGGACTTCACTTGCTTCCACTAATGACATTGATATTGATGCAAATGCTAGCAACGTACCTTCCAGGAAGGTTGAGAGCAGGGTAAAGTTTGTGCAAAATATTCAGAGTCTCGGTAGTAGTCGATACTGTGCCAACTAAACAGTATCTGCCACTTGCTGAAGAAACCTCAAATGCTTGAATATGTGCTAAAGCGACATCTCTAACATCGACATAGCGGTAGACTCCATCAGAAAAAAGACCAGTTCCTGCATCAAGTAGATTTCTTGCTTCGTAAGGGTAGCATATGATAAGAACGTTGTCAGAAAGCAGCACTACTTTTGCCAGTAAGTAAACATGAGTTTGAATTTGGCATTGTAATCATTGGCTATCACATCCTAACATATCCCTGGGCATCATAGATGAAGTGGATCACAAAACAAACAGGCCCTGGACAGTGCGTTACAAGTGAGTATGGCACTTCATATATTATTTGATAACTTTGAGTCTGCAGGAAAGGTAAATGGGACACAGATGGGTGTCCAAAATTAGACTTATTTCAACCATGTGGACTAATCATGAAGGATCTTCCTTGAAACCTCTGGGCGGTCTTTTATGGAAGAATCAAGCTCCCCATCCAACGGGGTACAGCTATGGAGCATAGCTAGTTTTTAGTTATCTCTAAAGTAAAACATAAAGGCAAACCCATATGGTACTTCCAAAAAGTGCGGGTATATAAGTTTGTTCTCCCAAAAAAGGTGAGGAGGGCGCTTGGGATGGAAAGCACCTAACTCACATGATTGTTGTATCAATACAGCAAAAGGAGTGCCAGTTTCTCCAGATTTACCAAAGAAGGCATTACACTCATTGGTACTCGAATATAAGATACAGAATTCAAGCCAGCTTCATTTAACAATGGGGACAACGTGTCAACAGCCGAACCCCTGAAGCATTTTTGTTTGGCTCCTGCCCTGCAAGCAACGAACACCACAGCAGTTGCAAGCAGAGGTGGCAATTTCCAACCCAACCCATGAACCCACCCAAATTCACCCACCTAAAACCCAACCCAACCTACCCATATTGTAATATAGGTTGGGATGGGTTGAACCCATATCAACCCATATTTACATAGGTTGGATTGGGTTGAAAATGGGTTCAAAATGGGTCAGATCCCAAATTTCAAAAAGTCGGATTGTAAGTGAGAAAACCCCTCCTCCTCCCGTGAAAACTCTCTGCCGAGTGGACGGATGAGGGGATCTACTACATTTGGCTGATTTGAGTGAACCACTTATCTAGTTTACTGGGCCCAGACTTTAATTAACAAGATTGAATTTCATTTCTCTTGATTAATGCGATTAGAATTCTTGCTTGATTTTGAATTGGGTTTCTTGACAGTACTATGAATATTAGGTGTGAAAAATCTGTTTTCTCCTTTATCCAAAATCCCAATTTCTGAATCTAATTTGGAATTTTTTTTTTCAAAATTCCTCCTAATTCCTCCTAAGCTGTTGGCGACCGTGATTCATTCCTTAACATTCCATTAATTTTAGAGAGAGTGAGCTCATAAATTGGAATTCACTGTCTGTCAGTGTTTTCTCGCTCCTCTTATTTTGCAAAACAATAAGTGTTTTCTCTCTCTACTTGCATTTTTTCTTTCAAAGACGACCGCATTATTGACGTCAAGAGAGGGAGGAGAGAGAGAAATAGAAATGTATACAGAGAATTGAGTTTAATTTTTTATAATTGAATTCTCACTCGTTTTCTGTGTCTAGGATCATATGGGAAATCAATTTCTAAATACCAGTGATGGAAGTTACGGGTGGATTTGGACATTTGAGGGGGAAAAAAATGAAAAACAGGTTGGGTTGGGTTGGGTTGGGTTTGGCTAGACCCATTTTCGACTAACCCATATTCAACCTATCTACACTTGACCCATATTTAATCCACCCACATTCAACCCATAACCTATGTCAACCCACTCAAACCCAACCCAACCCACCCATTTGCCACCTCTAGTTGCAAGGCAACTGGACCTGGATGATCTTCACTGTTTATTCGATCTTGTGCTGCTTCATCAAAGTGGCATGGAATCAACGGGAATATTACTTTTCCTCTTTTCGTTTTTTGAAGAAATCACGTAAGCATCAATTTACCCGAAGTCTTATTCAAATGCCTGATAATTTTAATTTTTAAGCTAGCTATCTCATATGGTTTAATAAGCACACTCTGACCAATTGTAGTACTTGAAGTGGTGTGTAATGTAAACTGTGGCAAAATCATATGACCGGCACCCATAGCGAGTTACAAGTGGCGAATCACATTACCTAACAAATCACATATAAGGGAGCGTGAACAAAATCAGGTAAGCGATGATTGATGTTTTATCCAGTATTTTCTGAGTTTACTATCAAATATAGTCTCCAAAACCTACCAAGTTACATTCATCGCACTACAGCCATTAAGATCCATATTGCCCTCGTGATTTATCTTCTTTACCAAACTAGGGAATGCCAGACATAATAAATATTCTAAGAGATGTTAAGAAGATAGAAGCCACAGCTACCCGTCACAAATTCGCAAAAAGATTAGAGATACGAAGGGCGCATTCTTAAGGGACCAATCTCATGAAAATCATGGCAAAACCCATAATCTAGACCAAAACTTTGGTCACGGAAACAATGACTAACAACAATCCAGTAGCACAAAAGGAAAAGAGGACGAAACAAAATAGATTAACATGAAGAGAGATGATAAATAATCAAAAATAAAATAAAAGGCAAAGGAAAGAAAGTAACACATGCTTCCAAAATCACCTACGATGAAAGAAAAAAAGTAGCAGTTCAAGAACCAAGCATTATCACTTTCTGATTTCATTTTGCACTTGTAGTCTTTTTCCTAGAGGGTCGCCATATAAACCAGACTAAAAATTCACCACAGTATCCATGAAATCCATGCAGGAAGAAATCATATGCATCATCACAAATGTTGCAGAAGTGTACCATTTTTTATGAGGTTCAGAAGTGCTTCGGAAGTTAAATTGAGAGTTGGCTGCAAGAGAGGACCAATCACGAATCCTGGATTTATTGTCACCAGATCTATTCCATTCTCTCTTGACAATTTCCATGCAGCATCCTCAGCCAAGGTTTTTGAAAGGTGATAAAATAGCTGATACAATAATCATGATTAGCATAGAACAAAGAGTGTAAATTCAATTGAAGGTTAAACATTCAGCTTTATTACAGCTAAACGTTCAATTTTATTGCTGATAAAACCGTTTGGAATTATTCCAAGCCAAAATAAATACAGAAAATCTGAGCACTCACATTTTACACACGTCAATTCAGCTTGTCGTAGACGCCACTTTTTGCATTAATACGACCATATAAGACGATAAATCCTCAAGATTCAAGAGATGGATTTTGGGTAACAATTTTAGAGGTATTACAATTTTATTTTGCAAAAATTATTCCGAAAAGCTCCCCCGGTGCTCTCAGAAAAGGAGCTTCTGTGATCCTTCTCCACTGCCCCTGATTCGTGCAACTAAGGTTTTGACCACTAAACCATTGGTCACCCATCACCCTAATGTCCCCCAGTAACTAAGCACCCAAATCAAAATCCTGTGGATGGTGAGATTTTGTATTACCAAATGGAAACTGTGACCTACATTTTGTAATAGAATTATCAGGATGCTCTAAACCTTGGAATCGCAATACGATGTGATCGAATAATCATGAATAACCTAACCACTGGCGGCTTCATGAACTACGGTGGTCATATAGAGGAGAGCTATTTGGTTCCTACTCCTAGATTCTTTTTTGATATCAGCATCTGCGCCATACAAAGGGGTGCCCTTAATTTTTTTATTTCTACTGATTTACAAGCCATTTCCAGAATGTGAGAGACATAGAGCTTTAGAACTTCTCTTTTGTGTTGGTGGACTGTTTATCCTCCCTAGTTTACCTTGCCTTTTATGGTTTAGCTAATCAAAACAATATTGCACGCCATGACAGGAAAATTGAGATGCTTCACTGACATTTTGTCTTTCTAAAATGACAAATAAAAGAGAAAAGAAAGAACTAGACGAAAATATTGCTATTACGGAAAGTATAAAATATCAGAACGTTTACCCACCTTTGACTCCTCACAGTAAACAGGATCTGAATACCACGTCTCATCAACTACCACATCAGGGTTTCTTGGTCTATTGTTGAACACAACCGATGCCATGGAAGATGTTACAACCACCCTTTTAATGGATGGAACTTTCGCGCATGAGCAAAGAACATTCTGTGTTCCCTTCACTGCAGGTTTGATTAATTCTTCCTGAAGGATGGAACATGGATAAGGAACCTTACAAGTTCAAACTGTTTAATAGAGAATAAAACTATACAGAAGTGAATAGTATAATCGCACATAGCATCCATACTTTTCATAGAACAACTGACATCAGATACAAATCTCATATTTACAATGATCTGTTCTAGTCAATAATATGTCTTTGAAAATAGTTTACAAGCAGTAAATTGGATAAACAGGTAAGTTCTCTCTCTATGAAAGCTAATATCAACAGAAAGCAAAAATAATAAAGAAGAAGAACTGAATCAGCAGAGAGAAATAACAGTTAAAGCTTAACTGTACAACATTTGTAATGGAGTTTATTATTGGCGTGGATCTTTGTAAATCATATCCTAATTGTATGGGGATTACAGTTCTTTATGGATTAGGATTTGTATAAAGGTAATATACACGGGGTTGGTCCCTACTATCTCTCTAAGATTTTGTAGTCTTCCCATTAGACTTAGTGACAACAAAGAAAAAGAACAGAGAAGAAGGCCTCCCATAATTCATATCGCTTAAGTTCTTTCCCCACAGCCATGGCCTCAGGTACGAGATTTATATTACAAAAGAACTTCTCATGATTCCAACAATCCATATTGGAAAATTGTTGCAGGTCCATCATTCTCTCAAGACCTAACAACTTATAGGTGATCGAACCTCCTCGGCAGGTCCTAGAGTCATATGTATGCTTGCAGAGTTTTTGATGAATCATATCATGGAGCTGCCAGGTGGCAACTATCACATGTGCTCCAAAATGCCAGACGTCTATGGTCACGCCCCCTTTCTCTATGACCAGTCAAGTCAGAGCTTTCCCTTGCTGAGCGAAAGCTTAACCTTCGTGGAAAACCCTCACTCAAGCCTCCCAAACCATCTGCATATAGTTCCAAGCCAGGTACATTTTCCCAACCTATACTATATTTGGAGTCACTTGCAACAAGCCAACAACCTTGTGGAGCTCTGCGGTGAGGAGCTCAAAGGCAAGGGGCCTGGAGGCGAGCTTATTCACATTTAGAGCTTGGAGGGGAGCTCGCCCGCGTAGAGGCTAGGGGACCAGAGCTCAGTCACTTGGATGTGGTGTTAAGGCAATCAGTAAGTCCTTCTGCATCCCCACAAATTTTGAGCATAAATCCTGCATGAGTAAGCATGGCGACTTCTGTGCTGCATGGCGTAAGAGTGTGGAGCTACTTTAACCACTATTGATCATCAGCATTGTTACCGCAAATGAAAAGCAAATTTCATTATCCTGGTACTTCATACAGAACACTTCACAGATGCATTCTGGATCATAACAGAAATCACTACATTACAACCATATCATGTAACTCTCTCTCTCTCTCTCTCTCTCTCTCTCTCTCTGGCGTAAGAGTGTGGAGCTACTTTAACCACTATTGATCATCAGCATTGTTACCGCAAATGAAAAGCAAATTTCATTATCCTGGTACGTCATACAGAACACTTCACAGATGCATTCTGGATCATAACAGAAATCACTACATTACAACCATATCATGTAACTCTCTCTCTCTCTCTCTCTCTCTCTCTCTCTCTCTCTAATGGTTTTAATTGGTGTGTGTGTGTGTGGATAGAAGCAACCAAAAAAGAATGAGGAAAATCTAATGCATTTATCAGACTGCAGGAATATAAGAGTTGTTTTTAATTTCTACGGTAGTTTTAACTTTCCAGTCCTAGTAAAGATATGTGTAAAATGTCCTGCATTATCAAGATAGTAACGTCTCAGCTAGTTACTGACTACCCCATCGTTTTATCGAATATGAAACATGATATCATAGAATTGTAGTCCTGTGTTCCCATTTTTTCTTCTCTTCCACTTCCCTTTTTTTTTTTGGTGGGAGGTGGGCTTGTGTGCACGGCATGGTTGCAAAATCTTGACGTTGCCTTTTCTGCCTCCTCTTGAGAATAAAAATGTTCATGCTCCTTTTATTCAATCTCCACCAAGTTGCTTGATTTCTGAATACTAAAAGTGCCAGTATCTAAACGCATATAATGAATCCGATTTCCAAGAATGTCATTTGAAATCACCAAACTGACATGGAGAAACACAACCAGTGAATTCATAATGGAAACAAAAGCCAATTGAAGTGTCATAATAAACCTGTGGATTGTTGACTTCTAGGACACAAGGGGATGCTGTGTGGAAGACACCTTCACAACCATCAACCACAGAGTCAAATGATCCTTCTTCCATCAAGTTAGCTTCGAACAGCTGTAGCCTTTCCGTGGCTCCATGAAGCGAAAGCAAGTGGTTCGTCTTATTGGGATCACCTATAGCATGTATAAATAGAATAACCAAATAAAAGAAGGGACGTGTTTTTCAAATATGCAGAACATCCTGTGTAATGGCAATAAGTGTGCAGTAGCAATGAGATAGCTGGAAAATGGTGTAGATGTATGAGCTCATACAAAAAGTCCCAGGCAACTGAGGAAGTTAATGAGATGGACATCAAACATACAAAGAGGCCGTAGAAAACACAAATTGAGCAGAATCCGGTGTATATAGGCACACTAAAAAGTAAAAATAGGAAGTAGGATCATACTTTTCGAAAGACTCAAACTTAGAACCTCTTCAAACTAAAGCTCAGGAGTCAGATCTCACATGTCAAAACTAACAAACCTAAAAAGTTAATAGGGAGTGGACGCCAGAATATGTATTGAGCATTCACTAGCACACTTCCCACAATGGAACCTGACCAAGAATGAGCTCAAGAAAAATGTCTAAGGCATTAATTTGGGTTACGCTCTTAAAATATTTTTAACTTTTAGTCAGTGAGTATCGATTTACTACAATACACCCAGCACTCAATTGGTAGTTTTAATTTTACTGGAACCAAATAATTATTACTTTTTATATAGTTGAGCCGACTAGCTTGCTCAATTATGCACATACCAACGATATTTTGTTCAAAAAAACTGAAAATAGGGTGAACATATCTACTTTATTTAGGATCTGTACTAGGTCCCATAGCCACTTCAATAGTCAAAAGTCATTTTTTAACACCTTCACACTTTAATCGGTTCTATAAAAATGTCTCAATTAGGCAATACAAGTGTTTAATCAAACTATCTAATTTTTTGTTGCGAGGCCGCGTTATTCGACCAAATACTTATAAAATGAGACTGGTTTGCTTGAATTGTTACAATGACAAGTCCCACAAAATGGATATTTTCTGATCATCAAGTAAAAATCCCGGCGTGAAATTTTGGAAAAGTGAGTAATTTTCACTAAGTATAAATAGTGAGTAATATTCACTCATTAATTAGGTGGATGAACAAACTAGGACTCAACCAAGTGGGACTATTAGGAGTTCGAACCTCCACACCTATGCGTGGGTGTTATTCCCCTTGTATTTGTTGGGTTATTTCTCCCTTTAACGGGCTATTAGTTGGGATCAGCTTATATTTATTGTGGACTTTGTTTCCAGCTTTGGGTAAGTTCTTCCCTTAATGGGCTATTAGTTGGGTTGAGCTTGTATTGATTATGAACTTTATTTCCAATTTGATATAATCCGTACTTGTATCCTTCTACCGTTTGAAAAAAAAAAAAAAAAATTACTCCTAAACTTGGAAACTCTCCTTCATTTCTCCTTTCGTAAAAACTAACACACAAGCCACTATCACATCACCAACAACCATCAAGTGGTAGATTGGTGGGACGTTGTCAGTTGTTTCTAGAGTTTTTGTTTTTATAGTGCCCCAATAACGCATATTCCTGGCTACGCGACTGTACAGAGGGAGGGGTACGCTAGCAGTAATTTCCTACTCCATCCTCAGCACTATAAGAATAAATGATTCAACCAACAGCAGTGAATGATTGTCGAATGATCCATGAGCAGAAAAATTAAAACTAGATGTTGGAAATAAAAAGGACATAAGCACAAAATATACAGTACTTCAACTGCAGAAACTAAGAAGGGTAAGGAAGGAGTACTGACTGAGGCTGCGAACGGTGGCTTTGACAGTGTAACCGCGGTCGAGCAAGAGCTTCACTATCCATGACGCTATGTAACCCGATGCCCCCGTCACGCACACTACCTTCCCTGCTGCGCTCATCTCTCTCTCTCTCTCTCTCTCTCTCTCCCCCGCACACAAGCACGATGTGGTGTCTATTTTGGACAAAACTGCATTTGTGGTAAGCAATGACGACAACAATGCCAGTTAAGCCATCATTTAGCCCGTTGGCCCGAGGCCCGCCCGAAGCCCGCTAGGCCCGCTGGGCTTAGCCCGAGCCCGAGCCCGCCAAGTGGGCGGGCTTACCTAGCCCAACGTTTCCATGGGCCGGGCTTGGGCCTAAGAATTTTAACTCCAACCCGCCCGCCCGCCCGCCCGTTGGCCCGCCCATGAGCCCAACCCGTCGGCCCGAGAAAAAAGCCCGCCATGTAGCCCGGTTATGTTGATGCACCGTACACACTAGATTATTTTCTACCCATTTCCCACAGCATCAGATTTTCTGCTGTGAATCTGAATTCTGATTTTTGATGTTCACATCACATGTGAAAAAAAGTGAATAATTTAATCTCCCAAGGCATTAATGCAAGTTGGCAACGACTGTTTCAAGGAAAATGACCCATGCTTTGTCTTCTGATCCCACCCAAGCCTCCCCTATTTCAAGGAAAATGTCACCCACACCTGCTGATGGCCACAGTATTCCTATGTCATCCACGCCTGTTTCAAGGAAAATGTCACCCACGCCTGCTGCGTTTGCTGCCTCTAGGCCCTGGGGTTCATTGATTTGGAGGATGTTTGCTCAAATTGTTCATTTAGAAGTACTACTGGTGTTTGATAAAAAAAAAAAAAAAAAGTACTACTCGTGTATTAGAAGTACTAGTTTCAATTATCCATTTAGAAGTACTACTGGTGTATTAGAAGTACTCTTAGTTGTTCATTTTACTTTGTACTACTACTGGTTTCAATTCTAGCATAAGTAATGGAAATAATTTTGCAGTGAATAGAAATAATTTTTATTTAGCACAGTGAATAGAAATAATTTTACAGTGGTTTTGTTGACAGAAACATTTGGTTTTGGGCTTCCTATGTAACTAATAACATTACAAAAAAAAAAAAGGAAATAAAAATTTCGGCCCGCCCAAATGGCCCGGCCCAGCCCAGCCCGAAGGTTGGCCCGCCCGCCCGCCCGCCCGAAGGCTAGCCCGCCCGCCCGCCCTACTAGTATAAGCCCGTGGGCTGGGCCTGGGCTTTACCTTTTGAGAGATAGCCCGGCCCGCCCGGCCCGTTTAAAAAAATAAGCCCGAGAAGCCCGGCCCATGGGCGGGCTTGGGCTTGAAATCGCTTAATTTGTTTAAAATATTTTTTAAAGGTCTCTGTAAAAAATCAGCTCGGATATTGGTACAAACTTGATTAGTTCGTTGCTTAATTTCTTCTCAGAAAATTGAGCGAAAAATCGATCATGCTCTTACCGATATCCGACTGAGCTGTTTTCGGAGAAGACTGTGATAAAACTCCTTTTTGGGTGTATATCATACGTATCCCTAAAAATATTACGAATCAATTACCTCTCATGAATAAAAAAGTTACGATTTTTATATAAAAAAAAAAGTTACGAAATGCAAAAATGTTACGGATAGTAGAAAATATGTTATGAATAATAATACTGAAATGTTACAAAACACTAAAATAGTTACGATTGGCCATAAGGTGACCCAATATGAACCATACATAGATGCATATGGTACACATATTTAATAGGTTTAAATTTGTGTTGTAATCAGTCCAGTTTTAAACAGATATACTTAAAAATATTTTTTGAATAAATTAAACAGTTCCAATGATTTGTGTGAAAACCCAAAATAAATTCCACACCACACGATACGCACGTGTACCATAGCGAAAATGATTCGCGTACACCAGGATGCGTACCCCACTTGCACACCAGCACATCCCGACCGTCCAAAAGCTTTTTTCAACGTTTGAGATTTGAAATGAATTCTTACCAGTAAGAATTAACTCTTACCGGTAAGAATTTATTTCAAATCCGGACCATTGATTCTTGAAATGGACGATCAGGATGTGTTGGTGTGCATTTGGGGTGCGCGTAGCAGCGTTCTGTACCATAGCAAGGAAAAATTATTCATATCCCTGAGGCACCATGCCCCAGACTGGTTTTTCACCAACCCAGCGGGTCCGCTTGGAATTTTTGGGGACTCTGGCCCTCCTTGAGGGGCTCCAAATCTCCTGTACCAAATGCCTGTACCCAGTATCTGCACCGTGGCTAATTATTTGACACATAGCAACACAACTCAGCCATTATTACACCCTAGGTCCCATCTAAAAGTTACTACTTATCTCTTTGGTTTTAACTTTGATAGAAGGGATAATAGGAGTGGACGCCATTATCATACCCCAGGGTCCCATCTAAAAGTTACTTTTATTTAAGCTGAGTTATCTAATGAATTTTATTAATATTTGATAAAATTAATATCCTGATTTTATCCATTCGTGAAGACATATAATAAAATTTATAAATTTTTGCATTAAAAAATCTAAAAAATTTATAAATTTTATCAAATATCTTCACGAATCAAAATCTTGATAAAATCCATTGGAAAACACACCCTTGGTTTGCTTTAATTTGAATGGACGCCATAATTATACCTTAGGTCCAATCTAAAAGTTACTCTTATTTGTGCTTAAGCCTTGTTCTCCGATGAATTTTCATAAAATCATTTGAAAAACACATTTATCAACTGAAAAAACAATGGCCCTGTTTGTATGGCCGTGTTTGTTTCTCAGTTTAGTTTTAGTTTTAGTTTTAGTTTCGATGACATCATCATTTCTCTCATTTCTCTCTCTATCTTTCTCCACTCATTACATCTTATGACATCATCAAAACTAAACTAAACTATCTAACCAAACACAGCCAATATATTTTATCACACCTCCCAACAAAAATAGATTTTATCAAAACTAAATTTTATCTCAGAAAATCCATTAGAGAACAATGCCTTAATTTTGATAGAAGCGATATTAGGAGCGGATAATGTGCAATGATTTCAAATTTTAATTTTGCCCTTGTTCAGTGATTAGTTTAAGTGCTCGTTTTAAACTTTTAATAGTCATCTTGTTGTTTTTGTTGATTGTTAAAATATATTATATCATGATTACAGTTATATCATGATTTGATTATGATTCCCTAATATCATGATTTTTCATGATTACGTTTGATTGTAATTAGGTAATTAGGATGATATCATTCCCATAATTAGGCTCTCTCCTCTTGTATATATAGAGGCTTATTGTATTGTTTTATTCATTGAATTCAATACCATATTTCTTTTCCCTAATATAGTAATATGGTATCAGAGTTATGGTCTTCCAAATCTAGCTTTCTCACTACTACCACTTCGCTTCTGCACCATCGTCAACAAAACTCTCTCTGCAATATTTTTCCTCTATTCCTTTTGATCTAATTCACTCTTGATACATGTGGACCTTCCCCAAACACTACCAAGGGCAGATTCAAATATTTTGTTATTTTCATTGATGACTATTCTCGCTTTACATGGTTATATCTAATAAAAAAAATAGGTCTAAATTACCATAGATTTATTATGAATTTTTCAAAATTGTTCAAACTCAATTTCTATATTTGGCTTGTTTCCATATCCGACCCTCAAATTCTTCTGCCAAACTGACCCTAGAGGTTGGGTACACACCATAGTTGTCAAAGGCGCGCCTAGGCGAGAGGCACAGCGAGGCGCACCTTTTGCGCCTGGGGCACACCCAGGCGAGGCGACTGAAAAGAGGCAACGCAAAGGCGCGAAAAGGCGCAAAGGCGCAAAAAAAGCGGGCTTCAGTTATAAAACCTCAGGATGCAGATTACACAATCATTCCATCACCTAATTATGAACTAGAGACCCTTAATTATGAACCATCTATTTTCATGGCAGCCATAGGCGTGAACAACTGGTGGCTATGAGAGAGAGAGAGAGAGAGAAGCCGAGAGAGAAAGGGTTCAAACCTGGAGATCAAGACCCTAACTTCGAAGAAAATGCAAACCAGAGCCCACCTTTCCCAAAAAAAAAACTCCAAAACCCTTTGAAAACCTTGACTAGATAAGACGATTGTGATCGCAGAGAAGATTTGTGTTCATTCGATGGTTTCTTTTTTTTTTTTTTGGTCCATCAGAAAGCAAATAACAAATACAACATACAACCAAAATGAAGAGCAGCAACGCAGCGATCAACCCAAAGCCAATCAAGACCGGGTTCCAGAGAAGAGAGATTTGCATCCACCTTCCACCGCTGGCGGGGTCTTACCTGCTGCCGCCGCCTCACGTCGCTCCGCTGCCGCCAAGCACCGTCTGACACCGCCTTCAACGAAAGCCAATGTAGCCGGGCCTCCAAAATGGTGATGATGCATCACAAAAATGAAGGGGAGAAAAGATCTCAACCCAAAAGCAGGGGAGAAATGATCTCAACCCAAAAGCATAAGAGATGGAAAGAGGAGAGGAGAGAGTGTGAAGATCTTAGGGGGGACTGAGGGTAAGGGAGGAAGGAAGGGAAGAAGAAGGGAGAAAAAAGGAAGGGGGGAAGAAAGGGAAATGGGGGCGGCGGTGGGGGAGGAGAAAAGGGGGGAAGAAAAGAACCCTAAGGCTCCCACTCACTCTTTCTCTAGGATTCTACATCTCTCGACTTTTTTTATGACACTCTTTTGTTAGATGTTCATTCGATGGTTTCGATGAGAAGAGAAGACGACTCTCTGATCGCAAGTAATAAGGGGGTGTTTGTAGGGTTGGCAATGGGGACGGGGCGGGGCCGGAGACTACTATCCCCGTCCCCGATCCCCGAATCCCTCCCCCATCCCCGTCCCCGCCCCGATCCCCAATGGGGATTATTTTTTCCTCTCCATCCCCGCCCCAAACGGGGAACGGGGATCCAAACGGGGATTCGGGGATTGACCATTTTGACTTTCGTAGTATACAACCCAAATTCAACTATAACTCAACCCATAAAATCAGAGACAAACAATCACCAATTTTCCGGCACGACGGTTTCGTAGTTGTTTGAGAGAGAGAGAGAGAGATGTACACTCTGTTTGGAACTTCAACTTCTTGATTCTTCTGTCTTGATCAAATTCAGCGAAGGAGTTTACCCTTTTTTTTTTTTTTTGCGCGAATGAGGGTATTGAAACTGTCCCAAATTTGAAGGGGGGGAGGGAGAGAGAGAGAGAGAGAAATGGATCTGGTTGAAGATGGGAAAGAGGAGAGAGTAGATTAATTAATATTCAGGCCCATGCCTTGGGTTCCCAAGCCGATAACAGTTTTGATTTCCGAGGTCTGTGCTTGCTTTTTGAATTCCCAAGGTCTGTGCTTGCTTTTTTACTTCTTTTTTTAACTTTAAAATTTCCTGTGGGAGACAAGACAATGGAAAAGAATTAGGCGTGGGGGACCGGGGGGGAGCCAAGGTGTTATTCAAACATAGTGGTAATTACACTTTACCCCAATAAATTGTATATAAATAGAAACGGGGATTCGGGGACGGATCGGATCGGATTCGGGGCGGGGATACACCTATCTCCGCCCCCGATCCGATCCCCGATTTTTTTTAAAAAAAATCCCCAAATCCTACCCGATCCCCGAACGGATCTCCAAAATGCCAATCCATTCGGATCGGAGACGGATCGGGGACGGATCGGATCGGTGGAAATTGCCATCCCTAGGTGTTTGGGAGCCTACTTTTTAGCTTTTGATTTTTGACTTTTTGGTTTTTTGGTTTTTTGGCTTTTGGTCAGAATGAGTTTTGGATGTGAGAGGAGTGTTTGGGAGAAATGTGCAGAATGTGTTTTGGAAAGGGAAAATGAGAAGTAGAAATCAAAAAAGAGCTCCAAAGCTCTTTTTGATTTCTAGCCCAGATTGTTCAAAATGGAAAAACTGTTTTTGGAAAAACTATTTCTCCCCTTGGTTGCCAAACATCCATAAACCAAAAAAGAGAAATCAAAAAATCAAAAAAGAGGGGGCCAAACACCCTCTTAAGTGTACTGACAATTGGGTTTGGGTGTAAACATTTTTTATTTGTTTACATGGCTAGTGGGGTATAAAATATAATTTATATGGCTAGTGGGGTATAAAATATAGTAGTACTTTATATTTATATAGACAACAGAGTATTATTGTATAGAAGTCTTTTACAGCCAAAAAAAAAAAAAAGTATTATATACTTCTTTTTAACCCCACTATCACTCTCAAGTCAACTGTACATTTATATTATTTTGTCTTTTTCCTCCATAAGGACAACAACCCACAATTATTTAGCTTTAGAAAAATACATTTATGGATTCCAACTTGAAATCTATATTTTTTATGCATTTTTAAAAAAATGACCGAATCGGAGCGATTCACAATTCAATTCGATTCACGATTTGACAACTATGCTTGAAAGTTTTAAAAAAATTCAATTTGACCCTTAAAAGTTTTAAAATATATATTATATATATATGTAAATAAATATATAATTAAATAAATAAATTATATTTAGGTGTGCCTCGCTTCAAAAAGGCGTGCGCCTTGCCTCTCGCCTCTCGCCTTAGTCCCTACAGGATTTTGCGCCTCGGTGCGCCTTTCGCCTTTGACAACTATGGTACACACTCCACACTGTGTGTGGTTGGGGTAAAACATGGGACGTAGGAGTACTTACCTGAGCTCGAGTGATCTAACTCTTTTGCACCAATAGTTAATTCATTTTACAATAAAAGTAGTTGTAAATTTTGTTTTTCATGTGGAATCAAATTTGTGACATAGTTTCAAAATTTTCTTCATACTAATGCCCGCGTCGGGATTTGCACCCAGATTTGCCTCTCACCCAGATTTGTAATCTAGGTCTCACCACAAACCAGCGTTTGGCATGCCATTTTCGACCCCCGGATTTGCGAAAAAAAGTTCACTGTTCGGAGTACAAATCGGGGAGCACCCGGATTTGCCAACGACAGCCTCCCCCCTGTCGTTAGCTAACAAGGGGGGATTTGGTAGATTTCATACCCGTTTTAACCCCCCCCCCCCCCCCCCCCCCCCCCCAAATCCGGGGGTGATTTGGGGTTTTTTTTTGCTCTGTGTGTGTGTGTAAGAGAGAGAGAGAGGGGGGGGGGGGGGGGGGGGGTACCTGTAGCAATTGTTGCCGGAGCACCAATAATTGCCGGAGTTGCTGGGTTCGTCGTGGACTCGTGGGTTTGTTCGATCTGTGTGGGTTTTGTCCGAAAATGGGTAACAGAAGGTGGAGATGTGTTCTTTGTCCGAAAGTGAAGGTTGAAGGTGGAGAAATGCAGTGGGTAATTATCCTGCGTTGCAAAATAAAAGGTGGAGATGTGGGAGGTCCAAAAACTCACAAATTATTTTTTTAATGTGGAATATACTCTCTTTAAATGATAGCGGCAAATAAAGCCTCAATTGCATTTTTTAAAACTTGTACTCCCTCCGTTCCAAATTAATAGTCCACTACGAAAAGTCGTGTCATTTTTCAAATCAAAAGATGAAGTACTTCCATGTATTTTTTATTTGAAAAATGATATACGAAAGTACTTTATTTTTTGTTTGAAAAATGGTAAGAGAGAGAAAGTAGAGCTCTTATTTAGGAACGGAGAGAGTATTAAATGACTAGTGGCAAATAAAGCCTCAGTTGCATTTTTGTAATTATTATGTAATTATAGTTATTATAATGAAATTAATTCATTTAGTTTATTAAAATAAAAAATTGGGGGTAATTAAATAGGTCATTTGTTCTATTATCCTATCAAATCTACCTTCCAAATCCCCCTTCTCAAAATACCATCCAAACACTTCACTAACAAATTCACCCTTCTTATGAGGTGGGGCCACCCTCATTACAAATTCACCCAAAATCATCTCCGGTCGCCAAACGGGGCGTAATCGGTATTCTTCCTTTATTTATTAGTAATAGTAAAAGAGATAGTGCGTGGAGTTCAAAATAAAGTGATATTGACCACACCATAATGTGTGAGAAAAAAGATGTTTAGAGCAGCAAGTGGTGTTGTCCAAGGGACAATGAATTATAAAAAATCTTCATGGCTCTCGCTCCACATAAGATTACATTAATAAAAGAATGATGGAAAACAGGTCCCATGCACGTCTCCTCTCGCAGTAAATTCTATTCCCCTATTCAATAGTTCGGATACTAGTAGATCTTTATGGATATCAATATATTTTTCTTAGATATTGGTACATTTTTCACATTATCTTCTACCCTATTGGTCGATGTTAGCATTTTCTTGCAATGAATTAAGTTTTCTTGACATGGTCAATTAAGTGCCCTCATTACATCAAATTTTTGGGTCCGTTACTGCTGTACATTGAGGGTTCGTATAATTGATGAACATTACGAAGCACACATGATGACATGATCCTCCCATTGCATTTAGCTAGCACTGTGTCCATTCGATAAATGGGAACAGAAAGGAAAAACACACACACACATCTGTGAACTTTTCAACTTTTCATGTTATTTTGTATATCGAACGGATATAACGCTAATATATAAATACTTGTGTACTCCAAAAGTACCCTGGTCACAAACTCCTCTCCGTACAAGTACTTCACAACTAAGTGGAGTACTAGGCTGTAGGGCTCTACTAGTATCTGTTAATCCGTTATCAAATACAAGTACTGTTAAAAACCTCGTTCCAAAAATTGATCCAATCAAAGCTTAGTAGAGCTTAGGGCATCCTTATCAGGCTCACCAAAAAAAACACCAAATTTAACCTCAAAAGCACCTTTTATAATTTAGCAAGTCACTTTTTAAAAAACTCACAAAATCAGACTCTATATTCTAACTTCACTATATTAAACTATTCCCCTCAAAACTATATAAAAAAAGGGTCCGTTTTTGGGGAGGACATAGTAAATGGGTCTTTACTGCAATAAGGACATCAACTTTTTCTTTAATGCCAAGAGGACAAATCACCTGCACATTCTAAAAATGCCCTCACTAGCCAATAAAAGTGCCTAAACGTCCAGACCTAATGAAAGTGCCTAAATCTAAACCCCGGGTTACCCTATGAAAGTGTCTATGACCCTAGGGTACCCTATGAAAGCGCCTAAAACCTTAGGGTACCCTATAAAAGTGCTTAAACCACTAAAATTCTATAATTGGAAAGTGCACCCTAAATCTAAATACTAGGGCACCCTATGAAAATGCCTAAAACTAAACCCTAAGGTACCCTACAAAGTGCCAAAAACCATAGGGTACCCTATGAAAGTGCCTAAACCACTAAAACTCTATAATTGGAAAGTGCACCCCAAGTGCCTAAACCCAAAATGCCCAAACCCACTATACCCTATCCTAAAGAGTCTAAATCCCCTAAAATTGAACCCCAAAATTGAGGAGAGAGAAAATTAATTTTGTCCCACGCTCATGAGAGAGAAACCCGTCCCATCAAATTTCTATTTGACCCGTCCCAAAAGAGAGAGAGAGAGAGAGAGAGAGAGAGAGAGAGAGAGAGAGAGAGAGATTAATGGGGACAACAGCCGGGGCAACTGTCGGGGCCACAGTGACTGTCCCATTCCATCAAATTTCTAATTCGCTTTCATAGTAAATAGTAAATACCCTTACTGGTGCCCTTAAAATGTTGATTAAGGTAATGAACACTGACATAATGCAAAGACCAAAAATGTGACTGACCCATCCCATCAAATTTCTATTTCGCTTTTGTCCGCAAAGACTACTCCACATAGTGTGCGTGTGGCGGGGTTCGTTAAGGGCATTTTTGTCTAGTATTGTCCTTTAGCCCTCAAAAAATTTCTATCAATGTATTGGAAGCATTAAAATAAATTAAGCTGGACTAAACACCATTTAAAACTTCAAACTTGGCCTTTAGACCAATTTTCTGAAAAAAAATAAAAAATTCCCCCTAGAAAACACCTTTTTTGGCAGTGTAGTAATTGCAGGGCTCCGGATCTTAGCGAATCTAAACCTTCGATTGTGGAGATCAACGGTCTCTATTACTCACTATAGACCTGTAGCCTGTAGTGAGAATGTTAACTGCAGGGCTCCGGATCTACGGGAACACAGTATATGAAAAACCTGTTTATTTGAACAGCGCCGACCCTTAACAAAGGGGAAATTTCCTAAAAAGAGGGCCCCAACAAATTATGTAGTTACTATATATGTTTACTATAGGTCCATTATGAAATCCATTTAACAAAGAGCAAAGAAAACTGATTATACTAGCATAATTTATACTTTTGCTCTTAAAAATGCAAGAATGGTGATCTTGAAGTGATTGTTTCAAATCTTTGTAATGAGGCATAGTTTTTGAATTGTTGTAAACTTTCTCAATGAATTCTGAAATTTTGTCTTGTTGACTACTAATCAATGTTTCTGAAGTCGATTTATCTTTTTATCGTTTTGCTCGTGAGATACATGACCTCATTCTTTTTTAAGTTCGCCTAGCGCCCCCAAAATGTCACTGCCGCGCAGTGCTTGATGCTTTATTCTACATGTGTTCCTCAAATGTTCCTCATCAATCTGATGCAGTCCTTCCAAGACACTACCTCTTTCTAACTTCACCAAGCATTTAAGCAGATTGTGATGAATGTTTTTTTTTTTCCTTTTCTGGTGAATAATTGTAATTTTTGAGTAGATTACGGGCCGGTACAGCCCAGGGGGATAATTTACATCCAGGTACGAGGGTTGACATCAAATGCACGCCTAGATACAGGTAGTTCCGTACTTCATGTGCCCATGTAGATTTCATCTCTCTCTCTCTCTCTCTACCCACCCTACATGAGCACAAGTTCTCTCTGCTCAACTCCCTAAACCGTATGAAAGTGCCCAAATCTTAGGGTACCATATGAAAGTTCCTAAACCTAAATTATAGGGTACCCTATGAAAGTGTCTAAACTACTAAAACCTTATAATAGGAAAGTGCATCCTAAAACCTAAGCCCTAGGGTACCATACGAAAGTGCCTAAATCTAAACCCTAGGGTATCCTATGAAACTGCCTAAAATCCTACGGTACCCTATGGAAGTGCCTAAACCACTAAAAATCTATAATATGAAAGTGCACCCTAAACCTAAACCCCAAAAAAGAGTGATTTATATTAATCGTAATTAAAAAAAGTGACTTACCTTTGTGGTAAGATAATTAGATGCCTCTTTTCTAGACCTAGAGGTAAAAATCTGTTAATTTTTTCTAAGAAAGTGAAACAATTGGCCGTGAGTGATAGATGCGCGTGTCAAGACCACCATTAAAAGAATTGACTTCTGAACAGACAGACTCATCAAGGTAGATGAAATTCACAATCAGTTTTTTTTTTTTTTTGTCTTTTTAAGTATTTGCATGGCGATGTATCGAGAAACAAGCTCGCTGAAACGTGAAGAACGCTCTTGAGATCGAAGATACAGAAATCTATCATTGCTGCAAGAAGCCTGGGCCTAGGGCACTCCGAAAAGTTCAAAAATTTATGGCACTCTCATAATTTCTCATAACAAGCTTGAGTTGAACTCTTTTTTATCCAATAAAAAAATAAATAAAAAGGCCCAATTTTATTTAGAAAAACACCTAAACAATAGAACAAAGGCCCAATCTTACTTAATAGACCTAAACAGTTAAACCTGCATGCCAACAATGTGTCGAGTAACCCAGGTTCAATTCCACAAGCCCTAAGACTTTGTCTATTCTTTTTTTTCACCAGCAGGCCTTCTTTCTCTCTTGTACTCTCTATAGTTTTGTTATTTCTAGCTCCATTTTTCCCCTCTCCCAATCCACATGCAATATTAGAAAAATCACATTACTCAATTATTATGTTAGAAATTTTGCATTCGACAAACACAATAGTAGTTTATAAGTGAATGTGTTCTTACATTTAAGTAAAAGAAGTTATACCAATGGTGAAAAATTGGGAAAAAAAAAAATGAGCGAGCTAACGGATTTTATTATTATTTTTCGTCGAATCATAGTTAAAATGTGAGGATATTTTCTTATTTTTTTCCCCCAAGGAAAAAAATAAAACTCGCATTGTGATTGATAGAACCTTGTTATATAATGATTAGTAAAACTTTATATTGTTTTGACTTTCTCGTATTGTGATTGTTGCTAGAAAAATTATTTACGTATTGTACTCTTATGACACATTTTTTAGATAAGGCCTAAAGTACTCCAAATTCTTGGACCAACCTTGCCTACAGTACTGGCTAGGGCTGTCCAGCGGATCATCCGATCCGCTCAATCCGCCAAATCCGTCCAATCCGATCCGTCTGTTGACCCATCCGTGAATGTTCGGTTTGGTTCTTGATCGAGAATTTCTTATCTGACGATTCCGGATCAGGATCGGATCCGCTCAGTAATTCTTCATAATCTGTCAAATCCGCTGATCCGGTCTGATCCGATCTGTAATTGTTCTGTGAATGTTCGGTTCGGTTCCGGATCTTAAAAATCATAATCCACTCTGAGCAGATCAGATCGGATCCGGATCCGATCCGTGGACACCCCTAGTACTGGCATATGATAACATGAATTTGTAAAGAAGCATTGCTTGGTGTGAAAAATAAAGATACAACTATTTAGATCTTATTGCGGAAATTAAAAGAATAGTAATACCACCAGTATAAAAGATAATCGGATTTCTCTTGTCATGACAAACCAATAATTCAAATACAAAAAAATTTTAAATAAGGACAAAAAAATGATTGCCAAAACACCCTATACTCCTATATAGCATGACTCTCCTCCAAGATACCTCTAATCTGTTATTCAAAAATACCAATTGCCGCCTGAAAAAAGATACTTCATCCTTTATTTTCAAGAAAGATTACAACCAATGATGATCGGGACGGGGATGGAGAATGGTAAGAGATAGACGTGGTTTAAAGGCCTATTCATCGTTCTTTTAAATGTCCAGCTTCTTGACCTCTGCCAAATCCTGAGGCAAGCGATAATAGCTGCATACCATATGTACCAAATCGCGACACAAGATGTCTCGCAATTGTACGACGAGTGTGGTTGTTGGGTTGTCGGTGGAATAGGCGGAGGAGGAGGAGCATGGCCCAGCGAGTTTAGATACAACAACAAAAGAAAATGAACTAGTAATGGCCACAACACCAATCAGAAGAGGCCTAACAAAAACATCAACAGCAAAAAAATTCCCAAGACCTACTAGAGGTAAGCAAAGAGCTTTAAACATTGCCAAGGCTCCAGAGTTGGCAAAAACACGTTCCCCACGATCAGTCAGCATGATACTGTTCGCTCTGAAAGCAACAAGCAACAGCACCCATCCAAGTCTCATTCCTCCACGCCCCGTCTACTACAACCTTCTGAACTACCATATCCGAGCTGCCTACCTTCTGAACTACCATATCTGAGCTGCCTTGACCATCTTCCCGCAACACAATTCTTCCATCTGTTGAACCAAACCTCTAGACTGCCCACCAGCATCGCCAAATCCTAACATATGCTGCTCTTGTAAAGACTTCAACATTCGATGAGTAAGATAAGCATTCTTCATAACCTACGGAAGAGCCTCCTGAAAGTCGCAAAACAAAAAAATGATTCACCGACACCAAATAGTTCACAAAATAGAATTGCAGAATGGCCAACATATCCAGGCATCTTTCAACCACCCGCTAACTAATCCGCAAACACCATCTGATTTCTCATCAAAAAATCAAAGCCCAAGTTAAAAGTATGGAATAACCTACGAGCACCCTCACACTCGAAAACAAATGCTCAATAGTCTCCTCTTAAAGACCACATACCAGGCATATCAAATCGCTACACAAACTCCTCCTAAATAGGTAGACATGCATGATTGGTAAAATCTTATCAACCCGTTTCTATAAAAATAAAGCAAATTTAAAGAGGCAAATTTGAACCCCAAGTCTTCTTCCAAATATGACCTCTACTATCATCCTCAAACTCACCAAAAGCATTAGCAACAGCCATAAAATAGGCGGGCTTAACTGAGAACATCACGAGTATGCACCCAATATCGTTCATCAACCAACTTAGTTCTCGGAATGTGAATGGCCAAAACCTTAGGCACCAACTCACTTGGAAACAAAAGCTCTCCTCCACGAGAAAGCCCTCCAATCAATCATATCTCTAACCTTAAAATTATTAACACCCCTAGGACAACCAGAAGCCAAATATGGGTTCTTAGCTTGCGGAATCCATTGATGTCCGAAACCACTAATAATATCCCCATCTCCTAATCTCCAAGCCAAACCTTTGCGCAAAAGCTCTTTACCGCAAAGGATACTCCTCCAACTCCACAAGCAACCTGACTCGGCCTTACAACCCAAAAAATCCTTAACAAAGCTGTCAAAAGCAGTACTTGCCAAGTAAATACTCTAGCAAGAAAGAGAATAAGTATCCTGAATTAATGCCCAAGCTTGCTTAGCCAATAAGGCTTGATTAGAACAACCAACATCAAGAAAACACAACCCACCTATACCCCTTGGTTTACACAACTCTGACACCTTTTTAATAAAATAAGGAGGAGCTCTAAACACTGAGAATAAATAAATATGAATAGTTGATAACGTGTGCAACACCAAGCGACACACAAAGGCCAACGACGGAAGCCACCAATTGCTATGGCATTACCCAATTTCGAGGAACAAATCGATCACTCCCAACCGAACCACTTCAATGTTTTATGATTTGGTTCCGCTAATTAAGATGCCAAACCAATGCAAATACAAAATCATACAAACACAAGACTGATACAACTACTAAACCGATACAAGTACAAAACAGGAACAAATGGGTTTGGTGCGAAATGTATACACTGATTCATTTGGGCTTCATAAAGGGAAAAGTACTTGCCAATTACTGATTATTGCATAGTTAATGTGGGCATCACTCGGTGGAAACAAATATTCTGATTCAGAAATGGAGGAAGTTCTTCTCTTTAAAACTTTCAACAGTATCCTTGAGGGTCACCTCTAGACGAGTAAAATGTATGCCCAAACTTTCCGCCTTTTTCTTGGATACCTGGTAGGGTGGCCGAACATGATTTTCATTTTCACCTCTGACATCATAAGAAAACGTACTCAGGTCTGCTTACAATATTGCATTTCAATACAGAGCCTTGAATTTCATACTATAAGTCGTAAGCAAAAAGAGATTCACTACGAGATCATTTCTAGTAAGAAAGAAGCTTGAACGTCGGACTTTTACCTCGATCTGCATCTACAAGTATATTCAAATTACACTTATCAATGAACAAAAAGATACATTCAAATAGAAGAAGATGGAATTTATTGCTAATTGGCCACAGCCCTGGGATCATGCCACCACCAATTTTTTTATGATATTCCAGACACATAATACCATCACTAGACTTTCTCCTAGTCAAATTACGCAAATAGGCAGGTCATATTCACATAACCCTTTCTGTTCGTTTAGCGAGTGAATGATAGCTTCACATAACTCTACTTGCAATGCAAACAATTTTGCACATCTCATAAATTCAACGGTAAGGTATGCCCTTGCAGTCAAGACTCAAGAATATTGCAGAGCTTTTCTAAAATCATTGGATGGTTTGTCTGAATCTCCTTGAGCCTCCTTGTTACTACAATTTATCTTTTTGTACTACAATTTATCTTTTTGAGTCATTCAGTAGCGTAATTACAAGCTCGTCACCTTCGTATTCTATGACATAAAAAGTGGGCTATCTGGACGGAAAAGATTGAAGATTAGCTCATCCCACCTTAGCTAAGATTTTGAGTAAAAAAGATTAGGGCACTACACTTGGTTAAAAGTAAATGTCACCAACAGGAAGAAACTAGACAAACAATAAGGCAAGCTAAAATGGAGAATGAATGTCAGGTAACTCTCGACTTCACTCGCTTCTGCTAATGACATTGATATTGACGCAAATGCTAGCAACGTACCTTTCAGGAAGGTTGAGAGCAGGGTAAAGTTTGCGCAAAATATTCAGAGCCTCAGTAGTATTCGTTACTTTGCCAACTAAACAGTATCTGCCACTTGCTGAAGAAACCTCAAATGCTTGAATATGTGCTAAAGCGACATCTCTAACATCAACATACCAGTAGACTCCATCAGAAAATAAACTAGTTCCTGCATCAAGTAGATTTCTTGCTTCCTAAGGGTAGCATATGATAAGAACGTTGTCAGAAAGCGGCACTACTTTTGCCAGTAAGTAAACATAAGTTTGAAGTTGGCATTGTAATCATTGGCTATCACCTACTAATATATCCCTGGGCATCATTGATGAAGTGGTTCACAAAACATAAAGGCCCTCGTTAACCACTGGGTTAAATACGAGTATGGCACTTCATATATTATTTTATGACTTTGAGTCTGCAGGAAAGGTAAATGGGACACAAATTGGTGTCCAAAAATTAGACTGATTTCAAACATGCAGACTAATCATGAAGGATCTTTCTTGAAACATCTGGGCGGAGCATTGCTAGTTTTTAGTTTACTCTAAAGTAAAACATAAAGGCAAACCCATATAGTATTTCCAAAAAGTGCAGGTTGATAAGTTTGTTCTCCCAAAGGAGGTGAGGAAGGGGGTTGGGATGGTGTTTACACCCAAATTTGGCAAATTTAGCCACAGGCCATGACCAATGGCCAAGAGGGATAAATTAGGTTTCATAGGCCTGATAGTAAATGATATAGGACCAAACCAGTGTTAATTACCATTGGGCCATGTTGGAATTGAAGGCCCAATGGACCTCAGTCTAATAACTAACTCGTCTTGGCCCAATTTGATTTGTTCTTAAATTAATTAATTAATTTATCTTTGAAGCTATTTAAAAGATAAATAGCTAATAAAGGATAAATACAAGATTTATCTTTAACTTCTCACAAAGTTAGGAGAAGTTGTTGTCTTTCCCACTTATTATCTATACATGGATGGCCAAGGCCTGGGCACTTCAGCCATTGGCCATTCATGTTTCAAGGGGGAGAGGTTACACGGATAAGGCAACCGAGAGACCTGAGAGGGATGGACTCCTTGATTATTTTGGCTTTCACGCTTGGAGGGAGATCGGTTACAAGGATCATGCATGGAGCAAAAAACTTAGATAAAGATCATCATCAACCATGCAACTAACTCCTAGGCGGGAAGTTCAAAATCAAAGTGACAAGGTGCCAAAACATAGAACCTGTTGGCCTACAAATAGGAGAATCAAAGGAGAATTATGGGTTCCTCAACCACAAAGCTCTGCTCACGCTTACAAACCCCACTCTTCTCAGAGTTCATCCTTCCACTCTTGTTGATTTTTATCGTTTCTTGGCTCAAACATTAGCACAGCCCTGCCTAGCTTTTGTTCTTTACAATTCTTTGTACCCCAACCTTTGTTAATCATCATTAATTAAAGTTGGGTTTATTTTACCGCGTTACGTTCATTTTCCAAAACCGTTTGGGAAATTATAAGTCCTTTACGATAAGGCACGACGAATATGTTTGATTCTGCCCTTTGGATCACATCAATCACCTACGATACGAAGTCAGGAGAAGGCACGGGACCTTTCTCAACAATTGGACTGCAATCCAGTCCTGGCATACCTGCATCAAGATCATTCAGGCCTTGACGTGACGTTTACGTTCAGGCCTTCGTGACGTTTACGTTCAGGCCTTCGCGGTTACTTGTCATTTTTTTTAGGAGACAAACAGATGGAAAGCACCTAACTCACATGATTGTCCTATCATTACAGCAAAAGGACTGCCAGTTTCTCCAGATTTACCAAAGATGGCATTACACTCATTGGTACTCGAATATAAGATACAGAATTCAAGCCAGCTTCATTTAACAATGGGGACAACGTGTCAACAGCATAACCCCTGAAGCATTTTTGTTTAGCTCCAGCCCTGGAAGCAATGAGCACTACAACAGTAGAAAGGCAACTGGACCTGGATGATCTTCACCGTTCATTTGATCTTGTGCTACTACATCAAAGTGGCATGGAATCAACGGGAACAATGTCACCCATTGTTAGATCATTTTACTTTTCCTCCTTTCCTTTTTTTGAACAAATCACATCAGCATCAATTTATCCAAAGTCTTAGCCAAATGTCTGATAATTTTAATTTTTACGCTAGGTATCTCACATGGTTTAATAAGCACACTCTGACCAATTGTACTACTTGAAGTGGTGTGTAATGTAAACACTGGCAAAATCATAGATTAGGGAATCAGTCACTCCCTCGTCTACCTCCCTAGCTCTGCTCTCTGATTTGCTGTCCCCCTTATCCTCGTTACTCAAATGCTTTGTTAACTGCCTATGAAAGACTTTGCCATATTTTATTTTATGCGAATATGGAATTTCGGATTCGTGAACCAGATTGTCTTTGTGACTAAGTCAACTGATCTACGAGTATACCCTTGCCCGCATTCTGGCACCCGTAGCGAGTCTGATTTTGTGCTCTTTATATATGTGAATTGGTTTTCGATTGGGAAAGACCCCACTAAAGTTGGCGAATCGCAGTACCTAACAAATTACATATCGGGAAGCGTGAACAAAATCAGTAAAGCGACGATTGATGCTTTATCCCAGTTTTTTCTGAGTAATATCAAATATAGTCTCCAAACCTACCAAGTTACATTCATTGCTCACTACAGCCATTAAGATCCATATTGCCATCATGATTTATCTTCTTTACCAACTAGGGAATGCCAGACATAATGAATATTCTAAGAAATGTTAAGAAGACAGAAGCCACAACTACAATTCCCAGGTCTATGGCACAAAATAAAGGATTTACAGAAAAATCATGAAGACCAGTCATAAATTCACTAAAAGATTAGAGATACGAAGGGCACATTAACAAGGGATCAATCTTGTGAAAATAAGGGCAAAATCCATAATCTAGACCAAAACTTTGGTCGCGGAAACAATGATTAACAACAATCCAATACTAATACATAAGGAAAAGAGGATGACACAAAATAGATTAACATAAAGAGAGATGATAAACAATAAAAAATAACCCAAAAAGCAAAGCAAAGAAAGTAACGTGTTGAAACATAAATATAAAGTTTACCATATCTTCTATCCACGAAAACCTTTTCAGCATCGCATGTTTGACAAAAAATAAAACTTCTTGTTGAATCCTTGTGACTCACAGACTTGAGCTTCTTGCTCAAAATACTAGATAAGACTTACAAGCCTTCCCCCTTTGATCCTAGTGCTTCTAGGTCCTCTATTCGTTGCAGCCATAAAACATCTGCAGACTGCATCACCTTTTGTGAAAGAATACAGAATAGCTCAGGAAAGCAAATTGTATCAACAGGAACACAAAGGCAACACGAATTGCAGTCGTGATCTCAGTTTATCTTTAGCAATTATAATCACAGAAACCCTTGTAAGTCTGTCCTGTATCAAGGGGTAAGACACTTAATTCTGGACTTGCATACCCATTTCCCAGAATATTGTACAATGCAAAGAGATCTCCCAGGAAAGCAATTGTATCTACAGGAACAGAGAGGCAACACGAATTGCAAGTTGTGATCTCAGTTTATCTTTAGCAATTATAATCACAGAAACCCTTGCAAGTCCGTCCTGTATCAAGGGGCAAGACACTTAATTCTGGACTTGCATACCCATATCCCAGAATATTATCACTTTCTGATTTCATTTTGCACTTGTAGTCCTTTCCCAAGAGTGTTGCCATATAAACCAAACTAAAAAGTCACCAGATATCCATGATACCCATTCAGGAAGAAATCATACGCATCATCACACATGTTGCAGAAGCGTACCATTTTTTATGAGGTTCAGCAATGCTTCGGAAGTTAAATTGAGAGTTGGCTGCAAGAGAGGACCAATCACAAATCCTGGATTTATTGTCACCAGATCTATTCCATTCACTCTTGACAATTTCCATGCAGCATCCTCAGCCAAGGTTTTCGATAGGTGATAAAATAGCTGATACAATAACCATGATTAGCATAGAACGAAGAGTATAAATTCAATGAAGGTTAAACATTCAACTTTATTAAAGTTAAACATTTAATTTTATTGTTGTTAAAACTGTTTGGAATTATTCCAAGCCAAAATCAATATAAAAAATCTGAGGACTCACATTTTATATATACCCATCAATTCAGCTTGTCGTAGATGCCCCTTTTTGCATTAATACCAGCATATAAGATGATAAATCTTCAAGATTCAAGAGATGGATTTTGGGTAACAATATAGTATGTGTTAAAACTTGTCCCACATCGCTCACTTAAGCCACCCAAGCTTGGTTAATAAATTCTAGAGGCCACTCCACCTATTGCCAATTGGTTTTAGGTTGGACCGCTCCAAGAAATCTAACATGGTATCAGAGCTAGGTCTTGGGTGGCCTTACCTCGCGTGGGAGAGTCTCGTCAATCTCATCTTTCTGCCCGAGTCGCTTCTTCGTCACCTGGTCTGTCACCTCCACGTGCATCTGGGCTACACGCGAGGGGGAGTGTTAAAGACTTGTCCCACATTGCCTATCCAGCCCATCCAAGCTTGGTTAATAAATTCTAGAGGCTACTCCACCTATTGCCAATTGGTTTTAGGTTGGACCCCTCCAAGAAATCTCACACACATATATAATACCAAAATGCCATTTAAATACTTGCATAATATTTACTTATATTCGCTAAAGCATAACGATTTCGGGTAACAATAAGTATCTACACAACCATATATGATACCAAAATGCCATGTAAATACTTGCATAATATATTTACTTATATTTGCCAAAGCATGAAGTTTATAGTAGTGTAAATAACTAAATACCATGTACATACTTGTACATCAAATTTGCTGAAGTACTTAATATTTACTTATATTTCACTAACACAATAGTTGTTGAAATGAACTCCTTACTATGGTATTTACATACAGGTATTACAATTTTATTTTCCAAAAATGATTCCTAAAGCTCCCTCGGCACTCAGAAAAGGAGCTTCTATGATCCTTTGCTCCACCACTCCTGCTTCATGCAACTAAGGTTTTGACCACAATGACCCCCAGTAACTACCCAAAACACAATCCTGTGGATGGTGAGATTTTATACTACCAAATGGAAACTGTGACAAACATTTTGTAATAGAGTTATCAGGGTGCTCTAAACCTTGGAATAGCAATACTATGTGATCAAATAATCATGAATAACCAAAGCGTTGGCAGCTTCATCCTACTGATACTATGGCAGTCATACAACAGAGAGATATTTTGGTTCCTAGATTCTTCTTTGATATCGGCATCTGCTCCATACAAAGGGGTGCCTTTATATTCTATTTCTACTGATTTACAAGCCATTTCCAGAATGTGAGAGCATAGAGCTCCAGGACTTCTCTTTTTTGTTGGCGGACTGCTTGTCCTCCCCAGTTTACCTCGCTTTTTATGGTTTAGCCAATCAAAACAATATTGCATGCCATGACAGGAAACTTGAGATGCTTCACTGGCATTTTGTCTTCCTAAACCAACAAATAAAAGAGAAAAGAAAGTAATAGATGACAAAATATTGCTATATTTGGAAAGTATAAAATATCAGAACATTTACCCACCTTTGACTGCTCACAGTAAACTGGATCTGAAAACCACGTCTCATCAATTACCACATCAGGGTTTTTTGGTCTATTGTTGAATGCAACCGATGCAATGGAAGATGTTACAACCACCCTTTTAATGGATGGAACTTTCACACATGAGCAAAGAACATTCTGCGTTCCCTTCACTGCAGGTTTGATCAATTCTTCCTGCAATGGAACATGGATAAGCAAAAGCTATTTAATACTCCCTGCGTCCCTATTTAAGTGTGTTACTTCATAATTCCAACTTATTAAAAAAACATCATCATTACCTGTAGACACCCCAAAATGAGGCACCCGTACATTTTTATCCCCGATGATGAAAGAAAATACCCGGAAAGCCTCTCGGATTGAAATTCTTCAAGTCAACAAAGTCAATAGTGCCGCACGGCACTCATCTCTCACGCACGAAGCTTCAACAATCACGCACGACAGCTTTTTGAATTTTGGCGGTCAGGTGTGCCGTACGGCACAGTTGGTGTACCGTACAGTACAGTTTGTGCGTCGTACTGTGCCGTACGGCACTGTCATGCATAAACCGACTCTCAGCCCCTTTTGTTGACTTTGGCAGCCCTCCTTCATCACAATTTCGTGCAAGGATCAGAGGCTACCTCCTAGCCATCATCACCATGTGTGGGCACCAAGCAAACTTGGGAGCCAAGTTCTCCTCTCGCCTATAAATCCCGATCGAGTTCAACGGGAATAACAGGGAAAAAATTGGTGAAGAAAAATCACCACAAACCTCTCTCAAATTCTGTCCTAATTCCACCCTCAGTCAAAATTACTCACTACCAATACTCCCTAGCCCCAGACATCACTCCCATAACTTTCTTCAAAGCAAAACTCAATCCAAAGTTCAATCCCCTATTTTTCGGTTTCAACCTGTGAGCCCAATTCACCAAATTCACTTCCTCTTATCAAACCATCACCCTTGTTGCTGCACCAAGGAGGAGTTAGAAGCCAAAGAAAGTCCAAATCAAGTTCAGAAGGTTTCAAAAGAAGTTTAATCCGAGAGTTGCAAACCGAGGTACGATCCCGTGTCGCCAAAATCCACAACTTTGGTACCCTGAGGGGAGGGGTGCCAAGTGTGGGATGATCTTCTATATCATCCCCACACTTGGTATACCCATGTTATAGCAAATTCCAGTTCAATCTCGAATCTCCCGATTGCGTCGTACGGTGAAAACATCGCCTTGTACGGGGTAGTTTAGCGAGGAGGAACATCCCTTATTCAAGCATACTGTTTTCTCCTTCAAAGTAGTCCATTTTTAACCATGTTTCATACCCTATATGCATCTTTTATTCAATCATGTCGAAAAACCAAAGTTTGAACTTTTTTGTGAAGGAAACAGTGCCGCACGGCACTCCCTACGTGCTGCACGGCACAGTTGGAGTGCTGTACGGCACTCTTTTGAAAATTTGACCGTTGGATTGATGAACAGTGCCGCACGGCACACTTTCTGTACCACACGGTACACCTAGTGTGCCGCACAGCACATTTTTGTAAAATCTAAAATTTTGAAACATTTCCTTTACAAAACAGTTTGAACCCTTGGTGTGTTGTTTGGATTACTTGATTTGCTTGTTGCTTGTTTTCATTATTATCATCTGCTTTGATTGATAAACTGTTTATTTGAATAAAGTTCGGCATCAAAATATTTTAAAAATCCCACGAATGTTTAGTAAAGACCGAATTTAAACGGGCGAGCGGGGTGCATTAAAACCCTTCCCCGTTCATAACCTGGCTCCCGAATCCAAAACGAATCTCTGGTTTTCAAATTGTTTTATAAATCATTTTCTCAATCATTTTTCAAAACGGTTTCTCGGGTCCTAAACCATTTTCCAAAAACCCGGGTGGCGACTCTATTTTCAAATCATCAACCAAACCGGCGTGGGAGGTCGACCGTCCACATTACCCCTTTGACATCAACTTTTACCTCTACTTTACACTTTTTACATCAACTTTACCTCTAATTTCCAAAATTATCCTCCACTTTTACCCATTAACTTTTCAGAAAGGCAAAATGATAATTGTACCAACTTTTACCCAACTTTTCAAAACACTCATTTATTAAGGGACAGCCCAAAATGGAAATCTAAACACTAAATAAGGGACGGAGGGAGTAGCAAATAAAAATATACATAAGTGAATAGTATAATCACCTACAGCATCAATACTTTACATAGAACAACTCACATCAGAAACATATCTCATATTTACAACGATCTGTTCTAGTCAACAATAAGGCTTTCAAAATAGTTTACAAGCAGTAAATTGGATAAACAGGTAAGTTCTTTCTCTATCAAAGCTAATATTAACAGAAAGCAAAAATGATAAAGAAGAACTGAATCAGCAGAGAGAAATAACGGTTGAAGCTTATACGTACGACATTTGTAATGCAGTTTATTATTTGCGTGGTCTTTGTAATATACACTAGGGGTTGGTCCATACTATCGCTCTAAGATTTTGTAGTATTCCCATTAGACTTAGTGACGTCAAAGAAAAAGAAGAGAGAAGAATGCTCCCATAATTCATATCGCTTAAATTCTCTCTCCACAGCCATTGCCTCAGGTATGAGATTATTATTACAAAAGAATTGCTTATGATTCGAACAATCCATGTTGGAAAATTCTTGTAGGCTCATTGACTCAACAAGTTATAGGTAATAGAACCTCCTCGGCAGGTCCTAGAGTCATATGTATGCTTGCAGAGGTTTTGATGAATCATATCATGGAGCTGTCAGGTGGTAACTATCACACGTGGTCCATAATGCCAGTCGTCTTGGTTGGGCCCCCCCCCTTTTCTATGACCAGTCAAGACAGAGCTTTCCCTCACTAGGCGAAAGCTCAACCTTCTTGGTAAACCCTCGCTCAAGCCTGCAAACCATATGCATTTGGTTCCAACTTCCAAGCAAGGTACATAGGCTTTCCCAAGCTATACTATATTTGGAGTCACTTGCAACAACCTTGTGGAGCTCTGCGGCGAGGAGCTCAAAGGCAAGGCGCCTGGAGGCAAGTTTATTCAAATTAAGAGCTTGGAGGGGAGCTCACCCGCATAGAGGTGAGGGGGCTAGATCTCAGTCACTTGGAGGTGGTGTTGAGGCAATCAGTAAGTCCTTCTGCATCCCCACAAATTTTGAGCGCAAATCATGCATGAGTAAGCATGGCCACTTCTGTGTTAAATGGCATACGAGTGTTGAGTTACTTTAACCACATTTGATCACCAGCATTGCTACCACAAATGAAAAGCAAATTTCATAATCCTGGTACTTCATCAAAACACTTCACGGATGCATTCTAGATCACAAGTAGAAATTACTACATGTTAAACCATATCATGTAATTTTTTCTCTCTCTCTCTCTAATGTTTTTAATTGGTGTTCGTGTGTGTGTGTGTTAAAAAAAAGAATGAAGGAAATTCAATGCATTTATGAGACTGCAGGAACTATAAGAGTTGTTTCTTAATTTCTAAGGTATTTTTAATGTGCCAGTCCTAGTAAAGATATCTGCAGAACATCATGAGATATCAAGATTGTAACATCTCAGCCTAAAGTTACTGACTACCCCATCATTTTAACGAATATAAAATATGATATTAGAGACTTGTCCTCCTGTGTTCCCGTTTCTTCTCCCCCCCAAACCCTGGGGGAGGTGAGCTTGTGTGCAAGGGACGATTGCAAAATCTTGAGGACTTTTCCGCAGCCTCTTGAGAATAAAATTGTTCATGCTCCTTTTATTCGACGTCCACCATGTTGCTTGATTTCTGAATACTTAAAGTGCTAGTATCTAAATGCATATAATGATTCCAATTTCCTAGAATGTCATTTAAAATCACCAAACTGATATGGAGAACACAACCAGCGAAAACATAAAGGAAACAAAAGCCAATTGAAGTTTCATAAAAAAAACCTGTGGATTGCTGACTTCTAGGACACAAGGGGATGCTGTGTGGAAGACACCTTCACAACCATCAACCACAGAATCAAATGATCCTTCTTCCATCAAGTTAGCTTCGAACAGCTGTAGCCTTTCCTTGGCTCCATGAAGGGAAAGCAAGTGGTCCGTTTTAGTGGGATCACCTACAGCATGTATAAATAGAATAACCAACTAGAAGAAGACGTGTTTTTCAAATATGCAGAACATCCTGTGTAAGTGGCACTAAGTGTGCAGTTGCAATGAGATAGCCGAAAAATGGTTTAGATGTATGAGCTCATATAAAAAAAAATCCCGGGAAACTGAGGAAATTAATGAGATGGACATCTAATACACAAAGAGACTGTAGAAAACACCAATTGGGCTGAATCCAGTGTATATAGGCACACTAAAAAGTAAAAATATGTAGGATCATACTTTTCGGAAGACTCAAACTTAGAACCTCTTGAAACTAAAGCTCAGGAGTCAAATGTCACATGTCAAAACTAACTACTCTAAAAAGGTATTAGGGAGTGGATGCCACAATATGTATTGAGCATTCACTAGCGCCCTTCCCACAATGGAACCTGACCAAGAATGAGTTCAAGAAAAATGTCGAACGCATTAAATTTGGGTTATGCTCTTAAAATATTTTTAACTTTTAGTCGGTGAGTATCGATTTAGTACAATACACCCAGCACTCAAATTCTGCGGCCTACTTTGTGATTCATTAAATGAATCAATATGAGCCTGTTGCTTTTAACTATGCCTAGCATAGAGGAACTATGAAGCACAGTTGTCAATTGCTTCAGCATCATACATCTATGCTTGATACAAACTCATGGGTAGAACTCACCCTTGAATACCGGCTTACAGGGAGAGGGTGCCCAAGAGGTTATATGCACAAGACCAATCCCATACTTAGTCATTGTGGGACATTAGGATCATAACATACCACCACACTCCGCAAGCGACGCCCACGGTGGCCCACTCTATCAATACTGACCCGATGGTAGCCCTTTCTCTTTCTAGGCGACTCCATTCACCCATCAGTATTCAATGCTTTTTAGGTATTTTAATTCAGCCTATAGGTCGCCCTCTCCGTGGGTCGAATTGCAACGTGGTGGCTAGCTCTGATACCAATGATACAAACTCATGGGTAGAACTCACCCTTGAAAACCCGCTTACAAGGAGAGGGTGCCCAAGAGCTTATATGCACAAGACCAATCCCATACTTAGTCATTGTGGGACATTAGGATTGTAACAATGCCGCAAAAGGGATATTAATAAGGGAGTGATATAACAAGAGAGAAGATAAGATAAGAGATCAAACATGGAAGAAAGCTCTCCTAACATTTACTCTCCAAAACACAAATCTTTCATCTTCTAAGAGGCCAATTCAAATTCCTTACAAAAACCTAATAGCAATTCGTTAACTTCCCCGACCTACAATGACTACATCTTACCAAGAATTAAATGTCTGAAATAGTAAAATACGGGTTCTGTAATCGTCTTGCCCCCCGGCTGGCCTAAATAACTTGGTCAAAGGAGCCTAAACCACTGACTCAAAAATATAGTTCCCCATTTGTTTTCACATTAATCGTATTTGTTGTGATTGTGATTGAGTTGTCTGAGTTATAGACCACACACACACACATATGCATGTACTGCATGGTGTGGGAAACCAGAATAATAGAGAGTAAACACAAAGAAAGAGGTAGAAGCTGTGAAAATAAGAGAGATTTGTAATTTATGTTTTATGTTCTAAATTGAGTAAACTTATGTGTTTGATCTCTGTGACTGTTTGAATGGCCACTGGTGGTTCTAAACTAAGGTTTCCACCAACATAAACATGGAGTCGTGTTGCTTAAAACATAATGGCATAGATTAGCAGCATAAATTATCCAAACCACGCTATGATACTCATGGCATCTTAAACACAAGACTTGACATCACGGTATTGTTTAATTCAGAAGAATTTTTCTCCTCGAATTTGGTAAACAATGCAGGCCTTTTCCCGATGGAAACAATGTTCCAAAGGGGGTTATCTGTCCGTGTATTTGCTGCCTTGAACTAGATTTTGTTGTACTAAGTGCATCCTTATGACTTGGGTCTACATGTAAATACTAATCTAAAGTTAAGATAAAGTATCTACCTTAATTCCGATGATTAGTCGGAAGCCGATTAGCTAGTTGAATTCCGGCGGCGTAACGACTAGTCGACCTTTGCTCGAACACTTTCTTGCTAACTTATTCAACCTTTCTAAGATCTAGGGGTGGTCGAGGGTGGTGGAGTGTGGTGGTTTAGGATGAGTTTCAAGAAGAACACTCAAGAACTCATTCAAGAACACTAGAAAGCACAAAGTGGAGAAGTTGGGAGATTTTTGGTGTGAGGAAATGAAGTAAGGTGAGTGAGCTATTTATAGAAGATTGTAATTGGGTAAGTAGCCTACCTTGTTAAGTAGTCAAATTTTCTTTCTTCTCATTAATTCAAAAAAATGCAAATTAGGTTTAGTAAAGTCAAAATTAGTAGGAAGACAAAATTGAGCACATGTCTAATTAGTTTTTTAAATAGGCTAAGGCTAGTCAAAATAGGACAACATAAGAGTTGGGAAAATTAGTAGGTCTTCCGGATGCGATGTAGTGAAATACTCGGTGTGCACGCGTTGATTTTACGGCGCGGAAAAATAAATAAAAGAAAATAAACAAACTAGATCTAGTTTCATTCAAATTATTTAAACTAAATAATAAATTATTTCATTTAGCGATATTAAAAATAACTAATCGAATTAATAAATCGAAATTTTTATCTACGAAATTTCGGGTTATTACAACCTATCCCCCTTAACAAATTTCGTCCTCGAAATTCGAATTACTCAACAGATGGGAACAATTGTGGATAGTTGGCTCTCATGGCTTCTTCCCGTTCCCAAGGTTTTTCCTCTATTTCTTGATCTTTCCATAATATTTGTACTAACTGAATGGTTCTGTTGCGGATACGCTTCTCCATGCTGTCCCGGATTTCAATTGGTTCTTCCTTAAAAGTTGCGTCCTCATTTATGTCGAGATATTCCTAATTTAACACGTGTTTTGGCAGGGCAAGATACTTCCTTAACATAAAGTCGTGAAAAACGTTATGCACTCGGTATCTGTGGCGGGAGTGCTAATCGGTAGGCCACTTGTTCAATTTTCTCCAAAATCTCAAATGGGCCGATATATCGCGGAGAAAGCTTCCCTTTCTTCCCGAATTTAATTACTCCTCTTTGGGGCCGAATTTTAGAAACACGTGGTCTCCCTCTTTGAACGACAAGGGTCTGTTTCTTCGATCCGCATAACTCTTCTGTCGGCTCTGCGCAGTAAGCAGTCTCTGTTGGATAGGCTTAATCTTCTCGGTCGTGTCTCTAACCATTTCAGGTTCTAGTAATCCTATCTCTCCGGCGTCAGTCCAACAAACTTGTGATCGACAAGGGTGGCCGTAAGGTTCCTTCTTTCTTCTTCACGAACAGTGCAGGTGCTCCTCATGGTGAAGTACTCGGTTTGATGTATCATTTCTCTGACGACTCTTGTAGTTGGGTCTTCAATTCCTTCAGTTCTGTCGGCGCTATATGGTATTAGGGCGGTTCCAGGTTAAAGCTTGATGGTAAAATTGATCTATCTTTGTGGCGGTTAATCTAGGTAGATTGTCATGAAACATGTCAGCATAGTCACAGACGATGTGTGGCAGTCCTAACTCTTCTCGGTCAGATTCTTCCAACTGGAGACTAGCTAGCCATCCGAACAGTTGGTTCTGCCATTACGAGCGTCGAGTCGCCGAATTCACAACCTGTCTATCCCCCTTAAAACGAAAGCATGTCCCATCAGGGTGAAAGCTGTTACTATCTTTTGATGGCAATCAACGACAGCTCGATGAGTTGACAGCCAATCCATCTCCATAATTAAGCCGAAGTCAACCATCTCGATCACGCGTAAATTGCAAGTTAGTCGAATATTACTTACTTCTAACTCGCAGCCTCTACAGATTAGATTAACTGGTAAACTAGCGCTTAAAGGTGATGCTATTGTCATCTGGTTCTCTAGGGGTTCAGTGTCTAATCCTAGCGTAGATACGCATGCAGCTGCTATAAACGAACACGATGCTCCAATGTCAAATAAAGCTTGTACGCAGGTACTGAATAGCAGTAGCGTACCTTGAATCACAGAAGGTTCCTGCTCCTGGATGTGATCCTCAGCATGCAGAGCATACAAGCGTCCTGTCCCGTTCTGAGGTGCCTTGACCTGCTGCTTTCCATTCCAGTTATTCTGATGTGCTGGCTTAGCGTTCTGTTGCATAGGCTGTTTGCCATAGTTCTGAGGCGGCTGCGGCTGCTGCTGATTCCCATAGGTGAAACCGTCCTTCCTCGGATGAGGACAGTTGCGACTGTAGTGTCCATAGCCCGCACAGTTGTAACACTTGACTAGTTGGTTGTTAGAATTTTGTGGCGGCGGTCCTTGCCTGACTTCATTCCCCCTCCAAGGCTGGGGGTTAACTTGGTTAGGTCTGGCTGGGTAGGGCCCACGATCGTTGTCGTTCTGCACAGTCCTGATAGGTCCTCCTGAGCCACTTCCTTGACGCCTAGTCCTAAAATCTGCTTCTTCTCTCTCCATCCTTAGGGCACATTTCACTGCCTCAGCATAGGTAGTATAGCCCATTCCCATCACTATCTTGCGAGTCGAGCCAAGTCCCCATTCAAACTTCCGGACCTTGTCCTCCTCAGTAGGGATAGTAGCACGACCATAGCGGTACAGCTCCTCAAATTTAGCGACGTACTGCGTCACCGTCATTGAACCTTGCTGTAGGTTCTGAAATTCCTGGATCTTTGCCTGCTTTACTGGAGCAGGAAAGTACTTGTCCAAGAAGATATTCTCAAACTCCTCGAAAGTCATGGTCTCAATGTTATAAGTGACCTCAATCATCTCCCACCAGTGTCGGGCTTCTCCTTGGAGTTGGTAGGCAGTGAGAGCTACGCGGTGGTTATCCTGGTTGATTCCTAGAGTGCTGAGAATCACCTTGATCTCCTTCAGCCAAGCCTCGGCTAGGGTAGGGTTAGGTTCACCGTGAAAGACAGGTGGTCGTCTCTTGCAGAACTCGTTCATCGCTTGAGTACGGGTCATGGGTCCAGGTGGGTTGTTAGGTGGGGGTCGGTTTGCGTTGAGCGCAGCAATGAAGGCTTGCATGAGTTGTGCGAGGTCAGGGTTACCGTTGGTTCTGTTGGACGAGTCCTCACCATTGTTACGTGTAATCGCCATTCTAGAGTTGAAAATTTGTAGGGAATTTAGTCTAGAATACCCTTTTTGAAAATAATAGCACAACACTACGGCTAAAATCTAAATTCGGAAAGGATTTACTGCTGCTAAACGTTATCTTTGAGCACATATTTATACTGAAACTGACATGTGAGCAGGACACATGTCACAAACAGTCAAATCCTAAGTGTTCTCACATTTCGCTTCCCTACGCTTGGTAATGGCTCATATATGCCTATAACTACACCGTTAGCAAATAGGATATTTTTTTTTAGAGTAGCAAAAGTACAAAGTACGGACATCTATTCAGGTTACGCTCTCGAAAAGTGATCTACCCATTCTACCCAAGGCCAAGTGTTGGAACCTAGGGCTCTGATACCACTTGTAACGCCCCGCATTTTTGGGATACGTTATGGATTATTATTACAATTTAAAGTCGGTCTTAAACAGTAATAATAATAACCAAAAATACATATAGATGATCTATCCTTCACAGATTACAAAAAGGTAGACTGGGTGGGTTCTACGGCTCCGCAAATCTCTCCGCCTGGTGGATCTCCATCTCGGCAGCTCCTCCGGCTCCGTGTTCTCCGTAGAGGTCCTCCTGTTCATTATGATAATCTAGCATAATAGCCAGAGTTGCGAAGCAACATCGTGGTATTATGCCAGGGCGAACCGTGAGCGAGGACGCTCAATAGATACCCTACCTTAATCTTAAACTAGCAATTCTAGAACAATATTGTAGGTGGCAGGTAAATAGTTGAAAAATCATTTATCAAAACAGTAAGTTCATGCGTGTCAATGCATCAGTATCACATCCAAATCAGAGTGCAGCTTTAATAAAATCAGTATCTCGTTTCTTTTAAGAAAAATCAGAGTATAGTATCAGTATCTCGTTTCTTTTAATAAAAATCAGAGTACAGTATCAGTATCTCGTATCACTTTCTCATAACAGCATTCTTCTTCAAATTTCAACCATGTCAACATCTCACATCTCTCGAAAGTTATTGGCCCGTTCTACAACCCCTTTCTAACGGTCACCAACCTTTCCGTTCGAAGGGTCGGCTACCCATAAACTGACTCCTGCAGTATGAGGTCCGCTAACTCCGCGTCACACACGACATAGTCCCGGTTTTCTTATATCACCGAACTTAACAGCCTGTTTATAAGATCCGTTTACTATGTGTTGTACTGAGTAAGTTCTGACCGTCAAATTCACCCGCGGAATTTGAGGAGAAACTTCAAACAGCACTACCGTATAGTTCCATTGAGCTTTGACCACCAGTTCACACCGGGGAACTGAGGCGGGACTCCAATGGCAGTATTGTTTATAGTATAGTTCCATTGAGCTTTGACCACCAGTTCACACCGGGGAACTGAGGCGGGACTCCAATGGCAGTATTGTTTATAGTATAGTTCCATTGAGCTTTGACCACCAGTTCACACCGGGGAACTGAGGCGGGACTCTAATGGCAGTATTTTATTTACAACAGTATTTTCATTCTCATCTCTATTTCTTCTTGTAAAAACAATCGATCATTTTCTTGAAAAACGTGTCGTGTCGTACCGTCTCGGAAAACATGCACATGCCATATTACATAAAAATCTTCCGTTTAGAAATCGTTTCAAGATAAACTTTTCGTTTAAAGATATTTCATGATAACCGTGTTACTTTAGGTACAAAATCTCGTTGGTGACTTTCTTTAGACAAATGAGATAACCAGGAGAGTCCCAGGCTGGATGGCCGCACGAATGCAGTTACTGACACCATTCCTTTCTTAGACAGCGCTAGGCATATCCTTTTTGACAGACCCTCAAGGGTGTTAGCCTTGGGTTAATCTCAACAGTCCAAGTACAGTCAAAACATTTTGAAGTTGCTTTAAGAAAAGTTTAGTCGGCTATTTTCCAAAAATCAATTGGGCAGCATAACGGCGTAAATTTGAAAAGTCGATTTTCATTCAGGCATTATAACTGGATATTTTAGATTTTCAAAAGTCCATCGGGCATTATAACTGGGTAATTTAGTTTTTCAAAAGTCCATCGAACATTATAACGGTGCATTTTGATAAGTCAATTTCAAATCGTGCATAGTAACGATTAGGTGTGTTTTTCAAAGTCTAATTGTTCATAAAATCACTAATCACCAACATAATCACGTTTAATCATAATTAGGCATGTTTAAGCAAAATAATAACCTCCTTAATATGAACTAGTAAATACTAATCTAAAGTTAAGATAAAGTATCTACCTTAATTCCGATGATTAGTCGGAAGCCGATTAGCTAGTTGAATTCCGGCGGCGTAACGACTAGTCGACCTTTGCTCGAACACTTTCTTGCTAACTTATTCAACCTTTCTAAGATCTAGGGGTGGTCGAGGGTGGTGGAGTGTGGTGGTTTAGGATGAGTTTCAAGAAGAACACTCAAGAACTCATTCAAGAACACTAGAAAGCACAAAGTGGAGAAGTTGGGAGATTTTTGGTGTGAGGAAATGAAGTAAGGTGAGTGAGCTATTTATAGAAGATTGTAATTGGGTAAGTAGCCTACCTTGTTAAGTAGTCAAATTTTCTTTCTTCTCATTAATTCAAAAAAATGCAAATTAGGTTTAGTAAAGTCAAAATTAGTAGGAAGACAAAATTGAGCACATGTCTAATTAGTTTTTTAAATAGGCTAAGGCTAGTCAAAATAGGACAACATAAGAGTTGGGAAAATTAGTAGGTCTTCCGGATGCGATGTAGTGAAATACTCGGTGTGCACGCGTTGATTTTACGGCGCGGAAAAATAAATAAAAGAAAATAAACAAACTAGATCTAGTTTCATTCAAATTATTTAAACTAAATAATAAATTATTTCATTTAGCGATATTAAAAATAACTAATCGAATTAATAAATCGAAATTTTTATCTACGAAATTTCGGGTTATTACAACCTATCCCCCTTAACAAATTTCGTCCTCGAAATTCGAATTACTCAACAGATGGGAACAATTGTGGATAGTTGGCTCTCATGGCTTCTTCCCGTTCCCAAGGTTTTTCCTCTATTTCTTGATCTTTCCATAATATTTGTACTAACTGAATGGTTCTGTTGCGGATACGCTTCTCCATGCTGTCCCGGATTTCAATTGGTTCTTCCTTAAAAGTTGCGTCCTCATTTATGTCGAGATATTCCTAATTTAACACGTGTTTTGGCAGGGCAAGATACTTCCTTAACATAAAGTCGTGAAAAACGTTATGCACTCGGTATCTGTGGCGGGAGTGCTAATCGGTAGGCCACTTGTTCAATTTTCTCCAAAATCTCAAATGGGCCGATATATCGCGGAGAAAGCTTCCCTTTCTTCCCGAATTTAATTACTCCTCTTTGGGGCCGAATTTTAGAAACACGTGGTCTCCCTCTTTGAACGACAAGGGTCTGTTTCTTCGATCCGCATAACTCTTCTGTCGGCTCTGCGCAGTAAGCAGTCTCTGTTGGATAGGCTTAATCTTCTCGGTCGTGTCTCTAACCATTTCAGGTTCTAGTAATCCTATCTCTCCGGCGTCAGTCCAACAAACTTGTGATCGACAAGGGTGGCCGTAAGGTTCCTTCTTTCTTCTTCACGAACAGTGCAGGTGCTCCTCATGGTGAAGTACTCGGTTTGATGTATCATTTCTCTGACGACTCTTGTAGTTGGGTCTTCAATTCCTTCAGTTCTGTCGGCGCTATATGGTATTAGGGCGGTTCCAGGTTAAAGCTTGATGGTAAAATTGATCTATCTTTGTGGCGGTTAATCTAGGTAGATTGTCATGAAACACGTCAGCATAGTCACAGACGATGTGTGGCAGTCCTAACTCTTCTCGGTCAGATTCTTCCAACTGGAGACTAGCTAGCCATCCGAACAGTTGGTTCTGCCATTACGAGCGTCGAGTCGCCGAATTCACAACCTGTCTATCCCCCTTAAAACGAAAGCATGTCCCATCAGGGTGAAAGCTGTTACTATCTTTTGATGGCAATCAACGACAGCTCGATGAGTTGACAGCCAATCCATCTCCATAATTAAGCCGAAGTCAACCATCTCGATCACGCGTAAATTGCAAGTTAGTCGAATATTACTTACTTCTAACTCGCAGCCTCTACAGATTAGATTAACTGGTAAACTAGCGCTTAAAGGTGATGCTATTGTCATCTGGTTCTCTAGGGGTTCAGTGTCTAATCCTAGCGTAGATACGCATGCAGCTGCTATAAACGAACACGATGCTCCAATGTCAAATAAAGCTTGTACGCAGGTACTGAATAGCAGTAGCGTACCTTGAATCACAGAAGGTTCCTGCTCCTGGATGTGATCCTCAGCATGCAGAGCATACAAGCGTCCTGTCCCGTTCTGAGGTGCCTTGACCTGCTGCTTTCCATTCCAGTTATTCTGATGTGCTGGCTTAGCGTTCTGTTGCATAGGCTGTTTGCCATAGTTCTGAGGCGGCTGCGGCTGCTGCTGATTCCCATAGGTGAAACCGTCCTTCCTCGGATGAGGACAGTTGCGACTGTAGTGTCCATAGCCCGCACAGTTGTAACACTTGACTAGTTGGTTGTTAGAATTTTGTGGCGGCGGTCCTTGCCTGACTTCATTCCCCCTCCAAGGCTGGGGGTTAACTTGGTTAGGTCTGGCTGGGTAGGGCCCACGATCGTTGTCGTTCTGCACAGTCCTGATAGGTCCTCCTGAGCCACTTCCTTGACGCCTAGTCCTAAAATCTGCTTCTTCTCTCTCCATCCTTAGGGCACATTTCACTGCCTCAGCATAGGTAGTATAGCCCATTCCCATCACTATCTTGCGAGTCGAGCCAAGTCCCCATTCAAACTTCCGGACCTTGTCCTCCTCAGTAGGGATAGTAGCACGACCATAGCGGTACAGCTCCTCAAATTTAGCGACGTACTGCGTCACCGTCATTGAACCTTGCTGTAGGTTCTGAAATTCCTGGATCTTTGCCTGCTTTACTGGAGCAGGAAAGTACTTGTCCAAGAAGATATTCTCAAACTCCTCGAAAGTCATGGTCTCAATGTTATAAGTGACCTCAATCATCTCCCACCAGTGTCGGGCTTCTCCTTGGAGTTGGTAGGCAGTGAGAGCTACGCGGTGGTTATCCTGGTTGATTCCTAGAGTGCTGAGAATCACCTTGATCTCCTTCAGCCAAGCCTCGGCTAGGGTAGGGTTAGGTTCACCGTGAAAGACAGGTGGTCGTCTCTTGCAGAACTCGTTCATCGCTTGAGTACGGGTCATGGGTCCAGGTGGGTTGTTAGGTGGGGGTCGGTTTGCGTTGAGCGCAGCAATGAAGGCTTGCATGAGTTGTGCGAGGTCAGGGTTACCGTTGGTTCTGTTGGACGAGTCCTCACCATTGTTACGTGTAATCGCCATTCTAGAGTTGAAAATTTGTAGGGAATTTAGTCTAGAATACCCTTTTTGAAAATAATAGCACAACACTACGGCTAAAATCTAAATTCGGAAAGGATTTACTGCTGCTAAACGTTATCTTTGAGCACATATTTATACTGAAACTGACATGTGAGCAGGACACATGTCACAAACAGTCAAATCCTAAGTGTTCTCACATTTCGCTTCCCTACGCTTGGTAATGGCTCATATATGCCTATAACTACACCGTTAGCAAATAGGATATTTTTTTTTAGAGTAGCAAAAGTACAAAGTACGGACATCTATTCAGGTTACGCTCTCGAAAAGTGATCTACCCATTCTACCCAAGGCCAAGTGTTGGAACCTAGGGCTCTGATACCACTTGTAACGCCCCGCATTTTTGGGATACGTTATGGATTATTATTACAATTTAAAGTCGGTCTTAAACAGTAATAATAATAACCAAAAATACATATAGATGATCTATCCTTCACAGATTACAAAAAGGTAGACTGGGTGGGTTCTACGGCTCCGCAAATCTCTCCGCCTGGTGGATCTCCATCTCGGCAGCTCCTCCGGCTCCGTGTTCTCCGTAGAGGTCCTCCTGTTCATTATGATAATCTAGCATAATAGCCAGAGTTGCGAAGCAACATCGTGGTATTATGCCAGGGCGAACCGTGAGCGAGGACGCTCAATAGATACCCTACCTTAATCTTAAACTAGCAATTCTAGAACAATATTGTAGGTGGCAGGTAAATAGTTGAAAAATCATTTATCAAAACAGTAAGTTCATGCGTGTCAATGCATCAGTATCACATCCAAATCAGAGTGCAGCTTTAATAAAATCAGTATCTCGTTTCTTTTAAGAAAAATCAGAGTATAGTATCAGTATCTCGTTTCTTTTAATAAAAATCAGAGTACAGTATCAGTATCTCGTATCACTTTCTCATAACAGCATTCTTCTTCAAATTTCAACCATGTCAACATCTCACATCTCTCGAAAGTTATTGGCCCGTTCTACAACCCCTTTCTAACGGTCACCAACCTTTCCGTTCGAAGGGTCGGCTACCCATAAACTGACTCCTGCAGTATGAGGTCCGCTAACTCCGCGTCACACACGACATAGTCCCGGTTTTCTTATATCACCGAACTTAACAGCCTGTTTATAAGATCCGTTTACTATGTGTTGTACTGAGTAAGTTCTGACCGTCAAATTCACCCGCGGAATTTGAGGAGAAACTTCAAACAGCACTACCGTATAGTTCCATTGAGCTTTGACCACCAGTTCACACCGGGGAACTGAGGCGGGACTCCAATGGCAGTATTGTTTATAGTATAGTTCCATTGAGCTTTGACCACCAGTTCACACCGGGGAACTGAGGCGGGACTCCAATGGCAGTATTGTTTATAGTATAGTTCCATTGAGCTTTGACCACCAGTTCACACCGGGGAACTGAGGCGGGACTCTAATGGCAGTATTTTATTTACAACAGTATTTTCATTCTCATCTCTATTTCTTCTTGTAAAAACAATCGATCATTTTCTTGAAAAACGTGTCGTGTCGTACCGTCTCGGAAAACATGCACATGCCATATTACATAAAAATCTTCCGTTTAGAAATCGTTTCAAGATAAACTTTTCGTTTAAAGATATTTCATGATAACCGTGTTACTTTAGGTACAAAATCTCGTTGGTGACTTTCTTTAGACAAATTAGATAACCAGGAGAGTCCCAGGCTGGATGGCCGCACGAATGCAGTTACTGACACCATTCCTTTCTTAGACAGCGCTAGGCATATCCTTTTTGACAGACCCTCAAGGGTGTTAGCCTTGGGTTAATCTCAACAGTCCAAGTACAGTCAAAACATTTTGAAGTTGCTTTAAGAAAAGTTTAGTCGGCTATTTTCCAAAAATCAATTGGGCAGCATAACGGCGTAAATTTGAAAAGTCGATTTTCATTCAGGCATTATAACTGGATATTTTAGGTTTTCAAAAGTCCATCGGGCATTATAACTGGGTAATTTAGTTTTTCAAAAGTCCATCGAACATTATAACGGTGCATTTTGATAAGTCAATTTCAAATCGTGCATAGTAACGATTAGGTGTGTTTTTCAAAGTCTAATTGTTCATAAAATCACTAATCACCAACATAATCACGTTTAATCATAATTAGGCATGTTTAAGCAAAATAATAACCTCCTTAATATGAACTAGTAAATACTAATCTAAAGTTAAGATAAAGTATCTACCTTAATTCCGATGATTAGTCGGAAGCCGATTAGCTAGTTGAATTCCGGCGGCGTAACGACTAGTCGACCTTTGCTCGAACACTTTCTTGCTAACTTATTCAACCTTTCTAAGATCTAGGGGTGGTCGAGGGTGGTGGAGTGTGGTGGTTTAGGATGAGTTTCAAGAAGAACACTCAAGAACTCATTCAAGAACACTAGAAAGCACAAAGTGGAGAAGTTGGGAGATTTTTGGTGTGAGGAAATGAAGTAAGGTGAGTGAGCTATTTATAGAAGATTGTAATTGGGTAAGTAGCCTACCTTGTTAAGTAGTCAAATTTTCTTTCTTCTCATTAATTCAAAAAAATGCAAATTAGGTTTAGTAAAGTCAAAATTAGTAGGAAGACAAAATTGAGCACATGTCTAATTAGTTTTTTAAATAGGCTAAGGCTAGTCAAAATAGGACAACATAAGAGTTGGGAAAATTAGTAGGTCTTCCGGATGCGATGTAGTGAAATACTCGGTGTGCACGCGTTGATTTTACGGCGCGGAAAAATAAATAAAAGAAAATAAACAAACTAGATCTAGTTTCATTCAAATTATTTAAACTAAATAATAAATTATTTCATTTAGCGATATTAAAAATAACTAATCGAATTAATAAATCGAAATTTTTATCTACGAAATTTCGGGTTATTACACTACAAATAATGAATGACCTATTGCCATGGGAGCCCTTGCTTTTGCCAAAACTTCTGATGTCCTTTGCAAGTGATTGGAAAATCTTGACTTGGAGACAGTTTTGTAACACCCTCAAAACAGTCAGGCAGAAGCCAGGCTGCCCCGACAGGAGGATGCAAAATTCTTCCTCAATGAGGCACACACACTTTTAGAGAAGCTTATTTGCAAAAGGTTATCCACCGGCAAAAAGGATCCCTTAAAGAAAGAAGGTCGTGACGATAATGTTGCCTATATATCCACTGATAACTAAAAGAGAGAAACGATGTAATTTCCTAATACAGACCCCAAGACTGAAAGAATTCAAAGTAGATGATCCAACCCCAAAGTTAATGTTTGGCCAAGACATAAGCTCCACCCCAAGGGATTAGTCAAGTGGTAAGTTGGCTGTGCTAAGCGCATAAGTTTGACACCAATGATCCATTTGATCCCCTTGAGGCCACCCAAGCACAACGACGGGTAATTACCTGGACTAGTTGGGGCAAAAACGCTGAAGCCTTAGATACCCTAGTCACCGAAAACAAACATGACCAGCACAATGAAACTAGGAAACATGAATACCAATATGTATACGATACAGATATGGCAACATTAGTAACTAAAAGGAATTGAATACAGGTATGGTCAAGATATGTTTAGAATAAAAAAAAAATTAAATAAATAAAGAAAGAAAAGTTGACACTGTAGCTGTACAAATAAATAATCGCAAAAATGAAGAGAAACTGTGGTAAATCTCTAAAGCAAAATACTTGTATTTGGAAAATAGGCAATAATTAGAAACCTTACCCTGTTTATTTAAATGGAGGTCATCTGCATACTTTTATATTCAATATGATCTTAAGTTTATTCATATCAATACTAGCAAATAGTCTACATTTCTTCATATGCTTCTACATTTTGCACTCAACTCTTACATGTGAATATGTTATGTACAAGTTTATAAGAGGGAGCGGTACGCTAGCTGTAATTTCCTACTCCATCCCCAACACTATAAGAATAAATTATTCAACCCCATTTCTCCTCTTGTAAAAACTAACACACAAGCCACTATCACATCACCAACAACCATCAAGTCATAGATTGGTGGGACGTTGTCAGTTGCTTCTAGAGTTTTTATTTTTATAGTGCCCTAAGTCAGGGGTGGACCTATTAATGGGCAGGGGGGGTCACCTGACCCCGCTGGATTAAAATTTCCCACATATATGTACACATATTTTTGAATATTTGGGTAATTTTGCCCCAAGACTATACTCTATTCACTAGATCTTGCCCCCAAAAAACAAGAAATATTTACAACCTTGCCCAAATAGTTCATGAATCTCCCGTGATCGTTTCCTTTTTTTGTGGTTCCACTATTTTTTCACGCAATCTCCCTCACATGTGAATAAGCGGAGCATAGTAATACATCATATAATTTTCTTTTTTGTGCTCTCTCACTCTCTCTCTTCTGCGAGTAATATGAAATACCATTTTTTGCGTGTATGTATTGAATAGATCTCTTTTACTTTAGTATTCTAATGTACTTCATCCATCCCATTTTGATAGTCGCATATAGAAAGACAAATAAATTTCAGATAAAAAAATAAAGTACTTCCATTCATAATTTTTAAATTTTTTTCTCACCAAATTAAAGAACTAGTTAATCGAGATCTTTAATTTGGTATGAAAAAACTAGAAAAATCATGCTTGAAAATACTTTAATTTTTTATCCAAAATTGAAACTACTTTAGTAGGGGACTATCGAAATGGGACGAAAGGAAGTTCATATTCTCGACCCTACTGATGATATCCTGCGTCCGCCCCTGGCCCAGTGACACATATTCCTGGATACGCGACTGTACAGAGGGAGGGGTACCCTAGCTGTAATTTCCTACTCCATCCCCAACACTATAAGAATAAATGATTCAACCCCAGCAGTGAATGATTGTCAAATGATCCATGCGCAGAACAATTAAAAATAGATGTTGGAAATAAAAATGACATAAGCACAAAATATACAGTACTTCAACAGCAGGAACTAAAGATGGGTAAGGAAGGAGTACTGACTGAGGCTGCGAACGGTGGCTTTGACAGTGTAACCGCGGTCGAGAAGGAGCTTCACTATCCATGACGCTATGTAACCCGACGCCCCTGTCACGCACACTACCTTCCCTGCTCCGCTCATCTCTCTCTCTCTCTCTCCAGCGCACACCCGCACAATGTGGTGCCTAATTTGGACAAAACTGCATTTGTGGTAAGCAATAACGACAACAATGCCAGTACTGCGTTTATCCATACCCGGAAAAACTACCACAAAACTATGGGTACCGTACACCAGGTGCACTCCATATGCACACTGTACACCACACAAACCATGGAACCTGTTTAATTTGTTTAAAATATTTTAAAAATATTTCTATAAAAAAATTAGCTCGAATATTAGTACAGACTTGATCAATTCTTTGCTTAATTTCTTGTCAAAAAATTGGGTGAAGAATCGATCAGTCTCTTACCGATATCCGACTGAGTTGTTTTTTTTTTTTGATCGGCAAGAAAGTTTTATTATTGAAATCTTGACAAAGGATACATCAAGATGGGAGAGAGAAGAGAGACTCCAACCAAGGAATGGAGGAATAAAAACACCTAATAGGACAAGCCCAACTCACCCAAGGGGCCAAGCCCACAACACCTAAGGCCTGGGCCCAAACATGCCACACCAAATAAAACAATAACGCTCAAAACCCAAACAAGCCCACACCATACAACACCAAACGGCCCAATCCTTAACAGGCCCACCTTTAGAAATTCCAAAAACCTAACCCTAACATTCTATCATCTTCCTGCTTCAACAGCCGCTCCAACCATCCACCGGCTACCGCAACCCACGTCAGACGCCGGAAAAACATCCCTTGAAAGCAAACAGCCGCCTTCTGCTGCGACAAAACAACCTCCACAATAGCCCCCTGAAAGCCCCCTCATGGCCATCGCCCAAGAAAAAACAACCAACCTCAACCCCCAAGCACCAAAACAACCCCAAAGCTACTACCTATTCCGATAAGAAGAGAGACATGAAGAAGGAACCTCATCGAGAGCCACCCGACTGAGTTGTTTCGGGAAAGGCTATGATAAAACCCTCTATTTGGGTGTGTATTATTTGCACCCCTAGATATGTTATGAGTCGATTACCTCTCATGATTAAAAAGTTATGATTTTTATAAAAAAAAATATTATGAATCATAGAGAAAAAGTTATAAATAATATTTCTGAAAAGTTACGAAATGCTAAAAAATATTACGATTGGCAATGAAGTGACACAATATGGAGTATACAATAGGTGCATATGATACACACCTTTAATAGGTTTGTATTGTAGCCAGTCTGTTTTAAACAGAGATACTTAGAGCATGTGCATCAGTGTAGTGTAAAATAAAGTAAAATAGAGAGACAAAAAATTAATTTTTATTTTACTTAGAAATCTTTCCCAGCAGCTTTATGTATTTTTCTGCCTTTCTCGAAAATATTGCTTTTATTATTTCTCCCATGCCGGCTAGAAACGAAAGAGACCAACAGAAGAGGAGGAGAGAGAGGAGAGAAACAATAAAAAAAATGGATGAGAGAGAAAAAAAAGGATAGTAGAATAGTACTTGGAGGTGAATAGTTCCACGGAATTAATAAGCAATGTGGTGTAAAATAAGGTACAATAGAGAGACAAAAAATGGATTTTTTTATTTTTATCTAAGAATCTTTCCCTAGCAGCCTTGTGCAATTTTCTACCTTCCTCTAAAATATTGTTTTGTTTTTTATTATTTCTCCCATGCCGCCCAGAAACGAAAGAGACTAAGGGAAGGGAATGAGAGAGAGAGGAGAGAAACAATAAAAAATGGATGAGAGGAGAATAATATTTGGAGGTGAATAGTTCCACGGTATTAATAGCGTGGTACTGCAGCAAAGGTTGTGCTGCGAAAAGATATAGAGAGACTGTTGCGGGGTGATTCTTTCATTTTGGTAGTCAAAATGGACGATGCCCTTATAGAGAAACTGCTGCTCTTGCTCTTAAAAATATTTTTTGAATAAATTGAACAGCTCCGATCATTTGTGTGGAAGCCCAAAATAAATTCCACATGACGCGATCTGCATTAAAAAATTATTTGCACCACATGCTATCTGTATTTCTAGAAAAATTATTCAGTACCCTGGGCACCATGCCCTAGACTGGTTTTTCACCAGTGGTTCCGCCAGGAATTTTGGGGGAATCTAGCCCTCCTTGAGGGGGCTCCAAATCTCCTGCACCAAATGTCTGTACTCTTAGGACACATTTTTAGATTAGGTCTAGAGTACTCCAAATTCTTGGGCCAGCCTTGACTATAGTACTGGCATATGAAAATAGGAACTAGTAAAGAAGCATTGCTTAGTGTGAAAAATAAAGATATACTAACTATTTAGATCTTATTGCGGAAATTAAAAGAATAGTAATACCACCATTATAAAAGATAATCGGTTTTCTCTTGTCGTGACAAACTAATAATTCAAAAAAAAAAAAAAAATTGACGCAAAACTAACAAATGCGAAAAAATTTAAATAAGGACAAAAAAATAATTGCCAAAACACCCTATACTCCTATATAGCATGACTCTTCTCCAAGATACCTCTAATCTGTTATATCAAAAATACCAATTACCACTTGAAAAAAGATACTTATCCTTTATTTTCAAGAAAGATTACAACCAATGATGATCAGATCAGGGAGGGAGAATGGCAAGAGATAGTACGTGGTTTAAAGGCCTATTCGTCGTTCTTTTAAAAGTCCAGCTTCTTGACCTCTGCCAAATCCTGAGGCAAGCGATAATAGCTGCATACCATATGTACCAGATCGCGACATAAGATGTCTCGCAATTGTACCGTGAGTATGGTTGCTGGGTTGTCGGTGGGAATAGGCGGAGGAGGAGAAGCATGGCCGAGCGAGTTCAGATACAACAACAAAAGAAAATGAACAAGTAATGGCCACAACACCAATCAGAAAAAAGGCATAACAAAAAATCAACAACAAAAAAATTCCTAAGACCTACTAGAGGTAAGCAAAGCTCTTTAAACATTACCAAGGCTTCCGAGTTAGCAAAAAAATGTTCCCCACGATCAGTCCACATGATATTGTTCACTCTGAAAGCAACAAGCAATAGCACCCATCCAAGTCTCATTCCTCCACGCCCAGTCTACTACAACCTTCTGAACTATTATATCCGAGCTGCCTTGACCACAACCTTCTGAACTACCATATCTGAGTTGCCTTGACCATATTCCTGCATCACAATTCTTCCATCTGTTGAACCAAACCTCCAGACTGCCCACCAACATCGCCAAATCCTAACATATGCTGCTCTTGTAAAGACTTCAACATTCGATGAGGAAGATAAGCATTCTTCACAACCTACAGAAGAGCCTCCTGAAAGTCGCAAAACAAAAACTGATTCACCAACACCAAATAGTCCACAAAATAGAATTGCAGAATGGCCAACATATCCAGGCATCATTCAACCACCCGCTAACTATCCGCAAACACCATCTGTTTTCCCATCAAAAAATCAAAGCCCAAGTTAGAAGCATGTCATAACCTACGAGCACCCTCACACTCGAAAAACAAATGCTCAATAGTCTCCTCTTGAAGACCATATACCAGGCAAATCAAATCGCTATACAAACTCCTAAATAAGTAAATCTTGACTTGACTGGCAAAATCTTATCAATTGACTCCTATAAAAATAAAGCAAATTTAGGAGGCAAATTCGAACTCCAAATCTTCTTCCAAATATGACCTCTACTATCATCCTCAAACTCACCAAAAAGATTAGCAACAGCCATAAAATAGGCCGACTTAACTGAGAACGTCATGAGTATGAAACTTACTTCTCAGAATGTGAATGGCCAAAATCTTAGGCACCAACTCACTTGGAAACAAAAGCTCTCCTCCACGAGAAAGCACTCCAATCAATCATATCTCTAACCTTAAAACTATTAACACCCCTAGGACAACCAGAAGCCAAATATGGGTTCTTAGCTTGCGGAATCCATTGATGTCCGAAATCATTAATAATCTCCTCATCTCCTAATCTTCAAGCCAAACCTTTGCACAAAAGCTCTCTACCGCAAAGGATACTCCTCCAACCCCACAAGCAACCTGACTCGGCCTTTGATGTAGAAGCATTAGTCGATTTATGCAGGAGTATATTTTGCAGCCATTGTGGGTAACTTAAGAGTCTATGTAGTTTCTAAGTGTCTTCTTAATTCCTAGTCATTAACGTGTCTTTTAAGTTTCTAGTCAATGTCTTTTGGTTTCTGGTCTAAGCATTTATTATGTGTCTTATTTTCTAGTAAGTTGTGTCTTTGATTTTAATAGTGGCCTAGGTATTTGAAAGGTTTGTGTTGGAAATTATTTAGCATTTACTATTAGTCTTGAAGAGTCATTTTGTAATGCCTATTTATAGGTGATCAAATGAAATGAAAGCTAGAGAGTTTAAGTTTATGAAAATATTGTGCAAGTGCGTCTTGCTTGGAGTGAGTGATTCCTCCTACAATCAAGCGAGTGGCTGGGTCGCGTCGAGTGACTTCCGCAATTAGTAGCGTTGAGTGGCATCCGCTACCCCCAGTCGAGGGGCATCCCGGGACTATCCCAACCCTTGCGGGCTCCGGCCTGCATCAAATTGGTATCAAAGCAGTGATCCTGTCTTGCTGAGTTTTAGTTCTTTCGCACATCGAGATGTTGTGTTTGAATGAAAGACCAAGGAAAGATCATGTGTTGGAGATTTTCTTCGATGAAGATTCAACTTTTCAACAGCAAGAAGTGGATTGGACTTTACCTCCAATCTATGATAACTATACTGAGGATGGATTGTTAATCACCAATGAGAATCAAAATTTTGCTGCTATGGTTTCCCAATATTTCGTGCCAGGTAAAGCTTCAAGTATGGAGTTCGTCCTTCCTCATGACCTATCAACTAGTTGTTCATCTAAAAAGTTCAATTTGAAGACTTTTACCCGAGAATTAGAATGCTCAAAGGGAAAATGGCAATCATGGATCAAACTCAATTTTTGTTGCAAGACAAAAGTTGGAGGAATCATCCCACATCTCAAAATTCGAGGACAAATTTTCTCTAACCAGGGGAGTATGATGCAGGAGCATTCGTCGATTTATGCAGAAATATATTGATAAGCCCCCGATAGTGTAAATAAAGGGGCTTATCTACCTCATTTTTGTCACACACATGCGCATAACATGTTTTATTTGATTGATATTGCGTGTAGGTTGTGTTTTTGTCGTTCACAGGTTTTTCGGAAGAATAAAGCATCTCTTTGGTGCCATGGCTCGAACACGAGTCAAGCCATGACCCAAGGTCTAAGGACATGTGGCACACCGCTATGGTGTCGAGAAATTCACGAGAAAAGTCATGGAAGAAGGCCAAGTACGCCCGAGCAAAGGCCCAAGTCAAGTTGAGAACGAAAGGGCGAAGATCATATTTTGAGCAACTCTTATCGATAGGAGAATTGGCCCTATCGATAGGACAGGGATCAGTCTGGCAATTTTTGTGAAGCAGTGAAGTCCTATCGATAGGATAATTAGTCCCATCGATAGGAGAAGGATCAGATTGACCATCCGTGCGTAAAGGAGTTCTCCTATCGATAGGAGAACTAGTCCCATCAATAGGATTGGGTTTTTCAGTCAATTTTTGTACCTGACCAAGTTAAGACTTGGGGGCTTTTTGGACATTTCAATTGTAACTTTGGAACTATAAAAGGCTCCAAACTTCAGAAAATTAGGGCATCTTACATTTTCACCTTCTCTCTCTACCTCCCTTCTTCTTCCCCACCCATTTTCTCTACCTTCTCTCTAGAAATTAGGCTTCAATCTTCAAGAACTAAGGCTACGGCCTTCCTTAATGTTGTAAGCCTTCATTAATGTTGTAAGCACTTCTCCAATCTTTATAAATCCGTAGCTTATTTTCATTTTCATTATGTTTCACGTTTTCATGCCATTTTCACTTAGTATTTCCATCTCTTTTTTTATTATGTGTGAGTAGTGTAGCAAGACTAGGTCATGAGTGTCACACCCCAAATCCGGGAGCATGACCGGCCGTGAACCAGGAAATAATTCTTAGAACACGAAGCCTATTCAAATAATAATAATAATAATAATAATAATAATAATAATAATAATAATAATAATAATAATAATAATAATAATAATTTTTCAGAACCCAAATAAATCAAACTGAATCCTGAATTATAAAATTAAATTGGAAACCAAAACCAACATTTTTGTAGCCAGTGAACAATGTCTCAAATTCTCCATACTCCAAATTTATTAACAAAAATTTTAAAGAAACAAAACTGCGGAAGCTGTTAACAAAACTAAAAGAAAATGATAATGCGAATGCCCTAGAGGTCCAAACGGTGGGTCCCGACACTGTCTCATAGTCCACTATGATGCTCCCCGATCTAACCTGAAAAGAATGTGGAATAAATCCGTCAGCTCAATGAGTAGTTAAGCATGCTAAGGGTAAAAAATACAATGTGGCATACGTTTAAACAAAAGATAATTGAGGCGGCAAGGAAATGGTTTCAAATAACAAAGGTTGGTGGCTCCGCAAGTAGTATCAAGGAGATGAATGTCCGATTAACGAATAACAAAAACAACAAGCGATTCAAAAAAAAAAAGCATTTATACCAATCAACTTGTCCAAGACGAACAACAATAAATAGGAGTCTTAACCAAATTATGTGAGAACCATAATAATAACAACCATCGCCAAATGCCAATTATTTTCTCAAGGCTTAGCCCGTTGGATCCAACACCGTACTCAGAGTCACCCCAGGATGGTGCCTGAGTCTTTTCCCTAAGCCGATCCGGAATAGAGTCACAGGGTATTTCACAAGTCTTTTCCCTATCCGTTGAGCACTAGAGTCACAGGGTATTTCACAAGTCTTTTCCCTAGTGGCCAAAGTCACCAAAGGATGGCGCCCGAGTCTTTTCCTTGGACTTTCACAAATATAATACATGGTGACAATCACATAAGAATAACGGCAAACAGGAGTGACCAGGAGAGATAATCCTGGTGTCGTTGCAGAATCTCAATAATATAACGAATTCAATGATTAGACAGTAAGCGAAATAAAAGCGATCAATCAATCAGAAATATAACCAATAAACCTTGTATGCCAAAGGGTACGTCAATCGTCAAATAAGCTGAGTTCAATGAGCAAGATTAATATTCATAGAATCAGAACAAAATAAAGGATTGTCAAGAATCGATGGGCTCAAGAGGATTCCAGAAGAAGGGATCACATGCTTAACCACTCACCTCGATCGAAATGATAGACTCGAAAATATAATGCTCGAATACCTTGCGCTAGTCTGAATAAAAAGAATCCATATACTGAAATCAATATAATGACAGACTATTTACTTAGGTAACACTAGAACTATAACAATTAATACTACTATGAGCCCCCTAAACTAATCCCCACGACTAGCCTCATGTTAGAATACCAAAAACTTGTTTAAACTAATTAAACACTCCAATTCCTCCACACATGCACACTACGTCCACTAAATATGCAAAGGGAAAATTGATTACTCCACCTGTTAGCCTTTCTCGACCCATGAACCAAATATGTACCCATATACTCATTGTAAAAGCTACTTTCTAGAAATCAATGTATAGCAGGAAAACAATGTTTAAGAATAGAAAAATACTAACCCAGTGATCAATCGGAAAACAATTTGAAAACTCTACGGTTGTTGAACAATTACGGCTCTCTCCCACTCTCGTCCTTATGGCGGCTGCGCTTTCTCTATCTCTCTCTCTCTCTCTCTTGGCTGGGAAAATAAAATAACCCTAGTTCTCAATATATATAAAAACTAAAAGGCCTCTCTAACTTATATGCAGTAAGCCCACTCTCCCACTTCCCTAAATTAGGCCCAACTTATAATTCCAAACAGAAGTCTAACCGACACCAAAATGATCGTCGGCCCTATACTAAAAATAAGTGGTCCAATATATATACGCCCGTGTAACCATGTTCAATTCAACTCAACCATATCTATAAAAACAAAATATAAGTTGTGTGATTTTTTATTTTATTTTATTTTTTTAAGAACACCAAAAATAAATATAACACATAATAATCTGTATTTTTTTTTATTAGAAAGAAGTGTAAAAAATGGAAAATGGAAGAATTAATTATTTCTATTAAAACAATATATATATTTTTAAGGAAAAAGTCGAGATGTTACAATGAGGTCACCCCATGACTTGAGTTATTTTGTTCTTCTCTCAAAATGAGTATTAAAAGTTGTTTGTTTAAGAGTTAGAGTTCAATCTTATGTATCAAAACTTAGTCTTGTTAACCTTTTTGATCTTGTGTAGGCAAGGGCTTGACTACTTGCCACACATGATGCTTAGAGCTATGACATTCAAAGTATTTGTAAAAATGCCTCAATGAACCCTACTCTTGTTCAAAATCATTTTCTAGAATTCAAATGTACTAAAATGTTAGATCTTCCGGTTAAGCATGTTTGAGTGCGTGGCTTAACCGTGTAATCTTGAGAAGAACAATTTAATTCAAGTCATGGGTGTTTTGAACCCCTTGACTTTGCCTTTAGTTTAAATTAGCAAAACCTTCATTTTCTAGTCATTTAGAGGTAGAGAGAGAACCACCAGACAAAACCACCAAAAGTTGGCCATCTTAACGCCAAAAATCTCATTGCAAGTCAATCGCATGCCGGTTGCATTTGGTCCCTGTGGAAATCGACCCCGATCTTGCTGGGTCACTATGCTTTCAACGACCTAGCCCTACACTTGGGGTGACGCTAACTACAACGACGCTAGGTCGCAAGCATATATTTTGCAGCCATTGTGGGCAACTTAAGAGTCTATGTAGTTTCTAAGTGTCTTCATAATTCCTAGTCATTAATGTGTCTTTTTAAGTTTCTAGTCAATGTATTTTAGTTTCTGGTGTAAGCATTTATTATGTGTCTTATCTATCTAGTAAGTTGTGTCTTTGATTTTAATAGTGGTCAAGGTATTTGAAAGGTTTGTGTTGGAAATTATTTAGCATTTAATATTAGTCTTGAAGAGTCATTTTGTAATGCCTATTTATAGGTGATCAAATGAAATGAAAGCAAGAGAGTTTACGTTTATGAAAATATTGTGCAACTGCGTCGTGCTTGGAGTGAGTGATTCCTCGTACAATCAAGCGAGTGGCTTGATCGCGTCAGTGACTTCCGCGATTAGTAGCATCGAGTGGCATCCGTTACCCCCAGTTGAATGGCACGCCGGGACTATCCCAACCCTTGTGGGCTCCGGCCTGCATCAGCCTTACAACCCAAAAAATCCTTACCAAAGCAGTACTTGCCAAGTAAATACTCTAGCAAGAAAGAGAATAAGTATCCTGAATTAATCTCCAAGCTCGCTTAGCCAATAAGGCTTGATTAGAACAACCAACATCCCAAAGACACAACCCACCTATACCCGGTTTACACAACTCTCACCATTTGTTCCAGCAAAAACCCCCCACCGTCACCCCATAACAAACTGAATAATAATACTCCGCACCTTTTTAATAAAATATCGAGGAGCTCTAAACACTGAGAATAAATAAATATGAATAGTTGATAACGTGTGCAACACCAAGCGACTCACAAAAGCCAACGACGGAAGCCGCCAATTGCTACGGCATTACCCAATTTGGAGGAACAAATCGATCACCCAACCGAACCACTTCAATGTTTAATGATTTGGTTCCGATAATTAAGATGCCAAACCGTTGCAAATACAAAATGATACAAATACAAGACTGATGCAACTACAAAAACAATACAAATACAAAACGGGTACAAGTATAAAACAGGTACGAATGGGTTTGGTGCGAAATGTATACACCGATTCATTGGGCTTCATAAAGGGAAAAGTACTTGCCAATTACTGATTATTGTATAGGGGGCATCACTCGGTGGAAACAAATATTCTGATTCAGAAATGGAGGAAGTTCTTCTCTTTAAAACTTTCAACAGTATCCTTGAGGGTCACCTCTAGAGGAGTAAAATTTATGCCCAAACTTTCCGCCTTTTTCTTGGATACCTGGTAGGGTGGCCGAACAGGATTTTCATTTTCACCTCTGACATCATAAGAAAACATACGCAGGTCTGCTTACGGTATTGCATTTCAATACAGAGTCTTGAATCTCATACTATAAGTAGTAAGCAAAAAGAGATTCAAAAATTAATAAAGAGATTCACTACGAGATCGTTTCTAGTAAGAAAGAAGCTTGAATGTCGAACTTTTACCTCGATCTGCATCTACGAGTATAATCAAACTACACTTACCAATGAACAAAAAAATACATTCAAATGGTAGAAGATGGAATTTATTGTTAATTGGCCACAGCCCTGGGATCATGCCGCCACCATTTTTTTATGAGATTCCAGACACATAATACTATCACTATACTTTCTCCTAGTCAAATTACGTAAATAGGAAGGTCGTATTCACATAACCCTTCAAACATGGGTGAATGATAGCTTCACATAACTCTACTTGCAATGCAATCAATTTTGCACATCTCATAAATTCAATGGTACGGTATGCCCTTGCAGTCAAGACTCAAGAATATTGCAGAACTTTTCTAAAATCATCAGATGGTTCGTCTGAATCTCCTTGAGCCTCCTTGTTACTACAATTTATCTTTTTGAGTCATTTAGTAGTGTAATTACAAGCTCATCACCTTCATATTCTATGACATAAAAAGTGGGCTATCTGGACGGAAAAGATATAAGATTAGCTTATCCCACCTTAGCTAAGATTTTGAGGAGTAAAAAAGATTACTGCCGCAGTACACTTGGTTTCAAGAAAATGTCACCAAGAGGAAGAAACTAGACAAACAATAAGGCAAGCTATAATGGAGAATGAATGTTAGGTAACTCTTGACTTCACTTGCTTCGGCTAATGACATTGATATTGACGCAAATGCTAGCAACGTACCTTTCAGGAAGGTTGAGAGCAGGGTAAAGTTTGCTCAAAATATTCAGAGTCTCAGTAGTATTCGTTACTCTGCCAACTAAACAGTATCTGCCACTTGCTGAAGAAACCTCAAATGCTTGAATATGTGCTAAAGCAACATCTCTAACATCGACAAAGCGGTGAACTCCATCAGAAAGTAAACCAGTTCCTGCATCAAGTAGATTTCTTGCTTCATAAGGGTAGCATATGATAAGAATGTTGTCAGAAAGCGGCACTACTTTTGCCAGTAAGTAAACATAAGTTTGAATTTGGCATTGTAATATTTGGCTATCACCTACTAATATATCCCTGGGCATCATTGATGAAGTGGTTCACAAAACATAAAGGCCCTCGTTAACCACTGGGTTACATGCGAGTATGGCACTTCATATATTATTTTATAACTTTGAGTCTGCAGGAAAGGTAAATGGGATACAAATTGGTGTCCAAAAATTAGACTTATTTCAAACATGCGGACTAATCATGAAGGATCTTTCTTGAAACATCTGGGCGGAGCATCGCTAGTTTTTAGTTTTTTCTAAAAGTAAAACATAGACGCAAAACCCATAAAGTATTTCCAAAAAGTGCAGGTTGATAAGTTTGTTCTCCCAAAAGAGGTCAGGAAGGGGCTTGGGATGGTGTTTACACCCAAATTTCGCAAACTTAGCCACAGGCCATGACTAATGGCCAAGAGGGATAAATTAGGTTTCATAGACCTGATAGTAAATGATATAGGACCAAACCAGTGTTAATTACCATTGGGCCATGTTGGAATTGAAGGCCCAATGGACCTCAGTCTAATAACTAACCCGTCTTGGCCCAATTTGATTTGTTCTGAAATTAATTAATTAATTTATCTTTGAAGCTATTTAAAAGATAAATTGCTAATAAAGGATAAATACAAGACTTATCTTTAACTTCTCACAAAGTTAGGAGAAGTTGTTATAGGTCTTTCCCACTTATTATCTATACAAGGCGATAGAGATGGCCAAGGCCTGGGCTCTTCAGCCATTGGCCATCCACGTTTCAAGGGGGAGAGGTTACACGGATAAGGCAACCGAGAGACCTGAGAGGGATGGACTCCTTGATTATTTTGGCTTTCACGCTTGGAGGGCGATCGGTTACAAGGATCATGCATGGAGCAAAAAAACTTAGATAAAGATCATCATCAACCGTGCAACTAAATCCTAGGCGGGAAGCGCAAAATCAAAGTGACAAGATCAAGGCACCAAAACATAGAACCTGTTGGCCTACAAATACGAGAATCAAAGGAGAATTATGGGTTCCTCAACCACAAAGCTCACGCTTACAAAACCCACTCTTCTCAGAATTTATCCTTCCACTCTTGTTGATTTTTATTGTTTCTTTGCTCAAACATTAGCACAGCCCTACCTAGCTTTTGTTCTTTACATTTCTTTGTACCCCAACCTTAGATAATCATCATTAATTAAAGTTGGGTTTATTTTACCTCATTACGTTCATTTTCCAAAACCGTTATAGGAAATTATAAGTCCTTTACAATAAGGCACGACAAATATGTGTGATTCTGCCCTTTGAATCACACCAATCACCTACGATACGAAGTCAGAAGAAGGCACGAGACCTTTCTCAACAATTGGACTGCAATCCAGTCCTGGCACACCCACATTAAGATCGTTCACGCCTTGACGTCACCTTTAAATTCAGGCCTTTGCGGTTACTTTGTCACTTTTTTTAGGACACAAACAGGTGGAAAGCACCTAACTCACATGATTGTCCTATCATTACAGCAAAAGGACTGCCAGTTTCTCCAGATTTACCAAAGATGGCATTACACTAATTGGTACTCGAATATAAGATACAAAATTCAAGCCAGCTTCATTTAACAATGGGGACAACGTGTCAACAGCTGAACCCCTGAAGCAGTTTTGTTTGGCTCCTGCCCTGCAAGCAATGAGCACCACAGCAGTAGCAAGGCAACTGGACCAGGATGATCTTCACCGTTCATTCGATCTTGAGCTGCCACATCAAAGTGGAATGGAATCAACGGGAACAATGTCGCCCATTGTTAGATCATTTTACTTTTCCTCCTTTTTTTTTTTTTGAACAAATCACATCAGCATCAATTTATCCAAAGTCTTAGCCAAATGCCTCATAATTTTAATTTTTACGCTAGGTATCTCACATGGTTTAATAAGCACACTCTGACCAGTTGTACTACTTGAAGTGGTGTGTAATGTAAACACTGGCAAAATCATAGATTGGCGAATCAGTCACTCCCTCGTCTACCTCCCTATGCTCTGCTCTCTGATTTGCTGTCCCCCTTATCCTCGTTACTCAAGTGCTTGTTAACTGCCTATGAAAGACTTTGCCATATTTTGTTTTATGCGAATATGGATTTTCGGATTCGTGAACCAGATTATCTTTGTGACTGAGTCAACTGATCTACGAGTATACCCTTGCCCGCATTCCGGCACCCATAGCGAGTCTGATTTTGTGCTCTTCATAGATGTGAATTGGTTTTCGATTGGGAAAGACCCCACTAAAGGTGACGAATCACAGTACCTAACAAATTACATATCGGGAAGCGTGAACAAAATCAGGTAAGCGATCATTGATGTTTTATCCCAGTATTTTCTGAGTAATATCAAATATAGTCTCCAAAACCTACCAAGTTACATTCATTGCTCACTACAGCCATTAAGATCCATATTGCCATCATGATTTATCTTCTTTACCAACTAGGGAATGCCAGACATAATGAATATTCTAAGAAATGTTTAGAAGACAGAAGCCACAAAAATTCCCAGGTCTATGGCACAAAATGAAGGATTTACAGAAATATCATGAAGACCAGTCATAAATTCGCGAAAAGATTAGAGATACGAAGGGCACATTAATAAGGGACCAATCTCATGAAAATAATGGCAAAATCCATAATCTAGACCAAAACTTTGGTTGCAGAAACAATGATTAACAACAATCCAATAGTACATAAGGAAAAGAAGATGAAACAAAATAGATTAACATAAAGAGAGATGATAAACAATAAAAAATAACCCAAAAAGCAAAGCAAAGAAAGTAACATGTGTTGAAACATAAATATGAAGTTGACCATATCTTCTATCCACGAAAACCTTTTAGGTTTTAAAAAACTCCTACTTCCAAATTTTTCATTTAAAAACATTTCAGCATCGCATGTTTGACAAAAAATAAACGTGATGTTGAATCCTTGTGAATCACGGACTTGAGCTTCTTGCTCAAAATACTAAATAAGACTTACAAGCCTTCCCTCTTTGATCCTAGTGCTTCTAGGTCCTCTATTCGTTGCAGCCATAAAATATCTGCAGACTGCATTGCCTTTTGTGAAAGAATACAGAATAGCTCAGGAAAGCAAATTGTGTCAACAGGAACACAAAGGCAACACGAATTGCAAGTTGTGAACTCAGTTTATCTTTAGCAATTATAATCACAGAAACCCTTGTAAGTCTGTCCTGTATCAAGGGGTAAGACACTTAATTCTGGACTTGCATACCCATTTCCCAGAATATTGTACAATGCAAGGAGATCTCCAAGGAAAGCAATTGTATCTACAGGAACAGAGAGGCAACACGAATTGCAAGTTGTGATCTCAGTTTATCTTTAACAATTATAATCACAGAAACCCTTGAAAGTCTGTCCTCTATCAATGGGTAAGACGCTAAATTCTGGACTTGCATACCCATTTCCCAGAATATTATCAGTTTCTGATTTCATTTTGCACTTGTAGTCCTTTCCCTAGAGTGTGCCATATAAACCAAACTAAAAATTGAGCAGATATCCATGAAATCCATTCAGGAAGAAATCATACACATCATCACACATGTTGCAGAAGTGTACCATTTTTTATGAGGTTTAGAAATGCTTCGGAAGTTAAATTGAGAGTTGGTTGCAAGAGAGGACCAATCACGAATCTTGGATTTATTGTCACCAGATCTATCCCATTCTCTCCTGACAATTTCCATGCAGCATTCTCAGCCAAGGTTTTCGATAGGTGATAAAATAGCTGATACAATAATCATGATTAGCAGAGAACGAAGAGTATAAATTCAATTGACGTTAAACATTCAACTTTATTAAAGTTAAAACATTTATTTTTATTGTTGTTAAAACCGTTTGGAATTATTCCAAGCCAAAATCAATATAGAAAATCTGAGGACTCACATTTTATATATACCCGTCAATTCAGCTTGCCGTAGATGCGCCGTTTTTGCATTACTATGAGCATTTAAGATGACAAATCTTCAAGATTCAAGAAATGGATTTTGGGTAACAATATACGTAGTATCTACACATATATAACACCAAAATGCCATTTAAAATACTTGCATAATATTTACTTTTATTCGTTAAAGCATAATGATTTCGGGTAACAATAAAGTATCTATACAACCATATATAACACCAAAATGCCATGTAGATACTTGCATAACACAGGTATTACAATTTTATTTTCCAAAAATTATTCCTAAAGCTCCCTCGGTACTCAGAAAAGGAGCTTCTATGATCCTTTGCTCCACCGCCGCTGCTTCATGCAACTAAGGTTTTGACCGCTAAACCATTGGTCACCCCAATGACCACCAGTAACAACCCAAAACACAATCCTGTGGATCGTGAGATTTTATACTACCAAATGGAAACTGTGACGAACATTTTGTAATAGAGTTATCAGGATGCTGTAAACCTTGGAATAGCAATAGTATGTGATCCAATAATCATGAATAACCAAAGCGTTGGGAGCTTCATCCTACTGATACTATGGCGGTCATATAGCAGAGAGATATTTTGGTTCCTAGATTCTTCTTTGATATCGGCATCTGCTCCATACAAAGGGGTCCCTTTATATTCTATTTCTACTGATTTACAAGCCATTTCCAGAATGTGAGAGCATAGAGCTCCAGGACTTCTCTTTTTTGTTGGCGGACTGCTTGTCCTCCCCAGTTTACCTCGCTTTTTATGGTTTAGCCAATCAAAACAAAATTGCATGCCATGACAGGAAACTTAAGATGCTTCAGCCTTCACTGGCATTTTGTCTTTCTAAACCAACAAACAAAAGAGAAAAGAAAGTAATAGATGAGTAAATATTGCTATATTGGAAAGTATAAAATATCAGAACATTTACCCACCTTTGACTGCTCACAGTAAACTGGATCTGAAAACCACGTCTCATCAATTACCACATCAGGGTTTCTTGGTCTATTGTTGAATGCAACCGATGAAAAGGAAGATGTTACAACCACCCTTTTAATGGATGGAACTTTCGCGCATGAGCAAAGAACATTCTCCGTTCCCTTCACTGCAGGTTTGATCATTCTTCCTAAAGGATGGAACATGGATAAGCAAAAACTTACGAGTACAAGCTGTTCAACAGCGAATAAAGCTATACAGCAGTGAATAGTATAATCGCCTATAGCATCAACATTTTACATAGAACAACTCACATCATATCCAAATCTCATAATTACAACGATCTGTTCTAGTCAACAATACGGCTTTGATAATAGTTTACAAGCAGTAAATTGGATAAACAGGTAAGTTCTTTCTCTATCAAAGCTAATATCAACAGAAAGCAAAAAATGCTAAAGAAGAAGAACTGAATCAGCAGAGAGAAATAACGGTTAAAGCTTATACGTACGACATTCGTAATGCAGTTTATTATTTGCGTGGTCTTTGTAATTCATAACCTAATTGTACGGGGAGCACAGTTCTTTATGGATTAGGACTTTTATAAAGGTAATATACACTAGGGGTTGGTCCCTACTATCGCTCTAAGATTTTGTAGTCTTCCCATTAGACTTTGTGACGTTAAAGAAAAAGAAGAGAGAAGAATGCTCCCATAATTCATATCGCTTAAATTCTCTCTCCACAGCCATGGTCTCAGGTATGAGATTTTTATTACAAAAGAATTGCTTATGATTCGAACAATCCAGATTGGAAAATTCTTGTAGGCTCATTGACTCAACAAGTTATAGGTAATAGAACCACCTCAGCAGGTCCTAGAGTCATATGTATTCTTGCAGAGGTTTTGATGAATCATATCATCGAGCTGTCAGGTGGTAAATATCACACGTGCTCCATAATGCCAGTCATCTTGGTTGCACCCCCCCCCCCCCCCCCCCCCCTTCCCTTTCTATGACCAGTCAAGGCAGAGCTTTCCCTCACTAGGCGAAAGCTCAACCTTCTTGGCAAACCCTCGCTCAAGCCTCCAAACCATATGCATTTGGTTCCAACTTCCAAGCAAGGTACATAGGCTTTCGCAACCTATACTATCTTTGGAGTCACTAGCAACAACCTTGTGGAGCTCTGTAGTGAGGAGCTCAAAGGCAAGGCGCCTGGAGGCAAGCTTATTCAAATTAAGAGCTTGGAGGGGAGCTCACCTGCATAGAGGTGAGGGGGCTAGATCTCAGTAACTTGGAGGTGGAGTTGAGGCAATCAGTAAGTCCTTCTGCATCCCCACAAATTTCGAACGCAAATCCTGCATGAGTAAGCATGGCCACTTCTGTGCTACATGGCATAAGAGTGTTGAGTTACTTTAATCACTATTGATCACCAGCATTGTTACCACAAACGAAAAGCAAATTTCATAATCCTGGTACTTCATCAAAACACTTCACAGATGCATTCTAGATCACAAGTAGAAATTACTACATATCAACCATATCATGTAACCTCTCTCTCTCTCTCTCTCTCTCTCTCTCTCTCTCTCTCTTTGCAGAACATCATGAGATATCAAGATTGTAAGATCTCAGCCTAAAGTTGCTGACTACCCCATCATTTTAACGAATATAAAATATGATATAAGAGACTTCTTGTCCTGTGTTCCGGTTTATTCTGAGCTTGTGTGCACGGGACGATTGCAAAATCTTGAGGACTTTTCCGCCGCCCCTTGAGAACAAAATTGTTCATGCTCCTTTTATTCGACGTCCACCATGTTGCTTGATTTCTGAATACTTAAAGTGCTAGTATCTAAATGCATATAATGATTCCAATTTCCTAGAATGTCATTTAAAATCAGCAAACTGACATGGAGAACACAACCAGCGAATTCATAAAGGAAACAAAAGCCAATTGAAGTTTCATAAAAAAAACCTGTGGATTGCTGACTTGTACGACACAAGGGGATGCTGTGTGGAAGACACCTTCACAACCATCAACCACAGAATCAAATGACCCTTCTTCCATCAAGTTAGCTTCGAACAGCTGTAGCCTTTCCTTGGCTCCATGAAGGGAAAGCAAGTGGTCCGTTTTAGTGGGATCACCTATAGCATGTATAAATAGAATAACCAACTAGAAGAAGGGACGTGTTTTTCAAATATGCAGAACATCCTGTGTAAGTGGCACTAAGTGTGCAGTTGCAATGAGATAGCTGGAAAATGGTTTAGACGTATGAGCTCATATAAAATGGTTTAGACGGGGAACTGAGGAAGTTAATGAGATGGACATCTAAGATACAAAGAGACCGTAGAAAACACAAATTGGGCTGAATCCTACTTTTTGGAAGACTTGAACTTAGAACCTCTTGAATCTAAAGCTCAGGAGTCAGATGTCACATGCCAAAACTAACTACTCTAACTACAATATTTATGAGCATTCACTAGCACACTTCCCACAATGGAACCTGACCAAGAATGAGCTCAAGAAAAATGTCAAAGGCATTGAATTTGGGTTACGCTCTTAAAATAATTTCCCACAGATATGTACATATATTTTTGAATATTTGGGTAATTTTGCCCCAAGACTATACTCTATTCTCTAGATCTTGCCCCAAAAAACATGAAATATTTACAACCTTGCCCAAATAGTTCATGAATCTCCCGTGATCTTTTCCTTTTTTGTGGTTCCACTATTTTTTCACGCAGTCTCCCTCACATGTGAATAAGCGGACCATAGTAATATATCATATAATTTTCTTTTTTGTGCTCTCTCACTCTCTCTCTCTCTTCTGCGAGTAATATGACATACCATTTTTTGCGTGTATGTATTGAATAGATCTCAATGCTCTGGATGCTGAATGAAAGAAGCATGGTAATGTGCACATAAATCAAAATGATTCTTGGGTCTGCCCTCTCTGATGCCTTTTGGCTTTGATTTGAGGGCATGATTCCGCAGCAAATGCGACGGTATAGGGGGATCACTGTTTCAGTGGTATTCTGTGAGCAGCCACTTTGTGCATTTATTGCCAAAGGTTAGGTCTGTCTCCAATCCATCTGTTTCAGTGGTATTCTGGGAGCAGCCACTTTGTGCATTTATTGCCAAAGGTTAGGTCTGTTTCCTATCCTTTCCCCGCCCATACCCCCAATTATTGGGGACTAAATGGGTTATGTTATTGTTGTTGTTGATGTATTGAATAGATCTCTTTTAGTTTAGTATTCTAATGTACTTCATCCATCCCATTTTGATAGTCACATATAGAAAGACAAATAAATTTCAGATAAAAAATTAAAGTACTTCCATTCATAATTTTTAAATTTTTTTCTCACCAAATTAAAGAACTAATTAATCGAGATCTTTAATTTGGTATGAAAAAACTAGAAAAATCATGCTTGAAAATACTTTAATTTTTTATCCAAAATTGAAACTACTTTAGTAGGGGACTATCGAAATGGGACGACAGGAAGTATATACTCTATATTCTTGACCCTATTGATGATATTCTGCGTCCGCCTCTGGCCCAGTGACACATATTCCTGGATCCGCGACCATACAGAGGGAGGGGTACGCTAGCTGTAATTTCCTACTCCATCCCCAACACTATAAGAATATTTGATTCAACCCCAGCAGTGGATGATTGTCAAATGATCCATGCGCAGAACAATTAAAACTAGATGTTGGAAATAAAAAGGCCAAACGCACAAAATATACAGTACTTCAACTGCAGAAACTAAAGATTGTTAAGGAGGGTTAAGGAAGGAGTACTGACCGAGGCTGCGAACGGTGGCTTTGACAGTGTAACCGCGGTCGAGCAAGAGCTTCACTATCCATGACGCTATGTAACCCGATGCCCCTGTCACGCACACTACCTTCCCTGCTCCGCTCATCTCTCTCTCTCTCTCTCTCTCTCCCCCACACACGCACACTGTGGTGTCTAATTTGGACAAAACGGCATTTGTTGTAAGCAATAACGACAACAATGCCAGTACTGCGGTTAGGGCATCCGCAATCATGGAGTTAAAAATGTAGTATTATATGACATAAAAGTGTAAAGAGTGGATTCCATTTTTGTGGTGTTATGACAAAATGTGTTGTTAATGTAAGTAGTGTTGCAATGGTGTTGTTAGAGTATTGTTAAAGTGTAAAAAAAGTACAAAATATATATACATATATGTAGATAAAGGTGGGGTCTCCTCTCAATTGTAAAATAAGGAAGAAAATCGAAAGAAAAAAAAAACAGAGAGAAAATCTCTTTATGCTTTCGCAGCAAAAATTGTAGAGATATTTTTGATACTATGGCGGTCATATAGCACAGAGATATTTTGGTTCCTAGATTCTTCTTTGATATCGGCATCTGCTCCATACAAAAGGGTGCCTTTATATTCTATTTCTACTGATTTACAAGCCATTTCCAGAATGTGAGAGCATAGAGCTCCAGGACTTCTCTTTTTTGTTGGCAGACTGCTTGTCCTCCCAAGTTTACCTTGCTTTTTATGGTTTAGCCAATCAAAACAATATTGCATGCCATGACAGGAAACTTGAGATGCTTCACTGGCATTTTGTCTTCCTAAACCAACAAATAAAAGAGAAAAGAAAGTAATAGATGACAAAATATTGCTATATTGGAAAGTATAAAATATCAGAACATTTACCCACCTTTGACTCCTCACAATAAACTGGATCTGAAAACCACGTCTCATCAATTACCACATCAGGGTTTCTTGGTCTATTGTTGAATGCAACCGATGCAATGGAAGATGTTACAACCACCCTTTTAATGGATGGAACTTTCGCGCATGAGCAAAGAACATTCTGCGTTCCCTTCACTGCAGGTTTGATCAATTCTTCCTGCAATGGAACATGGATAAGCAAAAGCTGTTTAATACTCCCTCCGTCCCTATTTAAATGTGTTACTTCATAAACCAACTTATTAAAAAAAAAACATCATCATTACCCCTTTCACATCAACCTTTACCTCTACTTCACACTTTTTACAACAACTTTACCTCTAATTTCCAAAATTATCCTCCACTTTTACCCATTAACTCTTTACCCACTGACTTTTCAAAAGGGCAAAATGATAATTAAACCAACTTTTACCCAACTTTTCAAAACACTCATTTATTAAGGGACAGCCGAAAATGGAAATCTAAACACTAAATAAGGGACGGACGGAGTAGAGAATAAAGATATACATAAGTGAATAGTATAATCACCTATAGCATCAATACTTTACATAGAACAACTCACATCAGAAACATGTCTCATATTTACAACGATCTGTTCTAGTCAACAATAAGACTTTCAAAATAGTTTACAAGCAGTAAATTGGATAAATAGGTAAGTTCTTTCTCTATCAAAGCTAATATCAACAGAAAGCAAAAATGATAAAGAAGAAGAACTGAATCAGCAGAGAGAAATAACGGTTAAAGCTTATACGTATGACATTTGTAATACAGTTTATTATTTGTGTGGTCTTTGTAATTCATATCCTAATTGTATGGGGAGCACAGTTCTTTATGTATTAGGACTTTTACAAAGGTAATATACACTAGGGGTTGGTCCCTACTATCGCTCTAAGATTTTGTAGTCTTCCCATTAGACTTAGTGACGTCAAAGAAAAAGAAGAGAGAAGAATGCTCCCATAATTCATATCGCTTAAATTCTCTCTCCACAGCCATGGCCTCAGGTATGAGATTTTTATTACAAAAGAATTGCTTATGATTCGAACAATCCATATTGGAAAATTCTTGTAGGCTCATTGACTCAACAAGTTATAGGTAATAGAACCTCCTCGGCAGGTCCTAGAGTCATATGTATGCTTGCAGAGGTTTTGATGAATCATATCATGGAGCTGTCAGGTGGTAACTATCACACATGCTCCTTAATGTCAGTCGTCTTGGTTGGGCCCCCCCTTTTCTATGACTAGTCAAGGCAGAGCTTTCCCTCACTAGGGGAAAGCTCAACCTTCTTGGCAAACCCTCGCTCAAGCCTCCAAACCATATGCATTTGGTTCCAACTTCCAAGCAAGGTACATAGGCTTTCCCAACCCATACTATATTTGGAGTCACTTGCAACAACCTTGTGGAGCTCTACGGCGAGGAGCTCAAAGGCAAGGTGCCTGGAGGCAAGCTTATTCAAATTAAGAGCTTGGAGGGGAGCTCGCCCGCATAGAGGTGAGGGGGCTAGATCTCAGTCACTTGGAGGTGGTGTTGAGGCAATCAGTAAGTCCTTCTGGATCCCCACAAATTTTGAGCGCAAATCCTTCATGAGTAAGCATGGCCACTTCTGTGCTAAGTGGCATACGAGTGTTGAGTTACTTTAACCACTATTGGTCACCAACATTGTTACCACAAATGAAAAGCAAATCTCATAATCCTGGTACTTCATCAAAACACTTTCACGGATGCATTTTAGATCACTAGTAGAAATTACTACGTATAAACCAGATCATGTAACTTCTCTATCTCTCTCTCTCTCTAATGTTTTTAATTGGTGTTTATGTGTGTGCGTGTGTTAAAAAAAAGAATGAAGGAAATCCAATGCATTTATGAGACTGCAGTAACTATAAGAGTTGTTTCTTAATTTCTAAGGTATTTTTAATGTGCCAGTCCCAGTAAAGATATCTGCAGAACATCATGAGATATCAAGATTGTAACATCTCAGCCTAAAGTTACTGACTACCCCATCATTTTAACGAATATAAAATATGATATCAGAGACTTGTCGTCCTGTGTTCCGTTTCTTCGCGCCCAACCCCAACCCCAACACCCCCCCCCCCCCCCCCCCCCCCCTCCTTCTCTTTTTGTGTGGGGGAGGTGAACTTGAGCTTGTGTGCACGGGACGATTGCAAAATCTTGAGGACTTTTCCGCCGCCTCCTAAGAATAAAATTGTTCATGCTCCTTTCATTCGACGTCCACCATGTTGCTTGATTTTTCAATACTTAAAGTGCTAGTATCTAAATGCATATAATGATTCCAATTTCCTAGAATGTCATTTAAAATCACCAAACTAATATGGAGAACACAACCAGCAAAAACATAGAGGAAACAAAAGCAAATTGAAGTTTCATAAAAAAAACCTGTGGATTGCTGACTTCTAGGACACAAGGGGATGCTGTGTGGAAGACACCTTCACAACCATCAACCACATAATCAAATGATCCTTCTTCCATCAAGTTAGCTTCGAACAGCTGTAGCCTTTCCTTGGCTCCATGAAGGGAAAGCAAGTGGTCCGTTTTAGTGGGATCACCTACAGCATGTATAAATAGAATAACCAACTAGAAAAAGGGACGTGTTTTTCAAATATGCAGAACATCTTGTGTAAGTGGCACTAAGTGTGCAGTGGCAATGAGATAGCTGAAAAATGGTTTAGATGTATGAGCCCATATAAAAAAAAAATCCCGGGAAACTGAGGAAGTTAATGAGATGGACATCTAATACACAAAGAGACCGTAGAAAACACCAATTGGGCTGAATCCGGTGTATATAGGCACACTACAAAGTAAAAATATGTAGGATCATACTTTTCAGAAGACTCGAACTTAGAACCTCTTGAAACTAAAGCTCAGGAGTCAAATGTCACATGTCAAAACTAACTACTCTAAAAAGTTATTAGGGAGTGGATGCCACAATATGTATTCAGCATTCACTAGCACCCTTCCCACAATGGAACCTGACCAAGAATGAGTTCAAGAAAAATGTCGAACGCATTAAATTTGGGTTACGCTCTTAAAATATTTCTAACTTTTAGTCGGTGAGTATCGATTTAGTACAATACACCCAGCACTCAAATTCTGCGGCCTACTTTGTGATTCATTAAATGAATCAATATGAGCCTGTTGCTTTTAACTATGCCTAGCATAGAGGAACTATGAAGCACAGTTGTCCATTGCTTCAGCATCATACATCTATGCTTGATACAAACTCATGGGTAGAACTCACCCTTGAATACCGGCTTACAAGGAGAGGGTGCCCAAGAGCTTATATGCACAAGACCAATCCCATACTTAGTCAATGTGGGACATTAGGATCATAACATACCACCACGCTCCGCAAGCGACGCCCACGGTGGTCCACTCTATCAACACTGACCCGATGGTAGCCCTTTCTCTTTCTAGGCGACTCCATTCACCCATCAGTATTCAATGCTTTTTAGGTATTTTAATTCAGCCTATAGGTCGCCCCCTCCGTGGGTCGAATTGCAACGTGGTGGCTAGCTCTGATACCAATGATACAAACTCAAGGGTAGAACTCACCCTTGAAAACTGGCTTACAAGGAGAGGGTGCCCAAGAGCTTATATGCACAAGACCAATCCCATACTTAGTCAATGTCGGACATTAGGATCGTAACAATGCTGCAAAAGGGATATAAATAAGGGAGTGATATAACAAGAGAGAAGATAAGAGATCAAACATGGAAGAAAGCTCTCCTAACATTTAGTCTCCAAAACACAAATCTTTCATCTCCTAAGAGGCCAATTCAAATTCCTTACAAAAACCTAATAACAAGTCGTTAACTTCCCCTACCTACAATGACTACATCTTAGCAAGAATTAAATGTCTGAAATAGTAAAATACAGGTTCTGTAACCTTCATGCCCCCCAGCTAGCCTAAATAACTTGGTCAAAGGAGCCTAAACCACTGATTCAAAAATATAGTTCCCCATTTGTTTTCACATTAATCATATTTGTTGTGATTTTGATTGAGTTGTTTGAGTTATAGACCACACACACACGTATACATGTACTGCGTGGTGTGGGAAACCAGAATAATAGAGAGTAAACACAAAGAAAGAGGTTAGAAGCTGTGAAAATAAGAGAGATTTGTAATTTATGTTTTATGTTCTAAATTGAGTAAACTTATGTGTTTGATCTCTGTGACTGTTTGAATGGCCACTGGTGGTTCTAAACTAAGGTTTCCACCAACATAAACATGGAGTCGTGTTGCTTAAAACATAATGGCATAGATTAGCAGCATAAATTATCCAAACCACGCTACGCTTAAAACATAATGGCATAGATTAGCAGCATAAATTATCCAAACCACGCTACGATACTCATGGCATCTTAAACACAAGACTTGACATCACGGTATTGTTTAATTCAGAAGAATTTTTCTCCTCGAATTTGGTAAACAATGCAGGTCTTTTCCCGATGGAAACAATGTTCCAAAGGGGGTTATCTGTCCCTGTATTTGCTGCCTTGAACTAGATTTTGTTGTACTAAGTGCATACTTATGACTTGGGTCTACAAATAATGAATGACCTATTGCCACGGGAGCCCTTGCTTTTGCCAAAACTTCTGATGTCCTTTGCAAGTGATTGGAAAATCTTGACTTGGAGACAGTTTGAATTGAAAGGTTACAATACAGTGTTTTAAATAGAAAATCCAAGATCTCACTTCCTGAAATACAAGATAATTACTACCTAAATTAAGAATAATCACTACCTAAATTTAAGGATAATCACTACCTAAAATACAAGATACACTTTCACATAATCTATGCCTAAAATACAAGATACACTTTCACACACCCCCCCCCCCCTTCCTTTTTCTCTTCAAACTCAGGATGCGAGAGCAGAGAGCATCGAGAGTTTGCCAAGGAGAAAGCGAAAACGAGTAGCAGTGTGCGTCTTCGTGAAGAAGTCTGCTAACTGCAGTGTAGAAGAGATGAAGGGTAAAGCAATGGTGTTAGACTGAAGGTGGTGGCGAATGAAGTGACAATCAATCTCAATGTGCTTGGTACGCTCATGAAAAACCGAGTTGTGGGCTATCTGAACGGCACTCTTGTTGTTGCAATAAAGAGGTGTGGGTGAAGTAACAGACACACCCATGTCGGAGATAAGCCATCACAGCCACACAATTTCAGACGTAGCGTGAGCCATAGCACGATATTCAGCTTCAGCAGTGGAGCGAGCAACAACAGATTGCTTTTTGCTTCTCCACGAGATAAGAGAATCACCCAGAAAAACACAAAGACTGGAGGTAGATTTTCAGTCACTAATATCCCCAACCCAATCAGCATCAGCATAAGCATGAAGAGTTAAACTGGATGTAGACGAGAGAAGAAGACACTGATGGAGAGTACCACGAACATAATAGAGAATACGTAAAAGTGCCGCCCAATGAGTAGTTCGAGGAGCAGAGACAAACTGGCTGATAATGTGAACAACATAGGCAATATTCGGCCGAGTTACAGTGAGATAAACTAAGGAACCCACCAATTCACGGTACTCTGTAGGATCCTCAAGAGGAACACCATCAGAAGCAGAAAACTTGGCATGAAGCTCAAGAGGAGTATCAACAGTCTTGGTGTCACTGAGACGGGCACGGTGAAGGATATCAGTAGCATACTTGGATTGTCCGAGAAGATAACCCTGGGGAGAAGCAGCTACTTCAATACCAAGAAAATATCGAAGAGGGCCCAAGTCTTTCATTTCAAACTCCTGAAAGAGATGACGTTTTACATCATGAATAGCAGCAAAATCAGAGTCAGTGATGATCATATCATCAACATACAACAAGAGAAGAACCAAACCATGAGAGGTGCGATGGAGAAAGAGCGCAGAATCATGCACACTAGGCTGGAAGCTAATCTGAAGAACCACATCCTGAAATCGCACATACCAAGCGCGAGGTGACTATTTCAAGCCATAAAGAGCGCATCGCAAACGGCAAACAAGACCAGAGGGGTGAGAGAAACCAGGAGGAGGCCGCATATAAACTTCTTCAAACAGATATCCGTTGAGGAAAGCATTCTTGACATCCAACTGAGAAAGAGATCAATGTTGCACAGCAGCAATCGATATTAAGGTGCGAATAGTGGTCATTTTGGCAACGGGAGCAAAAGTTTCCTCATAATCAACCCCATATTCCTGAGAAAATTCTTTAGCAACTAAGCGGGCTTTATACCGCTCCAAAGGACCATCAGAATGAGTTTTGACTTTATAGACCCATTTGCAAACAATAAGATTCTTACCATCCGGCAGCGAGACCAACTCCCAAGTATGATTTTGAGCAAGAGCAGTGAGTTCAGCTTCCATGGCAGCCACCCAATTGGGATCTGTACAAGCTTCTTTATAGGACCTAGGCTCAAAATATGTGTTAATCCGAGAAAGAAAGGATTGATAAGAGGATGAGAAACAGGTATTACTAAAGCCATATCTTACCGGTGGTTTCCAATTTTCACGAACAGGATATTGGTGAGTTGGTGGATCAGGATCTTCTGAGGCAGATTGGGGAGCAGGAGTAGAGGTTGAACGGCGGGTGTAGACCTGGGTGATTGGAGGACGGTGGGGAGGAGCTGCAGAAACATCAAAGACTTCCAGAGTGGAGATATATTCATCAATAGGTACATCCACAGGGAACGGGTCAATATAAATTAAATCCTCTTTGGTGACAAGAGTTGTTTTAGGAGGAAGAGTAAAATATGGGAGATGCTCTAAGAAAACGACGTGTCGAGAGACATGTAGCTTTTTGGACACAGGATCATAGCACCAATAGCCTTTCTGATGGATGCCATATCCCGAGAAAACGCCTAAAACACAACGGGCGCTGAGCTTAATGCGATCTTTCTTGGGAAGAAGGACAAAACAGGTAGAGCCAAACACTTTGAGGAGAGAGTAGTTAGGAACCTGCCCATAAAGCTGCCCATAAAGGGAATTACCGAAGAGCAGAGGAGTGGGCATCCGATTCAGAAGATAGGCTGCAGTGAGAACAACTTCTCCCCAAAAAGTAGAGGGAACAGAAGATGATAATAGTAAAGACCGAGCAGTGTTAAGAAGATGACGATGCTTTTTTTCAACTCTACCATTTTGTGTTGGGAGTGTCAGTACAAGAAGACCGATGGATAGTCCCATGGGTGTCTAAAAAGGCACTAAACTTGGAGAGAGAATATTCCCCACCCAAATCAAACCGAAGAATTTTAATGGATGCAAAAAATTGAGTTTGAATCATGGCATGAAAACTTTGATAAATCTGAAAGAAATCAGATTTGTGTGTCATTAAGTACACCCATGTATATTGACTGAAGTCATTTACAAATGAGACATAATAAACAAAACCACCTTTACTAAAAACTGGGGAAGGACCCCATAAATCGGTATGTACAAGCTGAAAGGGGGAAGTAGAAACAAAAGTGCTTTTTGGAAATGGTAAGGCAGACATTTTAGCAAACTTGCAACCACTGCATTTAGAAATATCATTAACAGAAATATTTCCCAAATGACCTGACTGAACCAAAAGTTTTAAACGCTCACTAGACAAGTGTCCTAATTTAGAATGCCAAAGATAAAAATGAGATGATTTATTATCTAAACAAAAAGATGATGCAGCAGTGAAAGAAGACTCTGGCGGGACATGCAAGTGCTCCAAAATATAGAGGTCACCAACTCTATAGACTGCCCCAATCTGCTTCTTCGAATCCCGATCCTGCACAACACAACCAGAAGAAGAGAATATAACATCAAAACCAGAATCAGACAATTGACTAATCGAAAGGAGGCTCAATGTTAATTGGGGGACATAAAAGACATTAGGAAGAGAGAAGAAGATGTAACAAGGAGGATAGAACTAACAGAAACAACTTGCATCGGAGATCCATTGGCAATGGCAATACTAATAGGAGAAACAGGAGACACACAATGACTAAGGAGAGACAAATCAGGGGTCATATGAAGAAGTGGTGGGTAAGATACTTGTGGTGTAAGCACCATGCAAACCTGAAGAAGTGGTAGTCAGGGCAGAAGCTTGGGAAGGATTCCCCTGAATGGTTGCCATATAAGCATGATATTGCTGAAACTGCTCAAAATCAAATGGGGGAGGAGGAGTACTGCTGGAAGAAGGTGTTGCCAATGCTGCTGGAGGGCAAGAATGCTGTTGTGGTGCCCGAGAAACTGAAGAACTAGTGGACTGAGAACCATTACGTCCCTTAGGCTAAAGACGTTTAGGGCACGCATGTTTCCAATGGCCCTTCTGATGGCAATAGCTGCACTTATCCACAGGTGTCTGGGGCCACTGAGGCTTGGGCTTACCCGTGGACTGAATAGGATGGGAGGCTGGAGTGGGCAACAAAGATGCTAAAGGTGAACGGAAGGAAGCAGACGGAGCAGCAAAAACAGATTGTGAACCAGGAGAAGCCATACTAGCCACTTTAAACCGGGTTTCTTCTGCAATAAGTTCATGAACAGCCGCATCCACAGAAGATAGAGGAACACGGTGTAGAATTGCCCCGCGAAGAGGCTCAAATTGAGCTCGAAGAGGCATAAGGAACTGGACCAACCTCTGTTGCTCACAATACTCAATAAGCTCAGGCTGTGAACGTAAAGTAGCAGGTTCCATACAAGCTAACTGATCCCAATAAGTAGTCATTTCATTATAAAATTCCTGAATAGTGTTATCACCCTGACTAGCACTACGAATGGACCACTCAAGTTCATACTGTTTCGCAAAGTTGGATTCAAGGTACATGCCTTTCAGGTAATCCCAAACTTTCTTAGATGTGTCATACTTTGAAAAGTTCATTCCAATACTTGGTTCTACAGAGTTGTGAAACCAAGTAAGAATCTGTGAAACCAAGTAAGAATCTGTGCATTTTCTACGGTCCATTTTTCTAGTGCAGTGGCATAATTCTCAGCTTTTAGGTCAGATGGACACAGTGTTGACCCATCGACATGTCCCCACATCCCTTTACCAACCACAAAAGTTTTCATTACATTTGCCCAGTAAGAATAGTAGTTACCAGTCAGACGGACACTAATATACTGATTTTTATCCATCATGCAAGACACAGTAAATTTTCTGAAAGAAAAGTAGAGCACTGACATAGTACTAAATCTGTGTGAAAAGTTAAGAGTTGAGGAGAGAGAACAGAGTCACCAGAGAGAGAGATCTTGTCAATATAGTCCAGAAGAGTCACTGTTGTGGTTCGGATTTGGTCTAGAGCATCAAAACCAGATGAACCAAATGAACCCACTAACTCAAATAAACCAAATGGAGAAGCACAGATGTGTCAGAGGTCAGGGAGACCTGCAGTGGTCAGAAGAAGTCTCGTAGAAAGTCAACAAGGTTCCGGCAAGGGTCGGAAGTCACTGTGTCTTGTAGATCTGGAGTGAACAACGCTAAACAAAGCTGTTCAGAGGGTTGTTGGTGGTTGCAGAGGTCAGTCAGAGGGCAGAGAAGACCTGTCAGAGTTCGTCTGAGGTTGACACAGCTTCGGCAAGAGTCGTCAGAGTCAGGTGAGTGTCTGATGGAGGTCGTCGGAGTCAGGCGAGTGTCAGACGAGCGGCGTTGGGTGGTCAACTGTGGTCGATGATGGCTGGATTGACTGCGCAGTGATTTTGACGAAGAGAAAGGTGATGATTGTCTGTGATGAGATCGATTGGGAGATGGGGAGGGAGAGAGAGCACTGATCGATCGATTGAGAGAAGTGAGAGAGAGAATTGATCGACTACGAAAGAAAGTGAACCCGCTCTGATACCATGTAAGCTTTCAGAGACGACAAACAGAGGTGAAGAAATTGTATTATTTCTGAATGAATTGAAAGGTTACAATATAGTGTTTTAAATAGAAAACCTAAGATCTCACTTCCTAAAATACAAGATAATTACTACCTAAATTAAGGATAATCACTACCTAAATTTAAGGATAATCACTCCCTAAAATACAAGATACACTTTCACATAATCTCTACCTAAAATACAAGATACACCTTCACATTGTAACACCCACAAAACAGTCAGGCAGAAGCCAAGCTGCCCCGACAGGAGGATGTAAAATTCTTCCTCAATGAGGCACGCACACTTTTAGAGAAGCTTATTTGCAAAAGGTTATCCACCGGCAGAAAGGATCCCTTAAAGAAAGAAGGTCGTGACGATAATGTTGCCTATATATCCACTGATAACTAAAAGAAAGAAACGATGTAATTTCCTAATACAGACCCCAAGACTGAAAGAATTCAAAGTAGATGATCCAACCCCAAAGTTAATGTTTGGCCAATACATAAGCTCCACCCCAAGGGATTAGTCAAGTGGTAAGTTGGCTGTGCTAAGCGCATAAGTTTGACACCAATGATCCATTTGATCCCCTTGAGGCCACCCAAGCACAACGATGGGTAATTACCTGGACTAGTTGGGGCAAAATCGCAGAAGCCTTAGATACCCTAGTCACCGAAAACAAACATGACCAGCACAATGAAACTAGGAAACATGAATACCAATATGTATACGATACAGATATGGCAACATTAGTAACTAAAAGGAATTGAATACAGGTATGGTCAATATACGTTTAGAATAAAAAAATAAAATTAAATAAAAAAATAAAAGTTGACACTGTAGCTGTACAAATAAATAATCGCAAGAATGAAGAGAAACTGTGGTAAATATCTAAAGCAAAATACTTGTATTTGGAAAATAGGCAATAATTAGAAACCTTACCCTGTTTATTTATATGGAGGTCATCTGCATACTTTTATATTCAATATGATCTTAAGTTTATTCATATCAATACTAGCAAATAGTCTACATTTCTTCATATGCTTCTACATTTTGCACTCAACTCTTACATGTGAATACGTTATGTACAAGTTTATTTGTTTGCTTATTTACTTGTTGAAATCCAATTCCATGGAACACACGTGTGAGACATTAAGATATTCCAAAGCCTATAAAAAGAAGAATGATATCTATATCATCTTACTATCATCTTCCTCTCTAAAAAAATTAGGGAAGTATTAATTTATTTAATTTATTCCCATTAATTTTACTCTAATACTATCCAACAAGCGTCAAAATTTCAATTTCATAAAAGTTAGGGTACACAAGTTTGCAACCTACAGTATCCAAAGACTATCTGATACTATAGAAATAAGGAAAAATAGTTTCTATATCGAGGATACATTTGGATGTGTATCTGCGAGTATTCAAAAGTGACAGTGATATCGATACAATATGGATACGACTCCAATTTACAAGTATCCGGCCATCCAGAAATAAAGCCCACAGAGGCAGTGGCAGAGCTACTAAAGGACCACCGTGGGCACGGGCCCACACTACATTTTTTTCAGTTTTAATTTTATTATTTTTTGTTTTGAAATTGGTAGTTTTAAGTTTACTTGAACCAAATAATTATTACTTTTTGTATAGTTGAGCCAACTAGCTTGCTCAATTATGCACACACCAACGATATTTTGTTCACAAAACTGAGGGTGAACATATCTATTTAGGATCCGTACTAGGTCCCACTTCAATAGTCAAAGCCATTTTTTTACGTCTTTAACATTTCAATCGGTTCTATCAAAATATATCTCAATTAGACATTAATAAGTGTTTAATCAAACTATCTAATCTTTTGTTGTGAGGCCTTGTTATTCGAACAAATACTTATAAAATGAGAATGATTTGCTTGAATTGTTACAACAACAAGTCCCCCAACATGGATATTAGCTGATCATCAAGCAAAAATCCGGCATGAAATTTTTGAAAAGTAAGTAATTTTCATTCAGTATAAATAGTGAGTAATATTCACTCATTAATTAGGTGGGTGAACAAAACAGTACTCAACCTACTGGGACTATCAGGAGTTCGAATCTCCCCACCTATGTGTGAGTGTTATTCCCCTTGTATTTGTTGGGTTATTTCTCCCTTTAATGGGGCTATTAGTTGGGTTTAGGTCATATTTATTGTGGACTTTGTTTCCAGCTTGTTGGGTTAGTTCTCCCCTTAATGGGGCTATTAGTTGAGTTGAGTTGGTAGTGATTGTGGACTTTATTTCCAATTTGATACAAGCCGTACTTGTATCCTCCTACCGTTTGAAAAAAAAAAAAAAAGTACTCCTAAACTTGGAAACTCTCCTTCATTTCTCCTCTTGTAAAAACTAACACACAAGCCACTATCACATCATCAGCAACCATCAAGTAGTAGATTGGTGGGACGTTGTCAGTTGTTTCTAGAGTTTTTGTTTTTATAGTGCCCCAGTGACGCATATTCCTGGCTACGCAACTGCACAAAGGGAGGGGTACGCTAGCTGTAATTTCCTACTCCATCCCCAACACTATAAGAATAAATGATTCAACCCCAGGATTGTCAAATGATCCATGAGCAGAAAAATTAAAACTAGATGTTGGAAATAAAAAGGACATAAGCACAAAATATACACTACTTCAACTGCAGAAACTAAAGATTGGTAAGGAAGGAGTACTGACTGAGGCTGCGAACGGTGGCTTTGACAGTGTAACCGCGGTCGAGCAAGAGCTTCACTATCCATGACGCTATGTAACCCGACGCCCCCGTCACGCACACTACCTTCCCTGCTCCGCTCATCTCTCTCTCTCTCTCTCCCACACACGCACTCTGTGGTGTCTAATTTGGACAAAACTGCATTTGTGGTAAGCAATAACGACAACAACGCCAGCGGATATCCATATGCGGAAAAAATAGTGTACAACAAAACTATGGGTACACAGGTTCACACCAAATGTGTTGTGTGGAGCCCATATTGGAATTTCAGAGGAATAATTGAAATCGCTTAATATGTTTAAAGTAGTATATTTTTTAAGGATTTCTATACAAAAATCAGTTCGGATATTGCTACAATCTTGATTAGTTCTTTGCTTAATTTCTTGTTAAAAGATTAACCAATTAATCGATGAGGCTCTTACCAATATCCGATCAAGCTGTTTCGGGAAAGGCTATGATAAAACCCCCTATTTGGATGTGTATATGCACTCCTAAATATGTTACGAATCGATTACCTCTCATGAATAAAAAGTTACGATTTTTACACACAAAAAAAAAAGTTACGAAAAGCAAAAATGTTACAAATTTTAGATAAATGTTATGAATCATATTGCTGAAAAGCTACGAAACACTAAAACATGTTACAATTGGCCATGAAATGACACAATATTAATCCTACAATAAGTGCATATGGTACACACATTTAATAGGTTTCATTTTGAACTTTTTATTTTTTTGACTTTTTAGATTATGATTAGAATTAATGTGTTTTAAATTTGATATGAGTGTTTAAGAGAAATGTGCAGAATGCATTTTGAAAGAGGAGTAGTGTTTTAAAAGTAGAAGGAGAAGTTGAAAAACTCCTCCAAAACTACTTTTCACTTCTGGCCTCTAATGTTAAAAACTGAAAACACATTCTATCAGAATATGTTTTGGGGATGGGCTCCCCAAACACCCATAAGCCAAAAACAAGAAGTTGAAAATACAATAAATCGTTGTTAATTCTTACATGGAAAAATTCTAAAATCATTGTTAATGTTTAAAAAATGTATTGAAATATGCGAAAAGTAATAAAAAAAATGTAAAAGTACATTTTTTTTTGTCTCTTTTTTGCCTTATTGTCAACCTTATTTTTAGAACAGTAGACTGACAATAGAAGAACCTTTCTTATATGGAAGCAAAAGGATCATAAAATTTAAAGAAAAACTAGATAATTGATCAATTTTTTACATCAATTTAAAAAACACTATTTTAATAGTATTGAACAACAGTTACGACTCAATTCATTTGCGTGAACTCTAAAAGAGACCCCCTTAAAAATCACACTAATTAAACTCGTTAAAATTTAAAGTTGTTCAAACTTGAAAATGGTGAGAGCAGAACGAGGAAGAGTGCATGACCATGGAGATTGGTGAAACGTCCTTGCTTATGTTGTTCGTATAAGGGCATCCACAGTGGGCTCTTGAAATGACTTCTAGGTGAGATTCCTAAAATTTAGCAAGCCGTTTGACAAATTATAGTCTTCAATTGGGATCCCAATACAAGCTCCTAAGAGTGGCTCCTAAGCATAGCTCCTAAACCATTAGCTAAATCTAGGTTGCTTTGTAGCTAGCTCCAAGTGGAACCCAAGCCCTTTTAATCTTTTTTTAATATGAAATTTTCTAAAGATAAATGATTTTATTTGAAAATAGAGAATGCTCTTGCTATCCCATTGAGTGTACATATGCTCTCTAAATGTAGCAAGCTCTAGGAGTGAAAAATGGACCCCAATTATGCTTATGTGTACACTTTAGGAGTCAACTTAGGAGCTATTTTTAGGGAATCCATCCGCCCCAAGGGTGTGACACGTGGCAACTACTTTCTATTGTGAATAAAAGTTAAGAGAATATTGGCAGGGGAGGAATAGTGATATGAGGTCAATTTTGTCATTACAATTTAGAGCCACTATTGAACTCTACAAAATCCAACATCCAACAGAGGATTTGACATTTACTGTGCCATACACAAATTGGGCACGTGGAGTATACTGCTGACCACCCATTGAGTGGTCTGTAGAATTTGCCAATTTATTTTACAATAAAAGTAGATGTGAATTTTGTTTTTCACGTGATATTGGAATCAAATTTGTGACATATAGTTTCAACAATTTCTTCACACTTATTGGTATTCTTTCTTTATTAATTAGTAAAAGAGATATTATGGAGAGCTTAAAATAAAGTGATATTGACCACACTATAATGTGTGAGAGAAAAGATGTTTAGAGCAGCACGTGGCGTTGTCCAAGGGGCACTGAATTATAAAATCTTCATGGCTATCGCTCCACATAAGATTACATTAAAAAGGTCAAAAAAAGGTCACATGCATGTCTCCTCTCGCAATAAAATTCTATTCCCCTGTTCAATGGTTCGGATATCAATAGACCTTTATAGATATCAACACATTTACCTTCGATATCGATACTTTTCTACACATTACTCGCCACCCTATTGGTCGATCTTGGCATTTTCTTATAATGAAACAAGTTTTCTTGACATAGTCAATTGAGTGCCCTTATTACATCAGATTTTTGGGTTTGCGACTACTGTCCATGGAGGGTTCATATAATCGATGAACATTACGAAGCACACATGATGACATCACATGATCCTCCCATTGCATTTAGCTACATTGTGAACTTTTCAATTTTTCATATTATTTCGAAGAACATCAAACAGACATAACGCTGACATATAAGTACTAGTGTACTCCAAAAGTACCCTGGTCACAAACCCCTCTCCGTACAATCTCGACCGAACCGATGGGTACCCCATAACCGATTTTTATGGGATGTGAGATAACCGAACGGGTTCGGTTCGGTTCTGGTTACGAGCTGATAACCGAACCGTTCCCTGAACTGAAACGAACCGGATATGTGTAATTACAAAATTACCCTTTATATGTAGAAGTTTAGCCTGTTTATAGCTTCAGTGCATTGAATTTCTACTTAGATGTATATTAGTTTTACATTTAAAATATTTAGATGCATATCTGCATACCTTTTTAATTGATGGATCTTTGGCATTTCCAGTTAACTGATTTTCATATTTGAATTTCATTCATAATTATTTCATTTTTATTTTGTTTTCTAATTTAACGGGAAATACCCGAACCGAACCGATCTCCGATTGGATCAGTTATGGGTTTGGATATGGCAATACCCGAACCAAACCAACCCATTGCCATCCCTAAATACGAGTACCAATAAAAACCTCGTTCCAAAAATTGATCCAATCAAAGCTTAGTAAAACTTATTTGATTGAAGTGGACGTATTTTCCCATAATCAAAGGAATTGCAATGAAGTCTTTAGATCTAACTTACTTATTTTGCGTCGAGTTCTAGCACTCGGATTTGTATTCATCGATATTGTGGTAGTGATACTAAGTATGTAATTCTTTATATTCAGTACGTCGAAATATCCTAATTAAATTCATGTCCATTTATTAAATATATGCTCCATTTATTTAAGCAAACTTAGGGGGTGTTCCGCTAAGAGAGTTTTCTTTTAAAACTGCCTTAATTTTTGTGTTCACACCTTTTTATGTGATGTATTATGAAAAGATGACCTGTCGTGATTTTTGGAAAAAACTAGGTTTTAGAAAAAAATCCCCTAATATTTTTTATTCCAATAGTGCCAAAGTTCCCCCATTTGACGAAAATATTTTATTCCATCGATACACGACGGAGTGGAACTAATGACAGATATGTCCAAATTTGCGTCTGTGGACGGCCTACCGGAAATGGTTCGGTTTGACGTTCGAAAAAGATTGTGATGGTTAGAGTCGCCACCCGGATTTGAGGTCCGAACCCGAGAAACCGATCAAAAATGACTTGTTTGCCCATTGAAAAAGATTTCACTGATCATGGCGGAACCAAAGATTTCTCGGATTCGGGGGTTTGGTTACGAGAGGGGAAGGGTTTTACGGCACCCCTCTCGCCCGGTCCGTGAACCGGTCTCTACTCAACATTTTGTGGGATTTTGGAAATGTTTGAAGTTCAACTTTAAACACGAAATGGGGGATACGGGAATGACAAACACGTAAATGAATATTAAAACACCAACTAAGTGATGGTGGTTGTTTATGCGAAGTGTACAATGCGATGACAGAATGGTATAAACAAAAAAAATGACAATGAAGGAGAAAAAATAGAACTTAAAACACCATTTTGAACAAAATTATTTGTCTTTCCGATACTATTTGCATATTTTGGAGGGTTTTGATATAGAAATGAGAAGAACATAAAACTACAAAGTTGTAGCCCTTCAAATTATCTACGTTTTGATATATAATACGCCCAAAACGGAGTTCGGAGTGAAACATTATGACTGACTTTCTGCTGGGGTGTGAGCGCTCAAGCCCTTCCCAGATCGCCAAATTCTGTTATTTTATGATTTTGAACATTCATACAACCCCAACTCAATGATTATGATTTGCTTACCAAAACTGGACAGAAACATGAACTTCGAAAGCTTTTACAGGTAAATAATGTTGTTGAAATCAACTTGGATGATGTATGAGAGATGAGCAGGGGATAATTAGACTGATGTTGATAAAATACTCACTCACACATACTATTATGCACTCTAAACCATGATCCGTCATCAAAGCAGAACAAGATTTGTAAGCTGTTAGACAACAGATTGAGCGCTCAGAGCCTTGGGCTTGAGCGCTCAATCCTACTAAAATAAAATGCTTTTCTTGATACTTTTCAGACCTTGTAGGCTCATTTCAAGTATGAGGAACTTGAATGAGCCCACTGGTCTCCCTCAGTAAGACCAGAACAATGATTTTCACTACCTTTTGGCTTGATCAAGGCTTGCAACTTGGCTTTTGATCAGATGATGGTGTAGAACAATGAGTTTAGAGTGTGTTTGAGTGATTGAGAGACCTGATTGGTTCAATATGATGTAGGATGAAAGTGTATTTGTAAGCAAAAAGATGATTTTGGCTTGATAGAAATGGATTTTGATGGTAGAAGAAGCTTGGATGAGTTTGGTGAGTTGGGACTGAGTTGTGGGTGTGAGAAGTGAGTTGTGATGACTGGAAGAGTATGAAAATCAGCCAAGAGGAGGGTGCACTTGAAGCTAAATGGCCATGTTCTTGATGTAATCAAGTGGGTTTGTTTGAAGGAACTTGAAGGGATGAAATTAATGAGTTGATTATGGACTGGTGTAGTGTATATGCTCTGGTGGAGAGAGAAAATGGCAGTAGGGGCAGCCAAGAAAATGAGTGAGGGAGTGGATGAGGTTTATATAGAGAGAGAAATGGGAGGAAAATGAGTTTAATTTTTGAATTGGGTTTGGGGGGTGATTGAGGAGATGTTCAAGGGTCTAGGAAGTGTATTTAGGCAGTAGAAAACATAGGTAGACGCTCCTCTTGCAGTAGAATATCATGATTAGATGCTCTGCAGAAAACTGATCTGGATCAGAGTTGAGCGCTCAAAGCCATAGGATTGAGCGCTCAAGGTGGTTTTTTAGGGCTTGAGCGCTCAATGTTGGGGCCTTGAGCGCTTAAGGCTGTTGCTCAAAAGGTAAAACTTTGCGGGGCTGCCCCGGGTGCTACCGAACGCTGATTTTGACGCGGTTTGAAGCGTTGGAAAGCTTGTTGAGTCTACTTTCTAACCCAAGTGGTTTGGAATCCAGAAAATTTATACATCCAAATGTATGACCATTTTACCCTCAAACGATTGGGAAAACAAGTCGTTTTAGCAACATTCGTGCATCTCTCTCATTTCAAAACGGATTGGGATGTATTATATATCAATAAAGAGGGTTTTGAATGTACTAGAAGATGGTGTAGGCTTGGGTTTGTTTTGAAGAGGTTTTTGGGTGGTTTTGCCAAGTTCCAAGCATTGTTCAAGCCTCGGGTAGCCACGATTGGTCCATTTCATCATCGGGAATGCTCGAGCGCATCCCGGGTTCAAAATCGGGGTGTCTACAGCGTCGAAAGGTGTACAAAATTTTCCTCATTTTTTCGTAAGTTTTATACGTATGGCACCAATCTCAGATTAAAGGGTAATTATCAGTTACCTCCCTTGAGGTTTTTGACACAATCACATACCTCCCCTGAGGTTTCTGAAATAACACTGCCCTCCCCTGCTTTTGCTGACAATACCATGTCACCCCCTTCCGTTAGAATGCAGTCAGGAAATGGATGGAAAAAGATGATGTCATTGTACATGCAATTGTAAAAAACCTAAACTACCCTCACCTTTACTCTCCTTTGCTCTAAATACAGCATGAACAGTTGCCGTAATACAACTAAAAAATCTGAAGGAAACGAGGGAAGACAGCCATAGTAGTTCCAAGGTAAGCCATCTTAAGCAATTACAAGTAGAGAGGTCTCACTAATTTTTTAAAAACTTTCTAAAACTAGTGACGTCTGTTTTTCTTTCTTTGAGGTCTCACTAATTTCTCTAAAACTAGTGAGGTCTCACTAATTTTTCAGGACTCAGGTCTCACTAATTTTTGTAAAACTAGTAAAGTCTTACTAATTTTTCAGGACTCAGGTCTCACTAATTTTTGTAAAACTAGTGAGGTCTCACTAATTTTTAAGGAATCAGGTCTCACTAATTTTTGTAAAACTAGTGAGGTCTCACTAATTTTTTTTAAGGACTCAGGTCTCACTAATTTTTGTAAAACTAGTGAGGTCTCACTAATTTTTTTTAAGGACTTAGGTCTCACTAATTTTTGTAAAACTAGTGAGGTCTCACTAGTTTTCCTTAATGTTCTGAACTTGAACAAAGCTCCTCTGAAAAATGCAGCAACAAATGCAGAATTCAAAAGAAAACTAGTTGTGCTCATGAATATAGTAACATTTTGTGCTCACAAATACAGTAGCATTTTGTGCTCATGAGTACAATAGCATTTTGCTTACAGTTGCAGCCATATGTTTATTAAAGTCTCTTTGGTTATATGCCCCAGCAGCATACCAAAATTTTTTCCTTAGAAGAAGGCCAGGGAATTTTGCTTTGAAATTGTTATACAAGTGTTTGGCAAAGAATCTGTGTGATGCCTTAGGTAATATCCTCTCAACAACCCTATCCAACCCCTTTTATTGGTCACTCATAATGGTCTAAGCCCTATTCTGTCCAGTAGACCTAATTATGGTCTGAATGTGATCAAGAAAGAAGCCCCAACTTCATTATTTTCACTTTCTACCAATGCCACTGCCAAAGGAAACAACCCACTGTTACCATCTAATGCCACAGCAGAAATAAGGACACCTCCGTAAGGACCTTTAAGGTGACAACCATCTATCCCTATGAAAGGCCTACATCCATTCAGAAATCCATTGATCATAGCTTCAAATGGTACAAACAGTCTCATAAACATGGGATTTTGAGTGATATCAGGCCTATTGAACTGCATTTTGAACAAAGTTCCAGGGTTTGTCTTCCTAACCTCTACTGCATAGGTTGGAAGAAGCTTATACTACCCACCATGACTACCCTCAAGCACATCCACGCACTTTCTTCTGGCCCGATATAGTTGTATCCTAGATGCCTCAATGCCATACCTAGTGTTCAACTTCTCTTGCATGGCATCCAAACCTAATTGAGGGTTGTCTTTGAAATCCTGAAGAAGTTTCCTTGCTATCCAAGTAGATGTTGCATCCTCAATTTGGTTAACCCTAGAACAAGTATGCTTTGATCATAAAAAAATGTGTTGATTTCAAAGGCAAAACACAACAAATGCACACATGTGTTGATTTCAAATGCAAAACATAAAAGCCCCAATTTTTATAACCCTAACTGTATCGATTGAACCCAAAAAATAAAAAATTGAACTAATAACAACCTAAAATGGCACAACACGGCTTAAATGTAAGATTTTGTTTTCATTTTTACCTCTAATAGCTTCAAAACCCACGGTTGGGTTGTGTTTTTCTCTTTGATCATCCTAACACACGATCTTCAGCAAAAACAAACCATGTTCTTCAGGTGTTGGTGTAGATTTCGTGATCATTGTGGGGATTACGTGATGTTACCAGCTTCGATCATCATCTTCTGTGAATTTCGTCTCCTCTCTCTCTCTGTAAGTCACGTTTCTTTCTTCTGGAGTGTGGAAGAATGAGTGAATGGAAGAAAAGGGGGAAAAAAAACCTAAGTATGGTTTATAACCAAAAAGGCATTATTGTATTTTCAGGGTCTTCTAACGGGGTGTTTTAACACCGTCTAAGTGTTTTTGGCGGGAAGGAGGTGACATGGTATTGTCAGCAAAAGCAGGGGAGGGCAGTGTTATTTCAGAAACCTCAGGGGAGGTATGTGATTGTGTCAGAAACCTCGGGGGAGGTAACTGATAATTACCCCAGATTAAATGGTGCGATTCATTTCGCATACAATATAATGAATATATCATGCAAATTCATTCGTTAATGGATGGATCGATACATTGCGCTAATACAATATTTTCGCATCGCAGAACAATCAAACGTCTCGATCCTCAAATTGAGGTAATAAACACACATACATTATGTGACAATGAACTTGTTAATAACGTATGAACTTCCATGAACTCCTAGCTGGCTACAATTATCGTATTCGTACCAATGCCAAAACATCAATTTTAGTTTCTCATGTAAAGGCCAAAGGGCAAAACTGGGACTAAAAATTTTCAGTGGCCCCACTATATATAGGAATCAACCAAATTTAAGATTTTGGGTAACATCTTATTCTCGTGCAAAAATTGCTCATACCCATAACCAAATTACTCCTAAAAATTATTTAGCAGTAGTCCAAAACAAAATGGACAAGATTTTAATTTTCTGAATTGTGCCGCCAATGGTGATTACAACAACGGGGAAGCAGATGGTGGAGGCGGCAATTCATGGTTGCGGAGGTAGTAGTTCAAGGCGTATTCGTTGTTCTTGAATATGTCCAGCTTCTTCAGTGCTGCCAAATACTGAGGCGAGTGTTCCCCTGTGCCGCGGTAAGGCAAGTATATGACACGGCCAATATCTCGACATAACATGTCTTGTAATTTTTCCCAGCGAATGGCCTCTGGGTCGTCGGTGGGAGGAGGCGGAGGAGCAAACTGGCGTGCCACACATTTGTCGAAGTTGACATCAGCCGGGATTGAAACCGCGGATAAAAGTAAAAGCAGAACCACCGAGACGACGGAGGTTGAGGATTTTGGAGAGAAAACTGCCATGGTTTCTTCTAGCTAGGGGAAAAGTGAGCACTCCTATAACGTAAAAGGTAATTAATAGTGAATAGGAGTGCAGTTAATGGGATTCATTGTAGATTCTAACGATGTAGTACGGTTAGTGTTGGAGTGAAAAAGTATATTTGTTTGGGACACAAGGATCAATCAAAATTCACTTTAGTACCTCCAATATTTTTCCCTTTTTTTCCGGAGAAAAACTTGGTGTCGGTTGAATACTAAGTGATTGTACCCAGCACGCATTTCAACTGTCCTAAGCAAATTCTTACTGGTCCATCCTATGGACTGTCTAAATATTTTTGGACGGCTATGATGGAGTGCTACGAGTACCAGGTCAACACCGCGTATTACCCTCTACGCGCCCAAGTTTTTCTCCCTTTTCCTTATTCCATCCTATGGAGTAGTAATTTCTTACGTAAAACGATGTCTCCCGTCAATACTACCTAGCAGGAAATGAATCCAGGGTTGCTGTGCACCCCTCGGAGCACCCGGGTGCTATGCATTCCTTTTCCGAAACCAATTGTCACATTGGTTCACTCTCTCGGACGGTATGCTCATTTCAAGTTTCACGATTAAAATTGTTCATTTGTTCAGATTCAGTAAAGAAACAGTGTAAGAATTCAACTCAAATCAGATATCTGATTGATCTGAAAATTTCATTTTTTTTCCTTCGAAATTCTCGACTCAAGAATTTTTGTGTTGCTATGACCGTATCTAGTAAGAATGTTGTGATCTCCCAACTGACCAATAAAAAATTTCTTCCACTTCATTTTTGTTTCTCACTTTCACGTTGCGATCAAAATTTTCTCCTTGATAACATGGGACAGGGGTACCGTATTGCGCCAATGAGGGTGTATTGTGCCTCGTACAGTCGTACTTTATCGGGATCCCCATCATCGTGATTTGGATTATTTTTTTTTTTTTTTATCAGCAAAAGAGGATATTTAAACTTTTGGAAATAACTTACAAAGATTAAACAGACCCTGGAATCACAATGGAGATGAGCAAACCACCAAAGATGGTGCTCCCGCTCCTTGACAAATGTAAGCCACCAAGGACCCAAAAAGACAAAACAAGACACTGCATGAATCGCAAGATGCCAACCAATGCATGGACTCGACTCAAAAAAAAAAAAAAAAATCCCTCACAAACATAGCAGACCACATAAACCTCACAAACATAGCAGCAAGACTACAATGTGGAGACTTTATATCCATCTCAAAACCAATTGGCAATGAGTGGAGAGGTCCCAGTATATATTAAGTGATCACCCATTTCACTCCTAGGCAATGTGGGACAATATCTTTTAACATCCCCCTCACGTGCAGCCGCATTTTAGGTCTGTCACGTGTGGCCACTTTTTGGGTCCTATCATCGTGCAGCCTTTTTGTTGGTCTGTGATCGTGGGTGTGGGATTGTTTTTTTTTTTTTTTTAAGTGTAGAGTGGAATAGGCCCCGCTTTGATACCATGTGGAAACTTTATATCCATCTGAAAACCAATTGGCACTAAGTGGAGAGGTCCCAAAAAGTGCCCGCACGTGACAGACCTCAAATGTGGCTGCACGTGAGAGGGGATGTTAAGAAGTATTGTCCCACATTGCCTAGGAGTGGAATGGGTGATCACTTAATATATGCTGAAATCTCTCCACTCATTGCCAATTGATTTTGAGATGGATATAAAGTTTCCACATACAACACCACCACCCCTTATTATTAGTATTATTATTTTTTGGATCCACAAATTGTATTTGTCCCTTTATATTTGGATCTTTGTTCTCTTATTTTCACTGGTGCGTTTGGTCATCTCAACTTTTTTCACTTTTTGAAAACAAAAATAAGAGACACTCAATCAGGGGTTGTCCCTAATAGTTGTGTGTAGACTAACTAGCATGTGCCCGAGCACTTAAAAGCACGACGCAACTCAAACAGTCGAGACAATTGGTCTGTGATAATCTTGGTTCGAGATCTATGTTTTTATGTTATGGGATGGGAAGTTTTGCGGGATGAGAAGGTGTTAGGCAACCATCCCGCCTAACCAAAATGGTTAGTCTCTATTCATTCTTCAAAGATTTCAAAAATGGAATTTGTGATTTTATCAAATATGGGGACATGGAACACGAAAATATGAAAATAAGAATTAGTCTCTACATTATTTATGCATCCGCAAGGTTAAGTAGAGTAAAATTTTCGTCCATAATGTTGGTGGTCCCAAATGTATGGGGTGCCATCCTGTTGCGTTCACGATTTACAACCTTCATCCCAAATTGTTGTTTTTGTTTCGAGAATCCAAGTTTTTATGAATAGTACATAACTACACCCCCCCCCCCCCCCCCCCCCCCAAAAAAAAAAAAAGTACTAACTTTTCTTTGTTAACTTTTTAAATTGGCCCTTTGTTTCGAGTAGCCAAAAAAGAAAGGAGAAGCAACATTTTGGTTTGACACAGATGGATTATATCAAGTTTTAATTGTGGGCCAGAAACAGGGCATTGCCTCGAGTTTATTGGCTGAGAATTGGGCTTTGTAACATGTTTATTAGCTAGGCTTGGACTGGAGTAGGCTATGGTGGGTTTATTGGGTTCAATGGATTTTTAGAAGTTTGAAGAATCCGAATTACAGAAACATTAATCAAATATGAGCTAGGAAAGTACGGGCCGGTCTCCTTTTTCCGGGGAAAATAAATATCGGTTTTCTAAGAAAATAAGTATCCTTTACCCATTACCTATTTAATTAAAATGACAAAATAATAATTGTACGTAATAACTTTTATCATAACTTTCCAAAATAGACAAGTATTACTGTCCAAAATAACATATTAAACTATTAAAAAGGAATGGAGGATGTAGCAAATAGGAGAGCAATTTATGGGATTCATCATAGATCCTGACCATCTGGTTGAGTATACCAAAAGGTAAATAAGCCAAGATGCAGTAAATTAATGAGTTGAAAATTGGTAGTGATTTTTTTATTTTTTTTTATAATCGGATGTTCGGGTCAGTTTATGCTAACCTAGACTAATTTGGGGGCCTGAAGATAACGACTGGGCATTACTCCAAGTGGCCCTCAGGTTTGGGGATGGTTGGCCTCCGTAAAATTTGAACATACGACCTCATAGTCAAACACTTATTATTTTCTCATACCTACTTTGCAAATATTGCCATATTGGTAGTGATATTTCGAATGTTTCTGTCTACACCATTATCTACCATAATGTACACAGATCTGTACTTGTATAATCGATGCTCTTGTTGGTCAATATCTTTACTACAATGAATCCCACCTCAAGTGGAAACACATTTAATAAAACTTGCCATATACAGTGGAGCCTAATCCCCACCTGAGAATATGCTCTCTTATTTAATCACCGCTGGCCTTATGCTAGGTTTTCCCTACAAGGAGGCAACCATGACAACTTTCTCGTCTCCAAAAACTTCAATCGCCACCCTCATGGTGTTTTTGTTAATACTCGCAACCACCGCGGCTTCCGACGTCCCTGAGAACAGGGAGCTCTTTTTGGTGAACTGCGCGGAACTCCGCACAGACGAAAACGTACTACGGGGGCCGGGGGGGCTGTGTTGGAGGGCGGGGAAGAGAATTGAGTTTTTTTTACTCCGCTCTGGTGCTTATTATTTGAGACGATGGAAGAAGAGGAAGGAATATATGGAAAGATTGAAGAAGCAGAGGGAGATGGCCCAGAAAGACACTGCAAGGAAGAACACTACCATCTCAGCCATCTAGAATTGCCACCCTACCCTGTCTTGAAAAACATCACCATGGGGGAGAACTTTATTGCTGAATAAAATTGTCCATTTATTTTTCGACTTTTAAATGCTAGTATCTAACCTATAGTAATTGAGAAAAGATAAAAGTCATTAGCATTTTGCACCAATAATTGCACAAACTCTCTCACATGGGATATGTGGGGCCTATTTATGAGTGGTAGGTCCTACATATCTCGTGTGAGAGAGTATGTGCAATTGTTGGTACAAGTGTTTGTGTCTATCTAACCTGACAATAATTGCCGGTTTATATATCGATTTTTCAATTTACACATTGTACCTTGAGATGTGGTTCTGTGTTTTCTTATTTTCACAGGTGTGTTAGCTAATCTCAACCTTTTTCACTCCTGAGAAACAAAAATACACATCTCACATCCCGTCAGGGTTGTCCCTGAATTTGGTTTATATTGAGCCATTCTGGCATGTGCCCGTGCGCCTAAGGACATGATGTTGGTCATGGAATTTAGACGTCAGATAGATGCATGGTACCAAAATATCCATTTACTTTTGGACTTTTAAATGCTAGTATATAATTAGTGTCCCTTTATTATTAGCAGTCTTATTTTTTGGATCGGCAAATTATATTTTTCCCTTGTATATTTTGGTTCTCTGTACTCGATAGTGCGTTTGGTCATCTCAACTTTTTTCACTTTTTGAAAACAAAAATAAAAGACACCCCATTAGGGGTTATCCCTTAATTGTGTGTAGATTAGCTAGCGTATGCCCAAGCACCCAAAAACACGGCACAATATAACCTGAACTCAAATAGTCGAGACAACCGGTCTGTCATACCAGAAGGTAAAGATAATCTTGGTTCGAGATCTATGTTACGGATGGAAAGGTGCTAGGAACCCATCCGGACTTAAGAAAATGTTTACTATTCATTCCTTATGGGATTTCGAAAATAGAATTTAGAGGGATTTCATCAAATACGAGTAAGAATTAGTCTCTACTCATTCTTTATTCATCTGCAAGGTTAACTAGAGTCAAACTTTTCATCCATAATGTCGGCGGTCCCAAGTGTATAAGGCGCCATCAGGTTGCACTCTCAATTTACAATTTCAGTCCCAAATTGTTGCTCTTGTTTCGACTTTCGAGAATCTAACTTTTTATGAACAATACATAATTACACCCAAAAAGGGAATGAAAAACCAACTTTTCTTTGTTAACTTTTTAAATTGGTTATTTGTTTTCGAACAGCCAAAAAAGAAAAAAGGAGCAACATTTTGAGACAGAGAGAGTATATCAAGTTTTAGTTGTGGGCCAGAAACAGGGCTTTGCCTCAAGTTTATGGGCCGAGAATTGGGCTTGTAAGATGTTTATTAGGCTTGGACTGGTTTTGAGTAGGCTAGGCCGCTAGGGTGGGTTTATTGGGTTCAATGGATTTTTAGAAGTTTGAAGAATCCGAATTACAGAAATATTAATCAAATAAAGTAATATTCTCGGGTGACTATTAAAAAAAAGAACAAAAAAACAAAAAGAGAGTCAATTTTGTCCCCAGTAATGCTCATGATTATCTTTCATCCTATGCTTTGACTGATTGAACTTAGTTGTGAATTTCTTTTTTCCGAAGCATGACAATTATATTGGAGTCCTTTATGCTAGCTTATTTGTGAAGTATTCATGTCTTCATCTTTAGAACTAATTGCACTGTGTTTTGGCTGCACGAGTACTTTTCTTAGTTGATGAGTAAGCATGGTTTTTTTAATTTATTTATTGGAGGGTTACCCTTACTCTTTTTTTTTTGGAAGCGCATTATCTTGTTACTTAGTCTCATCATTCTTTTGATTTGAGATGCTAAGAAATCATCCTATGAACAATGCACTCGAAAACTATCTATTGAGATCATGGAAGTTGAAGGACCATACGAATTTTGGAGACATGAGCGTTCTGAGTGGTGGAGGCAGTGGTGTATGGTGGTATTTGAGGTGTTTCCGGTTAGGTTGTCACTTTATGAAGGTAACCTTTAGTCATCACCAGGGTTGATGTTCCAGCCTTTTTTTTTTTTTTTTTGTGATTTGTTTCAACTTCAGCTTCATTGTCTGGGGCTATTGCGGTGGCATGGCATGTCTCCTTGTTGTTGATGATGGGTTACGGTGGTGACATGGCGTGATTCTTCATCGATGATGGAGGTAAGGCTGAGATTGATTGGGTGCTGCTGTTTGGGTTTTTTTTTTTCAATCACCCCTTGGTTGATTTCCCTTTCCCTTTCCCCCGCTTGATATACCCATTGTTAAATTTCTTCAGTAAATTTCTTACCGTTCCTAAGAAAAAGGTCTATAGTACCAGATTGGACAAAAACGGTATGTATAGGCTAGTACACTAGGATTCAAAACTTTGCTAAAGTATACTCCCTCCGTCCATCCTTTAAGTCAAGTGTGTTGCTTAATTAATCCAACTTATTAAAGAAACATCATTATTACACATTTCGCATCAACTTTTACATCCACTTTACACATTTCACGTAAACTTTTACCTCCGCTTTCCAAATTTAGATATTATCCACTTTTACCCACTAAGAGCCTATTTGGCTACCTCATTTTGGCGGTTGTTTTTTTCATTTTTCTCCTTTTGGCTGTTTGGCAACTCACCCCTATAACTCATTCCAACAAAATGAGTTTAGAGGGTGTTTGAGAGCCTCTTTTCTACTTTTCATTTTCACAGTTTTGGGTTTCAAATGTTTGAGAGACTTGGGCCAAAATGGGTTTTCCATTTTAGACTTTGGAGAGGAGATGTGAACAAGAGGTGTGGAGTTGCTTTTTGTCTCATCATTATCTACCTTTCCCATTTTTATTCACAAAAAGACCCACCAAATGTATTTTGTACATATCTCTCAAACGCAACTCTTGTTGCAAAATGCATTCTGCACATTCTTCCAAAACACTTCTACTAAATTCAAAATACCATAATCCAAAAAGCCAAAAAAATGAAAATGAAAAGCTGAAAATGAGGCTCTCAAACACCCTCTAACTCTTTATCCACTAACTTTTCAAAAGGGCACCATAATAATTGTACAAATTTTTGCTCGTTAACTATTCAAAACACATACTTATTCAGAGACAGCCTTAAAGTAGAATAGTCAACAATAAAAAAGGAACAGGAGTAGCACGTACCATTAGGACAAACAGACTTCTATCTTTAACTCTGCTAATTACTTTACAATTAACCACGTAAAACCTAAACTTTAATCACACAAATAAATTAAGCCTGCAAATTAATTACTTGTAGGGAAGATTAAAAGTGAAATGTAAAATGTTGGAACTGCATGACAACTAACACATTAGTCTGAAGTTTAAAACTCTTAACAATAATTTCAGACATTTACTTTTCAACCAAAAATATGTGTGTACGCACTTCAGTAGATACAGATGAGTACTGATGCAATTCATGGCTTAAAAAGAAGTTCTTGAGTTCAACTTGGGATGACTTCTTAAAATGGGCTACGTCTGCATTGAACTTTATTTTTTTTTTTTTGAGCGATGTCTGCATTGAACTTTATTGATTCAATGAATAGTTTCTTCAAAGAGAAATACTATCGACCAGCCAACTACTTGCTCTTACTTCCCCAAACAGAGAATTTAATTAATCAATATGATTTTTATTGATTGAATGAATAGTTACTATTTTCTCTCTTTTTAGAGTAAATAAGTAGCTGGTCAATTGAGCGAGGATAAAAGCATGGTCCCATGCGAGCAAGAATTGGTAAGAAGATATACCGTAGATTACATGTGGTTAATATATGGTATAGAACTCAACACGACCCCTCACGAATTAGTCAGGCTCCTTGCCATAAAGGAGGGGCAACAAGAGCGTTAAAATAGTTTAGTTCTCAAGTGTGCGGTGAGATTGGAACAAATTATCTATTGTCTTCCATGTTTTGGTAACACATAAGTTTGTCGGTAACAATTCTAACAAAAGAAAATTATGTTGCTAGAGAAGAATAACTGAAAAACTAGCTTGCAAACTACAGTACGAGAAAGTAAGCAATGTAGATTACTATTGCATGTTGAAAATGAACGACAACAAACACATTAATCTCAAACTTTAGGAAATCAACCATGTGGTGAGGATGCATTCATGTTCTGATCACGAACTACTATAATACTAAATTAATAAGACAGAGTACTTCAACGATTCTCCTTTAATCCATAACCATAGTTGCACTTCGATAGTTTTGTTGTCCTCCAAAAGTTGTAGTACAAGGTTCATTCCTTCTTTCGCAACGACGGCCGGACCGTTTGTGTATCCACCAGTTATAGATTCTTCAAAGATCAGGGGAAAAGAACGTAAGCTGGTAATGTGCCAAATCAAAACCAATCTTAATGTCCCTCTGCTGATAATAACCCAAGATGGATTGATAAGAATCCTCTTGCTCCCTTAAGATGACCAAACAAAATAGTTGCCCAAATTGCACCCAAGTATTTTGTTCGCTAATTGTGAGGTTGAAACCTCTGAAACTGAACATTAATTTTGGTCACGGGTCACTGATGTCATTGTAGCACAGCTCAAATCCTTGGTAATAACTTGGTTACTGATCTTGGTAGTATTCCTCAAATTGAGATCTTACTTTTCCAAAGGCAAAATTGTTCAACAAGGTGTATGTTGTTCCTGAATCAATTATAATCTCCCAGATTCATCTAAAGCCATTTGCAAATATTTGTTTGGGATATCAAGTCTCTTCCCGTTCACGTAGATTCCTTCTAGGCATAAGTGGTAAAACACCAAGTCATTTGGTACCAATGGCATCAAAAATCCAAAAAAAAGGAGGCTATGTGGCCAAAGTACACCTAGCTCTCCAAGCTGTCATCGTCTTTGTTAGTTGATAGAAGATATGAGAATTGCGTAGCTAAGAGTTACCCGAGCAAAGAGCTTCTATCATTACCCGAACCGATTACTCCGTGTAGATAGTCCTTTCCTATCGCGGTGTTGTTGTAACCGTAGCCAAAGAGTACGCTGGTGGCGATAGTCTCACTGATAAACATCTCCTTCCAAGGTTAGCGTGTCACGGAAACCCCCCCTTTCGAATATGATCCATCCCAAACAAATATTCAAACAAACCCAAAACACCGTGGCAAGTACGACCCTAATCCAAAAGCCCTGAAAAGAAACCATGCCTCCAAACAAACCCAAAACACCGTCACGTTTGGTGACTGCAAATATATATATATATATATATATATATATATATATATATATATATATATATATATATATATATATGTATATATATATATATATGGGGCTGGTTCCTCTCACACTTAAAGAAACAGATAAAAAAACACTCGATTTTGTTTTGGGCCCCACTATGATGTTCCAAACCATTGATATTGTTTAAATGAGTAAAATAGGAGGTCTTGCAAAAATTCAGCTCAATTGGACATCGGTAAGTGCTTGATCCAAACATTTTTGCAAAAATTGTGACAGGAACTAGTGTTTTTAAAATTGTTTGGATCAAGCACTTACTAATACCCGATTGAGCTGAATTTTTACAGAAACTCCTATTTTTGCTCATTTAAACAAGATCAACTGTTCGGAACATCACCCTTGTGCCCGGAAGAGTGAGGTGTTTTTTATGTGTTTTTTTAAGTGTGAGGGGAGCCGGCCCCTATATATATATATATCATGAGCAAAGGATGCACTGATCCAACCACCAAACATGATGGTGTTTTGGGTTTATTTGGAGGCATGGTCCCTTTTCAGGGCTTTGGAACGGAATTCGTGCTAGCCATTGGCATTTTGGGTTTATTTGAATATTTGTCTGGGATGGATCATATTCAAAAGGGGGGTTATCAGTGACACACTAACCTTGGAAGGAGATGTTACCAATGAAACTATCGCCTCCAGCGTACGCTTTGGTTGTGGATACAACAACATCGCGATAGCAAAGGACTATCTACCAGGAGTAATCGCTACGGGTAATGACAACAGCTTTTTACTCAGGTAACTCTTAGTTACGCAATACTCGTATCTTCTATCAACTAACAGAGACAAATGACAGCTTGTTGGGCTGGGTGTACTTTGGCCAAACAGCCTCCCTTTTTGAGTTTTCGATTACATTGGTACCAAAATGTCATGGGGTTTTACCACTTGTTCCTAGAAGAAATCTACGTGAACGGAAAGAGACTTGATATCCCAGACAAATATTTGCAAATGGCTTCAGATCAATCTGGGGGGATTATAATTAATTCAAGAACAACATACACCTTATTGAACGATTTTGCCTTTGGAAAAGTAAGATCTCAATTTGAGGCATATTACCAAGATAAGGAACCAAGTTATTACCAACGATATGAGCTGCGCTACGATTACATCAGTGACCCACGACCAAAATTAATGTTTAGTTTCAAAGGTTTCAACTTCACAATCAGCGGACAAAATACTTGGGTGCAATTTAGGGAGCTGTTTAGTTTAGCTATCGTAAGAGAGCAGGAGGATTCTTAGCATGAACATGGGCATAAGCATAATCATGTAACAAACGGGCTGACGAAGACTCAAGCAAGAGAGAGAGAGAGAGAGAGAGAGAGAGAGTACCAAGTATGCAAAGAGTGGCCACAAGAAAAGAGTGGCCACAAGAAACCAAAGAGTGGCCACAAGAAAAGCAAATAATTGCCGTAAAAATGCAAAGTAACGATGCTAACCCAATACTGAAAGCTAGGCACGATTTTTAGTGAAAGAGAGAGACGAGAATACTTACTAATCAGAGGCAGAACAGAGGGTCCTAGACGAAAACACTTACTAATGATGCTAACCCAATCCGTGAATGACACGACAGAAAACCCAGAAGCTCCAGCCCCAAATGAAACCTTATATCAACTAGCCCATTTGAGAAAACCAAGCACACAGAGGCCTAAATAGGTAAGAACCCTCAAAACACAGCCGCCAAAAACCCTGAGACCTAACCCTTCGATTTGCTGCATAGAGAAGTAATCGAAAAGCCCCAAAACAACCGCAACTGTGATTCTCCAAACTGACAACAACAAAACCCTCCAGAACTAGTAATGCACGATCGATGTAAGAGCGCACCAAAAGAGAATCGATTGGAAGAACAGAACATACCTCAAATCCGAAGAATCTCCAAATTTCGTTACCCTGCTGAACCGAAGAGGAAAACTCTAAAAAGAACAGCACGAATCGGTGAAGGACACCTCAAGATTGAAGCTCGAAACCCTCAATCACGAAGAGTTCACAAATCGCGGCTCCAAGAAGCTCGAAAAGCACAGGCAGTGAAACCCAGAAATGACCATATTAGAAATCCCCCAATCAAAGCTTAAAATGGTTGAAGCAGCCACAATACAAAACCCTAAACCTATTTTGCAGAACCGTGCTTGATCTTCGAACCCAGAAATCGAAGGCCAAACGAGACTCTAAAATGAAATCGCCATGAGAAACCGAGGTCGGAACCCTAGATCGCTGTGGAGCTAATCGCGTAGAGAGAGAGAGAGAGAGGTATTTCGATTTGGGACATGAAATGGGAAGGAGGGTGGAATCAGTGGATACAAAACTGCTACAGCCACAGAAAACACCACAAACCACACGAGTAAGAGCTAATCTGTATCCAATACGAGTCCACTTAATGCAGGGAAATCAAAGCAAGGAAAATTAACAAATTTAATCAGGCCCTATAGCTAGAACCACTGAAGTACGTACGCACATATTTTTGGTTGAAAAGTAAACGTTTGAAATTATGGTTTCAGAGTAATGTGTTACTCCCTCCATCCCTTAAAGTTAGATACTTTTGAGAGTGCGTATCATTTTTAAATTGCTTATATCTTTCAATACATAACGTTTTATTTGATTTTCATAACTTTGTTTAAAATTGAAATCTATCAAACGAGATCCATATTACTTATATAAAACATTACAGATTAAAAAAAATAATTAATTTTTTCATAGGGCTGGAATAGTGAAAGTATCTAACTTTAAGGGACGGAAGAAGTAGTTGTCATGCAGTTTCAACATTTTTACATTTCACTTTTAATCTTCCCTACAAGTAATTAATTTCCAGGCTTAATTTTTTTCTGTGATTAGATTTAGGTTTTACGTAATTAATCGTGAAGTAATTAGAGGGTTGATGAAAGAAGTCTGTTTGTCCTAATGGTATGCCGTCCCCTTTTTTTTTTTTTTATTATCGAGTATTCTATTTTGGACTGTTTTTAATAAGTAATGAGTTTTGAATAGTTAATGAGTAAAAGTTTGTACAATTATTATGTTGCTCTTTTAAAAAGTTAATGGATAAAAAGTTTATAAGTAAAAGCAGAGGATATATAAATTTGGAAAGTATAGATAAAAGTTTATGTGAAATGTGTAAAGTAGATGTAAAAGTTGATGTGAAAGTTGTAATAATGATGTTTCTTTGATAAGTTGGATTCACGAAATAACACACTTAATTTAAAAGTTGGATGGAAGGAGTATAATTTAGCAAGGTTTTGAATCCCATATTGTACGAGCCGGTACATACCGTTTGTGTCCAATCTAGTACCGTATACTTTTTTCTTTGAAACCACAACAAATTTACTAAAGAAATTTGACAAAGGGTATATCAAGTGGGGGAAGGGAAAGTGCAATCAACCAAAGGGTGACTAAAAATTAAAACAACAAACAACACCACCCAATCAATCTCAGCCTTACCTCCATCATCGATAAAAGATCACGCCATGTCACTGCCGCAACCCACCATCAACAACAAGGAGACATGCTATGCCGCCGCTATGGCCCCAAACAATAAGGCCGAAGTTGAAACAGATCACAAAAAAAGCTAGAACATCAACCCTAATGATAACCAAAGGTCACCTTCAACAAGTGACAACCTAACCAGAAACACCTCAAATATGACCATACACCACTACCTCCACTACTCCGAAACGCTCATGTCTCAAAAATCCATATGGTCCTTCAAAACCAGTCCAAGCCTAATAAACATGTTACAGGCCCAATTCTCAGCCCATGAACTCGAGGCAAAGCCTAGTTTCTGGCCCACAACTAAAACTTGATATACTCTCTCAGTCTCAAAATGTTGCTCCTTCTTCCTTTTTTGGCTGTTAAAAAACAAATGGCCAATTTAAAAAGTTTACAAAGAAAAGTGGTTTTTCTTTCCTTTTTTGGATGTAATTATGTATTATTCATAAAAAGTTGGATTCTCGAAACAGGAGCAACAATTTGGGACGGAAGTTGTAAGTTGCGAACGCAACCTGATGACGCCCCATACATTTGGGACCACCGACATTATGGATGAAAAGTTTGACTCTAGTTAACCTTGCGGATGCATTACTGTTTTTATTTGCGAGAAGTTCAATGCATGATTAGCGGTCTATATAGGGCGTTTTACAGTGCTATTCCAATAATTTATGAACTCTTCGAATGGCCCGTATCCTAATATTTCATCTCTTAGTCTCTTGATTATTACCAGATTTTTATATTTGTGTAGCTTTTGAATCCAACCATGATATTGTGAGGTCACAAACCATGCCCCAATAGTGGCCGCCTGGACCCGGTGGGGCATGCCGTCCTTAACGGACAACTTGCATGTGTTCCCCATTTGAGCCGGCCGTGCTCGACAATCAACGGCCTAGATCAGTTTGGTAATAAACGGTGCAAATTTGTTTCCGTCCGAATAGATCTGAGTTGTTGATCGCAGAATATGGACGTCTCGGACGGGGACAACATGCATGCTGTCCCTTAAGGGACAACACGCCCTGTCTCATTTGTCTTTGTCACTATTATATAAACCCCCTAATCCTTCATGTGCTTGTGATTGATTGTCTTGACTAATCCCAAACCCTTTACCATTAGTTCTCATCCATTCTTCATAAGTCATGAACGCTTCGTAATTCTTGTTTTAGTTTTGATTCGTTGTAAACCATTAAATTTGACTGCATCAAATTTTACATACATTTCGTTTGCTTTTTCCTTCTTACTCAGGCATATGCACGATTGTTTGCTTTGCAAGCAGCTTGACAACAGGGGACCTGATAATGAACAAAGTTCAGGTCCAGACGAGTCCAAATATGTTCTTGCAAAACAGCGTAATTTTACATGCACCAGGAGAACGGAACTACGAGAATGCAGATCAGAGTCAGCAGAGCATAGGAGGGACACAAACTGAGGTCCGTTCAGTTGTCTCTTGGGACATCAAGTTTGATTTTATGGGCCCGAGGGTCAGAAAGTTGTCGGAGGGCCAAGAAATTAGAAAACCGTGTATCTAAATCTGAAATAAGAAAATCAAATTGAGTCCCCTAATATAATACTTCAAGAGGTTGGTTTCACGAACATCTGGATTTATTTAACAACTAGCTAGCACACTAAGGAAAAATGAGGCATAAGATTACCTGACTATTATCAAATTGTGGGACGGTACAACGTTCATTTTGTCAGTAGGTTAACATCTGGGTATCATCTGCATTTTTTTCAAGTTTTTCACACCGTAATCCTGTTATGTTTTGTTGTGAGCTATATTGTACTGATAAAGACATTGAGAGTGTGACATATGCTAGACTGCAGCAAGGACTGGAACTTGGCATCAACTCGACCTGCTTACAAATTCGTAAATTTTTTGGGTAAAAGAGAAATGGAACTGATCATCATCGCTAGGCGAAAAATGTTTGGCTGAGAGATACTTTTCTATTGATCCCCTGTGATGTGCATGCGCTGCCACACAACCTTATACTCTCTTGCTAGGAAACAACAAACGTCAGGCGTATTCCTACAACTCGTAACGTACTGTTTTCTACATGTAATGACATAAGAAGAGAAGATTACAGGAAAAATATTGTTGCAGAATGATGTGACAGATTTGGATTAATGAGCTTAAGTAAACTGCTACACGTACCCGAAATCAGTTTGCACCAATTGAGCCCAACCCATGAGAGCGCGTTTTGCATACAAATATTATGATTATTCTCGAACATTTTTTACTTTTAGATGAGTCAGTGATTATCAATGTGATAACTTGAGGATAATGTGAGTGAAGTGGTAACAGGGATGGCATCCTTCCCTTTCAGTTGCATCATCATGCTTGAGAGAGAGGGCTTTAGAGATACATACACAATGGCAAGTTAAAGACTAGGAAGCAACGTATGTCATTTTACTTACAGAAAAACTTTTAACAGATGAACCTGAAAGGGGTGTTTACGGAAGTCCCAAAAGGGGGCCTCACTGACAGCTCATCAGAAAATTATGTTGGCCTGACATCGATAAGTATATCAAAATTTGAATTTTGGTGCAAAAAAACAACGACCTGAACTCGTCAGTGGGGCCCCTTTTGGGGCTTCCGTAAACACCCCTTTTAGGTTCATCCGTTAAAAAGTTTTTCCCTTCACTCTTATTTTTTATTTTGCCGAGGGGAAGAGAATTGGTCAGGTTTAGGAGAAAGTTTGAGGATTGGCAAGGTTCTGTTGGGATCTAGTAACTGGATTATTGGTTACGGTTCAGAGGAATTGGTAAACAAAAATTAACACTTGTAGAACTTTACCAAAAGTAAACTGCAAGACTGGTTCCGTTTTATTCGATTCCCAATTCAACCCTGTTGAGGAGTTTCTCTCTCCTCTGACGTGGTTCTCTCTCCTCTGTGGGAGTTTCTCTCTCCTCTGTGGGAGTTACTAGGGTTTTATCCTTATCTACAGCCGCCCCACCATTTTCGGCCGCCTCCTCTACAAATTCCTACACTTTTCCTCCTCCCCACTCCTCCCTCACCTCTAGTGTCGTTATCCTTGGGGGAGGTGGGGCCGCCGCCCTTTCACCTCATCTCGCCCTCCCAGTCCTAATTGCCTAGCCACCATGCTTCACCACCGCCGCCTCTACCCCACAAATCAGCTCCACCATCGCCTCTTCCTTTCACCCATTTCCCCTCTACATAGCACCCCCTCTCCTCCACCTCCCAGCCGCCTGCTTTTCCTCCCATATGACTTGTTGGGCTTGTGTCAAGGCGGGATGGTGATGTTATGGCGGCCTGGGCACCCTCCGATGAATAAGCTTTCAGATCCCAATGACGGCGGCGAGTTTTGGAGCACAGTTCTTTACCCGGAGCAGCGACTCATCTCAACTCAGCCAAGTTCGGAGTCAACTCGGGACTCAATGATGGGTTTTGTGTTGTTTTCAGCTTTTATGAGTTTGATTAGTCCTTTTTAGTTTGGAATTTCTTGGTTTTTTGGTAGCCTTTATTTAGATCTGTAGTAGATGTTCTTGGTTTTTTTTCTTGTTTTTGCTTGCTTGATCTGGGGCTAGAATTCATGGCCGCCGTGGACATATGGGGCCGCCTATGTCCGATGAGGCATACCTACGTCCAGAGCCTCACGTGACAGCGGAGGTTCTCGTACAATTTTTGCCCACTCACGGTGGCGTTGGGAATGGCTGTACGGTGGAGGTTCTCTCCACCATCTGTTGATTGACGGCATTAAGCATTTTGTGAATTTCTAATCCCTAGATTTAAGCTTGCCCTCTTTTGGATTACATATGTGCTTTATTGTGTAATGGTTTGAGTTGGGTATCCGTCGGGATGCTCTATCGCTATCCCTTGATACGATTCATCATTCCGTCCCCTAGGTGTCGAGTCTGCTTCGGCAGGTGTGTCTGCGAGCCGGTGGTCCTGTTTGCCTTTTGCCGGTCTCATTTCAATTGTTAGTGGTTTTGGCTGTATTCCTGTTTTTCGATGTAATCAGTGCCGGATGTCGTTTTGACATGATATGATGACATGTTAAAAAAAAAAAAAAATTCAACCCTGTTAGCATCCAAACGTTTTCACCAAAAATATATATTTTTATAGAGTGAGACTAAGCAATTCCAATAATTTTAGTAATACTCAAAATCTAATTAGCCTACAAAATAGTTAATAAACTCAGGATACCTAATAATCCCGTGAGATTATTATTATTTTTTAGATTATTAATTTATCTAAAAACTTTCTTAAGTCCTAGGCAAGAGTGTAATTTCCAAGAAGTTTGCATGTGGGCTAGGGTCCACATTAGTTCCAATGCAGCTCCGCCACTGTTTTTGTATGCATGTCTTATTGGGATTATAGGTTTCAGTGTTAATGAACATCACAAGTGAGCAGACACTAATACATCACACCAGAGAAGTCCAACAAGTCAAGTCCTACCCAATTATATTCATGTTTGTTACCGGATTGATTCTATCATCAGTCACTCAGTTGTTATAAAAAAATTTGGTTTTATGAATTCGCACGCCCAATGTTATCCGTATCCTATGTCATATAATGTGATTGTGTAGGCATGAGCGAATGTTTTAGTGAGGCTTTGAAAGCGCCCGTTGAAAACCCCCACAAACTATTAAAATTTGGGGGAACGGAGACCGATAGCAGAGTGCAAAATCAGAATTATGTGACCTAGTGCGTATCGTGTGAGATCCACCATGGCCGATTGTTGTTATTCCATTTGTACCATACGAGTTTATTACGCGAACTGCTCTACAATTTTAGAATCGAAATTAAGAAAACTTCATTTACAGTGAATTATATGATTCGGATTTTCTGGCATATGTTGTTCCTACACATTCACGTTGATTTGAACTACACAACTCACAGCCTCTTCAAGTGGAGGGATTATGGTTTCAAACCAAACCATTCATTTGGTTTGAATATTTTGATGAGAAAGAGAGAGAAATTAAAACGAAAATAAATTTTTTGATAACATGTTCCCCTTTCATTATCTCACCATCAAAATGGGCTCTTACTTGTTGGGATGCAGACAACCTTCAGCAGTACCGGGGGTATGGAGGTAGGAGCCCCCAGGGATAGCATTCCGGACTGCAGCGAAAAAGATATTTGAGAGACCTCGGTGTGTAATTTTGGCTATAGGCCCGACCTAATTATTTCGCTGTTAGTGTGAAATTAGGGTAACATGTTTTCAAAGAAAACAGAGTGAGAGAGGCGAGAGAAAACACAGATGTCAGAGAGATTGCAAGAAGACTTGTACTCTTGATTTCGATTTCATAGTGGACTGGTATGGCTCCCGTGGTTTTTCCTCGCCTTGAGGTTTTTCGCGTATATCTGTGTCTCGCTTTCTTTTCGTTTTTCATTACACACGATTACTTGTTTTTCTGTTCTGTGATTCATTGTTTCCAAGATCGGTAGGGGGGTTGTGGGGTTACGAAAATCCTAACATTACTTTCCCGGAGTTTTTCTCAATTCATATTACAGGACCTTATATAGACTTTACGGTCTTATATTTTCATCTTGCCACGCCATTATCTTGTTTTTAGAAGTCGCGTCCTAGTTTAGTTCCAAACCCGACTCCACTTCCTTATCTTACAATAGTACAGATCAGAATTTTCATGGATGAAAATAGTTAGGTTTTTTTCTTTTAATGCAAGTACGAAAATATGTGATGGGAGTATGTGGGACCCATAAGGTGGAGTTGTGGATTGCACACTAGCGTTATCCCAGGCATAAGACTACCCAGAAGAATATTAGAAATAAAAGGAATGAATTACTCACACAATATATCCACTCAAACGTCAGATGTATTAATGTTTAGTACCTAATTTTGGTCTTTTCTTTTCTCCCTTCAATATTCATACCATTCCAGAGCATTTTGGTCAAGTAACAGATAAAGCTTCAACTCCAACACTCCAACTGATTTAACCAATAATCGTCACCCTCCCTAGCCCATCTCTCTCTCTCTCTCTCTCTCTCTCTCTCTGTGTGTGTGTGTGCATCCATGTGTACGTTTTTATTGTTTATAACCAGATGTCTAGGCCAGTTTGGACGCACCTCGACTTATTCCGGAGCCTTGGGCACAAACTCGCAGTGGCCCAAAGAGTTTGCTGACATGGGGAATCGAACTTGAGACCTTAGGTGGGATCAAACCCCTGAGTCCCAAGGTAAGACCATTTTGCCAATCCCTTAAGGTTTGCATCCATGTGTACGTAAATCATTATGCTGTTATAATTTACATTTTGAGAATTCAAAAATCAACCTGCAGCAGCGGAGCCATAATTTCAATCCGAAAGGACCGGAGGAGAGTGAAGATGTCCATCCAGAGAAAATCATTTTCATGCTCTAGTATCATACACGGTAATATTTAAATAACTTTGGCCTTGTAATCAATAGGTATGTGAATTTATTATTTTTATTCAACTATAACTAAAAGACACAAGCTCACATTTTTCGTGTAATTCACAAAATTTCACGGGGTGAAGTAAAATTATTTGAATTAACCTAGACTAAACAGCAGATATACTGACACTATAGCTAAGTATTCAAATATACCAAAAAAGTTAAACTTATGTCTAGCTCACATTCCGAGTCCCCCTCCGGCTCCACTATAGCTTCGCCTATGTCAATCTGCCACATAGAGATGTAGAATAAGGAGTAATAATGAAGTCATCAGTCTCTAAAAATTGGCTTGTAAAAACCTAAAAGGAAACTTTCTAACTATAACTTGCTCTATAATTTGTTGAATGTGAGAATCCTCCATAAGGTTTCTATTTCAAACATGATTAAACTTATCACTTCTTCAATGAGTTTTTTTTTTTCATCCTTTGTTACATTCATGAAGTTTTCCATCTATACACTAAACTTACTTTTTAAAGCCCTTGCTTGTGTAAGCAAGTATATATACATTCATTTGTAGCTTTGTACATGAATTATTTCCCATACCCTATCTTGGCAATACCTCCAATGTTTTGGTCAATTGATTGTTGATGCCCATAAGGAACCTTCAATTTCATCTTGATTGATCATTACATGTATTTTTCTTCCACTTCCATCCCTATCTTCCAATCCACTCTTCTATAAAAGCCAACCTAAGCACCCTCTCAAATTCCCATCTTGTGACAATGGAAATGAACAAGTACTTCCTAGTTGCTCTTTCTCTAGCATTGGTTTTTGGGCTCGGTGAGAGTTTCGATTTCCATGAAAAAGAATTGGAGAGCGAGGAGAGTTTGTGGGATTTGTACGAGAGGTGGAGGAGCCATCACACGGTGTCTAGGGACCTCGACGAGAAGCACAGGAGGTTCAATGTGTTCAAACACAATGTGAACTATGTTCACAACTTCAATAAGGAGGACAAGCCTTACAAATTGAAGCTGAACAGGTTTGCTGACATGACTAACCATGAGTTCAAGAGTGTTTTTGCGGGGTCCAAGATTAAACACCATAGGACGCTCCGAGGGAGTTCCTGTGGCAGTGGGAGTTTCATGTACGAGAATGTCGATGTAGTCCCTCCATCTGTTGACTGGAGGAAGAAAGGCGCTGTCACCAATGTCAAGGACCAAGGACAATGCGGTAAGTAAAGCATATTTTGTCAGTGCTGTCACTGCAACTCACCTTAAATTTCTCAAATTTCAGTTTTAAAAGAGAGTCAAGAAAATGAAAATTCCATAATTGCCCTTTTAGATGTATTGGTTAATGTCCAATTTTGCCCCTTTAAAATTTCAGGTAGTTGTTGGGCGTTTTCGACGGTTGTGGGGGTCGAGGGAATAAACCAAATCAAAACAAAGAAGCTAATTTCTTTATCCGAGCAAGAACTGATTGACTGTGACACCAAAGAAAACCAAGGGTGTAATGGAGGCCTAATGGAGGTGGCTCTTGAGTTTGTTAAGCAGAGGGGAGGCCTGACAACAGAGGATAATTACCCTTACAATGCTGCAGATGGAAGTTGTGATGCTTCAAAGGTAGTCTATGCATGCATCTTCTATTTGAGGTCCCAAATTGCAAAAACAATAAAAATTAAAATTAATAAAAAGGATTTTATTTACTTCTTGATGTCATGCTGATCGAATTGTGTTGTTTTCAGGCAAATTCCCCAGTTGTGTCAATTGATGGGCATGAGGTGGTTCCGGTTAATGATGAGGATGCCCTGCTGAAAGCCGCTGCCAATCAACCTATTTCTGTTGCTATTGATGCTGGGGGTTCTGATTTCCAGTTCTACTCAGAGGTAAAAGTTTACTAGAGATCACACCTTTATGTATCGGTCGTTCTGTGGTGTTTTGGTCATTAGAATTTTTTGTTTGTCCTTTTTTCATGCTTCTAGAAACAAAACCAACAAAAAACTCGAAAAAAAACACTGATCGTTTCCATGTACGCGTGAAAGACACATCGTGGGTCATTCTCCTATAAACCGAGGTTGTTTTCATGGAAAATCTTTCTAAAAATTGAATTGCAAATCCGGAAAAATGAGAAAACAAAAATAAGAGAAGAAATAGAATCATTCCTAAGCTTTGTGGTGCATATGTATATGTTTCAGGGTGTATTTACTGGAGATTGTGGGACAGAGTTGGACCATGGAGTGGCAATAGTGGGGTATGGAACAACACTTGATGGGACCAAATACTGGATTGTGAAGAACTCCTGGGGGGCAGAATGGGGAGAGAAAGGGTACATTAGAATGGAAAGAGGAATTTCTGCTAAAGAGGGAAAATGTGGTATAGCAATTGAGGCTTCATATCCAATCAAGTCCACTTCAGATAACCCTACAACTTCAGTTTCCTACAAGGATGAGCTCTGATCATAAAGCTTTTGAAAATCGCAATTAAGCTAATGTAATCCTCTGTTTAAGTTGCTTAACTTGTTTTTATTTTGCTTTTTTTGTGTGGGTTAGGGATGATGTAATCCTCTCATAAACACATCAAATTTGTCTTAGCAAGTTTGATGCTGCAGGTGACTTGGTATAACTAATAAGCTGTTGTTGAAAGCTCAAGAGATGAAATAAGATCTTTCTTTCCTACGTGCAGCAATAACTTTTGAAAATTTGGTTAGGGTAATTTTCGAATACCCTGTTCAAAATTCGTGGAGCCGTCAATGACCGGCCAACTTTGTACGTATCTCGTGAAGTGAATGCTCTTGCCTCTTGCCGTTTCATTGGTTTGTTTTCCAATTGATCGATCATCTTGCTCTTGTCGACATTCATTTATCACTCTTTTTCTATGGGACTGATTCACATTCGGATCAATATTCTCACGATATATTAAAAAAATTATATAATAAATCACACTCAAGAAATATTCGAACTAATGGAAAATAGAGAAGAAGATTTGAGAAAAGAAAAAACATAAGCTACACACACATGAAAAGTGACCAGAGGAACAGTTTTTTGCATTTGAATACCTTTGACACAGGCAAAAAGAAAGCTAGGGGAATAAAATTAAAAAAAAAAAATCTTGTAGTTTTTCTGCAAAGCCGAAGAAGAAGTGTTTTGCCAAGCATTATGTAACACTCAGTGTAAAATATGGAACCGAAATTAGATACTAATACAATTGGTTTAGATTAGGATTAGGTATTGGTACATCAGTTTGACATAGATTAGTTTTAATTATGGAACCGAAGTTAGAATCTGATTGGCTTGGATTATTTAGGGTAGGCATTGGCTTTGAAAGGGAGTTAAATACTCTTTGGATTCCCAAATTTTGAAAATAGTTAAAGTGAGACTTTGAAATATATAACATATCACTATATATATTTATCCTTATCAAGTTCATACATAGTATCTAATTCATGTATTCTGATTAAAAAAAAATTAAAAAAAAAATCATATTTTCATAGTTTTAAAGCTTTAAACTCAGTTTTACTTGTCACCTCCATAGTCCTCCTCACGAAAAGTTACTCTGCAATACTAGATAAGATGGCGGTTAAAAATTGTTTAGAGAGCCCAAATTTTCTTAACTTTCTTTTTCTTCCCCAAACTAATAATGAAATAATGATGCTTTGGCAAAAATTGGTCTTTATTCAAAAGAAATTTGCATTTGTCAGTTTTGCGTTGATTTTTTTTGGGATTACTGGTTCGACAAGAGGAATCTAAAGAGTAAAAACTTGTTAACTAAACTAAAATTTTTGAGAATAAAAACAAAAATAATTCAATAATCTATAAAAATTTAGATTATTTTTGTCTTCAGTGAACTTTTTAAATATTTTCTAATTTTTTTTTACTTTTTAGATTCCTCTCATCGTGACGAACCAATAATCCACAAAAATCGATGCAAAACTAACAAATGGGATTTTTTTTTTTTGAATAAAGACAAAAAAAGATCCAATTGGTTTAACCAAAGTGTCACTAATTATGGAATAAATAATCAAATTCACGGTACCCCATATGCAGTCCAATTTCTGTGAGATATTAAATGCACCACGAAATGCCAATATAAAAAGGAAATAATCCTCTCCCATTCATGTTTTGGACTGAAGAACACCCAATCCATGTTTGTTTTGAACTGGAAGTCACCGTCCGAATTTAGCCCCTTTTTATATTTTTGAATTATTTTTTTGGAAAGAAGTCCCAGAAAAATTTGAATGAAATTCACGGTACACCATATATGTAGTCCAATTTCTTGTGAGAGATTAAATACACCACAAAGATCATGCCTATACACAAAGCAAATAATCCTCTCCGATCCATGTTTTGAACCGAAGGAAATGTTGGAAAGTAAACTTGATTTTAGGAAATTGTGAATTCTAGGGAGTTGTGTAGACACATGATTTATGAATGGTGTGGTTCATGTATGTAATTGAATAGTCTCTTAAGTGTTCATGTATGGAGATGAAGGGTCACGATGTAGAGAATCATGTACTTGGCTAGGTTCATGTAACTAGGAGCATATAAATATCAATGTCATCTAGTGACAACAGTGTGATGGAAATTGGAGAGAAAAAGAGTGAAAGAGCGGGGTTGAGTAGAGTGAATGAACTACAATGGAGTAGTTTGATGTGAAAAAGATTATTGAAGCACTTTATCACAAATTTGTGTGTTATCTCCTCCCTTACATCTCTCCTACATGTGTGAGTGATTTAGGCCCATCACGGATTTCCAACAGGAAACCCAATCCTCTCGTTCCATTTCTCACCACAAGAAGAAGCTTCCCCCTGGACCCATCCCACTAATCACTAACTTCCTAATGCTCCACAAATCATTTTCTGAATTTGAATCCGCCCTCTGTTCCTTCCGAGCCAAATACGGCCCAATCATAAGCAACCAACACCTTGGTCCACCATGCCTTCATCCAAAACGGCGGCATCTTCTCTGACCGACCCAAAGCCATCCCCACCTTCAAAATCATCAGCAGCAACCAGCACAGCATTATCTCAGCTGGGTATGGCCCCACATGGCAGCTCAAGTATCCAGCCAGTTACTTCTCATAAGCCCCAAATGTTGTATATATCCGGGTTTATCTCGCTCGTTGTGATCACACACACGTGCATTTTGTGCCTTTATACGATTGATTTTGCGCGAGTTGTGTTTTTGATGAGTTTCAGAAAATCGGAGCTAAAAGGTGTGTCCAAAGCTCCAAATAATCCCCGGTTGTATCCAGAAGTACCCAAGGTCCCTCAATGCCGTGGAGGACAATCGCCAAAGCTTATAAGTCGATTCAAGAAGCTTTGGAAAGTTCAAGGAAGGCCCGGAACAAAAGAACAAGAAATTTGGAGTGATGAGCCTCGAGAAAATATGACCAACTGATAGAAAAAGGCTCATTACTTTCAAGATACAAAGGCTATGAATATGAGGTTAATTGGGTTAGAAAGTAGACTCATAGAGCTTTACAACGGTTCAAGAATCGCCTCATTCCGAGTTCGGACGAAGCCGGGGCGTGCCCGCGAAGTCGGGTCAAAAATCTGTCTGGACAGACCAATATGGATCGATCCACTCTTAAAAGTGGATCGATCCACCTCATCCCAAAAGCTCAACAGACACTTCTGGATCGATCCACCTCAAGTTTGGATCGATCCAGACTCATTCTTGGCAATTTTTGACAGATTTTTGGTTGCTTTAATATCTTCCATTTATGGAAACTTTCCACTTATAGTATGTTATTGGGATAATTAGCCAATGTAAAGGGCTTTCAGTATAAATACCCTCCTCCCTCCTCTCTCCTACCTCTCTCTCCTTAGTTAGTTTTCTAGTAAAAACTCCATAGCTTGTTAAGCTTTATCTCTCTAGATTAATCAAGTAAGTCTTCATTTTCCTTTAATTTCTTGGTGTTTAATGCTGTAGCTACTCGTTGGATCTCTATATAAATCAAGTTTGTTTACGTTTTTATCGGTTAAATCGTATTCTCTCTTTTCTAGTCATTTCCTTCTTAAACTCAAGTTAGTAATTGTTGTTTGTGATTTTCTCAAGAGTTAATGTGGTAGGCAAACCTAGGATTAACCATAAAAAATCGATTATTAAGTTTATTAAGCATGTTTTTAGTTTTCTTCTATATTCTAGACTTGTTAACTAGTGTAATGGGTGAGTAGTTTAAGTAGGCTCAGTCATGGGGTGATTAGCACTCCATGACTTAGGTTTAATTCGTTCTTCTCGCCAAATTGCAAACACTCTATTTAATAAAGTCACGGGTTCATCTTTATGTATCAAAATTTGGGTTTGTTAATTTCATTGATCTCTCGTGGCCGAGGGTTAATTCACCTAGGTACGGGTGACGCTTTGGGCGATGTCAATCTAAAAGTTTGTCTAATTGGCTCAAGAACCCTAAACTTTATCGAATACCATTTCTAGTTCAAAGAGTTAGGATCAATTTTATGTACCAAAGTCTAGGTTTGTTAATCTTTTTGATCCTCGTAGTTAAGGGTTGATTCTCCTTTTCACGTGTGATGCTTGGAGCGATGTCAACCTAGATGTTTTCCAAATGGTTACAAGAATCCTAATCTCAACAAGAGAGGAACGAATTAGCCTAAGTACTTATGGTTGCTAAAATCCCCTAGACTTTGCCTTAGTTTAATTTGCCATTTTTAATCTTCCGAGTCATTCTCGAAGTTAAGATAATTCCACCAATCAAATCACAAGCCAAGTTTGCCGCTTCAAGGCTACACCTTTACTTGCAAAACAACTCTCACGCCGGGTGCGTTTGGTCCCTGTGGATTCGACCTGGTCTTACCGGTTATTATGCTACGCGATACCTAGCCCTACGCTTGTGGAAACAACATTTGATATTCAATCCAAGGTCGCAAGCAACTACCACCATTCGCATACACTGCTCCTCAGAAAGTCTACCAAACATCATGGTCAATAGTTACAAACAAGCAAGGGGACGGTACCTTTTAATTTTACGTGGAAGTTGCCTATCGATTTGGGGATTTAGGAACCTGCTCAAGTTACATTTTTGTGACCTTGAATACGAGATAGAAGAGGGTGACCGCACGAAATTTAGTATCTTCTTTGGTGAACACGTTGCTGAGGCTAAAGCTGATTTAATCGAATGGAGTAGTGGAAACAAGGTTGCGGTCTATAAGGACTACGTGGCGATGATGGAGGGAGATAAGGCAGAGAGTGTTGGATTAGATGCTAACCAACTCACCTAAAAGCAATTGCGGTTTTGGGTTAGGCGCCTTTTGGTGCTTTTGGTGTTTTCTTCTTTCCCCACCTTTTTTCTTTGGTTCAACCTTGGTTGAATGTCTCTCTTTACTCGATGTACCCTTATTGAGTTTCTTTTATGAAATTTCTTTTTCCGTTAAAAAAAAAAAGCAATTGCTATTAGGGAAAGACACAACTAAATCTTAAAGGACAGCGCAGAGTCTTGCTCTCAACTCCTTTCCTCTTAAGACTCTCAGTTAAGCCAGTAGCTCTCTTCAAGTTCTTTGGCTTGGAAAAGCATATTGCATGGCAGAGATTGTCTTGTTGAAGGTATTAGATTGCAGATTGGTGTTAGGGATAGGATCTCCATTTGGAATGACTTTTGGCTGCTTTACCTTTCCCATTGAACTGAAGCCAACAATTAGGGGTGATGCTACTCTCAGCTCTTTTCTTCCACTCAAATATGCCACCACAAATAGTCTTTTATTGCCTGGTAAAAAGGAATGGAATATAATTCTTTTCTAGTCTCTATTTCCTCCTAAAATTTCCTCTGTGATATTGTCCATCCCTTCATATCAGTTTGGTTTTGAGGATAAGTTTATTTGAGGCTTCACTAAAAATGGGGACTTTAGTGTTAAATCAACCTTTACTCTATCCTCTTAGCGATTAAACATCATACCATTGCAAGATCTAATGCTCTAAGTTCTATTATTCATCCCTTTTGGCCAGCCTTCAAATGGTCTTTTATTTGGTGCTTGCATGTTCCACACAAATTGCGGCTCTTCTTGTGGCAATTGTGCCATGATTGCGTACCTGTGGGTGATCTTTAAGTGAGTAGAGGATGGAAAGGAGCCTTCTCTTGTCATTTTTGTAAAAAATCTCATGAAAGCCTGGTGCATCTTTTACTTCAATGTGATTTTGTGAGACTAATTTGGTTTGGCTCAGATTTAGGAGTTGTAATCTCCTCTACCCCGACTCATTCCATCTCTTTTTGGTTGGGCTGATGGCACCACTTTGGCCACAATGTGGTTACCAATATAGGGACTCTTTTTTCTCCAAAGTCTCTTGCATTTTATGGTGTAATTGCCTTGCTTTTGAAAGCCTTGCACGAGCAAATCCCATCACACAATCCCACCTTTTGCAATACACACAAGTCCTGAAACTACACATTCCATGCGATTCCTTGCTTTTGCTCTTTTGATTAACCAATTGTGGATATATTTTGTGCAAATGCCTTTATTTGCAGCTCAAGAAAGTCGGGGTCCGAATAGAATAACCTTCATGGTTAACTCTAGGTTGTTGGCTCCATTTTCAAAAGTTCAATATCCCACAAAGATTGTGCTCATAAAATTTGTATTATTGAGGCAGTGAGTTGGACTATTAACATTCATATGAACATTCATACTAACATTAAGGAGTTTCCAGCCGTTGCGGCCCCTTTTGATTCTTGATTTCTGCTTTCCAGCACAATCAACCCACATTTGCAGCATTTCTATGTGTGGTAGTACCAGAATACATCAAGCATCGGTTATGGCAATATTTGTTGCGTCTTTTTAGGATCCACTCGGAGGCAGACATTACTTATTCTTTTGACAATGGATGACTTGCGAGATGGATTTTCTTTTGGCATGTTGTATTCTTGTTTTGTAGTTTCCTGTCTTCCTTTTCATGTAATTGTCTTGCTTCGGGGCTGTTTTTATATTATTGTAATCACTCTTTTATATCTTTGAAGCCAAAAATAATAATGATAATAATAATAATAATAATAATAATAATAATGATAATAATAATAATAATAATAATAATAATAATAATAATAATAATAATAATAATAATAATAATAATAATAATGCTCGTATGTTTCCAAAGCTGCCCAAGACGGAAATGAACCCAATGCCAAAAATTATAGCCCCTTTCCAGTAAAGAACATACTGCACATTACAATTCTACCGTCCATCCAAAAAACCTCCCAACTGCTGGATACTGACAACCCAAAACACCCTAAACTTGAAACCCCCGACCTTCCCACCTCAAGCACTTCTCAGTCAGAGAATAAGTTATGTTCACCGCCAGTTGAAAAACCACACTTTTCTGCCACCGCCATTCTGAGCTCCATACAAAGTATTTAATGTTATAATCTGAAACGTCCATCTTATAGAGCTTGCATTTTCGTTTATACAATGAACGATACCAAAACATGGCATCAACTCAAACTAATTACCGCTACAATAGTGGATTTGGACTTGGTCCTGCGCCTTGTTGAACTTGGGCTGACTCAAAGTTGACTTGGTCCATACAAGGTAGGACCAAGTCTCTTGTTTTGGTAATTAGTTTGAGTAGATGCCATGTTCTTGGTAATTCCTCCTTGATTCTTTCAACAATTTTAAAATTAAACTCATTCATTTCACAAAAGAAAATTCAATTTTTGATATGTCCTATCAAGCTATTTTTTTGCGTAAAATCCTACAAGGTAAACGATTCAGATCAACAATAGATGCACGTTAGAGCCCACATTAGCGGCAGTGGAAAATTGTAGTTTTTCTATGGAAAGAATCTAATCTCTCTTAGGGAGGAACGAGTTTGCACGCGGTACGCACACGCGCACATCTGGCCGTCCATTTCGGTTTTGGATGGTCCGGATTTGGCGAGAGAAACAGGAGAGAGAAAAGGGAGAGAGAGGGGGTTTCGATCTGAATTTTCTAATACACTTTTAGACGGCTCAGATGCAGCATTCGGATACCACATAGGCTCGTGGTGGCTAAAAAAATTTCCCTTGCGGAGGAAACACTAAAAAGTGAAAAATAGGAAAAAAAACACACTAACGCGAGAGAGAGAGAGAGAGAGAGAGAGAGAGAGATTAGTTTGGAGTTTTGGAGTGGTATATATATCTATGTATACACATATTTGTGGTTGTAATTTCGTGGAATCAACCCCAAAAGAGGAGGACGGTCGGTGGATGCTGTGAGATAGAGTTGGAAGAGATGAAGAAGATGGGAGGAGACGATTTACAAACAATACAATTGAACCAACAGGTTTGTTTCACATTTCTTGAACTCGGAACAATTCTATCATCAAGAGTAGCGATTGAGTGTGTTTTCCGGGAAATTACACTTGCACCCTGAATTACCCAACGACCACAAACGCGTGATTTTCTTCGAGGAGTATTATTTTTACGCGCTTCTCCTATAAAAGTAGTACATTCATAGATTCACATCTTTGCCAAATCAAGAAAATGTACAGACAAGACTTTTGCCTATAACAAGTGATAGTCTAGAATTTTAGATTATGAACTACTCCTTCCTTCCGGCCCGATTTGTTTGCTTATTAGTATGTAAAATTGTGTCGTTTTGACTTTCAATAATAAGATGCTTTTGAGAATATTTTTCCCGACACTGTTCAAAATTACTCGTTGAGATCTTCTTAATGGTGCAAAAAATATATAAAAATTCTTTCAGGAAATAATTTATTTTGGGAGTCTAAACTGACACGGTCTCTCGTAATTGCAAACAAAAGGGATGGAGGAAGTATCATCTACAGTTTCGAGAATGATTTGGTCAAACAAGTTGGCACATTTCCATCTGTTTTTCGGGTCCGATGCATTTTCTAAATATGTACAATTATCACATATACTTCCAAGCAAGATTTTGAATACCGTACAATCACAAGTGAGATAATGGGTACTTTTTCAAATTTATCGCTATTGGTATTATTTTTTAAATCAAAAAATTTAACATCAATTATTATTTAAAGGGAAGTTAAAATTTAAATAGTCTTGGTACTGGTACCAACCATTACCCGCAAGTATTGGGCAGTACAGGCTTGTACCAACCGGTATTTTGTGTAATAACGGATTGGCTAAAAACAGTAGAGAAAATATTCTTTATACCGGTGGTGTAAGCCAAAGTTTTTTCCAAAACGATTACATTGCGTTGTGTCCATATTCTACCTTTTGGGACCACTATTTGGACACATGGTATAATGTAATAGATTTGGAGAAAATTTTGATTTATACCGCTGTTGTAAAAAATGTTCTCCTAAAATAGTATGTGCCGACCTGTATGGTACTAGATTAAAATAGTTGCATCCAATTCCCTAAATGGAAATTCTAAGGGGCGCATGGATGCGTTCCCTGTATGGGTTCCAAAATCACTTTTTGGAACAAATCCCCAAAGCAACGTAAATGTAGATGACACAATCATGACACTTCTATACTCTGGACCTTAGTTAGTAATGTAATACTCCCTCCGTCCGGATTTGTTTGTCTCTCTTTCTATTATAATCAGATAAAAAAATTAGTGATATTTTTAAATAGGTAAGTAATTGTATGTCTAATATAGATCTTGTTTGATAGATCTCAATTAGTTCTATAAGACAATGTTTTAAAAATTACATAAAACATTATAAATTACAAGATGTAATCATTTAAAAAATGGCACAAATTCCCAAAATAAACTAACAAATCCAGACGGAGGGAGTAACGAAATTGCCCTCCTCACTTCTATCCTTTTACAGTACACCTTTGGCGGATCTCTTTTCCCCCTTTATTTTGCATTTATTCAAATTGCCCTCCTCACTTCTATCCTTTTATAGTACACCTTTGGTTTTTTTGTTTTTCTTTTTTTGCCAAATCACCCCATATTTTTTGTCCATTTGCACTATTTACGACACGTTAAAAATAATTTATATTTTCAAAGTATAATCTTATATGTATTCAATATGAATCTTGTTTGATAGTTCTCGATGAGTTCTATTAAACAAAGTTTTCAAAATTATAAAAGATTGATAACTTACCCAAAAGTTAAAACCTTAAGAAACCATAGACAATGGTTTTTTTTGGAAGAAAACAAATGATAATGATCCATAAGAGAGAACTAAAAGGGGTGTTTGATATTTCATTTTACATTTTCAGTTTCTCATTTTACACTTTTATGTGCTTGGCAAAGAGCCTACAAAATGCATTCTTATAATATGCATTTTTGGATTTTGAGTGTAGAGAACAAAAAGTAAAAGTAGGAGGAGATGAGTTTTTTGACTTCCCATTTTTTATCTTTTCCATTTTGTTTAACATAAAGATCTACAGTATGTATTCTGCATGTATCTCCTAAACACTACTCTTATTGCACAATACATTCTGCACATATTTTTAAAAAAAATTCAAATTCAATAATACATTTTGATCATATTAAAAAAGTTGAAGTAAAAAATTTAAAATGCAAAAAGTAAAAAAAATGGGGCTCTCAAACACCCCTAGGTGGGTTTTTGTCGACAATGGATTTTGCACAGCAAAAATGATAGGTACACTCCTTGGGAGCCACTCCCAGCCACACCCTCTCTCACATGGGGTGTGAGGCCCAGATCTGGGGACCACACCCCATGTGAGAGAGGGTGTGGTTGGGAGTGGCTCCCAGGGAGTGTATGTATCGCCGTTCTTTGCACAGAGATAGAGAAGGCTAGTTTTAACTTTACTTGTCAAAGCAAAAGGGTAAAGGATAATCCTACGGGTACAGAGGGTTTGTTACAGAGGGTTTGGTACAGAAAATGTACCGAGCTCTCTCGGGGACCCACTTTTGGGTCCCACACGAGTGATCCGAACCGTTCATTGTTTTTAGAACATTTTTCCGAGGGCCCCACAAAAAATCAGCTCGATCGGACTGTTAGAAGTGCTTGAACCTAAGTCCCACCATTTCAAACAAGATCACTTGTGTGAGACCCAAAAGTGAGTCCCCGAGAGGGCTCGGTACATTTTTTTGTACCAAACCCTCTGTCCCCCAGCAGGGTCCAAAGGGTAAAAGTGTCGTTTTGAAATAAAGAAGGTAGAATGAAATGACAGGGAGTCAAGAAGGACAGTGGACACATGGCCTCCGCCTACCAAACGCATGGATGCATTGATTAGAGGGACCCTATACACGTCCAGTTTAGTCCACTCATTTTCTTTGTGTTGACTGACCGAGTCCAAGTCTTTGTCCACCCCATCTACAATTTCCGGAGTCCAGACTCCATTGTCATAGGCAATCTTGGTTTCTTCCTCCAGATCACATCATTTCCCAAAACCTCTCAATAGCTCCATCTCAGCACCCACAAAGACAAAACAAAAAAATGCATTTAAATCTCCTCTCGCGTATCATCCCTCTCCTCTTGTTCCTCTATAAAATTATTTGGTCTGTTGCCACCACCAACTCACCTGTTCTTTATCACCCACTTGACAACATCACCGTTAACTGCGGCTCCTCCGGCAACTCTACTGCAGCAGATGGCCGGCAATGGACCGGAGATATCGGTTCAAATTACACCCCTCTATTACATAGTAACAAAGGGAAACTCATTAGCTCAAAAGCCACTCACCCACCACTTTCTCCTGATCCAGTGCCTTATGTGTCGGCCCGGCTGTCCCGTTGGCCATTCACATATACATTCCAAGTCTCCCCGGGCCAAAAGTTTATCCGTCTACATTTCTATCCAGCTTCATACCAGGGTGGTTTTAAACGGTCTAAGGCCTTTTTTTCTGTAAAAGCTGGTCCACATACCCTTCTTAGCAACTTTAGTGCTTCCCTTACAGCTGATGCTTTAGGCTTGGAATCTGTTGTTAAAGAGTATTGTGTGAATGTGGAAGAAAATCAGCCACTTATTTTAACTCTATCTCCCTCGTTAGGTGGTTCCTCTGATGACGCATATGCTTTTGTCAATGGGATTGAAATCGTCTCGATGCCGAGTGGACTTTATCATACACGAGAGGGTGATGCAGGTGCCCATGTTATCGGAGAGAATTTTAGGTTTCCAGTTGGTAAAAGCATCGCACTTGAGATGGTGCAACGGTTAAATGTTGGTGGAAGCTCCATTTCATCCTTCGAAGATACGGGTATGTTTCGTGATTGGTCTCAGGACTCATATTCTTTTATGCAAAACTCAAATGTCCAGCCAGTTACTACCACCCTTCGCATCAAATACACAAGTATACCAACATATACTGCTCCTCGGAAAGTTTACCAAACATCATGGTCTATGGTTATAGACAAGCAAGGGAATGGTACCTTTAATTTTACGTGGAAGTTTCCTATTGATTTGGGATTCAGGTACCTGCTCAGGTTACATTTTTGTGACTTTGAATACGAGATAGAAGAGAGTGACCGTACAAAGTTCAGTATCTTTGTTAATGAACACGTTGTTGAGGCTAAAGCTGATATTATGAAATGGAATGGTGGCAACAGGGTTCCGGTCTATAGGGACTACGTGGTGATGATGGAAGGAGATAGGAAGCAGGGAAAACAAGATTTGCTGATAGCATACTTCCCTCACAACCATGAATGGACTGAACAAATTGATACAATTCTTAAGGGGTTAGAGGTATTCAAGATGAGCAACCCCGACAAAAATCTTGCTGGTGTGAACCCGGTGCCGCTGTCATGTGCTTCGACTTCTAGTAACGCAAAACCCCGGAAGTTTGTGTATGCTTCCGGTGGTAATGCCATTGCAACAGTTTTGGTAATATTACTCGCCACTACAAATATTAGCGTTTACATGTTACGTGTTTGGGGTGAGAAATTTAGCCAAAAAAACATCTCACCATTATTGCCTGAAGGGTTGTGTCGTCGCTTCTCACTTTCTGAGGTCCTCTCAGTGACCAACAACTTCAACGATGAATTTGTCATTGGACGTGGCGGATTTGGAAATGTCTACAAGGCACTCATCGATGATGGAAGAACTACTGTTGCCATAAAGAGGTTGAATTCGAAGTCTAAGCAAGGGGCAGATGAGTTTTGGACAGAGATTGAGATGCTTTCTAACTTTCGGCATACGCATCTCGTGAGTCTCATAGGCTATTGTGATGAACGGCATGAGATGATCCTAGTTTACGAGTACATCGAGCGTGGTACACTTGCTGATCATCTTTATAAGCATTATACTTCTGGTAATGGCACTATTTGCCATATGTCATGGGAGAAAAGGATGAAAGTTTGCATTGGTGCTGCTCGTGGACTGGATTACCTCCATACAGGTACTCGACGTGGTATCATACACCGCGATGTTAAGACGACAAATATTCTTCTGGATAGGGATTGGGTAGCCAAGATTTCAGATTTTGGGTTGTGCAAAGAGGGTACTACATGCCATTCACACACTCACGTTAGCACTGATGTTAAAGCAACGATTGGTTATTTGGATCCAGAATATTTCTTAACGCGTAGACTAACTAAGAAATCAAATGTGTATGCATTTGGTGTCGTGTTGTTAGAAGTGCTTTGTGGGAGGCCGGCAGTGGATTTAAGTGTGGAAGAGGAGCAACGCAGTCTAGCTATGTGGGCTCAACAATGTATCAAAGAGGAAAAACATGATCAACTTATTGACCCCAGTTTGAGGGACCATATCTCGCCACAGTGTTTGAAGGTGTTTACAGAAGTTGCTAATAAATGCTTACATAAGCATCCAAGTGGACGACCTACAATGACGGATGTTGTGGCTAGCCTCGAGTGCATGTTGGCTTCACTGGAGCAACCCAGAAATGCTTGCACAGAGGAGGAAGAGGACGAGGAGGAGGATGTCAATGTTAATGGGGATTCCGATCAACAAATTTATGATGATAAGAACACACAACAAAATGACATTCTTCCCCAAAGTACTGTTGCTTCTCCATCCATTCCAGTGCAGTATAATGAGAATACCCAAGGCCAGAAGAGGTCAAAGAAAAATCTTTTTCAGAGGGGTGTTGCATTTTTAGCTAGAAGTATTGATATTCGGTCCATGAAAATATTGGACATTGAGATTCAAACTACTGGAGCAGACAAGATATCGGACATTGAGATTCAAACTAATACAGCAAATGAGATATTGGACGTTGAGATTCAAACTACTGCAGCAAACGAGATTATCTTCCAAGGTGGTTTTCTCATCATTTGTTGTGTTACTTGCGCCGTATTTCCCTCCCCATTTTGACTTACATGGTTGTATTTTTCTCAACTTGCATTAGTAGGCATGTCTCCGACAACCAACACTACTCCTTCCAATGAAAGCAACATCTCTGGCAACTGGCGGATCTTACGTTCTCCAACTTTAAGGATATTCAGTTTCTCAGAATTGCGGTATGCGACCAGATATTTCAGTCCCAATAGATTGTTGGGAGAAGGACGTTTTGGGAAAGTTTATAGGGGTAGGGTTGATGAGAAGTTGACATCATACAACGTTATTGGATTCGATGTTGCTGTGAAGAAGGTGGACTATCAGAGGATTCAAAGATTTAAGGATTGGCAGGTAATTCAACTTACACATGTTAGTGGGTGAACTATTCATGGAAGTCTTGACCACCCTATGTATTCTTGTCTATACCCAGGCCCAACCTTGGCCTAAAGCAAGACGTGCTATTGCTTTAGGCCCCAAAATTTCAACATAAATTGGGGGCCCCAACCCCACATGAAGGCACGCGATAAGTTAGGCTTGATATTGTGAATAAATTAGGATCAAATTCAATAAAAAGTTAAGCTTCAAATTTAATGTACTCAAACTTGGACAAGACCCAATTTAGCTACACATTACAGGCCCGATGAACTAGCCTTTAAATTCGAAGAGATTGCATAAAGTTTAAGACTTAGAGACTGATGCTCCCTTTAATTGTCAATGTGGAATTGAAGGTTTCTTACTGAAGTAGACCCCTCAGTCACTTACTGTATCAAAAGTGAGTAAGGATAAAAATAGGCCTCATTTAGTTTTCCTTATACAACTCCTTCCTCCTCCTTCCTTTCTTTTTATTATTTTCATTAAGTTTTCCCCAAGGTGAAGGGAAATTTAGAAAGGCTATGCTACCAATTTTGACATCTTTCTCAAGATATTGCCCAATTAGTTTCTGTTGAAAGTTGTGCTAACTTTATTAAGTGTGTTCACACACATGATTTATGTATTCACACACATGGTTCATGCATATAGTTTGGTACATGAACATAGTTCAAGTAGATTCATACACATGGTTCATGTATGGGTTTGTACATGAATTTAGTTCAAGATTCTTTGTCTAAGTTCAAGAGTTTTTAGTAGTGTTCATGTATGGAGTCTAAGGGTTGTTCATGAATCTATTTATTTATAGTATAAATTTGTGTACTTGAGTAGGTACATGATAGGAGAGTCCTATAAATACTACAGGTGTTTGATACTTTGATTTGAGTCCTTTTGTATCATTTTGGTAGTTGGTGTGAGGAGAAATATTATGAAATAAAGTTGTTGCATTTTTCTTCTATATGACTGTTGGTTCTAAAATATTCTTCTTGTTCTAAGTTCTCGTTCTTCGATGGTCTTGGGCGTGCAGTGTACGGTTCTAGCTACATTATTGGAGTGTGTTTCTCTCAAGTGTTTCTTACATGCATGCTGCCAATTTTTGTTTCAAACTGTACTTGATTTTATTATTCTGAGCTGTATGATGTGCAAATCTCTATAGGACCCCAATTTCAAAGTTTGCTTTAGATTAGTGCTTCATACTTGATCATGTCATGCAATGAACCTTATCTAAGCCTGTGATTTAATTCTCTTGTATGTCTGAATATTCTGTATTTATGATTGACTGAAGTATAGAGTACTCTTTTAATCAAGAATGGTTTCAACTACAAGCATGATTGTTTTACAAGATTTGTTTTCATCAGTAACGTGATATCATCAGTTTAGGTTGGGGTTAGGGCTTGCAAGGCCTATTATTGTTTCTAATCATGGATTACTTTCTGTTTAGAGGGGTGGAATAGTTGTAGAATGACCTTTGTAGTGGAGAAGCCAATATAGTAACTTTGGGTGAGGGATAGTTAATTGTGAATTGCAATTACTGATTGTTTCAGCTACCTAAGAATATGCAAAAAAGAGGACTGCATCTTTTATTCAGGTTTACGTTTGGGAAGAAGGCAGGGAGATGGTTCTTTGTAGTCTGGGTATACATCTTAGGTATGGATGAGTAGTTTTTGGAAAAAGTAATAGAAAAGAGGCCAAGAAAAGATTACCATTACCGTGTGAAACTTTTAGTTTTTCACCAATTTATATTCTTCTTAATGATGTCTGTTTATTTGTTTGTGTGATATTTGTTCTAGAAGTCTCTGGTTGGTTTCTTGGGAGGGCTTTCTCATTCTAACCTTGTTAAGCTATTGGGATACTGTTGGGAAGATGAAGAGTTACTCCTTGTCTATGAATTCATGCCAGAAGGCAGCTTGGAGAAACACCTTCTTGGATGTAAGAGTGAATATAAGTAATTTATGATTTATTATTGCAAGATGGGCAAGCATGATGTTGTCTTTTACAAATCAGCAAAATTCATTTTGTGGTTTGGGTTTATGTAGGGAACTCTCCTGTTCTGCCTTGGAGTATTCGGCTTAAGATACTGATAGGAGCAGCTCGAGGCTTGGCATTTTTGCACACATCAGAAAAACCAGTCATTTGCAAAGCTTTCAAGACATCAAATTTATTGCTTGATGGTGTAAGTTTCCCGCAACCACTTAATTAGATCCAGGTAACATGACAAGGATAATGCAGTCTTTAAGAAGCTGAAGAAAAAGTAGATTTAAGGATTTGAAAATTTCACTATTTTAAGTTGGGACTTAAAGGAAGCATGCTTAATAAGTTTGGTATTTAATAGTATAATAGTATCTCTCTTATTCCTTAGTATAACGTATAGTTCTGATTAGTTTCAATATTGTTTTTAGGCAAAGATCTTTTCGTACTTTTTATCTTCGCTTGACATGGGGAGCAGAGGTCGCCCATTGGTTATTTTGTGGGTCAAATGAAGTTTTTGGTTTTTATCTGTGTTGTCTTGGTTACAGAAGTCTAACGAAATTACCTTGATTAGTTTCCTGTTAGGTCCTAGTGGTAGTGGTTTTTTTCTTCTTAGTTTATATAAAGCCAATTAGTGGTCTTGAGTTAGTAGAGTAATATTTAGATAAACATCTGAGCTTTCAATCTTTTCTGTGCGATGTGTCATGAAACTCTAGCCTTAGTGAAGTAGGAAGGTTTTAGGATTCCAGAGTATTGCCACCTACAATAGGAATCATAGTGTTTTTGGGTGGGGAAACAAGAATAGTAGTCGGGGTATGTGCGTCATAAAGAAGAAAGGAAAGAATGACAAGAAGGAGAGAGAGTGAGTGATTCACCCTCGCAAGGGTTAAGAGATACCCGCAAGGACTGCAGCCCCAATCACTTTGGCCGCAGTCTCAATACTGAGATTCATTCAGTCATTTATCCCTATCCACTCCCCTCTTGCTTGTAATATGGTTTTCTGGCCACATTGTGCTGATGAGATAACCACTGAACTTAACAAAATGCTTTAGTTAATTTATGATTTTAGCAAGGAAAACCATTGTAATTTAAGCCTTAGTCTGACACAAGTAAAATTTGATTTGGCAGTCGTTCAATTCCAAGATATCAGACTTCGGTTATGCAGACTTGGATTACCCAGAAAGCTCTTGCGGGTATGTGCCAACAGTGTGGCCAGGAACAGTGTCGCCAGGAACATATCTCTACGAACCCTACATTGCCCCGGAATATGTTGCAACAGGTAATCCCTGAACCTTTTCATGCTTCAGGCAGGCAATAATGAAGCCATCGTAATTATCAAAATCAACCATTCAATTATTGCACGCTTCCCAACCAATTGAACTAGTCCCACTGGATTGATGTGCTACAATATTAACATCATGCCTGTCCAACAGGTCATTTGGATGTGAGGAGCGACGTGTATAGTTTTGGTGTTGTATTGCTTGAGATGCTTACGGGTTTATGTGCCTATGACACGAATCATCCCACTTGCCAACATAATCTGGTGGTTTGGGTCCAGCCTTATTTAGATAGTACGAGAAAGTTAGCAAGAGTAATGGACTCCAGGTTGGAAGGAGAATATCCTCCTAAAGCTGCACAGCAATTAGCTCTTCTTGCTCAACAATGTCTCGGATATGACCCCGAACGAAGGCCATCAATGGAACAAGTTGCGGGGACACTGGAACGCATAAACTTGCTAAGCAGTACTACTGCAGGGAAAGAGGAATTTAAAGCACGAGCAACTGACAAACGCAAGGATTAGAGAGGAGGCATGTGGGTGCGCACATAAGGTTGGATTAATGAGGCGGCCTGTGGATGCACACGTGGCACCTGAAATTCTTACAAATTCAAAATCTTAAATAAATTTTATTGAGTCGAGAATGTATTATTTTGGTAACTGTTAGCTCCGATCAAAAAAACTGTTACCTACCTCATTCCAAAATTAATTTTCAAATTCAATATGTTTATGATGTAGTTTTTGGATCTAATTAAGAAAGTGACCAGTGTACGTGAAACTGCCATAATGGGACACTTGGCTAGTTCTCATGAAGGCATGAAGCTCACAAGGACACGTGGCAGTACCTTGACAAAGAGGAAGTTGGCGCCAAGGGCGAATAAATATGAGAAACTCAAGACTAAAAAAGCGTTTCACAATAATCAAGTTTACGCTTACAAATTTACTTTTCTCAAAGTATATCTCTCAACCTCGTTGAGATCTTTATCTTTCCTTCCACCTTTACCTCCAGCAATCAAAGCCATGGGTTTTCGGCTTGCGCTAACTCTCGCACAAGAATGGAACCTCGCTCACGTTGTGGTAGAAGGCGATGCCAAGCAAGTGGTTCAAGCTATCCAAGGAGAAGCTACTTATGCTGATTGTGATTCTATTATTATGGATTGTACCAAACTTGCGTCAAATTTTTCTTCTTGCATTTTTACTCACATGAAACGTGATTGCAACAGGATCACTCATTTAATGGTAAAACATTTCCTATTGGTTGTTGGGCTGAAAGTTGGTTGGAGATTGTGACCTCGTGGCTTTTTGTCCTAGCACTTAGGGATTTCCATGCCGTTGGCCCTTGTATTAGTAAGCAATAAAAATTCCTCCTTTTCGAGTTTTGAAAAAGAAAAAGGCTTTGTTAATCTTCATTAATAATGTTGTTTATTTTTATTTATGTTCGTACTCATTTTCTAAGCCGTTTGGGAAATTATAAGTCTTTATTCACAACCGAATGGGTACGGGTCACATGTGCATCATGTGATACCTACGTGCATCGAACAGTTCTAGTTGGTCTTTTGATATAGAGTACCACCATAGCATTGTAGAACTGTTCTTCGTTTCCTTTGGGTTGACTAATCGAGTCTAGTCTTGCCCAACTTGCAACTCAACATAAATTTACAAAATTTCAGTTTTAAAAGAGAGTAGAGAAAAATGAAACTCATAATTGCCCTTTTCGATATGTTGGTTAATTTTCACTGCTGCGGATGGAAGTTGTAAGGGAAAGAAAAAAAAGTCTACCAAAAAAACTAGTATACCAATGGGGGTTGACGAAAAAGGGAAAATTGGTTGATATTTGGAACTGTATGGTTCTAAGCCAAACCAACCAAACCACTAGAGCTGCAATGTCAAAATTTGACAAAACAATAAATTTTGATGACAAATTATGGCAATGGCTTTAGCCATTTTACTGCTCGTTCTAGCTTGGGCCTTGGAGAAGTTGCAGTCGTAGATTTGCTATACTAACTTAGGGCAATACTAACTTTTGCATCTGCTTCTTCAAATAATAACATGTGCTAAAATCCTTCCAAAACTCAAGTGTACATTAAATTCCATACCATTCACCAAACAATAGCAGAAATACAAAAAGTATTATAAGTTTTTTTGGATATAAGAACTGTCTTTCATTTAAGCGCAAGCCAAAGAAACCCATAGCCTCGGGATCAATCTTCATAAGTAAATCCATTTTTGACAACTAACGTCATGCCAATCACATGAACTCAAAAGCAAAGAGCAACAAAAGCTTGTGAATACCATAATGGGGACATAGGATCCGCAACCCATTCAAACAACTCCGAATATATTGCTGTACAAATCTGTCCCAAATTTTTCTCGAGCACTGCCCTACCAATAATGCATCTAGCTTAGCACTAAACATTCATATCCCCAATAAAATTCCATTCTCATGAAACAAAAAATAGGTGTAAAACCTTGACTAAGATCATGCAATAAGTATATTCTGGCTTTCTGGCCTACACACTCATTTCCTTTACCCAAGCAAGAAACGGTGAAACTGAAAATGAACCTAAACCCATTTTTCAAGGGAAAAGCATATTTCAAAATCAGCTAAACATTCAAATATGAATGAGTATTGCCAATACTCATCAATCACAAAAGTTGAACGGTAAGTGGAGCAGTAAAGATGGGTAAGATTTGTGACATAACTTAAAACTCAGTCTATCATTCACAGCCACTGAAATGTTAAAATCGTAGTCAAGTACCAATCATGAACTGGCCCCTATATATCTTAACCTTTCTCCCCAACCAGCAACACACCCACACACACACACACACACACACACACAGAGTACCAATAAAAAACTGCCCATAATTCCGTCATAAACTGTCCAGAAATCCTTCATAAGTTGCATATCTTATTTGGGCTCAGGCAATAAAGTAGGGATGCATAAGGGTACTCAGGGCTGCAACTAAGGTTGCTCTTGCCAAGGTTCGATAAGTTAAATGAACCTTACAACTTATGCATCATCGCCCTAGTTAAAGTACACAGCCATTCATAACCTGTCATGCCAAAATATGTACATCCATTACATTCCCAAATGCATCCAAAAGGGAGAAAATTAAAGATATACATGCAGTTTATGCAAGGATAACTTTTTTTTTTTTGGTTGGTTACGAACGGATAACTACAACTGAATAGTTAAACATATACATAGAGGTCCTACGAATTGTTAAAGTAATACATTACACAAACAATGACCCAAATGAATAGCACATGTAGAAACGGCCATTTCAAAATTACATATAATTAGTTAAGTTTTCGTCAACCACTCTTTCCTATTTGTTGGATTGCCCATAGATGTTACCCTCAAGGACGGCCTCCACCCATGCATGCTTCTGCTCGTCGGGAATGGCATAGAAGATGTCTACCCTCTCTTCAGCTTGACAGATAATGGCACCTACTTTAAATTTTTCTATCATAGTTAGGTTGAGTTTTTCTAGTTCCTCTGGTATATTCTGGCGGCGAGCAGAGAGTTCTTTCGAATACCTAATTGACTTGGCAATGTCGCGCATATACCCCAGAGTTATATTCATCCAATTCTTCATGCTCTCTTCGATGGAACTCTTCTCGCCACCCATTCTTGTCCGCTTCTTTCCCCTTTTAGAACCGGCATTGGTGACAAAGAAGTAAAGGCAAAATATATCCAAAGCAGCTGTAATAAAAGTGTGTACAGCCAAAAGTGCCTTTTCCTCTTCTCTCCTCCTCAATTGTGTTCTGTTTAATTTTGCCATCCTAAAAATGCTTTCATCCATTAAATATTGCTAGTTATGAGGAATCACAACTATGGTTGCATTGCACATCAACTAGGTACTGGTTTTACTCAGTTATAAAAATATGAGCATTATACATCTATTCAGTGAAAACGATATACAAAAGAAGACGAATTCAAAGAAACCTAATTGAAATTCCTTTACGGATCAAGCACAATATGAAACTACGGAGACTAGTTCTGGTAATCTTAAAACTTGCTATTGAAGGGGGTCTAGGCCCAACTACTTTTAGCGGGCGATTACTAATTAGGCCTCTCCAAAACATTCCCAAACCATGGATGAGGTGGTGGGCCCGGGATTAAATGAGGGGGGATTACTCATCGGGCCTCTTCATATGGTTGCCAATCGAGGCGTTAGGGAAGTTCAGCGTTTTACCCAAACAGAGTAGTATCAAATCAAATGCTAATGTCTGACGACTTTCATCAAGTGTTGTGCTACCATTTTTTCATCATTTCATGGCTAAAACCTCAGATAATCAAGGTTGAACGAACAAACAACTAAAACCTTTATGTTGAAGGTTATTCAGTTTCAGTTTCCTGAACAAATAAGGGAGGTGTTGGAATTTTGACAATTCAATGTGAATGAATTTGTGCACATGGGTGGCTTCAATGTGAATGAATTGTGCACATGGGTGGCTTCCCATTGTAGGCTACCTAATCTTCCTCATTTCACACTAGAAGTCACCATTGTGGGCTACCTAACTTTCCCTCTTTCACACTTGGAGTTTCTCCTATAAATAGGTCACTCCTCATTGTGTTTTGCATCACAAAAAACAATTCAATCCATTCCAACTAAGTTCATTTAAGTCAGGAAGAGAGACAGGCGCTAGTTAGTTCGCCAAGGCGGTCGACGGTGGTGTTTCGTCGGCTCGTGGTTCTAGCCGTTGTATCCTGGGACGAAGACGTCGGTTCAACCTACAACACCCACGGTAGGCGGCGAATCTTTGTTAAGGAGAGTGTGGTTACACACGACTCGGCAGTTTCCAATCTACTGTTTGTATCTCTGTTTCGATTCTATTATTTTCGGTTCATGTAATTTGTTTACATTTTGTTCATGTATAATGTTATAAAGAGAATTTGTTCTTTGGATCTGTGATTGCCACTATAATTTTTCCAACAGGAGGATGTATTACCTGTTTGCGATCCCTTTAGAATAGTCCCACGTGTCATAAATTACCCACCCACAATCCTACCAAGGCTGCTTCAAAGCAACTGACACTGCAACTACATCTCCTTTCTCGACCTGAGAACTATAAGCCCATGCTCCAGGAACACATATGCATGAACTAAAAAAAATTAAATAAAAAAAAAAAACAATGTGCCGAGTTAGAACTATTGATCAGTGCGGCAAGGGGGCCGAAGAAAACAAATTGTAACAAAAGGATCTACAAGCATTAGACAACCGTATCAAACTTTCTGAGTTGGTTGGTTATGAAATGCGCCAATTACAACAAAAAAATAACTGTATAAACTTTCTGCATTGCCTCCGGAGGACAAAAACTATATAGAAGAAAACACGAGAGAAACACTAAATGTTAAAACGTAAGTCTTTTCGTAAATGTGAAACTGTAGGCCTTTCTCATCCTTACCAGTGGGAAGGACACAGAAAGAAAAGAAAAGTGTGACAGTTTTCCAATAGGAGTAGAAAAAAGTGCGACAGTTGTCACGGAAGAAGGACTCGTGTGGTGTCAAAGAAGCATGAAATACGATACATCAACTTTTAGCATACAGAAAATTGAGCCACATATAGCAACCTCCCATTGTCTGCTTCTAACCGGTCCCTTACATTGCTTTTTGCAAAGAAGGTTGCTTCTTCTTTGTTACATTCCTAGTCTATTAATTCAATCTGGCAAATCGTGACTTAAGCATGAAAACCATATAAGATTCTTGTGCCTGATCGATGTTGTTCATCAGCAATACGCTAAATGCGGAGAAAATGAAGAACGAGTAACAGGAAAGAAACGAGCACGACAGCAATGCTATTGTCATTGTAATCAGCAAACAAAGTAGTTTTATACTAGGAAATCCATTTTCCTACAGTGCGAATACAGAAGAAATTTGAGTTATACTCGGGACAGAAACCATCCTAATACCATTAAGGATGTAATAAATCGTATACAAAAAACAAATCGTATGTATCAGTAGGAAGTTTTGTTCAGGATAGCACAAAAACTTTCCAGCAACAGTCGGGGTCACAAACCAAGAGCAGAACAGGGGGCATCAAGGGAACTCGATGGAAGCTATTTGGATAGGAAACTATGATTTTTCAACCCGACCACCCAAGCAATGACATCCTCCACGCCCATTTCCCAGTCCCTGGATACTCTTCTGGGGATTGGGGTTAAGCATTGCAAGCTTTAGTCATTTTTGTTGCTTTGTTCATTGATATCTTATTCTTTAGAGATGAAAGCTAAACTAATAAAGGGAAAAATAAGCATTTGCATATCAACAAGGGAATACGAACAACCTCTTAGTTCATCATCCCAATGAAGGACACAAGTACCTTTCAAGGAAGATAAGGGCCTCGTGCCCTTGTTCGTTTAGTAGTTTTAGTTTAGTTTAGTTTTGGAGATAGAGGTAATGAGTGGAGAGAGTTAGAGAGAGAAATGAGGGTAATGATTACAAAACAAAACTAAAACAAAACTAAAACTGTGAAATGAACAAGGCCTTGGTATTTTGTCTATACCATTGAGCACTTTGTGTACTGAGTGAAATTAGAAGTTGAATCCTGGGGTTTTACCTGGCTCTAGTGTCAAGTTGGATATTGGGCTACCTGATTGCCATGGTAGTGCTGCCAACTCATCATTGAAATCATATTGCAAAAAGTGTGATTTTTTACATTTGTTTCATATGGGTTCAGACTTCAGAGAAATAGTACCTAAATTACAATTGTGATCCGATTCACTCCCCTATTGACTTAGAGTGATGTCCATTTAGACAAGCTAATTGAGTAAGAAAAATATAACAGACTCTCACATTCCTAATCGCATCTTTAGAGGATAGTTTCCTATCGTTTCTCGCCGATTGAAGCTATTTAATAAAAACCTTCTGATTTTTCAACCCGGTCGCCCAAGCAATTACTTCTTTTACGCCCATTTATCAGTCGGTGGATAACATTACAAACTTTAGTCATTTGTGTTGCTTGTAATTTGTAAATGGACTGTTAAGTAACAAGTTCCTTAGAGACGAAAGCTAAACTAATAAAGGGGGAAATCCTAATGGGCATATCGACATGGTACTGCGAACAACCTCGTAAATCATCCCCAATGAAGGACGCAAATACCTGCAAAGGAAGATCTGGTATTTTTACTCTCTTATTTTATCCCAAATTTAACCCTTTCTTTTCTCTTTCCTTCCTTTTCCCCACAAGCTAGTTTCTTATCTTTTCTTGCCGATTTCGCCAAATGGACAATGATATACATATTCTAGATCGTGGTAGTTGAATTAATGGAATGGTAGATTCTGAATGTATACAAGTCTATATGAATTGCGGCATGAGAGATTGCAAAACTAAACAAAGAAATGGAAACAGTAGCAGAAGTTATGAAGAAAAAAAAATCAAGTGCAAACACTAATAAATTCCCAAATTCAAACAGAAATGCAACATCTCAAAACTAAAATCGACGAGAAATCATGAGAGAGAGAGAGAGAGAGAGAGAGATAGAGAGAGAAGCAGACCTTGGAGCTATTCGATTTTGTTTCTCTGGTTTTGGTGGGAGTTTCTTTTTGTTTTTGTTTTTTTGGTCAATCGATGGGGTTTTGGTGGGAGTTAAAAAGTGGGAGCAGAATTGAAAGGAGGGTTTTTCCGTAAATAACCTGAAAGTTCATCCCGTGGCACATTGGCATGGGTTTCAACCTGCGCCACGTCTTCAAAACAACGTCGTTTCGGTAAGCATGGAGTACTCTTATAGAGGATTTCGAGGACACTTTTCTATCTGTACAACTCATATTTTTATCATCCGAGACATTCACCTCGTATACGAGAATGTTGATACACAGATGATGTAATAAAATCATGTTGATAAGAAGTAAATTAACTGTAGTTGATGGAAATGAATTAATTTTCTTAAGCTGAGTTAGGTTACACTGAATCAAACCCATTTAACACCTTCCACAGAAACTTGCGTGAATTCCACTACCGACGGAAATTCCTCAAACGACGTCGTCCAGAAACAGAATCCTAGTTCTAAGAACTTTTGGGAGACTGCACAGCCAGTTTCTACCTATCTTTGTCGTTTTTCAATGATCTGCGACATTCATATTGTTGATATTTTTGAAACTCAAATGACGTTAAAAAATCATGTTCATTATGTAAATACTAGTTGGATACCGACGTGCTTTGCACGTCACTTGTTGCCCATTGTTGATGTTATCGTTGTTGGTAACTTCACACTACAAGCTAGAACATTAGAAATAACGGTAAGATGTTCAAGGTAAAATGGATTTTCAGTACAACTGAAGGCAAACAGAACGTCATTTCACTACAAAGATCACAGTTTAACAAGACACTAACAATCATACATTCCTAATGTTTATCACTATAATCCTGCTAAAAGCAAGTGGACTCATGGCCCTAGTATCTTACACACTTGCATAGAATTTCTAACAAGGTTAAAATTGTACCAAGAACTACAGGTACTTTCAAGTAAGAATGGCCCGCAATGTTTGATCCAATTCAGAGATCGGCTCTAGCAAGTGAGCATATTCAGCCTTCTCAGTTCTCCAAAATTCCAAATCCTCGTCCCTTGTACTAACCTTATTGCAACACCCTTGGCTGAAGTAGTGCAGCCATTTGAGTGATTCCCTTGAAGGTTTCACCCTTGCCGAGGACGCAACTGTGGCTCATTTTTTGTCAGCTACCTCATAATCATTCACCACCCAGTTTCAAGCAATGGAAAGAAGCCTCGTCAAATTGATTTCTTCCTAAAAAAATAATAAAAACATGAAAGACATAGCACGATAACCGCAATGTTGTTCGATGTAAATAATCACCCAAGTAATGATCCTCACAGGCATCCAAGAAATTTAGGAAACAGGCTTAGCGATATTTTAAAAAAAAAAAAACACACAATACCAAATCTGTAACATCACTTACCCAATGAGCAGGGAATCTCTGAATTCAGGAGCTGATATTCAACACAAACAACATCACCGAAGAACTTTAACGCCTCTTTATAAATGAAAAAACAACAAATCGTTAAATAGAAGGGAAAAAAACGTGAGGAACAAATGAAAACCTTTAATCCAATTCAACTCACCTAAATGAAACCAACAAATCAATCTCACCCAACTAAATGAAACCCTATAAATGGAACCCAAAACTTCAATCGTTGGGCTGCCGGAGCCATATAATGGAACCCTCGTAGAGAGAGAGAGAGAGAGAGAGAGAGAGACGAACAGTCATAGACGAAAAGAGTACCCGTTCGATTGAAGTGGCTGGTTGCGATTCTGATCACAAAGCTATCTCGTTGTTGCTTCTTCTTCTTTATGGTATCTGTAGAGAGATAGGAAGGAAATACTTGAGCAACTCAGAGTTTCAGACAACGATTAACAAAAGAACGAATAGAGGAGGGATAGAGAGACCCGACGAGATCCATGGGCGGAGGAACTAAAGCGTAAACCTTCGCATCTCCCAATATTTATACCCCGCCGCTTCAACATTAACACACCGTGTCCACAGTGTCCTCCAAGTACACTTCAAGTACAGAGCTCTCCCTATTTTCTGGCCTGAAGTACAGTTGAAGAGGTTTAGCTTTCAGAAGAAAGACAGTAACTTTTGTCAAACAAGTTGTGGTTGCCCGTGCTTTTGGGCTGTTTGTGCGGCAATAGAAGTACTGATCGGCACCGGATAGCTTCTTTTTCTGCTGTACTTTCATCCCTCAATAAGGGGAAGGAAGAGTCCTTTTTACTTGGTTTTAGTTGTGGACAAAGCAATCAAATGACAATTTTCTATACAAAAAGCCACAAAATATGGGCTGAAAAGGTGTTTAACCTTCTTTCTTATGCTGTACTTTCATCCCTAAATAAGGGGAAGGAGGAACTCACCATCCTTTTCTCCTTGTGGAAAAAGTATCAAATGACACAGTTTCCTGTACAAAAACCCACAGAGAAAGAGCTGAAAAGGTGTTTAAAATCTCTTCCAAATCAATTTTTAGTGACATTTGGGATCGAGTCCCATTTCCCCCTCCCCTCCAAATGTAATAGATTAGGAATGATGGTATAAGAATAGCAAATGCATACCAGGCAGGATCGTATAAGCATAGAAATTCATGGTTAGGTTGCCCAAAACATATTGGAGTAGTAGATAAATTCAACTATATCGGAAAAAGAGAGAGAACCCCTACTTCAAAAAGTGGTGAAGATCACAGTTCATATCAATGATCTTAAGTTGCTTACCTCACTCATTCTACATTAGTCGAAGCTCGTCCATGAACACAACGATCTCATGAACCAAGGTTTTGATAGCTGAGTAAATTACCTTCCAGCTAGTTAGTCACAACCATGTCATCATGAGTCCTTGAACCTGAAACACAGATGCCTCAAATTAATGCCTAGTAAGTTGATAATTGAATCTCCTATAGGTTAAAGCTAAGAAAATTCCCAAACCACAAATGGAATTTAGAAGGGAACAGTTACAAATGGAATTTACTCTTGAGATACAAACAAAACTCACTGTATGCCTTCACTCAGTGCCAATGAGGCCATAATAATCTTTGTAAAATAAACATTAGTTCGAAGAAAGTACCTTAGCTTGTCGAGAAACTTTATGATTTCAAGCTGAGAACAGTTGCATAAGTTGCTACATAATCAACCTGCTCTGTTAGGATTAGGAGGTGCTTTACAACATAAATTGCTCCCATTGTCTATAATCTTTTTGCCACGAGTTTGTTTGTTTCTGCCAACATAAAAGGAAAACCAGTCAAAACAATGTAGCTAGAATCCTAGATTACATAAGCATAAGCAATCAATATATGCATTACGATAGTAATAGTGTTTAGTTTCTATCTAAAATTGAGTAAGCATCACAGTTACACTCCTAAATTTATTCTGTTTTGCATCAAAATGAATGGTTGTATTGAAAAGCAGGGTGCAGGGTGGGGGTGGGGAATGGGTATAAAATTTCTTCAGAAGTAATAAGCATCCAGAGTAAATGTTTAGCCATCATAATAGTTACACTTCTAAGAGGGTGTTTGGGCGCCAAATTATTGGCTTTTCTCATTCCCATTTTCACGTTTTTCCTGTTTGGCCGCCTGGAGAGAAAACTCATTCTCTGAAAACAGCTTCTCCATTTTTCACTTTCTAAGCCAAAAGCCAAAAACTGGTCCTCACCTCCTTTTCTCATTCTCATTTTCTCTTTTTCATCTTCCCTTCAATCCTTTTCCCATTCCTACCCCTTTTGTTTACGTTATATCTGGAATTCTATTTTCTTCCACCACACACCGAACCACAAGAGAGAGAGAGAGAGGACGAAAGGCACCTCTTGATTCACTAATTAGAACCTCTCAAACAAAGAGATCCATAATCGAAGAAGGCTCAATAATGAAATGCTTGAAAAGGTTACCTTTTCAGTGAAGACACATAAGGTTAACATGATTTGCTTTGCTGGTTTCTTGATATGGCCTTGTTCATTTGTTCCAGTGAAGGTGATGTTTACCAGGGTAAGCCTTTCCTCCACTCTCTCCTGCCGTTGCTGCTTCAGAAATCAGAGACAGAGAACTCTGATCTTGAGAGAGAGAGAGAGAGAGAGAGAGAGAGAGAGAGAGAGAGAGAGAGAGACGAAAGTGGGAACAAATGATCTACCAGGTCCAGTAGATCACCACGTGATTTCTATATGTTCTACACAATTCTACCATTATCCGATGGTTGGGATTTGGTTTTGTGATCCAACGGTCAAGAAAGATTGGTGAACATAGTGGGAAAAAACTAAACCAATTAACCAACTGACCAACTTTTTTATTTTATTTATTTTAGGGCAAGTATTTCCATTTTACATTGTTTTTAGGCAAGTACGGGATACTTTCAATTACCAAAAAAAAAAATTGAAGAGCAAAAATATTTTCAAACAAAATAAATAAATAAGGGCAAAATGGTAAACAATCAATCCTTAACTCATTCTCCTCATTAGTCTCCCAAACAATACTCTTGTTACAAAATGCATTCTGCACATTTCTCCCAAACACTCCTCATATATTCAAAACACATTCTGACCATAATCCAAAAAGCCAAAAAGCCAAAAAACATAAAATGAAAAGTTGAAAAGTTGGCTCCCAAACACCCTCTAAACCTATTCCGACTAACAGCCCAACTTGCAAACTATGACTTCTTTTTTTCTTTTTTTTTGGGTTTGGCTGGTATCAAAGCCTGGTTTTAGAGTCAATCTGGGAGGGAAACCATGTGGTAGTTTTTCATTATGTGCATAGTTACCTGGAGCTTAATTGTTCTATCCAATAAACATCGAGTAGTAACAAGTATACATTAGTTAAATTTCTCGTGCGTAATCTTAATAATACATCCTTGATTAACCCAAATGTGCCATTCTATATATTGCACAAGAAGTTTCACAGCTATGCACATAATGAAAACACAGGGAGGGCTAGACTCTAAAGTTTTTTTTTCTAACAGAGCTAAAATATTATATACTGTATGCTACGTGATTATGTGATGTTTGGAGGAAAGGCAATAACTGATTGAAGATAGGAAGGTCCAGGATAGCTAGCTACATAATTTATTCACAAAGAATCAATCTCAAGTCCATACAGCATCATATCATCAAAAATTGCAATCATAGCACCATTGCACTAATACGTACAAATTTTAAAGTTAATCATATCATAAAATTGGTAGGGAATTATTCTAATTAAGTATCTCGACAATTTAGGAAAGACAATAAGTGATTGAAGATAGGAATGTTCACAGCAGCTAGCTACATAATTTGTTCACAAAGAAACAATCTAAGGTCATATCATAGAATTAGGCAATTAGCAGGCTTGGTCATATGTCGGCAGCTACTATAACACCTAATTAGAAAGTTCTTATAGGTTTTGATTCCCATAGCAGATGGCTTGAACTGGCCTTACTCAACTACCAGTTAGTTAAAGAACTAAAGCTACATACATTTTTCAACCAAAATCACAGGAAGAGAATTCAAATCAACAATCCAAGCTAACCCATACAAAAGAAAGGCCTCTACACACAAAGCTTATACTAATTCTCTTGATAAAAAAAGAAGAAGCAAGTTTTTCAATCACTGGCAAACCCATACAAACAGAAAAACAATTTGTTTGTCCGTAATCACTGGCTTTCAAGGTGTATACTTAGATCAAAAGAAATGAAACCTAAGTACAATAAAGAAAATACTTCTTAGAGTAATTTAGTCGAACACATGCTATGCATCTCAATGATGTCACCAATCTACACCTAATTCACCTTCCCCAGTTCACCCCTTACTGAAGTAATAAACTGATCCATGGGGTATATATCTGATCTTAAACCCCGTGTGGTTGGATGTTGAAGTATCTGATTTTATTTCTTTCTCTCTTTATTCTAGAGTTTTAATTTAGGGTTTAAGATGATTTCCTGTGTATTCCTCTGTATTCTTTTTTGGGTTGCAGTACCCTTCAGCTTTCCATGTGTTATAAAAAAAATCAGCCCCAAGCACTTCAACATCGAACTAAACTCTCAAATTTAGATAGAAGAATAGCTGTAGCACGTGGACCAAAAATAAAAAATAAGACACTAATAAACTCTAAATTAAAACTCGTTAATACACATGAACTAACTAAACCCAAAATGAGAAACTAATCTACAAATCTAAAGTTGTAATCAGTTATCACAACACGAAACCCTAGTCGTAGAAAAATACAGAGGAAATAACTAAACCCAAAATCTAGATGTTATAAGCATAAAAATGTAATTTTGTTTTCAAAGAAGATTCATCTCCTCACCGTCGAAACGAAGTCGCTACGAAGCTTGCGGTCGAAACGAAGTCGCTACGAAGCTTGCGGTCGAAATCGAACTCGCCGGAAAAGCAAGCAAAACCGATTGGCAAAACGTTGAAGAAGACAAACCCATCTAAAGAGCCGAAACCAGAAAAATGGAGGAATTGATACTTTCAATCCTCTGTGAGGAGAGATTTTATATATCTCACAGCCGCTACAACAGTAATTCAAGGACGTCTCCAGGACGAACAACAGTGCTCAAGTACTTCGTACGTGTTCTTGTGACGGAAGCGATTGCTGTATCGAGCGCGGCCGAAGTCTACCGAAATTCCGGATGTAGTACAGGGCCCGTACAATGAGTTCGGCGCCGACGCCGATTGTTAGTGTTAGCAAGAAAAAGGACGCGCGAAATTCGGAGGCTAGTAGTGAAGAAGGACGGCCACGGTAGAAGCGCGTGTGTACTTCCATGACGTAGATACAGTACTCGGAGGACTGCCATTGCTGTTGGAAGTTGCAACAAGGACAAACGAATGAGGGATGCATCTGCCCGATCAGCTGCCTCTTTTTGAGCCAATTTCAGGGAAAAGAGAAAATAAGAATAAAAATGTAAAACTAAAATACCTAAATTGTCCACAATAGTGCATCACAACCCAATACATTTACAGGGGCAATTTCGTCCACAATGGTAAAAAATGGCATGCCAACTTCTATTATAGCCTTCTTTGGCTAAAAAACCGGTTTTTTGGTTTTTTGGTTTTTTCATTTGTCCTTATTCAAATTTTTTTTGCATTCGTTAGTTTTGCATGAAGATTTTGTGGTTTCTGAATTCCTCTCCACGAGACGAATCTAACAAATATAAATTCATGGTCAAACCAAATATTTTTTTGAATAAAGCCAAAATAGGTGGATTATTGGCCCAATAATCCACCTATTTTGGCGTTATTCAAAAAAATTTGAGTTTTGACCATAATTTTATACTTGTTAGATTCGTCTCGTCGAGAGGAATCCAGAAACCACAAAATCTTGATGCAAAACTAACGGATGCAAAAAAAATGGAAAAATTAGTCTAAAATGCAAAATATTTTGCTATATTTAAGCAAAGGACACGCGTTGTTTCCTTTGGGTTATAAGGACAGTTGTGGTTTGTAATTGCCAAAACTCCCTTCTGGGCTTATACGCATGTAACAAATACTTCTCGCCGCAGCAATCGACGTCATCGTGTGAATTTGGGTTCGAGAAGAAAAAGATGAAGAAGAGCAGAGAGCTTGTTGAGAAGGACTCGAAGCTCGTCGTCTTCATCTTCGTTGTCGTCTGCTTCTTCTAGTTGTAGCTCTATTATGGAGTGGGAAAGTGTTGAGGAGAATGAATTGAAGGATCCTACTGGTTTCTCTCTCCTCATTTATGCTTGGAAGAGATGATGATGATGATGATAATTGCATGTGGGTTCGATCAATTTTTTCGATCCCATCTGGTTTTGGGAATTGGTTAATAGAAGGGATGGGTTTGGATATTGGATCGCAACCACATGTACAACAATTGCAGAGTAAATTGGTGGACTTGATGTGGGTTCTCCAGATTCAGTATCAAAGTATAATTACTAAATAATGTAGTTTAATACCTGAAAATCTTTGCAATTTATCTGTAGATATATATGTTTTTGGTGATCGGCCGGAGTTGAGGTGGTATTTTTTTGAATTTTATGTTCGAAATTAGAATTTTTAAAAATTAGTGACATTTCACTAATTTTTTTTGGTTGCTGGAAATAGCTTGCCAGTGGGGTGGTGGTTGGCCTGAGGTGAGGTGGTGATTTTTTGAAATTTATGTTTGAAATTAATTTTTTTAAAAATTAGTGACATCTCACTAATTTTTTTGGTTACCGAAAGTGGTCGGCCAGAGGTGGGGTGGTGATTGGTCGGAGATGGGGTGGTGATTTTTTTGAATTTTATGTTTGAAATTAGAATTTTTTTAAATTAGTGACATCTCACTAAATTTTTTGGTCGCCGGAAGTGGTCGGCCAGAGGTTGGGTGGTGGTCGGCTGGAGCTAGGATGGTGATTTTTTTGAATTTTATGTTCGAAATTAGAATTTTTAAAAATTAGTGACATCTCACTAATTTTTTTGATCGCTGGAAGTGGTCGGTCAGAGGTGGGGCAATGGTCAACCAGAGATGGGGCAAAGATTTTTTTGAATTTTATGTTCGAAAGTAGAATTTTTAAAAATTAGTGACATCTCACTAATTTTTTTGGTCGCCGGAAGTGGTCGGCCAGAGTTGGGGTGGTTGTCAGCCAGAGGTGGGGCAGAGATTTTTTTGAATTTTACGTTCGAAATTACAATTTTTAAAAATTAGTGACATCTCACTAATTTTTTTGGTCGCCGGAAGTGGTCGCCAAAAGTGGGGTGGTGGTTGGCCAGAGGTAGGGTGGAGATTTTTTTGAATTTTATATTCGAATTTAGAATTTTTAAAAATTAGTAACATTTAACTAATTTTTTTGGTCTTTATGTTCGATTGCAAAAGTTCCTTGTCCTTCCCTTTAAAAATATCAAATGTTTTTTGTTTTTATGTTCAATTGCAAAAGTTCCTTGTCCTTCCCTTTAAAAATGTCAAATGTTTTGGATTTTTGGCTAAGTGGCCCAAAAAAAATTTGATTAAGGACAAATGAAAAAACCAAAAAACCAAAAAACCGGTTTTTTAGCCAAAGGAATATAAGAAGGTTTAGATTAGTAACTGATCTTAACGCATTTGTGTAGTATAAAATGGGTTTGGCTCCACTGAATCAAAAAAGCCTAGCCCCTTTTTCTTGTAGAAATCATTCTCTACTTCATTTTTTTGATCGGAAATCCTTCTCTACTTCTTCCTCCATCAAATTGTCTTTTCGGTTGCCAGCAGCAACTCACCTTGCTCCTTATCACGCACTTGACAACATCGCCGTCAACTCAACTAGAGTAGATGGCTGGCATTGGATCGGAGATATCGGTTCAAATTACACCCCTTTATTACATGGTAACATCGGAAAATTGATTAGCTCAAAAGCCATTGACCAACCACTTTCACCTGGTATAGTCCCCTTTAACACGGCCCGACTCTCTTGTTGGCCATTTGCATATGCATTCCGGGTCACACCAGGCCAAAAGTTTATCCGTTTTTATTTCTATCCAGCATCATACAAGGGTGGTTTCGAAACGTCTAAAGGCCTTTTTATCTTAAAAGCCGGTCCATATACCCTTCTTAGGAACTTTAGTGCTTCCCTAGCGGTTGATGCTTTGGGCTTACAATTTGTCGTTAAAGAGTATTTTGTGAATGTGGAAGAAAATAAGCCACTAGTCATAACATTCACTCCCTCATCACTTGGTGGTTCTTTTGATGAGGCATATGCTTTTGTCAATGGGATCGAAGTTATCTAGATGCCGGCTAGACTTTATCATACACAAGAGGGTGATGCAGGTGCACAAGCTGTTGGCGAGAATTTTCGATTCCAAACAAGGCGTTGTCACCCCTATCAAGGACTAGGGATGGGCATGGGGACGGATCTGGGCCGGAGACTACTATCTCCACCCCCAATCCCCAAACCCCTTACTAATATTCATCCTCTATCCAATCTCCAACGGGGATTTATTTTTATCCTCCATCCCCGCTCCAAATGGGAAACGGGGATCCCCATGGGGATTTCGGGGATCCAATCATTTTCCCTAGAGTAACAAGTAAATAGTTATAGAAGCCTAATTACAAATCATTTTCCCTAAAATCCAATCACTGGGCAACCCCTGGGCGTGTAAAACTTCATGTGTTTGTAGAACAACATAAAGAGTGCAGAAAAGTAGAAATTATGAAGAGTTCTTATGTATATTCATGACATTAATTAAAATTGATTAAATGCAACATGGGTTATCTAGTGGATATCATACATAATTGTTTCAAAGGAAAAGAGACTACAAGTCTACAATTCACTGTGGATATGCCCATGGAACATTTTTAAAGATTGTACTACTAGATATTTTTTTGTGTAATCGATCACATGAATGGTCATTTTGATTAGAACATATATGTTAAAACCATGCCATTGCAGTGGATGAAAATGCTTCAATTACCAAATCAACCCTATGCACGAGGAAGGAAATTTTGGTGTACCCCATATATTTGGAGAAAATTCAGTGAGACCTCAAAGTTTCATAATTCATGAATAAACCCCTATATTTCGGGGATTCGGGGATGGGGCAGATCGGGGACGGGGTGGAGCGGGGAACGGATTCGGGGCGGGGACATGCCTATCTCCACCCCCTATCCAATCCCCAAACATTTTCAAAAAAAATCCCCATATCCTATCCAATCTCCAAACAAATCTCCATATTGCCGATCCGTTCGGATCGGGGATCGGATCGGATTCGGACGGGGCGGATGAAATGGCCAACCCTATCAAGGACCAAGGACAATGTGGTAAGCAAGCATATTTTGTCATTGCTGCCACAACTCAACATAAATTTCCAAAATTTTAGTTCTAAAAAAGAGTAAAGAAAAATGAAATTCATAATTGCCCTTTTCGATATGTTGGTCAATTTTCAATTTTGCCCTTCAAATTTTCAAGTTGTTGCTGGGTGTTAAGCAAAGGGGAGGCCTAACAACAGAGGATAATTACCCTTACAATGCTCCAGATGGAAGTAGTGATGCTGGAAAGGTAGTCTATATACGCATCTCTTTTTTGTTGTCCCAAACTAAATTACAAATATATACTAATTATTTTTTATATTATGTTGATCAAATTATGTCTTTTCCTTTTTTTCAGGCCAATTCCCCGGTATTTTCGATTGATGGGCATGAGATGGTTCTGGTTAACAATGAGGATGCCCTGTTGAAAGCCGCTTCCAATCAACCTATTTCTGTTGCTATCAACCCCGGGGGTTCTGATTTCCAATTCTACTTTGAGGTAAAAGTTTACTAGAGATCACACCTTTGTCAAGGGGTGGTTGCTGTGCACCAAGGTGCTTTGCACCATGCTGTGCATCCCTTAGCCATCCGATAGTGTTTTGGACGGTCCAAATGTGATTTGATTTTTTATCGGTAAAAATAAATCAAAATTAAATTAAAATTGTCGAACACATTTAGGCCATCCAAAACACAATTGGATGGCCGAGAGGTGCATAGCACGGCGCAAAAGCGCCCAAGTGCACACCACCTCCCCAAATCCCACACGTTTACGTATCGGTTCTGTGGTGTTTTGGTTATTAGAATTTTTTGTTTGTCATTTTTTCATGCTTCTAGAAACAAAACCAACAAAAAACCTCGAAAGAAACACTGATTGTTTCCATGTACGTGTGAAAGACACATCGTGGGTCATTCTCCTATAAACCGAGGTTGTTTTCATGGAAAATCTTCCGAAAATTTGAATTGCAATTCCAGAAAAATGAGAAAACAAACCTAAGAGAAGAAATAGAATCATTCCTAAGCTTTGTGGTGCACATGTATATGTTTCAGGGAGTATTTACTGGAGATTGTGGGACAGAGTTGGACCATGGAGTGGCAATAGTGGGGTATGGAACAACACTCGATGGGACCAAATACTGGATTGTGAAGAACTCCTGGGGGGCAGAATGGGGAGAGAAAGGGTACATTAGAATGGAAAGAGGAATTTCTGCTAAAGAGGGGAAATGTGGTATAGCAATTGAGGCTTCATATCCAATCAAGTCCACTTCAGATAACCCTACAACTTCAGTTTCCTACAAGGATGAGCTCTGATCATAAAGCTTCTGAAAATCGCAATTAAGCTAATGTAATCCTCTGTTTAAGTTGCTTAACTTGCTTTTATTTTGCCTTTTTTTGTGTGGGTTACGGATGATGTAATCCTCTCATAAACACATCAAATTTGTCTTAGCAAGTTTGATGCTGCAGGTGACTTGGTATCACTAATAAGCTGTTGTTGAAAGCTCAAGAGATGAAATAAGATCTTTCTTTCCTATGTGTAGCAATAACTTTTGAAAACTTAGCTTCCGGTAATTTTCGAATACCCTGTTCAAAATTCGTGGAGCCGTCAATGACCGGCCAACTTTGTATGTATCTCGTAAAGTGAATGCTCTTGCGGTTTCATTGGTTTGTTTTCCAATTGATCGATCATATTTTCATAGTTTTAGAGCTTTAAATACAATTTTACTTGTCACCTCCATAGTCCTCACGAAAAGTTACTCTGCAATACTAGATAAGATGGTGGTTAAAAATTGTTTAGAGAACCCAAATTTTCTTAACTTTCTTTTTCTTCCCGAAACTAAATAATGAAAGTAGGGTAAATAATGATGTTTTGGCAAAAATTGGTCTTTATTCAAAAGAAATTTGTATTTGTCAGTTTTGCGTCGATTTTTTGGGGATTATTGGTTTATTTCGACTAGAGGAATCTAAAGAGTAAAAACTTGTTAACTAAACTAAATTTTTTGTGAATAAAGACAAAAACAATTCAATAATCTATAAAAATTTAGATTGTTTTTGTCTTCAGTGAACTTTTTAAATATTTTCTAATTTTTTTTTATTTTTTAGATTCCTCTCGTCGTGACGAACCAATAATCCACAAAAATCGATGCAAAACTAACAAATGCAAAATTTTTTTTTTGAATAAAGACAAAAAAAAAAAAAAAAACCATTTGGTTTAACCGAAGTGTCACTAATTAGGAATAAATAATCAAATTCACAATACTCCATATGCAGTCCAATTTCTGTGTGATATTAAATGCACCACGAAGGTCATGCCAATATACAAAGGAAATAATCCTCTCCCATTCATGTTTTGGACTGAAGAACACCCAATCCATGTTTGTTTTGAACTGGAAGACACCGTCCGAATTTAACCCCTTTTTATATTTTTGAATTATTTTTTCGGAAAGAAGTCAAAGAAAAATTTGAATGAAATTCACGTACACCATATATGCAGTCCAATTTCTGTGGGATATTAAATAAACCACAAATGCTATACACAAAGCAAATAATCCTCTCCAATTCATGTTTTAAACTGAAGGACACCCAATCCTCTCGTTCCACTTCTCACCACAAGAAGAAGCTTCCCCCTGGACCCATCCCGCCAATCACTAACTTCCTATTGCTCCGCAAATCATTCTCTAAATTCGACCCTCTGTTCCTTCCGAGCCAAATACGGCCCAATCATAAACGACCAACACCTTGGTTCCACCATGCCCTCATCCAAAACGGCGCCGTCTTCTCCGACCAACCCAAGGGCGTCCCCACCTTCAAAATCATTAGCAGCAACCAGCTCAGCTGGGTACGGCCCCACATGGCAGCTCAAGTATCCAGCCAGTTACTACCAACATTCGCATTAAATACACAAGTATACCATCGTACACTGCTCCTCAGAAAGTCTACCAAATTAACATCATAGTCAATGGTTACAGACAAGCAAGGGGACGGTACCTTTAATTTTACGTGGAAGTTGCCTATCGATTTGGGATTTAGGTACCTGCTCAAGTTACATTTTTGTGACTTTGAATACGAGATAGAAGAGAGTGACCGCACGAAATTTAGTATCTTCTTTGGTGAACACGTTGTTGAAGCTGATACAATCGAATGGAGTAGGGGAAACAAGGTTGGTGTCTATAAGGACTACGTGGTGATGATGAGGGAGATAGGACGGAGGGTGTTGGATTAGGTGCTAACCAACTCACCTAAAAGCAATTGCTATTAGAGGAAGGCACAATTAAATCTTAAAGGCCGGTGCTGAGTCTTGCTCTCAACTCCTTTTCTCTTAGACTATCAGTTAAGCCAGTAGCTAGCTTCAAGCTCTTTGGCTTGGAAAAGCATATTGCATGGTAGAGATTGTCTTGTTAAAGGTACTAGATTGCAGATTGGTGCTAGGGATAGGATCTCCATTTGGAATGACTTTTGGCTGCCTTTACCATTTCCCATTGAACTGAAGCCAACAATTACAGGTGACGCTACTCTCAACTCTTTTTTTCCACTCAGATATGCCACCACAGATAGTCTTTTATTGCCTGGTAAAAAGGAATGGAATGCAATTCTTATCCAGTCTCTATTTCCTCCTAAAATTTCCTCTGTGATATTGTCCATCCCTTCATATCAGTTTGGTTTTGAGGATAAGTTTATTTGGGGCTTCAACAAAAATGGGGACTTAGCGTTAAATCAACCAACTCTCTCCTCTTAGCGATTAAACATCAAACCATTGCAAGATCTAATGCTTCGAGTTCTATTATTCATCCCTTTTGGTCAGCCTTCAATGGATTCCACACAAATTGCAGCTCTTCTCGTGGCAATTGTGCCATGATTGCTTACCTGTGGGTGATCTTTAAGTGAGTAGAGGATGGAAAAGAGCCTCCTCTTGTCATTTTTGTAAAAAAATCTCATGAAAGCCTGGTGCAACTTTTCCTTCGATGTGATTTTGTGAGACTAATTTGGTTTGTCTTAGATTTAGGAACTGTAATCTCCTCTACCCCGACTCATTCAATCTCTTTTTGACTGGGCTGGTGGCACCACTTTGGCCGCAATTTGGATACCAATAGGGGCTCTTTTTTCTCCCAAGTCTGTTACATTTTACGGTGTCTTTGGCTTGCTGGGAGCAAGGCTGTTTTTAAGTCCCAGACTGCATCCCCCATTCATGTGATTCACTGATTCTTCATGCAAATCAATTAAATCTCTCAATTGTTCAAGCTTTTGAAAGTCTTACTCCAGCAAATCCCATCACACAATCCCACCTTATGCAATACACACAAGTCATGAAACTACACATTCCATGCGATTCCTTGCTTTTGCCCTTTTGATTAACCAATTGTGGGAATAACCTTGTGCAAATGCCTTTAATTTGCAGCTCAAGAAAGTTGGGGTGGGATAACCTTCATGGTTAAACTCTAGGCTTGTTGGCTCCTTTTTTAGAAGTTCAATATCCCATAAGGATTAATATTGTGCTCATAAAATTCGTATTATTGAGGCAGTGAGTTGGACTATTAAAAGGAATTTCTTTCATATTAACATTCATACGAATGACTGTGTGGGGCGGCGCTTCACCGGAATGACCTCTTTCGGGTTGCTGGTGTCGAACGGAGGAGGGGCAGACCTGGACCTCGCTGGGGTCCAGAGGGTACGCCGGAGAAGAAGGCTGGAGCTGCTGGTTCGCGCCTGAGGAGAACCTGCACAAGAGAGCAACCTCGTTAGTGCCTAGCCCGGACGGTGGTGGTCCAGGAAGGCACTCCGATGGTTAAGTCAGTGACTGAGGGAGGAATATGGTGGAGAACTTAGAGAGAGAAAGCGCATTTGAGAGCTTTTTTAGAGAGAGAGGTTCAACCCTTAATCAAGATGTGGAGGGCCTTATTTATAGGCGAGGGGACGCGTGTCCCCCACGCCCTCGGGGGCTCCACACACTCCGTCCTTTCCAAGGCATTAAATGCATGGATTGACGTATGTCCCTCAAGCGGTGCCTCAGCGGCTGCCTTCCCGGAGTTGTCACCTGTCGCTGTCACCGATATTCCCATCAGTTGAGTCCCCCCTGCAGGCGTAGCCTGTGGGGTTGGTGGCTTGTCACAACTGCAGCACATGCGCAGTGGTTGAGGCCATTAATGAGCCACTCAGACTGTCAGGGGTGCCTTGATCGAGCCCCCTTGACACCTGACGTGCCCCCTCTCCCTCGGCGCCGAGGTCAATCGACTCGGCCCGGGGAGGGCTCGGCAGAAGCCCCGAGGCTGGCTGAGGCTGCAATCCGAGGTCCCCGGGGTTCCCCGGATCCACAAAACTTCTCGAGGATACTCCCCGAGGGGAGGGATTCATCCGAGGGGAGGGATCCGACTGAGGCCCCCAAGGACCGCGCACCCTCCTCGCCGGGGGGCGATCCTTCGGCATCCGCTGCCCCCCTTATGGGAGACCGTCCAACGTGACCAGGTGGTCTCTGCCACACGCGGCACTTTGGTAAGGGAGGTCCAGTCTGTCCCGTCCCCCACGTCTGGGGTTCAGCCGAGGGCAGTGAACCCTTGGGCCCCCGGCCGCTACAGACTGTTTTCTTTTTCATTAGCTGAAAAGCATCAAGGAGTTTCCAGCTGTTGCGGCCCGTTTTGATTCTTGATTTCTGCTTTCCTGCACATTCAACCCACATCTGCAGCATTTCTCTATGGTAGTACCAGAAAACATCAAGCATCGTTTCTGGCAAGATTTGCTGCGTTTTCTAGGATCCACTCGAAGGCAGACATAACTTATTCTTTGGACAATGGATGACTAGCGAGATGGATTTTCTTTTGGCATGTTTTATTCTTGTTTTGTAGTTTCCTGGCTTCCTTTTCATGTAATTGTCGTGCTTCGGGGCTGTTTTTATGTTATTGTAATGACTCATTTATATCTTTGAAGTTCTTCTTTGAAGCCAAAAATAATACTAATAATAATAATGCTCGTATGTTTCCAAAGCTGCCCAAGACAGAAATGAACCCAATGCCAAAAATTATAGTCCCTTTCCAGTAAAGAACATACTGCACATTACAACTGTCCATCCAAAAAAACCTCCCAACTGCCGGATACTGACAAGCCAAAACACCCTAAACGTGAAACCCCCGACCTCCCCTCCTCAAGCACTTCTCAGTCAGAGAATAAGTTATGTTCACCGCCAGTTGAAAAACCACACTTTTCCGCCACCGCCATTCTGGGCCCCATACAAAGTATTTAATGTTATAATCTGAAACGTTCATCTTATAGGGCTCGCATTTTCGTTTACACAATGAACGATACTAAAACGTGGCATCAACTCAAACTAATTACCGCTTCAATAGTGGACATGGACTTGGTCCTGAGCCTTGTTGAACTTGGGCTGACTCAAAGTTGACTTGGTCCATACCAGGTAGGAGCAAGTCTCTTGTTTTGGTAATTAGTTTGAGTAGATGCCATGTTCTTGGTAATTCTCCCTTGATTCTTTCAACAATTTTAAAATTAAACTCATTCATTTTGCAAAAGAAAATTCAATTTTTGATATGTCCTATCAAGCTAAATTTTTTGCGTAAAATCCTACAAGTTGAACGATTTAGATCAACAATAGACACACGTTAGAGCCCACAATAGCGGCAGTGGAGTGGAAAATCGTAGTTTTTCTATGGAAAGAATTTAATCTCTCTCAGGGAGGAACGAGTTTGCACGCGGTACCCACACGCGCACATCCGCCGTCCATTTCGGTATTGGACGGTCCGGATTTGGCGAGAGAAACAGGAGAGAGAAAAGGGAGAGAGAGGGGGTTTCGATCTGAATTTTCCAATACACCTTTAGACGGCTCAGATGCAGTATTCGGATACCACATAGGCTCGTGGTAGCGAAAAAAATTTCCTCGGGGAGGAAACACTAAAAAGTAAAAAAATAGGAAAAAAACAAACACTAACGAGAGAGAGAGAGAGAGAGAGAGAGAGAGATTAGTTTGGAGTTTTGGAGCGGTATATATCTATATATACCGCTTGTAATTAGACATATTTGTGGTTGTAATTTCGTGGAATCAACCCCAAAAGGAGGAGGACGGTCGGTGGATGCTGTGAGATAGAGTTGGAAGAGATGAAGAAGATGGAAGGAGACGATTTACAAACGATACAATTGAACCGACAGGTTTGTTTCACATTTCTTGAACTCAGAACAATTTTTGTTTTTTCTATTTTTTTGATCCATGAACTCAGAACAATTCTATCATCACAAGTAGCGATTGAGGCCCGTTCCGCTTAAAAAAAAAAAAAAGTTTTGTTTTAACTCAAAAACTATCTCATTCCACTAACAAAAAAATCACTTAGTTTTTTTGCAAAACCAAAAAAGCCAAAAAACTAGTTAGTGGAACAAATTAGTTTTTTTGCAAAACTAAACATATAAAAAACTAGTTTAATAGAACAAGTTAGTTTTTTTGCAATACTAAAAACCAAAAAACTAATTAGTGGAACAAGTTAGTTTTTTTTGCAAAACTAAAACATCCAAAAAAACTAAGTTAGTGGAACACCCCTGAGTGTGTTTTCCGGGAAATTACACTTGCACCCTGAATTACCCAACTACTACAGACGCGTGATTTTCTTCGAGGAGTATTATATTTTTACGCGCTTCTTCTTTTGGGAGTAGTAGATTCATAGATTCACCAATAATGATAGATACACATACTCCAAACCACACCCTCCCACACCCCGGCCACTGTTCACCTGGGCCCCCACGTGGGTCCCACCCACTTGGCCTCCGAAATTTAAAAAAAAAAAAAAAAACGAATTTTTTTTGAAAAACCCCAAATCTGGGTTTCTTCTTTACTGCTGCTCATTTTCGCGGGCAGCGAGAGAGAGAGAGAGAAGAGAGAAGAGAGAAGAGAGAAGAGAGAAGAAGATTGCGAGGAAGATCGCGAGAAGAAGATCGCGACCCACCACCAGTCGACGAGCCGTCCACTGGAAGAGACGACGGTCATTCGACGGAAGAGACCAGTCGAGCAGATCGCGACCCACCACCAGTCGACGACCAGTCCACTGGAAGAGACGACGGCCATTCGACGGAAGAGACCAGTCGAGCAGTCCACCCAGTCGAGCAGTCCACCACTGGAAGAGACGACGGCAATGCGAAGAAATCGTACGAATCAAGATCGTCCATTGCAGCCAAGGTGTATCTCCCTCTCTCTCCCTCTCTCCATTTGTGATTAGGGATTATTTCAAAAGGATTAGGGTTCGAATTTGTACAGATTAGGATTAGGGTTCCAACTTGTCCAGCACACCTCTCATGAAAGCAAGATTTGGCACTGAAAAATGACCTTGCAAACGAACCAGTTAGGTTTAGTACCCATTCTGGCATGTTATGCAATTAAACTGTTTGATCAAATTCCTATTTGGCCTAATGTGGAAATAGCAGGTTCTTTCCAAATTTTTATGTGCAGTCTGGAATGGTACACTTGTTTGCGAAAATAATAAGTATATTGGATATGCTTGCCGATGTCGGAAGTTTTGTTGTTGCTGCTAAATCACCAAATTATGGGTTATGAATGTTATGCAACAAGAGCGGTGAACAGTCTTGGTGTTATTTATGGTATGGGTAATGGGCTTGATTGGCATATATCATCACTGGTATGTTTCTGAAACACATGCCTTGTCTATCTGGTTATTGCTCTTGTATCATCTTCTTCAGGGCTTTGTATCGGAAGGTTTTTAACTGTGGCATTGGTCTGTTTTTTTTCCCAGAAAAACCTTTGTTTCGACTTTAAAGCACTTCTATTTAGCTTCATCCGTTTTTGTACTGCACACTTGAGTACTATCTTTAAAGTTATAGGAGCTTGGCTTGATGATCTGACTCATTTCAATCCGTAAAATTTTCTGGGTTATTTTGGAAATCCTGGCAATGCTATGGAAATCATGCCCATTCATAAATGTTACTCCACTAATTACAGAAAGAGACAAACATTGAATAGAAAATCAATACAAACATTGAGCTTGGCTTGATGATCTGAATTTCCTCTTTGATGGCTTTCTCTTGTGCTTCCCCTTCTTCAGTTATCACTTGGAATATGGGCGCAAATACCTGCATTCATGTAACTATCATAGAAATATACGCAGTGAAATACAGAGATTTAGAGATTTTATCTCAAACGCTAAAGGGTATGTAAAATCATCAAGTGTTAGTTTAGTGTTATAATCCAACCCGTAAAGGAAGGAAAGAGATTCAATCTCTACTCTCGTGTCACTCTCAATCAGTAGCCAATGAAGTATCATATCAGGAGGAGTTTTTACGTGGGGAATTAGTGATTACAAATATTGAGTAGAAATTATGAGAGTTCTTCAAGAAAATCTTAAGCAAGGGCGTTTGTTTTTACCTGTTGGTGGAGAAAACTGGCCCAGAACCGAACCTTGGCTCTGGTATACGGGTCCTGAGGCAGAAGCTGAGGCCCATTATCCTTCCAAATCTCATCAATGTATTCGAGAATAACAAGTGACTCCACAAGAGGTTGTCCATTGTGTACAAGTATAGGGACTTTCTTGTGAAGTGGATTGTACTTTAGCAATGGGACACGACACAAACACGGATACGGGACACAACACATACGGGACACGGATACGGGACACGACACATACGGGACACGGATACGGGACACGACACATACGGGACACGGATACAGGACACGACACAGATACGGGACACGGATACAGGACACGACACATACGGGACACGGATACGGGACACGACACAGACATGCCTTAATGAATTGTTTCAAGGTCTCACATCTTAAGCTATATTAGTCACTGTGATTTTGTCTTATTTCTGTTCTCTGGTTTATGTTTTTATTTTGTTTTCTATTTTTTTTTGTAGAGCTGACATGGCTTCCGCATCTTTCAATGCCACATCTGGATGGCCTATGAAAGTTTGTGTTTGCGGAGCCGGTCCGTGCATCCCCACCAAGGCTGGCCCTACTGCTCAAAACCCTGGCCAATACTACTATAAATGCCCCGTTACCAATGTAAGACTCTCCACACAACTACATGAATGGTTGTTTCTGCCATATCTTTTTATCCCGTTACTAATTTATCTCCTTTGTTTTCTTGTGACTAGCCCTGCAGGCAATGGAATGGTTGGTGCGATAACGACAAGGAAAATGTTTCAGATTCGGCAGATGATAGGACACGCGACTTCACTGGACCATTCCGTCAATACAACGTCGACCTCAACAACAACTTAAGGGAACTCATCTTAGCCATACGGAATGCAGTCCGTATTGTAGTTATCCATTCCGTTATTGGGATTGTAATTTGTGTATTACTAGTTATCCACCTTTTGTATAGGTAATTTGTTATGTAATATGGTGAGGTACTGTAAAACAGCTAATTTGAAGTCCGTCTCGGACAATGGTTATGTGATGAATGACAAGGTTATGTAATGAATGACAATGGTTATGTAATGAATGACAAGGTTAATTTCAAGTCCGTTTTGGGTTTTTCTATGACGTAGTTTGATTTTGTGCCTTAGTAGTTGATTGACTGTTGAGACGCTTAGACGTCGGGTATGCAAGAAAATAGCGGAAATGCTGTCCAATTTTTTCCAGAAATAGCATTTAAGTCTGATTTCTGCTTATTTAGAGCAGTTTGAGCATCAAAAACATGGTTTTTTTCACTGTTTCAGCAGTTTGCTGCACTATTATGGCAGATTATGCACTGTTACAGCAGTTTTATGCACTTGTAAATGCAGTTTAGGCACCAAATAATCAAATACATGGATTGCACTTCAACAGAATCAGATCCGGGACTCCAAGTTCACTTCTCAATGCAGTTTCAACTTGTAAATGCAGTTACATCAACAAAGAATCTTATCCATTTATGAAACGGATACTGATACGATACGGACACGATACCATGAAGACTTCATTCATAGAATTACATTCCATAAGAGTAATATACAAACATGACACGATAAGAACTCGATACAGACATGACACAATACGATAAAAAAAAGAAGAAAGTAAATTACATTCCATTAACAAACGGATACAAATACAATATGGACACGATACAAAGAAGACACGATACAGACACGATACGGACACGATACAATAAAAAAAAGACTAAATACATTCCATTAACCAACCAAGGTGTTCTACTTTTCCTCATTATTCATTCTATTCATCATTTGTGAAAAACTTGGTCGAACACCTTGGCATTCTTGCAATTGACTTCCCATGAAACTTGATTGTGGTCTTCCCCAACCTTGTGGCCCTTCTCTTATTGCACTTTGCGTGGTCGGCATAAAGTTTGGTGGATTTTGGAAGTTATGGCCCATCATGGTTGGCCACATTAATGGTCCCATATATGGCCACATTAATGCTCCCACGGCGCTTGCATTATTCTGCCATATCAAAAAAATGAACATAAATCAAGACCAATTAATTAAGGCTGTAACAGGAAAAATACCAAGCTCATTAGTTACTTACATTCACATTGACATTTACAACACTCTCTTGTGTTGTTCCCACATTGACAACCGCAATATCTCCGATCTCCTGAAATTAACAAATGATATTACTACGAATCATTCATTCAATATATCTATAAGGCAAGGAATAAACTACTAAGACAAAAATCAATACAAAGTTTATACCTTATTTTTTTCGTTGGACACGGCGGCCTTTCCAGCGGTCAAGCTTTTCTTCTTAACTGCTTCTCTTTTCTTCTTAACAGCTTTTTCCACAAAACTTTGCTTCCTTTTACACGGTGGTCTCCCTTTTTGAGTAACGCTTTTAGGGTCAAGTATGTTTGTGCTTTGCTTGGAAGGTATAGCAATATCTCCAAATGAGTAAGAACCAACCGTATCATCAACCATATTGCTTGCACAAGCAACCTGGGTTTCAATCACCTGGGTTTCACTGAACTTCCGTTTGAACTCCCGCCCCTGTGCCATCACCTCATTATACCTGTCTTCATTGTCTTCCACCAAGTCGGCAACCTCCTTATAGAGATTGCAAACATTGTCATTCCGGCGCGCTTCAATGGTTTTCGCCGATTTATCGTAACTTATCCGAACTTTAGTGTGGGCCCTTTTCACATTTTTGCACCATCTTTGAAACACATACTTTTCTGGCGCTTTGTGAATTCCCCTAAGCTGGTACACAAACAGTTGATGCTTACACACCATTCCTTTAGACTCAAACAACCGGCAATTGCAATGAGTTTCATTTGTTTCACCATTAAAATGAATTTTAAACGGTACACACTTCTGAAATTGGTCTTCTCCTTCTCCAACTGTGATCAACTCTTTCACCTCATATAACGTCACATCATCACCTTCAATGGTTTGACCTAACGAACATACCATTTTTCCACAATATTGCACATGAAACTCTCTAAGCTTGGTATGAGTGTAAGCACTTTGAAATTGCTTCTCCAACCCATCGTTAGTTATGCAAGGAATAAAAGTGTGCCAACTAGTGTGATCTTCTTGTTTTTTGGAGTGGGTAAAAGTCAGATTACCCTACTAACTAGGCGTAGCACGTGCCTGGTAACTTCACCACGAGGGGGTGAATAGCTCGGCACCACATGAGGTACATGTGAGCCCTGTGCCGAGCTGGTTTGGCCATGAATACGGCTAAAGTAATTGAACAGATTAGATATACCAGGATGTGCTAGCTCGGTATAGGTCACGAGGGAATGCCCCTGATATGGCCGAGCTAGCAAAGCTATGAGTAAAGCTTAAGTAGCATTCAGGGATACATGGATTCAGCTCGGCGTGGGTAGCTGGGTCATGTACGAGTCATACCGAGCTACGTGGAAGCACGGCACCGCCACAAATAAGGCGGTGAGATATTCCAGAATACTCTACAGTGGTTCCTTATGAGATAAGGAGCAATCCCATGAAATAAGGGATCGATATGGGAAATCCTAAAGTGATTAGGAGTATACCCCATATGGGGAAGAACCCTATATGGAAAGGAAGACTCCTGCTAGACGAGATCTAGCAGGATATGAAGACTTGTCCCTAAATAGGAAAGTCCTATTAGGAAAAGGATTCCTAAAGAGAATAGGAAACAGGGGCACGAGATGCCTAATATGAAGAACATTTGTACCTATAAATACAAGGCAATAACCATGACGAAAAGTACGCGGTGAAACCTATTTTCATACGCATTGTGATTTGAGCTTTCAAGTACGTGATACTAACTTAGGCATCGGAGGGCCTTTGCCAACGAGAGGCAAAGGTGCTCTAACCCTTTTTCTGTCTTGCAGATCTAGGGTTGATTCAAGGAAGCACGTGATCCAGGGTTACGTGGTTTTTACCCCGTACAATTGGCGCCGTCTGTGGGAAATTACCAAAAAAGCTCGATCTTTCTCAAACGAAGATTAACAATGGTGCTTTCAGAGCCTCTTTTGTGCACTCCACGAAGGCAGGACGTAGAAGGTGACGGTACCACGCTTGTGTATACTACGAGAAAGAGCACAAGGGTGGACAAAACCCCCGCAGTACTAAAAGCACCACAGAAAAAACCAGCAACAAAGAGGTTTGACATAGGGAGTATCCCTGAGATTCCAAAATTCAGGGGTACACACCTAATACGCCATGGTTCTCCAAGGGCGAGACACTCAAAAACACCACCAAGAGGTGGGGAGGCCTCCACCCGACGTGAACGGGACAGAAGCCCCCCAAGAAGGGATGGTCACAGGCACACAAGGAATCGAGAGAGGGAAGATAGCCTTGACAGAAAAGAGCAAGAGGCAGAAGAATTGGCCCGTGAAGTCACTCGACGGGAACGAGAGATTCAGGACCTGAAGAAACAACTCCAGGAAAAAAAGAAAGACTTGCGTTCACGGACGAGATCCGTGCATTATGAGGGAAAGGGAAAGGATCGTCACCATAACAGGGCCTCCACCGACCGAGCTGCCTCTCCACGAAAAAGGAGAGACAGGAGTGCTTCTGTGGAAAAGAGAGAAAGAAGGAAGCATGCTAGGGACAGATACGAGAGATCTGGATCCAATGAGCATATTCCCGAGCGGCACACGAGGAGGGGGGATGCTGGCCGAGCTGAGGAAAGCCCTAAAACTGCACGAGAAGCAGCTAAAGAAGCCCTAGGCCAAATTTCTAAGTCACCATTGGCCCATTGGATCCGTACGGAGAAGACGCCAAGCAGGGTGAAACATTCAGCATTCATCCCCTACGAGACCAGCACAGATCCTATGGCCCACATCCAACACTATCAACAGGCCATGTTCATGCACGAGCGAGATGACGCTTTGTTATGCAAAATGTTCCCCTCTAGCCTGGGAAAGGTGGCTCTGAGTTGGTACCACAAACTCCCAGAGGGATCAATCCTATGTTGGGCTCAATTAGCTGAAGAATTTACTGCCCGGTTCTTAACAAGCCGAGCAGCTCCCAAGACTTTTGATGCATTGACTTCTATGAGACAGAAGGACGACGAGACACTGCGGCAATACTCCAAACGCTATTGGGAGACTTTCAACGAGATTGAAAATTGCAGTGAGGAGTATGCTCTGGCGACATTCAAGACGAGCTTGCCCATGCATAGTAAGTTACGGGAATCACTTACTATGCATCCAGTGAAAACGGTGGCCAAGCTCATGGAAAGAATCCAGGAGCATGCACGGGTGGAGGATGACATCCTGCAAGCTGGAGGAAGGATTGTGGCAGGGCAACCTCAGCTTCCAGAAAAGAAGATTGTGGAATCAAGGGTATACAAAAAGGATTTCACAACAGGAAGGAAAGATTACACTCAGCAAAGGAAGGAGAAAGCCGACCCAGATCCCAAGTCATACTTCAGTGTTATGGCAACTTTCAACATCCCCATCTACAAGATGTTGTACAGAATCAAGAACGAACAGTGGTTCAGAAGGCCCCCAAAGATGACTGGGAACCCAGAAAAGAGAAGAGCCACTAACCAACACTGCAGCTATCACCGAGATTGGGGACACATGACTGAGGACTGTGTGGAATATAAGAAATTCCTGGATGAGAAGGTGGCAGAGGGCCATCTCAAAGAATTCCTTGCTGATGTCAAGAATGATGCCGAGCTGGTAGAGGAGGTGGACTACGAGAAAGGTCCAAAGGGAACAATCCATATGATACATGGATTAGTTGCCCCTTACACAAACAACGAGATAAGACATATCCAGAGGGTCAACGGACAGGCAAAACAAGTCATGAAGCTCGGCATGAAGAGGCCAAGGGCGGAAGGGATCATGGAGACCCCAATCACCTTCACTGATGATGATCTGGAAGGGGTATCAGTACCCCATAATGACGCACTTGTAATCACCCTACGAATAGGGGAATACGACGTGGAGAAGATTCTTGTTGACCAAGGGGCCAGCACAGAGATCATGTATTACAATACTTTCAAGAGGATGGAGCTCCCTCCAAGTTCATTGCAAAAGTGTCTGGTTCCATTGGTCGGCTTTAGTGCACAGACAGTATGGCCTATGGGAAAGGTCACACTGCCCGTCCGAGCTGGATCAGTGGTTCTGAGCACAGACTTCCTTGTGGTAGACATCCCTTCTTCCTATAACGTGATTATAGGAAGAACTTGGATGCACAAGATGAGGGCAGTTTCTTCAACTTACCATCAGAAGATCAAGTACCCTGGGGCAGATGGCATCGAATGCATTAGAGGCGACCAAAAGGTGGCCGACCTATGTTTCAATATGGTTTTGAGGAAATCACCAAGGGCCGAGCTGGTACAAACGGTTGAGGTTCCAGACCAACCAACCTTAGAAGACATTGGAGGTGATCCCACTAAGAAGATGGTGGAAGGGTTGAAGAGGGTACAAATTCAAGAGGACGATGAAGAAAGGTATTTCCTGATCGGCGAGACCCTCCCCGAGCTGGAGAAAAGAGATTTGGTCACCTTCCTTAAAGACCACATTGATGTATTCGCTTGGACCCCCCAGGAGATGCCTGGGATAGATCCTGAAATCATATGCCACCACCTGAACGTGGACCCACAGCGCAAGCCAGTTGTGCAAAAGGCAAGGAGGTCGGCACCACAGCACGCAGACGCTGTGATCGAAGAGGTAGAGCGGCTACTAGAAGCAGATGCTATACGTGAGGTGAGCTATCCAGATTGGTTGGCCAACACTGTGGTGGTCAAGAAGAAGAACGGAAAGTGGAGGGTATGTGTGGACTTTACAAGCCTCAACAAAGCGTGTCCCAAGGATAGCTTTCCACTCCCCAGAATTGATCAACTGGTAGATGCTACATCAGGCTATGAAAGGATGAGTTTCCTTGACGCATATCGAGGATACCATCAGATAGCTATGTACGAGCCCGATCAGGAAAAGACGTCCTTTATCTCCCCCAGAGGGCTCTACTGCTATAAGGTTATGCCGTTTGGGCTGAGGAATGCTGGAGCAACCTATCAAAGATTGGTGACCAAAATGTTCAAGGAACAGCTCGGTAAAACTATGGAGGTCTACATCGACGACATGGTAGTCAAGAGCAAGTTGAAGCCTGATCACCTAGCTGACCTAAAGGTAACTTTCAACATTTTGAGGAAATTCAAGCTAAAGTTAAATGCCTCCAAGTGTGCCTTTGGAGTCAGCTCGGGGAAATTTCTCGGGCACTTAGTGACTAAAAGAGGGATTGAAGCCAACCCAGATCAAATCACGGCTCTACAAGGCCTTCAAAGCCCAAAGACCACGAAGGAGGTCCAAAGGCTAACAGGAATGGCAGCAGCACTCAATCGCTTCATCAGCAAATCCTCAGACCGCTGCAGACCTTTCTTTCAACTTCTGAAGAAGAGAGACGGATACGAGTGGGGAGCCGAACAGGAACGGGCTTTCCAGGAGTTAAAAAGCTACTTATCATCACCACCCTTGCTCTCTACTCCAGAAGCTGGGGAGCGGTTGATACTATACTTAGCGGTATCTGATCATGCGGTCAGCTCGGTCCTCCTACGAATAAAGGGGACGGAGCAGGCTCCAATCTATTTCGTGAGCAAGACATTGTTAGAAGCTGAGACACGTTACCTACCACTAGAAAAACTGGTATATGCTCTCATTGTTGCATCAAGAAAGCTGCCCCACTACTTCTTGCAACATCCCATCACCGTATTCACGGAATACCCACTAAGGGCCTTGCTCAGGAAAGCAGATTTCTCTGGCAGAATCTCCAAGTGGTCAATAGAACTAAGTCAGTTCGACCTCGATTATCAGCCCAGAACAGCAATCAAGGGGCAGGTTTTAGCTGATTTCATAGCAGAATTCGCTCCGACAGTGGCCCCACCACCACCAGGTCTCCACGAGAAGGAGCAAGTCAGTAATCCTGAGCCACCAACGAGAATGGCCGACCTGGATCCAGACGAATGGAGGCTTTACGTTGATGGGTCAGCTTGCAACAAAGGATCTGGAGCAGGGGTTGTGCTTTTCTCTCCAGAAGGACTGATCCTGGAGCATGCACTACGGCTGGGATTTAGTGCCACAAACAATGTAGCAGAATATGAGGCACTGCTAGCTGGACTGAGAAGTGCTCTAGAGCTCAAGGTACATAAATTACGAATATTTTGTGATTCCCAACTAGTTGTTAACCAGCTTTCAGGAGAATACACTACGAAAAGCGAAAAGATGGCTGCGTACTCAGAAGCAGCCAAGAATTTGCTAGACAAATTTGATAGGATCCATATCCAGCAGATCAGCTCGGGACAGAATGCACATGCAGACTCACTGGCCTGTCTTGGGTCAGCGGTCAAGACGGAGTATCGCCGCACAATTGCAGTAGACTATTTGGGCGAACCAAGTATTGGCCGAGCCGTAGAAATCGTAATGGAAATAGAGCTTGGGCCGAGCTGGATGGACCCAATAGTGGCATGCCTACGAGATGGGGCTTTGCCAGAAGATAAGAGGGAAGCACACAAAATCAAGACCAAGTCAGTACGCTTTTGGCTCTCTCCAGAAGGTAAGCTTTACAGAAAATCTTTCCTTGGTCCATATTTATTGTGTGTACACCCAGCCCTTGTTCAGAAATTCCTCCATGAGATCCATGCTGGAACTTGTGGGGGACACACTGGTGGTAGATCCATAGCCCACCGAGCAGTATCCCAGGGATATTGGTGGCCGTACATGCAAGAGGATGCAAAGGCTTTTGTCAAGAAGTGCGAGAAGTGCCAGAGGTATTCCCCTCTTATCCGAGCTCCAGCAGAGGACTTGCTGCCGCTAACCAGCCCATGGCCTTTTGCCCAATGGGGATTGGATATCGTGGGTCCTCTCCCTATGGCAACAGGGAAACGAAAATTCCTACTCATTGGCACTGACTACTTCACTAAGTGGATAGAGGGGGAAGCTCTTGCTAAAATCACAGAAGCTATGGTGGAAAAGTTCGTCTGGAATAAGATAATTACAAGGTTTGGGGTACCCTACTCTATTATCTCAGATAACGGGTCCCAGTTCGGCAAGAAGTTCAAGGCCTTTTGTGCTCAGTACGGCATCAGAAATTATTACTCGACCCCCGCCTACCCACAGAGCAATGGCCAGGCAGAGGCCTCCAACAAGACTATCCTGAAGAGCCTTAAGAAGAGGTTGGAAAAGAAGAAGGGAAAATGGCCAGATGAGCTTCCAGCCGTGCTTTGGGCTTACAGGACCACCCCGCGGCGATCTACGGGAGAGACGCCGTACTCCTTGGCATACGGAACAGAGGCAGTGATTCCCCTAGAGGTTGGTTTGCCAACCATCCGCACTACCCTTGTGGAGTCAGGGGGCAACGATAAAGCCCTAGCCGAGCAGCTAGACCTCGCCGAGGAAAAAAGAGAGCGGGCACTCATTACCTTGGCAGCATACCAAGAGCAGCTACGAAGAAGCTACAATAAGAAGGTGCAGCCAAGAGAGTTCAGGGTTGGTGACCTAGTCCTGAGGAAGGTCTTGGCCAACACCAAGGTATCCTCAGACGGAAAGCTTGGACCGAACTGGGAAGGCCCATACAAGATTGTAGGGATTGCTGGCATTGGGGCCTATCGTTTGGCCGACCTGGACGGGGACCCGGTTCCACGACCATGGAATGTCCAGAACCTTAGGAAATTCTTCCAATAATTTGAATCCGTGATTATGAATACAATCACATATTTTTTTTGTGAATACGAATAAATTCACAGTTGTTTTTAGGACTTGGCTGGGATTATAAAAAATACCCAGCATTCAGTATTCAGATTTTTCTTGATATTTTTAGCATTTATGGAATTTTATCATAGATTTTGATTAATATGAACCAAAATTTCCACTTCGAGATTTGGATTCCTATTGGGGAGCAGAAGATATGTATATTTGGGGAATAAATGGGTTTTGCAACGAATATTGCACGAAAAATTCTAAGTATGAAAACACTTAGGGTTTTGCAACGAATATTGCACGAAAAATTCTAAGTATGAAAAAACTTAGGGTTTTGCAACGAATATTGCACGAGAGACCCTAAGTATGAAAAAACTTAGGGTTTTGCAACGAATATTGCACGAAACGATTCTAAGTATGAAAAAACTTAGTTTGAAACGGGTATTGCAACAAAATGCTAAGTATGAAGAAACTTAGTGTTTACAACAAAATACTAAGTATGCAGAAACTTAGTATTACACACTTCTAAGTATGAAGAAACTTAGTTTGAGCAGAATGCTAAGTATGAAGAGCCTTAGTCTAAAAACGAGTAGTACGAAGAAACTCAGCTCGGCGAACAAATATTGCAACGAAGGACAAGCAAGGTCCCTAAAAGACAGAATTAAAGAGTAGAAATGTCACCAGGCCACATATGGCCAAAACTGGTCACCCAGGGTCAACTACCAGCAAAATCAAAAAGTACGAGCATAACGAATCAACGTAGCAAACAGGCCACAGGCGGCCGAATACAGCCACACAGGGCCAAGAGTAAAGTTTAAAAAACAGATAGGAGAAACAGCAGGCATCAGGCCTCTTCACTGCGCTCATTTGCAGCAGTGGCAGCGTTGGGGTCAGCTTCCGTACCTCCAGCAGAGCCCTCAGCAGCACCACTCCCCGAGATGGAAAGATCAGTAATGATTTCGTCTGTCTGAGTCTGTGTCTGGGGTTGAGCTTCCAGATTGGGCTGAGCTTGAGCATCGAGATTATCCTGAACAGCAGCCATTGCACTCGGAAGCTCCATGTCGGTCCATAAGGGGGAAGACGGATCCACCCCAAGCTTAGTGAGGCACCGTTTCCACGCTGCCCCCCAGATAGTATCCTGCACGACTGGCATCTGAGCTTTGTAGTGCTCCGTGACCTCCAGGACAGCTCGGTCGTACTCCGCCGCTGCCTTAGCCTCTGCCGCCGTCAATTGGTTACTCAAACCGAGCTCGACTTCCTCCGACCTCTTCACTAGATCCTCATTTTTCTTTCTCAGTGCCTCCACCTCAGCTCGGGCCTCCTTCAGCAACTGGGAACACTGGGCTGCCTCCTTCTCAGCTCTCTCCGCCCTCTTCTGCTCTTTCTTTAGCTCCCTCTCGGCCTCCTTAGCTCTTTCAAAACCCACATGGGCCTTCTGCATGATCTGCAGATAAGAAAAGGATAAGACATAAGAGAGTTTTTGATAATGCAGCTAAAATAGAACTAAGGACAGAGGAAGGGTGATTCCATACCTTGACACTAGACTGGAAGACGGACTTCATCAGCACTTCGTAGGAGCTGTTTTTCTCCCTCTCTATGTCGTTAGGGAGCAGGGCGGCTCTAGCAATGCCAAACGCCACGTCTGTGGAGGAGATCTTGTCAACGTCATTAACAGGAGTGCCGTCGGGGCGAGCAAGTGTTGGGGCCCAAGGCTGCGCCAGCGGCAGGAGTTCAGATGGGGATGAGTTGGTGTCCCCAGTTCTTCTCCTCTGTGGGGGAGGCTGAACTTGTTGAGGGCTGCTCACCGGCCTCTTTTCCCTCTGGCGCTCGGTGAGGGATAAGGGAGGTGATTGGGGAGGTTGGATGGTTCGGCTAGGGGGGGGAGCACGGGAGGCTCCACCCAGAGTAAGCTGGTCCAGAAGATTGATCGGTTGCAAAGGCATGTCTGGACGATCAGGAGAAGGGGAGTAGCCTCGTGAGTCGTCAGATTCCGCGAGACGGTCGGCTTGCTCGGCCAAGGATTGGACGAGCTCACGGTGGTCAAAACCACCAACTCCTCCTTCTTCTTCCTCTTCTTCTTCAGCAACCCTCCCGAACGTGCTGGGCTCTTGGTCGGCTCGCACGAGGATGGGAATAACGGTCGGGATCTCTTCAACGTGGGCAAATGTTACCTGCCGCTGGAGGTCTGCTTGGGTCTGAGAACGCGTAGAGCCCCTTCTAGCTCGGCCCCTGCGAGCACGAGTCCTTTCTCGATCAGCAGGTCGGCTTGTGGCAATTACGGAGCGAGGTGGTGGCCAGGCGTGTCTCGACCTGTGTTCTCCTTCCCTCCTGATATTGCCCCAGTAGAACGGTGTGTAACCGAGCAGTCGGTGAGCTGATCGACCGAGTCCTACAGGAGTCGGTTCGAAGCCGTCCCACCAGAGGGCTTTGGCAATATCCTCGCGGTGGAGCTTGCCGTGGATCAAGCGGCCACCGTGGTTGAGATTATCCGCTGCAAACAACATAGCATGAGAGTGGTCAGCCACAATTAAAAAACATTAGAGGAAAGAGACCAGCTCGGGAATAAAAATACTAACGTAGTCCGCCAGTGGAAGTGGGGCAGGGAAAGCCAATGATCTTCCCATCAGCGTCCCTAGGTTGCCAGCTGCCAGTGACTACGAGATAGTCATCTGCCTCTCCCTTCGAGGAATTTGGAAGATCGGTGATGAGCTTCTGTTTTGGGTCCCTAGCTTTGAAATAATAGTTTTTATGCTCTGTAGGGACCACACTATAGAGGTAGTGCAGATCCCACCAGTCAAGGTTAAGACCGAGCAGCTCGTTAAGGGCAACAGTGCCCATGACTACCCTAACGAAATTAGGGCAGAGCTGCATAGGGTTTAGCTGACACCTATAGCAGACCTCCCTAAAGAACGGGTGCAGGGGGAATTTCAAGCCACCCTCGACTATGAAAATTAAGGGAATGTGAATCCTAGTCTCGTCCTGACCCACTTCCTCTAAGTCCTCTGATCTATTTAGCCGGAATTGAACATCGGCGGGGATCTCGTACCTCCTACGGAATTCCACTACTTTTTCAGGGGTATCCAAAAGGACCCTATATCTACCCATTTGTTCTGAAAGTTAGGGTTTCGCAGCAGAAACCCAAGGAAGAAGATGAACAGACACAGGAAAGTGCGACTTGGGCAAGAAAAGCGAAACAGAAATTCCGACGTACGAACGAAAAGGTCTAAGGAAGGGGCACTTACGAGAGAGAGTGAACTTAACAGGTTGCTTTCCGATGAAAAACGGAAGGAGAAGGTGCTTTCCGATGGGAAACCGGTGGCACGATTGCAGAAAGCTTGGAGCAGCAATGGCAGACGAAGCTCTTTTCTCTCTCTTCTTCGCTTTGGACGAGTGTGAAGTAAAGGGGAAGGGAAGGGTTTTTTTGGTTTTAAGAGGAATTTGGGGGGAAAAAATAATTATCCCGCCCGAAACCCCATAAAAGTGGAACGTGACACACGAAAAACGTCAGCGGAATCGTCCTTTCTACTTATCCGAAGCCACCAACGGGTCATTTCGCATTAAATGCAGTGACAGCGTTGCTACCCACGTGGGGGGGAGGCGTGCAGAAGATACATTAAGAACCGTTGAAGCTCTGTGCGCCACTGATGCATAGCAGTAACGACAGAGCTGGGGAGCAATTGGAGTGGGTAAAAGTCAGATTACCCTACTAACTAGGCGTAGCACGTGCCTGGTAACTTCACCACGAGGGGGTGAATAGCTCGGCACCACATGAGGTACATGTGAGCCCTGTGCCGAGCTGGTTTGGCCATGAATACGGCTAAAGTAATTGAACAGATTAGATATACCAGGATGTGCTAGCTCGGTATAGGTCACGAGGGAATGCCCCTGATATGGCCGAGCTAGCAAAGCTATGAGTAAAGCTTAAGTAGCATTCAGGGATACATGGATTCAGCTCGGCGTGGGTAGCTGGGTCATGTACGAGTCATACCGAGCTACGTGGAAGCACGGCACCGCCACAAATAAGGCGGTGAGACATTCCAGAATACTCTACAGTGGTTCCTTATGAGATAAGGAGCAATCCCGTGAAATAAGGGATCGATATGGGAAATCCTAAAGTGATTAGGAGTATACCCCATATGGGGAAGAACCCTATATGGAAAGGAAGACTCCTGCTAGACGAGATCTAGCAGGATATGAAGACTTGTCCCTAAATAGGAAAGTCCTATTAGGAAAAGGATTCCTAAAGAGAATAGGAAACAGGGGCACGAGATGCCTAATATGAAGAACATTTGTACCTATAAATACAAGGCAATAACCATGACGAAAGGTACGCGGTGAAACCTATTTTCATACGCATTGTGATTTGAGCTTTTAAGTACGTGATACTAACTTAGGCATCGGAGGGCCTTTGCCAACGAGAGGCAAAGGTGCTCTAACCCTTTTTCTGTCTTGCAGATCTAGGGTTGATTCAAGGAAGCACGTGATCCAGGGTTACGTGGTTTTTACCCCGTACATTTTTCATTTTCCACCTTTTTCATCAATGCATTTTCATATTGCTCGACGAATTGTTTCAAGGTCGTCTTTGAACTAATGTAACCATCAAAGTATGCATTCATACTCTCGCTTCGTTGTGTAGATGACATTCCCGCCCAAAACACATCTTTCACAAAAGCCGGAACCCACCGCTCCTTCTCCAAATACAACCCATGTAACCATGTGTTACTCTGAAGCTCGTACTTTTTTATGAGCGCATCCCAAGCAGTCTCAAATTCTTCTACTGTCAATGAATCATAAACTGCGGACCGAAAACAGTAACTAATTTTTTCATAAGCTTCATACCCTTTCAACTTTTCCGGCACCTTCTTCATTATATGCCATATGCACCATCGATGTCGGGTATTGGGGAATATATTCTCTATGGCATTCCTCATGGCGGCGCATTGATCGGTGATAATTGCATTCGGAGCACGACCCGACATGCATGTCAACCAATTCTTAAATAGCCAGGCAAATGACTCCGTATCTTCATGGGAGATAAGTCCACATCCCAATAATACCGAGCTACCATGATGATTGACGCCTACGAAAGGAGCAAAAGGCATGTCGTACCTGTTGACGAGGTATGTTGTGTCAAATGTCACAACGTCACCAAACTCCTTACAAGCTGCCCTACTCCTTGCGTCGGCCCAGAATACATTCCTTAATCGACCCTCTTCATTGAAATCCACTGCATAAAAGAAGTCTCCGTTGTCAGCTTGCATTCTCATGAAATACCGATTCATTGCCTCAGCATCTCCTTCCGTAAGTTCTAAACGCCGAACCTTATCCAAATAATTCCGGCAATCCCTCGGCAAATATGGAACCTTATCAGGTCCACCGGCTTCAATTTGAAGCGAGTCAATACTCTTATTCAAACGGATCCCAGCTTTGTCATTCATCACGAGAATCCTTTTCACACTTGAATCAAGTACCCTGTTGCTCTTAAAAAATCTAGACTTTCCCGGACTTTGTTCATGATTGTGCTCCAAGATAACCCGACTTACCCTCCACTTTCCCTCCTCGGTTAAACAAATATTAAGGTGAGCCGGACATTCCGTTTTTGCCTGTGGACGTGGCTTGGCAAGGTTGCTTCCTCTAAGCCTTGGCTTTCCACCTTTGCTACATTCATAAATTACATGCCTCAAGACTCCATCTTTTCCCTTTTTCGAAGATCTTTTAGCCACTGCAAACCCCTTTTCTTTCGCAAATTTTGAGTAAAACAAATAAGCAACGCTGGGGCTATCAAATTCCATTCCCATCTTTGGTTCCTCAACTGTATCTTCAGAAATATCAATTTCCGCTTTATTATCACCTAACAGCTTTATTGGAGAACCATTCGTAACCTCTTCTTCTTGTACAATGTCTCCACTCCATACCTCTTCCACTTCTTCGTCCCTTTCAATTTGGGAAGATATAGGACACATCACCGATGGTGGTGATGGTGGTGATGGTAACTGAAACATCACCGGTGGTGATGGTGGTGATGGTAACTGAAACATCACCTGCAGATTAAAAATAAACAAGAACAAGTGAGTATAAAACGCGTACTATAGCAGTTAACAAAACACTAAAAATCCCCGGCTACAAGTACTATAGTAGGTAACAAAACAATCGCAGATGTCCATTAAAAATAAACAAGAATAACTGACACCTACAAGTACTATAGCAAGTAACAAAACATCCCCAAGCTACAAGTCGCATTTTTATGGAATCTGTTCGAACCATATTAATCCTGTCAACACTAAAAAGCATTGCCCTAAAAAATATCATTGGTTGATTTCCCTCCCAAGATTGAACCAAAACTAGAACAATCAAGCAAGCCATCCGAGCGTTCTTCGCACACATATCCAAGTCAGTGCCAAAAAAATGAAGTCCACAGACTTCCAAATGCTCATGACCAATTTGATAATGAAGAAACCCAGATTTGGAATCTGTTCGAACAGCTAAAAATCCATACTATTCCAATTGGCTCAAAATGTTGTACAGTATGACCAATTTGGCTCGAACAGCTATGTTCTCAAAAAATCCATGCTGTTACAGGTTCACAAAATCCATACTGTTCCAATTGGCTCAAAATCCAATTGCCTCGAACAGCTAAAAATCCATCCCAAAACAGTATGACCAATTTGATAACAAAGAAACCCAGATTTGGAATCTGTGAACCTGTAATAGTATTCATGAAATACCCATTTTACGTGGGTGATGGACAGAAGAAATGTTGTAAAGGAGTACAGTATGAAATCCCAAAATAGTTATCAGAGAGAGAGAGGAGAGGCAGAGAGAGAGAGAGAGGCAGAGAGAGAGAGAGAGACAGACCTTGGTTGCAATGGACGGTCTTTAGTCGTACGATTTCTTCGAATGGCGTACGATTTCTTCAAATGGCCGTCGACTGGTGGTGGTGGTACGGGTTTCTTCTCAGACCGTACGATTTCTTTGACTGGGAGCTTGGTCGTGGTGGAGTGAGGCCGGAGGTGAGTCGCCGGTGAAGGACAGTCAAGGGTCTGAGGGTGGGGTCGATCTTCTTCTTCTCTTCTTTCTCTCTCTCGCTCTCTGGACTTCCTCTCTTCTGCCCGTGAAAATGAGGAACCCAGATTTGGGGGGTTTTTCAAAATTTTTTTTTTTTTAATTTCAGGGGCCAAGTGGGTGGGACCCACGTGGGGGCCCAGGTGAACAGTGGCCGGGGTGTGGGAGGGTGTGGTTTGGAGTATTTGTATCTATCATTATTGTAGATTCACATCTTTGTCAAATCAAGCAAAATTGATAGTCTAGTTTTTAGATTATGAACTACTCCTACTTCCTTGCGGCCTGATTTGTTTGCTTATTACGTAAAGTCGTGTTATTTTGACTTTAAATATTACTAAGATGCTTCTGAGAATATTTTTTCGGACATCGTTCAAAAGTACTCGTTGAGATCTTTTTAATGGTGCAAAAAAATATAAAAATTCTTTCGGGAAATAATTTATTTTTGGAGTCTAAATTAGCACGGTCTCTCGTAATTGCAACCAAAAGGGTTGGAAGGAGTATCATCTAAAGTTTGGAGAATGATTTGGCCAAACAAGTTTTAGATTTGGCACATTCCCTTCTGTTTTTCAGGTCTGATGCGTCTTCTAAATACGTACAATTATCACATATACTTCCAAGCAAGATTCTGAATACCGTACAATTATAAGTGAGATAATGGGTACTTTTTTAGATTTATCGCTATTGGTATTATTTTTTTAATCAAAAAATTTAGCATCAACTATTATTTAAAGGGAAGTCAAAATTTAAATAATCTTGGTACTGGTATCAACCATTGCCCGCAAGTATTGGGCAGTATAGGCTAGTACCAACCGGTATTTTTTGTAATAACGGATTGGCTAAAAACAATATATACCAGCTGATACGGTACTAGATTAAAATCATTGCATCCAATTCATTAAATACTACCATTTATACAAATCCACGCTCTTTCTAACCTAACAAAAAATCTGAGATAAATTGATTGTTTTTCTAAGTGAATGGAAAATATACACGTCCAGTCTAGTCCACTTATTTTATTTGTAACATCTTTTTAAGATCTGCGTTCACTTTACCTTTTTTTATTTTGACACGGCTTCCACTTTAATTTGTGGTGACTGACGGAGTCCAAGTCTTTGTCCACCCCCTCATTTTGATCATTATGTAAAATTCTGTTATTTTGACTTAAAAAAAATAAGATGCTTCTTAGAAGATTTTTTTAGACATCGTTCAAAAGTACTTGTTGAGATCTTTTTAAAGTTGCAAGCAAACAAAATTAAAAATTCTTTCGGAAAATAATTTATTTTTTGAGTCTACAATGGTGGTCTCCCGTTTGCAAATAAAAACAGTATGTATTGCCCGGTTTTAAATCATTGCATCCAATTCATTAAATATACCATTTAAACAAATCCACGCTATTTGCAACCTAACAAAAGATCTGAGATAAATTGATTGTTTTTGTAATTGAATGGAAAAAATATACTCCCTCCGTCCCTTTTTAAGTGATCCATACGGAAATACGTGCAATTTCAAACCGCTAAAAAACATATTTCTCTATATAACTTTTTAATTTGTTTTATACCAAATTAAAGTGCTCATTGAGTACTTGAATTTGGTACAAAAAAAATTTAAAAACAATATGCGAAAGTACATTTTTAAATGTTCGCAAAAATACACGTTTTCCAAGTGGATCACTTAAAAAGGGACGAAGGGAGTACTACATATCCTCCGGTCTAGTCCGCTTATTTTATTTGTAATAATGTACCAAGAAACGTCTTTACAGATCAGCCTTCACTTTACTATTTTTCTTTTGACACGGCTTCCACTTTAATGTGTTTGACTGACCGAGTCCAAGTCTTTGTCCACCCCCTCTGCAATTTCCGGAGTCCAGACTCCATTTTCATAGGCAATCTTGGTCTCTTCCTCCTGATCACTTTGATCATTTCCCAAAACCTCTCAATAGCTCCATCGATCTCAGCACCCACAAAAACAAATCAAAAAAATGCATTTAAATCTCCTCTCAATTATCATCCCTCTCCACTTGTTCCTCAATGAAATTCTTTGTTCTGTTGCCACCCCCAACTCACCTGTTCTTTATCACCCACTTGACAACATCACCGTTAACTGTGGCTCCTCAAGCAACTCTACTGCAGCAGATGGCCGGCAATGGACCGGAGATATCGGTTCAAATTACACCCCTCTATTACATAGTAACAAAGGGAAACTGGTTAGCTCAAAAGCCACTCACCCACCACTTTCTCCTGATCCAGTGCCTTATAGGTCAGCCCGGCTCTCCCGTTGGCCATTCACATATACATTCCGAGTCTCCCCGGGCCAAAAGTTTATCCGCCTACATTTCTATTCAGCTTCATACCGGGGTGGTTTTAAAAGGTCTAAGGCCTTTTTTACTGTAAAAGCTGGTCCATATACCCTTCTTAGCAACTTTAGTGCTTCCCTTACAGCTGATGCTTTAGGCTTGGAATCTCTTGTTAAAGAGTATTGTGTGAATGTGGAAGAAAATCAGCCACTTATTTTAACGCTGTCTCCCTCGTTAGGTGGTTCCTCTGATGAGGCATATGCTTTTGTAAATGGGATTGAAATCGTCTCGATGCCGACTGGACTTTATCATACACGAGAGGGTGATGCAGGTGCCCATATCATCGGCGAGAATTTTAGGTTTCCAATTGGTAAAAGCATCGCACTTGAGATGGTGCAACGGTTAACTATTGGTGGAAGCTCCATTTCATCCATCGAAGATACGGGTATGTTTCGTGATTGGTCTCAGGACTCGTATTTTTTTATGCAAAAATCAAATGTCCAGCCAGTTACTACCACCCTTCGCATCAAATACACAAGTATACCATCATATACTGCTCCTCACAAAGTCTACCAAACATCATGGTCTATGGTAACAGACAAGCAGGGGAATGGTACCCTTAATTTTACGTGGAAGTTTCCTATTGATTTGGGATTCAAGTACCTGCTCAGGTTACATTTTTGTGACTTTGAATATGAGATAGAAGAGAGTGACCGTACAAAGTTCAGTATCTTTGTTAATGAACACGTTGTTGAGGCTAAAGCTGATATTATGAAATGGAATGGTGGAAACAGGGTTGCGGTCTATAGGGACTACGTGGTGATGATGGAAGGAGATAGAAAGCAGGGAAAACAAGATTTGCTGATAGCATACTTCCCTCACAACCATGAATGGACTGAACAAATTGATACAATTCTTAAGGGGTTAGAGGTATTCAAGATGAGCAACCTCGACAAAAATCTTGCTGGTGTGAACCCGGTGCCACTGTCATGTGCTTCGACTTCTAGTAACGCAAAACCCCGGAAGTTTGTGTATGCTTCCGGTGGTAATGCCATTGCAACAGTTTTGGTAATATTACTCACCACTACGAATATTAGTGTTTACATGTTACGTGTTTGGGGTGAGAAATTTAACGAAAAGAACATCTCACCATTACAACCTGAAGGGTTGTGTCGTTGCTTCTCACTTTCTGAGGTTCTCGAAGTGACCAACAACTTCAATGATGAATTTGTCATTGGACGTGGTGGATTTGGTAATGTCTACAAGGCACTCATTGATGATGGAAGAACTATTGTTGCCATAAAAAGATTGAATTCGAAGTCAAAGCAAGGGGCAGATGAATTTTGGACAGAGATTGAGATGCTTTCTAACCTTCGACATACTCATCTCGTGAGTCTCATAGGCTATTGTGATGAACAGCAGGAGATGATCCTTGTTTACGAGTACATGGAGCATGGTACACTTGCCGATCATCTTTATAAGCATTATTCTTTTGGTAATGGCACTATTTGCAATACGTCATGGAAGCAAAGGATGAAAGCTTGCATTGGTGCTGCTCGTGGACTGGATTACCTGCATACAGGTACTCGACGCGGTATCATACACCGTGATGTTAAGACGACAAATATTCTTTTGGACAGGGATTGGGTAGCCAAGATTTCAGATTTTGGGTTGTGCAAAGAGGGCACTACATGCCAGTTGTGCAAAGAGGGCACTACATGCCATTCACACACTTATCATGTTAGCACTATTGTTAAAGGAACGTTTGGTTAATTGGATCCAGAATATTTTTTTACGCGTAGACTAACTAAGAAATCAGATGTGTATGCATTTGGTGTCGTGTTGTTAGAAGTGCTTTGTGGGAGGCCGGCAGTGGATTTAAGTGTGGAGGAGGAGCAACGCAGTCTAGCTTTGTGGGCTCAACAATGTATCAAAGAGGAAAAACATGATCAACTTATTGACCCCAGTTTAAGGGACCAAATCTCGCCACAGTGTTTAAAGGTGTTTACAAAAGTTGCTAATAAATGCTTACATAAGCACCCAAGTGGACGACCTACAATGACGGATGTTGTGGCCAGCCTCGAGTGCATTTTGGCTTCACTGGAGCAATGTTCTTCCCCAAAAAAGGTGAGATTTGGTCAACTTATTGACCCCAGAAATGCTTGCACAGAAGAGGAGGAGGAGGAAGAAGACGAAGAGGAGGAGGATGTCAATGTTCATGGGGATTCCAATCAACAAATTTATGATGATAAGAACACACAACAAAATGACATTCTTCCCCAAAGTACTGTTACTTCTCCATCCACTCCAGTGCATTTTAATGAGAATACCCAACGCCAGAAGAGGTCAAAGAAAAATCTTTTTCAGAGGGGTATTTCATTTTTAGCTAGAAGTATCGATATTTGGTCAACGAAAATATCGACCGTTGAGATTCAAACTACTGCAGTAAACGAGACTATCTTCCAAGGTGGTTTCTCATCACATGTTGTGTAACTTGCACCGTATTTCCCTCCCCATTTTGACTTACATGGTTGTATTTTTCTTAACTTGCATAAATAGGCATGTCTCCGACTTTAAGGATATTTAGTTTCTCGGAATTGCGGTATGCTACCAGAAATTTCAGTCCCGATAGACTGTTGGGAGAAGGACGTTTTGGGCAAGCTTACAGGGGTAGGCTTGATGAGAAGGTGACATCAAACAACATTACTGGATTCGATGTTGCAGTGAAGAAGTTGGACTATCGGAGGATTAAAAGATTTAAGGATTGGCAGGTAATTCAACTCACACATGTTAGTGGGTGAACTATTTGTGCAAGTCTCGACCACCCTATCTATTCTTATCTATACCCAGGCCCAGCCCTGGCCTACTTTAAGCCCCAAAATTTCAACAAAACTTAGGGGGGCCTAACCCCCATGAAGGCATGCCAAGTTAGGCTTCATATTGTGAAATGTGAATAAATTAGGATCAAATTCGATAAAAAGTTAATCTTCAAATTTAATGTATTCAAACTTGGACAAGGCCCAATTTAGCTACACATTAGACCCAATGAAATAGCCTTTAAATTCGAAGAGATTGCGTAAAGTTTAACACTTAGGAGATTGATGCTCCCTTCAATTGTCAATGTGGAATTGGAGGTTTCTTACTAAAGTAGACCCCTCCGTCACTTAATGTATCGAAAGTGACTAAGGATAAACATAGGCCTCATTTAGTTTTCCTTATACAGCTCCTTCCTCTTCCTTCCTTTCTTTTTATTATTTTCAATAATTTGTCCCCAAGGAGAAGGGAAATTTAGAAAGGCTATGCTATCAATTTTGACATCTTTTACAAGATATTGCCAAATTACTTTTTGTTGAAAGTTGTGCCAACTTCACACATGGTTTATGTATATAGTTTGGTACATGAACATAGTTCAAGTAGATTCACACACATGGTTCATGTATGGGTTTGTACATGAATTTAATTCAAGAGTCTTTGTCTAAGTTCAAGAGTTTTTAGTGGTGTTCATCTATGGAGTCTAAGGGTTGTTCATGAATCTATTTACAGTATAAATTTGTATACAAAGAGAGTCCTATAAATTCTATAGGTGTTTGATTTGTGGCATTTTGTATCATCTTGGTAGTTGGTGTGAGTAGAAATGTAATGACATATAAAGTTGTTGCATTTTTCTTCTATATGAGTGTTGGTTCCAAAATATTCTTCTTATTCTAAGTTCTGGTTCTTCGACGGTCTTGGGCGTGCAGTCTAGGGTTCTAGCTACATTGCCGGAGAGTGTGTTTCTCTCAAGTGTTTCTTACATGCATGTTGCCAATTTTTGTTTCAAACTGTACTTGATTTTATTATTCTGAGCTGTATGAAGTGCAAATCTCTATAGGACCCCAATTTCAAAGTTTGCTTTAGATTAGTGCTTCATACTTGATCATGTCATGCAATGAACCTTATCTAAGCCTGTGATTTAATTCTCTTGTATGTCTGAATATTCTGTATTTATGATTGACTGAAGTATAGAGTACTCTTTCAATCAAGAATGGTTTCAACTACAAGCATGATTGTTTTACAAGATTTTTTTTCATCAATAACGTGATATCATCGGTTTAAGTTGGGGTTAGGTCTTGCGGGGCCAAATATTGTTTCTAATCATGGATTACTTTCTGTTTAGAGGGATGGAATAGTTGTAGAATGACCTTTGTAGTGGAGAAGCCAATATAGTAACTCTGGGCGACGGGCAGTTAATTGTGAATTGCAATTACGAATTGTTTCAGCTACCTAAGAATATGCAAAAAAGAGGACTGCATCTTTTTATTCAGGTTTACGTTTGGGAAGAAGGCAGGGAGATGGTTCTTTGTAGAAATCTGGGTAAATATCTTAGGTATGGATGAGTAGTTTTTGGAAAAAGTAATAGAAAAGATTACCATGTGAACTTTTAGTTTTTTCACCAATTTATATTCTCCTTAATGCTGTCTGCTTATTTGTTTGTGTGATATTTGTTCTAGCAGTCTGTGGTTGGTTTCTTGGGAGGGCTTTCTCATTCTAACCTTGTTAAGCTATTGGGATACTGTTGGGAAGATGAAAAGTTATTCCTTGTCTATGAATTCATGCCAAAAGGCAGCTTGGAGAACCACCTTTTTCGACGTAAGAGTGAATATAAGTAATTTATGTTTTATTATTGCAAGATGTGCAAGCATGATGTTGTCTTCTACAAATCAGCAAAATTCATTTTATGGTTTGATTTTATGCAGAGGGCCCTCTTGTTCTGCCATGGAGTATTCGGTTAAAGATACTGATAGGAGCAGCTCGAGGCCTGGCATTTTTGCACGCATCAGAAACACCAGTAATTTGCAAAGATTTCCAGACATCAAATATATTTCTTGATGGTGTAAGTTTCCCGCAACCACTTAATTAGATCCAGGTGACATGACAAGTACAGGTGGGAATTTCCGACATGACACGAGAACATGACACGAAGTTAGCGGGTTAGGGTCAGTTATTTCTGACACGAAACACGAATATAACACGACACGATAACATGAAAAGTTAAATAGGTCGGGTTAGAGTTGAGAAAGTTCTGACACAAACACGAGATAACACGACAAACACGACACGAGAATTTATGGAAAGACACGACACGAACCCGACACGAAGTTAGTGGGTTAGGGTCAGCTATTTTTGACACGAAACACGAATATGACACGACACGTTAACACGAAAAACTAAACAGGTCGGGTTAGGGTTTAGAAAATTCTAACACGAACACGAAATGACACGACACGACTCAATACCCACCCCTAATGACAAGGATAATGCAGTCTATAATAAGTGTCGTGCGTAATAGTATAATAGTATTATCTTTTATTCACAAGTATAACGTATATTTCTGATCAGTTTCAATAGTGTTTCTAGGCAAATATCTTTTCGTACTCTGTCTTTTCTTGACATGGGGAGTAGAGGTCGCCCATGGGTCATTTTGTGGGTCAAATGAAGTCTTTGGCTTTTATCTGTGTTGTCTTGGTTAGAATTCAGAAGTCTAACGAAATTACTTAGACTACTTTCTTGTTCTGAAGTCCTAGTCGTAGTGTTTTTTTTTTTTCTTCTTAGTTTATATAAAACCAGTTAATGCTCCTGAGTAGTACAGTTGAATATATATTTAGAGAAACATCTGAGCTTTCTAACTTTTCTGTGCAATATGCCATGAAACTCTAACCTTAGTGAAGTAGGAATGTTTTAGGATTCTGGAGTATTGCCGCCTAGGATAGGAATCGTAGTGTTTTTGAGTGGGAAAACAAGAATAGTAGTCGGGGTAAGTGCGCCATGAAGATTAAAAGAAAGAATGACAAGAAGAAGAGAGAGAATGGATGCTTCATCCTCACAAGGGTTAAGAGATACCCGCAAGGGTTAAGAGATACCCACAAGGACCAAAGCCCCAATCACTTTAGCCGCAGTCTCGATACTTAGATTCATTCATCAACTCTATTAGTAAAAGGAAAGATTACTAATCATGAATGAATACACTGAATATACTTTGTGAATGAACCTTCTGTTTTTTTTGAACGGCATCTGTGAATGAACCTAATGCATATACTCTGAATCTAACACTAGCTACATGCAAGGAATTAACATGTGTTTAATGTACCTAAATGATATTCATGCAACTAATAGATTCATGATGATTCTTGAGTGACCGACCGATTCTTGAACGACCCATGTGACACCTGATTAGGATCTCTGCAAGTACCAAAATACCCCCTAGAGGTTTTTTTTTTTTTTTTGACCTTATGACTTAGGTGTTATGCCTAGTTTCTAGGAGCGCTTCCTAAACGTTATTCCATCTTTCTTCTTTATTTTCTGCATATAATCAGCATTTTTACTTTTCCGAAATTGCTGTTCACAACATAGGAGCAGCCACAAACTCCTGCATTTTCATTCTCGAAACCCTTGCTTTTTGTAGTCTGTATAAACGCAGAAGTCCTCGATGACGCCCTAAATCAAAGGCACGTGAATCTATTTGATGGTTACTTGTCATTTTTTCAAGCAACTTAAAATTGCATTTAACTTAAAACCACTGAACTTAACAGAATGCTTTAGTTAATTTATGATTTTAGCAAGGAAAACCATCGTAATTTAAGCCTTAGTCTGACACAAGTAAAATTTCATTTGGCAGTCGTTCAATTCCAAGATATCATACTTTGGTGACACAGAAAGCTCTTTCGGGTACATTGCCCCGGAATATTTTGCAACAGGTAATCCCTGAACCTTTTCAAGCTTCAGGCAGGCAATAATGAAGCTTTCGTGAAATTATCAAAATCAACCATTCAATTATTGCACGCTTCAAATGAATTGAACTAGTCCCACTGGATTGAAGTGCTACAATATTAACATCATGCCTGTCCAACAGGTCATTTCGATGTGAGGAGCGACGTGTATAGTTTTGGTGTTGTATTGCTTGAGATGCTTACGGGGTTACGTGCCTATGACACGAATTGTCCCACTTGGCCACTTAATCTGGTGGATTGGGAGCCTTTTTTAGAAATTAGGAGAAAGTTACGAACAGTAATGGACTCCAGGTTGGAAGGAGAATATCCTCCCAAAGCTACACAGCAATTAGCTCTTCTTGCTCAACAATGTCTCGGTTATTACCCGAAAAAAAGGCCATCAATGGAACAAGTTGCGGAGACACTGGAACATATAAACTTGCTAAAGCACGAGCAACTGATAAACATAAGGTTGGATTGGTGAGGAGGAATGCGGGTGCGCACAGCCGCACAATCTCATAACAACCTCATTCCATGAAGATTGTGGAAGACTTGGGTATATGCTTTATGATCTCATTATATTTACTTTTTGTTTCTTTTTTTTCCTTATCCCTTTTTAATTTTGCTTCGTAATTGTGTCATTTTGTGCTAACGAAGCTGCCAAATGTTTAGTAATTTTAGACATGTCAATCTGTTTGTCTTCTTTTTCATGGCGGTATACTCAAACAAAAAATTATGATGTCCTAGAAACAAGTATTCAAGTGACTTACTACTAAATAATTTCATTCGCCTTCGCGTTCAGATTCGAATTTTGGTTCAAATTTCAATACCCTAAATGCTGAAAAAAATATTTTTAAATTTTGTAGGAGAATACATGAATGAATGGGATACACCGCAATATATATGGATTTGCGGTTAAGAGTGTATCGTCCTATTGACGACTAGGCATAGTCGAAGGAGTTAAAAGAACAAGCTCTTTTAAATTTCAAATTTGTATTTGTGTATCTGTTTATACCTAAATTTGGCATAAAATCTTGACGAGGCCGAAAGAATTAATTTCGGACCAAATCAGAGTGAAGTGGGCTACATTATTTCAAGGAAGTTAATGGACCATGTTAATTTTTATTATTTGTCAAAAGCCCAATTCATGTTTATTTTAATGGGCTCATTTGTAATGACCCACAAGAAGAATGGTGAGTAGAGAAGCCAATTTGACTGATGGAACATAGTGAGGGATACCCATGAATCATGATCCCCATCATGCGTGAAACAAGCAAGTGGCCAGTGTACGTGAAATGGTTTTGAGTAATGCAACATACACAAGGACACGTGGCAGCACCTTGACAAAGAGGAAGTTGGCGCCGAGGTCCAATAAATATGAGAACTCAAGACTAAAAAAGAGTTTCACAATTATCAAGTTCACGCTTGCAAATTTACTTTTCTCAAAGTTTATCCCTCAACCTCGTTGAGATCTTCATCTTTCCTTCCACCTTTATCTCCAGCAATCGAAGCCATGGGTTTTCGGCTTGCGTTGACTCTCGCAAAAAATTGGAATCTCACTCACGTTGTGGTAGAAGGCGATGCCAAGCAGGTTCAAGCTATCCAAGGCGAAGCTACTTACGCTTATTGTGATTCTATTATTATGGATTGTGCCAAACTTGTGTCAAATTTTTCTTCTTGCATTTTTACTCATGTGAAACGTGATTACAACAAGATCACTCATTTAATGGCAAAACATTCCTTGTTGGTTGTTGGGCTGAAAGTTGGTTGGAGGTTGTGAACCTCGTGGCTTTCTGTCCTAGCACTTGGGGATTCCCAGGCCATTGGCCCTTCTATTAGTAAGCAATAAAATTCCTCCTTTTCAAGTTTTAAAAAAGAAAAAGAAAAAAAACTTTGTTAATCTTCATTAATAATGTTGTTTATTTTTATTTATGTTTGTACTCATTTTCTAAGCCGTTTGGGAAATTATAAGTCTTTATTCACAACCGAATGGGTACGGGTCACATGTGCATCATGTGATACCTACGTGCATCGGACGGTTCTAGTTGGTCTTCTGGTATGGAGTACCACCATAGCATTGTAGAACTGTTCTTCGTTTCCTTTTGGGTTGACTAATCGAGTCTAGTCTTGCCCAACTTGCAACTCAACATAAATTTACAAAATTTCAGTTTCAAAAGAGAGTAAAGAAAAATGAAATTCATAATTGCCCTTTTCGATATGTTGGTTAATTTTCAATGCTGCAGATGGAAGTTGTAAGGGAAAGAAAAAAAAATCTACCAAAAAAACTAGTATACCAATGGGGGTTGAGGAAAGGAAAATTGGTTGATATTTGGAACTGTAAGGTTCTAAGCCAAACCAAGCAAACCACTAGAGCTGCAATGTCAAAATTTGACAAAACAATAAATTTTGGTGGCAAATTATGGCAATGGCTTTAGCCATTTTACTGCTCGTTCTAGCTTGGGCCTTGGAGAAGTTGCAATTGTAGATTTGCCATACTAATTCAGTTTGTTTCTCCAAACCATCATGTTATTGCATTTGCTTCTTCAAATAATAACATGTGCTAAAATCCTTCCAAAACTCAACTTTACATTAAATTCCATACCATTCACCAAACAATAGCAGAAATACAAAAAAGTACCAGTTTTTTGGATATAAGTATTGTCTTTCATTTAAGTGAAAGCCAAAGAAACCCATAGCCTCGGGATCAATCTTCATAAGTAAATCCGTTTTTGACAACTAAAATCATGCCAATCACAAGAACTGAAGAGCAAAAAGCAACAAAACCTTGTGAATACCATAATGGGGAGATAGGATCTGCGACTCATTCAAACAACTCCGGATATATTAATGTACAGATCTGTGTCCCAAATTTTTCTCGAGCACAGCCCTACCAATAATGCATCTAGCTTAGCACTGAACATTCATATCCCCAATAAACTTCCATTCTCATGAAACTAAAAATAGGTGTGAAACCTCGACCAATATCGTAAAATAAGTATATTCTGGTTTTCTGGCCTGCACACTAATTTCCTTTACCAAAGCAAGAAACGGTGAAACTGAAAATGAACCTAAACCCATTTTTCAAGGGAAAAGCAGATTTCAAAATCAGCTAAACATCCAAACATATGAATGAGCATTGCCAATACTCATCAATCACAAAAGTTGAACGGTAAGTGGAGCAGTAAAGATAGATAAGATTTGTGACATAACTTAAAACTTAAAGAGTTTTCAGTCTCATTCACAGCCTCTGAAATGTAAAAACCGTAGTCAAGTACCAATCACGAACTGGCCCCTATATTTCTTAACCTTTCTCCCCAACCAGCAACACACACACACACACACGGTACCAATAAAAAACTGCCCATAATTCTGTCATAAACTGCCCAGAAATCCTTCACAAGCTGCATATTTTATTTGGGCTCAGGCAATAAGGTAGGGATGCATAAGGGTACTCAGGACTGCAACTAAGGTTGCTCCGCCAAGGTTCAACAAGTTAAATGAACCTTACAATTTCTGCATCATTGCCCTAGTTAAAGTACACAGCCATTCTGATGCAGGACAAGATATACACCCCTATTATTTATGGAAACATTATTTTAGTAATAATGTTTATTTACGATTAGTATTAGGAGATTTTATTTGTGCTGCATGTTTTGCACGTTTTTAGTTTAGTTTTGGTTAGATTTCCTTATTTTTATTTTATTAATTTTGTTAGGAAGTCTCCAATTTTAGAAATAAGTGTTCTAGAGTATTTTTATTCCTAGTTGGATTAGGGTATGTTATTTGATTCTTAGTTGGATTAGGATTTGTTATTTCATTCCTAGTTGGATTAGGGTTACTTTGGCCCTATAAGTATCATTGTAAGCCTATGGCATAGGAAACTTTTATTCAATCAATACAACTTTGAGAATTTTCTCTCTTTTCTTGTGGATTCAAGAACATCTCGTGGATTCGAGAACCTATCTCGTTTGGAATAGTACGTTAACTATTCTCTCGTGAATTCCGCTGCGTCAAGTGGTATCAGAGCAAGATCGTTTCTGGCTCGATGGCACCTAACAAAGTTGATGACACAACCCGTGACGTTGCTCAGGGGCTTGCTGATCTAAGGGCGACGGTAGAAGAACAACAAACTCAGTTAACGGCAATTCAAGAAACGCTGCAACAACTGAAGTTGACTCTTCTCCAAAACCAGAGACCAGCAGAGGTTGAAGAGAATCGCGCGGTGGGAGTTGCCCAACGCCGTCCTCTTAACCAGGATCGGGCACACGCGGTGGGATTTGCCCAACGCCAACCCGATAACCAGATTGTAGTCGGGAGACGCCCAGCTAATCATGCAGACAGTGAAGAAGAATCAGAACCTGATTTCAGGTCTTATGATAATTTGCCTAAATTAAGTGGTTATGAGTATTTTGAAGATATTTTAGATTGGATTTTAGATATTGATGATTTCTTTGAGTATGTGAGAATGCCGTCTGAAATAAGGTGGAAATATTTGTTGGCAAAACTTACGGGACGAGCGCTACGATGGTGGTTAGATTTGCAGGATAAGAGAGAACGATTGGGAAAGCGTCGTATTCGCGCATGGTCAAGAATCAAAAGACTTATGATGGAAAGATTTTTGCCATGGAATTATGAGCAGCTTTTGGAAGAAAAATATGAGCCAAAGCAACAACATACAATTCACACATCTGCCAATGTTGTTGAAGAAGAAGCTTTTAAAGAGGAGGTAATTCAAGAAGTTGATGATAAGAAAATTTACATTGATGTTGATGATCAAATTGATATTGATGATAAGCATAAAATTGATATTGATGTTGGTGATCAAATTGTTGAGGACCAACACAAGTTTTCAAAAGATGTGATCAAAGCTGCCACCTTATTTGATAACTCTATGGTCAAGCCAACCCATCTCAATGAGCCAATCATTGATGTGTCTACCATTGCTACAATGAGGCAAGATAAAGATGACCCACAATGTCAAGTTTCCCTTGTTGATTTTCTGGGAGTGCAACAGTATGATTGGATTTCGAATATTCATCTGGTTGATCTTATCAATCACTTGAAGCATGCAGAGAAGATGTCGTTGCAAATATTATTTTTTGTGATGTTTTGGAAGGAAGTAAAAGGGTTGAAGTATTCCAAGTATCTATTTATTTGGCATGGAAGATGGCAGGTTCCTAACGAGAACTCGAGGACGAGTTCTTTTGAAGAAAAAGAGAATGATGCAGGACAAGATATACACCCCTATTATTTATGGAAATATTATTTTAGTAATAATGTTTATTTACGATTAGTATTAGGAGATTTTATTTGTGCTGCATGTTTTGCACGTTTTTAGTTTAGTTTTGGTTAGATTTCCTTATTTTTATTTTATTAATTTTGTTAGGAAGTCTCCAATTTTAGAAATAAGTGTTCTAGAGTATTTTTATTCCTAGTTGGATTAGGGTATGTTATTTGATTCCTAGTTGGATTAGGATTTGTTATTTCATTCCTAGTTGGATTAGGGTTACTTTGGCCCTATAAGTATCATTGTAAGCCTATGGCATAGGAAACTTTTATTCAATCAATACAACTTTGAGAAAAAAAAAAAAAAAAAAAACTTTTATTCAATCAATACAACTTTGAGAATTTTCTCTCTTTTCTTGTGGATTCAAGAACATCTCGTGGATTCGAGAACCTATCTCGTTTGGAATAGTACGTTAACTATTCTCTCGTGAATTCCGCTGCGTCACATTCATAACCTGTCATGCCAAAATATTTCCATTCATTAGATTCCCAAATGTATCCAAAGGGGAGAAAATTAAAGATATACATGCAGTTTACGCAAGGATAACTTTTTTTTTTTTTGATCAGGAACGAACGGATAACTGCAACTGAATAGTTAAACATATACATAGAGGTCCTAAGCATTGTTAAAGTAATACATTACACAAACAATGGCCCAAATGAATAGCACATGTAGAAACGGCCATTTCAAAATTACATATAATTAGTTAAGTTTTCGTCAACCACTCTTTCCTATTTGTTGGATTGCCCATAGATGTTACCCTCAAGGATGGCCTCCACCCATGCTTGCTTTTGCTCGTCGGGAATGGCATAGAAGATGTCTACCCTCTCTTCAGCTTGACAGATAATGGCACCTACTTTAAATTTTTCTATCATAGTTAGGTTGAGTTTTTCTAGCTCCACAGGTACATTCTGGCGGCGAGCAGAGAGTTCTTTCGAATACCCAATTGACTTGGCAATGTCGCGCATATACCCCAGAGTTATATTCATCCAATTCTTCATGCTCTCTTCGATGGAACTCTTCTCGCCACCCATTCTTGTCCGCTTCTTTCCCCTTTTAGAACCGGCATTGGTGACGAAGAAGTAAATGAAAAATATACCCAAAGCAGCTGTAATAAAAGTGTGAACAGCTAAAAGTACCTTTTCCTCTTCTCTCCTCCTCAATTGTGTTCTGTTTAATTTTGCCATCCTAAAAATGCTTTCATCCATTAAATATTGCTAGTTATGAGGAATCACCACAACTATGGTTGCATTACACATCAACTAGGTACTAGTTTTACTCAGTTACAAAAATATGAGCATTACACATCTATTCAGTGAAACCGATATACAAAAGAAGACGCATTCAAAGAAACCTAATTGAAATTCCTTTACGGATCAAGCACAATATCAAACTACGGTGACTAGTTCTAGTAATCTTAAAACTTGTTATTGAAGGGGGGGTCTAGGCCCAACTATTTTTAGCTGGCGATTACTCCTTGGGCCTCTCCAAAACATTGCCAAACCATGGATGAGGTGGTGGCCCGGGATTAAATGAGGGGGGATTACTCATCGGGCTTCTTCATATGGTTGCCAATCAAGGCGTTAGGAGAGTTCAGCGTTTTACCCAAACATAGTATTAACTGAAGTTTATTCAGTTTCAGTTTCTTGAACAACTAAGGGAGGATGTTTTGCCTGTTTGTGATCCCTTTAGAATAGTCCCACGTGTCATATAAATAACCCACCCACAATCCTAACAAGGCTGCTTCACAGCAACTGAAACTGCAACTAACATCCCCTTTCTCGACCTGAGAACTACAGGAACACATGCATGAAAAAAAAAAACTAAAAAAAAAAAAACAATGTACCGATGAGAACTACTGGTCAGTGCGGCAAGGGGGCCGAAGAAAACAAATTGTAACAAAAGGATCCACAAGCATTAGACAACTGTATCAAACTTTCTGAGTTGGTTGGTTATGAAATGTGCTAATTACAAAAAATTGCCTCCGGAGGAAAACTTTAAGTTGCACATTCCATAACCACAAAAAATATATAGAAGAAAACGCGAGAAACACTAAAATGCTTAGCAAAAAGAGAGAAACACTAAATGTTAAAACGTAAGTCCTTTGGTAAATGTGAAACTTAAGGCCTTTCTCATCCTTACCAATGGGAAGGAAACATAAAGAAAAGAAAAATGCCAAGTGTAACATTTGTCGAATAGGAGTGAAAAAAAAAAAGTGCGACAGTTGTCAGGGAAGAAGGGCTCGTGTGCTTCTAACCGTTCCCTTACGTTGCTTTTTGCAAACAAAGAAGGTTGCTTCTTTGTCACATTCATAGTCTATTAATTCAATCTTGCATGTAGTGACTTAAGCATGAAAACCATATAATATTCTCGTGCTTGATCCATGTTGTTCATCAGCAATATGCTAAATGTGGAGAAAATGAAAAACAAGTAACTGGAAAGAAACGAGCACGACAGCAATGCTATTGTCATTGTAATCAGCAAACAAAGTATTTTTATACCAGAAAATCCATTTTCCTACAGTGCGAATACAGAAGAGATTTGAGTTATACTCGGGACAGAAACCATACTAATACCATTAAGGATGCAATAAATAGTATACAAAAAACAAATCTTATGTATCAGTAGGACGTTTTGTTCAGGATAGTACGAAAACTTTCCAGCAAAAGTCGGGGTCACAAACCAAGAGCAGAACAGGGAGCATCAAAGGAACTCGATGCAAGCTATTTGGATAGAAAACTATGATTTTTCAACCCGACCACCCAAGCAATGACTTCCTCCACGCACACTTCCCAGTCCCTGGATACTCTTCTGGGGCTAAGCATTGCAAGCTTTAGTCATTTTTGTTGCTTGTTCATTGCTTAGTGAAATATCTTATTCTTTAGAGACGAAAGCTAAACTAATAAAGTGAAAAATAAGAATGTGCATATCAACAAGGGAATACGAACAACCTCTTAGTTCATCATCCCCAATGAAGGACACAAGTACCTTTCAAGGAAGATAAGGTATTTTGTCTATACCATTGAGCACTTTGTGTACTGAGTGAAATTAGAAGTTGAATCCTGGGGTTTTACCTGGCTCTAGTATCAAGTTGGATATTGGGCTACCTGATTGCCATGGTAGTGCTGCCAACTCATCATCGAAATCATATTGCAAAAAGTGTGATGTTTTGACATTTGTTTCATATGGATTCAGACTTCAGAGAAATAGTACCTAAATTACAATTGTGATCCGACGCACTCCCCAATTGACTTAAAGTTAGAGTGATGTCCATTTAGACAGGCTAATTGAGTAAGAAAAAGATAACAGACTCTCACATTCCTAATCACATCTTTAAAGGATAGTTTCCTATCGTCTCGCCGATTGAAGCTATTTGAATAAAAACCTTTCGATTTTTCAACCCGACCGCCCAAGCAATTACTTCTTTCACACCCATTTATCAGTCGGTGGATACTCTTTTGGGCCTAAGCATTGCTATCTTTAGTCATTTGTGTTGCTTGTTAGTTGCTAATTGGACTGTTAAGTTCCTTGGAGATGAAAGCTAAACTAATAAAGGGAAAAACCCTAATGGGCATATCGACATGGGACTGCGAACAACCTCGTAAATCATCCCCAATGAAGGACGCAAATACCTTCGAAGGAAGATCTGGTATTTTTACTCTCTTCTTTTATCCCAAATTTAAGCCTTTCTTTTCTCTTTCCTTCCTTTTCCCCACAAGCTAGTTTCTTATCTTTTCTTGCGGATTTCGCCAAATGGACAATGAGTATACATATTCTAGGCCGTGGTAGTTGAATTAATGGGGTGGTAGATTCTGAATGTTTATAAGTCTACATGAATTGCGGCATGAGAGATTGCAAAACTAAACAAGAAATGGAAACAGTAGCAGTAGTTATGAAGAAAGCAAATCAAGTGCAAACACTAGATTCCGAAATTCAACCACAAATGCAACATCTCAGAACTAAAATCGTCGAGAAATCGAGAGAGAGAGAGAGAGAGAGAGAGAGAGAGAGAGAGAAACAGACCTTGGAGCTATTCGATTTTGTTTCTCTGGTTTTGGTGGGAGTTTCTTTTTGTTTTTTTTTTTTGGTCAATCGATAGGGTTTTGGTGGGAGTTAAAAGTGGGAGCAGAATTGAAAGGAGGGTTTTTCCGTAAATAATCTGAAAGTTTCTCACATGGCACTTGTTTCAACGTGCGTCATGTCTTCAAAAACAACGTCGTTTCGGTGGCTTGGAGTACTACACTTTCTATCAGTACAAGTCATATTTTTATGATCCGAGACATTCACCTCATAGAAAATGTTCATACATAGATGATGATGTAATAAAATCATGTTGATTAGAAGTAAATTAGTACTTGATGGAAATGAATTAATTTTCTTAAAATGAGTTAGATTACACTGAATCAAACCCATTTAACAACTTCCACGGAAACGTGCGTTTCCACTTTGACGGAACTTCCTCAAACGATATCGTCCAGAAACAGAATCCTAGTTCCAAGAATTTTTGGGAGACTGCACGGTCAGTTTCTACCTATCTTGTCGTTTTTCAATAATCTGCGGCATTCACATTGTTGATATTTTTGAAACTCAAATGACGTTAAAAAATCATGTTCATAATGTAAAATATTAGTAACTGATCTTAATGTATTTGTGTAGTATAAAATAGGTTTGGTTCCACTGAATCAAAAAGCCTAGCCCTTTTTCTTGTAGAAATCCTTCTCTACTTCTTCCTCCATCAAATTATCGTTTCGGTTGCAAGCAGCAACTCACCTTGTTCTTTATCACCCACTTGACAACATCGCCGTCAACTCAACTGGAGTAGATCGCCGGCAATGGATTGGAGATATCGGTTCAAATTACACTCCTTTATTACATGGTAATACCGGAAAATTGATTAGCTCAAAAGCCAGTGACCAACCACTTTCACCTGGTATAGTCCTCTTCAACACACGACATGGCTCTCTTGTTGGCCATTTGCATATGCATTCTAAGTCACACCGGGCCAAAAGTTTATCCACCTTTATTTCTATCCAGCATCATACCAAGGTCGTTTCAAAAGGTCTAAAGGCTTTTTAACCGTACAAGCCGGTCCATATACGGATATACCCTTCTTAGGAACTTTAGTGCTTCCCTCGCGGTTGATGCTTTGGGCTTACAATCTGTTGTTAAAGAGTATTTTGTGAATGTGGAAGAAAATAAACCACTAGTCTTAACATTCTCTCCGTCACTAGGTGGTTCTTCTGATGAGGCATATGCTTTTGTCAATGGGGTCGAAGTTGTCTAGACGCCGGCTAGACTTTATCATACACAAGAGGGTGGTGCAGGAGCACAAGTTGTTGGCGAGAATTTCGATTCCAAACAAGCATAATTTGTCATTGCTGCCACAACAACTCAACTTAAAAATTTCCAAAACTTCAGTTTTAAAATAGAGTAAAGAAGAAAAATGAAATTCATAATTGCCTTTTTCGGGAAATGGCTACAATACACACTTATTAAAGGTGTATACCATATGTACCTATCGTATGGTCCAGATTGTGTCATCTCATTGGCAATCGTAACATTTTTTAGGGTTTCGTAACTTTTCAGCAATATGATTCGTAACATTTTCTATAATTCATAACATTTTGATGTGTTTTGTAACTTTTATAAAAAAAATCATAACTTTTTTAAAAAAATTGTAACTTTTATAGGGGCAAATAAGGGGTGTGTATTGTAGCCTTTCCCCCCTTTTCGATATGTTGCTTAATTTTCAATTTTGCCCTTCAAATTTTCAGGCTATTGCTGGGCGTTCTCGACGATTGTAGGGGTTGAAGGAATAAACCAAATCGAAACAAAAATGCTAATTTCTTGTCGACGATTGTGTGCGAATCTCAGAACCAATTGTGTTTGACCGTCTCATGGGAGAGGTGCGGGGAGGGTTGTGCCTAGAAGCACAAAAGTTACCTCTCCCTCTAACAACTTAGGCATTAATTTGAGGAAATGTCTACAATACACACCCATTAAAGCTGTGTACTATATGCACACGTAACATTTTTTAGTTTTTCATAACTTTTTAATAATATGATTCGTAACATCTTCTATGATTCGTAACAATTTGACGATTTTATTGGTCAAATAGTTTTAGATGGGCCAAGCTCCATAGATCACCAATTCTCATTCTTCAGATGGGCCTTATAAACCTAACCCATTTACTTTTACGTTCAAATTGGCAATCCACTCACGTGGGTGAGATCCATCACATTGATGAAGAATTTTGTGGATGATATCTGCAAGCAATTTGAACTTCTGTCTATCCTACTTTCCATGCCATCTGAAAAGACCAATTTGTTGGGGCGTAAATAGATAACACCAAATTCACATCCAGTTTTTCTAATAACTAGTCCAGTCCAGTTTTGGGTTTTGTAGCCACCTCTTAGGCCCACAATACTTGATAAAAATCATTCATTTTCTCATCGAATAGAATTTATACTTTGAAAATTAACTTGATCGACAAACAATAACTATATGTACACAAAATATTTGTAGAAAAATGGGAAATTTATTGCACAAATCTATTTTGTGAATATAGTTATCGGTTGTTGATTAAGTTAATTTTTCTGTGTATATATTCAACTCGACGAGCTCTGTAAAATGTACGGGTCCAATCATTGTTATGGGCCAAGGAGAGGCCCGCAAAGTCTAAAACTAAACTGAATCTGCAAAATAGGAAAACTGGTGCGAACTTGATTATATATGATAGGTTTGTTTTGCTTATGAACAAAGAAAAAAAAAAAAGGGTTTCTTTTTTTTTTTTTGGTAAATAAAGACCTCAGTCAATGACAAAGACTTTTACAACAATCTAAAATCAGGTCAAACAGATCCCCAACCCAATTTTTACATGCCCTAAATATTTTAAAACGGTTTGGTCAGAAATTCAACCAATTGTCCTAATTTTCATGCTAATCACCCAACAATATCCACAAGATTTTGTTTCCCCCTCCCCTCCCCTCCCCGCCCAAATCCAGATTTTGAGGGGGGAGAGAAAGAATAAAAGGGTTTGAAATTTTCAGATTTTGAGGGATTTTGGTTTCCTCCATTTCTTACCAAACGGAAGACAAACGGAAATTGGACATCCGTTCCTTTCAGCAGGCGTGGACAATGTGCCAGTTGGCGCAATTTGATTGGTTGCAAGGTACCAAGTGATGCGTCACGTGGTACCCATTCGGCACTGAAAATTTTCTTCCAATGAGGGGTTGGTTCAGTAGCGGAAACTCGGATTTGGTCGGACAAAATCCATTACCCAAAGTTTCATATTGAGACTAAACATACTTCTAACACTACTCATACATGACGGGGAACTTATAGCTTCAACCTGATACAGGTGCGATGAGGATACCCTAGATATACTAGTGTGTTTTGAGGGCTATTATAACTGTACCTCTATGTACTTCTATTTTGTTCATGGTTCATACCTATACTTCTATTTCATTCACGAATAAAAACAAAACAACAAAAAACAAATGAATGGGATAAAACGATAAGTTGATGAGGTTCTCAAGTTGATGATAGGAATGAGATAAATCTGATAGGTTGATTTACGAGGGCCATAAGTTTGATGATAAGGCAAGGGATAAGTCCTCCATTTGATGTTGACTGTAGACCAAACGGAGCTCTATTTTGATATCATCATCCAGAAGTTAACTTCAAGTGGGTCAGCATGACATTTTCATGTCTAAAAGATTTTTCATGTCATAAGTTTTGGATTTATTATTAATGCAAGTTGAATATAGGGTAATACACCTAGACACCCCCTCAATTATACTTCTTTTACCCTGACACTCTCTAAACTAATTTAACCTACGACGAGACCCTCTCGCCTATCGAAAAGGTTTAAAAGCCCAAACTCCGTTAAAAAAAAATAAGGTGAAAGACATTTGTGTCATTCATTATATATAGATTCTCCTACTACACTTCGGTTCAATCCCTCCACTACCAAAAACAACTCTCACGCTTCATTACTTGATTGACTCTACCATCACCCCCCGATCATCACCACCACCTTGCCTTGGTCGGATTGTAAAACCGATCCTCCCCACGATTTCTTCCGAATTGCAATCCATCCCCCAATATCTTCAATAAACTGAGTGGGTAATGCCCAGTATAAATTAAATCAGCCACAATTGTGAGTACACCAACAGAATTCAAATTTCATGCCCAGGTGCACAAATCCAACAGATTTTCTAGTAAATAGTGACAGTGCAACCACAAAACTATATATCCAGAAATCAACTGGGTTTTCATGGATTGTCCAGGGGTGGGCAAAAATCAAGCCCCAATTACGGTTTTAAGTGAGGGGTCTGAGAAATTATGGGTCGTATGTGAGATGAGTGGAAAATTTTCGTGGGTACGAGGAGAAGTCCAGAAACCGTATGTGAGAGAGATAGATAAATGGACCTTGTATGAAAAGAGAGAGAACATTGGGATTTACCTTGAAATTGGGGAAGAACCTTGATGATTCATTGATTCACTGCGAGATTTGCAGAAATTTTGAGTGAAACCCTTGAGAAATTGGAGTTCTCTTGCAAGATTTAAAGACCCATTGAAAAATCAAAAACTCAAAATCCATTTTAATGGCAGATTCACTAATTTGATAAGATGGCTGATTTCATATTATAACGCTCTGAGGCGACGTATTTAATCTTAGTTTGGTATGAAGACTTAGTAATGATACCAAAATTAGTAATAATACCGAAATGCATGGAAGGACAATATTGGAAAGAAAACATACATTTCGTAACGGAAGTGGACGAATGCTAACAGAAGGGGTGTTGGGGATAAATTTAAATAGATGAAGGGGTCTCGTCGTAAATTAAATTAGTTTATGGGGTGTTTGGGTAAAGGGGACGTCTAGGTGAATTACCCTGGAATATATTGGTTCTATAAATCTAAAGTCGCATTCATTTGCCGTACTAAAGATTTTCTTTCAATTGGGAGGAGATTTGCTACTCCGGATATTACAGGAGAATCTGAAAGGTTGTCTAGGGGAACTTTTAGCTACCTCCAGTTCATTAACATCTCCGATGGTTCAGATTTGCAGAAGCATTTTTACCGATAATAGTTAACAAATATATATGAACCGTTAATTGTCGAGATAAACAGCTAGCATAGAACGCTACACCGTGCAGTGCAGATGGAAGCGCTATAGAGACCCCGATTTCCTCGAGTTGATAATAGGAATGAGATAAAGTTGATAATAGGAATGAGATAAATTTGATAAGTAGGTTTAAGAGGGCCACATGTTTGATGATAAGATAAGGAATGGGATAAGTCCTCCAATTGTTTCAGATCTTTATCCGAAAGTTACTTTAAGTGGGTCAGCCAATACACGACATTTTCATGTCTAAAAGATTTTTCATGTTATAAGTTCGGGTTTATGAATGCAAGTTGAATCTGGAACTTGCCACAAATTGAATTGGTTCGATGAATCTAAGTTGCATTCATTTGACATTTTCATACTTTTTCTTGGATATTTTTTAAAAATATTTGGATAAATGTTGTAATTTTACCAATTTCGATTCTTCTTGCCGAGACGAATTTATAACCACAAAAAATATTTTAGATAAAAGTCATAATTTTACCAAATTTCGATTCCTCTTGTCGAGACGAACCTATAATCACAAAAAAAAAAAAAAATTAACGCAAAAGTGACAAAACTAACAAACAAAAAGATTTGAATAAAGACAACAACAAAAAAATCCTTAAATTAATGTCACTTGAACAAGAAAAGCTTTCTTCCAATTTATCTTCAAAAACACCTTTTACAATTTAGCAAGCCACTTTTACAAAAATTCACAGACTCTGTTCTAACTTTACTGCATTAAACTATTATTTCTTTCTACTCCTACTCACCAAAAGTAGTAATAATAAAAAAATAAAGTGAACAGTGTCTTGGTGTGTGAATAGTGCCGCCCCAAATTTGAGTAGCCGTTGTAGCAAAAATAAATTTGACCAATTGTTTGGTGAGGCTGATTTTGGGGGGTTTGGCTCTCTCTATATTTGGTTAAAAGCTAATTTGTTAACTCTGATATTGATGCTCTAAGCCGTAATCGTTTAATTACTACTTTTAAGTACGCACCACTCATCATTCTATCTTAAGAAACATATGCTTGCATTTTTCAGAATCAATTTTTCAGGAGTAATTCTCTCGATTCAGCTCCAAGAGCAAATTAATCGTTGGTCTTTACATCATGCGCATTTTCTTAAAGGAAATTATAACCCAACATTTTACTACAAAACAAAATTCAAAAAGAACGTAAAATTTATGCTTGATCTCCCAAAAAGAAATTTGAAGCTGAATAACGATCATTAAAACTAGTTAAAATTGTACAACTCTCAAAGAGACGATATTTGAAAGGAAAATTCTAAAATCAAGGTGTCATTAAAGTTTAAAAAATATATTGAGATGTATGAAAAGTGAATAAAGAAATATATTTCCTTTTTCCAAATGATGAAATTTTGCAGAATTTCGTCCATTTAGGCGTCTAGTGCACCGATCTCTGGCTCCACTCTGAAATCATGGAAGACACCTCCATTGGTCAAAACTAAACCTGACCCATTTTCAAGTTTTCATCAACAAGACACTCAAATATTTCCCGAATGTTATGATTCTTCTTAATTAGTCCCCTTTTAAGGTTTCAAGTCATCATTTCGAATGTAAGCTTTCTGCGCAATACTCCTACTTTGTGGAAACGAGTTGGATCGGCCTTCCCGGTTGATGGACCTCTTAAATTTTAGGGTCATTTTAGGTGAACGGGGGAGCCTAGTGTGCACTCGCTGGTGTGAGACCCTAATTTGTTACATTCAAGAATCGAGTTGTCGGATGTGTTTCTAATGGCTCGGATTTCATCTCAGCAATTTGCAGATCCAAGCCGTCCATTGCCAGGATAAAATCCTATCTATCGATTGCCGAGATCAACAGCTCGATGCGTATGTAGGCACGTAAAATTTCTAGCCTATCACGGATCGCCACGTGTTGCTAGGGCACGCAGATTGGCCAATTAAGTGTTGCCAAGTGTCACAAGTCAAAGTCAAATTTTCACGGACGAGCCAATTAAATGCTGCCAAGTGTCCGTAGGTTAAAAGACCAAGCACGATAACTGGCCAATCAAATAATGCCACGTGTTTACAAGTCAAAAGTCAAAGACATGTGAAAGGACCAATCAGAAGGCGCCACATGTCAAAATGACACAGTAATTTATTTATCAAGTTTGGCCAATTAAATTATGCCACTTGGTGAAATAAATTTTATATATAATTATCTTTCTCAAAATAAATAAAAGAAAGATATTTATTATGTTTTAATTATTTTCTTTTAAATCAAACAAGGAAATAATTAAAGAGAAAGATATGGAAAGAATTGCAATCTTGCCATAACTCTTCATCTCCCCATCCCTATAAATAGAGGTGTCCTCTCTCATATTTTTGAGACGTTGAGACATCCAAGCTTCCATCAGCAAGCAGAGCTCTGAAGATTCAAGCATCCAAAGCCCTTCAGAACGCTTCAAGTCTTCATCAAGCAAGACGGTTCTTCAAATCAAAGCTCAAAAGCTCTGAAGAACATTCAAGCCGCATCATCAATCTTTTCCACAAGTTTCGGAGAAGATTACGTCTTTTGATTCGAGATCAAGCTCTCAAGCCCTCGTTTCAACATTCGAAGAGAAGAATCAGAGGATTATTTCCTTCATCAGGAATTATCACAGAGATTGTAACCCTAATTTCTCAAATCAATAAAATCATCGATTTTGGTCAGCATTTTTCCGTCTTTTCCGCAGACTCGAAATTTGTGTGATACAAATTTTGGCACGCCCGGTGGGACAATCTCTGCCTCTCATCTCTTCACTTCAACAAACAAACAACAACTCCTCAATGGCTCCTAAGAACGACAGTTCAAAGGCTCCAAAGGTTGCAGGCTCCAAACCCTCAACCACTGCAAAAACCAGCTTTGGATCTCACAGTGTTGGTCCGACAACTCGAAGCATGTCAAAGGCTGCATCACAAAGATCTGCTCAAGCCTTGCTTTTCCCCAAATCAAATCCAGCTTTTGGTGTTGATCTACCGAAAGCTTCGTCAACTCTTCCACCCGCATTGGAAGAAAAGGATGGCGCTCTTACATTCGAGGCAAAGAAAGACGACGATACCAAGAAGCCTTCGTCACATCTTTCCGTGCAGCAAGAATTTGCTTCAGAAGTCCACCAAGAAGAGGACTATTCAAGCGGTTTTGATTCTACCTCTACTCAAGGCACTCCACATTCAAGGCTCAATTCTTTAACTAGGCCTGGCAGCCCTTCAGCCATGGATGTTATGGCGACAGGCGCTACCACTTTGGAGGAACAAGTTGCTGCCTTGACCAAATTGGTTGAAGGATTAGCGAAGTCTGTGGAAGAAAAGGATTCTGAAATTCAATCTCTCAAGAACCAACTGGAAAACAAGGAAGAAGCTGATTCTTCCAACAAGAAGCCAGAGGAACCTAAAGAATTTGCGCTTTCTTCTGGTGGTCTGATCCCCATGGACCAGCTGAGAGACTTCATTCTGGGCACTATCAAAGACAAGTATGAGGAGGCACCAAAATCTTCATCTACTTATATTAAGCCTTACACTCGAAGGATTGATCTTATGAAGATGCCTGTTGGTTATCAACCACCAAAGTTTCAGCAATTTGATGGAAAGGGCAATCCGAAACAGCACATTGCCCATTTTGTTGAGACATGCAACAACGCTGGAACTGATGGAGATCTTCTGGTTAAGCAGTTCGTTCGAACACTCAAAGGCAACGCCTTCGATTGGTATTGTGACCTTGAGCCTGGCACACTCGACACTTGGGAACAACTAGAACAAGAATTTCTCAATAGATTCTATAGCACTCGTCGTACTGTCAGCATGGTTGAACTTACAAATGCTTGCCAATGGAAGGATGAACCTGTCGTCGACTACATCAACAGATGGCGGCACCTGAGTCTAAACTGCAAGGATAGGTTGTCTGAATCCTCCGGAATCGAGATGTGCATCAAAGGCATGCAATGGGATCTACACTACATTCTGCAAGGAATCCAGCCAAAAACCTTTGAAGAATTGGCCACCCGAGCTCATGACATGGAGCTCAGCATTGCAACCAACGGAAGGCGAGGTCTACCTACGCAAGAGTATCGCAAGGTGCAAGATTCCCGCAACATAGGGAACAAGCCAAATTTTTCCAAAGGGGGCAAGTTTTCAGGAGAAAAGAAAGAGTCCATGGCTGCGAATATTGAACCATTCAAAATCTCGACTAAACCCAAGGGAAGGCAAGTAGAGAAGTTTGCTCCTCCCCAAATGAAGGAAAGGAAGAGGCTTACATTGAAGGAGATGCAAGAAAAGGTGTATCCCTTTCCCGACTCAGAAGTCCCTTCAATGTTTGATCAATTGTTGGACTTAAAGCTCATTGAGCTTCCAGAAATGAAGCGACCCGAGGAAGCTAATAAAGTCAACGATCCAAACTACTGCAAGTTCCACCGCTTGGTTAGTCACCCAACCTCGCGCTGCTTTGTTCTGAAGGAAAAGATAGTGGAGCTAGCAAGCCAAGGAAAGATTGTCTTGGAAGAGGAAATTGTGGCTGCAAATCAAACCGTGGCTACTCTACAAGACGAAATTCAACAGCTTGAAAAACTACAAACTGTGAGGATTCAATTTGGGTCGTTCGATCCAATTGAAGTGGTGTTACGTCATTCTACTCAGCAGCATGGGGGCAACAGCTGCAACAGGGAAGAGGTGATTGAAAATAATGATGAAGGATGGACTTTGGTCACTCGCAAAAAGAAGAGGGCAACAAGCGCAAAGCATCCTAGAGATAAGGAACTCAAGCCAAGTCCCAAGAAAATCAAAGCGAGAAGGCAACAAAGGAAGAGGAAGGTGAAGAAAACAACTTTCAATCTATCGGAAGAAGTGCTTGTCCAAAAACCTCGCACTCCTTTCACTTTATGGGACTTCCTTCCAGAATCAATCCGCAACTCCAGTCTTCTTACAATTTCTTGCAACACTGTGAACGCAGAAGAGACTGAAGATCTGGAACCTGAATCGCCTCTTGCATCAAAACACACTCCAATCAAGCTTGGTTCACCAACTTGCGCCAACAACTGTCTTGCTTGCATGGGAACCATTACACTGTCCGATGAAGATTTGCTACTTGGTGCGATTCCACATAACCGCCCGCTTTTTGTCACTGGATACATTTGTGAACAGAGAGTCAATAGGATACTTCTAGACGGAGGATCTGCAGTCAACATCTTGCCATTGCGAACCATGAAGGATCTTGGCATCACTACTGACGAATTAGCACCTAGCCGTCTAATGATCCAAGGATTCAATCAAGGGGGGCAAAGGGCCATTGGCATGATCCGCCTAGACTTGCTCATTGATGACATGGTTTCAAGCGCATTGCTCCATGTGATTGATGCCAAGACTTCTTACAACATGTTGTTAGGACGGCCGTGGCTGCACGAGAATGGCGTTGTCCCATCGACCCTCCACCAATGCTTCAAGTACTGTAAAGATGGCGTGATAAAGAAAGTGGTAGCTGATGACAAACCATTCAGTGAAGCCGAATCCCATTTTGCCGATGCCAAATTCTACTTAGCAAATATTACACTGACAGAATTGGAGCCAACTGCCTCTTCATCAAGCTACAAGCACTCCAAGGGTAGTGACCTTCAAATTAGTAAGAGCGACGTTCCCATTAAGGAGAAGGAGAAAAATAGCCAAAGTGTCAAGAAAGGAGCACCAACGCTTCGCTATGTGCCAAAGTTGCAAAACTGCGAAGAGTCAACTTTGAAGGGATTAACGTTTCCGGTCACAGACCTTAGCAAGACAAAGGTTGCTCCGCCCTTGAAAGGATTTGTTCGAGCTACAAATAGCCCTATGGTGGGCGATGACAACTTGCCTTCACAACGGACAAATGGCTTTGATCCAAATGCTTACAAGCTTCTTGCAAAGGCTGGTCATAATTCTAAAGACTCAACCACTCTAGGGAAGCTTTTGCCTGAGGTGATTGGTGAAAAGATACATGGTCTGAACTCCACTCAAAAGATGCTCAAGCAACATGGGTATGCCTTCAAGGATTCTAAAGTAGGCCTTGGATATACTACCCCTACCCCTGCACGTATCTTCATAAGAAGGTCAAGCAACAATCACATTACGGCGGAAGAAGTGGATTCGTCAACATCACCGAAAGTATCTGTCTTTGATCGATTGAGTGCTCCAAAATCACGAGCATCGGTCTTTGATAGGTTAGCACCCCCAAGTGAAGTTGCTTCATCTTCCAACACGAGGAAGTCTATTCAAAGCAGATTAGGGCAACCAAGTGAAAGCTCTACACCAAAGGAAAACTCGTATAGATCGATTCAAAGCAGATTGGGGTCGCCAAATGAACTCTCCCCAAATGTTCTCAGGAAGCCTGTACATAGCCGACTAGGCGTTTCAAGCACTACTATTGTTAAGGCTTCAAAGCAAAAGACAGTCCTCTTATCCGAAGATGATAAGAAGTTGAAGAGCAAAATTCCTTCTCGCATGAAGCGCCATACTACTTTAGTCGTGACAGCTGATGATGACATGCTAAAGGTAAAGCGTCAAACTGTGGTTTCAACCAAATTGCCTTCCAAGGAATTGGACGATCACTTTAAAGAAGAGAGCCTTGCTTCGTCATTCCATATCACAGCATCCTGTAATGATGTTCAAGTCGAGGAAGATGCCGAAGATGCTCCTCCAGAATTAGAAGAAGGAGTGAAGTCCACTGTCGATGATCTAAAAGAGGTCAACCTAGGGACAGAAGATGACCCACGACCAACCTACATCTCTGCTTCACTCACTCCTGAGGAGGAAGTTGCTTATATTGAGCTTCTGCGCGAGTACAGAGACATTTTTGCTTGGAGTTACAAAGAGATGCCAGGCTTAGACCCAAGAGTCGCTGTTCATCATCTAGCGGTGAAACACGGAGTTCGACCTATCAAACAATCTCAGCGTCGCTACCGACCAGAGTTGGTTCCCAAAATCGAAGCAAAGGTTAACGAGCTCATTGAAGCTGGATTCATCCGAGAAGTCAAGTACCCTGCTTGGATTTCAAGTATTGTCCCAGTTAAAAAGAAAAATGGGGAGATCCGGATCTGCGTCGACTTTCGCGACTTGAACAATGCTTGTCCAAAAGATGATTTTCCACTTCCTATACCCGAGCTCATGGTCGATGCCACCACTGGACATGAGGTCCTATCTTTCATGGATGGATCATCTGGCTATAATCAAATCCGCATGGCTCCACAAGATGAAGAGCTCACAGCTTTTCGCACACCAAAAGGTATTTACTGCTACAAGGTTATGCCTTTTGGCTTGAAGAATGCAGGTGCCACGTACCAAAGGGCAATGCAAAAGATTTTTGACGACGTGCTCCACAAAAACGTTGAGTGCTACGTTGATGACCTAGTTGTGAAGACAAAACAACGAGCCGATCATCTTCAAGATTTGAGGCAAGTGTTCGAACGTCTGCGAAGGTACCAACTTAGGATGAATCCCTTGAAGTGTGCTTTTGGCGTCACATCGGGAAAATTTCTTGGGTTCATCGTGCGTCACCGTGGCATAGAGATTGATCAATTTAAAATTGACGCTATCTTAAAGATGCCTGAACCTCGAAATATACATGAGGTAAAAAGTCTACAAGGACGATTGGCTTACCTCCGTCGGTTCATATCAAATTTGGCTGGTCGTTGTCAGCCATTCAGCCGCCTCATGAAAAAAGGAACTCCATTTGAATGGGATGAAGCTTGCAACAATGCTTTCAAAAGCATCAAGTCATATCTGATGAGCCCTCCAGTTCTCACTGCGCCCATACACGGACGACCGCTAATCTTGTATATCACAGCACAAGAGCGTTCGATCGGAGCCCTTCTCGCTCAAGAAAATGATCAAGGGAAAGAATGTGCCTTATATTACTTGAGCAGAATGATGCTGCCTCATGAGTTAAACTACTCTGCAATCGAGAAGATGTGTTTAGCACTTGCCTTTGTCATTCAGAAGATGCGACACTATTTTCAAGCTCACACTGTTCATCTCATCTCCAGGGCGAACGTAGTCAAGTACGTCATGTCAAAGGCAGTCCTCTCCGATCGATTGGCAAGATGGTCACTTCTTTTCCAAGAGTTTGAAATCATCTATGTTCCCCAAAAAGCCGTTAAAGGGCAAGTTCTAGCCGATTTCCTAGCTGACCATCCTATACCATCCGAATGGGAGTTGTCCGAAGACTTGCCCGATGAGGATGTCATGGTAGTAGAAGTTCGTCCACCATGGACAATGTACTTCGATGGAGCATCTCATCGCAATGGCACAGGCGCTGGCGTAGTGTTTATTTCGCCAGAGGGAGACGTCTTACCTTATGCTTTCACTCTTACACAAAGCTGTTCAAATAACGAGGCTGAGTACCAAGCGCTCATTCTTGGTTTGGAGATGGCTGTCGAAGCGAAACACTTGCAACTCAAGGTGTACGGAGACTCAAAATTGATAATCAACCAACTCCTTGACATCTACGAGGTAAGGAAGCCTGAACTCATGCCTTTCAATAGCTACGCACGTCGCTTGATAGCGTGGCTTGGTGGTGTCACTCTAGAGCACGTGCCGAGAGGTGAAAATAGACAAGCAGATGCACTCGCCAAGCTTGCTTCTGCCCTTACTTTACCCGACAAAGAGGCGCAAGTCCCAGTATGCCAAAGTTGGGTCATACCCCCAGCCTTTGACGATGAAGACAATGGTGAAGATGAAGTAAACGCCATCTCAGTATTGGAAATTGATGTGGAGGATTGGCGCCAACCACTTATTGACTATCTACAACATGGGTTGTTACCAGATGATCCGCATAGGAGAACAGATGTGAAGCGTCGAGCCCCTCGATTCATTTACTATAAAGACACGCTTTACCGTCGATCTTTTGAAGGATTGCTCCTCCGTTGCCTTGGAGAGAGTGAGGCAAAGCAGGCACTTGAAGAGGCTCATTCTGGAATATGTGGTGCCCATCAGTCTGGCCCCAAGCTTCATTTTCGAATCAAAAGAATGGGCTACTATTGGTTGACCATGGTCAAAGATTGCATGGAGTATGCTAAAAGATGCCATGCTTGCCAAATCCACGCCAACTATATACATCAACCGCCAGAATTGCTCCATCCTACTGTCGCTTCATGGCCTTTTAATGCATGGGGGCTGGATGTCGTGGGGCCTCTGCCAAAGTCTTCTGGTGGCCATTTGTACATCTTGGCTGCAACCGATTACTTCTCCAAATGGGCTGAAGCCATCCCACTGAAAGAGGTGAAGAAGGAAAATGTTGTCAACTTCATCCGCACCCACCTCATCTTCAGATATGGTGTACCACGCTACATCATCACCGATAATAGAAAGTCTTTCTACAACAGCGCCATGACAAGACTTTGTCAGAAATTTGGCTTCAAGCAGCATACCTCTACTATGTACAATCCACCTGCCAATGGCCTGGCGGAAGCATTCAACAAAACTCTTGGGAACCTGTTGAAGAAGGTGGTTTCCAAAGCAAAGAGGGATTGGCCGGAAAGAATGGAGGAAGCTCTTTGGGCGTATCGAACCACATATCGAACACCTACGCAAGCCACTCCTTATTCGCTAGTGTATGGCGTGGAAGCTGTTTTGCCCCTTGAACGTCAAATTCCATCTTTAAGAATGGCCATTCAAGAAGGGCTCACTCATGAAGATAACGTTCGCCTGCGCCTTGAAGAATTAGAAGCACTTGATGAAAAGAGGCTGGAGGCACAGCAACGTCTTGAATGTTATCAAGCCCGCATGTCAAAATCCTTCAACAAGAAGGTTCGTCTTCGTTCTTTTCAAAAAGGGGACTTGGTTCTTGCTGTGAGAAGACCCATTAATATGAACCAAAAAGTAAAAGGCAAGTTCACTTCCAAGTGGGATGGACCATACGTAGTACAAGAAGTATACTCCAGTGGTGCTTACAAATTGGTCGCCGAAGATGGCTTGAAAGTTGGCCCCATCAACGGCAAATTCTTGAAGAGGTTCTACCCTTAAAGAGCAAGCTCACTCCATGACGCAAGAGACTAAACTGCATGTTACTCCTGGCCCGCATGAGTTTAAACTGTGGACGGCAAACCAAAATCAAAAAAAAAAAAAAAAAACAATGAACTACGTTTGACTTGATCCCATCTTGGGTACGTAGGCAGCTTGGATTTCAAGCCCAGTCATCCCAAAAACAAAAACAATCTCTCATTTGAACTACGTTTGACTTGATCCCATCTTGGGTACGTAGGCAGCTTTGGAATTTCATTTCAAGCACAGTCATAACAAAAAAAAAAAAAAACACACAAGTTGCATTTACTTTATTCTTTAAGGGATAAGTAAACAGAAAGGCAATTTTATTCATTAAGCTAAAAGGCAGTCATTCCTACACATCAAGGAATTGTCTAAAAAGAAGATGCAAAAAAAAAAAAAAAAAGAAACAGTCTTTCCCACATGGGAAAGAGTTGTCTACAAAAAATAAAAAGGCAATCTTTCCTAGTGCTGAATAAAAGAACAAGAATTTGCTAGAAAAGTTTGAAGTCTGCTAGCTCCTTCTGACTCGCTTCTATATATGTCTTCATCTTTTCTAACTTCTGGGTGTCTTCATCACTTTGTGTTGCGGCATTTTCAATGGTAGAGATTTCATCTTTAAGGCTAGAGACATCAACTCGCAACTTGGATAACTTTTCTTCGTCAATGAGAAGCAATTTTTCCATTTCTTTCCTCTTGATGGATATGCTTTCTAACTCTTTTTTCAATTGAGCCTCCTTTGCTTCAAGGGTTTCAAATTCGCATTGATGAAGTTGAGTTATCTTGACTTGCTCACTTTCGTTGAGTTCAGCGTGAGAAAGGCGTTGGGAAGCATCGGCCAGTTGACTTGCACACGTATCTTTGTGCACCTCTGTAGATGCAGAACGGGCAGAATTGTATGCTCGAATATTCTTGAAGAAGCTTTCAATAATGCGTTCCAAAGGAGAAATATCCATTGCATCTACCTTCCTCATTTCTTCAAAAAGCTTTTTAGCCTCATCTTCGATTGGGTTGAGACGATCAAAGCTTTGTTTCCCAATCTTGTATGCAAGCTTAGTCCACAATGTGGAGACATAAGCACGCTGACATTCAGAAATCACGTCCTCTCCTCGAAAAACTGTAACCATGGAAGGTGCAGGACCTGAAGATTTCGCCAAAGACTGTCTCAGTTCCTTCATTGGCATAGCAAACTTGCTAGGAGCCTCTTCAATAGCTACTTGACAAGATGTTTCATCAGCAATTGCTTTTTGCTTAGAAAGCAAGTCAAAAGAGTTGGGGCCATCTACAGAACCAAGACTATCATCAGATGCAAACTGGTTTCCTAACTGCAGAAGGAAATCAATTGTAATTAGGAAGAGAATATACTAGCAAAATCTCAAAAAATTAAAAAAAAAAAAAAAAACAAAAAATGAAATCAAAGATAATAGAAACAAGGACAATGGGTGAGCTTACTCGTTCACCCAATACCTCTAAATGGTTTGAAGTGTCTGGCAAATCATCAAGGACACCCTCAAGATCAAAGTTCAAGTTTTGTAGATCAGAAACTGTCACCTCAGCCTTTTTCAATCGCTTCCAATGGCGCTCGCCTTTGTCTGAGCTACTTTCTTCTGAGATGGCTATATCAATCCTCTTCTTACTTTCACCCTTAGGTCTTGAAGGCTTGATGGTGATAGGCTTTGGTTTGGAAGCTGGAATGACCAAATGAGCTTTTTCCTTGACTGTTGTATCCTTTTTACCTTCCTGTGTCGCTGCTTTCCTCGGTTCCTTCTCTCTGGGTTTAGAGTGAGGTGGGGTAATGTCTTTGGCCACCTTGGATTTCACAGAGCGTATTGTGATGATATGATTCCCTTTTGGAGCCCCACGAGGAGAGCTCATCTTTGCACTTGGGAGCTTATCTTTGCAAAATTGACTCGAGGATTGGTTCCACCACTCAACATATTGTTTGGTGGCAAGACCCTTGGATGTTTGTAATGGAATGGTAAATTCAGCATTTGTTCCTAGCCTCGTGCAAGATTTCCAGAGTTGAAATATTTTCTCCAAACTGCCTGTGGAGAGTTCTTCTTTTAGCTTTCCTGGAATGTCTTGACAATATTGAAATTGTCTAGCAAACCTATGAGGGCTGTATGGCTCGATAATACGTTCACCACCACGACGAAGAGTTAAGAAGCTTGATCGGAGACTGATGAGGTAATTACTCCAAGAGTCTGACTGAACCCCATTATCACTGATAGTCAATTGTTTCGGTTTGTTCAAGGCCAAGACCGACAGATCCGATGGTGAAATGCTCTTCAAAAGATCGCAAGCCTCTTGAGCAGTGAAATGCTTAGCTTTCTTTTCCCCCGCAAGCCTCACCATCAGAGCGCTACATTTGAACTTTAATGAAGAAGGCAAGAAATAGCTATCGTAGTACTGACCAAGCCATCCATAAAGATAATGAATAGGAAATGTTGCATCGCATTTACTTGGACTGGGCGACGATGTGATCTCCCTCAAGCCATGATATATACTGGCAAGGACTGGTACTGCTAAAGAGAACCTCTCTCCTCGAGCCATCATACTTGCTACTTTGAAGACGCTTGGACGAATTTGACCCACTTCTTTGTTAGGTAGCACAAACACACATAGCCAGCAAGAGAGGAAAGCAGCCAAATTGGTTTCTTCTCTCATGTTTTTCTCGATACCCAAATCGTCGAAGACCTTTTCACCATCTCTGGAACGGGGATTCGGTGCACTAATAAATCCAGTTGGGTTGTTGGATGTCCGTGGCTCACCCGATCGTTTCTTCTGCACCCTATGAGGGGGCTCTTTGTAACGTGATGGAGCTTTAAACCAAAACTTTACCCATTCACGGGTCGTAACATTAGAAGTCCCACTTGCACAATAAATTTGGTGGTAAGCCAAAAAGAGGTACTTGCAGCTTGAGGGAAGGAGTGGCGCACCCCTTTTGTCAGAACCATTCAGTTCTCTTGCAGAAGGCACAACCTCATCATAGAAAATTCCGTCTGCGGATAACCCACCAATTAGACGCATGTCCCATAAGGAGATGGACACTTCCCCAATTGGAACGTGAAGGCTATTTGTTGAAGGACACCAGTGCTCACAAAATGAGCGAATGAGGTTTGTGTTTCGGTCATATGTGAATAAGGACGCAAAGACAGCATCATATATTTTTGCATCGGTTAATGTGCCTTTATTCCTCGCGAGCACATCCTCCAACCACTCCCAATATCCTCCAATGAAGGAAATTTCCCCAAATTGAGGAGTTGAGCTTCCCCACTTTGCATCTCCATTGACTATTCGGTCACCAAGCAAAAGAAAGTGCTCAGAACTATTGTCTTTTCTGTGTAGAGACGATCGCAATAATAGTGCAGTAGCAGAGATAGTTACAGACTTCTCTTGATCAAATAATTCTTTGGTTGATTCACTATACCACTCTTCAGGATGGGATGAGTCATCAGAAAGACGCCACCTTGGCGAAAGAGCCCCAATAGCTGGATCATAAACCAAAACATCAACTTGTGTCACCGATTCATCACCTTCATAGCCGATGGACATAATTTGTTGACCCTCTATCAAGTGATCGCTGAACAAGGCCATTTTATTTATGAAGCACTTGAACCTGCACGTAAAAGAAACAAAGAAAAGAAAAGAAAAGCAGCCGTCAATTTATTGGTTCACAGGTTCACAAAATATCATGAAGCAATTCAGAGCACTATTAAGAGAAGAAGAGCTTGCATATTTTCTAAACGTGATGTCAGAGGAAACGGTACTGCACCAAGTTTTTTTTTCAAAAGATCATAAAATTATGCGGGCTCGTATATAGTGTGTGCGGCAAAAGCAAGCACGGAGGCGTTCACAGTACAAGTTTCCTAGATGGGTCAAACAATAAGCTAAGGTTGATTTATTAGGAGACTTCATCACAATTGGTTAAGCCAATGTCAGTGCTAATCAATGCTCTCAAATTAACTTGAATTGATTGAATCGAGCCATGGTTTCAACGTGGCTTGGGCTCGGGTGCTAAGAACATCAAACTTGAGTAGCAAAAGGAAACTTATCTAGACGATTTCAAACACGGTTTTAAAGAAAAAGCGCCGCATCGATTTGAAAGACGATTGTCTCTGGTTCAGAGAAAGTAAAAACTTCCCGGTATTACAAAAGGAAAATTATCCAGTATTCAGAGTGCAAGTTTCTGCAAATTTCTTTAGTGGATCAGACAACAACCTAAGGAATGTAAATTGGATGCCTCAAGTTCATGCATGTGTTGTGGTGCTTCAAGGTAGAAAACAAAATAGCCTTGCTTTGCCTAGGCATGGGGTACTGCTTGAAACAAATGTTGAATGCAATCAACAAAAGCAACGGGTAAAACATGAAACTCACCAAAGAAGAAAAGCAGATCCGGTGGAGCCTTAAAGCTTGAAGAAACGGCGGAGCTTTTAAACTCAAAGATCCGGCGGAGCCTTAAAGCTCGAAGAAACGGCGGAGCCTTTAAGCTCGAAGAAATAGCGGGGCCTGTAAGCTTGAAGATCCGGCGGAGCCTTAAAAGCTCGAAGACCCGGCGGAGCTTTTAAACTCGAAGATCCGGCGGAGCCTTAAAAGCTCGAAGAAACGGCGGAGCCTTTAAGCTCGAAGATCCGGCAGAGCCTTAAAGCTCGAAGAAACGGCGGAGCCTTTAAGCTCGAAGAAACGGCGGGGCTTTTAAGCTCGAAGATCCGGCGGAGCCTTAAAAGCTCGAAGACCCGGCGGAGCCTTTAAGCTCGAAGATACGGCGGAGCCTTAAGCTCGAAGATCCGGCGGAGCCTTAGAGCTCGAAGAAACGGTGGAGCCCAAAAGCTCAAAGGACAAACCGGAAGCCGCAAAAAAAAAATTCAACCCAAAGACGCGACCAATTGCAAATCACCGAAATCTGTACATCAAAAAAAAAAAAGGGGGCGATCAGTTCAATGTTTCGTCAAAGAGGCATCTAAAGTTTCTTTAATATTACGTGGTTCATGTACGCATGTTCAAGATTGAAACAATAATAAAAGAAGGAAAAAAGAGAGGTTTCGGTCCAGTAATTTCTTGACGACAAACAAACATGGAGTACGAGGAGCGACCATGCAAATATATATTAAAAAAAAAGAACCAAACAACAGCACATTGCTTTGTTTGCTATAGGCAATACTTGGAAAATTATTAAGTACATGACGTGTACTTGATACAAGGAAAAAGACAGCCAAAATAAGGAGCTAAAGGACAAAAAAAAAAAGAAGAGGAATTACCCCACTTTGTGAGATTTCGGAATACACCCAGTTGCTTTGCTGAGGCTCATGTATTGCTCTTAATTTATAATGCATTATAAGGCAAGAGCAATTAGAATTCAAGTAGGAAAAGGAAGTCTGACGCATTTCCTAATTCAAATACACCTCACAGCTTCAAGCGGTGATTCTCAAGCGGTGAAAATTTAGTGTCCTAATTCAATCTACTTCCTCTTCAAGCAAAAAGCAAGCGGTGGACTCCTTAGCCGAAAATTGTAGAACTGGGCTACGGGTCGGCAAGAATAAATTTCTTTGGGCCAAGGTCGAATTTAGTGACGGAAAAAAAAATTACTTTGGTTATGTGTTCACTTGACATTGGTTACAAAGATTGGGCCATCTTATTCCTTTGCATAATTTTTAGCTTGGTCTATTGGCTAAAATCCAAAGTCAAGTTGACATCCAGCAATCTCAAGCCAAAAATCGCCAAACGCACAAGATTTCGGCATCCAATCAAGTCCAGTGTTTCTGATAAGCAGATCAAGTCAAGTTTATTCAACGAAGAAAAGTTGAGGCTTTCAGTCATTTGGGCCATCAAATTCCACTACACCGGAAGCTTGAAGTGAAAAATTTTTAACTCGGTCCACGAGTTAAAATTTTGCAAATTAAATTGACACCAAATGTCGAGCAAAAATATTAAATGCCGAATACACAAATTTTCGGTATCAAATCAAGTAAGCAAGTCGAGAATCACTCATCCTCAAGCATGAGCAACTCTCGAGGGGGCATCTGTAGGCACGTAAAATTTCTAGCCTATCACGGATCGCCACGTGTTGCTAGGGCACGCAGATTGGCCAATTAAGTGTTGCCAAGTGTCACAAGTCAAAGTCAAATTTTCACGGACGAGCCAATTAAATGCTGCCAAGTGTCCGTAGGTTAAAAGACCAAGCACGATAACTGGCCAATCAAATAATGCCACGTGTTTACAAGTCAAAAGTCAAAGACATGTGAAAGGACCAATCAGAAGGCGCCACATGTCAAAATGACACAGTAATTTATTTATCAAGTTTGGCCAATTAAATTATGCCACTTGGTGAAATAAATTTTATATATAATTATCTTTCTCAAAATAAATAAAAGAAAGATATTTATTATGTTTTAATTATTTTCTTTTAAATCAAACAAGGAAATAATTAAAGAGAAAGATATGGAAAGAATTGCAATCTTGCCATAACTCTTCATCTCCCCATCCCTATAAATAGAGGTGTCCTCTCTCATATTTTTGAGACGTTGAGACATCCAAGCTTCCATCAGCAAGCAGAGCTCTGAAGATTCAAGCATCCAAAGCCCTTCAGAACGCTTCAAGTCTTCATCAAGCAAGACGGTTCTTCAAATCAAAGCTCAAAAGCTCTGAAGAACATTCAAGCCGCATCATCAATCTTTTCCACAAGTTTCGGAGAAGATTACGTCTTTTGATTCGAGATCAAGCTCTCAAGCCCTCGTTTCAACATTCGAAGAGAAGAATCAGAGGATTATTTCCTTCATCAGGAATTATCACAGAGATTGTAACCCTAATTTCTCAAATCAATAAAATCATCGATTTTGGTCAGCATTTTTCCGTCTTTTCCGCAGACTCGAAATTTGTGTGATACAGCGTATACCAGCACCCCCGAGTCTATTTTGGAGTTCATTTGGATGATTGGATTATTTGTTTTTAGAGCGTCAACAAAACCAGCTATGTAAAAATTCAGAATCATTGGTCACAAATTAATGTGTTTAGAGCACATTAATATTGAATAAAATAAATTGCCAACGAATCAAACCTAATTTATCCACACACAAAAATGTGATGCAATATTTATCAATTGATATCTGCTCAATTCAACTTTTAATTGTGATTGGTGTTCTCAACGTGTTTTAAAAATAAACAGTCACTAGATAGCATCCAACTTCTTATGCAACCCCTCCCTCAACTAAGCAAAGTATATTTGTCAAGCCCTGCATCATGATATTTCCCCTCCTCTTTTCACAAGCCTTACAGCATGTGATAATTTTGAATAGAAATCCAAGGGCTTTAACAGGTGCATGTCATGGAGGTCCCATTTTGATTTAACCCCTTCACTCTCTTGACAGAAAATTAACCTCATCTTCCACCACAATTCAAGGTCATGATTCTACTTATTGGAATGGGATGAGGATAACCTTTCAGTTGAGTGAAAGACCCACGTTTTCAAGGCGAATATACTAGTCTTTAATTCGATCAAACACACATTAAATTGGAATCAGGGATTCTGTAGCGTGCCCACCAAGCTAACGGTGTAGTGCACAATATCAACGGTCCAATGGAGTAGTTTTTTCGGTTGTCCGGATTTTTAAAAAATCATCATTACATATACTATAGCAATATATTGAGCCCCCGAAAGCCTCCAAATCCCAATCCCTCAATTCTCAGATTTTGAGTTAAAACTACTGTAGTTAAAATTGTACAACTCTCAAAGAAGACTATGATGATATTTGATAGGAAAATTCTAAATTAGCTTAGTACATGTCGTTAAGGTTTAAAAAATGTATTGAAATGTTTGAAAAGTGTACAAAGATAGGTTAAAAATTGTAAAAGGTACACTGAAATGTATTTGTTTTTTTTTCCTTCTATGTTTAGTGGGCTCACAATAGAAGGATCCAATTTGAAATATAAATTTTCGTTTTTCCAAATGATGAAATTTTGCAGAATTTCGTCCATTTAGGCGTCTAGTGCACCGATCTCTGGCTCCGCTCCGAAATCATGGAAGCCACCTCCATTGCTCAAAATTAAACCTGACCCATTTTCAAGTTTTATTATTATTATTATTTTTTATATCAACAAAAGACATTTTCAAGTTTTCATCAGCAAGACACTCAAATAATTCCCAAATCTTATGATTCTTCTTAATTAGTCCCTTTTTAAGGTTTCAAGTCATCATTTCGATTTTCTTTTTTTCTTTTTTTGGTACATCGGAAAGCAAAGAACAACTACAAAGGACAAATACAACATACAACCAAAGTCGAGAACAGCAACGCAACGATCAACCCAAGTCCACCCAAGACCGGGTTCTAGAGAAGAGAGATCTACATCAAACTTCAATCGCCGCTAGGGTCTTACCTGCTACTGCCACCGCCGTTGCTCCGCTGCTGTCGAACCTGTCTGCTGCCATCTTCAACGGAAGCCATTGGAAGCTGGGCTTCGAAAAAAGTGATGTGCATCACAAAAATGAAGAGGAGAATGGATCTCAACCCAAAAGCACAAGAGATGGAGAGAGGAGAGAAGAAAGAGGATTTAGAGCTAGGGATGACTGAGGGAAATGGAGGAAGGAAAAGAAGAAGAAGGGCGAAAAAAGAAGGGGGAAAGCAGGGGAAAATGGGGGGCAGCGGGGGAGAAGAAAAGGGGGAAAAAGAAAACCCTAAGTTATTCAACTCTCACAAACTCACTCTCTCTCTCTCTCTCTCTCTCTAGACTCTCATCCTTAGAGTAATCTATACGATATATTTCGATTTTCGAATGTCAGCTTTATGCGCAATGCTCCTACTTTGTGGAAAGGAACAATTACCATTAATGTCAGAAAACAAATATTTATTACTATTAAAGTCAATCACTCTTTTTCTAATTACCATCAAGGTCAATCACTCTTTGTTTGGGTTTAGACACTTTTTTTTTTTTTTTTGATCGGCAACAAAAATTTATTGAAGAAACTCGAAGAAGGGTACATCGAGAATAGATCCAACCAGAAGTTGGAAAACACCTCAAGGCCTAAGAGCCCAAATACAACATTAAAGCACAAAAAAGCCCAGCTCAAACAAGAGGGCTAAGCCCAACCCCAAGAAAACCCTAAACCTAACCCTAAAACACATTGCAAAACACCACCACCACCACTGCCATAGCTCCTGACAGCCACCACTGCAACCCCGACAACCACCATGACCACAAAACCTCCACACCACCATAACCCAGGAAGTGGCGGAGCCGAAGAAGAACAAGCCATGCTATCTCAGATGCACCCTTAGCCGTTAAGCAAAAAACCACGACGCCCACCGGCGCTCGTGGCGGGAGACCATGACGGTAACGTCCACCACCGCACAAAACCTTGCCTTTAAGCGAAACTAGAAAACCAAACAGAGATCTGGCCGAAGAAGTGCTTGAAGGAAGAAACCAAGCAACCATGGTGGAGAAGACGAAAGACCCACTGCGAAACAGGGTCAGGGGGCCAAAAACAACTAGAAAGGAGGAGGAAGAAAAACCAGGAGAAGAAACTCACAACGGGTCGCCCTCGTCGCCGACCAAGAACCCACGCAGGACACGCTTATCAAATGGCAAAGTGATCCCAAGGAACTCAACCGTCGAGGACCATGACGCAAAAGAATGGTGCCGATCAGTTTTCGAAATGGAGAAAAAGAAGAGATAAGAAACTAAGAGGTAGCGGAGGGATAAGGGGTGATAAAAAAGAAGGTTAGAGGAGGAGAGAAGGGGGGGAGGGGGGGAGGAGGCGTGGCGGCGCCTCCCCCGCCCAAAGAAAATCCTATTCGGTTGCTTAGTAGGTTTAGAGAGAAGGAGGAGAGTTTTTTAAAGAGAGATGGTCAAAGCTTTGGGTTTAGACACTAAGGGTATCATACGGTTTCATAGGATTTTGGAAGTTTAGGCACTTTCATATGGTTTTGATGGTTTAGGCACTTTCATTACGGTACCCTAGGGTTTAGGTTTATACACTTTCATAAGGTATCCTAGGGTTTAGATTTAGGGTGCACTTTCCTATTGTAGGACTTTGTCGTTTAGGCACTTTCATAGAGTATCTTAGGGTTTTAGGCACTTTTATTAGGATACTTTAGGGTTTAGACACTTTCATTAGGGTACCCTAAGTTTAGGTTTAGGATACCTTAAGGTAAAGTTTTTCCAACAAACTTGTGTTCTGGGCAAGGAGGTCGTGTTTCCTGTTCCTACACACATGGGGTGGACTTATTGGTGCTTTTTTAAGTTTTTTGGTGGAGCGTGTGGGAAAGAGACCTCCTCTTTTGGACCGGCCCGTACTTTACTCTTGTGGAAACAAGTTGGATCGTTCCCGGTTGATGGACCTCTTAAATTTTAGGGTTATTTTAGGGGAACCGGGAACCTTGGTGTGTGCACCCTGGTGTGCGGCTCTGATTTGCTACAATCGAGTTGTCGGACATGTTTCCAATGGCTCGGATTTCATCTCGGCAATTTGCAAATCCGAGCCCTCCATTGCCAAGATGAAATCCAATCCATTGATTGCTGATATCAACGGCTCCGATGCGCACACCAGCACCCCCGAGTCTGTTTTAGGGTTCATTTGGATGATTGGATTATTTATTTTTAGAGCGTCAACAAAACCAACCATGTTAAAAATCAGAATCATTGGTTACCAATTAATGTGATTTTAGAGCACATTAATGTTGAATAAAATAAATTGCCAACGGATCAAACCTAATTTATCCACACACAAAAATGTAATGCAATCTTATATCAATTGATATCTGCTCAATTCAATTTTTAATTGTGATTAGTGTTTTCAACGTGTTTTAAAAAATAAACCGTCACTAAATAGGATCCAACTTCTTATGCAACCCCTCTCTCAACTATGCAAAGTATCTTTGTCAAGTCCTACATCATGATTTTCCCCCTCCTCTTTTCACAAGTCCTAGAGCATGGAAGAGGGAGTGTTGGTGATTGGCCCTGGTGATTTCATCTAAGTTGTCCAAAAGTGTTTTAGATGACCTAAATTTTTTCATAGACAGCTCGGATGTGATCACCGGAACCGATCACCAGCACCCGAATCCCTAGAGCATGTGATCATTTTGAATAGAAATCCCAAGGGCTTTAACAGGTGCATTTCATGGAGGTCCCATTTTGATTTAACCCCTTCACTCTCTTGACATAAAATTAACCTCACCTTCCACCACAATTCAACGTCAAGATTGTACTTATTGGAATGGGATGAGGATAACCTTTCAGTTGAGTGAAAGACCAACGTTTTCAAGGCGAATATACTAATACCTAACTTTGATAAATGTGTTTCCGTGAGTGCTATTCTATTGTTGTTTTTTTATGTCGAAAATTCGAACACGCATTAGATTGAAAGAGGGGATTTTGTAGCACCCTCACCAAGCTAACGGTGTAGCGCTCAATTTAAACTGTCTAATAACTTTTTCAATTGTTCGGATTTAAAAAAAATTCATTACGAAGTACTATGGTATAGATCAGCTTATCAAAAAGAGGAATCCGGAAGGAAACAGTTCTTCCTTACTAGTACTCCCACCGTTCCTTTTTAAGTTTGTAGCTATGTAATTTCGATTTATTAAGAAAGTATCATCATTACTTTCACATTAACTTTTACATACACTTTTCACTATTGCCCTTGATGGAGACATCATCATTAAATTTTACCCACTAACTTTTCAAAAAAGAATCTATTTTTAAGGACAAAATAGGCAATATACCAACTTTTACCCACTAACTTTTCAATATCATACTCCCTTTGTCCTTTTTTAAGTGATCTCTATCGGAATACGTGCAATTTTAAACCCCTGAAAAACATATTTCTTTATATAATTTTTAATACCAAATTAAAGTGCTCATTGAGTACTTTAATGTGGTCCAAAAAAAATTTAAAACGTTCTATGGAAGAACATTTTTTAACGTTTACAAAAATACACGTTTCCCAAATGTATCACTTAAAAAGGGACGGAGGGAGTATTTATTTAGGAATAGCTCAAAATGAAATACACTACTCTTTTTGAAGAACGGATGGAGTAATAAGAAGGGTGCAAGTTTTGGATTTTGAATGAAGGCAATTGCAAAGGGACATATGACCAGGATACATTATTTTTATGGAAAGAAAAATTTAAAAAAACAAACAAACACTACACAATGAGTGGAGTTTTGTTCACCCTCCTTGAAAGGTAAACAAAACCCTCATTCCTATTGGTTGAAATGGTGTGGACCTCACCATAAAGTGATGTCATACTTACCAAAAAGTGTATTGCAGAGGTAAGCATGACAATATGACATCACTTCGTGTGGGTTCCATGGCATTTCAAGGAGGGAGGGTTTTGTTTATTCTCTTTTAAGAAGAGTGAACAAAATTGCACTCCTACACAATAGGACTTGTTCAGTACAAGAATCGACAAAACCCATCAAGGTTTTCTTCTACCCTATACTAAGAACCCCTAGAATTAAACAGATAGCAAAGTTGTGCAATAAAAAGGCCACACACCACACCACCCTATCAAGAGGGTGTAATTCATGTAACGGGTGTATATCAACCTCCTCTCACAGTGCAACGATCGATATCTGCTCAATTCAACTTTAAATGTGATTAGGGCTCTTAACGTGTTTTTTTTTTATAGATAAATAGTTCTTAACGTGTTCTGAAAAATAAACGGTCACCAAATAGCATCTAACTTCTTATACAACCCCTCCTCAACTAATTAGCAAATATCTTTGTCAAGCCCTAGAGGATGTTCATTGAAGAATAGGAATCCCAAGATCTTTATTAAGTGCATTTCCTGGATCCTACTTTTGATTTCACCCCTTCACTCTCTCAAAAATGCTAAGTACCCAGAAACTTACCCAAAATTTGAAATCTATGGCTCAAATTCTCTCCCAAGTGAATCTACGCCACTGATTTTAAATTCTAAACAAGTTTTTAGATAAATTTTCTGTGTATCTAGCACTGGTATCACTCTCTTGACAGGAATTTAAACTCACCTATCGCCACAATCCATGTCAAGATTCTTTTTGGAATGCAACCTTTCTGTTGAGTGAAAGGTGCATGTACCCACGTTTTCAAGGTGCAGGCCCAGGAGGGGCCCTCCAAATGAAAATACTCCGTAGTAATGGTCCTAATGGAGTATCTAACTTTGCCACTTTTACATCCTCCAAGTGACTCACATTAGATCAGGGGATATGATAGGCAGAAAAGTTCCCTCACTGTCTTAATTTGTAGAACATTATAATCGCACTTAAAAATATGCAATTATTCATTAAATTTTGAAATTGTCACTTCAGCTCTAAAGAGAAAATAAAAAGACGAGTCATAAATTTTATCTCATTAGACGAATCTGTCCGACCAACATTGATTACTGCATGTTAAAAGGACAATGAATAAGTTAAAAGTCGACTTCGTTCTACATTTTTCTATCAGTACGAAGTACCATACTTATAGATCAGCTTATCTGAAAGAGGAATCCGGAAGGAAACAGTTCTTGATAAATAATAATAAGGGTGAAACTTTTGATTTTTGAATAAAGGCAATTTCAAATTAAGGGACACAGGAACCAGGATCCATTATATTTACGACAAAACAAAATGACAAACACTACACAATAGGACTCGTTTAGTATAAGAATCGATAAAACCCCATATTCTTAAGGTTTACTTCTACCCTATGCTAAGAACCCCTTGAATTAACGGATGCAAAGCCATGCAATAAAAAGGCCACACACCACACCACCCTCCTCCGAAGAGCGGGTAATTCATGTAACGGGTGTATATCACCCTCCTCTCACAATACAACTCACAGTGCACGTACACACCACTACATTGTGAGGGGAGGGGATATAAACCCGTTACATAAGATACTTTCACCCCTTTGAAACTCGCATTGATTTACGATGGACACGACATTAATACATGTAACAAAAACGAATATAGACACTATTATCAAACTTCTCTATCGGTAGCAGTACGCGTAATTTGTTTTCAGGTAAAGCGCCAATTAACATGAAAAATTTACTAGTAAGTTCTTTAGAACGAATCCACTCGTTGCCACATTCGATATCATAGTCATAATTTGACAAGCAAAATTCATGTGTTACCAATGAGCTAAAATTGTCGTTAATAACGACAATTTCTTATAATGACACTCTAATAGTAATTAGACAAGGAGCTAACAATGTTGAAACTTTAGAAGAGGTTGAAGGAGACAGTACTGATAACACTCTTTGTCTCCTTCACTCCAAATCACTTTTGAGGCAGTAGTTGGTCTAGTACAATCACAGGTAGAGAGATATTCTGGCAATTTGGCAATTCTCCACCGTTGGAGGAGGAGGAAAAATACAAACTACCACAAAACGTATTAACAGTGTACTAGCAAGATTGAAAAAAACAAAAAGCCACCATGCACTGTATTTTGTTGTAAAAATGATAAATATACAACAACTAGCTCCAACAAATTTTCAACACATTCACATAGTGTGTGGAGCCCACACACACTTGAGTGTGAAGTGTGTGTGTGGGCTTCGCACAACATGTGAGTGTGTTAGAGACTTTTGTTGTACATGTATCACTGTTGATTTTGTTGAGGCCTCCGAATGGGCGGCCTAAAATTCCAAATTTCAAGGGATTACTCGTTTTACAAAGGGTCTTCCTAACTTCCGCCAGAAGCGGGGACCTGTTGTGCCCCAAAACACTACAAGAATTGTAGTCATTTGACAATCAACGCTCTGGATTATCTTCACGTAAAGATAAGTATTTACATGTAAAATAATCCAGACTGTTGATTGTCAAACAGACGGCTGTGATTGGGGACTACAACCCTACAGGGTCCCTTTAGGCAGAGGGTAATATGAAATGAATTCGAATTTCAATACACATCTTGTGAATAGCAATGCACTTTCATAGATATTAATACATCAATACATTTTTTACACATTGTCATCCGCCCTAAGGTGGAGTTTAGCAATTTCCTACAAAAAAATGTAAAACAAAGTTTAAAAGGTTGTTTGGTCTACACTGGGAAAGTGGTGAGTCGTGAGTGAGAGTTCCAGTAATTATGTGGAGAGAAAATGACTTGGAAGAGAGAGAGGGACAGAGAGAGAGTAGTATTAATTATGGTGGGACCTACAAGCTCAGAGTTGATTCCATAGGTTTTCAAATAAGGTTTTGAAAACTGAGTTTGGAAACTCAACCGAACAAAATGGTAGTCCCCTGATCATAGCTGTTCATTTGACAATCAACGCTCTAGATTATCTTCACGTAAAGATAAGTAAATACATGTAGAATAATCCAGACTGTTGATTGTCAAACGGACGGCTGTGATTGGGGACTACAACCCTACAGGGTCCCTTTAGGCAGAGGGTAATATGAAATGAATTCGAATTTCAATACACATCTTGTGAATAGCAATGCACTTTCATGGATATTAATACAGCAATACATTTTTTACACATTGTCATCCGCCCTAAGGTGGAGTTTAGCAGTTTCCTACAAAAAAATGTAAAACAAAGTTTAAAAGGTTGTTTGGTCTACACTGGGAAAGTGGTGAGTCGTAAGTGAGAGTTCCGGTAATTATGTGGAGAGAAAATGACTTGGAAGAGAGAGAGAGAGAGAGAGGGTAGTATTAATTATGGTGGGATCTACAAGCTCAGGGCTGATTCCATAGGTTTTCAAATAAGGTTTTGAAAACTGAGTTTGGAAACTCAACTGAACAAAACGGTAGTCCCCTGATCACAGCTGTTCATTTGACAATCAACGCTCTAGATTATCTTCACGTAAAGATAAGTATTTACATGTAGAATAATCTAGACTGTTGATTGCCAAACGGGCGGCTGTGATTGGGGACTATAACCCTACAGGGTCCCATTAGGCGAAGAGTAATATGAAATGAATTCGGATTTCAATACACATCTTGCGAATAACAATGCACTTTCATGGATATTAATACATCAATACATTTTTTACACATTGTCATCCGCTTTAAGGTGGAGTTTAGCAGTTTCCTACAAAAAAAAAAAAAAATGTCGTAAAAATTCATCTTGAGTTTGCCGACGTTTTCGTGAAAGTTGGGCGTCTTCATTATAAACAAGTGAGAGTCGGCCCATGATGTCAATTTCCAGTAGTATTCCTATAGGCTGTCGCCCTCGTCTAGGATGGACCAAATAGTGGGGGCAAAATGAATTCTATGACAATACCAATTTATACAAAATTATAAACAAGCCTGTTTCACCAAACTGAGTTATTGCTGAAACTGACCTATTGTATTTTACGAAACAGATTATTCTCTTACAATAAATGAGCTCAAATTTATCCAATAAGTCAATTGGAACAACCTTAAATAAAAAAAAAACTACCTACATAGACGGAGGCACTTGACTCACAAAAGAATCGAATGGCCCTACCAACATTCGACTTGCAATTTTTGAGTTGATTAATTTGCCAAATATAACCACATCGTAATAATGTTAAATTGTCACTCAAATAGAGTAAAAAAAAAAAAACTCGTATCTTGTTCTAAATTCTTGACACTTAATATAGTGTAAACAAACCTGTATCTGGTTCTAAATTTTTTACCCCAGTACCCTCTCTAATTCTTGCCTCTGCCGTTCCTCCTTGTATCAATAGCTACTTGAAATGAAATCGGTACAACATTTTTGTGTACACTAAATGTACTAACACTTGTGAGATCCATTTTTAGGTCCCACACAAATATTCTACTCCTGTCAATTTGTTTAGAATAATTTTTAAATGGTCGCTGTAAAAAATTAGTTCAACCGGATATCTATAAGTGTTTGATCACGTTCGTTTTCCAAATGATGGAAGTTTGGACAAATTCGCCCATTAGTGCAGCACCGATCTCTGGCTCCACTCTGAAATCAGGGAAGCCAACTCCATTGGTCAAAACTAAACCTGACCCACTTTCAAGTTTACATCTCCCTTTTTTAGGTTTCAAGTCATCATTTCGAATGTCAGCTTTCTGCGCAATACTCCTACTTTGTAGAAAAGAGTTGGATCCTTCCTGGTTGATGGTCCTTTTTTTCGTTCAGTTGTCGGGAATATTCAATGAAAAAAAATTATTGAGAGAAGTTAAGTGAGGTGAAGTAAAAGAAAATGAAATTTATTTTTCTGTGTGTGTTCTTTTGATAAGGAGTCTTGCAGAAAGCTACATATTAGTTTTTGTGTGTTGGCCGACATCCCAAGATAAGGCCGGTACATGCTAGGACAAGCCGGTACATCCGGTATTGACCAGTATTTTGGTGAGTACGAAATACCAAGGTATATGTACAGTTTTATGTCCGTATAAAACGTGATTTGTAGCACTGCTAGATAGCATCAAATTCCTTATGCAACCCCTCCCTGAAGCAAGGTATGTTGTAGATATCTTTCAAAAAAAAAAAAAAAAAAACTAAACAAAGTATCTTTGTCAAGCCCTACATCATGACTTCTCCCCTCCACCATTCAGAAGCCCTAGAGCATGTTCATTTTGAATAGAAATAATGACTTTTAACTGGTGCATTTCATGGGGGTCCCATTTTGATATCAACCCTTCACTCTCTTGACAGAAAATTAACCTCACCTTCCACCACAATTCAAGGTCAAGATTCTATTTATTTATTTATTTATTTTTATCTTTTTAGATTAAAAAAAGATTCTATTTATTGGAATGGGGTATCCTTTTCGGTTGAGTGAAAGACCCACGTTTTCAAGGCAAATTTACTAGGTGGTGTTCCGCTAAAGGAATTTTTTAAATAAATTGACTTTTCATGGTTTTCATAAAAACCCCTCAAACTTTGACTCAAATATCAAAAAACCTACCAAATTTTCAATTTTTTCAAGCGTACTCCCAAACTTTACTTCTGTTATTCAAACATACTCCCACCATCAGGATCTGTTACCTAACTAACGGATAATGCTGAGGTGGAGGTTAACGGACCCCAAAAACCGTTAAATGACTCAAAACGACGTCGTTTTGGGCCTTTTTTCTTTCCTTTTTTTTTATTTTTAAAGCTCCTTCTTCCTTTTTTTATTTCTTTCCTTGCCCCCATCTCGTCAGCCACGACCGCTCGGGTGGAAAACTCCTCCTACTCGCCTCCACCAATGGCAGCGGCGACACCAAATCCAACGTCACCAACACCATCGTAGCCTTGACCGAAAAACCCAAAGGATACACGAGTGGTTAGCTTACCACGTGTGACTGTTCGGTGAGCGGTCGCATTTCATGATTCACCACACCGGCGAGATCCACCGGGACGTTATGGAGGTGTTTAAGCCGTAGATGGAGAAAGGGTACATGACGATGCAGGATATCAAAGAGCAGGAGAGGTTTGACGGGCGTCTCTCTCTCTCTCTCTCTCTCTCTCTCTCTCTCTCCCCCCCCCCCCCCCCCCTCTCTATTTTCCTGTGAATTGGAGAAGGGAGGAGGAAGAAGGAGTTTTAAAAAAAAAAAAAAAAAGAGGCCCAAAACGACGTCGTTTTGGGCCACTTAACGGTTTTGGGGTCTGTTAACCTCCACCTCAGCATTTTCCGTTAGTTATGTAACAGATCTTGGCGGTGGGAGTATGTTTTAATAACGGAAGTGAAGTTTGAGAGTACGCTTGAAAAAATTGAAAGTTTGGCAGGTTTTTTTTTTATATTTGGGTCAAAATTTGGGAGGTTTTATGAAATTTTCCTTTTTTATGTGATGTATTGTGAAATAATGACTTGTCTTGATTTTTTGAAAAAAACATTTTTTGTTAGTGGAACACCCCCTAATATCTAACTTTGCTAAATGTGTTTCGGTCATTCGGTGAGTGCTATTGTAATGTTGTTTTTTCCATTTCGAAAATTCGAATATGCATTAGATCGGGGTCCTGTAATGCCCCCACCAAGCTAACGGTTTAGCGTCCAATTTCAATTGTCCAATAGTTTTTTTAATGATCCGGATTCTAAAGAAATTCATTACTAATTACCAAGGTATAGATCAGCTTATCAAAAAGAAGAATCCGAAGAAAACTGATCTTCATAACTAGTAGTAAAAAGAGTGCAACTTTTGGATTTTGAATGAAGGCAATTGCAAAGGGACACATGAACCATGATACATTATTTTTATGGAAGGATACATTGTTCTTATGAAAAAGAAATTTAATAAACAAACAAACACTACACAATAGGACTTCTTCAGTATAAGAATCGACAAAACCCATCAAGGGTTTCTTCTAGTTTTCTACCCTATACTAAGAACCCCTTGAATTAAACGGATGCAAAGCCATGCAATAAAAAGGCCACACACCACCCTCCTCTGAAAAGCGGCTAATTCATGTAACATATATATATCATCCTCCTCTCACAATGCACCTCACGGGGCACACACCACTACATTGTGAGAGGAGGCAATATAAACTCGTCACATAAGGGACTTTCACCCCTTCGAAGCTCACGTTGATTTACAATGGACACACCGTTACTACACGTAACAAAAACGAATATAGACACGACTATCGAATCTCTATCAGCAGCAATATTGATCGATTAGCTGCTGTTATATCTTATTTTATAGTCTGAAGCTTCTAATAACTCCATGGTCATCTGATCTCTCTCTTGCTTCCTCCTCTCTCTTCCTCTTTGGCAGAGACAAGGAAGAGATAGCTTTGGCCGATATCACTTTCCTCACTAACAGCCTCCAACGAATTGCATCTTCACTACGCTTTTGCATCTCTTGTTGCGCTTTCATTTTGAATTGCCTGCAGTCATTCAACACAACCACAGCATCAGTGTCAAACCTTCAAGTTGTTTTCCGATAAAGCACCAATTTAGTATGCTAGCTCTTTAGAACAAATCCATTCGCTAGCCCTTTATAACGAAACCTAATTATACGACTTCCTAAATAGTTTTTTTCTCTAAATTTTTCCGCATATCATGTAACTGTTTTCCATTGAACAGTGCCACGCCCGTGGCCGAACCCGGACTCTGTTCCTGCTAAGTCACATATTAAAAGATAAAAAAACCTAAATCTTAGAGAGCATATTGGACTTTTTTGCGCTAGTACAGGGCAACTACTACTAGTAGCCAAGGACGTAACAATGTTGAAACTTTAAAAGCGGTTGAAGGAGACCGTACTGATCAAATCAATTGAACCACACATCTTTCAAGGCAATTTTTGTTCTCTTTTTCCGTCATCGTGAATCTCGTTTTCCATTATTCAAAATATACTAGTCCAAATCTACAAAGATCAAGAAGCGGGGACACAAAATTGCAATTGGCAATTCTCCACCGTTGGAGTAGGAGGAAAAATACAAATGTGATTAGCCTTCAATTTGGCAGAAGAATTTAATTTCCACACTAAAAGTTAGTACGACTTTTACTTTCCGCCCGACCACCAACGCACAAGGACAAAATTTGCCTGAGGCAATTTCAAAGAACAAGCCAACCTTCCCAATGGCAGCTATAAGTTGGTTCCCTTTTCACAAATGGACGGCCTAAAATTCTAATGTGATGAAACTTCCAGTGTTACTCTTTCTTGAGCCTAGCGATATACAGGGTGATTCTAGCCAGCTTGGAGGTGGCCTGGGCTACCCCACCCGTATACTTAGTTCCATCCCCGACTATCATATTCTCACAATTTTATTCCTACAACGCTCACCAAGGATGGACCGAATACTGAAGCTCAATAACAAATTCAAAATGACATTAGTGGTTAATAGAAAACTACAAACGAATCTAATAAAGACTACCTATAGAGATGGAGACACTTAGCTCTCGAGAGATTCAAATTATTGACCCACTAACATTCCGCCCTACGTTAGATACTTTTAAAGGGACCAAATCTTTTTAAACATCGGACAAAATTTACCTGCAAAGTGGGACCCTGCAAACATCCGGTTGGTCACAAATGGCGGAATGAAGTTTGAGGAGCTGCCACATACGCTTACACCGAGAACAGCCTCCGTTAATCCTCCTCTGACACGTGGCAAAGTGACGAATCAAGAACTGTAAACCCTGACACGTGGCAAACTTCCCACAGGGGCCCCTGTTCTTTGTGGGCTCCATGTCGTAGGGCCCCACAGTCGTGCAGCCTTCTGTGCATATGTGCTCCAAGCACTCCATTGCCTCGTTTAGTTGTAGATACAAGCTCTGTTCCTCTCTGTGCCTCCTTGTTCTCTTCCTCCTCTGTTTTCAATCACAAAAAACAAGAAATTCTGTAAGAAATCTAATTGAAAACAGGATTTCCAGACATAGATGTGTTCGGAGTTTGATGATGCATACGGGTTTCATATGCAAAATGACATTTACATATATCGAGCATATCCGAACATAGATGTGTCTCAAACGACTGTAAGAACAATTTTACAGGTCTATAATAAACGGTGTTTGATTTGGGTGCGTGGTGCGTACCAGTTCGGTTTCGTTGATGAATTGTAGAATCTGAAGTTCAAGCCAAGGGTCGTGATCTTGAACGAACTTCCAGCCCTCAGTCTTTTCGACGGATTTGAAGTTAGCTGAAATGAGCTTCATACACTTGAGGTGAAGATCAGGTGCGTCGCAGAGCCTAGCGAGTTGAAGCACGTCGACCACGTTGTCGATCGTCAGCCGTTCAGCCACTGCTTTTGTCGATCTCTGCTTCAGCTGAGGCACCAAGAACACATGGGACAGCGCCAGGAGATGGATTCCATACATGCTAATTTCTTCCTCTGGGCACCTGAAATCAGGGGCATCACCGTCATTTCACACCATTAATTTGATAGGTTTAGCACAACCAACCAAATAGACGTACTGAAATATTCGGGAAATCAAATCAATAAGTTAATCATTTCTTCCATGTGTAACATATACTCAGGAGGACGGCCAATATTCATCCTAAATTCTACTCCATCCATCCCATTTTAAATGCCCCATACCTAAAGTCGTGTCATTTTAACTTTAAAAGAAAATGTATTTCTAAATATTTTTTTTCAAAAATTTTCACTCCATTCAAAAGTACTCGTTGAGATTTTTTGAACGGTACAAAAAAAAATTTAAAAAGTAATTTCGAAAGTATTTTATTTTTTAAAGTCAAAATAGCCCGGTCTCCCGTTAGTACATTTTTTATTACTTAGGTGTCCATGTCACGCACCTCGACTAATATGAAAAGTATTCTTTTTTTTATCAATTTGGGGTGGCCGTGCCACGCATCTCGACTAATACCGGAAAAATCAATTCCCGTAAATTAGAAGCAAGTAAACACCCAAAGCTCTTTTTTTTTTTTTTTTAACTCAGGTGTTCAAACCACCTTACGCACACCTCAACTAATACTTGAGACCTGAGGCTCAATTTTTTTTTGATAACTCAGGTGTTCAAGCCACCGTATAAGCATCTTGACTAATACTTGGGACAACAAGACTCAATTTTTTTTTTTTTATAACTCGAGCTTTCGGACTAGTTTGACTAAAATTAGGAAAATATTACTCCCTCCGTCCCGCAAAGTTTGTCACTTTCACTATTCCAGCCCTATGAAAAAATTGATTATTTCTTTTAATCTGTAATGTTTTATATAAGCAATATGGATCTCGTTTGATAGATTTCAATTAGATCTTTTGAACAAAGTTTTGAAAATCACATAAAACGTCATGAATTGAAAGATATAGACAATTTAAAAATGGCACGCACTCCCGAAAGTGTCAAACTTTGCGGGACGGAGGGAGTAATTTAATAGTTTAGACAGATTAAGGCACATCAAATCAGCCGCCCAAAATGGACCCAATCGTCACGTCAAACTGATGGATTGTAGCCAAAGGAATCTATTGGGGGAATTCAAATTTCCAGATTAGTCCTAAAAGTTGGGGGATTTTTCTGGTCAAGAATGAGAGTAGCGTGCAAAATTAGGTCAAGTGAGAGATGGTTTGAATGATGCAACTCAGTGTGAAATACGCGTAGATGGGAAGGGACTGACTTTGGGGTGTAGAGGAAACGTATGAACACTGAAACCGCATCGCAAGGAACGCCGAGAATCGGAATTGTTCGCTCCGAGCTCCGGTGCTTACGAGGCCGATCTATTATGCTTTCCAATACTGGTGATGCCGAAGCCTGCAAATTTCGAACAACAGAACCGAATTCAAACCTCTAGATTGATTTGCAATTGATTTTTGAGACATGCCAGACATTTCGATTGCCATTTAGAACAGCGGTTTCTTCAATTGTCAATTGAATGATGGAAAATAAAATTAAAGCAATCAATCAACACGACCGGAATGCGAAGCTAATTAAGGGTTATAAACATTTCCGATGGAGGAGTACTGACCAGGATGCTGCGATGCGCCGGGATGCGAAGGCCGCCGGAGGTGACGATTTCGACATCGGCTTCGGGGAATTCGCCGGAGACTAGGTTGAAGTTGGCCGTTGCCGGCGGCTGGTATTCAATCACTTGGTCGGAAAAGTTGGTCGGAGACATGACGACGGTGTCGAATTGTGTGCTGTATTCGTTGGGGAGGGGTTGGGATGAATGTCTGTCGCCTGCTTTTTATAGACAGCGTCAAGGCCAATTTGCAAATGAAGCAAACCAGCCAAGATTTTTGACTTGGTTCTATCAAGACGCGTGTTGGGTGACGTGGATCACACACGCCACCATTTGCGGGTTCACCCGAATTTGATTGGTACCCGAATAACTTCGTCTTTCAGCGGGGTTTGTGTGTGTGTTTGTGTATGGAGTTTTTATAATTTTGGGACAATTTGAATTTTAAGTTTTTTTTTTTTTTTTGTCAATCGATAGAACAAAGATCAATTACATCACATATGAAGTACAAATTACCAACCCGAGATACTACATGAATTGTGACAGTGCACGAGACAACCAAGCCCAACAACTTAATCATCAACTTGAATTTTTTACAAGAAAGTATACATATTTGGTACTGAAATAATCTTGAACCGAATATGAAATCGAAATGAATTATACTTACCTTTATGAAAGTAAAACTTGTTTAGTGTTTTCATCAATTTTGAAAGTGTTGTGATTAATGGTAACATGTTATGATATATTTAGGGTGAGTTTCACGTTTACTAAAAACAAAGCCTGTAGCACCCCCAATTTGTACTTGCAAAAAGTATCAAATGTGATTTCAACAACTTACTTTTAGCAAAACGAGTATGCGAGAAAAAATTGACTTTTAGCAACTTAGCTTTTACATAATGAAAATCAAAATTGACATAGCTAAAAATCAACTTTTATGGAATTTTTATTTTAACAAATGGGAAACCAGTCGTAACTTTTTTCTTTTTATGGTAGACTTGCTTTTTGAGTTTCAGCAAAGTAAATTTTTTTGAAAAAAAAATTCTTTCACTGCTTAATTGTAATCTTAGGAATATGGTGACGTTTAGGAAAAAATTTGAACCCTATGGAATTTGTATTTGGTACAAATACAACCACAGTTGTTGTGTATGTAAACAGATTTAAATATAAGAGTACTCGAGCCAGGATTTTGAGTCATGGGAGGCAAATTTAAAAAGGGGGAAAAATTTTTAAAACAACAAACCATTATGCAATAACAAACCACTATTCTCTCCTAATAATTTTTTCTAAAACAATTCTAACAATTGGAAAATTAATAGCTCGAGATATATTAATGATATTATTTACTATATGTGATAAGGAGTATAATGCAGCAACACACAACAACAACAACAACAACAACAACACAACTTATACATACTTTAATCTTATACAATTACTCTCTCCGTCCCATAAAGTTTGGTTTCTACGAAACTATGTGCAATTTTCAAACTAAAAAATAATGTATTTACCGAAATAATTTTTTAATTTTTTTTGCACCGTATAAAAGTTCTTGATGAGATCTATCAAATAAGATCCATATTGACTAAAAAATTATTTTCGTAAGCACGTTATTTTTTACCTTAAAAATTGCACGTAGTTTCGTAGAGACCAAACTTTATGGGACGGAGGGAGTAGTAGAATATGTTCGGGTAAACCGTACAAACCCGACCCGTTATCATTCTTGATTGGAGCCTCGGAGGTGTTTAACACGCGCTTGCGATGCTTGTTGGGAGATCTTTCTGGTGACTTGCATTTACTAATTTTCTTAATATATATAAAATATGCCCCCTAACCTTTTAACCTTCCTCTTTGAGTCCCTTGTTTTTTGGGATCTGACGAGGAAGTGGATAAGCCACCTCGCCATTTGAAGGGGCAAAAAGAATCGAGTCAATTGGTCTCACCTGTAATTCCTTCGTTCTAATCCTTTTTCAACCTGCACATCTCCAATTTGATCCCAAAAAAATAATAAATAAAAAAATTGGATCCGGGGACCCTGTAATGCCCTATAGTACTATAGGGTTTGCAGTCCTCAATAACAGTAGTTCATTTGATAATCAACGGTCCGGATTATTCTACATGTAAATACTTATCTTTATGTAAAGATATGTGAAGATAATCCAGACTATTGATTGCCGAATGGATGGGTATGATTGAGGGATTACAACTCTGGGCACTACAAGTTCCGGGTCCTAAAAACCATGTATATCTCCCACTAAGATTAATGAAACAAAATCCACGTATTTGATCTAATCTACGTGGCACCAAGTCTAATTTCAACAGACATCTATATCTTTGGGATGGTGAAATATTCTTTTGCCGATAAAAAAAAAAAAAAAAGGATCTACTTATAATCGGTCGACTAAATTTTCAGTGTCTCACCTACCCAAATGTGTGTGCAGTGTGCCATTGGAATTTATTGATACTTTTTATTTGTATTTTTCAGCTAGTATTTTTTAAGCTTCTAGTCAATACTTTGAAAATTATAAAGAAAATTATGACATAAGATGGAAGAACTTTCTCGCATGTTTGTTTATGTTTCTGATTCTTCTCTCTTCGAAGCAAATCGATCTTGAAATGTTTTGACTTGAAAATAATAAAGATTGGGGAAAAAAAAAACTTGAGATTCGATGAAAACCAAACCTAGTTACGAATATGTATCCCAATTAAAAAAAAAAAGGATCGTTTTCAGTTTTAAATTAGGCCTCCCAATAAAAGGATTGTTTTTCAGTTTTTAATTTAGCCTCCCAATAAAAAAAAGAGTGTATGTATATATTATTGGACTTCTACGGCTAACTAACGTTATGTGAAACGGTTGGTGTTTTTGGCCGATATATACCAAAATCTTAAACAATTCATCAAAATATACCATTTATCAAACTATTTTTAAAAATATGCCATGCCGCATGTGGAAAATGCGGCATTATACGTGGCACTCGAACCCCCTATCCAACGTGGCCGAGCTGTCCACCTAAGCAAACGCCGCAGATTCAATATGCGGCATTGTAATGTAGCAAATTTTTTATTTTAGCATTTTGGAAACTCCACTAGTTTTACCTGTACTTAGAAATGGTATATTAAGTTATACTGATTAGTTCTTTTTACTCATGCACTCGTGTGACGAAATTGTGGGAATTTTCTTCTTGTCCTTCAAGGAAAAGTCAGAGAAGTACGACATGATTACAAAAGAAAAGGGAGAGTAAAACCAAAAAAAGGTGGAGATATATAAAGAAATGGTTGCCAACATGGCCACGAAGATGAGATTTCCAACTCATAATCGGAGTCTACTTTTTATTGTTCAAAATATGAAAAATAAAAAACGTTAAGTGTAAAGTGAGTACAATTAATTATGTTAATCTTTTTTTTCAAGATGAATACAATTCTCATGTGTTTTTAAAATGAAAGTCGTTGCAATATTTGTTTTATGATCGGAACGTCCGACCCATTCATCTTATAGAGCACATTAAAATAATAAGTCTACCGAAATTCAGATTTATAGTAAGGATGTCGAAATTCAGACTTATAGTTAGGAAGTGCAATGAAAATATTTCAAATTTGTCAAAAATACCTAAAAACCAGTTTTGTTAACTATTGAAGTCTAATAGTTTGGTCGTACTTGAACAAAAGTGTGGGAGTAAATAATACTAGTATGTTACAATGTCAAATGTTGTTTTCAATTTTTTTTTTTTTTGGGTAAATTAACCAAAGATTAGTTAATATTTTCTGTCCAGCAAATCATCATTAAGTATCTCAAGAAGATGTGAAGTTCTTTTGAGTTCAAACTTTAAAGTTTTTGTTCGGAATTTTTTTGGTAAATTAGCCAAAGATTAGTTAATTAAAATCAACATTTCGTAAAATCAGTATGTGTAATTAGTTTTAGTAAATTATTTATTTTATCAAGAAGAAGGGCAGCTCCACTAATTTTACCTTTACTTATAAATTATTAATTTATATTGATTAGTTTTTTCATATATAGGTTATACTAATTACTTATATATATATATATATATATATATATATATAAATTAAAATCCGGATAAAGTGTAGTGGAAGAAAAAAAGAAAACAAGCCACTTGTTCATACAAAGTACTAATAAGTACTCATAAGCCTGATTACATGTAACACAAGTACATATTAAACCAAATTACATGGTAGTTGGAGAAGTTCATGGTTGTCCGCGTACTCGAGAACGCGTTCGTCTGTTATGCCCTTGTTGTCCACAACATGTGTAGGTTTGTGTTTGTGATGGTTGTGACTCCATCCAGTCCATCTCATTTCTGAACCGTTTAGTTTGTGGACGCCCTCGACCCCGTGTCCAATCTTGGTTAGGTAGGATTGTTGGTTCTTCTTTGGGCGGCCAATACTCTCTGTCACGAATGGGAAAAAATGGTTGGAACCCATAAATGGCAATGTTTGAGTCGAGCGTCCAAACGTCGTCAAAATATTGAAATACATCAACACGCAATTTCATGCATACTGCAATCACATGCGAGCACGGCATCCTCCATTGCTGAAACTTCCCACAAGTGCACTTTTGCTCTACCAACTCGACCGTGTGCTTGTGATTCCCTTTATCTGGGCTTGTTGGATGCATTGGTGTCTCCACTTCGGACACCCCTAACTCGCGGTTAAATTCCACGACACGGTGTCTTTTTGCCTTGTTCATCCAATGTTCGTACTTATCCATTGCAAACTTGCTTAAAGTCTGGTTGTTGTATTTTCTTTGGCGTGCTCCTTCAACCTTTGAAAAAAATACTCGACGGACTTGTAGAATGTTGTCATAACAGTTGCCGTTATGGGTAAATGTCGGGCTTCTTTAAGAACCCCATTCAAGCACTCAGATACATTTGTAGTACATGATCCATATCGCCTACTTCCATCATATGCAAGTGACCAATTTGGTCGGTCGAGATCCGTAAGATCCTCATGGATCTTGCCGTCATCCCAGTTTATCATTTTGCTTAGCTGGCGGTTGTACTTCCGTTTCTGTACTTCCATGGCAGTGACTTTGACTTGGAGGCCCACCTTTTTGTTGTATCTCTTCATAAAGTTTGCCTCGATGTGGCGGGCACAGTAACGATGGTAAACGTATGGTGGTCTCCATAAGGGGTCTGTTGGCATGTAAGACATGAGGCCAGGTGCCCTGTCGGAAATGAGGCACAAATTTTTCCTCATTGTAACAAAGCATCTAATGCAATTTAGAAACCATCCCCAATTTTCAGTGTCCTTCTCCACGATTGCGAATGCAATACACACATTCGTTTTCTGCATCTTAAGTCATGGCAATTAGCATCATGCCCTTGTATTTCCCTGTAAGAAATGTACCATCAACGCTCAATACGCGGCTAAATATTGCACATTGCGGTATGTTAGACTCTGTGGTATTAATGACATACTCCGTACCCGGATTACGCACTTTCACAGCGACCAAATACCTCGATAGTTCTGCATATGACTCATCCCAGTTCCCATAAATATCAGCAATAGCAAGAGTCTTTGCCGCCCATGTTTTTGCGTATGATGGGGTGTAACTTTCTGTTGCAATTTTGATAATTCCTGGAAAACCTTGATTTTATGGTGGTGATATGTCTCACCATATGCCGGGCAGTAAGATTGGCATGGTCTTGACTTACATTTCTTGAAACACACGTATGAGGCCCTGTGTAACGAGTAATTTCCCATTCTTCAGTATCGGTGTTCTTTACTGCACGAAGGCGCCTCTGGCATGGCTCCTCGTTATTGCATCTGTAGACCAACACAGTAGGTGACGATCTTTCAGTCTTAACCGCACAATTCTGACGCATGCTATACTTTTGCACCGAGTACTTCACTTCTTCTTTTGAAGAAAACATCTGGGAAACAAAATTAAAAAAAATGTAACAATTTTTTTTATACCATGACAAATATGATATTTATCGAAAGAAACAAACACATCATTTTGTAATCAGAACCAGAACCATCCCATCCGATTTGACTACTCGCGGGCATTGGCGGGCTTGGGTCGATGATATTTGTCCATGTGTCCTGCGTTAACATTGATGGTGGCTCAAAAAAATCTGCTGAGTCTTCATCGTCGTCCCCAGCTTCTAACCCTATATCCACATCTTCATTGCTATTGGATGCGTAATCAACATCATCATCGTCCCCATCTTCGAATTCGTCATTAATGCCAGTTGCCCCATATTCATGTTGGTAGGCAATGACATAATCTTCCTCCGCTTCATAATGTTCAGCAGCAAAGTTAGACGTATCATTGTTAATTGACTGTCTATGTCTACTTGGTTCGCCCTTTGCTCGCCAACGGCTGGATGTGTGTACAGGGACAATGTCATACTGTTCGGGGAAGCTTTCTGCTAATTCCGCGTAAAGAGTGGGGGTGTAACCCGTGGTGGCATAAGCAACATTAAATATAGTTTCCACACCTCCGTCATCAACGACCTCAACTCCGATGTATGAAATTGGATGAGAATGGCTAACAATCGGATAACAGTACGTAATTTTCATCAACCCCGGCGGTGTAGCAGCTACATTCTGAATAAGCTGTTGTAGAGAAGCAAGAGAAGAATCATGTGGTACTTCTAACATTATAGGTCTTCCACCTTCGTACGGCGGGTTGTTTGAATTTCCAACAACGCGTCAACCAACATAAACAATTACGAGAACGGGAAATATGTTGCTCATTTTGATTTTCCATACAAGGGATTGGAAGTACGAGGGTGTATAGAGGGAGGGGTTTGTATAATGGATTTATGAGATTTATCCTAAAAAAAGCCACAGAGGTGGGCCTGGCATTATTACTATGCCGCATGTCCACTATGCGGCATTCATACGGAGTAAAACCTTCCACACACACACACACCAGAATGCCGCAGGTCAAAAATGCGATATTACATACAATGCCACAGGTCCAATATGCGGCACTAATTATAATGTCGCATGTCCAAAATGCGGCATTCGTTAATGTCCTGGCAGTCTCTGGGCATCTGCACATCTGAAAAGCCGTTCCATGTGGGCCTGGCCAGCTTTTCCCCTATGCCGCATGTCCCGTATGCGGCATTGTACCAATACCGCATGTCCCCTATGCGGCATTCAAACGGACTAGACCCTCTGCAAAAACTGTAGCTTGCCATTTTGATTCCCAAACAGCTTTTTGATTTGATTCTGGCAGAGTTACGTGTAAAACAATTGCTCTTTGGTCCTATAAATACTGTAGCCCTCTTGCCATTTTCTATGTGGCCAACTTCAATCCCAATTTTTGTTCAATGTGTCCATTATTTGATTACTACTAGTTGCAATGTCTAAGTGTGTATTTGTAGTATTTTTAATATAAAAAAAAATAAGGAAGAGAATACCATTTGTGATGTGTAACTTGTTTTCAACAATTCTTTTTTCTTACCTACTGGCTTGACGATAATGTCGGTCCAATTGAAAGTGGTGGTTTGAGACTCTGACAATGACCATGGCTGCGAGGACGACCCAATACCATCGTGCACATCCTTAGGGGGGGGGGGGGGGGGGGGGGGGGTGAAAAATGGACTTAGCGCAATGCCAGGTGAGATGTGTAACATGAGCATTGGATGATCCTCTTCTTGTGGGTGTGGTTGTGCCACCATATCCTCCCCGTGTGCATGTCCATCATGTTGCTCTCCCTCGGCTGCCTCAACATTTGCACCAACCCCAACCTCCTGGTCAGCATGTACCTCACCATTCCCCTGATTCTCCATCCCCTCCTCCTCCTCAACCACAGCCGGCGGACTCCATACACCGTGCACTGGAGGTTCCTTCCTTAGAAATTTCTCTTGGGAAACAATGCACATCAACCCTTGCCTCCCCACCGCCTGTAGTCGCTCTGACTCATCTGTGCTAATTAGGCTCCTGAATAGATTCATCTGCAAATTAGAACTTTTAAGATCAGTTTAATGAATTTATGTTTAAGCAATGTAAAAGTAAAAACGTTATCACTCTCACCGCTTTGCATAATGATGCACTCATTTAACTAACAAATGGCACGGTTATTCTCTTGTACCAAATGACGTACTCATCCTCATTGGGGTATGCTCCTACAATGTCGGGCTCACCTTCTGGTACAATGTATTGGACCCTATTTCCCCACCTCTCTACATGTACTCTATGCTCATTTTCCCAATTATGCGAATGTTTCTTCATTTCCATACTGTGCGAACGGTCTCGAGCACGAGAGGGTTCTGGAGGCAATTGTCGATATCCAAACTGTCGCATGACTCTCTCGGGTTGATGCATCTCTATGATATTGAAATTTATAAGGGGCACCATTGCTCTCCAAATATTCCTCCCAGCAGAGCAGAATAGGGGCAACAACTCAATCAACCCGTCTTTGTAAGGCTGCCAAATAACCTGCACAATTATTGGAGATTCAAACTTTATTGTAATAAGAATGGGTTTACTGAAAGGGACAACCATAATAAAGGCGGCCTACTTGAAACAGGACAAAAAAGTGAGTTAGTGATCTTATGAGGAAGATGACACATAAAGTCCTACTAACCTCATCAAGCTTCTGTATATCCAATGAGTGCCTATAATGGCCAACAACGTGGGTCGCTAGGTCGGGGGAGTGGAATTTGTCATCCCACCTGCAATGAAACCATACCAACTTAATTAAATGATCGCATTTGTGAAATGGAAAATACAATAACTCAATATATTCACTTGACATGACATGTAAATGCAAAAAAGTGAATGTAAGAAAAAAATTTACCGTCCCATTAGGGCAGCTCCCGGTCGAGGGGGCCGGTCCCCAACACGTCCAAGGGCAAGATATGGTAGCCTCTCCCAAGCCCACACTTGAAGCAAGATAAAGAAGCCTCCTGCGTCTTTACTATTTGACTCTGAAAGATGGCATAGGCCTCTGTACAAGGTACCTAGCCCCGCACTACCCCAACTGTACTGTCCCACAACTCTAGGGTCCCGAAGAAGTTCCAAATAGCATAAGTGCACGCGGCCCGACGATTCGTCGGGCACCACCATACCCCCTATTAGTTGCATAATGTATCCCCGTGCCTTCTGCTCAATCTGAACTTGCGTATTTGTCTCTTGAACTTGTCCATTAAAGTGTCGCCGCAACCATTGGAGTGTTACCTTGTTCCCTCGTCTCCCTCTTGCTTCTTCACGTTCGAGACCCAATAGGTCCCGCACCATTTGCTCCCAATTCAAATCCGTACTCCCAGTCACCGGTCTACCATCGATCGGGAGACCAGTTATTATTTCAACATCTTGGAGAGTCACCGTCGCCTCTCCCGAAGTCAAATGGAAAGTGTGAGTCTCTGGCCGCCAACGCTCCACTAGTGCCATCAACAATGCAAGATCTAATTACATGTACTGCATGTTAAGAAGGCCAAAAAATCTTGCCTGTCTAACCAACTCTACAATAGGAGCCGACGGGGGAGCCAATGCACGAAACTCCCGTTCGCAACGCCGAATGGTGACTGTAGCAGACTCGCGTGGACCCCCTCCCCTGAAATTATGAATTCTTATTAAAACTTTTACACGACAAAACATTATTTACTCTAAAAGGGGGAACTGGCACTTACATTGGCTTGCCAAACCGCACGGGAGCAATGGCCTTGCTGTATCACAAGGACTGTGTCGTCAATGGGCCCCTGGCATAAATGTTGGCCCTCCATTATATATATATAACCTGCAGTAAATGTTGTATCATAGTAATTAATATGAACCTCACATTCACCAAGCTTATTCTAAATTTAACAAGTATACAACGCAAAACTGCATATATATGTTCAAGTCTCCAAAAAGGACTAACTGTTCCAAAAAAAAAAAAAAAAATCAATCCTAAAATCTTTTATAATAGCTATTTATCTAATGAATCTTCAATTTGTGGAAGTGCTATTTTATCTTTACATAAAGTCCTAAAATCTTTTATAATAGCTATTTATCTAAAATAGTTATTATCTTATGTATGATGTAAATATAAAATAGCACTTCCACATTAAACTTTTCTATGGTGCTTGAATTTTATTAGGAAAAAGATTCCAGGCAGTGTTTTGCAGGATGCTCGAATCCTTGCTAATTATGCCTACGAAGTACCATTTTGCCTTTTGTACAAAGTGCTCCTTATATTTTCAATCTTTCTGGTTTGAAGATTCATAAAAATGTTTGTCCTCATGCTTAAATCAGTGCTAACTCTGCCTACAAAGTACCATTGTGCCTATTGTTCTTGCATATTCTGAAAAAGCTCACACAATAGCAACATTCTGGGAATACCTTTTGCTCTTAGTATTTCAAAAATATCTTAATATACAACAATTCTAAGATACTACACACAACTTGGGGGTACTGTCATAGATAGACAAGTATGGACCCAAAAAGTTCAACAAAGAATAGCACATCCTTAAGATCACATTTACAGTTTCTTACTTCTGTCTCTATTTACTTTGGCAACGACAAGGTTCATTTGGCCATTTTCCCATTCTATGAAAGCTTTTGTTGTTCACTGCAAAACTACTGCAAGGAAAAAACAATGAGCACGTGGTTACGTGCGAAACACGTGGCCTTACACTAGTAGTACATAAATAGACATACTCGTGTTTTGGTTTATATACACGCAAGTACTTTTTATTAGCTCTTCTTGGGGCTTGCAAGTGCAACATAAGTTACTTAATACTTGAGTGTGAGCAGTAGCACGAGTGTAAAAACATTTTTTAAAATATCTCAAGCTACTAATTTGGGAGAGGAAGGATTACAAGTGGAAACGTAGAGCGAGAGCAAAGGATCTTCAAAAGGTAAAATAAGTTTTCTTTTTCCTTCTTATTTTCTCGTTTCCCTTCTTTTCCTTAGGTTCCAAATAGAAACCAATAACAAACCTAATGAATGGACTTAGGGTGTTCTCATCTCTATTCTCTACTAGTGGGGAGTTCGATTAAAGCTAGAAGTTTCATACACACTCTAAATAGATAATACATGGAAGAGAGGTTTCAAACGAAGCAAACAACTACCATCGCTCGCCACTCAAGCCAAATCAAAGCTCCATTCCTCTTTCTTAATCAGACCAGTGAAAAATAGGGGTAAACTTAGGTTTAACCATCGGAAATTCGCAATTACTCCACGAACCAAATCAACTAGACTAGTATAGCAAAACCTTAAGATTGCATCACATGATCATACATATGTATCAGAGAGAGAGAGAGAGAGAGAGAGAGAGATACCGTGGTGGTAGTATGCGACGGGGTAGAGCGGCTAGCGGCGTGGGTAGGGATCGTGGTCGACGGCGTGGTGCGAATCGCCAAAATCGCAAAGCTCTGATGGGAGAATAGAGAAATGACGTACGCATCTCTCATCTGCAGGATTCAAAATTTGAAACCCTAATACCGCATGTGCCACCTACAGCATAGAGTCAAATGCCGCATATTGAATCTGCGGCATTTGCTTAGGTGGACAGCTCGACCACGTTGGATACGGGGTTCGTGTGCCACGTAGGATGCCGCATTTGCCACATGCGACATGGCATATTTTTAAAAATACTTTGATAAATGGTATATTTTGGTGAATTGTTTCAGATTTTGGTATATATCGACCAAAAACCCAAACGGTTGTGGGCGCCGCGGTGGCCGATCAAGAAACTTCCAAAAGCCAAATCCCCCTGTTTTCATTTAATTATATTGTTGGTTGTATGGCATAAGAACCAGACATTTGGTTGATGGTTCATTGGGAGAATTGTTTATTAGTACAAGCCAAGTGTCAGTCGTATGCTTCTTTGATAGTCCATGAGCGAATGGGTGATTGTTTAATTGTTAGATTAGATAAAGATTTGTTATTTGCTATTATCTTTCCTTTATGTTTATCCCTAACTGATGGGATTGTATTCCATCTCTTTTTGTGTATTTATACTCAACGTTAGTAAATGAAAAGATATCAATTTCTTCTTCCAAACTTGACATGGTATCAGAGCTTTTCTTCTATAATCCATAAGAAATATCCTTCTCTTCTTTTTTTCCTCGTGGCTGGTGATGATCCACCAATTACCAATTCTTCAAAAGCCCAGCTTCCAGTTCCTATTGATGAAAATAGCCCTTATTTCCTTCATCACTCAGATAGCCCGGGGACTGTTTTCGTCTCTCACCGCCTTATGGGAGACAATTATGCTACATGGTCAAATGCGATGAATATGGCCCTTGTTGCCAAAAACAAGGTGGGGTTCGTTGATGGCTCTCTCCCGCAACCCGATTCAAAGTCTCCTACTCATTCGCTTTGGATTCGAACGAATACTATGGTTTGTTCTTGGATTATCAATGCTTGCGATAGAGATCTTGCTGACAGTGTTGTTTTTGCCTCATCTGCCTATGAAGTTTGGAAAGATCTCCACGACCGCTTTTCTCGCAAAAATGCTCCAAGAATATTCCAACTAACGAAACTCATTACAAACTTGCTGCAACATCAGTCTTCTCTATCATCTTACTACACCAAGCTTAAGCAATTGTGGGATGAACTGGCCTCCTACTCAACTTTCACTCCGTGCTCTTGTGCAACCTCCTTCAATTTCAATGCTTATCAAGATCAAGAACGTCTCATGCAATTTCTTATAGGACTAAATGATAGCTATGGTCCAGTAAGGAGTTGGATTCTTCTAATGGAGCCTTTACCATCTGTCTCTCATGCTTATTCTTTTCTCCTTCAAGGCGAAACCCAACGCGGTCTTCATGTTTCTTCCAAACCACTGACCATGCTGCGTTTTCAGCCCAAATCCAAAAGAATGTTACTTCAGCCCAAATCCAAAAGAATGTTACTTCACATCCATCAGAAGTGTCTAGCAACCCTCTTTTTTGTCGATACTGCAAAAAAGATGGACATCTTAAAGAAAATTGCTACAAGCTCCATGGCTATCCCAAAGGCCATCCTCGTTACAATCCGAATCACTGCAAGAAGCCACCCCCACATTATGCCAACAATGTTGCTCATTCAGCCCCTACTATACAGACTTTGGCTGAACCTTCGGCTATTTCGGCAAGCCCTCAATTTACATCTGAACAACATCAGTAAATTCTGCACTTGCTTCAAGCACGCGCAGGTAGTTCAAGTTCTATTGCTAACTTGACAAGTAATATTATTTGCTCTACTCTCTCGTCATTTTCTGGATCATGGATCATTGATAGCGATGCCACCGATCACATTATTTGTTCCCCTTCTTTGTTTTCCAATATTCAACCTATTATTCCAAATACCTCTATTAGCCTACCAAATGGTTCTCAAGTACCTGTACTACACATAGGCACTGTCATTTTATCCCCTTCTCTCACCTTACATAATGTGCTTTGTGTTCCTTCATTCTCATATAACTTATTATCTGTCCAACGACTTCTTCATGATAATCATTGTTCCATTACATTCTTTCCTGATCATTGCCTTTTTCAGGACCTCTCATTGAAAATGACGATTGGAGCAGGTAAAGCACATTCTGGTCTCTACATTTTTCAGCCTTCCTCCACCGTGTGTTCCACTACTCCATCAAATAAACCTTCCGAATTTGATCTTTGGCATCTTCGGCTAGGCCACCCCTCTCCGACGCGTTATTCCTTAATCAATAAAAGTAGTTCTGATGTTTCTTTTTTAGGTTGTCATTGTGATGTTTGCCCCAGGGCCAAACTAGCTAGAGTTCCTTTTCCCTCTCGTTCATATAACACAATCCTTGTTTGATCTTGATATTCGGGGGGGGGGGGGGGGGGGGGGGGGGGGGTTATGCTACTGCTTCTCGCACCGGAGCTCATTATTTTCTTACTCTTGTTGATGATTATAGTCGTTTCACATGGCCTTTTTTGATGAGATACAAATCTGAGACGAATCAATTCCAAAAATCATTTTTTGACTACGCCAAAACTCAGTTTCATTACTCTATTAAGTGTGTTAGATCCGATAATGGCCAAGAATTTTTTTCTAAGGACACGCAACATTTTTTCCAAACTCGTGGTGCTCTTCATCAACATTTTTGTGTTGATACTCCTCAACAAAACGGCATTGTTGAACGCAAACATTGTCATCTAATTGAGGTTGCTCGTGCTTTACTTTTTCAATCACACTTACCCATTTCTTTTTGGGGAGACTGCATAGTAACAGCAACCCATTTAATTAATAGGTTGCCCACGCCATTGTTGAAAGGCAAAAGCCCTTACGAACTCCTTTTTAATTCTCCACCAGATCTTTCCCACTTAAAAGTTTTTGGCTGCCTTTGTTATGCTCGCAATACGAATTTTCAACACAAGTTTGATTCCAAAGCACGCCGCTGTATTTTTATTGGCTATCCTCCATTACAAAAGGCCTACAAACTTTTTGATCTTGACTTTCACACTATTTTTACAAGTCGAGATGTTTTTATGAGCACATCTTTCCATTTGCGGCAATACCCAATGATTCCAACTCAACTGTCTTGCCCTTGTCTTTACCGGACGATCCTACTCTTACACCATTACATACTACTGAGCCACCTTTTCCATCCAATCCAATTACATCTCCTCCACCTCCCCCATCACCACCCGAATTCAACCCCTCGCCACCACCTATTCGCCACTCCACCAGACCCAAAGTCCCTCCACGTTATTTGCAAGATTATCATTGTTCTTTTATCACCAATACTTGCTCCATTATTCCGCATAAACTTGCATCTGTTCAAGTTCCAAAATATCCACTGAATCATGTTCTCTCATATGATCGGTTATCAACTTCTTGCCAAAACTTTGCCGCCACAATATCTAGTACCATTGAACCTAACTCTTACAAACAGGCTACTAGTGATCCTAAATGGCGAGAGGCTATAAGTAAAGAAATTTCTTCCTTGGAAGCAAATAAAACTTGGACTTTGGTTGATTTACCCTGTGGCAAAACACCTATTGGGTGTAAGTGGGTCTATAAAATTAAATATAAGGCTGATGGTTCAATTGAGCGCTATAAAACGAGACTTGTTGCCAAGGGGTTTCATCAACAAGAAGGGGTGGACTATAATGAAACTTTTGCACCCGTCGCTAAACTCACCACTGTTCGTTGTCTTTTGGCTTTGGCAGCTGCTCAAAATTGGTCACTACACCAAATGGATGTCCAAAATGCCTTTTTACATGGTGACTTGCATGAAGAAGTTTACATGAATTTACCTCCTGGTTTTACTTTGATAGGTGAAAAACGGGTGTGCCGTCTTAATAAATCTTTATATGGGCTCAAGCAAGCCTCGCGACAGTGGTTTGCTAAGTTTTTCGAAGCATTATTAGTAGCTGGTTTCTCTCAATCCAAGGCTGATTATTCTTTATTTACAAAGTTATCTGCTACCCATTACACTTATATTTTGGTCTATGTTGATGACATCATCATCACAGGAACTGATCCCTCTGAAATTTCCAGCATCAAGGCATTCCTACATAGTCGTTTTAATATTAAGGACTTGGGTCCTTTATCTTATTTTTTGGGTATCGAAGTTCTTCGCTCGCACAAAGGCGTCTTACTCACACAGCGCAAATACACCTTAAAGCTACTCCAAGATATGGGTTTGTTGGCTTCTCAGCCAGTGCACTTTCCTATGGAACAGAACTTGAAGTTGAATAATCAAGATGGTCCTCTTTTAAATGACGCAGCCTCATATAGAAAATTGATCAGGCGGCTCATATATTTAACAAATACTCGTCCTGATATACTTTATTCTGTTAATATTCTTAGTCAATTTATGGCTGCCCCTCGAAAGCCTCATCTTGATGCTGCTATACGCCTCCTCCGCTACCTAAAGAGTTCCCCTGGCCAAGGAATTTTGTTAGCTGCCCAAAATGATTTGCATCTTGCAGCGTATTGTGATTCTGATTGGGCAAGTTGTCCAATGACACAGCAATCAACTACTGGGTACTGTACATTTTTTGGCACTAGTCCTATTTCTTGGAAGACAAAGAAGCAATCTACTATTTCTCGTTCCTCAGCTGAAGCTGAGTACCGAGCCATGGCAACAGCTTGTTATGAATTGACATGGTTGCGTTATCTTTTTACAGATCTTGGTTTCCCTCATAATGGCCCCATGAAACTCTACTGCGACAACAAATCAACCTTACATATTGCGACCAATCCTGTGTTTCATGAACGCGCAAAACACATTGAACTTGATTGTCATTTAATTCGGGAAAAAGTACAGCTTGATCAGATACTACCTGTTTACGTTTCTACAACCCATCAATTGCTGATATTCTTACAAAGGCCTTGGGCAAAGATCGGTTTCAATTTTTAGCAAACAAGTTGGGCTTTCTCAATGTTCATACTCCAGCTTGAGGGGGACTGTTAGATTAGATAAAGATTTGTTATTTGCTATTATCTTTCTTTAGCCTATCTATGTAACTAACACTTGTACTTATCCTTTATGTTTATCCCTAACTAATGGGATTGTTTTCTATCTCTTTTTGTGTATTTCTACTCAACGTTAGTAAATGAAAAGATATCAATTTTTTCTTCCAAACTTGACATTAATTGTTCTTTTATAATCAGCTGTCTGGGCTAGAAGCACTTGGTGACGTATTGAATTTCGCCATTTATTCACGGTAGTCCAGAGAGAGAGAGAGAGACTTTTGGCGACGTATTGAATTTCGTCAGCGGGAGAGTTGAGAAGGAACCATTTGGCAATCTCCTTCTCTTCTTCTTCTTCTTCTTCTTCTTCTTCTTCTTCTTCTTCTTCTTCTTCTTCTGCTTGTTGCTCAGCTCCTCTGCCTCCTCGTCTTGATTTCTAGAATTCAGGGTGAAAAAAAAAAGGACTCTATTCAGCTTTGGACTCAAAACAACGTAATTTTGAGATGAGTTTTTTGGTGCCTTCTTGTGCGCCCAAAACGACGTCGTTTTGGGCGATTTTTGCCAAAAGTCTCAATCTAATTGTCCACAAGACAATATTGATACAAAGTGGTTGGCAATTTGTCCATTATAAAGCCGTGTTCCTAGCTTCCAGCCAGCCAACCCAATTAATTTACAAAAGCAACAAAATGTCAGTGGCTGTATCTAAACATTATATGTACCCATCATCTATTCATCTGTATGTATCTGTAGCTAGCAAAGCTCAAAATCTAAATCCATAGTTCGTTTTGACCTAGCAAGTAGCATGCAAGCTCACGTAGTTTGTTACCATCTTATATACCTTTCATTAAAGTTGTCCGCATCTGATTGGGGTGCTAACATGTGATTATTCATTATAAATAAGTAAAAATATTGTCACCAGGGACGGAGCCAAGAATTTCACTACATAGGAGTGAATATATTTTCCAAAATACTTTGTAGTGGCGAGCATATATAATTCGTAGGAAATTTTTTTGGACTTCTACAACTAACTAACGTTTTGTGAAACGGTTGTGTGCGCCGCGGTGGCCGATCAAGAAACTTCCAAAAGCCAAATCCCCCTGTTTTCATTTAATTATATTGTTGGCTGTATGGCATAAGAACCAGACATTTGGTTGATGGTTCATTGGGAGAATTGTTTATTAGTACAAGCCAAGTGTCAGTCGTATGCTTTTTTGATAGCTCATGAGCGAATGGATGATTGTTTAATTGTTCTTTTATAATCAGTTGTCTGGGCCAGAAGCATACCTCGACTAAGCTATGAATGCTACATGACCGCTAAAACCGGTTCAAGTGCTTTGGTGCTAAAAAAAAATTTAGCACCATTTTCGCAACCATTATGCAGTCCGCTATTGCCAAAGCAGGCATTAAAACCTTGGTTGGTAGTGTTGTTGCCCCCAGTATCTTAGGCACAATACTGGATTTTGTTAAAATGTGCCCTCAGACACATGATAAGGTTTATTAGATGAGTCTAATTAAATTCACTTTTATAAAAAGTAGTAAAGTAATTGATATATTTAGATTTTTTATGCAAAAAGTTGTAAAAGAGTTTGTGCCCAGTGTTTATAACTTAGATTTCCAATGCAAACAAAGGTTTAATTAGACTTATTTAGAGTTCAATTAAAAAAAAAAGAGACTCATTTAGAGTTTAAAAATTATTTCCACCGCCGATTGGAAACAAAAGTTTTCTTCAAATCAGTTGCATTGCGCCACATGTTCATGGGACCACTGTTTGAACACATGGCGCAATTTAATAGGTTTTGCTAACGTGTGCCCATTATAAGCACACAAACAAACGAAACAAACACACACTCTAATATACCTTTTACACTTTTTAATACACTTTTCACATATTCCTATATGCTTTTCACACATTTTTAATATATTTTTTCAATCTTAACGTGTGCCTCCTGAACACACGCATTTTCCTCTTAACAAAACCCATACAATATTGGTACAAAGTAGCTGGCAATTTGTCCACAAAGCCGTGTTCCTAGCTTCAGCCAGCCAACCCAATTATATTATGGTGCTTATCTTATCTGGTGTAGTTTCAATTGCTTACGAAAGTACTAGAACAATTCTAAGCTGTATTTTTTGTTCCAAAGGCTCCCACACCTGTTTACGTACACCTCAGTTTCCACGAACGATCTAAACATTATATGTACCCATCATCTGTATGTATCTGTAGCTAGCAAACCTCAAAATCTAAATCTATAGTTCGTTTTGACCTGGCATGCAAGCTCACGTAGTTAATTTGTTACCATCTTATATTCCTTTTCATTAAAGTTGTCCGCATCTGATTAGGGTGCAAACGTGTGATTATTCATTATAAATAAGTAAAACTATTGTCACCAGCGACGGAGTCAAGAAATTTCACTACGCAGTGGTGAATATATTTTCCAAAATACTTTGTAGAGGCGAGCATATATAATTCGTAGGAATTTTTTTTTCTCTATATAATACTAAAGGTTTTTTTGTTTTCTCTTGCAACGGCGACCGCCCCTACTGACCCCTCCCCGGCTTCATCCCTAATTGTCACAACTCAAAAAATTAGCGTCATGGAAAAAAAAAAAACCCAAATATACCAACAAGGAAGAGTTATTCTAGAGGGACTTCTAATTAAATAATTTACTTTTGCCTTCGACGAGTTTTGACCCTTGACACTGAGTATACGATGGCAATGTAGGTGTACGATTCCTTTTAAGATTTTAGGTTCGAAACTTTTCAGGTCATATCAACTTCTTTGGGGCTACTTCATACAGAGCATTTGCTGGGCTGCAAGTTGGGCCCTCGCAAGTGGATGGTGAGTTTGTGATCTCCCAGAATTAGTCGATATGAGCAAAAGCTGGGCTGGATACTAGGTTATCGGGGAAAAAAAAAAACATTTATGTCTGCCTAAAAAGTAAAGCCAGCTTTTGGCTTTTTGGAGTTTCCAAAAGCTTGAAAAAGTGTGAATATTTGAACAAAAAATCTTCGCATAAACTGACTTTTTTGGGCCAATCAACAGGATGCCCTAGTCAACTATAAAGGACCATTATGCCCTTACTTTCTACACTTGTGGACAAAAAATATGTTTCAACTTTTGTACTTGCAGCACTCAACCATTGAAGGACATTTCAGAAAATGGAACAAAAAGCTAAAAGTAGTACATACTTTTTAGGCCAACCCTCACCTAAATCACATTTGAAGCTGCTCATAGACTCCTAGTCAAACATGGTTCTCGACTTGCGTTCCAAATAGGAAAGCCTTTCTAACATTAGTGGAACATAATTTTTTTTCCTCCCTTTTTTTAAGAAAGTAAAAAAGTTCAAAATGGTCAAAAAAATATTTTGAAAAAAGAATTCATTAGAAACCACCAGCAGGATATTAAATTACAAACAATCAAGCAGCTAATTTTTTCATCAACCCCAATAAAAACCATGGTCAACTAGTGAAATTATTAAATAGTTCGGGAGCACCGCCTTGTGGTGCTCCTGACCAATCCACATTCTACAACCACAGCATCTCGTAGATGGTTCTGGAGTGGTTCAAAGAACCACATGGTGGTACTACCGGAATACTACTAAATAATTTCTCGGTCAACTGTGTGCTAAAAATCTATATATAGTACTCCCTCTGTTCCATATTGTTTGCCCCCTACGGGAGTGCGTGCATTTTGCACACAAAAAATAACGTGTTTATGAGAATTTCTTTCGAAAAAGAATTACGCCAATTTTTTCTTCGCAAAGAGATCTTTAAATTGGTGTAAAGTTTGTTGCAAAAAATTAATGTTTGTACATTATTTTTTGCGTCTATTTGCACGCACTTCAATAGGGAACAAACAATATGAAACGGAGGGAGTACATGATTGTCTAATCCATTTCACAAGCTATAGAAAGGTCAAAAGGCTAATGATCAGTTGTCCAATGGTGCCTGAGCACACATTTTATTGTTTTCACATCACCACATGCTGGGCTTGGGCCTGGAACTCTAGAAAGTTTCTACGGTCCATGATTCAGAAGCAACCGGGTGGACTCAGCCCAATCCTGATTCAGCCTCAGGGCCTGCCAAAGTTCTGCCGCTATCTATTCTTGGCTATACTTAAAAGGATTGTACTTCATGGTTCCACCTCTCCTCCGGACTCCGGACTTCCAGACCTCCGTGATTCGAGCATTTTTTTGACGATCCGAACCGTCTAATGTGTTCAGAAGGTTTTTCCAGGGTCTCCAAAAACAAATACCGGGAAGGACTTGATCCAAGCAGTTTTTCGCAAAACTGTAAATATACAATTTTTGCGAAAAACTGCTTAGTTCAAGCCCTTTCCGGTATTTGTTTTTGAAGATTTCCTGCGTAGACCCTGAAAAACACCTTTTAAACACATTGGACTGTTCGGATTTTCCAAAAACAATTTTTAAAAGTGAAAAAAATGGGATTTTCCTTCAATCCGGGAGTTCGGGTAGGAAAATCCCCGTGTACTTCATTACCAAAAGAATTTCTAGTCTCCACAAATCCAATATTTCTAAGTTTCACCGTCATTGATAAAAGAAAGAGAGTCATCTTCAAAATACTCTCGGATCCGTCCCCATTTATTTGTCTCTTTTGGAAGTTCGTGCCACTTTTCAATTGATTATATCTTGTAATTTACATTGTTTTACGTGATTTTAAAAACATTGTCTTATAAATTTAATTGAGATCTATCAAAGAAGATCCATATTGAATATAAAATTCATTACCGATTTAAAGTTATAATTAGTTTTTTATTCGGTTAGAATAGAACGAGGGACCAAAATTTGGGGACGGAGGGAGTATTGTTTTGCGAAAACTTTTAAACAAAGTCTCCCCGGCCCATCCGGGTTTTTTTTGTTTTACCCCCGTAACTATTCCTTAGTTAGGCTTGGGCAAAATAGCAGAGCAAGTAAAAGTATTAGTAGCATAACAATTAACAAAAATGTTTTATTTTATTTTTATAGCAATCTTTCATAGCATTTTTCCATTTGTGGGATGAACTTGCCCCTTAAGAATCGAAAGTAACTAGGATGTTTCGAACTTGCATGACATTTTAGAAGTGATTACATTCGTAAGTCCTAGTAGGTGCTGAAAAGCACCCGTTGAATTCCTCCAATTCATATCTTGTTAGTCCGGTAATATAGGTATTTGATTGGCTTTAGTTGCTAATTGGTGTTCAAGCCTCGGATGCTCAAAGACTTGGAAAACGTGCTTTGTAGTGACATAGAAGCAGTAGGGATGCGAAGAGGTGTAAAAGATGAGGCGAAAGTCAAGTGGCATCTTCTCTGGTCTGGACCAGCTCTCAGGATCACAAAACATGCTCCCAATATCGCTCATCCAAACGAGGGAAGCAAATTCCTACAACTCCCAGTATGTCCAATCCGCACAACGTACTCAAGCCTTGGTCCGGATAAACGAGCACGGAAATCAACGTTTTTTTATTTTTATTTAATGTTTAGGGTTTTGCTTAAATACGGGTCCACACATTAGTTTAGGGTTCCTAATTCTTTTGAGAGGCAACTTTGGAAAGAGAAAGAAGTGTTCTTCATGTTCTTCGTGTCTTCCTCAAATTCAATGGTGTCAATGGTCCATGGTAGGCTAAACCCCTAATCTAAAGGGAGGATGAACTCCACACCACGTAACCTTCTTCTTCTTTTTTGGTATCGATTAGTGTTTTTATTCGAATCAGATTATATGTTTAGAACTCGATTTTATGAAATTCAATAGAATCGTTTACTTCTTTCAATCTGTTGAGTATTCGTATGTGTTTTCTAACCCCTAAATTCTAAATCTTTTTTCCAAACATCTTTACTCTACATTATTATTGCTCTTTTTAGTTTATTAATCCTCACAACAATCGTACCAATTTCTTTTCCATAAAATTAAATTAGAAAACTGATTGAAATTAACACAACTCAACCAATCTGTCTCCGTGGATCGACAATCGCACTTGATCACTACTTCTCTCTAGAATAAAGGTTAATTTCTTGTTATTGGAGTATTTATTTTTTTTACTTGACACGACACGGTCAAGTCCCAAACATTTACTAGGCCAACAAGTGATATGGAGTACTTTTTTGAACAACCTTATGGAGTACAAGTTACCTGTTCTTTGAATTTCCGAAGCACAAAAAACCAAGAAGTAACCTTTTCTAGTTTTCTTTGCTTCAATTGGTTAAGCAAAAATCATTTGCGTACACCAGGACGCAAACACCACATGCACACCAGCACATCCCGACCGTCCAAAAGCCTTTTTCGACGTTTCAGATTTGAAATGAATTCTTACCGGTAAGAATTAACTCTTACCGGTAAGAATTTATTTTAAATCCGGACTATTGATTTCTGAAATGGACGATTGGGACGTGCTGGTGTGCATTTGGTGTGCGCGTATGTGGTGCACGCGTGGAATTGTTCATTGGTTAAGCCCAAGATACAAATAAGAAAATGGTGTTTGCTGGAATTTGGACCTGAAATTCTCCTAATTAGAATCCATTTTGTGCTCCGCCTTAACCGCAGTGATCAACTGCTTGGTGGGCCCTATGACCTCACCAGCTAGGCAACTACTGGTCAAGCACAAGGTAAATTGGTCAAACATTTAATTGCAATACGTTTTGTTTTCCTTTACAAAAAGCTTTAATTAGAATCTTGAAAATTCTAGTTCCGAGAAATCTATTTCAGTAGAGCGTATTTTCTCGATGGCCCGAGGTAAAGCACACAATGGGCTAGAGATGCTGATGCAAAAATGTTTTTATTTATCATCGATTCCTTGGTATGTTTGTTGGTTAAGATTTGAGTATTGTATTGTTGTGCCACAAAAAACGGTAGAGGGACATGATTATCCGAAAAAGGAAGTCCTAAATCATGAGACTCTTGCACGAGACATTTACCACTGTACATGAGAGAGAGATAGAGTTAAATATGTAGATCACTCCAATCGTGGGTGTCATTTTGTGTTTCGAATAAAAGGTTGTGAGAAATTAATAAGTGCTCCTTAACGGAATCCCATGTTTCATTCTCACGGAGGTCAAATATTCCAAAACTTGGGGCCTTTGAAGGTTTGTCTGGTCGTAAGTCGTTAACTTAAAGAGTCTTGGAGTTAGTCGAGGTGCACGCAAATTGACCCGAACATCCCTTTTTAATAAAATAAAATGGAGAGACCTCCTGAAAACATGCTAGAACTGATACCTAAAATGCCTGGTTAGTTATAATCACTCCAAAGATTTTGACCTTCTAAATTGCGAAGACCGTTGCTTTCTAGAACGAATGCCTGGAGTACTAAGATAGCCAACTGAGAAGGCAACATTTTGTAGGTGTAGAGAAGGAAAGCAATTTTGTATACCCTTGCTTTGTCCACCCTCAGCGAGAGTATACTCATTATGTATCTTAATTCAATGATTGAAACCATTCATTCTGTCCAGATTCACTTGTTAGGAGACCATGCAAAAATTTAGCTCAATCAGATATAGGTAAGTGTTTCATCTATAATTTTATTTATTACTATCTTTAGAATTCTTGCTAAAAAAATTGAACTTTTATAGCAAGCGCTCCGACATTGGATTGAACTTAATTGTTGCATGGGCTCTTAGGAAATGAATCTAGACAAATTGAACGATTATGATTCTCAATGTGAGACATAGAATGACGAGAGATTGTACACACACTTATTCAACCACAATCCAATCCACAACTCCTCACATACACGTGGGACCCACACACAATTATGAGGTGGGCCCCACATTAGTTCTCTCAGCACAAACTCGATCAACCAATGGTTTTCTTTCCCAATGCAAACATGGTTAGTGGCGAGCCAGAATTTTGGCACTAGGAAGGACATAAGAGAACTATTTTCATTCAAAAACGTACTCACTATGTGGTGAAGCTTTTGTAGTATATTAATGTATTGCATGGTACATTCTTTTATTTTATTGTCGACAATTGCAATGCACATGTGTGTTTATTTCCATTTATGAAAGAAATTGAGGAAAAATTTATACGTTTATTTAAAATAACTTTAACATTTTACTAGATCCAAACAAAAATATTTGGATTTTAATAAAGTGCTACAGTAATTGTAGAAATTATAATTATATTACATGTAATATAGTAAAATATTTTAAATGTCACAAGGGCCACCTCGGGCCCTTATATACCTCCGCCACTAATATGGAGGAACTAATTCATTTAAAAAAACAGCGAAGAAAATCTCAATTACCCATCTTGGACCTGGGCTTTTGGCCCAATCTATATACCAAATGGTTATGTGCTTAGAGATTCTGGCCTTCTGGGTTGAGATGATTCAATAGTACTAATTTATATTCTGAACTAACTTCAACGGACCTAGTTCTGATCCAGTCTTGTATATCCTCCAGTATGGTCGACTGTGAGCCATTGTGGACCCACAACAATTATCGGAACGGATTGTATTTTAGATTTCGCAAAAATGTATGTCCTTGTAAAAAAAATTCTTGCAACAATATGCGTCATTGTAAAAAAATTAGCTTACTCGGACACTGATAACTATGTAAACAATTTACATTTGTTGAAGAAAAAATGAACTGTTCAAACATTCACCATCCATTTTGTAGTATACATAAGTGAACTGTAGATATATCTATCGATATCCGATTAATCTAAACCTTTACAAGAACATTATATATTTTGCAAGATCTAAAATATGAACCGTTCCGATCAGTTTTGTAGGCTCGGAGTGAGCCTACAAAAACTCAAAACTGGACTATCCTGGAAGATACAAAATGGACCAGAACTTGGTCCAACTTCAACACCCCATGTTTAATCTACCACATTAACCAATTAACACGATTTTCTTTGGCAACTCATATTGTTCGGGGTAGTTTACGTGCATCTTCTTTGGAAAATCAATATCACCGTACATCAGCATAAAGCTCGCTTAAAGTCAGGTCAATGTCTTATGAATTAGCCCTACAAAAGTTGATCAACACCTTAAAAGTTTCAAATGTGAGACTTCAGAAAGAGAGTAAACATCTAAGTCTTGCGCTTTGATTACTAGGTCAACCCGTAAAGTTACCAGTCAATACGATGGCAAAAATAAAAAGGTAAGAAACTCTTGCCTTGCACTAAAGTAATTGGCAGTGATAAAATTCCAAAAACCTTTGGTCAACAAGTTGGGGGCTCAAAATCTATATGTTAGGTTGTAATTGTTATCCAATTACTATGTCTATTACCGACTAAATGTCTGCCACATGGTTAGGCTGTATCTGTCAATGGCTTAACAATTTGGCCCACTGTTTTTTATGGTCTATTGATGCGATTTCAACCTTTGATCACGGAAATTTCTTGTGGTGGGGAAAATAATTCGTCCATTTTGGCATGAAAATCGATGGCTATTTTGTACCTCTCCCATTTCGATTGGCATGAAAATCAATAGTTCTGCTCAAAACCATGAAATGCTGATTTTCATGCCAATCGAAATTGGTGATTTCAGGGCTCGAAGATATTTGAAATGCACATATATTGCATAAACGAGAAGCTATAAGAAAAGAATTGTGATGAACCGTTGAGTTTTTTTTTGAGCAACTGATGCACCGTCAAAATTGGTTGAGTTCGTTTGAGTTTTGATGCGATTTTTTTTTTTTGAAACAGTCAATTCATATCATGAATAGCCGTACGACAAAGATTACATCACAGAATACAGGAATGAACCAAAACTACTAAAATCTAAGACCGAGCTACTGAAAAGCACACTGGTGTGGACACCCCGCAAAAATTCTCCGTGTTTCAAAAATGGTTTGAAAAATATGATTATGTTTTTAGAGTCGCCACCTGGGTTTAAGGACCGTACCCGAGAAACCGATTTTTCAAAAATGACTCTTTTGCCCTTGTTTTGGAAAAAAGCTTTCACCGGTACGTTACCAAGATTTCTCGGGTTCAGGAGCTAAGTTACGAGGGGAGAAGGTTTTTAAGGCACCCCTCTCGTCCGGTTTACGAAAACCGGTCTCTACTAAGTACTTAAAGGATTTTTAGAAAACACTTGTTTCTTAAACTCAAATCACATAAACAAGATAAGAATGTAAAGATTATCATGATTAATCATATGAAAGTGGATACTTATGATCGTGTAAATGGCATGGTATGATAATAGAATGACATGAATATTAATAACAGTGACAATAAACTGTGAACAAAATGACACAAAAGCTTTTTTAGACCCTTTTTTGGAAAAGCCAATTTGATCCTTCTACTTTCTTTCAAGCACCTAAAGGTATGTTTCAAACGCCTAAAGCTGAGAAGATCAAGCGCCTGAAGCTACTACTTCAGGTGCTTGATCAAACCCACTTAACCTCTGTTTTGCTATTGGAACAGGTAAAATAATGGTGTTAACACTCTGTTGAGAGGCAAACGAATTGGAAAGTTTCATCTAACAACTCATTCGTACCATAAAATACCATTTATATCTCATAAAAACATGTTTTTCATCCATTCAAATTGCAAAACAGAGACTTTTCACTCTTGCATGCAAAGAAAATGACCTTCAAAAGAGATTTTGTGATGAGTAAATGATCTTGACTACATTGATGGTTATTTTCCTCCTTAAAAAGTATGATTTTCACCTTTTGGAGTGAAAAATAGAAAGTAAGCAGTTTGTTTTGGGGATTTAAATCATCATCAACATAAAAATAGACCAAGACAAAGCATTTTAAGAAAGAAAAGGATGAAAATGAACAGGGCCTGAAGCCGCCGCTTCAGGTGTCGAGCAAAAACGCTCTTTTGATATATTTAAGTCATTGTAAGCCCATTATTGGTATCAAGAACCAACGTAGACCTCTGACTTCCCTCAACAAGAACTTTGCCACATTGATTGGATAGATTCACTACCTTTTTGGAGCTTGAAATGGGTGATCGAACAAAGGGGAAGGGTTTTTGGGTGGATAATGGAAGTTTGAATGAGGTTATACACTGATTTTGGTTGTTTTTTTTTAGAGAGAAATGATTAGTTTGGCTATTTTCTTAAAAACAATCATGAAACCCCTTCAAATGAGGTGTGTGAGGGTTTTTTATAATGCTCCAAAGGGTGGTTTAGGTCCCCTAGGGGCCATTTTAGAGATTCATTTAGGCTAAGACGCTCCTCCCCTAAAGGTAATATGCAAGATCGCATCATAATCATTACACCCAATATATTCCTGCTCAAATTTTGAAATTCTGGAAAAAGAGCTTCAGGTGCCTAAAGAAGCCCTTCAGGTGCCTAAAGAGAAGGCTTCAGGTGCATGGGGAGGGTTCAGGCACCTAAAGGTGATGCTTCAGGTGCATGGGGAAGGTTCAGGCGCCTAAAGGGGAATGGTTCAGGTGCATGAGAAAGGTTCAGGCGCCTAAAGGAAAGTGCTTCAAGCACATGCAAATGCGCTTCAAGTGCATGAATGGGTTCAATGGTTTCTTTTGGTTTTTTGTTTGGAAGTGTTTTGTAGGGTTTTGGATAGATTTTAATCATCCCTTTTAAGCTCTAAAACGTGTTTGAAAGTCTGTTTTCATCATCGAGAATGCTATGGATTTTCGTAGGCTCAAATTGGGGTGTCTACAACAGGCTCTAAGCTCATAGACACACCCGCCAAAGCAAACCAAAACTAGGTGCTGGCACAGAATCCGTCCTCGATTTAGTAATAAAGAATCCCAAAGGACACCAAGCTCAAACCATTAAGCATGAAACATGGATAAAATCTGTAACAAAATACTCCACATAGGGAATAAGGCAAAGCACCCAAAGAGGGGCTAATCGAACCACCAAAAGGGGTAAACAAACAAAGAAGAGAAAAGAAATAAAAAATCAAGAACTTCGGGCAAAAATTGATGCCGAAATCACCGCACGGTACCGACGCCTTACTAACCAGAGAGGCCAACCCTCCCCAAACTTCAGACCTCCACAGATCGGACCCAAAACAAACAAGTGGATGCAGACAGTGGATGTATGGCGGCGGAGAAGGCGGCAAAGGGAGGAGGCGGTGGAGGGAGAAGGTGGTGGAAGGAGGAAGTAGAAGATGGAAAGTGAGGAGACAGGAGGAGGAGGAGGAGGAGAGGGGAGGCTGGCCGAGGAGGGGGGAGGGGGAAAAGGGAGAGGCAGCAACCTCTTCTCCTCCCAGATCTAAATTTTTTGCTCTCTCTCTCTCTCTCTCTCTAACTTTAGGGCCGGCTTCTTTTGATACGATGGATTCTCTCAAATAATACCATGCCAACGCCGGATGAAACAGTATCCTGAATGTGATTCATAACTATGAGCATAGTAAACCCCAAAGAGTTGGCAAAGTAGTCTTGTCTTGAAACCCTTGCCAACAAACTCTTGGGGTCACTGGGGATTACGCCCGGTCATTACCTCCAGAGATTTGGAACTAGTCGAGGTGCGTAGAAACTATCTTGGTCATCAAATTACCAAAAACAAAAAAGAAACTACGAGCACAGTAGCAGTTAAATCCGAATTCTCTTTTCCCTCTATTAAAATTGAAAAAGCTCTTTGCCCTCCCTCTTAATTAATTAAACAACTTTGGATTATTGCATTGGGTCGTTAATATCTTTTGGAAACTTCCTTAACCGTTTTGGGATTAATTTGAAGTTCGGTGCGACCTTTGTTGTCAAAGATGTAGTTGTAACTAATCCCCAGTCAACAAATAACAGCGCCATGAAAAGAAGATCAAACGCATGTGCTTTTCCCCCTTTTGTCTCCTCAAAATCCTCAAATTTTAATGCCGAGAGATAAGCCTGGCGGTCAAGACCTGAGATTTTCAAAATCTCAAAGACTTAGAGGTGTGTTATCAACTCCGTTAGAACTAGTGCATATGATGTTTTGCTATGGGTTAATTGACCTTCCTGGAAATAAGCGGTGTAACTAGATTTCCAGAATTAGTCGAGCTGGGCATAAGCGACTTGGACACTTGTTACTGAAAAATTCTCTAGTTTTCTTTCTTGTGTTAAATATTGGTCCAATGGACCCCTCCCTAACATGCTGGCCGAATAAATTTGCCGGTAGATTTGGTTTTTTTGTTGTATTTTCCCTTAATTGGGGATCATAATAAAGCATCTTTGTTGGTACTGTACTAGTTATTGATTGTAATAGTGACAGTTTACCCGCATGTCAAATTGGAGCGGACTCAGCGGAGAGCGTATTTTGCCCATTCTTGCCTAACTTGGATCCCTCATGGGTCATGAGCCATGAGCCATGGACTTAGGGTAATTGTGTAGAGACCCAAGTTTCTACACTCTGTATTGACCTTAATTGTAGGTTTTCGGAAATTTTCATGTGGGATCATAACCATTTATTTTTTCAGAATGTTGAACATACTATGAGTATAAAAAATTATGATCATCGGAGATTGGTAGACACAATTTAGGCAAATTGTGCTACAATTTATTCTCTAAATGATATTGGTCATTTATTTTCCTAACATAAATGGTATCCGGCCATATAGTTACTAATATCCAATTAATTTCATTTTTTACATGAATGATCTACTTAACATTCCCGACAAACTGAACTGTTCCGATCCCAAATATAGATTATAGATGACCCACAATTGAGGTTACTACGGGGTCCCCAAAATCCCTGAGAGATCAATCGTGGAGTTCATCAAACAATACGTCCAAGAATAAATAAAAGGTGATCAGAAACCCTTAACTACTTGGCTACAAAACTTTCACTTAGAGAAAAATAGTTGGTTTAATCGATGTTGTTCATAAATCATAATTACAATTGTTTTGATCAAGTGATAGCCGGTGTCCAATCAACTTGAATTTATTTACAAGGGCATTTTATTCGTTAATAAGAACGGCTTTGATCATCTCAAAGGGATCGGGCGAGCCCGTGATGCCTAAGCGACAACTTTCACTCCAGTCCTAAAAATTGAACGACTAAATTAATTATCATTCCACCACCCAATATCCATCCTCATATGGTAGGTAGTTACCAGGATTAAGTCGTGCACGTAATTAGCGGGTTGAAAATGTATTTTGTGGGCCATAAGCACGGGAAACGTACAATGACATGAATTTTTTGCTCAATTGATGACTTCCATGACCCTTGATTTTGTTCCTTAGTGTTCAACTTCATTCAGTTTTATGTTATTCTCTTCAAGGTATTAATCTAATCAAGCATGGGATATTCTTCAATTTTACCAAATTTTGTCTTCGCTTGATCTTGAAGTTTCTTGTGTCCTTTAGGCACTTTCTTCTTGCAAATTACTATACTTCTTTCTTATAACTTGGTATTCGGTCCAACGAACCGATTAATTATCTCAAGTCACCTATACCCAAAGCGCATATACCTTTGTTCCCGTGCATTTTGACTTGTAGGATGGCTCAAAAGACTCTTCCGGGAAAGAGACTTTTGTGCATTGCGACTAAAAATGCACGTGAACAGAGTTTGACCTGTCTATTAATCCGGAGATGGAGTTTACCGTTAAATAGCTGTTAAAAAAAAAAGAAAAATCACTGCATGAACTGGTTCAGTACAAAAATTAATGAGAGAGAGAGAGAAAGAGAGAGAATAGTTATATGTATAAGTAAATATATATCAACACTTCTGCACTTGTTTTCTCTAGGCCCATTAGGACAAACAACGGAATTCCCAATGGTGATCAGAGTCACAGGCCGAGGTTGTGTTGGACAATCTAGTAAAAAAAAACAGGACATAAAATGGATGGGAGAAAAAGCCAAGAAAACTAGTAAAATGCTACAAGTAGTAGTAGTAGAACTTAGACTTCCACATTGCCCTACTTTTCCTCCCCATAGCCTCAATAATTTTCTTATAACCAAATTTTTCTAAATTAAGCAATGTTGTGAATTGGTGATTATGATGATCAGCAGCTGGAGCCCTTTTTGCAATTGAGTACACCGGCACCGGTGGTGATCGTACCGACGACGGAAGAAGGTCTAGCACCCAAGCTGGAAGCCCTGGCGTAACTAGACGATGCCCCTGCACCGGAGGGAGTGAAATACGCGCCGTTCAACATCAAGTCTCCTTCTGACCTCCAATTCCAGCCCTGCCATTCACTCTCTGGTGCATCCTCATGTTTAGTCACCTACATAAATTTTGAACAAATATGTCACATAAATATTGCTACAGTATATTTTGAAAATTTCTTTAACAAAAGGACAAATGAAACTTGTATCTAGACATCGAGTTCAACAAACTGACTAATCGAGTACTGAATCTCACGGTTGACAAGTGCGGGTCCAAGTAAAGTGGAGAAAAAATCCCGTACAGATCGATGCTGATCTATACAGGAATTTTAATGGCACGTGAATAGAAGTCGAACCCAGACCTACGACTTAGTTTAAGTCATAAAAGGTGTCTCACCTCTTTGCTGTTTCTGCTATCTGGTGCGAGAAATCGGTTGCCTTGACTATTGATGGTGGGGGCCGCACTACCTCCAATGGCATACATTTCCCAGTGTGTGTAGTCATTGTTCACCACATGGAAGTATCCATGCCTGCACCTGCATTTTTCAAACATAATCATTTCTCATCATTCTGGCCGGTTGAATTTATAAATAAATAAATAAAAAGCTTTTCATAGGTTCATTTATTGATTATGCTAAAAATTGAGTTGTCAATACAGTAATAAGAATATTATAAAACACAGTTTTCGTTATACTTTTGACACTTTTTAAGGCACTTTAACTATAAAAAATTGCGCCAGTAGAACTTGTAGCCCAGTGACATTTCTTGGTCGTCATTTTCTTGTGGAAGGCCAGGTTCGAGCCCCGCCATGGACGTTTGTAGTTTAGGATTATGGACAGCCTATAGACTAACTTACTGACTACCCTTTAAACCCAGTTAATTTATACCTTTTGACAAAAAAAAAAATAATAAATAACCCATAAAAAAAACTCTGTTAAATTGTCATATTGACAGTCCATTTGGGTATCATTAGCATTTTCCATTCATATATTACCTTGGCATTCTTTGAACCAGACCTTCCCCAAAGTGATTAAAGGCAATAGTGACTTGCATGTTCTTGTCTTGAGTATATGAATCGCTGTGCCCCAGCAGCATAGCTTTATCATGGTGCGTCATGTAATTGTTCGAAATGGTAATCGCGGAGGACCCCATAATTGCATCGATCAGCCCATCGGCACAGTTGGACAAGGAACAGTGGTCCACCCACACGTGGGTCCCGCCGAAAATCGACACTCCATCGCCGTCCGATATCGTCCTCCACCCGTAGTGCTGCGGGGAGGACCGCACCATAGCGTTCCCTCCTTGCTTGCAATCGTGTATGTGAATCCCGTGTATGATGATGTTGGTCACGTATTGTATGGTGATGCACGGACCACCGGCAATGTGTACGCTCGCGCCTCGGCCGTCGATTGTCTTGAACGAGTTCATGATCAGCTCCTCTTTCAATTGGATCACCATGTCGCGCGCGAAGATGATCCACAGCGGCTCGTCTTGGATGACGGCGTGGCGGAGGGTTCCCGGCTTGGGGTTCACGGCATCGTCGTCGCCCGAGTCGGTGACCACGTAGATTTTACCGTCTCGTCCGCCGATGGCATTCTTGCCGAACCCGATAGCACAGTCGGCTAGCTTCTGGCGGTTGTTTACCCAATCGGAGTCGCACCTCCAGCAGTCGTCGATTGGGTTGCCGGTCCCACAAGAAAAATAGCCCAAGTTCCTCCTTGACGCATTGATGCTCCTACACGTACACAATATATGTGACACATACCCAATTTAGACAAATATAATTTCCAACAAAAATTCCATAATGAAATTCACTGAAAATTACTAATAGATTGGCAATGGCATTTCCAAAATTTAAACGTAACAAGTTTTTACACGAAACACGAAACGTCACATCATTTTGTACGTAACTCGTTTTCTAACTTATAGCGCGTAATTAATGCAATAATATTACAATGCATGTGGAGCCTCTTACTTGTGCACTTCTTGTGATACCAATTCGGGGTCATGAACTGGGCGAGAGGAGGAAATGAGGGATGGGGCAAGGAGAGAGAAGAAGAAAAAGAAGATGATGAGAGAGAGTAATGAGTTAGGAGTAGCCATTGGCCTCTGTTACTTGTCTCTCTGTGGGGTAGTGAGAGAAAGAGAGGTGAGAGGTGGGGGTGTGAGAGAATGAGAGCATAAATGAGGGGGTATATAAAGGGGAAAAAGGCCGGGTACTATGGCGTGATTAAACTGAACATGGAGGGTCCCATCTGCTTTCTGATTACCGGTTTTACGGAGATCCCCATCTTCCTTTGTTAGTTTTGGTCGTTGCCAAGTCCCCAATCAGTGGTACCACAAGTCCACAACAATTAACGGTCTCTCTCTCTCTTTCTCTCTCTCTATCTCTCTCTCTCTCACACACACAGAGTTAAGTCACAAAATGCACAGCGGGGGTTGGGAGCGTGAGCGTGAACGATTTTTCAAAAACCACCCGAACGAATAAAATCGTGAGTTCAAGGTTTGAGAGTGCGAGAACATAGTAAAGATTAAAAGCGCGAGCGAAGTCTATTTGAAGAATTATGTGACTAAGGTCTACATTATGTGGTCAATAGATGGTGAGTAAGAATAAAGAATGTTACTTTTAGTGGAGAAATATTTGAATGCATATACCAAACTCTTTATTATTGCACATTGGTTAATTACTTCATTTGGAAAAATTTATATTCCAAACTTATCCATAATAAAGTCTTCCAACTTCATATATGCATGGGCTATATAGTAGATGATCATCTTACTATATTCATAATGACCAAAAGATTTCTCAAGTGGTCATTGAAGACTTGTGAGTTAAAGGTTTGTTCCCTCTTGAATTTTATGTTAAAATTGATCGGAAGTGTTATCAATTCTTGTGAGTTGGTTAACAAAGATTTTTCTCTTGGCTTTAAATGGTCGTTAGTAAATGGCATAATTTTTTTTTTTTTTTTGAAAGAAAAAGAGAAATTGATTAATCTTTGGAAACAGATTGCAAAGATTAGTTTGCAAGCGATTAGTTGAAGCGCGTAAATTGACTCAGACGCCCTGATGACTTGTAAAAAGGAAGAGAAAAAAAAAAACCTGCCACTGCATTCATGTTGTATCTAACTTTGGATATGCATATGTAGAACTTCTTTAATTTTGTCAAGCAATTGGAGGATTACATTTATAACAAAATCTATAGCAATAAATTTCATGGTATTTGTGCTCGTTGTAACATAATGCAACTCGCACACGCTTCTTGTGTCCGGCCTCTACTATTTCATAATCAAAAGAACTAGTAAAAAGTATGAGGCCAATTTCGATTACTCAAACTTGTACTCGCGCCCTAAAATTAGTTGGTAAACGATATGAAACTCGGAGATTAATTCCCTTGATCATATTAATTTGTACTAAGGAAAAATCCTTCACCAAATTTGAACCTTTCAAACAAACAATGCAGTCAATGGTAGTTAGCTAGACGAATAAACTATGGATTTTCCTGAGAAATAAACAGTAACCTGAGCTAATTTACTGGCGCTACCGACACCAAATCTAGTAATATGCGAAAATCTGATTTCTAACAATCTTTTGTAGGGACTGGGGTTTTCTTTTCATTTACCATCATTTCAGATATGATATGCACAACTATTTGTTAAAGCCGTTTGGAGTGGCCTCATTTAAGGATTGACTAGGGAAGCGGAAAATTATACTCCCCTCCGTCCCAAATTTTTTGTCAGCTTTCACTATTCACAGCACCTCAACAAATTGTTTCTATTTTCAAACGTATAATATATGTTATATGGATTTTGTTTGATAGTTCTCGATTAGGTCTATTAAACAAAGTTTTCAAAATTAAAAAAAAATGTTGTAGATCGAAAATTATAAGTAATTGAAAATGACACGCCTGTAGATAAATGGACAAGAAATGTGGGAGAGATGGAGTATATTTCAGAGAAAATGTTAGTGGTAAATCTATCATAAGAAAAGGGGACAAACTCCAAGCTGGTCAGGCTTGTGACTTAATTTTTATTTTGATTCTTCTTGTCAATAACTATTGGGGTCACCTCTACCCCATACATAAGTGTGCGAAATGGCTGGGGTAAGGGCTATAGAGTTTAGTCAAACATGCGCGCAAACTCACCAGGTACACACATTACGCAAAAAAGAAAGGAAGGAAAAAGGGACAAAAGGAACTCTATGCTTTTAGTTTATTACTATTTTGTTTGTAACATAATAAACCTGAAGATTTCATGGGACCCTAGAAATTGTTCCACTGACATTTAAACATGCAAAAAAGAAAAAAGAAAAAAAAAAGGAAAAGTTATTGTTTATGTAATTATCCCCACAACAACCCGAGCTTAATTAATTTACACAAAAAAAAAACTAGTTTCCAACAAGAAATAAGAACGCGCCAGAATGTCCAGCGAGCTCACTTACTAGCTAGGCACGCTCTGGCCCTCTACTTTAATTTGTGTTCTTTTCTTTTTATGTTTTATTCTAGATGATCTATCTCTGTTTTGAGCTTGTTGTTCTGTTTGGACTTATTGTACTATTTTGATATTTAATGATATTTCTATCTCTTTTTCAAAAAAAAAAAAAAAGAAATAAGAAAGAAAGAATTTAATTCTTTCAATTCTCAAAGCAACTTCTAGGTTTTCTTTTCTTTTAGAGTCTCTGTCAATTTTCGTAATTCTATTAATCACACTTGGTCTATTGTGAAGCAATTTGCAAATACCGAGGTTAAAATTTTCTGCAATAAACACCACTATTTGAGTGTACGCGCTAATTCAGTGGCGACTTCAGAAATTTTGAAGCTTGAAGTCACTCATAAACATCAAATAATTTTATCAACCATAAATCAAAGAAAAATAGCATAGTAATAGCAACTACGTACAAATCTTGTTCCAACAAAAATCACATTTAATGCTCAATCTAGCAAGACAGATCAATCTCTCCTTATCAAAAAAACCAAAATGAGTGACAAGAATTCAAACAAATTACACAAAGAAGCAACTTTTATGAAATTATAGGAGTTATCAAGTTGTGTCATCACCAAATTTAGGGGGTTCATTTATGAATACTTAAAAAAATTAATATAACTAGTAGTAATTTTTTCTTCCTCATGGGGTCAATTGACCCCACTATCTATAAAGTGGAGTCGCCCCTGTGTGCTATGTCTTGCTTGAGCCGTTTTAAATTCACAACATTTGTTATACTCCCTCCGTTCATTTTTAAATGATTCATATAAGAATACGTGTAATTTGAAACCCAAAAAAACATATTTCTCTATATAATTTTTTAATTTTTTTACACCAAATTATAGTGCTCATTGAGTACTTTAATTTGGTGCAAAAAAAATTTAAAAACGTTATACGGAAGTACATTTTTAAACGTCCACAAAATAAACATTTTTCAAGTGGATCACTTAAAAAGGGACAGAGGGAGTATAAAAAGTTCATGTCAATTGCATAAAAATTAAGACATCAAGACAAAAACTCAAAAAGTACAAGTGTCATGAATCCAAGATTGTAGTCGCTAATGATACGAATGACTTCTCTAAATAAAAGTAATAAATTCAATATCAATGGTATGAATTTATGTACCACCTTTATTAATTTTCTACACAATTCCCAAAAATCCATACCATAATTTGACTTTACATAAGTGGACGGTGGGATTAGACCTCCAAAAAATATTTAGTCAATGAACTTATAACTTATAAGCTCTCTAAACATGTGAGTTATCAAAAAAATAATTATGTAAGTAGTAGAAGAATAAGTTATTTGGAGGAAACATTTGATTTCACCTGCAATGGAAATAATGTTTTCTCACGTAGGATACTAGTTTTTTTTTTTTTTTATCATTCAATATACATCAGTGGGAGATTAGCGGGAGAGTTAGTGAGTTAGTCCAGAGGGGAGTCTAGAAGCTATTCATAGCCCTAAACCCCAAACGCCTCTACCGAGACTCACACCCTGGTCTCCCTTGTAGACGACCAAATCTGTAACCTTCATTAGCAGATTCATTTTCGATGAAGCTTGACCATAAGGGAAAGAGCTACTGCTACCAGAAAGAACAAATTATCAAATCAGTAAGGACTGTGTTACCCTATATTCCTTCTATCAGTCAACAGCTCTCCCTTTCGTATACGACATTTAGTTCTTCTTCTTTGGCCTGACAGAAATCTATCAATCCCAACAATCTCCAGGAAACACCAAGAGATAACCGTTAGGCTACGAACCCTTGGTTACATAAGTAGTAGTTTTTTTCTTTTTTGAACTTGACATAAGTAGAAGTTAGGAAGCGCAATATTCTCACGATCTGTTTGCATTTAAATTCCGATCAGAACGTGTGAATTGATGGAACCCAACTGGGACACTCTGACCTTAAAAAGGAAAGTGCATTGTGACAACACCACGTGCTTTAGCTCTATTAGTCAAACTTCATGGTCCAATCGGCCCCACCTTAATTGGCTTCAGAATTTTCCTTAATCTTCGTTCTGTTTAAATCCTTTTGTGAGCCGCAAACGTCGCCGATACTTCAAAACTATAGTAGTAGATAAAATGATGAGTCATCCAGAAATATGGTACAATTTGCTATTGGTGGAGCATTGTTCATCCATGAAGCACCGCTACGTGATGCCTATGGTCAGAAAGGTTTTGAAATTGGGATCCGTATTGTGTATTATTTTTTGTTTTGTTTTATAAGTCATATCGTAAGATACATTAACCATAATTAATATACAATTAACAAGTACTTATACTTAAAAATGCTAACAAACTAAGTTTTTAAGTCACAAAAGTTCGAGTCTCCCAACTGGGATTTATTATATCGAGGTTTTCTCCTACCTTTGTCAAGAACAAGGAAAAAAAAAATCCCCAATAATATTCTCCCAAAACACAATCAAAGTGTGGTTTTCCTTTTATTCAAGCCTTACATTGAGGTTGGCTATCTTTCAAATGGTTTGAATGTCGCTTAAATGACTTATATTACTTTGTTTGAAACTCCATTTCTTACAATAATGTTGAATTTCTTCTATTAAGTAATCGTAGGGATACGTATTGAAATCGGGATACGCATATATATCATAGAATACGCCATCGTATCGTACGGTTTTTACAAATAGGATATGGGATGAGAGACGTATCGTTTTCCTAAGGAGACGATACTAATTAAGCGTAGGATACGTATCTATCCTGTATCGTAAGATTTTAGCAACAATGATGGTCAGTTCTTCCAGTGGCGGATCTAAAAACTCGACGTATGAAGTGCAATTTTTTACATAATCTTGCAAAAAATTAACCATTTTTCGCTACGCATAACATATTTAGTGCACTTTTTAGCAGGAAAATTAAAACATTCTACGCATGAAATTAAGTGTAATGTTCCAAAAATATTAATTAGGGGCTTAACTCATTGAGGGTGAATACTAATGTATACTTCTTTAAGGTTTTAATAAAAACATAAAAAAAATGTAGAAAACTAACGATAATAATTAAAGTATCAAAAATTAAAGGGGGACGGCACCTTGCCCCGTCGTGGATCCGTCTCCTACACGAATTTGGAAATGGTCTTAATTTTATATCGGCACTTGTGTTAACCCGAGTCATCCATTGCACCACATATTGTTTTGATGTTTATACATACCTCAGTCCATAAGTCCAACATCAATGTGAGATATAGAAGCGAACCGACAGATACCCAAGAAAATTGAATATTTTTTCTTGATTGGGCCTTTATCTCATGAAAACTACGTCCCCACATGGGAGATTTGTTCCCTGATCCTAAGTGATCTCCACCTATGATTAAGGACATAGGAGCAACACCAACCGTTGATCTAAATATATGGATGTTGATCGATTCTTGAAAAAAGATTTGGGACAAAACCAACGTGAAGGTCCTTTTTAAGAAGTTATAGGGTGGGGACGAGGGCTCAAATAATACTAAAAGGCACACCCACGTTAGTTGGGTCCTTAGGTGTCGTTTGGATGGTGACCAAAGAGAGTTATTTACTTGGCAACCACCACCAAAGAGAGTTATTTACTTGGATTGTTAATTGTCATTAGGTGGCGTTTGGATGGTGACCAAAGAGAGTTATTTACTTGGCAAACACCTCTCCTACTTCACACTTGGGATTCAAACAAAATGCCATGTGTCCCTTGTTCTCAACCAATAGTTTTTTCCCATTTTCACATGGAATACCTTTTAGCATATGTACGATGTATCCAAACATTTTATCCAATTATAAGGCTTTGGGTTCATGTTTTCAGCCCTAATTTGTTGGGAAGATGTCAAAAGTTTTCCCTTGATTTCATTTGCTTGTATTATTCACAATCACATGCAATTCCATTTCAATTTCTTGAACTAATAGCGTCGTGCATGTCATCACTTCAGATAATGGTTATTCTCGGTGTAAAATCGGGTCAAGCATTTCAACCTCGATAGAAGTGTTTGTTAAAAAAAATGGTGCGACATTAATTTTAAACTACTTATAAGGCCTATATCAAGAATGTTGTACAAATTTATGGCTTTTTAGTTTTTAACTAATCCACCCATACGGAGTATAATTTATGGGTTTTTAATTTTTTTTAAAAATATTTGTGTAAAGTCGTTTTATGTAGTAGATAGGTAGGGGTATTGATGCATTGAATATGTCTAAAATGTTTACATGAATGTACAAATTTTTCATATGTGGGACTCATGGGAGTACGCACATGGACACATTATAAGTACATACTGTACAAGTTTTTCACATTACAACGTATTCAATGCCTGTAATGAAGGGAAATAGTGTGGCCCACCTTCCACCAATTGCAGTAGCAAAGTCCAATACACACCGAGGGTGTTTACTCTAACGGTTAGGGCGAGTGCCCGAGTAATCTCCTTGATTAGGGGTTTGATTCTCCGCAAGGTGAGTACTTGTACTAAGAGCCTGTTTGGGCGCTTCATTTTCCCCTTTTCACATTTCCATTTTCCATTTATGACTGTTTGGCCGCTGTTCCCCAGAATGAGTTCTTGCAAAACAGGTTTTTGGATTCTCACTTTCCAGGCAAGAAGTAAAAAACAGCTTGAGAGGTCCTTTTCCATTTCTCATTCTCATTCTCATTCTCCCCTAATTTCTCTCTCCCATTCTACCCCTCTACCCCTTCAACAACCGGATCAAACTTCCTAACCTCGAAATCTTTCGTGATCATGATGTACTCGTCACAATCCCAAACCTCTGCACCTCCGGCAGCAGCAACGGTGGAGAAGGAAGGGACGGCAGCAGCGACGGTATCTTTGATGATGGAGGATAGATCCAAGAATTTGTTGTGGGTTAGGAAGAGGGAGACTGTAGGTGGGGTTTGGGATGAGGAGAGAGAGAGAGAGAGAGAGAGAGAGAGAGAGAGTTGAGTTGAAGAAGATCGGTTTTTGATCAGCACAAAAAAAGAAAGAAGATATGAGGTGCTGTTGACGAAGATCATTGGACCACATCATTGGACCAGTGATATTTTTCCTTCAATTATGCTGCCTCGAATTGATCCCCCTTTGTGTATATACAATAAAACTAGGTGTATGTGTGTGTTGGTTGTGAATAGGACAGTATTATTCTAAAGAAGTAAATTAAAATCAAGGGCAAAATGGTAAACAAACAGTCTAAAACTCATTTTCATAATTATTCTCCAAACACTACTCATTTTGCAAAACGCATTCTGCACATTTCTCCCAAACACTCTTGTCAAATTCAAAACTCATTTTGGCCATAATCCAAAAACCCAAAAACCCAAAAATGAAAAGTTAAAAAGTTGGCTCCCAAACACCCCCTAAGTGGGAGGCCGTTGCTGATATGGGTTGCGTCAGCTCTCTCCGAGGTTTGAGTTGTGCAGTGGGTTTAATTAGTGACCTGGTGTAAGGCTGTTCCTTGGTTAAAAAGAAAAAAATAAAATAAAAGTAGAGGTCCAAAAAACATCATTTATTGGCTGATAAACAATTCACACCATCCTCACCAAATCTCTTAGGTCCATTTGATTATAATGAAAATGATAAAATTACAAGAAAGAGAAGAAAAAAATGACACCTTTTTAATTTTTGATGAGCATGAAAACAGGAGAAAATTATAGAAAGTAAATTTTCTTATACAACCCTTTTAAGCGTGATTAGGTAGCATTCATTTTCTTACTAAGAACGCAAATAAATTCTATTTTCTTGTGAAAGTCGTCCCCTTTATGACACTTCCAATTCATACGTCAGTTAATATAAATATATAACCGTTGATTTATGGGTTTTTATTTTTTCTTTTTTAAATAATATGTTTTTAAAGTCGTTTAATTTTATGTAGTAGACATAGGTAGTAGTATTGATGCATTGAATATTTCTAAAATGTTTGCATGAATGTGCAAATTTCCCATATTTGGAAGTACGCATGGTCATATATACGTGCAAGTTTTTCACGTTACAACGTATTCAATGCCTGTAATGACTAATGAAGGGTGATAGTGTGGCCCACCTTCGGGCATAGTACCAAGTAGAGGGTTGCAGATTTGCTGTCCCAAAAACTGTGTCCCAACTCTGTGTCCTGTCCATCCTAGCTGTACATCCGAGCAATGGACGACTCAAATTCGCAGATTAACATGTTTGGCTCAGATTTGTTTGGGGTGAGATGAAATCTAAGCCGTTGATTACACGGATAAACGGCTCGGATGGACGGGACGGGGAGTTGAGACGGGGAGTTCGGGACAGCAGATCCGCTTGCAATTGTGCAAAAAACAAAATTTATTGATTGCATAGAACTCTTAGGTTATACTACTAAAATTGCATTGAAAAGGAAGCCATAAATGGATGAGGATAGAAACCATACACATGTGCGTTTGTGCACGAGTGCGAGTGTGGGCGTGTGCATCAATGTGTATAAATATATACTAGTATCAATTTGATTCTTTAAGGGTGAGTTTTTGCTACGGTATTTTTGGACTACAAGTTGGCGAATCAACTGATGTATATGAGAAGAATTGACTTGTGGGAGAAAAACAAAAATATCGAAAATACCGTAGTGAGTTCTCACCCTTTATATTTTTTCGGTAAGTAATTTGATTCTTAATATTATTTTCACCATATGTTGTGTTCAAATCTTGGAGTAGCATAGGAAATTGTGGAGTCATGAAAAAATATACTAATACATGAAAAGCTATTCAAATTCAGAAATGCTATGCGCAAGAAAGTTTATACCAAAACTTACACAGAATGTGAGTAATGTGAGAACATGAAGTCGTGTTTTGCAAATACGCTTTTAAAAGAAAAAACACACACACATTCTGTGTATGATTCGTTATAAGCTTCTTTGCGCATAACATTTCTGATTCAAATTAGTACATATATCCTAGGAAAACTGCAATCTAAAAAGTGAGAAAATATAATAAATTAAACTATATCATTTTGAGTTTTCCTCATTTTCCTCCAAGGAACAGATTATATAATCCAGATTCTCTTTTTCAGTCCAGATCATAACTTGTACTTTAAGCAACGTCCCATGCGTATTACTAGTTGTTGTGTTATATGCTCCCACTCGGCTAACCACATGGTATTAGTAATTAGAGATAATGAAGACGAACAGCATGTTTCTTAATCATTTTTTGTCATGTTCTTAAGGTTGTGATTTTAATCATTTTAACACTCTTCCCTCTTATCTATCTACTGTGTTGTACTATATGATTTCTCACTTTAATCAATTGCGTTTGGAGAAGAAGTAAGGGATAAAAAGTCAAACATACACCATGATTATACCCAAATCTGCTTTTCAGAAATTTCAAAGATGGCAAATAAGTCTTGAATTGACTTGGAAATGAACAAATGGATTCGGTGGAAGATAGTGTATAGTGCTATGCTTTTTCTTTCATAACTCAGGTGTCTGTACGAGAGAGGTTCAATGTCACCATCTACTTACAGGAAACCTCATTAAAATCGGAACAAAATTTCATACGAATTGGCCCTCGAGATCTTAAGAAAGAACGAACTCTCAAGTCACACGTCTTGTTCTACCAACCAAGCCAATCACTACGGTTTATGATAGTGCTATGTAAAATGCAAAACCTATTTTTTTGAACGGCCAAATGCAAAACCTATTGGAAGGGACTTTTTTTTGCCATCTTCTACTTCCTTCCCCCCATTTTTGGGAGGTAATTAGCTACGGGGTTCTTCCAGGCCGGTCCCATTTAAACATGCAGTGGATGTTCAGGTCCTACGCGCGTCATTCCTTTTCAGCTCAAACCCTTTTTTTTTTACATCACACGCTCATGAGTATTCCTCTCTCCAAGTGTCAAGCATCAGAGTATTCCTCTCTCCAAATGTCGCGCATCACGACTTTCTCTCTCTTTCTATCTCTCTCTCTCTCTCCCCTCCTTTTCCGCTCTACCAAATGGGCAGTAACTCACGTACCAAAAAAGAAAGCCATTATCTCTCTCTCTCTCTCTCTATCTCTTATTTTATATTTTGAAATAAAATAACTTTTATTATACACAACTATTTTTTAGAAAAATTATATATTTGGAATCTACTTGATGAGATCTTTCGAATAAGATCTCATTTGAATATGAAATTTTGTACATGTAAAAAAAGCTGTTTTATACCCATTAATTAATGCTAATTTACACACCTTCTAAACAATTCACAGACTTTAAATGCAGAATTCACACACAACACAACTCAGTCTCCAAACTAGAAAGATTTTATCCTTATTAATTGAAAAGATTGCTGCTTTTCTTTCTCATTGCAAATTTGGTTAGTGATGTGCTAGAATTTTGGCCCTAGAAAGACTCAAGAGAACTATTTTCATTCAAAGCTATACTCACTATATGGTGAAACTTTTACAGTACATTAATGTATTGTACATGATATTCTGTAATTTATGAAAGAAATTGATAATACTTGTGAGCGTAACTGAAACTTAAAATTGTACCTTCATCCATATTTGTTCAAGAGAAATTGTATTAAGAATATGACTTGCTAAAACCTTGCCAAAGAAAATGCAATGGGAAAAACATTTGACGAAGGAAAAAGAGTGCAGCATTCTTGTGTCTCTCGAATGTCTTCAGGACACCAATAGCCAATCAGCATTTGTTCATTCTCAATACCTGTAATGGGCTGGCTTGTAAGGCCCTTCAATCGGGACACTAATATAAGCGGCTTGCTCCGGACTCAGCTTCGTGAGCTTAGCTCCAAGCTTTGCTAGATGGAGCGCCACAACCTTCTCATCCAGATGTTTTGGTAAAACATATACCTTCTTCTCATACTTTACGGTTGCCCTCTCATTCCAGAGCTCCAGCTGAGCGATCACCTGATTCATGAAAGAGCACGACATCACAAAGCTGGGGTGCCCTGTGGCGCACCCCCAGTTCATCAACCGCCCCTCTGCAAGCACGATGATACCCCTCTGGGTTTCTGGGAACACCCACCGGTCAGTCTGGGGCTTTATGGTAATTCGCTCGATACCCGGGTACGTTTCGAGACCATGCATGTTGATCTCATTGTCAAAATGGCCAATGTTACAGACTATGGTATTGTTTTTCATGTCCTTCATGTGGTGCACCATGATGATGTCTTTGTTTCCAGTGGTGGTAACGAAGATGTTCGCCTCGGATACAACGTCTTCTAGGGTTAGGACAGGGATTCCTTCCATGAGGGCTTGGAGGGCACAAATGGGATCAATTTCAGTCACGACTACCCGGGCGCCAGCAGATTTCATAGCAGCAGCACAGCCCTTGCCAACATCACCATACCCACAGACAACAGCTACTTTACCAGCGATCATGACATCAGTGGCTCTCATTAGACCATCGGGGAGGGAGTGCCGGCATCCATACAAGTTGTCAAACTGCATGGAGAAAGATCATCGGAAGATATTAGTAGTTTCAAAAGGCAGAACACGGAATTGATTGTAATGCGGAAACAACTCTTTCCACGTCAATTATAATAAAGTTTAGGTAGTCAAGCATCGGAAAAAGATCTTTAGTTTGCCTAAACAACTGAATCCCTTTCAGATCGTACCTGCGCGCTATTTCTCTACCAAGATCATAGTATTTAACTCCTTTTTGAATTTTGCCAAAGTTCACTTCATTCTAGTAGAAGACCAAAATGATATACATGACATGTATTTGGAACAATATCTAGGAACGTTCTGTGAATTTGTCTGACTGAAAACCAAGCAGTTCTTCAAAACTAGAAACCAAAACCCAAATATCAGCATGACAAATGGAAAAGCATTAACGAAATTTTCTTGGCAGCAGGAACATGAGATAGAAGAGCACAGAAAGTTGTCAAAAACAGACAGGACAGGATAAGAGCACTAAACAGATTACATAGATTCTCACACAATAATACTACCACAACAGGTAGATAGACATATTCATTTTAACAGGGAAACCACTCTTTCCTTTAATTCTGTTCTAATTATAGGTGATCCAAGCATCAAAGCAAGGCAGCAAGCAAAGTTTCCGCCGAAGTTATAAACAGCAGAGGATTACATCTGGTGTCCATTTCTCTTCCTACACAACATTAATCTGGTTGCATTTCAAATGTTGTCAATTTCAACTTCACTCTATACTTGGACACATAACAATAGGATCGGTACAAACTGTGCACATGGACCAATATCTTGGAGTAAACTCCGCATTATCAACCCCAAAACCAGCTTAAACTCCGCATTATCAGTCGAAACTGGGTCTGGAACCTTCCCACTCCTCTCATACTCTTCCTCCGCCTTCACCCCCTCATGAATAAGAAGTGTAGCGTCACCTCCATCGTTGACAATTAGGTTAGGGCCACTGTTGGGGCCCCAGTCCAGGGCGCGCTACGTGCACCACCAGTATTCCTGCAAGCAGGGACAGACCCATAAATTTAACCTAGATGTAGCGAACCCATAATCTAATATGACAGAGCCAAGCACTCAACATAACAAAAGGAATCTCCAACCCCTAAATCTCCACTCTTTAATTTGAGTTCAGGAACTCCAATATCAAAATGACTTTTAGAGTTTTACTAAAATATTCGAATCCTTCCTTTACTTTTGAAAACATTTAATCTTCCAAGTTTCTAATATGCCATTTAAGTGATTTTACTCTAATACACTATGGCATCCCACTGCTTGCGAAAATCTTGACCCAAGTTACTCTCCACTTCTTGGCCACAACCTACCACGTAAGTCCTTTTTTTAAAGATTCAAAATCTTGGGGACAATTTTGTGACTTTCAAATTTACCACTATCTTATTAATGAAGCTTTTACTCAAATGTTGGTCTTTAAATGCATGTATATCAATGGATTGCTTCATCAAAATCTACTCGAACTAGTCGAAGGACTGGAAAAGTGGAAATGATATTAGAACATCTCTGGCCCTTACTCATTTTTCCTTTTTTTTTTTTTTTTTTTTACTCTGAACCAAAATCTGAGTTAAACCTCATAAAATTCACTCCATTCTTTGACTCAAACTAATATCCAACTGAGTTTCACTCAAGGGAGACTCAGATTTTACAAGGTGATTTACTCCCTCTCAAACTTGCAAGTATGCTATTAATGAACCATTACCTTACATTTCTGCTTAAATTTGAGCTTGCTCGTGGGAGTGCTTCATACCAAATAAAGCACGCATTATTATCTATGAAGCACAGATACCCCAAAACTAGTCGCGTACGTGTATCGGACACGGCAAAAAGTATCCTGTATTTAAATTAAATGTTTTTAATTTCAGATACGTTTCGGATGCGAGAGAGATACATGTGGGATATGTCCAGCATCTTTTGGGATACGCGAGGTCTAAAATGAAATTTTTTTACCAAATTAAGTCGAAACTGTAAGTGGAAAACTGCAACAATACAAGAGAGAACCCAAGTATGCCATATGATGATACAACCCTGCCTTGGCTCGATAACCTTAGGGCTAAGGCTTACAAACCCAGAAACCCTAGATCGGCAACAACTGGTCTCTCGACTCCTAGGTACTCTCAATCGCACTCTCTCCCTCCCTCCCTCTCTCTCTCGACTGGTCTCTTGACTCTCTCCCTGTTTCTTACTCCCTCTATTTCCACCTCATATATGACATGCACCTATTATTATTATTATTATTATTATTATTACTATACTCGCACTGCAAAGTCCACCTATGAGGCTATTATTACAAAGTGATCTTTACTTGTATTGTATTCATTTTTATAGCTAGTAGGAGACTAATAATCATAAAAATGCATAATTTACATTTGGGTTTTGCCGTGTCGTTGTATCCGTTTCATGTCGTTTCGTATCCCGTATCCATATCAGTGCTTTATATTACTTAATCTTCTAGTCAAATTTGAGTAAATACTTGAGCAAGGGCTGGATATGCTCTGACTCTCTTTTTTTTCACTTAAACTCAAAATTTGAATCTAAAGTCTAAACACCTCAAAATCAACTCCACTCATGGACTCAAACTAATATCAAAATGAGTTCTACTCAAATCAAGGAAGACTTAGATCCTTACTCAAATTTTAGATGGCTATTTTGTACCTCTCCAATTTACAACTTTGTCCCTAATTAAACTTATACGGAAAGCCCTTTTTCCCTTGAATCAAAACCAAAATATCTGCGTAAAAACTCCGAAACTCATCCCATTCCTTTACTTAAATTTTTACCCAAATCAATGGAGTCAAATTTTTTTAACGCTATTTCTTTTCTCGGAAATTACAATACTGAGTTTACCCAGTCAAGTATTTAATACCAAATGCAGCTTTTACTCAAACTTCCACTCCAATTTGGATAAAAGTATAATAAAGAATCTCGAATCCTTACCTTTTTTTCTGCCAAAGCCCAAAATTTAAGTAAAAACACTAAATCCATCTCCAATGGCATACCCTTTTGCCTACCCATATGGAGTTTTACCCTTTTTCTTACTCAAATGAGGGGAGATCCAAATCCATACCCTTTCTTCTCAACACATCTTTTCACTCTCTTACTCTCTCCGTCCCAATTTGTTTGTCCAACTCCAACATACGTACGGCATGCCCTTCAAAAAATTGTCTACGTCCCACATCCACAATGTTTTATAGAATTTTGATAACTTTGATAGAGCCACTTGAGATCCATCAAGCAAGAACAAAATTGCATATAAAAGATATAACAAATTGAACATATAGGCAATTTATAAGAGTTGCCAAATAGTGAAGATGGACAAACAGTATGGGACGGAAATAGTATTATTGACAAATTTTCCATTTTAGCCCATATTTTGGAAGGAAAACACAACAAATACTAGATTTGGGTATTAAAAAAAGAGAATATCTTATTCACGGATGGGCTGCAAACAGCTTGTTTGCAGCCACCCAATGAAATCGTGCCACGTCATCAAGATGGAGTGCATCAACTGTTCCCCAACTACCCTCATGCATCTGATACCTCCCTCCTTTCAAAACCCCCCTCTCTCTTACCGGAAAAAGGACCCATCCCTCTTCCAGCACCAACCTACCCCTTCTCTCTCTGTCTCACTCTCTCTCTCTCTCTCTAAAACCACCCTCTCCCATGGCCCGTCACCGGAAAACCTCACCCGGATCCCTCGTCAAAGAACCCCCAAAATAACCAATTGATTCAATTTCTGTTGGGGATAAAAAGAAAAATTCGATGGCATTATTTTCAAGAAATGGCGGTACTTGGGTTTCTCTAATGGTGGTGCTAGTGTTTCTGAGTGCGACCCCACCCAATCTCCTCCGCCTTCCCGGTACCGCCCTCGTCGGCCCAATCCCACCCAACATAATGGGCCGACTCACCCAGCTCCGAGTCCTCTTCTTCCACTCGATTGGTGACGGTGGTGTTAGAGGTCCGGCGTTTGATTGGTGGCTGGTGGTGGTTGCTGGTAATAGTCGCTGAGAGAGAGAGAGAGAGAGAGAGAGAGAGAGAGAGAGAGAGAGGGGCTTTGCTGGGGAGAGGGAGGGGTTATGAAAGGGAGGGAGGGATCAGATGCATGCGGGTGGTTGGGGAACAGTTGATGCACTCCATCTTGATGACGTGGCACGATTTCATTGGGTGGCTGCAAACAAGCTGTTTGCAGCCCATCCGTGAATAAGATATTCTCTTAAAAAAAAGGGTTGCGGATCTGCTGCCCCGAAAACTCTGTCAAACAAATATGGGAGAAGGCATACCAAGATGAAGCTTGTGACCCAAAAAAATTTGGGTCAAACAAATATGGGTCAAGGCTAAGGGCAGGGCTGGAAACGCTCGTAGGTCCCAACCAAATGAAGCTTTCTACTTTCACTGAACTCAACTTAAGCAGAAGTATGAAGATGACCAACACATAAAACAGTAAACTTGAAAACAAGTCTTATTAGTCCAATCCTTTCCTGGAGGGTTTCGCCCTTCCACGCGAAGACGGCGGCGGAGTCAGGTGCAATAGCAGCGGCGGCGTGGTCTTGTGTGGACAAGATGTTGCATGAGCACCACCGAGGCGGCCGAAGTCGGCCTGGGAGGTGTCCTTGACTTTGTATTCTCGGCCTGTTGAGGTTTTTTCGACGAGGAGAGACATGGCAACGGATTGGGAGGGTGGGGTTTGGCGGGGAGAGAGAGAACTGGGTGGGAGACTGGGATTTGGGGGGTAGTGGGACTGGGGAGAGTGAGAGTGACAATAGACAAATTAAACCCTTTTTTTTATTATTCGTTTAATTTTTATTAAAAAAAAAATTACTTGTGTTAGTATTGCGTTAAATTTTCGTAATTTAATGATTTGTTTTGAGAAGAATCTAAAATATAAAACTATAGTCAAAACTCAAAGGTTGTTTGGGAGCCATTTTTTCACTTTTCATTTTCACATTTTTGAGTTTTGGATGTTTGGGAGACTTGGACTAAAATGACTTCTCCTAAAATGAGTTTTTCATTTTAGACTTTAGAGAGGAGAAGTGAAAAAAGAGATGGTGAGGAGCTTTTTCACATCTCATTTTTCACTTTTCTCATTTTCATTAACAAAAATACCCACAAACTGTATTTTAGACATATCTCCCAAAAACTACTCCTGTTACAAAATGCATTCTGCACATTTCTCCCAAACACTTCTACCAAATTCAAAATACATTCTGACTATAATCTAATAAGTCAAAAAAACAAAAAGTTGAAAATGAAAAGCTGAAAATGAGGCTCCCAAACACCCCCTCAATTTCTTTTAGAATAAAGCGAACTTAATCTAATAAACTGGTTTAATTTTAGCTTTATTCAAAAACAAATAGTTTTGACCATAGTTTTATAGTACTTTTTAAATTCATCTTGGCGAGATAACTCAATAAATCACGAAAACTTGACACAAAACTAAAATATGTAAACAAAAAATGAATAAAGACAAAACAAATAAACCAAAAAATCAATTTATTGTTTTTTTGCTAAGGGATAAGACACATTTTCTTTATAGCTAGGCTGAGTTTCGAAATACTTTCTGTATTTTCGGTATTTTGGCCAATCACATTTTAACTAGCGAAAAATATAAAAATACTAACAGTGAAAACTCACCATAATCGCTTTGTGTTCACTGGGAAAAAAAATAAATTTTACACCTTTATTACACCTAATCAATTTTTATTCCATTATCAATTTTCTAGTACTATCATTTTAATCGAACTCATGTACCTAAGACAAGACACGACCAATCATCCTCCTTAACTTGATTCAGACAAGACACGAGCCACCCCTAGGTAGGCGATGGACGATATTTGTGAAAATGAAAGAGGGATTGGGGGAAGATAAGAAGAGATAATCTTCTTTACGGATGATGCGCAAACTCATCGTAGGGTTTACTGTATCTCTTGTAGGATTTGCAAAATAATGTATTTACGCAAAAAAAAATTAGCTTAATTGGACATCGATAGACATGTCAAAAGTTGAATGTAACGACCCCAATTTTCGTAAATAAAAATTTCGTTAAATAATTTGATTAATTATTTTAATTTTCGGTTTATCGGAATATTTTCCTATTAAAATATTATTTTATTCTTTTAATTCGAATAAATAGAATTTTAGCCATGTGTATGCGCGTACGAGCCCGAGTAACACACCTGTTACACTACCGTAACACCCGGAGACCTTGGCTAATGTCCGAAACCTACTACCTCTCCTCCATCCAATCACCATAGTACGCCATTGTGAAGTCCCCTCACCTTGGGACTTGTTGTTTTGACCAACAAAAGTAAGAGAGTAAGAGAGAGAGAGCCACGGGGAGAGAGAGAGAGAGAGATTGCCGAGAGAGAGAGAGAGAGAGAGAGAGAGAGAGAGAGAGAGAGAGCTCGGTAGAGAGAGAGAGAGTGTAGTGTGTGTGTGTGCTTGGTGCATGCATGAAGGTACAAGTCACATGCAAGGTTTTAATGCAAATTCACTTGCACAAGCAATGGATGAGTGAGGAAAGTTTCCTAAGCTAAGGTTTTGTACCCAAAACTAGTTAAAATAAGCCTTGCTATTTTTAGAGTAACCTTTGCATACCCACACAATACTTGCAATAGAGCACAAACTACACATCCTAGCCTAACCAAACTAGGCCTTGACTTCCAAGTAAGCTAGGGACAAACTCCCCTAAATTAAGGAAGAATATTCCCACCTATTTATAGCTAGTTAGGGCTACCCTTAGCCATTTAATACATTCACATGCTCATTAGTTCATATTAGCTCCTAAAAACACCCCGTAACAAAGATGACCGTACGAAAACCTACACAACGGGAGGCGTATTTTCCCCCACTATTGTTCCTACACTAGCTACATTGTATTTACCCCATTTAGTTCATTCTAGCCAAGCATCTAGACCTATAGGACCTAGATTCCTACCTAGACCTAGAGTGCCACCTTTGTACTTGGCCATGTGCAAGAATAACTCCACCATTACTCCATTCATGCATGAAATTTTCGGTATAGAGTGTGTGTGTGTGTGCCGTGAGGTAGAGAGAGGGAGAGAGATCCCATTTGTCTATAAATAGGCCTACAATTGTTCCTTTTTGGCCACCTTTGTATTCCTTCTTTGGTTGTCTCCCAAATTCCCTACAAACCAACTATTCTACCACCTTTTAACCAACATAGTTTAGTTCTAATTAGCCACTTACTAGGCTAATTAGTGGGTGATCTAGTTAGTTTAAGGGTTTTCTACACTGTAGACACTAAAATTTTGACGCGATTTAATCGCCATCTAAATTAATTAAGACAAATAAAATTGTTTGGATTAATTAAAGTCAAAGCTGGTCAAAGCCTTCAAATAAATTTGGGCCCGCCAAAATTATGGACTTAATCCATTTGAGCTACGGTGAAGACCAAAGTAAGATGGGCTAACTTATTTAGCCGAATGGGCTTACGAAAGTATGGGCTCAATCATGGGTAGGACCAAAAGAAAGTGGACCAACTTAGCCTATGAAATGAGTCATAGATTTGGGCCAACCCAAAGATGTGGGCCCAATCAAATTTTCCTTGGGTCAAAAGAATAATTCTAATATATATATATATATATATTATGATTTTCTTTAATATTGACCTAAGTTAATTCTTATTTGGAAAGAAAATCAATCAAGAAAGATTTTCCAAATTAAGATCTCTCTCTTTGAGCCTATAAATAGAGGCTCATATGAAGGAGAAAAAGACCTTTTTGGCTAGCATCCTACAAGATCTCTCAAGCAATTCCTCAACAACCTGCGAAGAATCATCAAGCACCAAGAACAACGTGCCGATTTCTTCAGCAAATTAAATTCATCTTCAAACACAAGAACACAACTTGTGAAGAATCATCAAGCACCAAGAAGAACGTGTCGATTTCTTCAGCAAATCAAATTCATCCTCAAACATAAGAACACAAGTAGCAACAACTTGCAAAGAATCATCAAGCACCAAGAACGTGCCGATTTCTTCACAAGTTCAGCATCCAACAAATCAAAGCCATCTTCAAACTTTGTTCTTCAGTTCATTCAACTCAAAGAGTCAAAGAAAACTGTCATTTGTGCGATTCAACAACAAGCATTCAAGCCGTTGAAACGTACCGGAGATCGAATCAGAGGACTTTTCTTTTGTTCTTTTATCGTAAAAGAAACATTAGTTAGAGATTGTACCTCGCATTAAATTCAAAATCAATAAGATTATTATTTTGTGCATCGTTTTCTTGTCTTTTCTTTCAGGACCCGAATTTGTGTGTTACATACACCAAAGGATAGCTTTTCGGCTTCCGGTTTACACCCGGAAACTAAGGTAGTTTACTAAACTACTCTTCTAATTAGTTATTTCTAGTTTAATTATGTTGTTCTAATTTAGTTTCTACGCATGATTTTAGAGTTTGATTAATTTAATTTATGCATGTGTTAAGTTACTAAGCATGATTTTTAGTAAATTAGAAAGAGGATTTCATGTTGAAAAGAGTAACAAGCATGTTTATGAAGTTCTAATTAGAGTAGTTCTTCATGAAATTAGAAGTGGATTAGTAAGATTAGAAGTAATTAGAAGGTGATTAGAAGTAATTAGAAGGTGATTAGAAGTAATTAGAAGTTAATTAGAAGATGTGTTTCACTAGACAAGATTCTTGTATGATATTGTTAATATTTCTTGGAAGAATTAGTTAATCTTGGTTGATTAGCTCATTGGTGGTTCTTTGAAGTGTTATTTCTTAAATAAGTGGAGTAAATTCTTTTATGAGAAATTTGTTAGAAAGAAATTCCTATTGTTCATTTTTGATAAGAAAATATGGAGTTGATTTTTATAAATATGGAGAGAGAGTTTTTCATATTGATTTCTAGAAAGATTTTTACAAAAATATGTTGTGAGTTTGTTTGGTAAATTTTCTAGAAAGAAAAATTGTGATTTTACTAGATATGAAAAAGATGTTAGAAAGAAAGTTTCTAGAAAAATAGAAAGTATATTTTTGGGAGAGTTTTAAATATTTTAGAAAGTCCACAATTAGTTGTGGTGAATTTTTGACAAGAGATTTCTAGAAAAGAGTTTGGTTTAAACTATTTTTTTGGAAAGAGCAAATTGATTTATTTTATTTCTTTGGAGGAGAAATAGAATAGTTTGGAGATTTTTGATGAAGATTAAATTGAGAGAAATGGAGATATTATTTTGGGAGAGTTTTAAAGTGTATGATTTGATGTGGAGAAATTGCTAGAAGGAATATTATTTTGAGGGAAATTGGTGTATTAAAATGTATGATTTTATGTGGGAAGAGTTTCTAGAGGAAACAAAATATTTAGAGAGTTGGTATATTTTGATGCATGATTCTATGTGAGAGATGTGTTTTTGAAAGAATTTGAATTTAGAGAAAATTATGGAATATTGCATGAGCATGATTCTGAGCATGTGACACTGAGCACGTACGCGATACGTTATGTCACCGGACGCGAAATTAAATATTTGTTGATGAGAAATAGAGATGAGAATGAAATTTTTGGAGAAATGAAATGAATTTTTTTTTGGGAAATGAAATGAGATTTTTGGGAAATGAAATGAGATGAAATGTGATGAGATGATTTGTTGCCACCTCAAATTCGCGGAGAGAATTTGGAGGAATGGTATTGATTGCGGTAGTGCAGCGAGAGCGCCACTTCCAGTTCGCGGAGAGAACTAGGATGATGGGCTAAGCGTGCACAACACACGGTGAACGGACCTTGCAAACAGGCTGTTAAGTTCGGTGATGCAAGACGGCCGGGACTGTGTCGTGTGAGTCGCGGGGAGAACGGATCGTGCAAACAGGCTGTTAAGTTCGGTGATGCACGATAACCGGGACCTCGAGCGGAAAGGTTGGTACCGTCAGCTGAGAGGAGGCGTAAACGGACCAATAACTTTCAGAGCGATGAGAGATAATGAAATTTGAAGAAGAATGCCGGGAAGGCACCGTATTGAGGAAACTGAATATTTTTGGAAAAACTGTTGATAAACGAGATGTGCTTTTGAGAAACGAAATGAGAACTGTTGAGAAAGTGACACGTAGCACAGCTTTGAGATACTGAAACGAAATACCACTTTCTGCGCATATTTACTCTGATTCGCATGAACACGCATGATGCATGGGTTACTGTTCATAAGTTATAAATGCTGTTCATGAATTTATTGTTCTAGAATTGCTACTTAGAAGTTTAGTGTAGTGAACTACTGAGCGTTGCTCACGGTGTTGCCTTCGTGTAACCCTGGCATAATACCATGATGTTGCCTGTGCGACTCGGACGTATTATGCTAGATTATCTAGATGGACAGGAACAATACTGTGGAGCCCAGTCCCGTGGATCAGGAGGCGCTGCCGGAATGGGGAACGACCCGGCGCAGGGATAGACGAAGACCTAGAACCACCCCAGTTATTATTTATTTAGTATTTGAGAACGTTGTTGTTTGTATTAAAGTTTGGGTTTAAACTTTATTATGGTTTGTAATAATAGTTAACGTGCCCAAATCTTGGGGGCGTTACATTGAATTTTGGTTTTAAAAAACGGACGTTCCTGGACATGTTAGTTAACTTAAAAACTATTGACAGGATCCAGACCATCCGTCTTTTAAACCAAAATTCAACTTTTGACATTCTTATCGATGTTCGATCAAGCTATTTTTTTGCATGGATGCTTTATTTTGCAGGCCCTACAAAATGAACGGTTCAAATTATTATAATGTATGCTCAATGGGGTCCACACAATCCGGTGGAGCCTTATCAATAAAACAGATTATCTCATATGAGAAACTAGGGTGGTGAGCCATTAATCGGGAATCAAGAGTTCTCGAATAAAAAAAATCTTATTGTTGTTAAGACATTTTTCCTAGACATTTTTGTTAGCTATTGATGCTCCAAAGGGTTGAGTTAATTTCATGTAAAGCCAATTTGAAAGCAAATTATTGAGGACAATCCATTTCATGCTTATCCTTCACATGAAACGCCTTACATGAAAATTTATAGTTTTCCCAAGATTGCAGTTATCTTTTCATTACATTTCAAAATTCAAACCAAACCAAATCAAACCAAGCATTATGTCTCAATCAATTGGGGTCGGTTTTTTATTACATTTCAACAAATGTTTTTGAATATTACTATCTCATATTTGAGAATTTTACTTCTCACTTTTCAATTTACTCTTGCACATTTTTATGTTTTTGTAGTTCAAAAATTATGTTTACTATAGAAAAGAACAATATTTTACGTTCATAATGCAATTTTTGATCAATCATATAAAAAAGATCTGCTGCAGTAGCAAATCATAGAAAATTCGTCCTTCAAATTATACATTATGATATGAGATCAAATTTTATAGCATGTATTAGAGATATTCTAAAGTAAATCAATGGATGATTTTGATTTGTTTAGAGGATTTTGAAGGACTGTCCACCTACTAACATCCTAAATAAAGCAAACTTGTCATTTTTAAAGAAATATGGTCTCCAACATTAGTAAAAGGATAAGCTGCAAATTTTAAAACCCACCGGTCATTTTGAAATGTCTCATTCAAATTATATAGTACGATTTGAGATCAAATTTTACAGTAAGTATTGGAGATACTCTAAACATCAATGGCTAATTTTGATTTGCTTAGAGGATTGAGAAGGACTGTCCACCTATTATTGTAGTAATAAATAAAGCCAACTTGTCATTTTAAAAAAAAAAATATTAACTCCAACATTTTTGGATACACTGAAAATTTTAAAGCCCACTAGTCATTTTGAAATGCCTACATGTAATTTTAGCATATTGTTCAAGTTGATATGAACTTCCTTACCCGGCCTATATGGGTCGGATACAGAGCATCCCCTCCGATAAGCCTGCTTATAATGGCCCATTAGTTTGGGCTCTCTTGGTATCAGGCTATTAGCACAGTCCAGTAAAGGCCCAAATGAAATGCCTCAAATCCGCATTCCGGATAAGTGGGCGCTTTTCGGGGGAATTCGGTTCACACCCTCTTTTTTTTCACCTTATAATAAAATTTACTATTATTTATCTCTCCACACGGGTGCAAACGAGCCGCGTTGAACCGAGCTTTGTAGTGTTCGAACTTGGCTCATTAAGTAAATGAGTCGTAAAATCGAGCTTGAGCTCAGCTCGATCATAAACAAGTCGAGCCTTTAATGAGCCGAGTCAGGGTAATTTACTTAACGAGCCTCTTTAAACGAGCCGAGTCTATACAATCGAACTGAGCCAAGCTTTAGCGAGCTCGTTAGCTAAACGAGCGTGAAAATCGAGATCGAGCTCGACTCGATTACTTTTCAAGCAGAGCTGAGCCTTAACGATCCGAGTTACGAGCTACTCGATTCGTTTGCAGCCCACACCCAAGCTAAATGCCCATTACCTTCTTACCCCCCCCCCCCCCCCCCCCCCCCCAACACACACACACACACACACAAACACAATTACTTGTATATGAAACTAGACATTTGAACGTTTTGACTCTGTTTGGATCTTAGGGAAAGAGGTGGAAAGGAAGGGAGAGTTTTAAAATTTTCCCTTCCTTTGTTTGGTTTTCAAATTCTTATTTATCTTTCTTCCTATTTTCTTTTCTTTTCTTTTCAATTTTCCTTTTTCTTTTTTTGATGAGGCCTCTCAATTTTCCTTCATTTTTTTTTTAATTGTTTGCCCTTCTTTTCTTTTTCTTTCCCTAACCTAAATTAAGTCGTACAATACTCTATTCTTGTCTTTGTTTTTAATTCTCGTTTTACCTTCTCATTCTCTATTTTTCATTTAAGTAATTTAAAATAATGGAGTAAAACAGTTTTTAAGTTTGCATTCTCACCCTGGTTCGTCAATATTCCATCGAAGGCAAAATGGCTCTGAACTATTTTTGCTTTGCTCCTCCTCCTCTCTCCTCTTTCCCCTCGTGTCACGCTGATTATCACTATCACTCTCCAAAGCTTCAGCTACTCAGGCACCTCAAATCCCCGACACCATTCTCTCTCTTCGCAACTCCCCCACCTCCTCCTCATACATCCACCTCACACTCCTCGACCACCCCAATTGATGAAGACCCACAACCCAAAGAGGACGACTCAGAAGAATCGACGAAATACCCCCTTCTCGATTTCTTCAATTCAGACCAAGAATCTGAATTTGATTCCCAAAATGGGTTCAAAGACGAAGAAGAGCAATCGGGTCATAAAAACCCGAATTCGAACCCAGAAGCTGAGGGTGTTTTGGGTGAAATTCTTCATATAGCTAGAAATATGAAGGAGAATGTGACTTTGGGGGAGCTTTTGGGGCCTTATGAAGGGAGAATTGGGGAGAAAGAGTGTGTGGTACTGTTGGGTTTGATGGCACGGGAGGGTTTGATGATGGGTTGTTTGTATTTTTTCAAATGGATGGGAGTTCAGGAACCCTCTTTGATTACCCCGCGGGCGTGTTCGGTTTTGTTTCCAGTGTTGGGGAGAGGTGGGATGGGGGATGCATTGGTGGTTTTGGTTCGGAATTTGCCCGATGCAAAGGAATTTAGGGATGTTCATGTTTATAATGCTGCAATATCAGGTCTATCTGGTTGTGGGAGGTGTGAATTTCTTCTCATTATGTTTGTTGTCTTTGTTGCCACTTCGTTTTTTTGTGTTTTTCCCTGATAGACTCAGCATCATTATCGAATGAATTACGCAAAACTGTGAATAGTCAACAGATGAATTGATGTTTTTATTAAACAAGCGAGGTATTGCATAATTGCCTATGACAAGTTTTTGGTTTTTATTTGTCTAGAAACCTTTCAATTTAGCCAATTCGGGCTAGCTTAGTTGCCTAGAATTCTTGTTCTCCACTTATCGCAGTGGTAAAGGGTTTGAGTCTATGCCTCCTTTCCCCAGTCTACAGCCTTCAATGTACACCAAAGAAAACTGTTTCTTCCATTTAACCTAATTCTACCTTAATTGATGCCGTTGGGGCCAGCAATTGAACTGTTCTTCTTGTCTCTATTTTGACTGGTAGTGATTAGTGCTTATTTTAGAATATGGTATATCTTGCAAGACCATTGTATTAATGCGTAGTTCGTTGCTTTCATTAGGTATGATGATGCATGGAAAATCTATGACTCAATGGAAACAAATAATGTCCAACCAGATGATGTGACTTGTTCTATTATGATTACGATCATGCGGAAAAGTGGCAGAAGTGCCAAAGACGCATGGGAGTTCTTCCAGAGAATGAATAGGAAAGGTGTCGAATGGAGTTTGGAAGCCGTAAGTGCTCTTATTAAATCTTTTTGTGACGAGGGGCTTAAGAAGGAGGCACTTATTATCCAAATAGAAATGGAGAAGAAAGGGATCGCTTCAAATGCTGTTGTGTACAACACTTTAATGAATGCCTACATTGAATCCAACCAGGTTGAAGAGGCTGAAGGCCTCTTTGCTGAGATGAAAAGAAAGGGGATTAAACCTACATCTTCTACTTATGACATCTTAATGGATTCATACAGTAGAAGAATGCAACCCGAAATCATCGAGAAACTGCTTCTAGAGATGGAAAGTATTGGCTTGGTGCCAAGTGCCCACTCATATACATATCTTATTAGTGCATACGGAAGGCAGAGAAAGATGGGTGACATGGCAGTGAATGCTTTCTCGAGGATGAAGAAACTTGGTATTAAACCAACTTCGCATTCATATACAGCTCTTATCCATGCATATTCAGTCAATGGATGGCATGAGAAGGCTTTTGTAGCCTTTGAGAATATGCAAGTGGAAGGAATAAAACCATCTGTAGAAACTTATACCGCCCTACTTGATGCATTTAGGCGTGCTGGTGACGCCGAAATGCTTATGAAGATATGGAAATTGATGATCAATGACAAAATCGAAGGGACACGTGTGACGTTCAACACTCTTCTTGATGGATTTGCTAAACAAGGACGCTACATTGAAGCAAGAGATGTAATCTGTGAATTCGGAAAGATTGGCTTGCAGCCAACAGTGATGACATATAACATCCTAATGAATGCATATGCACGAGGAGGGCAACCCTCAAAGTTGCCTCAATTGCTGAAAGAAATGTCAGCCCTAAGTCTAAAGCCTGATTCTATTACTTATTCCACTATGATATTCGCGTTTGCCCGCGTTCGTGACTTCAATAGGGCGTTTTATTATCATAAGGAGATGGTGAAAAGTGGGAATGTTCCAGATCCCAGATCCTATGAGAAGCTCAGGGCGATTTTGGATGTGAAAGCTGCATTGAAGAACAAGAAGGATAAAAAAGCTATACTGGGTATACTTAATAGTACGAAGGGTATGCTGGAATCTAGGGAAAAAATAAAGAAAGATGAGTTCTGGAAGAACAAGAAGAAGCAATCAAGATTTTATACATCAATTGGGAATGGACGCCGATGATATTTTCCCGCGGAAATTTGGATTTTATACAAATGTTTTTGTTCTTATCAAGCCGCTGCTAAGCTTCAAAAGAAGGGTAGTAGTATTATTCTGAAGTTTAGGTGAAAGAAGACCTTTCATGCTTTTCCTAATTGTATTAGTGGCTGCCTTATTGGACCTGTACCCCGTGTCCATGATTCTAACAGGTAGACCTTTTTCTTTAATTTGACTTGTAGTCATTCTCCGTTATTGAGGCCGAATATGAGGTAGTGATTGGGGGATGCTTTTGCCTGTTTAGGAACGACGACTTGTAGAGTCTGTAAAAGTTGTGGTACTAGGTATACAGATTCCTTATTTTCATCTGTTATTTTATTTTATTTTTTTAAATTGTACTTTGAAGACCTTCACTAATTTAGTGAAAGAATTGCTTTGAACTAAGATTATTAAGACTATTTTACTGTACCATCAAATGTGTTTATTCCGTGATGGTAAAGAGTTTTCTTTTGTTTAGAGTGAAGCTAGACAACCCCTTGCATTTTGGAAAGTCTACGTACCGTCCCTAATTTATTTGCAAATTTAACATGAAATACCCCAGATATATCTGATTTTTTAATTCTAATTTAGAAGTAAATAACCTGTTAATTGTGGTCTTCGCCTTGCTAGTAATAGTAAGTGTGAAAATGCTTGCAATTTGCAAAGCTGGCTGTCAGAATTCATATCTTTGTCTTCCAGTTTCAGGTTTGTGAGAGATGGTGCTCTAAGCATTTGGTAATCTGGGACAAGCAGAATGCACGATTTTCCATCTGATGCATCTCTTACAACTCTAGTTGCTCTACATAGAAATAAGAGATGCAATGATCGCTGAATACTGATTAGGATGTCAGACCATAGTTCTTGGAGTTAACGGTATGCTATCTAACTTGGACGCAATATTTTCTATATATATTTTTTAGATTTCCATGTAAAAAAAAAAAAAGAAGACATTTGGAATGATTTGAATCAGAGAGGCTTGATTACTCCCTTTTCTAGCTAATTCATAATGAAATCCCAATGTGGTGTGATCTTGTTTGAAGTTTGTACCTCTCAAGCTGTTTCCCATGTCATATTTGTCTCTCCTAATGAGCTGCACGTAAAGTGTTAATGAAGTAATTTTTGTCTCAAAAAAGCAATTGGATCCTGTCAATTTCTCTACTTCAAGCTTGTTATTGGTACTTGGTAGTGGGTGCTGGCCTCTTGTAGTTTCAAATTTCTGTCCAGGCTTTGTTGATTTGAGTCGGATATTTAACTCAGTGGTGATTGAAATTCTAGGCAGATGCAGAAGCCAGATTTATGTACCCTCATGTGTTCTAAATTCTCTTCCTGTGTTGAATGCAGAGACCATCTCGATCTAGGCGAATACATTTCGGGCTACTAACCTTCTCATCCAGACTGTTATGAGAAACCCTCATTCTACAACCCAACTTCTGTGTCAGCTTCGTACCCTTAAAGTGGGTCAACAACCTCCGGAATTTGCCTGGAGACGAAAGGAAGCGCAATAAGAACAGAAAGGGACGCTGAATTTTTGTTATTGGGAAGGAGAAAATTTAATAGATACGGTGGTGGTAGATTTGGTGGAAGTGCTTGAACCGCCTCACACTCATCAGAAGACTGCTTCAAGATTGTCTTTCTACCATCAGAGGGAAGTGAAATATTGGATTTGATTACATTTTACATGCCATTCATGGGACAGTTCTCTTTAGGCCTTTGTGTCATCTTCAAACCAAAATTTCCGCGCTGGAAAATTATGGGTCTATGTAATGGATGCTACTGTACATCAGGTGTTTTTCCCATTTCCAACTATGCCATTGTAAGTCCTACCTGCTACGGCCAGCCCGGAAACTGCATTAGACTATTTAGTCATTCCCCGGCTTCCCAACGGAGTAGTCATTCACCTAAAATGGTGAAATGATGATTCCAGTGATTATGTGTATCTTTATATTCATGGTACAGATATCTGCGGTTGTGGCTCGCGTTTATGCAGTGGTAGATGTGGCTGTTACCAATATTTCCTAATGATATCTCTTTATTAGTACCATGAATATAAAGATATTAAAGGGAAAAATGAAGTGATCATTCTCTTTTTAGTCTTCATTCTACTCAAACAAACGAGGTTGTACTAATGGTCAGGACCTTTGAATCCTAGCGGGAAGCCTGCAATTTGCAAATGAGACGTCAATGAGTTTGAACCTCAAAAAAATGATCAATGGTTAAATATTCATATCCAAGATGTCCAGATTACCCCTAGGATAAGTCTATATCTGGAGAAAAACTTGGGTGCCGGATCTACGGGTACACATGGCCGTACCCGTCGCGCATCTTGGCCGTCCAAAACATTTTGTTTTGGACGGCTGTGATAGGGCGTTACGGGTACCACGTAAGGCGTCACATGATACGTCCAAAACACTTTGTTTTGGACGGCTGTGATAGGGCGTTGCGGGTACCACGTAAGGCGTCACATGATACCCTATTTGCACCCAAAATTTTCTCCTATATCTGGGTGAACCAAGTTTTAGGCACCCAGTTAAGACAGAAAAAATAAAACTGAAAAGCCAATGAAATCTATTAGGGAGAAGAGGATGGAAATGCCAGAGCATCTCTGATTCACTATCGTTATCTCTTCCCTTTTGTTTTTCCTTTGCTTTAATTTGTATTCATGTGCTGACAAAAAAATGTCGGTCATAGTCCTTCGAGCTTAGTTTTTTTTTTTTTTTTGGGTGCCACATGCTTCAGCATCTTTCTAAAGGGCTTTTGTTAGCCCCCGTGAATTAAGAAATAGGATGACTCATATCTTCTTGTCAAAGCTTTGTATCTGATCAGCTTGGAGAAATTATTTTATTGTCATGATGCTAAGTAGATAGGAGTCTCTTCAATTATTTTATTGGTATTTTTCGTGTCCGTCTTGGATCCACTTTGATGATCTATAGATCCGATTAATTTATTTGACATATCTGCATAATAAATATTGTAGACCATCAAAGTGAATCCAAGACGGACACGAAGATGCCAAAACTGGACAGGCGCAAACAGGAAAGGAGTAGACTCCATTTGATTGATTTTTCGACCCAGTGTGTCAATCAATTTTTTTCTCAAGATAAACGTGATCCAACATCATATATATTGATCGATATCCCAAGACCTTAGTTTTGACATGATTGATGATCTTCTTGATGAGCAAATGGATATATCGTTTTGATCGTAAAAATAAGCTTTAGAATGAATTGGAAAATATCAAAATTGTATCTATTCATTTAAAACAATTGAAGAGAATCCTGATCCTCATCAACTACCCTGTCTCTATTAGTGTATATTTTGCATTTTACTATGACTTTTTGTAGTTTTAATTTGTGTATGTCCCAAATTCTGATAGACTTTAGAAACTTTTTGCAAATTGGACAAATATCATTATCCGTTTAGGTTCTCCTCGTGTGTTATGCTGCACAATTTCCATCTTATCTTAGGACCTCCTTTGCCTCTTGTTGGACATTGTTTGTCAGTTTTCATAGCCCTTTTTGTTTCTACTTTTTCGTTTTCCCTCTGGCCCAGTTTTCCAAAAGATTTTAAAGTCATGATATTTCAAATCAAAAAATGAAGTGGTTATGTGTATCGTTTTTTGCTTTTTTTCGCACCAAATTAAAGCACTCGAGGTGTACTTTAATTTGGTGCAAAAAAAATCGAAAAACGATACACGGAACCATTTCATTTTTTGATTTGAAATATCATGATTTTAGCACTTGGGTGCTTAAATCTTTTGGAAAACTGGGTCTAAGGTATGATGTTGATATTCATCTTATCAAGAATGGAAAACATATTTTGCCGCCCCACATCAAATTGCCTATGCCAATACAGTTCCACTATGGCTACTGACTCCTTCGGAGCACAGATTGGTGCGTGGAGCCTATTTTCAGATTCCACGTAAGCTATTCATTAAATTTTTAAGTAATTTTTTGAACAACCTAATAAAAAATTAGCTCAATAGAATAACTGAAATTATTAATTTAATGTTTCAACTTTTGATTTGACCTCCAAACTTCTAGCTTTTACAAAAGCCGGCTCCATCTCCCCGGTAGCGGTTCTTTCCACCCTTCCCTCAAGGTATTGTATAACGAGCTTGCCGGCGGACAATTGTCATCCCATTCGTGAGTGAGCTGGAGCGTAGGCGAATGAGAAAGTAGGCTGTCATCCCATTTGTGAGTGAGCTGGAGCACAGGCAAATGAGAAAGTAGGGGGTGACAATTAAAGAGGAAGCAAGACTGACCACAATTATGCTCAATTGTCTTTATTTTGATAAGGGTAAAAACTCCTAAAATTAGCCCCCCGTCCTAGAATCAAACTTATATCAATGAGCTTTACTCAAATCCTTACCTCAAGGGAGAGTCAAACTTTTTACCAAATTTCAAACGATATCTTCGTGGTGGTGTTCATCGCCGGAACTCCTCCACCGTTGTCGTCGTCCCCTCCGGCAATGGTATCAGAGTACAGACTGTGAGGCTACGAAGTTCACCGAAGACGGGTAGTGTTTGTGGTGGTCTTGTGAAAGTCATGTATTCCCCGACGACATACACGAGAAAGGTCGACAGCGTTTGTGGTGGCAGTTTGCGATGGTTGATCGTGGTGTTTGATGGGTCGTGGAAGAGAGAAAGTGGGGATTGATTGCTGTGGTGGACGACGATAGCATTTCAAAATTTGAGTAAAGGGCTGGAGAGGCTTAAACCAAATCAAGCTTTTACTCTAATTTTCACTCAAATCTAAGTCAAAATTTAAGGGTTAGAGATGCTCTTACATGCCTCTTTAATCCGACTTATTGTAAAGTAAAAAACACTGAGATTATGGAAGTAAATATTCTTGCATTTATTGTTACTTCACTGTTCATTAAATAAAAAATTGAAATATTAGATTTAACACTTCTAGTTATCCGATTGTCGGGACTCCTTCCATCGTTGTTGTCATCCACTTTGGTAATGGTAGTAGAATACAGATCGTGAGGCTACGAACTTTGCCGGTCACGGGTGGTGTTTGTGGTGGTTTGGTGAAAGCCGTGTTCCCCGACGACCAACACAAGATAGATCGATGGCGGTTTGTGGTTGTAGTTTGCAGTGGTCGTTCATGGTGTTTAAGGGGTCGTGAAAGAGAGAAAGAGGGATTGATTGCAACGGCAGAGGACAAAAGCGTTTTAAAATTAGAGTAAAGGGCTAGAGAGGCTCCTACCAAATCAAGCTTTTACTCAAATTTTCACAAATCTGAGTCAAAAATTGAGTAAGGGCTGGAGATGCTTTTACAGGCCTAACTGAGGTTATGGAAGTAAATATTTTTGCATTTGTTGATACTCCACTGTTCATTAAATGAAAATTTGAAATATTAGATTAAGCACTCTCAGTTGTACGATTGTCAGAACTCCTTCCACCGATGTTCTCCATTTCGGCAATGGTTGCAGAATACAGATGTGAGGCTACGAAGGTCACTGGTGACGGGTGGTGTTTGTGGTGGTCTGGTGAAAGTTGTGTGTTCCCCGACAACCAAAACGAGATAGATCGATGGTGGTTTTGTGGTGGCAGTTTGCGGTGGTCGATCATGATGCTTGAGGGGTTGTGGAAGAGAGAAAGGGGGATTGATTGCGGCAGTGGACGAGGAACGACTAAAGCATTTCAAATTTTGAGTAAACTGCCAGAGAGGCTCATACCAAATCAAGCTTTTACTCAAATTTTCACTCAAATCTGAGTCAAAACAAAAATACTGTGTGTATGCACGCCCCACACAAAATGCACGGACGATGCATCTTGACCGTCCGTGCGTGTTTTTGACGGTCCAGATTTAAAAAAAACTCTTCCATGGAAGAGTTTTTTAAAATACAGACCTTTGATTCTTGAAATGGACGGTCCTGATGTGTGCACGTAAAAAACACTTAGATTATGGAAGATACTGGAGATGCTCTTATAGGCCTCTTTAATCGGACTTATTGTGAAGTAAAAAACACTGAGATTATAGAAGTAAAATATTCTTGCATTTATTGCTACTTCATTGTTCATTAAATTAAAATTTGAAATATTAGATTAAACACTTCCAGTTATCCGATTGAGCTGATTTTTAACATTGCCTCCCGAAAAATTATTTAAATATTAATAATCGGCTCGAATAATTTTTGTGAGACCCAAAAGTAGGGCCACGCACCAATCTGTGTGCACAATGTGTAAATTGGTGCCCATACTAACAAATGCATAGACCTGCATTTGTTAGAGCATCTCTACTCTTGGACCAAATATTTCACCAAATTTAAATTTGAGTAAAAATCACCCAAAAACTCACTCCACTCCGATACCAAATCCTTCACCAAATTTGCTCAACACCAAATTTGCTCAAATTTTTCACCAAATTTGAACAACACCAAATCTTTCACCAAATAGGCAACGGCTCCATTTGTTCCATTGAAGACTTGCTTCTTGTTTCCGAAGAAGAGGAAGAATAGGATGAAAAGGAATTGACAAAACGAAAAAAAAAACGAAAAAAAAAAAACTGTTTCTGACAAAATGGTGGGAAAATTTTGGAGCCAAAATGACAAAAAAAAAAAAAACAGTTTTTGACAAAATTTTAACTAGAATTTGGTTAAAATGTGGTTTTCCATTGGAAGGGGTGATATCAAATCAAGTTTTTGACCAAATTTTTACTCAAATTTGAGTAAAAATTTGGTGCAGGAGTGGAGATGCTCTTAAGTAAACTGATGTTGCTGATTTACAATTCTTCGTGGAGGTGATGACATGGTGTGATGGTCACTCGTTGAATAAAACTGCATATACAATTATTTTTTGACAAAATAGTTTTGGGCGTTGTCAAGGAAGTTCTTTCCAATAATAATAATGGCACAATTGATCATTCAGTAGCAATATCTTGCACATAATGTTATTTTAACCTTATTGCATGAGAAGTCATGTTCTGTTTCCTAAGAATCATAAAATTAATAACCTCAACCATCAAAATGGAATCTTGTTAAGGATCAAACAAGATGATCCGAAGTCCCACGAAAAATTCCCTTTATATTTTTAGAAAGTACTTCAGATTTAGATACATATATCTAAACACGTGTGCTATCATCCCCCTCCTCGAAGCGGATATGAGGGGGGTAGCCTTTGAAAGGCTGTAATCTGTTTTGTTTTGTTTTTCCATTTCCTTTGTACCAAAAAAAAATATATCTAAACACGTGAATCTAAAAACAGATATGTTCATACAAGTTCGATATGTATGAATCTCACGTGTAGTGCTAATTGTTGGATCAAGGTGCATCGAACTATTCCGGCCCCACACACACATATATATTCAAATATGTATTGTCTATTTGGTTTCATTATATATACTTATATCTTTATTGATGATAAAGATATGTTCATACCTGTTCGAACAGATATGTTCATACATGTTCGACATGTATAAATCTCACGTACAATGCTAAGTGTTGGATCAATGTACATCAAACTATTTGAGCCACATATATATTCAAATAAGTATTGTCTATATGGTTCCATTACATATATATCTTTATTGATGATAGATAAAGATTTTTAAGAAAGTATATCAAAATAGGCCATCATTTGCAAAAGAAATAATACAGATGTGTCTACACTAATCCAAACAGAGATATGTTCATACTTGTTTGACACGCATGTGGATCGATATTGATCGAACGATTTCAGCCACATATATATTCAAATATATAAGGAATTGATATTGACACTCTATTTTTCTCTATTGACACTCTATTTTTTTTGTCTCTATTCATAAAATGTAAGAGTAACTTTACCTAATAGAGACAAAAAAAATAAGTGTCAATAGAAAAAAGTGAAATACCAATATTACTTCCCAATATATATTGCCCATTTGTGTCCATTATCCTGCTTTTTACTCCCTCCGTCCCAAAATAATTGGGACACTCATTTTGACAATGACACGCAATTTAACAGAGACGATCATTTTGGCATTGATAGAGTATTTTTCTTATTTTCAAGAATCTCTCAAATCTCACAAAAGGCCAGCAGTGGAATCACTCAAAAAGTTAGGGCACCCTGGTAATTCCAGTCCAATACCCAAAACCCTAGGCCCGGTGTCACTCAGCCTTGTGGAAGCCCATCACAGGCCACAACCCCACAAAAGACGAGCAAGCCACGTGGACGCCTCTTACAGACGATGACGTGTTCGTGTAACCGTAGCCTCCCTATAAATACCACCTCTTCGTCCTCATCCATTTCCTTCTCTCGCCTCCGGTTTCTCTCGCAACAGATACACACAGTTTGACACAGCCAATAGGTAGATAGATACAGTAATCTGTAGCGGAAAACGCAATTTGAGCTTCTCTCTCTAGGATATCGGTCGATCTAGGGTTTTCGCGATCGTGCTTGAAGATCGGATCCGATTGCGCCTTCCTCGGTCTATATATCTCTCTCCGGTCTTGGCTCGAGATCCGAGCCAAGGACGGAAGAACCACTTCCAGAGAGAGAGATTTTCGTTTTCGGTTGGGGTCGGTTGTTAGGGTTTCGATTCGATCACACTCACTCGTTCTCTCTCTACTTCAAGTGCAGAGAGGTATTGAATTGACACAGATGAAACTGTACATTGTGTTTATTTATTATTGTTCTTGGTTTGAGTTTGATTTTTTTTTTTTGCTTGGTAGTTTTTTTTGTAACGGTTGTTCTGTTTTTATCTGTTTTTAATTTGGTTGTTGGGTGTTGTAGGATTTTGTGAGTGCAAATGGCGTCGAGTGAGGGTTTCTTGACGGAGGAACAACGGGAAAGGCTGACTATAGCGACGCAGAATTCGGAGGTTCTTTCGTCATCACCAAAATCGCCGTCGTCACTTCTTTCTGAACATCAGATAAAAGCTCCGGCGGGAGGTAAAGGGGCGGTTGGTGTTGCGGCTAGGCATGTGCGTCGTACTCACTCGGGAAAGCTTGTGCGTGTGAAGAAGGGTAAGTTGATCGGGTATTATCCGACGAGGAATGATGATTTATTTCACTTTCCTGGTCGTATGATTGCGCCAGCAGAGAATTATAATTCGCGTGTGTGAACCCTTAATTTGTGTTACTGTGGCTTGTTACATCGGTTTAGAACGTATACGATGGGTTATCCCTTTTGCATTTGTATCTAGGGCTGTTGTGCCTTTTCTTTGTTTTGTTCTTTAGCATATGTCTCTAGGGCCATGTTTGATAGCTGGAAATATAGGCTGGATTGGACTATTTTTGAGGTAGTTCCTCCTTGTTCCATGTTTGGTTTGGATAGGAGGCTGGGATACAATCTATGCCAATTACGTGCACCCCCATCTACAAATATGGAAATTCCTTGTAGGGTGGGGTGTTTTTTGCTTTGGTCGGGGGATAATATGCTATTTGGTCTAAAAATGGATAGTCCTATTCCTCCTTCCTTGATTAGCAAACAAAGGGTACAGTCCTTCTCCAATCAAATCTGGTACATACCAAACTTATCCTCCTACCAAAATAGCATATTATTATCCTTGATGTTGTGCTGCATAGTTTAGAATCTGAAGTTTGATTTTGGTGCTGCAACCCCCCCGTGGAGTTAAAATAGCTTTGAAGGTAGTGGAGTTAAAGAGGTAGATCAATTATCAAACGCACGGCTCCAGACTCCAATATTGTTGTCATGTCATCAAATCTGCCTGTGTGTACTTCAAGCAGTGTATGTAAAAAGACGAGGTGCATCTGATGCATGATGGTGTTGTTTCCTAGTATTGGGTATTCGGAGTTCAATATTCAGTTCAGTTGTTCTGTCAAGCTCACAAAGTTCGGGGTGGGGCAGTATTTTTCAGCTCTCTATCTCTGTCATTGTGCTGTGCGCTGTCGGAGAAGATCAGGCATTAGCCATTTGAGTAACGCAAGTTTTTCACATAATTGCTATCCATGCATCGGTTTCGTGATTGGACAGTCCTTAGCGTAGCTGCATGAGTTTGGAATGTGTTCAAGGGAAGCATTTATGGCATGGCCCATGGCGTAGTATACCACTTTTGCTTATCAAAGAAAATGTGGACATGGGCGACCATAGTTCTTTTTTCTAAAATCGTGAGAGGTGTAGTGGGCAGTCTATGCCAGTGCCGCATTGAATTTGGACAATATTTTCTAACTTTGGCTATCTGGTAAAACTTAAAAGAAATACAAACTAGCCTTTAGATGTCAACTTGGTGGGTCGTGCATTATAGTTGTTGCCACTTCTGAATTGAATTAATAATTTATTCCAGTTTAGAGAAGAGTGCCTTAGGGTCAAAAGGTTCATAAGTTTGAGGAAGAGGAAACAAACTTTTCTTTTTGGCTTTATGATCCTATCTCTTTTGAAGCGAATTTTCCAATGTGCGAGCGAAGAGTACAATAGAAGGTTAATTGAGAAGAGGATGGCCCAGTAGATCGTGCGGAACTTATCCATTAATTATTTTCTCTGAGTTTTTTTGTATTCTTGTATAACACCTTAGATGTTGCTTTATATTTGAGGTATGCCCCTCTTTCATGGACCGAAGATTGGAACTACCAAGTACATGATTCAAAGCTGCTGGTGCTTGGTTTTGATGCTTAAGATTCGGAGTTTTCCCCTTAGTTGTAGGATCCTTCTAAAATGTGTGCGCGCCCAAGACGGGAGCTCGAATCAGCGCTCCCAAGATGGGAGCTTGACGGGAGCTTGCTCCCCTCAAGATTGGAGCTCGCTCCTAACTAGGATGGGAGCTTATCGGGCCATTAAAGCATTAATTCTCATACTTTTAAGGGTGTTGAAATATGAATATGAAAATTATGAGTCAAGAAGTTTTGGAAATTGATAATATCTAACTTCTAAAAATTTTTCCATTTAAGATAGGGAAATTCTCAATATGTATCACTTTTCCTTCAATGGTTAAGTATTTAAAGATATTTTATATACATATTTAAATATGATCTATATACGCTCCTTAAGCGCTTCCAACCTTGGGAACTTCTAGGTGCCTCTGCTCCCCCGCACTCGCTCCCACTCCCATACTTTTAAAGCAATTATTCTCATATTATTAAGGGTGTTGAAATATGAATATGAAAATCATGAGTCAAGAAGTTTTTGAAATTGATAATATCTAACTTCCAAAAATTTTACTCTTTAAGATAGGGAAAATTCTCAATATGTATCACTTTTCCTTCAATGGCCAAGTATTTAAAGATATTTTATATACATATTTAACTATGATCTATATACGCTCCTTACGCGCTTCCAACTTGGGAACTTCTAGGTGCCTCTGCTCCCCCGCACTCGCTCCCACTCCCATACTTTTAAAGCAATTATTCTCATACTTTTAAGGGTGTTGAAATATGAATATGAAAATCATGAGTCAAGAAGTTTTTGAAATTGATAATATCTAACTTCCAAAAATTTTACTCTTTAAGATAGGGAAAATTCTCAATATGTATCACTTTTCCTTCAATGGTTAAGTATTTAAAGATATTTTATATACATATTTAAATATGATCTATATACGCTCCTTACGCGCTTCCAACCTTGGGAACTTCTAGGTGCCTCTTCTCGCCCGCACTAGCTCCCACTCCCGTCCACGCATCCGCTCCCGCTTCATGCAACTTAGGGTTTCCCGTTTCCAGCATATTTAGCAAACTACTTATTTTGGATGTTTCTTTACTTCTCGATATTTTTGTTTGCTCTTCTTTTTGTTAGTCTTCTCGGTATACTTCATGCATGTTGGCAATGAAATGAAAGGATGTTTGGTGGCGAATGTGATGTCAGGTTGAGTTTTACTGCTATGGTGTTCTTGAGCTGTCAGATCTTTGAGACATGCTGGTGATCTAGGGGTTCTTTATAGGATTGGTCAACATAGTGATGATGCAGCATAATAGCATTGTTTAATAAGGCTGTGTTTAGATTTGTTTGATTGTTTGAAATTTTCTATGTGCTCCTTGTGGCCATATATTTCTGAAAAATCTTAATCACACCAAAGTATTGCATTTGTATGCAGATTGTGTGGCATTAACTCCGGTATATCTGGCAATGTCTAAAAGTGAGTTTAGAACAACTTCAGCATGTGCTTTTGGGACAGAAACTCCAGTTTTGTTTGTGTACTGTTGCTCAAATGCACTGTTCTCCTCGATTAACAGTTAGTAATAAATTTCAGGCCTTGAACAAAATGTTCAATTGCTGGTTTTCCTAGACTCTGAATGATTCTGTACTGCTGTTTTTTGATGCTATACATTGTGGTATACAAGTATAACAAGTAATTGTTCCCTAAAGTTCTTGTAATATCAAGTGGCATGCATTAGTGTGAAATGGATCTCTTGATTTTGGCTTTTACATGCTTTTTAGTTACCATATCCTGTTAGAAGGTATGTAACAATATGCCTGCACAATCAGACGTCTTAGAGTGAATTCTATGTTCATCTTGGAGAATCTCCTTGCTTTGTTGCTGGCTTTCCTCCTTATTCTCGAGTTCCAAGTATGTTTTGTGTGCACTAAACCTTGTAATAATTTCCAAGCTGAAACAACTGTTTTTATTGTTGCAAGAGTACCCAACATAGGATAGATTTGACCTATCAAGAAAGTAGATTTTTTCGTCTTTTTTCTCCCCTTCCCATGATTCTGGCTAGTCTTCTAGAAAATTCTCTTCGACTTGCTTGTCATCAAGTTTAGGAATTGTTCCAAAGTTCAATTGTATCTTTATGCAGCAGCATAGTCTCCCATTGTTAATTAGCTATTCTGTTAACTGTACTGTTGAACATTGATTATAGATGGTGCTGGTGGCAAGGGCACCTGGGGCAAATTACTTGACACAGATGGTGAACCTCACCTCGATCGTAATGATCCGAACTATGACAGTGGCGAGGTAATTTTTGCTTTCAACTCTAGTTATTTTACTCAGTAGTAGTCTAACAGACACGCTGTTCATGTTCTTGGCTAGACATTTGTGGCTTTGGTGGCTTGCTCTTTTATTTGCAATAGCTTCTCTTGTTAAGTCTTGTACCCTGATGATGGTGCTAACTGCGTTCATTGCCTTCTTAATCCCTGACATCTACAGGAGCCATATCAACTTGTTGGATCAACTGTCAGTGACCCCCTGGATGACTACAAGAAAGCTGTGGCTTCCATTATAGAGGAGTACTTCAGCACTGGTGACGTGGAACAGGCAGCATCTGATCTCAGAGAACTGGGCTCTACCCAGTACCTTCCTTATTTTGTGAAGAGACTTGTTTCCATGGCCATGGACAGGCACGACAAAGAGAAGGAAATGGCTTCGGTTCTTCTTTCGGCACTATACGCTGACGTCATCAGCTCTTCTCAGATTTGTCAGGGTTTCGTCATGCTCCTTGAGGCTGCTGATGACCTTGCAGTGGACATACTTGATGCAGTCGACGTCCTCGCTCTTTTCATAGCTCGCGCTGTGGTGGACGATATCCTCCCTCCGGCTTTCCTAACAAGGGCAAAGAAAACAGTGTCGGAGACCTCAAAAGGGTATCAAGTTCTCCTAACTGCTGAGAAGAGCTATCTCTCAGCTCCTCACCATGCGGAACTCGTCGAGCGGAGGTGGGGTGGCACTACCCATGTGACCGTTGAGGAAGTCAAGAAGAAGATAGCAGATCTCTTGAGGGAGTATGTGGAGAGCGGAGACACTTCTGAGGCATGTAGGTGCATAAGGGAGCTGAGCGTTTCATTCTTTCACCATGAGGTGGTGAAAAGGGCTTTGGTTCTTGCCATGGAGATCCGAACGGCAGAACCTCTCATACTCAAGTTGTTAAAGGAAACCTCGGAAGAAGGCCTCATTAGTTCCAGCCAAATGGCAAAAGGGTTTTCTCGGTTAGCTGAAAGCCTGGACGATCTTGCTCTGGACATTCCATCTGCAAAATCCTTGTTTGAATCTTTGGTTCCAAAGGCAATTTCTGAAGGATGGCTCGACGAGTCATTTTTGAGATCTTCATTTGAGAACGGAGATGTGGAAAACAAGGATGATGAGAAGGTGAGACGATACAAGGAAGAAGTTGTGACGATAATCCACGAGTATTTCCTCTCTGATGACATACCGGAACTCATTCGGAGCCTTGAAGATCTTGGGTCTCCTGAGTTTAACCCTATTTTCTTAAAAAAGCTAATCACCCTCGCCCTGGACAGAAAAAACAGAGAGAAAGAGATGGCTTCTGTTCTTCTGTCTGCACTTCACATCGAGATTTTCTCAACCGAAGACATAGTCAATGGTTTCTTCATGCTTCTGGAATCTGCAGAGGATACAGCTCTTGACATTCTGGACGCATCAAATGAGCTCGCTCTTTTTATGGCTAGGGCTGTTATCGACGACGTGTTGGCTCCATTAAATCTGGAAGAGATAGGCAGCAAATTGCAGCCAAATTGCAGCGGCAGTGAGACCGTGCACATGGCCCGTTCGCTTATAGCTGCACGCCACGCTGGCGAGAGGATATTGAGGTGCTGGGGCGGCGGGACCGGGTGGGCAGTGGAGGATGCGAAGGATAAAATACAGAAGCTTTTGGAGGAGTACGAGAGTGGTGGCGTGGTGAGCGAAGCTTGTCAGTGTATTCGTGACCTGGGAATGCCTTTCTTCAACCATGAGGTTGTGAAGAAGGCTTTGGTTATGGCCATGGAAAAGAAGAACGACCGGATGCTGGATCTGCTGCAGGAGTGCTTCGGCGAAGGGCTGATTACAATCAATCAGATGACCAAGGGGTTTTCTCGAATAAACGATGGGATGGACGATTTGGCTCTTGACATACCGAACGCGGCGGAGAAGTATGAGTTTTACCTAGAGTACGCGAAGAAGAAAGGGTGGCTCGTGCCTACGTTTGGTTCCGTCGCAGTTGATGGTTCTTCTTGAGAAGAAAACGCGATAGCATTAATTCAGTTTGTTTCTCTCTCATGTAATGTTGTTTTCTCTCTTCATTCCCTTGTTAGTACTCTTCTAACCCGTGCGTCTGTGCTCAGAGGTGGATTAGATATGCGATACTGTTTTGGATTCCTTCAGATGCTCCTTTTTTTCCCCTGGTTGTTTGATGGGATTCATGAATGTAAAAATTTGGTCTTTCTCTGCCATTCTAATAGTTGCTGCTTTAAGAAGTTAGTTAGCTTTTAGTATATGCTGATTGTATTCCTGTACAAAACTTCATTTTCTGGATGGCCTAAAGTGGGGGGCTGGCAAAATACGGTGCTGTTTTGTTTGCAAAGAATTTTTTCCTGAAGTCACAGTTTGTAGAAACACCAACCAAAAAGCTCTAGGAATGTTTCTATTTTAGTTTTCATTACAACCTATAATAAGAAAATTGAAAGTGGCAGAGGGCCTTTGGTCAGGGGGCAGAGGGACGATAGGGCTGGGTGGGCCCTATTCTCCATCCCAAATTTCAAACTCCCAAACCAAAAAAACCCTCTGCCTTTCTGGGATTTCTGGGATTCGTAGTAGGCGTACCCATCTCTCTCGCTCGATGATTAGTTTCATGACCGGCTACAAAGGTACTTTGATTTGCAAAGTGGTAGAGCGGTAATCGTAATTAAGTACGGTTGATTGAACCCTACACATTACTTTGATTTGCAAAGTGGTACTTTTTTTTTCATTATAACTCAGCCCCCGAGATTCTCAATCCTAGCTTTGCCACTGCCCTTGGTCCCACCCAACCCTTAATACCTCCACTCCCAAATCAAAGATTAAAGGTGGGCCTGAAGGTTACTCATCTGGGGCTAGAGTCATCAAGCCCTACTCACTAGTTCCTCCATTACATCCGGGTTTTCTAAGAAGTTTAAGCCTTGTATGGTTGGAGAGACTTTCCCCTTTTTGTAAAAATACTTGAAAAATGCCATGCATAACCAATTTCCGATTTCAAGCAAAAAGTGTATTCCTCACCTACCTACAATGCCCATGTCCAAAAGAACTTCTACCAGAACTCTTACTCTCACTACTTTAACTAGCCTACCGACCCTATTACATCCTAGTCGCCTGAGAGCTCCACCAAGATAGAGAGCTCCACCAAGATAGAAACCCTCACCTCCATGCCATGGTACAATGCACCAACAAAATCGAAACAACAAACCCTTGGTTTTTCGACCTAACGGGAACATATGGTCGAATCTACCATCCTAAAGTGGAAACCCTCCATTCACCAACAGCAAGTCGAAACTGCATACAAAACGAGGGAGCTTTCATCGAACATGGAGAATTCTAGTCAAAGGAGAGGAGCCCCTAAAAAAATAAAGACGCCGTGTGGAGGAGTATTTTGGCTGAGGCAAAAACAAAAGAGCAATTCTTCTCTCTCTACAAAGAAAGATGTCCCACAGATTATGTTATAAGATATCCTTAGTTAAAAATATTTTCTAGGGACCATTATAGACGAGAAAGGCCACCATATACAAGTCCTTTTACTGTATTCCCCTTTCTTCCTGAAGAGCTAAAACATTGGGTTGAACAAAATGTTTTGTTCGTAAGTACGAATTTCGCACAACATGAACTCTGTCAAAATTGCCGCATCTCACTATATAGTGAAGACGACTGGATTAGATTAAAGCTACACAAAAATGAAATGCCAAATTTTTATGCTAACGAACTAATGCTATCTGACTCTGACAGGAACCATAACAGTGGCCAATCCAACTATTATTATTTAGCTTTGGATGGTTGGAACTAGTTAAAAAACTCGACCATAAGATAATTTTGGTTTTGGTTGCTTTTCTAAATGCACTATGTTGCGGGAAGAGGTTGAAATTAAAAAATTAGAGGGTGTTGCGCAGCGTGCTGTGAGGCCCATTTCGGCACCATGCTAGCACCGTTTCGACGATCGGAGACGTCCACCGCGTAGAGCTTGTCGAGTACTACAAACATACCAAAAATCAACTCGATAGGATATCATTAAGTGCCTCATCGGAACAAAAATAAGTTGAAAAAAAGTAGAATACATATGGCTTGAAACACTGGATGAAAACCATTGAAACCATTTTTTTCAACTTATTTGTGTTCCGATAAGGCACTTAACGAATATTTACTACTCAATTCGAAGGTGACGGCCCTTGCTGCCTTTACGAAGATTTCGCTTCTTTGCTTCTTTTGTTTGAAATAGGATAATAACTGTTCTTCGTCTCCATGATTTCATTAAAAAATGTTCGTTCATTTTAACGACACCCGTCGAATACTATTTTCCGAGTTTTTCAATAAGCAATGTGGGAATTTTTTTTCCAACCCACACATCAAAAGAGAGCACCAAATTTTGATGGACCTTTCACTTTCATCAAATATGTTGATTGAACATCACTCATCAAATAGTGGGTCCCTGTCCCTCCATTAACTAAAATTAAAGAGTAATTTATTTTGTAATTAGTTTACGTTTCCACTGTCAAGGACTCGGAGTGTTCCACTAACAAAAAATAGTTTTTTTTTCCCCAAAAACCGAGACATGTCATTATCTCACAATACATCACATAAAAAATCGTGAAAATCTAGTTTATCCTAAAAAGCGGAACACCCCCTCAAAAGAGACGACTTCGCCCACTTTTCCTACTTTGTTCTTTCTCCTCTTTATCAGATTTTGAAAGTCTTATTATTATTATTATTATTTTGAAGAAACGGCAGGAATGAAATGTTGAGAGTGGGATTTGAGCTTTTTTGTGAAAGTTTTCAAGAAGTAATCACTTGCTCTAGATGATTTTTAAGCTCAAACGTGATCATAGTGGTCATGTGGGTTCAAGATTTGAGTGAACAACTGATTGAATAGAAGGTGAATATATGTAAGGAGTACATATTTTCTCCGGATGATTTTGTACTCAATGTAATTTCAGTGGTTGAAAAATCACGATGATGTTCATCTGCTACGACAGATCAAATCTTGGCCAAAAAATCGGGTACACATGAAACCACCGGCCCTAAAATCACGGGTCACAAAACTACCTACAAAGAAAAGAAAAAGAAAAAAAAAGAAAATGAGGACGTTGGAGCATGTCGCTGCCACCGTCATCAGAAGCCTGGATCTGGGAACTCCAGATCCAGCTCCCCCCGATCCGAAATTTGGGGGTACGGAACGAAGAGTCGAACAGGAACGCTTACCACGGGGAATCTCGGAACACCAAAGAAGTTGAGCCATAGAGGAGATCGTGTGTGAAGGGAGAGGGGCTAAATGATGGTCATGACACATTGATTTGTCGTCGTTGTATTTAGGCAATGTAAAGAAGGGTATTTGCTTGAAATATTTTGACTTGATATCTGGAGATTATTTTCAGGTCTAACCTCAGGATTTCATTTTCAAATTTAACCAAACAAAGGAAATAATTGACCTTTCCTTCTGGCGAAAAAAATGGAGCAAAGTTCTTTATTTTAACTTGATCCCATCCAATTTCTAGTCACTAAAATCTTGTATTAAACCAAAATGAAAAAATAGAAGTGGAAAATCTTTATTTGATAACCCCAGGATTTTTGTGTAACCTTTTTTTCTTTAGGCATAACCTAATTTCATTTGATAGCATTGCACAAAAGAAACTACATAATAGCTTAAAAGATCAAGACAAACACAGATCGAAAACCTTCTAGACCTACCAAACATAAAAGAATGACCTCACATAAAAAGCAAGAAAGACGCATAGAAGCCGTATCACAAAAACGTCATGTAACAGGTGATAACTGCGCGCAATTCAAATACGACCTGGTAACTACTCCAGCTTAAAGCATAGTATGTAGTGGTAGTAAATTAAGTACATAACAAAACCATAACTTGACATTGCGTGACAAATACTATAAGCAATTTCAGTTTGTTTTTCATAATTACTTGCACTTAGAAAAGTAGCTCCCACTTGACAATGTAATTGTTAGATTGCATTCGCATGAATAGGAATGGCAATTGGTAGGTTCGGAGTGCAAGTTACCAATTAATGATTGTTCGCACCAATTATATTATTCTACCCGTCTAGGGTTCAGTTTTTAATTAAGCGAACCGCACTAAACACGAGATGCTATTGATTCCATTAACGAACATAGTACGTGGATTGCATCCCATGAGAAAGTACTAACATAAAAGAATCATAACTTGACATTGTTTACAAGAACATAGCAATTCAAGTTGGTTTTCCTTTGCATGCACCATGAAAAAGTAGCTTCAAAGAAGTAGCCTCTATAAGCATACGATCAAGGAAACGTGACACATTTAGGATGATGTTCCCTACATATCACATGGTAGTCAGTAGTACAACAGTTAATGCAGAAAAACGTGTATGACATCTCAATGCACAATGTATAAAATGCCCGAGTTGAGCCAATGAGTCTTGCATATATTTTATAGATCTAGAAGACATATCGAAGTGAGCTGAACTATTTAGTTCTCCATTTTCAGTTTACTGAAAGAGAGTGAGCAACAATTGCTACACAATGTTTTCAATATGTTTTTACAAGTTTCATCAAACGAAAGACTCCTTTCTACTTAGTAGTCATGGACAAAGTTGGCATATACCAACTGAAAATGCAATGCTACCAACAAAAATGAAGATTCTCCAAGTTTGTTATAATGTGGAGATGCAACATTTTAGAATTTTGGGTAACTATGCTGCAGCCAGCAGCTAAGGATAAACATAAAACAATTTTCGTAATGAAGCAGAATACAATACACAAAAAGATGCACCAATTAATCAATTAAAACTCTCGCATGTTAAGCGTACACCATCAGTGTATTTCAAGGCTTTCATTACTAGTTTCCTTTTCATTTTTCTCTGTTGTCTCCTGTCATTTGGGAAAGCAAAAAGGACAGGCATGCCAATGACACATAATGCTGCAGCTAAAAGCAAAAACTAGTTGTGGGACTCGCAAGAATCTAAAGCACTGGTAATAATACAGCATCAGTCACAAAATCAATAACCACAACTCTTAAGTAGGTAAAACCATTGCATGCTTCCAGAGAAATTTTATCAATAGATATACGGAGACAATTAGCATGTTTATTTTAGTAAAGATTGTTTTCTCCCCTATCCCTTGAAATTGGGGGAAAACGCCACTTTCTTAATTTTGAACTGTTTATCAGAGTCAAAACTGCTACTGTGATGTGCAAAGCATTTATATTGCTAATAAGCTATTGCCATTAGCATATTTCTTATAGACATGCCAAAGTTTACTTGTCCTTTTTGGTTTTAACCATAGAGCTGTCAACTCCATTTGGAAAATACAAATCTCTTGAATAGGAGGCATGCGTTGTTAATTATTTATTTTACATGCTTAAGATCAGTTTACCAAATTGTACAGTATTATATTGCAAGTTAGACGAACGAGCAAATGATGTAGAAACAATCATAACCATGAAAGCCATGATACAGAAACAGGGATAACCATGAAAGCCAGAACATAAAAACACCAATAGATGTCATAAAAGAGAAATAAATGAAAAAATGTATAGGAGGCAAACTATCATACCTGTGGTTTCTTGGAGAGCTCCAGACATTTCAAAACATCTTTGATTGGTGTGGCTTTAATTCCTCAGCTATCCTCATAGTGAATGACACCAACAACTCCAAAATGTGAATTGACAAGAGGTCCCCTGATAAAACTACCTTTAAAATCTGGATCGACAAGAGGTCCCCCGGTAAAACTAAGCTACATCACAGGAAGTGTCAAGTAAACAATATCATTAGAATGATGTATGGTACGCAAAACATACCCTTAGATGAGGAAAAGAACATCAATAAAAGATAAATCAATTTAGGAGAGTAACCAATTAAAAAATATGCAATGGCGCCAAAAAGATTGAGCATCGTTAAGAAATAAAGCAACAAAAGCCCAAAACACAAAGCAGAATTAAAGAAATTAGGCACTACTTAGCGCCGAAAGTTCAACAAAATTCATTCGCCGGAATAGGATTTGATTTCCTGCCCTCGCAGTACCGGCTTGAAGGTAAGTATAAATTATAATTTCCACGTCTTCAAATAAAAGAAGCAAAGCGCTACATAGTCACAAAACATCTTCAAATCAAAACACTAATCAACTACAGTGTTTGTTCCAACTCCCAACCAACTTAAAACCACATACTGGTGTGGAGTCTACCACCAGATGCATGGGATCCGCATAAAAAGTGTTGTCGGGAATGTCCAGGGCCAGGAGCACTGAATAACTTTTCTTCTTGCAGGGATGTTACTGATCAAGTCCAAATTTAGTCACCCCATGTTTTGAAAAACTCATTATGTGGGCAGAAACGATATTAATGAACAAATACCTCTAGTCAATAATATATAAGCAACACTCATGAACCAAAATATTTCCAACAAGATACGCTACTTCTCGTCGACTGTTATACTGAAAAAGGATAGCTCACAGACCTCTACATCAATACTCGAGTAATATCATAGAAATGATGCTTAAGAAGTTCAAACTTCCCGTGTTCAGCACATGGGAGAAATCACAAAACAAAGAAAATACCTTCACAAACCTAAAACAACTGGTTGTCGTTATCTTCGCTAGACCAAAATGACTGTACAAAAAATAAGGTCAAATTAAAGAATTCATGCATTAGGCAATTCTGCTCAAATTTTCATTCAAGATCTTCTCGGACTATCACACTTGCTGCCACTCGGCAACTAGACCAGTAGGCATGGTATGTGTTACTTTCAGCATCTCGGAGTCATAAATGAGAGAGAGTGAGAGAGAGAGAGAGAGAGAGAGAGAGAGTTACAATGTCATCAAGTTCTGCCTTTATGACCCACCCGGAAGTCCTTGCATCAGTCTGCTCATTTTCAATCTCATTCGCAACAGAACTAAGGAAAAAGAGTAGCACAAGTAACATGGAATGGAAACCATGAATAGCAGTGAGTATAACCTCATCATTTTAAATATAGGTTTGAAAGAAAATCCCAAGTCAATCAAATAAACTTGCAGTACCGGATACAAGCTAGACAATTATAAGATTCTGCAAAGGAAAATCTGCGATGATCAGGTATACAACCCATAGCAATTGCCCAGCTTTGTGTGGTTAGTAAGCTTTGTAGATTACTGTAATCCAACGTCACAAATCTTGCTACTTTTTGTTGTCTAGGAGACATTATCTTTATAAGAGCTACAGTCGAACAAAAATCAGCAACCAACAAGACACCCACATGTCGCTTTTGTATCCAATCTGCAATTGAACTAAAATATGAATCACCAAACATATGCATTACAAGAGCTCAGGAACTAAACAGAGTATGACCTGTAGTTTGACAAGTCCAAGAGGGCAAAAAATGAGGAATAATGCTAGAGCTTGTCCCACATTTGTTAATTATAACCTCTAAAACTAGGCGGTGCACCACTCAGTACTAATTGGTTTTGAGTATGCTTTAACATGGTAACCAAGCTAGGCTTTCTAATGCTTTTGGACAAGACTCCCATGATTGATCAACCCGTTGTTTGTGCTTTAAGCACACCTTCTCATTGTTTGTTGTGATCCTTGAGTTATGGATCCGTTGTTTTATCTCTTCACGTGCGTGTTAGGGGTCGCACGTGCAGGGGAGTGTTAAAGTTTGTCCCCCATTTGTTAATTATAACCTCCAAAACTGGTATATGAGCCTGGGTGGACCCTCCATTTATTACCAATTGGTTTTGAGTTGGATGCTTCGACCAATAAATTGTTAAATGACCATGACGGATGTGTAAATGGCTCCAACACTCCGCAAAATAAAGAAACAAAAAAGATGGTGAAGAAAGACCCAGGATAATAAAATATAGGAGGAGAGAGAGGAAAGAACCTTCGAAGTATAAGAGAACATAGGGGCGAAACAAAAAAGAGAAGAAAAAACAAAGACCGTGGTCAAGATGAGCATAATAGGAGAAGGGGGAGACCCGGAGATAAATCAATGGTATCTAAATGTATTAATCGCCCTTATCCCACTTAAAAGCTTCAAAAACACCTACGAAACAGAAAGAATCTTTGTTATGGATATGGATGCAACTCGATCACGGTAACATAAAATTAAAAATGCCTCAATTTGCATTCCTATTTTCATTTTTTTCGGGAAAAATGGTGTTTTTCTATAAGGATATAGCTAGATCAAATAAAAGCCCCATAATTTGATACATAAGTGGCAAAATCAATATGTTTCATCAAAGAAACTCTTCTGTTAAGAGTATCTAGAGATTAATATATGTATATGGAAAAAATAGTCAATTCACTTCACATTTCTAAAAATTTTCCAAAAAGATTCTTTCCCCATCTCTCATCTCTCCAATCATTAATCACATTTCTCTCTCTACTCATACCCCTCTTTCCAATCATTATTCTCATTTCTCTCTTTATCTCTCTCCAATTATTACACTTCTCTCTAATTATTATTTTTTTCCAAAAACTCATCCAAACACTATCTCCAAAATATTTTTCAAAATATTCTTCTCAAAATTATCAACCAAACACAGCTTCCAAAAAACGATATAGCTAGATCAAAGCAAAGCCCCGTAAAATTACAAGGCTTTGTGCGAAATGTGATACAAGATACTTAATCCATTGCATGCCATAAATAATGTACAATTTCTTCCCAAGTGTTTTTTCAGCGTACTTGAAGTTACTTTCCGAGAACTAACAATGGAAAACAAATTATTTTGTTTTGTCTATCTTCCTTTTTAATATCTACATGCCACACTATTCAAGGTACTCATTATAGATGCATGAATATCTTTTGGGGGAATTTGCACTTTCACCCTTGTACTTTGCCCGAGTTGTGAAGACACTTCCTGAACTCTATTTTTAGTCACTTACACCCCTTGTAATTTGGACCAAAGTGCAACCGTGGATGCCGATTCCGGAAGAAATGAAAAGTCTAAAAGCCCATTGAGTACCCTAACCCTTAGTCATTTTGTGAACTCTTTTCTCCCTCTACACTACATAGCCGCCTGCCTCTCTCTATAGAAAGTCCCACCCAAAGTAGAGCTAAATGTCATCACAAATAGATCACCATAGACCGAGGAGCATAAACCCTCCAGCAAAATCAGCGACTAACAAACAACCAATGAACTAAATAATCATCAACTCTAACCACAACAAGAAACAGAGGATTGCCAGATCAAAATCCTACAGTGCTTGACGGGAGCTTGCTCCCTTCGAAATGGGAGCTTATCGGGCCATTAAAACAATTATCCTTATACTTTCAAGGGTGTTGAAATAAGAATATAAAAATCATATGAGTCAAGAAGTTCTGCAAAATGAAAATATCTAACTTCCAAAATTTTACCCTTTAAGTTAGGGAAAATTCTCAATAAGTAACAATTTTCCTTCAATGGTTAAGTATTTAAAAGTATTTTATATACATATTTCAATATGATCTATATACGCTCCTTAAGAGCTCCCAACCTTGGGAATTTCTAGGTGCCTCCGCTCCCCCGCTCCAGTCTCCACATCCACTCCCGCTTCGTGCAACTAAAGTCTCAGCTTAATTGGTTATGTCCTACCTTCTTTTGCAATAGTTCTTAAAATAGGAATCAATCATCCTTCCTTGCAAGAAGGGACTTCAATTCACTGGTATTTATGACGTCTAGAGCAAAAGCAAAAAGCCTTGAGAAAGAATGAGTACAGTGAGTCCAATGACTAAGGAAATTTCAGAGGGCTACAAATATGTTTCTGGTATGCTCGTACAGAACAATGACTACTCAAATCACCACATTACACAAACATTCAGAATTTTAGGCCAACCAACAAATCATTTTGAGGTTCTTTTTCACTGGAAAAGAAGTGCAACCTACAAGACCTACTCCTTGCTTGTTTTTCTTTAAAAAAAATAATAATAATAAGCTAGTAGGAAAGTTTGAGTAGTAAAAAATTTAATCACCGCCCCACGTACCGCAGCTTGTCGTATCAAGTGCTTGATGCCATGTCGAGTGCCAAATGCAACCAACTAGCCACATAAATTTATTGAAATATCTGTGTTTTCATCATTCATTTTCAAATGAAATACGAATTGCGCAATCAACACTGACAACACATGATCCACGTATAATCCTGCATCAATTCATCATCGCTCTAGCCCTACCCTTTCCAATTCAACCTAAATGTGAAACAACTATACGCAAGGTGAGGAGCGACCTATTGTTGGAGTTGTAGTCAAATAGATTATTTGTAGAACCGGAATAAAAAGAAAAGAAATAGCGGAGTTTGGTTACCAACCGTCGCTTTGAGTTCTTTGCTTTTGAGATAACATAAATTACTGGCACAAGTTGCAGCAATACCATCTGAACTTATGATAGTTCCAGGGAGTTGAATCAATGTCTTATCTCCTACAGAACAACACGTCAATACCACAAAATTGTCAAAGCAGTTTTTAGCGTAAAAATGGAAGTTAGAACCATCTTCATGGGCAAGATTCCCAAACACAATACATAGGAAGTATTGTGACATTACCCTGACGGACAACTAGAGAAACAAGAGAGCCCTCGATTTGCGGTCAAACCTCTCTAAAAATCTCATAAGGAGAAGGATCCTCATATGACATATCATCTAAGCTTTTGCCAGTGCCAAAACCATCAAGATTACTAAAAGCAGCACCGCATTGATTCCCTAACAAGGAGAAATGTGGATGTAACTGTATATAACGGTTTTTATGAAAAACTGTTCGGATCAAATCCTTCTCAGTTATTTTTTTTTTGCTGATTTCTTGCGTGCGTGAACTCTTAAAAACACCTTCTAAACACGTTGGACGGTTCGGATCATGAAAATTTGATCGGGAAATGAAGGTTTGGACGTAAGGTGTGGATATAAAGGTGTGGACTGGATCCTTGTTGTGTGTATATATATTAATTTTTTGTTTTCAAACGTCATGACTGGAACAAGGGCAAGCAAACCTGATTGAGGAGAATAATTTGATGCTGTGTAGAGAAAGGAAAAGTGTGAAAATCTTCTGCTTGTGGCAGCATTTCTGATGGCAGCAGAGCTGACTTGCTCAGAGGTGTCCAAACTGACAATCATGCGGATAAGGTACATATATAATTCTACCCAATGCAAAAGAGAAAACCCAGAAACCTGGGGGAAGAGGATGGGTGGAAAAGAAATAAGCAGATGAATTATTCACTCACTGCCACTGATGCACCCTCCTGACTGCACACGAGCGCTACATATTTAATTCTATCGTTCTTTGATTTGCATTGGCAAAAGTGTCATGCATTGGCAAAAGTCTTGTGATTTTGAACTTCTCAATCTTGAGTGGTGGGTGCCATTTTCGAAGTGCCAAACCTAAATTTGACACCTCTAAATTCAAATTTGGCATATCAACTTTTTTTTGCCAAGCTACTCCAGTGACGTGGGTGCCAAATTTTGACATCCTTTCTCAACTACCTTCTAACTACTAATTCTCAACTAACTTTTTAATTTCATATTAATATTTTATCTACTTTAACTATTTCACACGATTTTAATTACTCACAAAGGTTTTTTTTTTTTTTTTTAACCGTTGGTTGGAGACTCAAGGAATCGCAACGGTCCAAAGATTTTCATTCCTAGTGCACTGGTGCATGCTTCCTTGCTTCCTGTATTCTCACTATAAAAAAAAATTAATCTTTAGTAACAATGATTTTGTCACTAGGTTGTCACTAAAAGCGTGTTACTAAAGAGTTTTAGTGACAATTTTTTAGTGCGTTGTCACCAATTCAGTAATTAGTTACAGCTTAGTACAAAAAGCTGTCACTGAATACCCTTTCGCAACACACTTTTAGTGACACGTCGTTGTCACTAGGGTGTCACTAAAATTCAATTTTTTGGTAGTCTCTCTACCGTAATAACTATTCTTGGTCTCTATGATTTCATACGAAATGTTTGTACAATTTAACGAAAAGTTTGTCTAGAACTCACCGATCGAATGCTATTTCCCGAGTTTTTCGATGAGCGATGTGGAAAAAAATTCCCCAACTCACGCATCAAAAGAGAGCACCAAATATCTTGATTGAACATCACTCATCAAATATTGGGTCCCTCCATTAAGTAAAATTAAAGAGTAATTTATTTTGTAATTAGTTTACGTTCCCATTGTCAAATGCTCAAAAAGAGATGACTTCTCCCACTTTTCTACTTAGTTCTTTCTCCCCTTTATCAGATTTTGAAAGTTCTTTTTGTTGGGTGAGGAGTATAGATCACACACTTTTGATACTTCTCTTACTTCACACTTGATGAAAATACTACGGATTACAAGCCTACTTATAGGCATAACAAGCAGAAAAAAACAAATACATGATAAACTCATATTTAACGCAAATCACAAAACAAATTACGGAAGTGCAAAAGTCTTTGCACATGATTGTGAATAGTACCCCACGTTTTAATTCTGAGCTGCTTGTATCCACTTGCTTTGATCAAGTTTATCTTTTCTTTTCTTCACTTTTTTGAGAAAAAAAACGGCAAGAATGAAATGTTGGGAGTGGGATTTGAGCTTTTTTTTGTGAAAGCTTACAAGTTAATCACCTGCCCTAGATGATTTTTAAGCTCAAACGTGATCACATGCAGTGGCCATTTGGGTTCAAGATTTGAGTGAATAACTGATTGAATGGAAGGTGCATATAGGAGTACATATTTTCTCCAGATGATTTTGTACTCGATGTAATTTCAGTGGTTGAAAAATCACAATGAAAATCAAATCTTGGCTTCGCAACCGTAAACCATTGGTGATGCACAAGGTATTTTTGTTATTTAAATGATGGTCTTGACACATTGATTTGTCGTCGCCGTATTTTGGTAGATGTAACGAAGGGTATTGGCTTGAAATATTTTGACTTGATGTTTGGAAATCATTTTCAGGTCTAACCAAACGTTAGAGAATATTTTCAGAATTTCATTTTCAAATTTAGCCAAACAAAGGAAAATAATTGAACTTTCTTTCTTCCATCGAAACAAATGGAGCAAAGTTCTTCGTTTTAACTTGATCCTGTCCAATTTGTAGTCACTAAAATCTTGTATTAAACCAAAATGAAAAAAATAGACGTGGAAAATCTTTAAAAAACAAAAAAAAGTGGGAGATGCAAATCAAGTGTCAAACTAGGGTTAGTGTAACTTTTTTTCTTTAGGCATAACCTTATTTCTTTTTATAGCATTGCACAAAAGAAACTGAGTAGCTTAAAAGATCAAGACAGAGATAGAAGACCTTCACAGAAACATACTGTGTTCACTTAACATTTCCAAAAAAAATTTCAAAAAGAGTCTTTCCTCATCTCTCCAATCATTAATCACATTTTTCTCTCTGCTCATACCTCTCTCTCCAATCATTATTCTCATTTCTCTCTCTATCTCTCTCCAATTATTACACCTCTCTCTAATTATTACTTTTTCTAAAAATTCATCCAAACACCAGTGGCGGCTTCAGGAATTTTTAACAGGGTGTTCAGAAATTACCTTTAACTCTACTAGCTTAACCAATCAGTCATATCTTCACAAAATTTCATATACTAGTGTGTATAATGCGACCTCAAAAATACAAAAACACGTAAAACGTTGTAGTTGTTTGCAGTTTTTTTTTTTTTTTATATTTTTACCAAAGCAAAATCAAACAGGAGAATAAATATGCTTTTTTTTTAAAGGAAATTATGTAGCGAATACGTTTGCACGAATCTTTATAAACATATGTTTTTACTTTTGGATTGTCTGTTCTAAGAAAAACTACATCATAACGATACCAATAGATATTTTTTCCTCTCCATTTTTTTGTCATTAAGATGTCTTATCTTTTTTTGAGATGATATATTAAGTATTCAATTGTAAATCACTTGAATTGCCGTGTGTGTTGTTTATAGTATAGGACTAAGTGTTCAAACAAAATATTAGATAAAATTACTAGATGCAATATAACAACAAAATAAAAAAAACGTGTTCAATTGACCACATTTTCTTATGTGTTGTGTCACCTATAATTGGGCTATAACGGGATATAATTTAGGTTGTTCAAAGTAGACTGATTTGTTGGTGGGTGTTCATTTAATTTTGCACTGGGTGTTCATTCATATTTCGGCTGGGTGTTCAAAACATGAATTAACTTAAAATTTGTACAAATTTTTACATGTATTATTAGTACAATTTTTTTTTAGGGTGGTCATGTGACCATCCACCCCATAGGGTGGAGCCGCCAGTGCCAAACACTATCTCAAAAGTATTTCTCAAAATATTATTTTCAAAACTCTCAACCAAACCAAGCGACTACGTGCAACTCAAACACGACCGAGTAACTACACTTGCTTAAAACATGGTATGTAGTAATAGTAAAATTACATAACAAGAGGAAGTACTAACATAATAAAATCATAATTTGACATTGCCTGACAAGTTTTCATAACTAGCACTTTGAAACGTACCTCCCGCTTGACAATATAATTGGTAGATTGCATCGCATGAATAGGAATGGCAATTGGTAGATTCAAACCAGATTTTTTGATGACCATACCCAAACCCAAAGTACTTGTTTATACCCAAATCCAAACCGTTACTCAAATGGCATGATTTTTGATGCACCATTTCTAACCTTACAAGGTTCAATTTTTAAGAAGCCGCACCAAACACGAGATACTATTAATTCGATTAATGAACATATGAACAAAAAAACAAGTAGTAGACACGGCAGGTAACTTAAAATTTTACTAATCTCTAGATAATCAAGCAAAATAACTTAAAATCCTAACTTTACTAAGTTTAACCCAACTAACATATGAAAATTATACATTTACATATTTGTATTTATTTATATGCATGTATGTATAATTCTTGTTAGTAATATAATACGGATCGATTTTGGGTTTGGTTTGGGTTCAGTCTGGAATCTGGATACTTGGACCGGTAACATGATTTTAAAGCCAAAACTGCACCCTGGATAGGGAGAATTCTAAAAAAAAACACTCCCATAGAATTGGATCGGTTAGGGTATCCATCCATTTTTGGATGAAATTGCCATCCTACGCATGAGCCATGAGAAAGTTTTAACACAGAAAAGTCATAACACATGCTTGACAAGTATACTTCGCAATTCGAGGTAGTTTTCCATTACACATACAGCTTCTAACGGCACAAAACTCCTCCAGCTTGATAATACTGTAGGTAGATTGCATCCCATGAGAAAGTACTAGCAAAACAAAATCATAACTTAACATTGCTCTACAAGAACATAGCAATTAAAGTTGGTTTTCCATTACATGCACCATGAAAAAGTAGCTTCAAGAGTACACGAAACTCCTTCGGAAGTTGTCCCCCATAAGCACACGATCAAGCAAACCTGACACAGAACAATGTTGCCTACAGAACACATGGTAGTCAGTACAACAATTAATGTAGGAAAACGCGTATGACGTCTCAATGCCGCAATGTATAAATGCCCGAGCTGAGCTATCGAAGTGAGCTGAACTATATAGTTCTCTATTTCCAGTGTACTGAGAGATTCAGCAACAATTGTTACACAATGTTTCCGATATGTTTTTACAAGTTTCATCAAACGAAAACCTCCTTTCTACTTAGCAGTCATGAAATATGAGCAAGCCCCCACGTACTGCTAATAGACATGCCAAAGTTTATTTGTCCTCTTTCGTTATCAGTTTACTAAATTTGCAAGTTAGAACGAATGAGCAAATGATGTAGAAACAATCATAACCATGAAAGTCATGATACAGAAACAGGGATAACCATGAAACCCAGGACATAAAAACAGCAACAGATATCAAGGAACTTATCAAAGTGTCAGACCATGATTACAAGTGCTATAGATGAAAATACGGATTGGAGGCAAACCATGATCATACATGATACTTGTTGATTCTCGAAAGCACCAGATATATCAAAACATCGTGGATTGGTGTGGCTCTAATTCTGAAGCTATCCTCATAGTGAATGACACCACAAACTCCAAAATTTGGATTGACAAGAGGTCCCCCGATAACGATACCCTACATCATAGGAAGTGTCGAGTAAACAAGCAGTAACAAGATCATCAGAATGCTGTATGATATACAAAACATATCCCTAGATGAGGAAAAGAACATCAATGAAAGATAAATCATCAATTTAGGGGACAAGCCCGATTACACAATATGAAATGGTGCCAATAAGATGGGGCATCATTAAGGAATAAAGCAACAAAAGCCCAAAACACATAGCAGAATCAAGGAAATTAGGCAATTTAAGTGCCGAAAGATCAACAAAATTCATTCACCGGAATAGGATTGATTTCCCGCTAGCAATACCGGGTTGAAGGTAAGTATAAATTATAATTTCCACGTCTCCAAATAAAAGAAGCAAAACACTAATCACAAAACATCTTCAAATCAAAACTTTAATCAAAAAATGGTGTCTTCAAAGACTCCGAACTGAATTTCTTGCATAATGTAACATAAACCCTTTATTGCCCATTCTTGTGCTCTGTGATTGATTACAAGCTTACCTTGCATGACCGACGATATCCACACACCAAAGGGTCAAAAGTTTTGCTTCATTTAATTCCAAAAAAGAAAGACAATAACATGCACAATCCAGGATAGGAAACACTTCAAATGCGAAAAAGACATTCTGTTAGGATGCAGAGCAGCCTGGAAAATTACAGTGTTCGTCGCAACCACCTTGAAACCACATACTGGTGTGGAGTCTACCACCGGATGCATGGGTACGCATAAAAAGTGTTGTCGTATGGGGTTGTCTGGAATGCCCAGGGCCAGGAGCACTGAATAACTTCTCCTCTGGCTGGGATCTAACTGATCAAGTCCAAATTCAGTCACCTCATGTTTCGAAAAACTAATTATGTGGGCAGAAACGTTATTAATGAACAAAATACCAACATTTCCAACAAGATACGCTAGTCATTGACTGTTATACTGAAAAAGGATAGCTCACAGTCGAGTAATATCATAAAAAATGATGCTTAAGAAGTTCAAACTTCCCGTGCTCAGTACATGGGAGAAATCACAAAACAAAGAACGGCCTTCACGAGCCTAAAACAACTGGCTGTCATTATCTTCTCTAGACCAAAATGACTGTACGAAAAATAAGGTCAAAGTAAAGAATTCATGCATTAGGCAACCATATAGCCTTGCCTGTAGGAATTGGTGGCTCCCATTTGGTTTCTCCACTAAGAAGTGGATTTGTTGGTTGCTCCATTAAGTGAGCAAGTGGGAGACACACATCATGGAAGGCACCAGTGGGTTATCCCATCAGGAGGCTGAGTGCTCCATTACTCCATCAGTGGAGTATTGCAATGATAAGCCCACTGTCGTCCATTTGCTTTGTCTGCTTTCCTTTGGCTATTTAGGCAGCCCACTGCCTTTGTATTTGTATCACCACAGTGTGGTCTTGAGAGCTCCGAGAGGGAGACTTGTATCTCTATGAGAGATTTGTGAGGTTTGTTTTGTATGAGCAATTTGGTAGAAAACAGTGAGTGTAGTGAGTAGGAACTCCTTGTAAAGCTCGGGTTTTTCCGGTTATTGGATTGTTGCTCCGATTACCTCCGTGGACGTACCCGATTTTGGAGAACCACGTAAAATATCTGTGTTTGGTGTGCGTGTGTTCTTTGTTTGGTGTTTGGCTGGATCCTTGGGGCACAACAAGTGGTATCAGAGCTTCCGGGTGGCCAAAACTTGAAGCATAGCACTTGCTTTTCGGTTCTGTCCGAAAATTGCGTTTTTTCGAAATTGCTTGGAAAGACGATCTGATCCGTTCATCTTGCTTATCTCGTCGTGCCGATTCCGAAAACATATTATGGGCCCTAATCGGACGCTTGGATGAAAGGATACAGCCGGTCAAAATCCAGCTTGTTGGGTCAAATCTGGGTTTCCAGATTCTGAAGTCGTCTGGATTTTTTGGGAAGAAGACGATGATGTCAGCTGTGACATCAGCGCCCAGTCATCAGCAGAATATTCCTTGGAATATTCCAGTTTTGTTTTGGCGATTTCGAAGCCGTCCGAACTCCGTTTTTCGCAAGTGAATAGTCGATTTCGACTATCTCGACGTTCCGGATCCAACCATGCGCTCTGTTTTCTGAGATTCGATCCCGAAGTTGCTGTCCATCTCGTTTTTTTGTGCCGAAGACGCGTTTTTTGTGCCGAAGACGCGTTTTTTGGGCATGGAAGACTTGTCCGGGATGCTCTGTTGATCGACTCTCTTGTATGTAAGGATGGTGTATCCTTTTGTTAGCGGCGTTTTTGGAAGTTGGAACCTGTTTGTTGCCTTTGTGAAGCTCGTTGGAGGATTTGTTTGTTTTTGGAAGTTTTGGTGTGAGCAAGACATGTCTTGGTGTGAGCGAGGCATTTGGTTTGACCTCCTGGAGTGTTTGGCACTGTCGGTTTGTTGTCGCTTGTTTGGTGACCGTGGTTGCTAGACCATGGATTGTTCGTTCGATAGCTTGGTTAAAACCGTTTGTTCGCGATTTTTTGACGATGGAGATCTTGTTTTGTCTGTTGGTGTTCATCATTTGTCCGCCATTCGGTGGAGTGGTATTGTTGGATTTGCCTATCAATTTCTTGGCGTTTCTGATCAAAGCGCAGGTTGTTCTTGTGGATACTGATCATATCTACGGGACTTGGCGATAGGTGGAGTCCGTTCGTTTTCATGGTGGAGCCGTGTTTTGTTTGGTATGGATCGGACTTGGTGTTTGATCTTGTCTTTGTCAACAGTGGCGTCTGTTCTGTTTGCTATTGGAACTTGTTTTGATAATCTTGCAGCGGTCTTGGATTTGTTTCTGGAAGTTTGTCCGTCTGCATCGGCGACTCATTTTATCGGTATTTGTTAGTCCGTGGTTGTACGGACTTGTGACGGCGGTCGTTCGTGGATTGGTTCGTGGATGGTCGCCAAGGTGGAGATTGTAGGAATTGGTGGCTCCCATTTGGTTTCTCCACTAAGAAGTGGATTTGTTGGTTGCTCCATTAAGTGAGCAAGTGGGAGACACACATCATGGAAGGCATCAGTGGGTTATCCCATCATGGAGGCCGAGTGCTCCATTACTCCATCAGTGGAGTATTGCAATGATAAGCCCACTGTCGTCCATTTGCTTTGTCTGTTTTCCTTTGGCTATTTAGGCAGCCCACTGCCTTTGTATTTGTATCACCACAGTGTGGTCTTGAGAGCTCCGAGAGGGAGACTTGTATCTCTATGAGAGATTTGTGAGGTTTGTTTTGTATGAGCAATTTGGTAGAAAACAGTGAGTGTAGTGAGTAGGAACTCCTTGTAAAGCTCGGGTTTTTCCGGTTATTGGATTGTTGCTCCAATTACCTCCGTGGACGTACCCGATTTTGGGGAACCACGTAAAATATCTGTGTTTGGTGTGCGTGTGTTTTTTGTTTGGTGTTTGGCTGGATCCTTGGGGCACAACATTGCCTTGGACAAAAATTCACTCAAATTTTCATTCAAGATGTTCACGGACTATCACACTTGCTGCCACTCGGCAACTAGACCAGTAGGCATGGTATGTGCTACTTTCAGCATCTCTGAGTCATTGATGAGAGAGAGAGAGAGAGAGAGAGTTACCTTATCTTGAAGTTCTGCATTTATGACCGGCCCGGAAGTCCTTGCATCAATCTCATTCGCAATGGAACTGAGGAAAAAGGGTAGCACAAGTAACATGGAAACCATGAGTAGCAGTGAGTATAACCCCACCATTTTTAATATAGGTTTGAAAGATACTCCCTAGTCAATCAAATAAACTTGCAGTACCGGATAGAACCTATACAACAATAAGGTTCTGCATGGGGAAATCCGCGGCGACGATCAGCTGTACAACCCACAGCCACTGCCAAGCTTTCTGGTGGATAATTGTAATCCAACTTCCCAAATCTTGCCACCTGGTGTTGTTTAGGAGACATTATCTTTATAAAAGCTACCTTCAAACAAAAATCAGAATCCAGCAAGACACCCTCATATGTCGCTTTCATATCCAGACCCTCGACATCAATCTGCAATTAAACTAAACCATTAATCACCGAACATGCATATACATTTCAAGAGACCGGGAACTAAACAGTGTACGACCTGTAGTTTGCCACGTCCAAGAGGGCAGAAAATGAGGAATAATGTTAGAGCTTGTCCCACATTTGTTAATCATAACCTCTAAAACTAGTATACAAGCCTAAGCGGCCCCTCCACTCATTACTACTTGGTTTTGAGTATGCTTTAAAATGGTATCCAAGCTAGGCTTTCGGATAAGACTCTCATGATTGATTACCCCGTTGTTTGTGCTTTAAGCACACATTTTCATTGTTTGTTGTGATTCTTGAGTTATGGATCCATTGTTTTATCTCCTCACGTGCGAGTCAAGGGTCACCTGTGCGGGGAGTGTTAAAGTTTGCCCCACATTTGTTAATTATAAGCATAATAGGAGAAGGGGGAGACCCCGAGGTAAATCAATGGTATCTAGTTTCAAAAACACCTAGGAAGCAGAAAGAATCTTCGATTTGGATGCAACTAGATCACGGTAACATAAAAAGACCCCAACTTGCATTCCTATTTTCATATTTTACTGGAAAATGGTGTTTTTCTGTAAGGATATAGCTAGATCAAAACAAAAGCCTCGTAATTTCATACGTAAGTGGCAAAATCAATATGTTTCATCAAAGAAATTCTTCTGTTAAGAGTATCTTGAGATTCATATATGTGTATAGAAAAATAGTGCTTTTCAAATAAGGATATAGCTTGGTCAAAACAAAGCCTCATAAGAAAAATTACGAGGCTTTGTGAGAAATGTGATACAAGATACTTTATCCAATGCATGCCATAAATAATGTACAATTTCTTCCGAAATATTATTCAACGTACTTGAATTTACTTTCTGAGAAATACCAATGGAAAACAAATTCTTTTGCTTTGTCTATCTTCTTTTTGAATATCTAAATGCCGCATTATCCAAGGTATTGGTCATCCGGTGAAACCACCAGATCACTGCAGTAAAACTCGCAATAACTGCTAGTCAGTAGGAGAGCCTTTGAATCAAGGTCTGGACATAAGGGACTCGAATCAAGTCATGAAGGGCTTGAATCAGTGCGAATTGGACTAGAAGCAGCATAAAAACGCCGATTTAGGGTTTCGAGACTCGATTGAAGGTCGATTGACGCAAACGAGACAACTCAATTTCTGTTTTGGTCTGAAATCATTTTATAAGGTTGCCAACAAAGGATTTCCGATTTTGGGGTTTTCCTGTTTAGGGCTTTGATTGGAGTTTGGATTTCAGTTTTGGGTTTTGGGGGAAAAATGTTGGTGGATGGTGCTGCAGTGTTACGGCTAATTAAAGGGGTGTGCCATGGAGTGTGTCAAAGTTTCATGGTTTCCAGGGGTATTTTAGGCATCAAATAAGTCATTTTGGAGGGAAAATTCTCATCCTTCTCTTTTCCATCAATCTTAACAGATTTTTTAACAGTTTCGCTTTAGTTAGTACGAGGGATTTAAGTGCCTTAAAATAGAGTTCATGGGGAGTCTTGTGCAACTCAGGCAAAGTGCAGGGGGAGTAAGTCCAAATTCACCTACATTTTGATAAGGAAGTTATCTTTATAGTGTTGTTGATTTTCTTGCAAGAAGGGACTTCAATTCACCGGTACTTATGAACGCCTAGAGCACAAGCAAAAAGTCTTAAGAAAGAAGATTACAGTCCAAGGAGTAACGAAATTTTAGAGGGCTACAATATTATTCTTGTATGCTCAAACAGAATATATAACTATTCAATTACTACATTACACAAACATTCAGAATTTTAGGTCAACCAACAAAAAATCAGTTTGAGGTTCTTTTTTACTGGAAAAGAAGTGCAACCTACAAGACGACCTCCTAGCTTTTTAAAAGAAAAAAAAATAAAACAACAAAAACACGTACAACAATTTAGAAAAGTGCTTGACGCCATGGTGAGTGCCCAATGCAACCAACCACCCCCACAACTTTATTGAAGTATCCGTGCCTCTTAGGCAAAATGATTCATCATTCACTTTTAAATGAAATATGGATTGCTCAATCAACACATGATGACATGATTCACTTATGATCCTGCATCAATTCATCATCGCTATCCTTACCCTTATCAAAAATTCCAGTTCAACCTAAATGTGAAACAACTATACACAAGGTGATGAGTGACCTATTGTTGGGGTTGTAGTTAAATAGATTATTTGCGGAACCGGGATAAAAAGAAAAGAAATAGCAGCGTTCAGTTACCAACCGTCGCTTTGAGATCGATCTTTGCTTTTGAGATAACATAAACGACTGGCACAAGTTGCAACAATACCATCTGAATGTATTATAGTCCCAACGAGTTGAGCCAATGTCTCACCACCTACAGAACAACATGTCAACACCGTAACATAGTCGAAGCAGTTTTTAGCGTAAAATGGAAGTTAGAACCATCTTAATGGACAAGATCCCTGAACACAATAAACAGGAAGTATGTGATCTTACCTTGACGGACAACAATACAAACAAGAGAGCCCGCGATTTGCCGCCCAGCCTGTGCCAAAATCTCAGCCTTCACAAAATCCCCACATGGAATATCAACCTCGGCAGTACTTTCTGGGGCAGTGCGAGTACCATTAAAAAAACTATGGCCAGCACCACATTGGATCCCTAACAAGGAGAAATGCGGATGTAAGTTACAAATTACACAAACCAGCCTCTGCCAAAGCCTCAAGTACTACATTACACATTCACATTGGTTCCCTTACATAACGAAACAAGTACCAAAAAAAAAAAAAAAAAAATTTTTGGTTTTCAGACGTCACAACTAGAACTAGGGGCAAGCAAACCTGATTCAAGAGAATAATTCAAGGCTGGAGAGGAAGGAAGGGTGTGAAAATCTTCTGCTTGGGGCAGCATTCCTGATGGCAGCAGAGGTGTCCAAACTGACAATCATGCAGATAAGGTCCATATATAAGATATTGCATTCTACCCAAAGCAAAAGAGAAAACCCGGAAACCAGGGGAAGAGGATGGGGAGTCAGATCCTCGTTTGGTTTAAAAATGAATATCAGATGTACGTGAAATAAAAAGAAATTGATAAAGGAGGATTTGGAAGCGAAATAAGCTGACGAAATATTCACTCACTGCCACTGGTGTTCACCCTCCTGACTGCACACGAGCTTCCAAGGGCTTTCAGTGGAAGCCGAGACAATAACTTCTGAAAGTAAATTGAAATGAAAACAATGAGTTCCACACGAGTGCACACGGACATGCACGCACATGCACATCGAAGAAAACAAAAGATGGAGAAACTGGAATATATGGCAACTTATTTTGAGAGTCTGGGTTCTAAAAAAAATTAAAACTGCACCTAGTTCTAAAAACAAACTCAAATTTTGACTGATGCAGGAGAGCTATGCTGCTATTACTTAAAAAACTCAATAAGTAATAAACGTTTGGGGAGATAGAGCACCGAGGCAGCTCCCTCCCTCTCTCACTCAGAAATGCCAACCAAACTTCTTAACAATAATATAAAACTGTAAACAATAAAAAGTCAGTTACTACATCTCCAACCTACATAAAAATCTTACATCCATGCCATTAATGAAGATTTGTAGTTTTTACGAGCCTAAAATTAGGTTTCTGATGTTCAAAATGCAATTGCACATGATGTTCAATACCACCCCCGATATGGTTTTGTGTCAATGCGTGCTTATGTGTGTTTTATTAAGGCATTGACAAAGAAATTGGAGTTTCGCCGAATGAGATGACATCGAAAGTCGAGGGAGATCATAACCTATATAATCTGGTAACAAGATGCAGCAGCTAAGCAGATATAATAAGTAATACGCTGGACAGGAGAGTAATAATTGATGCAAGCAGAGGAGTATTAAACAAATTCTCTCAAACTTTGTATTTCATAAACACTCTATGAGAAACTGGATTTCTCTTATAGACTTTTCTCACACACTTTGATCACTCGTATTTGCGTACTTAAACAATTCGAATACAAACCTATTTATAGGCTTAAAATCAAAAAAACAAAATGAGATAAACTCTCATTTATTATCAAATCACAAAATGAATTACGGAAGTGCAAAAGTCTTTGCGTATGATTGTGGGCTACTGAGAACCAAGTTGCTTCAAGTTTACTTTTCAACAATAATCACTTAAAAAGGACAAACAGCAAGTGATACAAACCAAAGGCTTGTGCATGATCGAAAACCCCACGATCGGACCCCAAAAAAAAAAGGTTAATGATGAAAACAGAAGGGAAAAAAAAGGCAAGAGATTCACTGGAAGCAGGAGATCAGAAAAAACAAGGATCCTGCTCTGCTCCATCTCAAACAGAGTTAAATAGCGCTTAAAATTGCACATCAGAACTCCCACAAATAGCAACTAAAACGAGGATCTGGGTTAGGATTTAGCAATGGAAAAATTTAAAAAAAAAAAAAAAAAAACCAAGTACAGTGGGTATATCGTAGTAAAAGTATTGCCTGTAGAGCCATCACCAACTCTTTCTTCTCCTTTGAATACACAAAACAAAGAACAAAGAACCAGAGATACGAATCAAAGTGCGTGATTGATCGAAAACCCATGATCGGACCCAAAAGTAAGTTTAGTGATGAAAACAGAAGGGAAAAAATGGAAGAGATTTGCTGGGAACAGGAGATCAGAAAATACAGTCAAACAGAATTAAATGGCACTTAAAATTGCAGATCAGAAAAAAACACAAATAGCAAAGGAGTATCTGGGTAAGGATTTAGCATTGGAAAAATACACAAAACGAAGTACAGTTGGTGGTAAAAGTATTGCCTGTAGAGCCATATCGCCAAATCTTTATTCTCCCCTATGTCAAAACGATGGCTTCGATTAGGGCTTTTCTTCGGAGAGACGTTGCCTGCATGAAGTGAAGTTCTTATCCATGCATCCACCTCTATACACACACCAAACACCAAATTGGTCTCAATACACACTCCGAATTTCGCAAAATCTAACCGACCGAAAAGTTGAAGAGTGTTTTTATAAATATGTAATGTGCTGGGTCCTTTGGCAAAAAAACTTAATCCGGTTTTTTGGTTTTGTCCTTATTCAATTTTTTTTTGTATTTGTTAGTTTTGCGTCAACATGTTGTGGTTTCTTGATTTATCTAGACAAGACGAATCTAACAAATTTAGGGTCAAACCAAATATTTTTTTGAATAAAGCCACAAATACTTGAATTATTGGATTAATTTTGGTTTTATTAATTTTTTTTGTTTTGACCATAATTTTATACTTGTTGGATTCGTCTCGTCGAAATAAATCCAGAAACCACAAAATCTTGACGCAAAACTAACAAATGCAATTTTTTTTTAATAAAGACAATGAATAATCCAATAATCCATATTATGGTTTATTTGCCAAAGATGGTAGTACCATTCGGCTGTTTGTATAGGTTAATTGCAGACATAATCAAAGCCCATAGTAGTATTTTAATCTACTAAACCCTAGCTCACCAAATAGTAATAGTCTTTTTCGTTATATGGACAAGAGGCCATGGCACACGCGATATGTGTGCAAGTCGAACTTCGATGCAGAAACATTTTTTTCCTTATCAAAGTTCGGCGTACACACACATCTCGTGTGGCCCGGCCTCTAGTGGTGGTAATGGTAGTGGAAAAAATTGGGTGGGTAAATTCTAGTGGACAAGTTGAGTATGTAACGTACGTGGTAACGGTGGTGAACGAAATTGGGTAGGTAAATGCTACTGGACAAATGAGTATGTAAATTATAGAGAGAGAAAATTTCAAAGGGGTGTCCCAATTAAATAATGAACACCAAATTACCTTACTCTTTCTCAAAGAAAATATTGTGATGGTGAAATTGTTAAACAACTAAATTTTACTTCCTTACAGAAAAGGTTAAAGGGAGATGGAAGGCAAAAACGCATTGAATCCTACGCACCCCATTTGCTCCAATTATTTTTCCCATTAAATAAAAATAGGATTCTCAGGATTCGTAACAGCTCACCAAATAAAAAATAGTTTACGGTAAACAACTACTCCTCTAAAAAGATTAAAAATGGTAGAATGTATATGTATATATATTTTTTTTGAACAAAGCAAGAAAACTGGGCGCGAGAAATTACAATTGAACTGTGGAAATTAAAGTATGGTCAAAACGAAACATAAAGACAGTGGGAAGTGAGAAGACAGTGCCAAGAGAAGAAGGAAAGCAACAAATGGGAAAATGATTGGAGGGACAGTTTGGAGAGGAGATTTTTTTTTTTAGAAGAAGCCATATTTGGGGATTGTCTTGGTATGGTTTGTGTTTGGATGCATTGGAGTTGTCTTCTACTGTGATTTCAACAACCCAACAAATTAAGAGAGGGAGGTTTATTCCTAGAATTTGTTCCATTGAAATATAGAGCATCTCTCAACAAATATGCATAGAATACAGAAGAAAGAAGAAAAAAAAATCTAAGTGAGTACTTATTTCACTGCCTCACCATTTTCTATAATACTTTTTTAAAATACCCATATGGACAGAAAAACCAAGTCCGGACAAAAAAATTTCTCCTTTCGTTCTAAATTGCTTAATCCTTACGAAAAGTCGTGAAATTTTTGGATCGAAAAGAAAAATAAAGTACTTAGGTGAATCGTTTTTTGAGTTTCTTTAAACCAAATTAAGGTACTTGATGTGATCTTTAATACGGTGCAAAAAAATTTTTAAAAAAATATGAGCTAAAATACTTTATTTTTTTAATCTCAAAATATTGCATGACTTTTCGTAGGAGTCAAGCAATTTTAGACAAGAAATATAAGCTAAAAGTCTCTCCCTCTCTGAAACAGTTGGGGAAGGGTATTTTTAAAATAAACTGGTTTTTTACGATTTTTTATGTGATGTATTTTGAGAGAATGATCTGTCTTAATTTTTTGGATAAATTGTTTTTTGTTAGTAAAACACCCAATGTGATTGTTTTGTGTTCTGACAGTACACATTTATGACATGCTAGTAATGAGAGAATCTTTTTTACGGATCCTCCTGAGAATGGGGGTTTATGGAAGCCCAATAGGGGCCTCACCACCAGTCATCTTGTAGGTTCCATAGAGTAGTGTGCATGTGCCAAAAATCAGCTTGACCCGGTATCGATAGGTGTGTCAAAAATTAAATTTTGGTGCAGAAAAATAAGGGCTTGGATCATTCAGACTTTGGAGATTCAACTTCTGAAATGATTTAGCCCTTGTTTTTTTGCACCAATATTTAACTTTTGACACACCGATCGATGTCGGGTCAAGCCAGGAATGGAGCTCAAGAGGGGGGAGGTGGCACATGCCACCCCCGATTCTTGAAACGTTAAAAGAAAAAAAAAGAATTAGTGACCCTATGCGTTAGTATATATATTCTGTTTGTCGAGCATTTTTTAGGCTGCTGCTGTACTTCGGTGGTTGAGGACTTTTTAAGTTTTGTAAGAGGCTAAGAGCATCTCCTAGCCATCTCTCACTCTTTCTGCATTTTGGAAACTCAAAAAATTAGTATATTTTATTCAAAAAGCAAATATGGAGAATGTACAGCTCCAACCCCAATTCTCTATTTTTCATCTCCCAATTTTTCCACCAAAATTTTGCTCCCAAAATTCCCCTCCATGATTTCCCTTCAGTAATTGTAGCATTAAACCACCAGTAATAATGTAATATGATGCAACTAGATTTTTAATTTACTTTCATGTCTAATCCTTTCGTTGATGAAATGCTTCTCCTGTTTGCACCCTAGGAATTCTGCTTATGCAAGCACATGAGCAGACAAAAAAACGATTAATAATGCGACAGTAGTAACACTGACCTTTAAAGCATAATCTTGATCATTAATTTCTACCAACAATAATAGCACCATTCAAGTAGCAGTAATGACCATAGAAAATACAAGAGGAATTTTGATCCCAAAAGCCCACAACCGTAATCTTAGAAAACAATAACAGCACTTAGGGCATCCTTATCTGACACACAAAAAAAAAACACCAAATTTAACCTCAAAAACACATTTTATAATTTAGCAAGTCACTTTTCATAAAAATTCACAAAACAAACTTTCTATTCAAACTTTAGCAAGTCACTTTATCAAAAACTCACAGAATTAGACTCTCTATTCAAACTTTTACTCTTCCCTCCCTCCTCCTCTTTTGATAAGTGAACAGTAGGTCACCAAATTTGTTAAGTTACTATAGCAAAGTTAAGAAAGTTTCAAATTGGTGAGTTCGTTTGATGAGGCTGATTTTTGAGGTTTTGAAGGAGTTTGCTCTCTACTTTAACTTTAAAGTTAAATTGTTAAGCCACATATTGATGCTCTTAGTAGTAGTAAATAGTATTAATACTCTGGAAGACCACCATTTTGGTAGTGGCTAAAGTTGTTAAAATCGCCATGATTGAAGCCAGAGAAGTTGTTGGATGCTTGAGCTCTGTGCTCCGTAATTTCCATTTTTTTATGAACAATTATGAGAGTTGAAATGGTTTGAATTTATATTTAATGTCATTTCCAAGTGTATTTATACCTATGTAATATTAGGCTCATTTTGAAGATACTATTAATATCTTTCAATGATATGAATTTTATAAAAATTGAGTGTACGTATAATGTAAAAGTTATGTCATTCAAAAAAAATTAGTAAAAAGAAATTAGGATATGGTTGATATTATAATTTGTTATCAATACATCCAAAGGATAAAATGGTGGTTTTAAGTAAAAAGGGAGAAATGGAGATGGGTCTCCATTTGGTGTGAGATTCTCCAAATATGGAGAATGAGAGTTAAGTCTCTAAAATGGAGACCCCAAATAGAGATGGGTTGGAGGGCATGAATTCTCTAAAGGGAAATTTGGACCTTCAAAATGGAGATTTGGAGATGGGTAGGAGATGATCTAAGAGGTTGTGGGTTCAAAACCGCATCTGACATTTCTCTCTCTCTCTCTCTCTCTCTCTCTCTAATTCTCTTTTTAAAATTGTTTTTCCCGCTACACTTCAACTCCTAACTGTTGTGTCCAATTCCATATTTGATTTAAGGTGTCCCACAACCAAAAAAATCTCTAACTTTCGGAGTGTACATCGGTAATTTCTTACGAAAAGACATCCGATTTTTGGATCAAAAAAATCAAATATTTTCATGTATGATCATCTTGCAGCAGTACAAGAATATTCTCTTTTGCAACTGAAAAAATGATAGGAATATACGTACATAAATTTACATAAGATGTATCATCTACTTTCATTAGCTTAGAGTTCAAATTGGAAGAAATGATGTTGAACATCACTATACAGTAATCATATTAGTGTCTTCTTTTCAGATATGGCATATTCTGGGTTCTCTTAGATCTTGTCCTCTAGACTAAAAAGGATTGTCTCTAGCTGTTCAAGGCCTATCGGCAGTGCCATTGAGCCTGTTTTGTCTTGTTGTTCAAGGCCTATCGCCCGTGCCATTGAGTCTGATTTCTCTGAAACCATCGAAAAGGCCATGCCAGGGGTCGCTCGTATCCGGGTGAAAGGCTGTAAGTTATTCACCAGTAACCTTATTTTTTTTTTCAAATTCTAGACCATTAATCACCAATTTGTTGGTTTCTGATCACTTTTTTTTGTTCTTTTTTTTTTCTGCTAGACAAAGGTGGAATTGGGGGCCCTATAGTGAGTGAGCTCACTACATGCGTGTAGTGAGTTCTCTCGGCCATCCGATCCGAGATCAACGGTCCTGATAAATTGGAGTTAAAGTAAATGTAAATGTAAAAATGCTTTTTAAAGTGTAAGACGATCCGGACCGTTGATCTTGGATCGGACGGCCAAGAGAGCTCACTACACGCATGTAGTGAGCTCACTGATCACTACAGGGCCCCCGGATACGACAAAGGTGTAGATGGTGTTTTGCAGCCATTTGATGGCTATGCTACAACGTTCTGCTTTCATCCGAGGCTAATAGCCACAAATTGCCACACAGTCTGCTCGATGGACCTGTCAGGCAAGTTCAAGTTGTACGATGTGTGTGTGGATGCCGTTAATCAGATCATAGTCCCTTGCACCAAGATAAAGCCATTGGCGGTGAATACAAGAACTGATCTAGCAATTTGCCAGTTGCCTGATGATAACAATCTGCCTTTGATTCCCCTGGAGCTTGGCGGTGCTTTTCTGAATCTGAATTCATACTGCTTGTGAGTTGATTTCACTCGTATCCTCCTGTACTTTTAATGTTTACAATTGAATTCATATTGCTCGTAAGTTACATTTCAAATTCATGTCTACTTGTTTTTCTTGGAGATCTGCGACTGGTGGCAGATTTTGTTGATTGCTATTTTGATACATTTGTTGCTAGTATGGTTCGAATGTCTACTTGTTGTAACAGTACAGGAATATTAGTGTCTTCATACATCCTCTTCCATTTGTAATTCCATTTCAATTTACATTCCATTCCATCCAACCAAACATAACCTTAATGTTTTCATTAGCTTTAGAGTTCAGTAATCATATTAGTGTCTTCTTTTCAGATATGGCAGCATATTCTAGCTTCTCTCGGATGTCCTCTGAACTAAAAAGAGTTGTTTTGTCTTACTCTTCGAGGCCTATTGCCCGAACCATAGAATTTGATTTCTCTAAAACAATTAAGAAGGCCATGCCAGGGTTCGCTCATATCCGTTTGAAAGGTTGTAAGTTATTCACCAGTAACCTTAATTTTTTCCAAATTCTAGCATTAATCACTAATTTGTTGGTTTCTAATCACTTCTTTTTGTTCTTTTTTTTTTCTCTTTGCTAGACAAAGTTGAAGATGGTGTTTGGCAGCCAGTTAGGGGCTATGCTACAGCTTTCTGCTTTTATCCTGGACTGATAGCAACAAACTGCGACACGGTGTGCTCGGAGGACCTCTCAAGAAAGTTTCACTTGTACGATGTCTGTGTTAATGCGGTCAATCAGATCATTGTTCCACGCACCAGGGTGAAGCCGTTGGCGATCGATACAAGTACTGATCTAGCAATATTGCAGCTGCCTGATGATAACAAACTGCCTTTGATTCCGCTGGAGCTGGGGTTGGGCTCACGTTGCCGTGTGGGTGAGAGAATTTTTGCAATCAGCCACGCCAGCTATAAAGAAGTCAAGATATTTCTGCCCAATCCGGCGAAGGTGCCTTCCAACTTTCGGTACATCCAATCTGGATTGGGCATTCGCTGTGGGATGTCAGGATTGCCAGTGATCAATACTTCTGGGCAGGTCATTGGTATTTATTCGTCAGCGATAATGTCTCAGCCGAAAGTTAGTCGCGAAATTTATTCTGACTATTTGTTTGAGTTAATCTCCTGGCTTGCAATGAACGAGAAGGTCTTCGGGACCCGGATTTCGAGTATATATCATCCGTCACGACGCTGTAATGAAGTCAATATTTGATTTGACAAATATAACCCCATGTTCAAAAAAATCAAAAAGCGTGTATGATTTTGGAGACATATACACGAAAATCAAAAAATATTTGATTTTTTTGATACAATGTAACTTGAAAAATCATACACGAAAATATTTGATTTATATCAAAAAAATAAAAAATCAAACAGCATTGTGACGAATGATATATACTCAAAATTCGAGTCCCGAAGACCTTCTCGTTCATTGCAAGCCAGGAGATTAACTCAAACGAATAGTCAGAATAAATTTCGCGACTAACTTTCGACTGAGACATTGTCGCTGACGAATAAATACCAATGACCTGCCCAGTAGTATTCATCACGGGCAATCCTGACATCGCACAGCGAGTGCCCAATCCAGATTGGATGTACCGAAAGTTGGAAGGCACCTTCGTCGGATTGGGCAAAAATATCTTGACTTCTTTATACAGTCTTGATGGATGATACATACTTGAAATCCGGGTCCCGAAAGACCCGATGTCGGCATGGCCGATTGCAAAAATTCTCTCACCTACACGGCAATGTGAGCCTAACCCCAACTCCAGGGGAATCAAAGGCAATTTGTTATCATCAAGCAGCTGCAATATTGCTAGATCAGTACCTGTATCGATCGCCAACGACTTCACCCTAGCGTGTGGAACAATGATCTGATTGACTGCATCAACACACACATCGTACAAGTGAAACTTTCCTGAGAGGTCCTCCGAGCACACCGTGTGGCAGTTTGTTGCTATCAGTCCAGGATAAAAGCAGAAAGCTGTAGCATAGCCCCTAACTGGCTGCCAAACACCATCTTCAACTTTGTCTAGCAAAGAGAAAAAAAAGAAAGGAACAAAAAGAAGTGATTAGAAACCAACAAATTAGTGATTAATGCTAGAATTTGGAAAAAATTAAGGTTACTGGTGAATAACTTACAGCCTTTCAAATGGATACGAGCGACCCCTGGCATGGCCTTCTTAATTGTTTCAAAGAAATCAGATTTCATGGTTTGGGCAATAGGCCTTGAAGAGTAAGAAAAAACAGCTCTTTCAGTTCAGAGGACATCCGAGAGAAGCCAAAATATGCTGCCATATCTGAAAAGAAGACACTAATATGATTACTGAACTCTAAAGCTAATGAAAACATTAAGGTTATGTTTGGTTGGATGGAATGGAATGTAAATTGGAATGGAATTACAAATGGAATAGGATGTATCAAGACACTAATATTCCTGTACTGTTGCAACAAGTAGACATTCGAACCATAGTAGCGACAAATGTATCAAAATAGCAATCAACAAAATCTACCACCAATCGCAGATCTCCAAGAAAAACAAGTAGACATGAATTCGAAATGTAACTTACGAGCAATATGAATTCAATTGTAAACATTAAAAGTACAGGAGGATACGAGTGAAATCAACTCACAAGCAGTGTGAATTCAGATTCAAAAAAGCAGGAAAAAAAAACTACGGAAAATATAAGTAATAATATTCAAAGAATTAGAGAATACCGTCGTCTTCGTTCAGAGAAGTAGGCGATGAGCAGCTGAAGTGGTATGAACCTCTATCTCGAATGAAATCGATGATATTGGGGGAAAGGGGTATTTGTAACCGTTTGCTAGTGGTTCAAACAAATTATTTTAGTTAATAGCGTTGTTCTAAATTTTGATGGAAAACATTGGTGAGTTGCTCGGAGTTGCTCTAAGCCCATCCAAATACCAAGCCCATCAAAATATGGGCTCCATCTGGTTGGGTATTTTTAAATCTTTTTATTATTGTACCCTTGAATATTGTGGATTATACCCACAAAATTATATTCGTTAATTGAAAAAAAAAAATTGATGGGCTACAATATTTGGGAAAAAAAAAACTCAAACCAAAATGGTTATAATGGAAAAAAAAAACAATTTTTTTCATTATATTAAATAATTTGAGGACTCACCATATTTGATGAGGGAGAAAGGGTCACCAATTTTGGTGCTCTCTTTTGATGTGCGGGCTGAAGCAGTATTTTTCAACATTGCACACCAAAAAACTTGATGGGCTAAAATATTTTGATGGGCTGCTAATGTTTTTGAGGAGTAAACGCTGAAAATAATAATAATAATAATAATAATAATAATAATAATAATAGGGCCCCCAACCACACATCAAAGTAAACACAAAATTAGGTGAAAATTTCTCTCTTCAAATATAGCTAGCGAGGCAACATACTATTAACTATAATTAAAATTTCGTTTAACACGATATCATTGTTTTTTTTTTTTTTTTTTGAAGGAAATAATAGAGTTTGGAGGGGGATTTCATAATTTTAAAAACTACAAATCTAAATCATCAAATTGCCACATAAATGAAAAAAATTAGATGGGTGGCTCTGAGATGTTCTTACCTTCCTAACCCAATCTCTCCAAACTTGGTCGAACTAGAAAAATAGTTAGATCCGATCTAACACAAATGAAGGCAAGAAGAAAAAAACCAAAGATGCAAAACTATGCAAAAACCTAGAACATTTCCTACAAATAATTTTGAAATTAACCAACTTTGAAACGAACATGAAAAATTTAACCTTTTAAAAGAGAAAAATAACCAAGACAACTTCAGATCCATTGATATTAATATACGGAAAAGAAAAAAACAGAATAATTAAAAGAAGAAATAACACAAATAAACTCCTCATGCTCTTGAAGGACACAAATTACCACATATCTGTTTCATCTCATCACTCCCTCTCTCCAATTCCGCTTTCTTTCCTTAGATTAAGGACCTTCTTATTTTGCTCGTAATCGTCCTTCCAGTTAAAATTACAGAAAGTTGTCTGGAAATGATACATATCAACCTGTAGAAAACACAAGAAACAAAAATCATTGTTCGATAGTTGATACCCATGATCTTCATGCTAAAATAGGAAGTTTCACAGCAAACCACAGTTCCAGTAAAGCATGTTAGGAACAGTGTTTTGAAATCGGATATGCACCGTATCTCGTTTCTTTATTATATAAATTGTATCGAGGTACGTATCGCGTATCTTAAGATACGTTTGTTGGAAGAGTAAGAGTTTCTAAAGTTTAGTTGGATAAGATTTTGGAAGAGGGAGAAATAATTAAAGACAAGAGTAAGGAAGGAGAGTATGTGTACACTTAACTCAAACTTTTTTTGACTTGATATAAAATTACAACTCATATCTATTTATACAACTCCATAGAAGGCTCTAGTCCAAATATATTTTTATATACGATAAACATTTAGATAGATTCTAGAACTAAACATGTGATTAATTCCCATAAAAAAATTCTAGATATTACACAAATATATTCTAGAGCTTCTAAAAGCTGGAGTTTCTAAAAGCTAGATATTCTAAAGCTTCTAAAAGTTAAATATTCTATAGCTTATATAAACTAGATATTTATATCTCCTTCAATAATATCTTTATCTATGAACTTTGACAATTGGGCTTGTTTGAATTTTACTTTCTTGTACCAAAATACTAAATCTAGTTTATATTTCAACAACATTAACCATAATAAATTAGAAAATAGTTAGGCAGCTGATAATGCCAAAACTAATATTGTTCCTGCCAAAACCAAAAGTGTTTGTGCCAAAACATTAATTGTTTTTGCTTCCACAATAACTTACATGCCCTTTTACTATTTCAGTTACTTTTCATCTTCCTTTAATTACAAAACTAACCCTTCAATCTTTTATGGATTACTATTTCATAATCTGAGTTGAGTAGTGTCAAAACGAAATGGATGGGATGATGAGAATCACTGAGAAATGAACTTTGAAAATATAAGTTTGGCACCACTCAAATGAACAAAATTACCTTCATCGCATGAGAATAACGCTAGGAAATCACATTGAGAGAATCTTGATTTAGGTCACCCTACATGATCAAAAAAAAAAAAAAGGGTCACTCCACCATTTCCAGTGGTGGTCTCAAAGGAGTCAATTTCCATCCAATTTTTTGTCCCCACCTGTCCCCTCCATTTTTTTTATTTATTTGTGTTCATTCCAGATCCCAAAAAATAATCAGAATTGTTCAGAGTGCATTTGATATATGACCACATCATGTTTGTGCCAAAAAAATAAAATAAAATTTGTTCCTTTTTTAGAACAAGCTAAGAAGAGTAAGCAGTCCAAAAATTAGTTCGATCAGAGCTCATTTGATGCATGACTGCACCGTGTTTGTGTGAAAAAAAAATTGACATTTAAAGTTTCAAATGATATTTTGCTTTCTTTTTTTTCTCTCTCTCAAAAATATGATTAGTTCATGTATCAAACGAACTCTAATCAAACTGATTTTTGATGTGCTAATTACTCTTCTCGACAAGTTGATAAAAAAATGACGAGTCTGATCATTTTTTGGATCCACAATTGACCCAAAAAATCAAAAAATGGAGGTGACTAGAGGGGCAAAAAAAAAAAACCTGGGTGTGAACTGACCTTTGTCAAACCCACAAATTTGTTTGGTTACTTTACCATCCGTCCAAAGAGAAAAAAAGAAAAGAAAAGACAAGCAAGGGCCACCGGAGGTCCGAAACAATGTCCAGCTTGCATACAATTAGTTGGTAGGTTATTGTAGTTTATGTATATAACAAAGGGCATTTAAGTCATTATAGAAGCAAGAAAAAGTAGTGTTTTGACAGGAACACTTTTAGTTTTGGCAAGAACAATATTGGTTTTGGCATTATCAGCTGCCAATAGTTATCTCTAATAACTCCAATAAACTAAGCTTACATTAAGGGGAAAAAAATTGTAAGATGCGAAATTTCAAGTCTCAATTGGGGTCTATCACATTGAGGTTTTCTTATGCCTTAGTTATTGAAAGAAAATAAAAGTTATTATATGATTCAAGCTAAACACAATCGAAGTATGGTTCTTTCTTTTATTCAAGTAAGGTTGAATTTTATCAAATAATTTGAATGTCGCTATAATTGGATCAAACGGTTTGGATTTATGGTTTTGGGGTTTTGCTTCTGAAAATAAAGTCCGATTTTTTCCCAATAAGTAATAGTACTAGCAACAAGTAGAGCATATAAATCTACAACAGAAGGCATACTATTAAACTAGTTTACGAGTTTTGAAAATGCTTTTGACAACCCCTTGTAAAAGGTGTCTAGTGCCGGCTCATTAGTTTTGGAAGCCTGAAGCACAGTCATTGGATGAGGCCCTCCATGTAAGAAATTTCAACTCATATCTTCATAAAAAATAACTACAAAATATTTATCGTTGCACAAATTTAAACATATAATCATTTAAAAGGGAGCTGATTTTGGGCTCCCTTTTTTTATGCAAGCACTCCAAAATTTAATAAAGTTACGAAACTATCCTTTTCAAAATATAAAAGTTACTGGAGGCACTCCATCCCAAAATTATCCCCTCATTTACTTGAGGCACTCCTAACGGAAATATGAACCAAAACCTCTTTCCGTTGGCAGCGGATCCTCTGTCTGAAGCTGCTTGTCTGACACCTCTGTCCCACGCCCTTGGTGCTGCCATGTCGCCCATATTTCCGCTCCATTAAACCCACCAACTCTGTTCATGGCATTGTTAACTCAAGGCAATTGTTACGTTTTTTTTTTTTTTTTTTTGGTTTTGCAATATCCTTTGGATCAAAAAAATAAAATATTTCCACGTATAATTTTTTATTTTTGTTTGCACCAAATTAAAATTCTAGTAGAGATATTTCTTTTGATGCGCAAAAATTTTAAAAATTATATACGAAAGTATTTTACGTTGTTGGTCTATTGAGTTGACTTTGTACTATCCTTCGGATCAAAAAATAAAGTAAATCCGCGCATAATTTTTTATTTTCATTTGCACCAAAATAAACTACCAAAGAGATTTTTCATTCAATTTCGAAAAAATTTAAAAAAATTTATACGAATGTATTTTACATTGCTGGCTTGTTGGGTTTAAATTATTTCGTACAAAATTTTTCAATTTTTTTAGCAATGAAAAAAAATAAAAAATTATCCACGCAATTACTTTATTTTTTATCCAAAAGATATTGCAAAGCCAACTCAGCAAGCCAACAATGTAAAATACTTTCGTATACATTTTTTCAAATTTTTTCGCACCGAATTAAAAATCTTTATTAGTAGTTTAATTTGGTGAAAAAGAAAATAATTTTTTTTTTGCACGGAAGTACTTTATTTTTTTATCTGAAAGATATTGCAAAGTTGCTCAACAAGCCAACAATGTAAAATACGGCCTAGCTCTATCCCTCTCTCTCTCTCTCTCTCTCTCTCTCTCTCTCCCCTTTTTCTCTCTTAATCCAGGCCGTCCAAAATGTGTTTTGGACGGCCGAGATGTGCGATCGGCCACCACGTAGGATGGTGCCCGCTCGGCACTGAAAAACTCCTCGTTAACAGAAGAGGAAAAGGAGAAGAGTAAATTTTTTTGGGAGTGCCTAAAGTAAATTATAGAACTTGCGAAAGGGTAGTTTTGGAAAACCACTATAGCTTGGAGCTCCTCCATCAATTTTTGGAGTGCGGTTATCAATTCCCCATTTAAAAATGAACAATCATTACAATATATAACAGGCCTACATGCTTTGGGGCCCCTATTTTTTACAATTTTGGGGGGATCCGAAATGATGGTTTCACTGACTTATGCCATGAGCCCTAACCACAAATAACTAATTCAGCACTATTACAGTCCTCCAAAAGAACTCCTAGATACTGAAATATAAGTTAGAAATGGGAACAGTTGTGCAAGCCAAACAATGGCTTTGATCGAGGCAGTATAGGCCTTGACAAAATCAATATGTAATATGTATACGTTACGAAAAATATTGCCGTAGGTAACAAAGATAGAGAGCAAACAGAGCTGCTCCAAACATAAGAAATTGGAGGTTGTGTTAAGAAATTGGAACACAAGCAGTAGTGTGTAATGGAAAAATAGAAAAGAAAAAAAACGAGACACAAGATATACGTGGAAAACCTCAACGTGAGAAAAAACTACGGGAGTCACACCAGTTCACTATGAAATAAAAAATAAGAGCACAAGTCTTCTAGCAATTTATCTGAGATCTGCATTTTCTCTCACCTTTCTATATTTTTCTCTGAAAACTGATAACCCTAAAATTTAACAAACTGCTAAATAAATAGGTCTATGTGCAAAGCCAATGCTCTGGATGCTGAATGGAAGAAGCATAACAATGTGCACATAAATCAAAATGATTCTTGGGTCTGCCCTCTCTGATGCCTTTTGGCTTTGATTTGAGGGCATGATTCCACAGCAAACGCGACGGTATAGGGGGACCACTGTTTCAGTGGTATTCTGTGAGCAGTCACTTTGTGCATTTATTGCCAAAGGTTAGGTCTGTCTCCTATCCATCCCCCGCCCATACCCCCAATTATTGGGGACTAAATGGGTTATGTTATTATTGTTGCTAAATAAATAGGTCGGGCCATATGGCCGAATTACACTCCGAGGTCCCATGGGGGCTCCGCTCCCACATCCCCAAAATAGACCACTACTAAAGGTTATCTGCACCCCAACAAGTTGGGCCTTGAACCATAAAATCTGTTTAACTAACCGCGAAAGCACGCATAGTGCAAAAAGTTACTCCATTTGCAATTCTCTAGTCATATGGAAGCTAAGCAGCATATGAGTTTCTCAAGGAACGAAACTTGAATCAAAAGAATTACTGATAGCGAGGTATCTTTCCTATATATGTTTAAAGCAATCCAATAGGACTCTGCATTTCCCAGCTTGTACTCTGCAGTTTTACATAAATTGTAGTGTCTTAACAGAAATAGGGAGAGAGACAACAAGAGAAAAGCAGATAACATGCTGATTCAACCAGACAATTGTAATCTCAGCTAAGCATGAGCAATAACTGTAGAAATATGTTTGGAAGAACATCTGGTAATGTGATGGACCAGTGCAGGCCCAGGCCTAAGACCCGAGAGGCCTGGGCCCAGGATCTTCAAAAAAGTCCAAAAAATAGGGGCACTCCAAGAATTTTGTGTATTTCACTTCCTCCTGTGCAGGGGCTTCGTCCAGTTACGTCAGGGCTTCCATCTTAAGTGCTAGACCTTCTTCAGACGTCGAAGGGGCTTTGACGCTTCGTCCAGTTATGCTAGGGCTTCCATCTTAAGTGCTAGACCTTCGTCCGATGCCGGTTCGATCATCACCGGTGTCGGTGTACTCAATTGCAGAAAGCGCTCCAACTGCTGATCGTAACTACCAATTCGCAACATTGCTTCATTTAGTCTTTTTTTTTTAATCTCTCAAAAGACTCTTCCATCTTACTTTTTTGTCCTGTTTTTTGTTGTTTTGATTGTCCAACACAACCTCAGCTTGTAACTCTGATCACCATTGGGAATTCTGTTGTCACTCCTAATGGGCCTAGAGAAATCAAGTGCAGAATTGTTGATATTTATGTATACAGGTAACTCCATTCCCCAATTATTCTTCGGGAAAAATTCAAAATGTCCCCCAAAATTTGACCTCAGTATCAAAAATACTCCCAAACTTTCATTTTTTTCCATCCGTAATCCCAAACTTCAATTCCGTCATCAAAAATACTCGCATCGTCTGGTTCTGTTACCTCACTAACGGAAAATGTTGAGTTGGAGTTTAATGGAGCCCCAAAACCGTTAAGTGGCCCAAAATCTATCCCCCCCCCCCCCCCCCCCCCCAGGTAAAACACACACACACACACACACACACAGAGAAAGCTTAGCTTCCCGTTCCTCTCCACCATCTCCGGTCAAAGATCAAACCCCAACACATCCACCACCTCCTCACATGGAAGAGAGAGAGAGAGAGAGAGGGGGGGGGGGGGGGGGGGGGGGGGGGGGGGGGGGGGCGGTGGCGGGGCCACCTCTAGCAGCCCATGTTCATATCCATCAAATCCTTCGCCGTCACTGCCATCGCCAAATCCTCCGGACTCGATGATTCTCAACAGTGAGGTAGCATTGGGCGGAGAGGGATAAGACGCGGTGAGGGGTTTGGAGGAGGATGGGGAGGAGGGTTTGGAGAAGGGGGTTTTCGGTTTGGTGGAGGGTTTGGGGTGGGGTGGATGGTGGTGGTGAGGCGGCGGTAGGATGCCGGAGGTGGGGTGGACGGCGAGGTAGGGTGGACGGTCGCTGGAGGGGCGGAATCTCTCTCTTTCTCTCCTTCTCTCTCTCTCCCCACAGTGAGAATTAGAGGAGGAGGAAGAAAGATCTTTTATTTTTTAAAAAAATTTAAGAACAGGCCCAAAACGACATCGTTTTGGGCCACCTAACGGTTTTGGGGCTTCGTTAAGCTCCAACTCAGCATTTTCCGTTAGTGAGGTAACAGAACCAAACGGTGGGAGTATTTTTTATGACGGAATTGAAGTTTGGGAGTATGGATGAAAAAATGAAAGTTTGTGAGTATTTTTGATATTGAGGTCAAAATTTGGGCAGCATTTTGAATTTTTCCCTTATTCTTGGATCGGTCAAACTTTGTTCTCTTGCATTTTCAGTCGCAGTGCACAGAAGACTCTTTCCGGAAAGAGTCTATTGAGAGATCTTGCAAATGAAAATGCACGGAAATAGAGGTACATGAACTATGGGTATAGATGATCTGAGGTGATTAATCAATAGTCATGGGAGTCATCAATTTAGCAAATCCAAACACCACATACTTCATGTCATTGTACATTTCCCGTTCTCATGGCCCACAAAATACATTTTCAACCCGCTATACAACTTTTAATCCTGGCAATTGCCTGCCATGTGAGGATCGATATTCAATTTATAGGACCGCAGTTGAAGTCCGCCGTTAATGGACAACAGTTGACGGTGCATCAGTTGCTCAAAAAAAAAAAACACACATACACACAACGGTGCATCACAATTCTTTTCTTATAGCTATTTCATTTTTGCAATTTATGTGCACTTTAACTATCTTGGAGCCTTGAAATGGCTGAATATGGTAGACTAACCCCATTCCACTATACCTAACTTAAGATTCGCAAAGGCGCAGTAAGTTAGCGAGAAAACTTTATATCCATCTCATAACCAATTGACAATGAGTGGAGAGGTCCCAACACATATTAAGTGATCACTCATTCTACTCTTAAGCAATGTGGGACAATATTTTTCTTAACACCACCCCCTCACGGGCAGCCGCATTAGTGGTCTGTCACATGTGACCGTTTTTCTTTTTTTTGCTGGTCTATCATCGTGGGGTGTGGATTGTATTTTTTTTAATGTGGGGTGGAAGGCCCCGCTCTGATACCATGTAGAAACTTGATATCCATCTCATAACCAATTGGAAATGAGTGAAGAGATCCTAGCATATATTAAATGATCACTCATTCCACTCCTAAGCAACATGAGACACTATTTCTTAATAGTTAGGTTGTTCCACAACAAAAACACACACTCTTAAGTCAACTTGTTCCAAGATAAAACCTGGAGGGGAAATATAATTTCTATTGTGAAATGTCTGAATTGCCTTTCACGCTTATTAGTGTTGGATAGCATTTTACGTTGCATAATGTTAATATTGTCAAAAAAAAATATAACATTAGTTAGTAAACTCTTAAGTCAGTGGCACAATCTAGTTTTGTCTGACTGACTTTTAAGTGCTAAAATCATTTTACTTTAAAGTGGGTGTTACGGAACGGGGCTTAAATTTAGCCAAAAAAATCAGCATTTCGTGGGGGTTTTTTGTCCCTACAGTACAATGCTTCTTCTAATGTGAAGAAGGACCTATACTCGCTACAACAAAGTTGATAAGTAATTGGATTCAATTTCGATTTCAATGCAAAATGGACGAATTATTTTCCCCAACACAAGGCATCTCCATGATCAAAGGTTGAAATTAGCATCAAGACCATACAAAACAAAAGACTAGTGGGCAAATTTTCACACTACTTCTTGACAGACAAGGCAAGAGTTTTTTTTTTTTTTTTTTGTCATTCGTTAATCTTAATCTACTCTATTCTAGAAGACTAGGGGAGGGAGATGAGTGTTTACGGGAATCGAACCCTATCTATGTGCATAAGAGTATAACGGAGGCACCAACTGTACTCCACTCCACATGCAAGGCAAGAGTTTCTTACCTTTTTATTGTTGCCATAGTGTTGAGTCTCAAACATTTCCGAAAATCCAAACAGAGCCTACAGAAAAGCTCTATTTTTATCCAAATTCCAAAGCCTATATATATTTGTCTGCTTGCTTTCTTCTGACACTCAGCTGCGAAATGGCTGAACCCAAACCCGAATTCGCCGTCACGGATCACTCCGCCGCCGCCGATAGATCTAAGACGCCGGCGGCGGCCCCTAAATCCTTCGTTTTAGCTGACCTCAACGTTGACCTAACTGAATCCGACGGCAACGATTACGTCCCCGTCTCCGCTGCTGCTCCAGATTTCACCACCACGTATCTTACTCTCCTCTCCCGCTCTCATCCAATCCCTTTATTATTCTTTCTGTCAAATTTCCCTACGAATTTCTATTCTGATTTTGCTTTCGTTGGTTAAATGTATGATGTTTTCCCAAACTCATTTCTGGGAAGCTACTTTGTTCTGTTAGGGACCTTAGGGTTAGCGGTGCTATTGTGCTAAATCCCCAGTATTAACCTGTTTGGGTGCTGAGAAGACCAGGAAGGGAAACAAAAAAAGAAATTTTGTTGTTGAACATTGTTTAGGCTTTTATTGAGCCGATAATTTTTTAGACTGTGGCCATTTCCAGGCCTTTACACTAATCTTTTGCTTAATCTTGATTGAAACTTTGATTAAAAGCCTCGTTTGATATTTAGAAATAATGGGCAAGCCCAAATCTGCTCGAAAAATTTGAGTGAAAAAGCTTTTTCACTGGCAAGAGTTGTGGTAAATTTGAAAGCCTCAAAAACTTAGGGGAAAGAACCTTCGATTCTTCATTCATTTTTGTGAAAACGATCAGCAGTAAAACTGATTGTAATTTGATTTTGAGTGCTGGAGTGGTGACTTGTAAGGTCATTCGTAGCCTCTTCGCCCAAATTTAAGATTGGGCCAATAATGGTATAAAGTGGAGATGACCACAACAACAACAACAACAATAACATGACCCATTTAGTCCCCAATAATTGGGGGTATGGGCGGGGGAAGGATAGGAGACAGACCTAACCTTTGGCAATAAATGCACAAAGTGGCTGCTCCCAGAATACCACTAAAACAGATGGATTGGAGACAGACCTAACCTTTGGCAATAAAGTGGAGATGACCCCTCATCATATTTTCACCATGTATATTAACTCGAAAAATATTCGGTGAGTGTGTTATTTGAGGATGACATAGCGCTTCAGAGGGGGACTAAATTTCTTAGTTGCATGTAAGAGTTATCATATTGAATTTTCGCTCGGTATTTCACGTATATTGGGAGAAAAATCACTCGGTATGGTCACAAAAGGAGTAAACAAGAAAAATTATTGCATGTATTGATAATTTATAATTGTTCAGACAGCATTGTCTCGTAGACGATCGTACAATCCAATGTTACTGATATTTAGCGTCAAGTTTGAACGATTGTGACCTTTGCAGTTTCCATGCTTGCGTAGGTTGACTTACGCTGAAAACAATCACGATAAAGGATCTTTAATTAATAAAGACGCTGATATTGCGGATGGAGAAGGTAAACAGTTAAAAAAGTCAGCAAAATGCCGTTCAAGAATTAGTAAGGTAGAGTACCCTCTTGACTGTGGAGCTGATGCTGATGCTGATCAGCATGGTCAAGGGGTTTCCTCATCACGTGAGGAGAAAGTAAGCAGCCTTAAAACAGTGAGTTTTCTTGTCATCCCTTGAATTAATTTTCGTTTTTCATTTTTTTCTTCGTTTCTATGAATTGGTTTTCCGGTTTGTGATTTGCACTGTCCATTTCATAAGGCAGTATGCAACAATTGCATGTACTTCCACAGAATCCACTCAATTCTATTTTTGACTTTTAGATGGTTCATAAGGATGCAAAATCATATGTTAATTCACTTATTCGGGTGCTTTTAAAGCATTCATGGCGTAATAGAGTTTCCGAGTGTACAAAACCAGTGTATAGCATGTTGGTAGATTTTGAGTCATGTCAATTAATCTGCTTATGGAAAAAGCTTTTTGCTCTCCAAACTTCCTTCTAGAGTTCATGCGAATGCAAAAGGTTAAATTTATGCTGAGGATCAGTTTTAGTATGTTGTCTGAACAATCCAATGCATGTAGGGATTGGTACACGTTGCAAGGAAGATGCCCAAAAACGCTCATGCTCATTTTTTACTGGGCTTAATGTATCAAAGGATGGGTCAGTCACAAAAGGTAGGTTTCATAAATTGCGCATTTCTTGCTTTTGGGTGAGAAAGAATGCTTTAAATCTTAAGTTGGATGTATTTTAGGCGGTTTTGTCATACGAGAAGGCAGCAGAGATCTTACTTCGCAGTGAAGAAGAGATTGACCGACCAGAGTTTCTTTCACTGGTTCAGATTCACCATGCTCAGGTGCAGTAGTTGTTATGTAGATGTTGATATTCTCCTAAGTTTGGTTTTTACCAATTTGTTGAATTATTGCAATGGTTAACAATCAGGGACAAATGTTTGTACCTCTGTAGTGCCTTCTACTAGGAAGTTCAGGGGACTGTAATCCAGAAAGGGAACTTGAACCTAAAGAGGTTGATGAAATTCTTTGTAAGTTGAAGGAGTCAATGAAGTCGGATATTAGACAGGCATCTGTTTGGAATACTCTAGGCATGATACTTCTTAAAACTAGTCGTGTGCAGGTAAAGAACTCTAATTGTTCTTTCCCTTTGGTTCTTTGTTTCTGTTTACTAACATGGCTTATACTATTTTTTGCAGAATGCTATATCAGTGTTGGCATCCTTATTAACTACAGTTCCTGATAACTTGGACTGCCTTGGAAACCTCGGGATTGCTTACCTTCAAAGGTAGGAGGGCATATGCTTTGGCCTTGTTCTCGTTTTAATTGATTGTAGTTTCCCAGTGCTGGGAAAAAGAAGGAAACATTAAACAGAAACAGGAAGTATTTATGACTAGGTTGTGAATCACTCTGAGAGTTACTAGAACACAATGGTAACCATCATAACCTACAGTCTAAAGGAGGTATGCAGGAATAGGGAGTGATCTGTAATGAACAAAAATAAGGAAAACTGCCACTTCATGCTAACATGGGGTAATACAGAATAAAAGCTAAACTCGTGCCTTATGTATACTGGAAGATGTCCTAAAACTTGTTTGTTGTGCTACCTGCTCTCTTATCTTGTTCAAAAGACAAAGAGAAACTGATGGGAAATGCTAGCTTGCCACTAAAAATCTCAGTCTTGTACGTAGTCTTGATGTAAAAGAGTTTCTAGTGAGTAATTACTTCATTGATGCCAGTAATCGTAGGTTATTGCACCTCCTCATTTCAAGGCATCATGCAAATTAGTCCTTCTGTGGTCAGCGGGCTTATAGTGTGGTGAATTGTTTCAATCCATTTTTGTTTGTGGTATCACTCCTTTCCTTGTTCGAGCAGCAATTCTCATTGCAGCTGGCTTTATGACTATTTATCTCTCCTTCGGTTCTCTCTCAGTTTTGAATTCATTTTGAGTTATCTCAGAGACATCTCTCTGTTCTTTGTCCGTGCAGTGACTCTCATTGCACTTGGCTTCATGGCAAGTTCTTGTTACCCACTCAAGGCTACTGAGAGGGATAAGACTATATGACCCCTATATTGTACTTTCTGCCAAGAGTGTGCTTTCTGATTTAGATCTTCCCTCGTGCCCCATTTTACTGTACCTCAAAGAATTCTCATTCTGATAAGGGGAACAACTGTATTGAAGCAATTGACTGCTTAGAAAGATATCTTTGGAATCTGTTTTGGGTAAAAAATTGATATTATGCTTGCAGTGAGCATAATACTAACCTTGATGTTTTTCTGATTCTTCAAATCTTTACTCTTGAATCTATTTTTTTAGTGGGAATTTGGAGCTTTCAGAAAAATGTTTTCAAGAGCTGATTTTGAAAGATCAGAACCATCCTGCTGCTCTAGTCAACTATGCTGCCATTCTTCTGTGTAAATACGGTTCAGTTGTTGCAGGTAAATCTTGGTTCCTGTGACTATGAATGCTTGCATATGATACTGTATGATAATGGTGGGAAACATTACGAAGTGTCACTTTATCTTTCCATGACCATATCTATTGGCTAATGTCAAATACTCATCCTCTTGCAACTCCCTCCTGTTACTCAGGTGCTGGAGCAAATGCGGGTGATGGGGCTTCAGGGGATCAGATTACAGCTGCCAATGTTGCGAAGGAATGCTTGTTAACAGCACTAAAAATAGATTCAAAAGCAGCCCATTTATGGGGAAATCTTTCTAATGCATATTACATGGCCGGTGATCATAAAAGTTCTGGGAAATGCTTGGAGAAGGTCCTGTTCAATAATTTTACTTCCCCTTTTCAGATCGCTCCTTTATTATCTCATTACTGTGATCTTACGATTTCTGGTTGGACTTTTTCCAATAGTATAATGAGAACATAGGTTTTGCTTCACTTGTTCTCTTATCAATAGTAAAAGTTTTCTAGTAAATGCATCTGATTTCATTGTAATTGTCTTTCCATTCTGTTTAGTAAGCCCTTGCAATGTTTCCAATGCTCATTACTCTTTAGGCTGCAAAATTGGAGCCCAATTGCCTCGCAACAAGATATGCTGTTGCAGTCCACAGAATCCGGGACTCAGAAAGGTCTCAGAATCCTGCTGAACAGCTATCCTGGGCTGGAAATGAAATGGCTTCTATACTTAGAGAAGGAGATTCTGTTTTCATTGAACCTCCCATTGCGTGGGCTGGGCTTGCAATGGTCCACAAGGCCCAACATGAGATTGCAGCAGGATTTGAAATTGAACAGAATGACTTGGTTGAGGCCGAAGAGCGTGCCATATACAGTTTAAAACAGGTAATATTTGGTTTTCAGCTTTAAATTAACAACTTAGGAGATTCAGAATTTATGAAGTACAAGGACAATATCTCCCTCACTAACTTTCACGTTCAATTAGCTTTTGATAGCTTTAAGAGATACTGAAAATATTTATTAACTTAGTTAGTTACCAATCTGTTGTGGCATTTTACATGAAATATTTAGTCTGACTTAGGCACCATCTGGTTAGATCCATTTGCCCTTAACACTGTTTTGTGGAGAGATATGTCTGATAGAATTGGATCAATGGTACATTCATCATACTCTTTTGGGTTGTAAATCATTCAACACGACATTTGAGTGGGTAGAAGGTTCTTAGTGTTAGAAAGGGGCTTATAGTGGAAGTATAGAACTTTTGCATGTCTTTAGGAATTGGTATAGGGACTTAGCATTCTTTGTGCATCTTGTATCCTTATTTCTGCTGATCTTCATTTGAATAGGCTATAGCAGAGGACCCAGATGATCCCGTCCAATGGCATCAACTTGGCGTTCATAGTCTTTGTACTCAACAATTCAAAACATCACAAAAGTACCTCAAGGCTGCAGTTGCCCGTCTGAAGGAGTGCAGCTATGCTTGGTCAAATCTTGGTATCTATAATTTTCCTAGATTGCCTTGATATCTTTTCTTTTCTTCATTGCATTGCATTTGTTGATATGTTTTTTTCTTTTTCTCCTCTTGGACGTTGACTCTCTTTCCTTTATGCTTGTGTGAAATTTATTGCACTGCTAGGGATTGCACTGCAACTATCAGAGTCGTCATCACAAGCTGAAGAAGTATATAAGCGGGCTTTGTCGTTGGCAACAGCCAAACAGGCACACACTATATTTTCCAACTTAGGAAATCTCTACCGGCAGCAAAAGCAATACCAATTAGCAAAAGCAATGTTTTCAAAGTCACTTGAATTGCAACCTGGCTACGCTCCTGCTTACAACAATCTGGGTCTTGTGTTTGTTGCTGAGGGTAGATGGGAGGAAGCCAAGTACTGCTTCAACAAGGCTATCCAGGCAGACGCACTGTTGGATGCTGCCAAGTCTAACATGATTAAATCACTGGCCATGGGTAGAGTGTGTACCAGCTTGTCCTCATGTCTCGTGAAAGATTAAATGTTACACAAAAAAAGGTTGGTGTCCTTTTGTCCTGATATTGGCCTTGTAATATTATGCTTTCGTCTGCTCTGGTGATTTTCTTGTTATGTTTATGTATATGCATATACACAAGTGTTCATAATTATGAGCAAAAAAAGGGAGAAATTATATTTGTAGAATTATATGCAAGTTTTACTGAGGAAACTCAAGATTCGAGTACCTTCTGTTTCAATTAACTGTTTCCTTTTGTTGTGTGTGTGTGTGTGTGTCGGGGGGGGATTTACTGTGCTATGATGCTCTCTCCTCTCCTTGTGAGAGGCTAAACTGCTAAAACTTGAAAAGGACGAAAAATATGAGTGTGAGATACTAAAAATGGATTGTCACTGTCCGAAATTGTTATTAAGACTGCAGTTAAGGTACCGTAGCGGTAGAGAATGTGGTATCATTAGCAAATGCTGCGATGATGGTTAACTGTCAGTTGATGTTTCCGGTATATCAAACAAAAGTGAAGGTTTTTGTGTAAGAACCAACGTTATCTTTTCTGTTCAAGATTTTTCTTTCTTCTATTTCAGTGTCTTGATCAGTCGGTCGTCATGTTCTGCTTTGAATAGAGAATATTCATTTTGCAGAAATGAGAAAATGTGGTGGGTTCAATGGATAGCATGGCTCGTATCTCACTATTGACTGTCTGGATAAGAGGAGAATCTGTAAAAGCATATTCCTAATGGACACCACTTATTTAGTTTTGCTGCTATATATAGCACTGTGTCAACTACTATATTACGCTTGTAGGCCATCCGTTTCTCTCCTTTTGTTTCACCTGGTTATAAATTTTGCTGTGCAGGATAGCAAACACAGACAAAAGGAAGCATATAAACGGTTGCAACTGCTGGAGTGCAGGTACAATGGCAATGCTCGATACTAGCCTTCCAGCAATTTGAAATGCTTTGACAAGTTTAAATTTGTCAAATTCACACACGAGACTGGCTATTTCTGTTGCCAGTCAGTGAAAAGGGTATAATTGTAGGTCTCGGACTCGGGGTTGGCTGCTTCTAGGTTTTACTCTGGGCCGAGTACTGCATCTGTAAGTGAGGCTGCAGCCATGCTTGGTAGAGCTTCGAGGGAGGACTAGGGTTTTTCTGCTTCTGTTGTTTGTCCTTGCAGCAGCACGTGCTTTTGGGTCTTTTATAACAATATTCAACAGTGTTTAACTTAGTTTAACAGGATGAAATCCACCTTCTCAAGTCAAATGTTTGTGTGTAAATAGCTCTATATTTGAACACATACCGTCTCCTTCATTCCAGTTACCATTTTGTGTTCTATTATTCAAGAACTTCTGTAATTTTCTTGAGAGGAAATGCAGTATAAATTTGAGAAGGAATAGATGTTAATTGATGTCTCCATGCCAAATGTTGATGAGTAAAGAGGATCCTATAGTGCATCTTCGCACACTTGTGTGGTGTCCCCATTCGGCACCAAAACGCCGTAGTTTTGGTGCCCTACAATCTTGTATTGCGGAGGCGCACTATGGAATACCAAATCCCTATCCTATATTGTGGCTTCAACTAGCAAGTAGTAGTTGATTCTAGGGTTTCATTAACTTAAGCTTCAAAGGTCCCCATTTCTCCATGGGAAAGTTTCAAAAAAAAAATGTTAGCCTTTGGACCAAATGTCCATAAACACCTGAATTTCAATAAACATTAATTAAATCCCAGAGGTTGACACTCCGTCATCAACCCCCTACCTCCATTTCCCATCCAATTGATAACGGTGCATCCTATAGGGCTCCTACTTGGATTCCTTGTAACGGCGCATCCTATTGATCAGTGGGGTGTGATTTTATAAAAGATGAAAGAGAGAGGGGATATGTGGAGAGGAAGAGTAAAGTAGAAAGTATGGGGCTCCATTTGGGTACTTTTATACGTTAGGGGCGTGTCAATGAGAAACAAATGAATACCATAGTTATCAATCTCATACCGGTCAGCATACCCTTTTTTTCTACTGGGCTGGTACGTACCGGTACCGGATCGTATCTCGGTACTGTTTCGGGTTTATCGCTACTTATGTGTAATTGCAAAACTAAAAATGGAGAAATAAAATAAATTTACCATTTTGATACACCTTAATACTAGTTCTAATAACAAATTAACATGATTAACGGGCCGGAACGAGCCGGTATGCCCGGTATTGACTGGTATTTTTATATATTTTTTTATGTTTCCCTATCTTTTCTTCGTCATTAGAGCAAGAAGTAGAACAAAATTTACCCAAAAAAGGAAGTAGAACAACAGCTAATGCTGATAATTCTCAGTTTTCTCCTACTTTTGGTTCCCTTTTTGGTACTAAAAAACAAAGGGAGTATAGTCTTGCGCAATCCGCGCTGAGTAGTTGGCTCCCTGCTGTGCACGAGGTGCATAGCACCGTGCCATGCACCTTATTTGGCCGTCCGTTGCAAAAATACACGGTTCATATTAAATCCAAGTAATGACTCACATAGAGTTGAATTTGATCCGAATCATACATTTTTACCACAGACGGTCGGATGGAGTGTGCATGACACCATGCCATGCACCTAGTGCACACTCGACCCCCCAAATCCGTTGGGAAGTGAGAAGAGAGAGAGACACCGCACATGCACAAGTGGAGAGACAGAGACACACATCACACATGGACAAGTATATAACTTGTGACACTTTTCACCGTCCAACCATAATTCCTAACACAAAAATTCTCTCCCCCCCCCCCCCCCCCCCCCCCCCCCCCCCCCCCCCCCCCCCCCCCCCCAATAAAACTGTTTGGTGTACACCGATTGCATACTACATGGTAAGAATCTATGAGATCCATTTTGGAACTCTACACAAATAGTAATTGAAACCTCTCAAATAGTTTAAAAATGTGTTTTAAAAGATCTTTGTAATAAATCATATAAAGTCGATCGGATATCAATCAGCCTGGATCAATTATTTACTCAATTTTCTGATAGTAAATTGAGCGAAAAACTGATCAAGACCTTACGATATTAAATAAATTGAGCGGCTCAAATGATTTACGGGAAATCTTGAGATGGACACTGTGTCTCCCGTCCATCCGAGCAATCGACGGTTTAGATTTACAAATAAACATAGACGGCTAAGATTTATTTGGGATGAGATGGAATCCGATTCATTGAATGCTTGGATGAACGACTCAAGTGAACAGGACAGTGAGTTCGGAATAGAAGATCCGCTAGCCTAGAACACCTCTAACAAAAAACAAAGACAAAAACAAAACACTTTACCTCTTCACATTCTCTCACCTCATTCCTTCCAAACGCGCCCCTATCCTTTTTCCTTCCGTCTCTCCCACCACCACCCACCAGGCCACCAACCATAATTCCCACCCCAACTCTCTCTCTCTCTCTCTCTCTCTCTCTCTCTCCGGTCTCCACATCCACACACACATATACATACATCCATACATATCAATATATCTCGTTTTATATACATCACCACTCAATCACAACCATGAACCTCTTCACTCAAAAACTCCCAATTATCCTCAAACCATTCATCCTCTCGCTCTTCCTCTCTCTCCTCTTCCTCGCCTTCCTCTCTCTACAAACCCCACGTCACACCACCACCACCACCACCACAACCCACAAACCCGACCTCCAAATCCGACGCGGCTACTCCTCCTACGACGCCTACATCCAGCGCCAGCTCAACAAGACCCTCAACCCAAAACTCCGGAAAATATGGACCACCCGAGACTGGACCCGGAAAATCCAAGTCTTCTCCCAATTCTTCAACAGCCTCAAACAGAGAGGCCTGTTGAGTAACGGGTCGAAAGCCCTCTGCATCGGGGCTCGGGTCGGGCAAGAAGTCGAGGCTTTGAAACGGGTCGGAGTGTCCGACTCGATAGGGATGGATCTGGTGCCGTATCCACCGTTAGTGATAAAAGGCGACTTTCATCACCAGCCGTTCGATAACGAGACTTTTGACTTTGAGTTCTCGAACGTCTTCGATCACGCGCTTTATCCGTCAAAGTTTGTGGGGGAGATCGAACGGACGTTGAAGCCGGGCGGGGTGTGCGTGTTACACGTGTCGGTGTCTAAACGGGCCGATAAGTACTCGGCCAATGATTTGTACAGTGTGGGCGCGTTGGTGAAGCTGTTCAAGAGGTGCCAAGTGGTTGAGGTGAGGAATGTGGATGGGTTCGGGTTGGATACGGAGGTGGTTTTTCGGAAGAAGATGAACGAACGGTTGTGATTGCTCGAATCATAAGTTGGTGCCGAGTCTGTTGCGCATTCACTAGATCCACATTCGGGTTGGATACAAAGGTGGTTTTTCGGAAGAAGATGAACGAATGGTTGTGATTGCTCAAACGTAAGTTGGTGGTAGAGAATTCTGTTTCGCATGCACTAGATTAATGATTACTGCCATTTCAATTTTTTTAAATTTATTTTTTTTATTGTTTCATTGAGAGATATATACGAAAAGGGTAGTTTTTAGAAATGTTACTGTATTACTGGCCTTTGGGAAAGTTGCGTGGAGGGAACGGCTCCGTGCAAAAAAGAAAAAGAAAAAAAAGGAGGTTTATTAATTATAAGTTGATTTTAAAAAATTCAATAAAGTTGAGTAGAAGTCCTATTTTATTTTTCCGTTTGTGGAAAAGGTTATTCTTTTCTGTTTTTTTGGGTTATGGTCACTTTGGCAGGAAAACTTTTGGCGGTCCACACTTTTTGTAGCCATAGCCTACATAAGAAAGTTATGGGTTAGGAAAATTTGAAGAAGATACCCCCATTATATGAGAAATTTTTCAATGCCGAGTGGGTATTGCCCACGTAGTACCCGCTTGGCAATCTTAGCCGTCCATAACGAGAGGTCTGAATTTTACAGAGAGAAAAGGAAGAGAGAGAGTGTTTGGGTGAGAGGAGAGAGTGGGAATCAATCCAGGCCGTTCAAAACACGTTTGGACGGCTCGGATCATGCTTGGGTACCAAGTGACAATAAGCACTCGGCACCCAAAAAATTTTCGTCTTTATATATAAAGAAATATAAGCACAATATTGCAAGCGGTGGACAAAATTGATTGACATTATTTTTGTTTGCATCAATGATTGACACGAATAACGTTTTCGAGCTCAGGACGATACGCATCCAAATGGGAAGTATTGTAGCCTCTGACAATTATTTAGGAAGTGTTTGGTTAGATAGTTTAGTTTAGTTTTGATAATGTCATCAGGTGTAATGAGTGAAGAGAGATAAAGAGAGAAATGAGGAAAATAATGATGTCATCAAAACTAAAACTAAAACTAAACTGCGAAACAAACAAGGCCTTAAAGATTCAACTACTTAAAGATTGCAAATTTAAATGAACAATGTCACATGTGCACTAAAACTAGTTCACAGACCCAGACACGTCTTTATGTCTTTATTAAAATCGTCGTTACAAGTGAGCTATACACGTCTTTATTAAAATCGTCGTTACAAGTGAGCTATACGTAATGATTTTAGACGGACGCATCTTTGTCTAGATCTATCAACCAACTACTGTTTCTGCGCAGATTTTTGTCAATAAAAATTGGCCGTATTCGTAACTTTTTTTTTTTGGGTACAACAGAAATAATATTCGTGACTTTCACATGCGCAAATGGGCAGCTTGGAAATCCTTATCCTACTGCTTTAGCTAAAAGCCATTTCCAGTCCCTAGCTTTGCTACTACATTTTACCTACAAGCGATACATTTACTGCCATATTTGGAGGGGTGACCACAGATTTGGATTCCAGTTTTGTTTAGAATTCGTGTAGTGGGCTAACTCTTTCATTGATGATGAGTCCTTGTCAACACAACTGTCCTTGGTGATATCTTTACTTTGAGCAACCTTTTTGGGTGCCGGGTGGGGCATCACGTGTCTATGCCCGAACACTCATTTCGGCCGTTCAAAACATTTTTGGACGATTTGGGTTTAAAAAATAAAAAGAGGAGATAGAGGGAATAAAACTGGGCCACATTTTGGACGGTTGGACTGAGTGCTCGGGCAGGGACACGTAGTGCCCGCCCGGCACCCAAAATTTTTTTTTTCTTTACTTTCTCTTTATCTAGGTTATCAACACAACTGTCAAAAACAACTAGTTGCATTTTGTTTTCTGGGCCCAAGCTCTGGTTGTCAAAAGGCTCAAAACGACTGTCTTAAATTTCAATTTTATATTGCGAGCTCATGGTGTCCAACCAATTCGTTGGATGATCATTGAATTGAAGAATTTCACATGTGCACAAAAGTCAAAAAGAATAAGGTAACATAGTGAGTAGTATTATCGTCGTTGTCGGACACTAATAAAATTGGATATCGAGATAGACTATTTTTTTTATATTTCGTCATTCGTCTATTACACGGGACCAAGAGGGGAGAATGAGACTCGATCTCGAGATGAAATGTGAGGCATTTTAAAAGCTTTACCGTATGAGTTAGCTACCACTTGGGAGATACAGGGATGGAGTCAGGGAGGGGCCAGTAGGGGCGGTCGCCCCTGCAAAGAAAAAAAAAACCTCTAGTTTTATATACAAAAAAATAAATTTTCCTATGAATTATATAGGCTCGCCCCTGCAAAGTATCTTGGGAAAAAAACTCACCCCTTCGTAGTAAAATTTCTGGCTCCGTCCCTAGGGAGATAGACCTTCTCACCCTTTGTGAGGGGGTTGCAATGACAAGTCCCGAGCAACTGTTTACCAAAAACACAGGTCTCCGCAAAGTCGTAAGACCATGTACAGGGGCTGATGCCTGTCCAGTGCCGGAAGGTCAAGAAAGTTGGTGACTTGATGACAAGGGAGCCGGCGACCGAAGCCCCGGTGAACAACGACAGTAACTATAACCGTCCTAAGGTAGCGAAATTCATTGTCGAGTAAGTTCCAACCAACACAAAAGGCGTAACGATCTCAGCACTGTCTCGGAGAGAGGCTCAGTGAAATAAACATGTCCGTGAAGATGTGGACTACCTACACCTGGTCAAAAAGACCCTATGAAGCTTTATTGTTCCTTGGGATTGGCTTTGGACATGTGAAATAGTTTTCTATACGATATATTTTACGAGCGCTCAAGAATATATTATCCTCAACAAGCGGTTACGGAAACTTGAACCCAAACATTAAGTGAGGAACTCATGTAATTACCCATTCAATATGGTTCTTCTTCCACCGGGTTTGCATATGGGAGGGGAATGAGCTAGGTCCAACTCGATTGCATTCGGGCCACGGGCCCAACGATAAAACCTCAAAGATTAAGGCATTCTAGTCCAAGTTGTGGACAAAAGTTTTTGTAAGGCCTGGTGTTGTATTTGAAGCTGCTGAATCCAGAAACTTTCCCATACCACAAAATAAAAATCACGAAATTTTCCTGCATAACATCAAAGAGCTGCTTGGCGTAAACGTAAGGTTTTCCATTAGCGTTCCTGGTGCCTGTTGGAGCGGGTTGCAGCCAAGGAAACACTCTCGCCAGAAATGGGGGTAAGGTAGCCCGCATCTTGCCCTCCCTGGATCCCACTCTAGCAGGGAGCCTCGTACACTTGATCGACCCTTTGTTTTACTAAATCTCATATCAAAAATAGTCAAGCTTGAAAGGATTAAAAGTTTGAGCAATTAAACACTAACAAGAGATGCCAGTTTAGCAGTCGAAAGAAATAGCCATTTGAAGCAACAACCTTCCTGATTGATTCACTCACTTCCAGCAGCAGCACCAAAATCAGGAAGTTGGAAAGGCTGTGTCTTAATACCAGGCTTCCACTCAACAATAGCTGCAAGCAAGCACGTGGCAATCTATCTTTGATATGCATATACTGCAACATGAGTTTGGTGCATCAATTTTCAAGAGCAATCTTCCAGAAAGAGTGTCACTGCAGCGTTGGCACTATCCAGATTGGAGGAGACATAGGCACAGGTACGGGCAAGCTCTTTAATTTTCTTGTATTAATTTGGTAATGCCGGGCAAAAGTTCTCTTCTCTAAGAAGTAAATACCAGTGTCCTGAGGTCCAGAAATAGTATGTTGAAGACAATTCAGTATTGACATACGTAAATGCAATTTGCCTGCCACCCGGGGAATTGTGAAGCCAAAACGCAGAGAGAGTAATTGTCACCCGAGAATAATGTGTCACCACCCAAACTAGTGATTTTAACTTTCTCAATGCTTTGTTGATTGTTGCCGCGGCTGTTGCCACTGCTGCTACCTAAGCCCAACAACTTAAAGATTTTAAAAGAAGAGGTCATCATGCACTTTAACGCACTTTTGGATTTTGCGAAACCTCTGAACAAACAGCAAGTCACCCTGATGATGATTCCACAATATATGACTTATCCAAACGAGTGGGAGTACGAGGAGCGAGCTCTTTAACTTGAGAGTTGCTTTTGCTAACATCAAGGAAGAGTACACGAGAAGAGTCATCCAGCACATTGAACTTTCCCTGATGACATATAGGATCATCAAAACCATTGAAACCCCATAATGTAAGTCTAACGCTTCTGCCCTGGGGTCATTCATAAACATCAAATACTTTACCAACCATGAATCAAATGAAAAACATCACAGTAATACCAACTAAAAATCTTGTTCGAACAAAAATCGCATTTAAAGTTCAACCTAATAAACAAAAGATATCATCACCACAGTAATATAGTAATATTCTTTCTTTTCAGTTTCACCACAGTACTACACACGCGCGCGTGCGCACACACACACAAAAACAAAAAACAAACTACACAAGCTTCTACATATTTGTCATGGTCTCATGTTCTGGAATTGTGGCATGATGGTCTCTAGTTCAATAGTGTCAAGTACTGTCTTTTCAATATATGCCACCAAGCGATCATTCAACCATTGATCTCCCATTCAATTACATAATATACTCTTCACATATTTCATCACCGAAAAAGCTCTTCCTACCGTTGCAGCCGCGACCGGCAAAAGCAATGCCAACTTCACAAGCTAGTATATATACTAGTGGATATATGACATCTCTCTGTCTCCAACATGTGTTTTTAGCCTATCAACTCCAACAAGCTAGTATACTAGTGGATATATTTCACTAAATTTACACGGGGTCATTTATGAATTTCTTTAAAAAATTAATATAATAATAATAATTCGGTTATCACATTGCCATCACCACTAACAACAAAAAATCGTTTGGACTCTAACAAGGATCACATGACAAAACCACCTTAAGGACATCGAGCTCATATGGCATCATATGACGCATGGTGGGATTGCAAGTAGGTCCACCCGAGGGACCGATGGGACTTACCGGAGAAGGGGTTGAGGAGTGTAATGCTCAGGTCCTCCACTTCCACGTTTGCTAACCATCCGTGCGAAGAACCACAACATTTTCAAGGATAAGGAACTTGCAGATCCATGTTGAGAACCTTTTTCTGCGCAACGGTGTAAAGACTCCTACGATCGTCCTCCGCCTCTCTCGCCTCCAGGCTTTGATTGGGTGAAGGGATCAACAAAAATGGAACTACCTACACCGCAAGCAAATAGTGGAGTCCAAAAAAAAAAAAAAAAAACCCTTTCTATTAAGTAAGAAATGTATTTTTTTCTATTAATTAAGAATATTTATACATTGACGCAAGCAAAAAATAAAAAATAAATTATTAATACCAAATAATTATACCTGCTTGTGAGGTTCTCTGGGAGTCTGCCACGGCGGTCCTTGTGATGAGCGGCAGCAGAGAACCATGGCTTGCATACGGCTGCAAAGCGGAGATAGTCAGAGAATTGGATTAGTCAGTTGAGGATGGAGTCGAGGATTTCCTCTGGCAGGCCGGATGCCCAATGTAACGATGAACGTTCTGGTTGCCGTTTATGTGATTTTAACACCACCACCACCTTATCCTCATTTTCCATCCCTTTGGTTTGTTGGTAAGTTAAACCTTCATTAAGCAAACAAATCAGAATCCAAAAGGCAAGCCCTTGCACCAAAACAAAGCAGGGAAACCACCAGCTGCTACAAGGAGTATGCCCCTGGAAAAGAAAACAAACCAGGAATCTAAGGAGCAAAAATACAATGCTATACCATCCAGGCGTCCAAATACTAGCCAAAATTCTATTCGAGTCTGACCTCCTCACCTTTCTCCAAGAGCAGATGCAGGCTCTGACCTCATCGAACAAGAAAGTGGTTAGGACTTGTATAATCAAAGATAGTTCATCCAAGTTATTTACAATATCAGCAAAAGGGATGGTTTCTTGATCAATTACTCATGCTTAAGAGTATGATTGGCACGTTCTGTGACAGATTACATACGCCATGATTGGAGATTAAGAATTATGATAGAGATCATTTGTGAATGTAATGGAACGATACAATTGCAGCAAGTAAATCAGTGGTACGCCAACAAAATAAACTAATAGAGCCACAAACGAACCCATGTTTTGCACTCTAACTCGAGCATTTGATGCAAAGAATCATGTAGTATCAAAATACGGGCAACAAGAATATCACAAACTCGAAGGAATTAGATAGACAACTATATTTTTCGCACAAACTTTGACGAATAAAAGTCAAAACACAACATAGTGGCTTACACCTTTATTCATAAGCTAAGGACTACGAAAAAGGAAGCAAAAACTGAAAGCTTGTCTTTCTTGCCAGGGGTCACTCTAGCTTTGCTTTCTTCCTTGACACCCTTTTTCAGACAGAATCGAATTCTTCTCTATTGCCCTTCCTTCCTTGTAAGAAAAACTTGCATAAACCCCTTTACTACATGGCGCTTTCCAGGATGCAACAGCTTTTCAGTAGGAAAATGACCGTGAAAAGCAGAAGACTTTCATTTTTCGGGAATTTTCGATAGAATCAATACAACCTTCCAATACCTATTGACCAACCAACCCTAAGAAAATGACATAAAATAAACATAAATACTTTTACACTATCTAGACTAAAGATGAACATTCAAAATAGAATACCGACTCTAGAGTACACCTTCCAGAAAGAGCGTCACAGCATTGTTGGCACTATCCAGATTGGAGGAGGCAAGGGCGGTATGGGCAAGATCTTTAATTTTCTTGTATTCATTTGAAAATGCCGGGCAAAAGCTCTCTTCTCTAAGAAGTAAATACCTGTGTCTTGAGGTTTAGAAGCAGTATATTGATAATCATTAGTAGTGTTGCTAGAGTGTGCACCTATGCTTTTGGCATATGGTGTGCATCTCATATGGAGACTCACAAAGTCTCGTATATACCCACAAAATCTCATATTTGGTGTCACAAAATCTCATATTAGAAGACCAAAACACAATAAATAAGACCACAAAATCTCATATGGATGTGAGAAAGTTTTGGAATAAAAAAATCAAAAAAAATGGCAACCGGTTGGTCACCGGGCCCACCCTTTGAAAAAAAAAATCCATATGAGATTTTGTGACTTTCAAAATGAGTGTTTGTGAAAGAAAATATGAGATTTTTGTGATCCACTACCGTCCAAAAAATTTTATATGAGATTTTGTGGCTGAGTATATGAGATTTCGTCCTTATATGAAAATGTGTGGGTAAGTATATGAGACATGTCACTATCAATACACAACAATATTTTTGGACTGTAGTGGTCCACAAAAATCTCATATTTTCTTTCACAAACACTCATTTTGAAAGTCACAAAATCTCATATATTCCTCCACAAGTTCTCCACAAAAATCTCATATGACTCAATGTAGGCGAAAATATGTATTTCTGTGGCACCTTATATGAGACATGTCACATCAATATATATACACACAATATGTATCACATTTTCACTACAGTCCAAAACTATCATATGAGATTTTGTGGGACGTTTTATGAGGTTGACTTTTGCAAATATGAGATTTTGTGGCTCATTCGAATTTTTGTGGTACTTTTTATGAGTATTTGTTGCCTCATATATGAGATTTTTGAAACCCAAAATGTTATATGAGAAATCACGCAAGGTTTTATAATTTTTTTTTTGGTTCTCCATATGAGATAAAAATGATCGGTATAGGGGGTCACTTTTTGCATATGTGGCGCAATGTCATCCGTCGATCTGGTCAAAGGTGCACATGATGTGCCCTTTCATATTTTCAGCCACAAAATCTCATATGTGACCCACAAAAACTCATATTTGTTGTTACAAAATCTCATTTTTTGGCCCAAAAATGGGGTGCACATTGTAGCATTCTCCTCGTTAGTATAGTAGATGCAATTTGCCTGACACCCAGGGAAATGTGAAGCCAACACGCACTGAGAGTAATTGTCACCCAAGAATAATGTGTCATCACCCAAACTTGTGATTTCAACTTTCTCAATCATTAGTTGATCATTACCGCTGTGGCCAATGCTGCTACCTAAGCCCAACAGCTTAAAGATTTTAAAAGAGGAGGTCATCATGCAATTCAACGCACGTTTGTGTTTTCGAAACCTCGCAATGAGCAGCAAGTCTGCCCCGGATGATGATTCCACAATATATGACTTCTCCAAACGAACGGAAGTACGAGGAGCGAGCTCCTTAATTTCAGGTTGGCTAACATCAAGGGAGAGTATACGAGAAAAGCAATCCATTTCCACGTTTGCTAACCATCCATGCGAAGAACCACAACATCTTCGAGGATAAGGAACTCGTAGCTCCTTATTGAGAACCTTTCTCTGCGTAACGCTGTAAAGTCGTCTCCTCCAGTTGCTCCTTGTGAGGCTCTCTGCGACGACGGTCCTTTTGATGTGCGGCAGCGGAGAACCATGGCTTGCATATGGCTGCGAAGCGGAGATAGTCCGAGAGTTGGATTACTCGGTCGAGGATGGAGTCGAGGATTCCCTCCGGCAGGCCGGATGCCCAATCTGACGATGACAACTCCGGTTGCCGTTTCTCTGATTTCAACGCCACTTTATCCTCCTCCGGGGATGCCCATTCTAACGACAACTGTGCCCGTTTACCTTTTTCTCTGGCCACCACCATCTATTCTAATATATAAAAGGGGAGAAGCTTTTTGGTGTGGATCAGTTATTGAGGCTGGCTCACATTTTCTCTTTCCCAAACTGTCACACAAAGTACAAATAAATTACACTTGCCTTTACCTTGGAATAAAAAACTGTAAGGGGCAAAACAGGAAGAGGCCACATACATACACAACACCCACGTATAAAGGTGTACAGTTACCACTGAGCAGTTAACACCCTCTGCAAACTTTTCTCTGAACTCAAAAAAAGGCAAAAAACCATGGCTTTCTGATCCGAAGGTACCTCTGAAGTCTGAACTGCCTAAAAACCAGGCACTTTAAAGAGATAGGAGAGGACTAATTTCCACAAAATTCCAAGGAAGCACCGAAGGTACTCTGAACCTTTCTCTACTTTTGGTTACTGCTTCATTTTCCTCCATGCATGGCTATGCTTTGTCCATGTACTCCTATATGTGTTGTATGTGTTGTCTCACCGTTCCTCATTTCTTTAATGTACTTTTCTACTCTGACTATTATTACAAAAAAAAAAAAAAAACGAAAAGAAAAAAAAAATTCCATTGACCAGTTCATGTCTCACCATTCCTCATTTCCTTAATGCTCTGTTAATGTAGTGCTCTGTTCATGACTACTTAAATTTTCTGCCCCATACATTTTTTCCCATTTGTATTTACAAGTTGAGATAAAATGAATAATTACGTACTTTGCAAAATTACAGTACTTTAAAAATCTCCTTATATGTACTTTAGATTGTGAAACTAAAAAAATTTCTAAAGATTATTTTTTTCACTATTAAGAGATTTTATTTTACTTATTAATTTTTAACATTTCCTGAAAGGAAGCAAACTTGATAGAAGTTCAGTTTTTTTTCCTAACGCATTAAAAAAACCCCCATGTACTTTATATTGTGAAACTAAAAAAGTTTCTAAAAATTATTTTATTAAAAGGTTATTTTATCCACTATTAGTTTAGGTTTAGGTTATCCTGAAAATACTTTGGTTGACCATTGGCTAACCATGGCCATGCTTTCACGTTTCGAGGAAACTCAGGTTAATTATTTAAACAAAAAAAAAATTTTAAAGACAAAATAAGCTAAAAACGAATTTGAGGTTTGGCTTAATAAGCCAACTTAACTTATTTTTTTGTCGTTATTTAATTTATTTTTTTTTACGTTTATTAGCTTTGCATCGATTTTTTTAATATTATTGGTTCGTCTCGGCGAGAAGAATCCAAAAAGGTAAAAGATTATGACTAGAACTCTCAATTTTTTGAATAAGATCGAAAAAAATGTAAAAATCTGTCTTTTTTACTTATTTTTGTCTTTATTCAAAAAAAATTATGATTCTATCATAATTGTTTACTTTTTTGATTTCTCTCGCCGAGATGAACCAATAATACACAAAAAGTTGATGCAAAACAAAAAAAATAAGAAAAAAAAAACAAATAAAGACGAAATAATAAGTTAATTAACTTTTTAGGCCAAAACACTGCACTTCTCATAGAACTCATAGAACTTGAGAACAAAAAAAGGTACGTACTTTGGCCTCGATCAAAATGGCCGTTCTCCGTTACAGCTAACACAATTGATTTAAAAAATTTGATAGAAGAATATTTGGGGATTAGATCATGGACAAAGCGGGGACGACGGCGGCGTTAGAATGGTAATGTATTATTTGATTATTATGTGCAATTTTTCACATTACTTTGCTTAAATATATAAAATATAGCTTATTTTTAGGGGGAAAAAGAATGCAATGCATACATGATCAAATGATAAGCCGGATATTTTTGTGTCTTTTCTTTTTTGACGAAGTTCGACTTGTGCCCCAGCCTCTAGTATCTATAAATCTGTGGTAGGAGGATTCGTTGGTTCGATTCCAAGGAAGAAGACGGATCGGCTGCTTGTGCACGCTCTCTCTCTCTCTCTCTCTCTCTCTGTATGGATGGTTCAATCTCCTATTTAAACAAATACACGAACAGTACACATGAACTGAAATTGAACCACTTTTTACCCAAACCACCCCTAAATAGGTACTCTCTCCGTCTCATATTGTTTGGTTTCTTTCCTTTTCTGGACGTCTTAAAGAATGTCTATAATTTTAAATTCATTAAGTTTTTTATATTTAATATGAATCTTGTTTGATAGAGTTCAATTAGTTTTATTAAACAAAGTTGTTGGGATAACAAAAAAAAATCATTGACTATGAAATATAAACAATTTTTTGAGACGTTAAAAAAGGTATAAAAAAAAAAAGCCCAACAATATGGAACAAAGGGACATGGAATACGAGAGAAAGAGACGAGCCTGGTTCAAGAGAGACAAGATAGGAAAGAGAGAGAGTAGCAAACACGAGGACCGAGCTCCACTACAGTTTTCCTCCCTCCAGTCTGGACCGTCTGGTATTTTGGACCATCTATTGACCCTTCTCGGGCTTATAACAATGATCGAACCATTCACTTTTTACGGATCATCGAGAGATGGACCAAACCAAAAATCAAATTGATAGAATTGTATCATGTGATTTCGAAAGGCATTAAGTTTGTTTTAAAGAGTGTGCAACACTTAAGTGCACCCCATTTGACACAATTATCCGAAACTTAATGCATTTCGAAAGTATATCAAACAGTCTTATGAAATTGATTTTGCGTATAGTTTATGTTCTCGACGAGACGTAATAACTGTTAATGATTTGAATCATTGTGATGGGCCCATGAATGGCCCATAAATGACCCAATTGAACCAGACTAAAGGATAGAAAGACTGGATTGGACCTCGGTCACAAACACCATTCTATCCATCATAAATCAAAAAGATACTAGTACAAAACAAAGAAATGGGTTTTGTTCCTAAACAAAATTAAGTACAAGTGAATTTAGACACACATCATACTTTTAAGCGGTATAGGCGATTAAAAAAATCGAATGAACAAATCTAATAAAAGGGATGAATGCAAAATTCTCTCTCAAAATTGTTAAAGTGTTAGGTGTTAGGACTAATTATTCTGTTGTTTTGGAACACAGTCAAGTGGTGCCCCAACATCCTTATCCACTACTAGGGATGGCCATCTTGGCCGACCGGCCCTATCCAACCCATCCCCTCCCCGAATGGGTAGGGGATTCGGGGATTTTTTCGGGGATTGGGTAGGGGATGGGGATTATTTTTAAAAAATTTCGAGGATCGGGTAGGGGATGGTATTATCAGTCCCCTACCCTATCCCTGCCCCTCCCCGTTCCTCGCCCCTCCCCGCATCCCCATTCACATATGTATTAATATATATGTATAGGTATAATATATATTTATATTATAAGTTTATAAAATTTCTTTTTCCAGATAATATGTTCATAACTTGGAGGTGAAGGGCTTCGGTTGAGATGGAATGGAATTGTGGGGGTTGAATTTAATGGCAACCAAATTGAAAACCCTTTGCAGTATTGGATTTCTGTGTATGAATTAACATCCCAACTAAAAAATAATGTACCTCTTTCATACATATGACTAGTGCATGAATTTTTGGATCTCCGATTCCCCGTGGGGATCCCCGTTCCCCGCATCGGAGCGGGGATGGAGGTTAAAATAAAATCCCCGGTGGGGATCGGGGAGGGGATGGGATGGGGATTGATATAGGTTCGGGGATCGGGGATGGAGGTAGTGGTATCCACCCCCTACCCTCCCCATGCCCATCCCTACCACCACACATTATAGTATGCTCTACAAGAATGTGTCATGTATAAGGGTGTTGGAGCACAACTAGGGTGTTAAACATATAAAAGTCGGCTCTTTAGGGACCGAAGTTTTGAGAAGGGAGAGGACATGAACAAAGTAAGCTTTGACCTATTTACCACCGTCACTCCCCGCCCGTACCACGTCCGTCGGCTTGACTTGTATTTGGGCCTTGGGCCAAATTTCCTCATATTTTTATGCACGAAAGTTTTAGATTTCGGCGTTGAGCTGCTAGGCCTGGAGTCAGGTTGTCCTAGGCCATAGGGTTAGGCTCCAAAACGTGAGTTGTACGTCCGCCACATTTTTTCCGTGTTTAATACAACAACTAACCCTGCCCATGTCCACCACATTTTTCCGTAAGTACTCATCCCCCTCCTCAACTGGAAAGACATCAATTGCAAGAATTAATCAGATTAATCGGAAAATACATTTTCCATATTGAATGCCATCTTAAGTTTGGTTCGTTGTGTCAGTCTAGTTTGGTGTTTTTGAGGCTGAGTTTTTGCCATTTTATCCCGTGAGATAGTCCAAATCCAAACTATCTCATTTATCCATGTCCCCCGTGTCCTAACATTGATCCAAAAAGGATTCTACAAAACCCACAAAATGAAAGTAAACGATTCTATATATTGTTGGTTTTGACACAAACATTTTGTTATCTAACATTTTATGGTTTTGCCATATATTTGATAAATCAGCATTGCCATAGTTAGGCCTAGACTGGTTTTACTACAATTCCCTAAGACCAAAGGACGAATGGCCAGTGCCTATCATACCTTCAAGCTGGTGAAAGAGTGGGATTTTTAAGGAGTAAAAACTGTAGGCCCAGATGGCTACCCCAAATGAGTGACACGTTGCACTTCTCCTCCAAGCCCATAAGCCCCTTTCCCGGTTAAATTAAGGAGGTCTGGTACAGTACATGAAAAGTTTAAACAGTGTGCCGGGTGGATATCACCCGTTAGATGCATTTTCTGTATAAATTTATGGGAAACTTTTCATGTACCAAACACTTTCCCTAAATTAAGTCCCACTCTTTATAAGTTAACTCTTCACTCGCGTGTGCTGTCCCATTAGAAAACACCCCTATTGATCCAATTCAGCTGATTTTTCACATGGACATTCAAAATATTAAATAAACAGACTCGAATAAAATAAAAAATCGGTAGGAGTGTTTTCTTAGTTTGGTAAAATTTGGGTATATATAGTATTATTTGTTTCATATATTATATAACAGAAATATTATATTTATCCAACATATCATTTATATAGTATTATTTAATTCATCTATTACATAACATAAATATTATATTTATCCAACGTATCATTTATATATACCCAAATTTTATACTATATAATGGGAATTTGTTTTTGGCGGGAAAAAATTGTACAACGTGAATTTATTTTTTGAAAATAGACCCCTACTACCAGGCTACCAAATACCAAAATGTCGAGAACAAGTGTAATTTCGAGAACCCTGAAGTGAAATCAAAGATAATACCAAACCACAAGGAAAGCCAGTGTAATTTACACTTTCCTTTTTTTTCCTGCCAAAATGTCTTTTTCATTTAGGGTTTGAAATGTGGAGGGAGTAGAGGAAGGGACCATGGAAGAAGCCTCTGTCTCAAAACCCCACACCGACGAAGAACGCAAGCAAGAACTAGGGTTAGGGTTTCAATCCTCACCTTCTACTGGCCCCGGTTCGAATCTCGAACATCGTTTAGCACCACCTGATAATGATCTTGATCAGCAAATCCTCGAAAAATTCAGTGGAGAGATTCGAGTTCTAGTTTTGGAAGAAAATGAGAGAGAAAGTGAGAAGGAAACTGGTAAAGATGATAATGTGATTACAAAGAGTGAAAATGGGAGTGATTGTAATAGGGGGAAGGAGAGTGTTCCGAAGGAGGCTGCGGTGGCGGTGGCAGTGGCGCCGTTGAAGGACGGGAGACACAGGATTTACCATTATCCGGTGAGACCTGATGCAGAGGACTGTGCACATTATATGCGGACAGGGACGTGCAAGTTTGGAAAGAATTGCAAGTATAATCACCAAATAAGAAGGAAATATCAGGTAGAAATGTGGTGCAGTTAGGTTCCATCTGGTGTGGCTGTGTTTTATATTTTCTAAAATTCGATTTGCCGATTGGTTACTGTTGGCTACAGTTAGGCCTGTTTGTTTGACGAGACTAATAGTTAAAATATACTAAAATGTAGACGATATGTTGCCCCACGCGGCCACGACCCATGGTATTGTGGGCATGTTTGCGATTACTGTGGATACATATTTTAGGTTATACCATCAGATTCTGCTGCAAATTATTGATTGTGGATTTTAGTTTAAGCAGATAAGCTTTTTTTTTATTATGATTTATGATTAAGTTGCAGTAAGAGTTGCTACTTCAAAATACATGAAGTTGAAAATCAGCTTCCAGTTGGAACCTAAAATATGATATAAAAAAAAAAGGCACCTCAAACCCAGCTTCTCTAAAATCAGACTTCAGATGCCCTTTTCAGCTTCTAGAAGTCCCTAGAATCCCACAATAGCTTTTAAAAGCTAAAATCTCAAAATTTGCTCCTAGAATTTTTTCATGAACACGCACTATGGATTTTATGTTTGATGTACATTTGATTTGGCTCGTAAGAATTTCATTCAAAAACCGGATATGTGATCCCCTTGAATAAATAGTCCAATGTGACACTCATACACGGCCAAATAAATGGGGCCCTAAGAAACCATACACTGGTAGATGTTTATAGTTTGGTCTAGTTGTCTCTGTGGGATTTAATAGTTTGTCTGGTCTTGGGCTGTTTCTGGTTTTGTAATTCTGATATTGTTTCACCTTGTTGAATACTGCGTTGTATCAATTGTTTATTTTTATGGCCTTATGTTTCTTACATTGCTGAAGCCTGCCAAGGATAACATGAGGGAGAAGGAAGAGAATACGGAAAGGCCTGGACAGGTACAATGCAAGGTTATTTTTGTTATTGTTATGGTTCTACATGTGTTATCTATCATCCTTTAGACTTCAGAGAACATAAATGGACATTATTTGCTTCTTGTCAAGGATTTTTCTTTTACTTACATGTCTGGTACGATATTGTTGCAATATCGGTTCTGTTCATGATGTGATTTGCTTGGATGAAGATGTGAATTGAGTTTGGGGAAATTGACCTTTAGGTGCCTGTAATTGCTAAAAGCTAATCAGACTGAGAATCTCCACAAAGCTGTTTTTTTAATGGTGCGTTAACCAAAAATAGTGGCTTTAAGTTTTTGTATTGGCCCTGCCGTTATGATCCCTTGGCAGCTCATATGAGGCATTCAACAATGCTTCTTTCGTTGCTTATCAATTACTAAGCATAACTCTGTAATTCGTTACTGTCATGCAGTATCTTATAATTGAATATGTGCATTGTTATTATGGACTATGTTCCTCTCTTACAAAGGCTGTTTGATATGATAGACAATTTGATGTGGAAAAGACTATTTTTCCTTCGGGATGAAATTACAAACAGTAATATGATAGAAGTTTCTAAGCAATCAAGGCATGGCCATCAAAGCGTGACTAATGATTGTACTATTCATATAGGTGCTGGCCCAGTATAAATGAGCAAGGTGGGTTAAGGGGTTCCAATTCATTGAAAGTTATTTTTTGAGGACTTTTGCTACTCTTTGTGGTTGCTATGTAATTCAAAGTGAATGCCTTGGTGTATAATTTCTATTCCTCTGTTAATCGTTATTTCAAACGTTATGCCTTTATCATTCGGATCAGTTCAATTTCTGATGTGTTTTCAGAGGAGAGAATGCATACAATTTTCCTGTAGTTTTTCTACTGCCTGTTTGGGCTAGTAGTCCAGTTTGACGCTCATTAGTGGTCAAACAATCGGGCCCTTAGAGCCTATCGACTGGAAGATGCCTATAGTTGGTCTACTTGTCCCTGTTGGATTTACAGTTTAGTAGTTTTTGTCTGTTCCTTCTATTTGAGCTTAGGGAGTTTCTGTTTTTTTTACACTGATATTGTGTCATCTTGTTGAACACTGACTTGTGACATATTGTTTTTTTTATGATCTTCTTCTTCTCACATTGTTGAAGCCTGCCAAGGAGAACATGGGAGAGAAGGAAGAAAATGCGGAAAGGCCAAGACTGGTTCAATGCAAGGTTATTATTGTTACTGTAATGGTCATACGTGTGTTACTATCAGTCATTATTTTGATGAGGTTACATTTCTGACCTTATTTGCTTCTCGTCCAGGATTTTCTTTCATTTGATGTCTGGTCCGATATTTGTTGCAATAGTGCTTCTATGATTGGTTTCAAATTATGTTATTTGCTTGGGATGATTATGTGGCTTGAGTTTGGGACCTTTCGGTGCAAGAAATAGCTAGACGCTAGTATAATCAGATTGCATCTCTCTCTCTCTCTCTCTCTCTCTCTCTCTCTTATGTTTGTTTCCTAATTGTGCCTTTAACCTGAAATGCCAACATCCATCTAAGTACTAAGTTCTTTTATTGGCCCCACGTTTATGTTACCTTGACAGGTCATAAAGCGTGGAAAGATGCTTCTTCCTTTGTTTGAGTTGTCAATTACTGAGCAAAAATTGCGTCATTTGTTTCTCTCATGAAGTATCTTATATTTGAATACGTCTATGGTCATCATCTAATCTGTTCTTATCTTACAAGGCTGGTTGATACAATAGAAAACTTAACGAGGAAAAGACCATTTCTCTTGGGAGTTAAATAAAGAATTGTAATATGATGAAGATTTCCCAGTAATCAGCATCATGGCATGGTCATGGAAGCATGGCTATATTGTGTATTACTCATACAGGTGCTGGCCCAGGGTAAATGAGCGGGGTGGGCTGGGGTTCCAAATCATTGAATAAGTTGTTGTTGAGGGTTTCTGCTAGTCTTTGTACCCGTTACGTAATTCAAAGTGAATACATTGTTATTATGGCAGTGCTTTCTTAATCGCTATCACAAAGGTCATCCATTTGTCTTTCCGATGAGTTCAGTATCTGAGATGTTACCAGGAGTGGACAATAATATTGTGTTGAACTTTGGCACTGCTGTTTTGGCTTGTAGTTTTTTGTGGATGTTCTAATATTGTTTTCACTAATACCAGTTTTGAATGTTCTATAATCCTTCTATTGAGTTGGTTGCAGTATTACCTGAGTTCGGGAGGTTGTATATTTGGAAAAGCCTGCAAATACCACCACGGCAGAGGGAAAGCTCCAGTAGCTCCAATAATGGAGTTCAACTTTCTGGGATTGCCAATTAGGCCGGTAATTCTTCTATCTGTCACTCACACAATCTCATTCAATACCTTACCCTAATGCCATACCAAGTTTGATTTTGTTCACTTCTGATGATTTCTCGGTTACATCATGTATGAAGCTTTTTTGAGTCATTTCAGTGTCTTTATGCAGTTTCTCACAAATATCCTTACAAGCTTAAATTGTGTTACAGGGAGAAAAAGATTGTCCTTACTACATGAGTAATGGCTCCTGCAAGTACGAATCAAATTGTTGGTTTAACCACCCTGATCCTACCACAGTGGGAGGAGGTGATACTCCTTCTGTATTTGGCGATGGTGGATCTGGTCCATCACCAGGTGCGATCGAATCCACTGCGTTCTCCTGGTCGCCGCCGAGAACAGTGAACGAGAATGTTCCTTTCGTCCCAGCGGCATTTTCACCAACCCACAATGTTCATGCACCAAATGTGGAATGGAATGGCTATCAGGTACTCTTTTACTCTTACGCCGGAAATTGAGGTCAAACATCATCACCTTATTTGGTGCCCTGTAGCTCTTTTAAACTGCCTCCCATTTTATTGTGGCTTGTTAGGCTCCTGCATACCCAGCACCTATGCCGCCAGCAATTGCTGTCAATAATTCAGCTGAAACAAATTTCTTTGCACACCATAACCTACCGAAGCTAATTGACGAGTTCCCTGAACGACCAGGCCAACCTGCCTGTACTTACTTCTTGAAAACTGGGAACTGTAAATATAGATCTGCATGCAAGTTTCACCATCCCAAGTTTCGGATCCATAAGACTCCCGCATTTGCTATGAGTGAGAAAGGCCTGCCACTAAGACCTGTAAGTTCACTTCCTTCTAACCTCTTTTTTATTATATATTTTCGGGGAAATAGTGAACTTGGAAAATGCTTTGATAGACTCTGTGTGTCATTTTGGAGACACCTCGTCTGACTGACTGACTGACTGACACATATCCCGAACGAAGGAAAATACAATTCTCCGTCCAATTAAAATCTTCATTCTACCTTGATGCTATTTAGTTCTCCTTGGGGAAGGACATTATAGACCAGAACAATCAACTACTACATGTTAAGGATTTTTTGTTTTTCCCTTTTTTGCTTGCCCACATTGGTCGAATATACCCCCTATTTTCTTCTGGGGCAAACTTGCTCATAGTGTGATAGGCTACAAAAGTGTTCAACAAATTGGACTTCAGTTAACTTGGAGTTGGGTGGAGTTTAAAAGAATAAATTGGAAGTAAGCAGTTAAGTGTAATGCTGCATTAGCAATATGGCTGCTAAACAGTTGTACCACTAAAAGGACTTGAATCCTCCAACGTTGTATTACCACCATTTTCAGAAATATTTTGTTATAATCTTACTTAGCTCGGGAAAATCCTAAAAACATCTTATCTGTTTAACATTTTTTTTTGGTTTGGGGGTTTTCTTGTCAGTTGTTAACATTTGTTTGATCTGTCTCCTTTTATACTTTAGGATCAGAATGTTTGCTCGCATTACTATCACTATGGAATTTGCAAGTTCGGGCCTGGCTGTAAATATGACCATCCAGTAAAATACGCCAAGTCAGTGTCTTCAATTGCGTCTGGACCAGGCATGCCTTATCACTTTGGCCAATCGGCAACATAAGGCTGGAGTCGGAAGTGGTGTTTATGGAAGCGAGACTCTTATCCAGTAGCCGGAGTAAAAATTTCTGCATAAGGGGTGCCATTTTTGTAGGGTCGTTCAGTTCTCCTTTTAGAGACACAAATTCTCTTTTCACTTTTTGGCTCCGCGATTTCCAGACAATGGCATGGTATGGATGTCATATGCTACATTGCTACCAGTAGAAGCAAAACCAATTTTGTAAATTTCTTTATGATCTAAATACAGGCCGTAGATCTGAAAATAAAATTAGAGCAGTAATAGCCTTCTTGCCTTTTCGTAGTTGCTGTTTGTTGGTAGTTTGGTACCGAACCCTGTAGCCAAAGGCAATGTGGATTCTAGGGGCAACCATTTGTATTAAAAATGGATCCCGGATTTATGGCACTGTTGTGGATCTAACGTGGCCTTTTTTTTGTTGGGAAATGATTTTCACACCCCCTTTATCCGCAAATGCTCTCTTTTTTTGTCTTTATGTACTTGAAATCACCAAATTGCCCTTCATATGAAAAAAGTGACTCATGAGGCAAGGACAATTTGGTAATTTCAAGTGAATAAAGACAAAAAAGGGAGTGCGTGTGGATAAAATGAAGGTGTGAAAATCATTTTCCTTGTTGTTTCCACGCTACCGAAAATTATATGGTGCATCCGAATGAAATAGGCTAAAGAAGGAACATAGGGATAGATAATAGTATGTATAGTTATTTTGTAGATATGATCGTTTTTTCTGCTGTCAACAAGAAGTGAATAAGTGATGCCCACCGAAAAGAATCGAATCCCCTCAAGAAAACAAACAGGAAACAACACAAAAAGGTCAAAAAGGAGCCAAAAAAAAGAAGCGAAAGTTCGATAAGCCATTTGATGATCCTCCACAAGAAACTTCCCACACCTGCTGCCATCCACATTTTAAAGCACATTTCACCCTTCCGCCGGGTTCAACAGCCAAAACAATTCCACCTTTTCTGTATTCAGTAAAGAAGATACTGAGATGTAAAAACGTCGGTTTTTTCTGGAAACGATTTAAGAAGCCACAACGAGATACAGTTCGAACCTTTGGTGGATATTGCTGATGATAAGTCTCGTGTTGTTTGTAGACATGATTATCGTTTCTTTGTTGCGACGCGATAGAGCCAGCAGTGCCAGCAGTCCTCTTCTCATCTCTAGCCTTGTTGAATATCACCGTGAATCCATCGGCTGAGGAAGGGTTGTTCACGTCCCATTCGCCAAATTTTGGCAGCGGACGGCCTTTATCTTGCTGGAGATAAAAATTTCAAATGAGAAAAAAAAAAACTAAATCATGAAAAGTCCAAACATAAATGAAGCAATTGAGATGCATTTCATCATAGAATCAAGGATGGCAGGTCCCCAAAAAATAATTATACTCCCTCCGTCCCTTTTTAAGATTGTTGCTTCGTAAATCTAACTTATTAATGAAACATTATCATTACGCCAATCACATCAACTTTTACTTCTACTTTACACTTTCACATCAACTTTTACTTTCAACTTTTCAAAATTATCCTCCACTTTTACCCACTAACTTTTCAAAAGGATAAAATGATAATTGTACACACTTTTACTCATTAACTTTTCAAAACACACACTTATTAAGGGACATCTCAAAATAAAAATGTATACACTAAAAACGGGACGGAGGGAGTAGCTTTCAACAAAAATTTGCACAATCCTTATTGTAGCCAGGAAATATGACTATATAAAATAAAGAAAGGAAAACCACAATCACGCAAAAAAATACCAGATTTACGTGGTTTCGAGAGCTGTAGGTGTTTTTTTTTTTTTTTTTGATACTTCGGAAATAAATATGTTGTAGGTGTTTCGCTGTCATTGAAGCTGCCTTATCAAATCAAGATAAAGATATAGTTTCAGAAAAGTACTCCCTCCGTCCCTTTTTAAGTTATCCATATGAGAATACGTTCAATTTCAAATCCCTAAAAAATATATTTCTCTATATAACTTTTTAATTTGTTTTATACAAAATTAAAGTGCTCATTGAGTACTTTAATTTGGTGCAAAAAAAATTTATAAACAATATACGAAAGTACATTTTTAAACGTCCGCAAAAATACACGTTTTCTAAGTTGATCACTTAAAAAGGGACGGAGGGAGTACCAAAGTACACTCCCCGATGTGGACTCTTTGACCAAAACATGGTGTCTGGAGGATGTAAGTAAACAAGAGAAAGCAAAACAAAAAAAACCAACACAACAAATTGAACAATCACAAAACACCCACACAAAAAAATTCACAAAAAGAGAAACTTCGAATATCGTCGCGCTAATCATTTTCTAGGGCTAGCATCAGGTTGTTTTACCTCTCTAAACTTTCCCCCTCTCTCTCTCTAAACTTTCCAGGCGGCTAGGGTTTCACTCTTGGGGGTGGGCCCATCTTCCTCCCCTGCCCCCCCCCCCTACCCATCTTCCTTCCTCCCCCTCTCCTCCCGTTGGTGTGTCCTTATCCCCCTCAACCCTAGTTTTTTTACCGTGTTTTCATCTCTAGATCTGGTTTGCTCGGCCCCTCTTTGGCAATAATCGTCGAAGGCATGGTTTCCAGCTTCTTGGACTTAGAGCAGCGCGGTGGAGACGATGTGCAGTGGTTCGGTTGGCCGCTGGTGGCAAGGTAATAACGGGATGATCGAAGAAGGGTTCTTTTCTGCTATTTGCTTTCTGTCCCGGCTGGGTTTCCCCCAGTCCGGCGACTCTGGTCCCGGTCTGTTTTCTTAGATCCGATGGGTTGCGGTGGTGGGTAAACAATCTATTTTTTAGTTTTTTTTTTGGGAACCTCAGTTGTTTTAGTTCCAGATTTCATTTTCATCTGTGCTTATTGGTTGTATGACTTGAGCTGGTTTGTCCATTTGGATTCTCTACTACTAGATCTGGACCGGTCTCTCATGCCTTCACCTAGTGTTGGTCTGCTAGTCAGAAAGTGCCCGGAGCCAATTGCCTTTATGCGTTATGCCGTGCTCTCTATCTAGATTTTAGTAGTTTTGGTTCTTTTCTGCTTTTGCGATGAAATCTCATTAAGTGCCGGATGGCTTTCTCATGAATGAGATATTGCTCTGATTATAAAAAATAATAATAATAATAATAATTTTCTAGGGCTAGGACATACTTTCTTAATTCTGAATTTGTGGAACTAAAATGGAAATGCAAAACGTGCACGCAGAATACAAAAGGTCTTGAATAATTCCCATCTACAATCGAGAATGTAAACCAAAAAATTTCCAAATTTCCAAATCACAAATACACACCCACAAACATTGTTTTGGTAACTCTGAAGTCCAGGCCAACATATGCGCACTTCACGAGCGACTAATTTCCCGGTCCACTAGTTGGGATGTAATTAAAGCCGGGGCAAAAGCCCACATGGACTAGCCTCAGAAGAGGTTAATCTACATGATAACATCAACATGAAATCTAAATGTCCCCAAGAAGTAGGAAAATACAAACAATGTGTAAAACGTATATAGATTGCAAACAAACAGGAGCGATTAAATATGAAGAGAAATGAAAACAGAAGGTAGAAACAATCGTACCGACGCCATGGATTTGTGATGGACGATTGCAGGAGCCTTCTTCCTGTACCCCACAGAGAGAGAGAGAGAGAGAGAGAGAGAGAGGAGGAGGAGGAGGAAGGGAAATGAGGGAGGAAACACGTTGTCTACGCGCAAAATAACGGATTTTTGGTTTTTTCATATATAGAAGCCCATTCTCGTCCATTAATTTGCATTCCAAATCATGTATTGTTTTAGAACAAGGATTGGACCTGGACCAAAAATCTTTTGAGTTTTAACTATTTTCTGTTTATTTATAGAAAATTCCGGGTTCAAATAGGGTACTGCACTACCACTGACGTAGTGCCCGAGGCGCATCTTGGCCGTAAGTGTTTTGCACCAACCAGATTTCTACCTCCCTCTCTCCTTTCTCTCTTCTCTCTCTTTCTAAAATCCAGACTGTCCAAAACACTTTTGAACGGCTGAGATGTTCATTGGGTACTACTGACAGTACTCAGTTGGCACCCAAGTTTTTCTCGTTTACTTATGATAAACCCACTGGGTACTACTGGCAGTACTCAGTTGGCACCCATGTTTTTCTCGTTTACTTATGATAAACCAACAAAAAGGGTCGAGTAGATAGTTGTTTAAGTTTTGTTTGTATACTTTTTTAGTATAAAGACGTATTTAAGCTTAATTTGTTTATGAGACTAGTTGAACACTAACAGATCTTGGGTAGCTTAGATTTTTGTATGTATTAAAAGTTGAACGAAGCGGGTTGTAATATACTTGAACTTAATTTACAAATTTAATGAGCTTTGAAAAAATTGTTTGAAGTTCTGTTTGTTCATGTGACACATCAGTCTTGAACAAACTTTTTATAAGCAAACACTAACTCAAACTCGAGTAATTTGGTTCGTTGGTGGGTCTTCCTTGTTTAACGCGCAAAAAATAAATAAATGAAAGATCAGAAAGACTGGAAACCCAGAACAAGCAAACAAACAATGGTGTTATGCTACGGCACCCGTAATGTTTGCAGGGGTTGTACATGCAATATAGATCTTATATTTTCAATGCTAAAATGTTCAATTTCCACGAGATCTTCCTGGCTTTTGTTTAAGCTAAGCAATAAAAAGCACACTCCCATTTGAGTGTGCACTCTATGCACGGCAAATAAGAAACAAACAAAAACTACAATTATAGCATTTTTTTTTTTGGTGGTAAATAAACAAAAAATTACAACTATAGCATTTTTTTTTTTTTGTGGTAAATAAATCTTTTGTTTCTGGTAAATAAATCAGCATTCATTGAAAGCGAACAAACAGAAACACTGGAAACCCAGAACAAGAAAACAAACAACATGGCCGTAGCTAGCTAGGATCAAAGCAACAAGACACAAACCACCCTTACAGCATACTGAGAATTCTAGAGCTAAGAGCGTATTAGCATCACTTGGCTTCAACAGTCTCCAAGAACACAAACAACCCCTCACTTCCTCTACAATCGAAGAACCCACCACAGGAGCAGGAGAGCTAAGACCTTGAAAAAGCCTTCGATTCTTCTTCTTTCCAAATCCAAAAAATGGTAGCACCCAAATAAAGTTCGTAGACTCTGTCAGAACAGGACTGCCCATGCGTTCGACTACACACCCAATCCACCTCATCAGTCAACCTAAAACAAAGCCTAGAGATGTTATTCTTAAGCAGCAACACCTGCCAAACAATATTTGAGTTATCACACTCAAAAAACAAATGCTCACGAGTCTTGTCTTTTCGTTGGGAAAGGATACGATTCTGGTCTGGCACCAAACCCAACTGTATAGCCTATCTTTAGTTAAAAGCCTACCCAGAAAAGCAAGCCACTCAATAAACGCCCACTGCAAAACCAATCTCATTCACAAAATTGCAAGAAACAATGGCCAGAGTCCTGAGTCGCCCGAGGAAAGATGTTTTCCTTATACCAAGATAATCATAAAGCCATAGGCAATAGCCCAAGGAGATTCAAATTCAAAGGGTGTAACTGTGAAAGCATTCCTACCAAAACAAAAAAAGGCCGGAAATGCATAACAAAGCAAGAAGCAAACGAAACTCATATTCATTGCAAATTGCAATCCAGTAAAACACAACATTGTAATCACCTAAGTATTCTCCCAAACCATCTGTACATTGAGCATATCCTCGTTGGTTCTCCTACCCTTCACCCCAAAAATGGAAACCTAAATAAAATACAGTATGATACAAAAAGGATTTGCAGCTCAATATCACAATCCCAACAAGTCGAAACCATTGACGTCCTCTCCCAAAAACAAGTGTAAAAATCAGGACTCTACATTAGCTTTATTCCCTGCAAGGATGAGGGAGATCTCCAACCCCCGACTAAATGCTTGGTTGAAGAGTAACCGAGACTGGAAAGTGGAAACAAATGGGAACCAAGACAACACAGCTATGGGCGTAAAAATGAGCACACCCATCCCAGCATCATACATTCTCGCAAATTCCCGCACTGAATCCCATAGGCCTAAGCTTCTCACTATTTTCTTCCATGTCACTGCCAGCTGCATCATCACAAAAAATCAGAAGGATTCAGAGGATTTTAGGGCACATAAGGCAAAAAGAATATATAGCTGGTCCCAGTTTTCAACCAATTAACAAAAACTTAGTCCACTACTATATACTATTGTTCTAGGCAAAATTCAGTTTGAGAGTTCCGGATTAATCAGCAATGGCAGCGCTACGTGATCAAAGGGGTGTTCACATCCAGTACAACGGGCCAGCGGTCAAGGCCAGAAGGGATAATATATTAGAAATTTGATTTCATAGTCATAATGAATCATCCTTTTCTGCTTCAAGCAGCACTATTGGTAATGTTACCTCATATTTTTAAGCTCATGACTAACGACCAGCAAAATTAAGCTGCACTAGATATTGGTAATGTTACCTCATATTTCCCTTTAACGCTCACCCTTGAAAGTTTGACGTACTATATATTTAGTTATTTACCAAGATGAATCTCTTTCTGCCCTTTCGCACAAAAAACTGACTACTTACAAGCATGGGGTTCAGGGAGGTTTCTGTGCTACAAACTTACACATAAAATGGCCCATCCAGTAGGAATAAATGCAAGGATGCTAGCGAACAAATCAGCAATTGAAAGGTTAGTAAAGGCAACAACAAGGCAAAGAGCAGCAACAAGTCCCAAGGATGTAACTCCTTGCATGAATCGAATCATTAGCTGGAAGTTGGTTGATTTCTTGGGGCTGAATGTGAATATCTGTGGAATCATAGAAGATTGAAACATAAGTTGGACAAGCACTACTAAAGCAATCTTGGGGGGAAAAAAAAAGAAGAGAAAATGGTAATCTCAAAGAAGATCGGATTCTAACCTTAAATATCATAACAATTCCAACTAGCACAACCCACGAGAAGCCATAAATCTGGACAACAAGAGAAATGTCACTACAAAGAAATTACATATCAACATGAATGGATGCTGCAAACACAATTATCTGTAACCACAGCCTAATAAAACCAGAGTGCAATATCATCTCTCTATAATAAGTGTAAAAAGACGAAGGGCAATTAATCAGAGGAAAAAACCACAAAGCAAGTCCAAGTCTCGGCATCATGAGAGACTTGCCCCGGCATCAAGAGCTTAAAGCATATTGATGATATTTAGCACACTGCCATTTAAAAAAGCACACAAAATTCACATGAAATTTTTGTTCTTCACCTATTTATTCACTCATCGGGCATACATAGTAAGCGTACAAATGGGTTGATTATGAAAATCATCTCCCAAATTATCAGAAGGTTGAGAAAAGAGCCTCGCTGATACTGACTACCTACTTGTAGAGGACCTCAATTTGGAGAATGCAAACGAATCATGGCTAGACCAAGATATCACTTGTCATACAGTTTCGATGTTTCAATAAAGACAATGCTATTTCATAAGATAAGCAGCTAAGGATCATACATGCCGTAATAAGAGTTCAAACTACAGACAACTGTTAAATCTTTCTTTCCATTTGTTATTCCCTTTCAAATTTTCTATTGTCTTTTCCGTTTTGGTTTGTTTCATTACAGCAACTTAAACATGCTCTGAGGCACTTCTGCTCAAATTTTCATTGAAGATGTTCTCGGACTATCACACTTGCTGCCACTGGGCAACTAGACCAGTAGGCATGGTATGTGCTACTTTCAGCATCTCCAAGTCACTGATGAGAGAGAGAGAGAGAGAGAGAGAGAGAGAGGATTTTGATTGAGATTTTTGGGGAGTAGAGTTTTATTAGAGAAAAGAAAATAACTAAAAATTTCACTTTTTAATTTTTATTTATTTTCTTTGTCTATAAATACATTTCAAACAATTGCAAATTAATTTGAATTTATGTTATTCACCCTTCAAAATTCTAATTTATTAGAATAGATATTTGTATCCAAGGGCACAACAGAATATACATAAGAATGTAAAGGAGGTAAGCACATTCCAAGATTTTCGAAGGTCCGTTATTTATAAAATAAAAAAAAGATGTCATTGATAAAACATGATAACATGATAGCTAAAATTACTAGAACATAAGTGGTAAGTGGTTACTCCCTGGGTAAGGAGTACCTCAAATGCAACTCTAGCTCAGACTGAGATTGGAAATATGCATCATAAGCAAGATAAGAACCAGAATATACCGCAAGGGATGTGTCTTTCCCTGTGAGGTGGAGCTTGTAGACAATACCATATTGAAATAGGAAAAACCTCGAGCTTAAAATTGTTTCTAGTATCCGACCTCTCAATGTCTGGATATGTACCTGTGAAACAAATTAAGACCCTTGATAAAACAGATTAAAACAGGAGGAAAAAAAGTTCGTGAACCTTAGCATAACAATACAAACTTTTGTGAAGAGTTAACGGCAAACAAGAAATCAATATCCTAAGATTAAAAGATAAAAATCCATTAACCTAAAAGAGGCAACGACAAAGGAAAGGGAAGCACGCATCACTGAAGACAAAAGATCTAGGAATGTAGAAGTTTACCATGGCGATAAATTGTTCTCATTAATCATTTTCAGTTTCAGAGGCATATCTTACTGGGATTCCTGCATTTTGTTAAATCTTTTCCGATCTTCTATTTTGAAAGAAGATATGAAGGGTCTCCATTTACCCTCCTCTGAAACCTCTAATCCAAAATGGTCAAGCTAAAGCACAGAGAAAAAATAATGGGGCCAATTTCAAAGGCTTGCTAACAAGAAAAGAAAGGTGGAAAATAAAGGCACCACAAGTCTACAACTTACAAAACACAAAGAAGAATTATAAGATCTAGAATGGAAAAATTGATGTCAAAACAAACACATTTGCAATAATAACCTGCTCTTCGTCCCACCAAGATTCCCAGCTATTTTCTCCCTTCACCCCGACACCACCCTTGTACAGAAGCCAATTGGTCCAATCATCAAAGTCCTCAACAGTCCTGTTCATTGCACTATAGAATCAGGCCTGCTAAACATAGATGAAAGCAAAAAAAATTGCATAATATACATTTCTAAAATGGGGAAAAGCAGGTGCAATTCAAACCCACAGCGAATTCATTTCAAAAAACAAACAAGTACTGAAGATGGAATATATCGAAACTTACTTTGGCCACTCAAAACCGGAGGGGTTGAAGATATAAGGAGCAAATAGCCATGAGATGACAAGGAACCAACTGCTAAGGGTTATGAGAACATAAGAAACAGCACCACCCTTCGCATATCCGTAAGCTATGTAAACTATTAGCAGCAATGCCACTTCCAGACTGGATGGAAAAAAAGATTGTTATAGACCTTTCACAAACACCCCTTCATTAGTTGCCAATGTAGTACATCAAGGGGAAAAAAAAAAAAACATTCATCATTTAATCAAATATTCACTCACGCCTTGACAAAATGACTTCTTGAGTAAAGCCTGTAGTTATCAGCAAACTTTATGTGACGGACAACGAAGCCTCTACCTGTGGCTCTGTACTGCAGATGACATTTCACAATGCAAAAGTAACCCATTAATTATTTCCCTGAAATTCTGTTCAAGCTTCCTGATTTCTGATATCCGAGAGCATTTGCATACCTTTGCACCACCATGGAGGATAGTACGCCCAAAATAATGAGTTCTAGTTCCTAATGAAAAGGTGAAAAATACGGAACATAGCTGAAGCTGCATCGTAACAAAGCTGAACACAGCCTGCAAGTCCGTAACATTGAAGAAGATAAAAAAAAAATGGCAAAGTATTGCATTTTATTAACAAATTATATTCAGCTCATTAACACTTTGACAAGATGGTTCAACAATAAGATGACAATGAACAAAATCAAGTCAAACAAACAATCATGGGAAAGGAAATCTGGTCATAGTTTGTCAAAATTAGATTGGCCAACCTTCAGCAATCCCATTTCAAGTATGAAACCCACTACCATTGGCACTGCAGTGAAGACTCCAATCTGGACCAAAAATTGAGCATTTAAAACTGCATTCAGTGAAGTATTACCCAGAGCAGCAGCCCGTGCAATTCCACGATCAACTCCAGAGAAAGCCTGAAAGATTTAGAAGAAAATCTAAGGTTAGATTTTGAAGAGGGATGCGCTATCTACGATACTGCATCAAAAATGAGGCCCCCAATAGCAGTCCAATTCAAAGGCTATTGTGAAACTATGTAGTGGCCTAAGCTCAAGATTTAATTGAAGTAAAGGGCGTACTACCCAACTGAATGGTTTGAAAAGGGCATGACGCTACAATTGTTAATCTAAAAGCTTCATTATTCTTCACCTAGAAAAGGGAGAATTGTACCCCTCATGTTAGCAGACGAGTAAACATCTCAGCAAGATTGAGAAGGGCTTATTTTAGTCCATGGGGGCAGCACAGACATACCTTGAAGCCTAATATACGTCCACCTTACTCCTCTAAACACAATGGAAACAAAATACCAAATATGCAGTAACTTTAAAAAAGCCCTTGGCTTCATGAGCTCTTTTCATTAGTATCCTACACTTGGTCATCAGATTTTTCATCAGTAGATTGATGTACTTCTAGTTCAAGTGATTCAGCTAGGAATCCCATAATCCTACATATTAGCATGGTCTCCTCTTGATCACCTGATTACCATTGATACAAATTGTGGGTGCCGAGGATAGTTAAGAGTTCAATTCCAAAGGCATGAGTTGAAATTCCAAAATCCTTCACCAGGTTATGGCTAAGCGCACTTTTTTCTAGGTGTATAAGAGACAGGTGAGTTTCCCATTTGATAAAATCTGCTAAAAGCATATTATGGAGGAGAGTCTAGGCAAAACTAAGAGACATGTTATTAAAGTTACAAGTAGAGGTATTCCGAATACAGATGGAGTAATGATCACCTACAACAATTTCACACAACCAGAAAAATGTAGTAAGCACATACATCCAATCTGCACGTACAGAGATAAAAATTAAAAAAAAAAGGTAAAAATGAGAAGGTAAGCTTGAAGTATGCCAAATTACCAGGTAAGCCCTTCCGTACAAGAAAATATACACCGTAAGCACTGTCATCTGCAATCAAAAAATATTGTTGTCAAACAATGCAAGTAACTGGCAGACCAGTACCCCAGGTCCTTATAGATGATAAAGGCAGAGAAGCAAATAAAAGGAAAGGGTTTAGTACCATTGTGCAGACATAATAGCCGACAGTCGTGAAGAAGAAAGAAAGCATCCTAAAGAAGTCGAAAAGTTGACCGACCCTGTATACATCCCTGCTCAGAACTTGCTCTCCGTTTCCACCAGCAACTTTACCTTCAAATAGGGCAATCTGGTTCAACCCAACATCTCTACCCTTTCCAACCTGCATTGAGAAGCAGGTTTTCAAAACGTCAATAATATATGGCTGATGACCAGAAACAGGCATAAATTACCATTCAACAAACCTGAATGTATTCATGGTGCGTGATGTTTCCCTGCCTCAATGTGGAATTAAACCCTGAACAAGTCTTGCGTAAATCAGAAAATAGTGAAAACAAGAGACATACAGGAATATTTGATCTTCCAAGGCAGGCAGGATTCTAAATAAAAACGTTACGACTTTGGACTCGCATTTTCTGATATCTCATAATCATTGAACCCAATCTCTGAAAGAATCCGATAATCCACTCCTTATTTTTTATTAGTTATTATTAGAAATTAAACAAGGATGTGTGCACATAATTGTAAAGTCCGATACCAAGTTATAAAGACACAAGAACTGACACGTAAATACAACCTACAGCAGAAAAGATAGCATACTTGCCTAAAGCAGTGAGCACACCTTCTAGAAAAGCATGAGTTTCGTTCTTTGGTATGCAAAATACCAATTTTATGGTCTGTCATCGAACTTCAATAAGAACAATTGCGTGAAGGGTGCTCTCTCAGGATTGCATGCACAGATGCTTTAAATATATCGCAAAAGCTAAATATATCACAAGCTACATATGGCAGCCAATGTTCGACGTCATACACCCACTAATAACACACGAAAATTCAGGAGCAACTACTTAAAAAGGTGGCAAGAATCAGTAAAGCATGCCCGTCTTTGGGTGACTGAGCTTAGAGAAGAGGTAACAGTAGCTTCATGTGACGTTATATGGGCTTCAGTAACCTCCTTAACTATAATGTCTAATGATGCCAGACAACTCTGAATGGATTACAACACATAAGAGAGTAGGGGCTTCCAGTATTCTTACCTGCATAAATATCTTCACTGATATTAATAACACGTGACGCCTTACTAACGCCACCACGAGAAATATGAAAAATTCGATCAAAGACATCTGGATGTCCATAGTGCATTCGAACTCTGCAAAATATATAGTTGACAGAGTGATTAATTCAAAGTCCACAGGACATGTAAGGAAGTGGTATCGAACATGATAAATACATGACACTAAACAAGATAAACTATCAAAAGATCTAAGATCAACTTTCCCTCATGCATCCCTGACAACCATGATACATGGTACACTCTACTGAAACAAAGGAAGAATAATTTCTAAATGCATTTGGTATGTGAGAGCAAGTTATGGATTCACATTCCATCCCTACCAATTTCAACAGAGGGCAACATAGAACTTCCTGGATGACAAGATGTGGACGCAACTGAATCCATTCTTGACTATTACAACAATCAGTTCAACATCACTTTATTTTAATGATATTGCAAACACAATATGCAACATTCAGGCAAATGCCCAGTGGTTTAGCATGCAAGATTCACTCATGAAACTGATTTCATGGACGGGAAAAAAATACAAGTTCCTTAACTACTCACTTGAGTGGATTTGCTAGAACTCGCTGGCCCAAGGTCACAAAACTAGTCTCCTGATTCGACATAAACATAGCTAAAGATGAAACACTGCAAAGATCAAATAGCACACAAACAGTTAGGAGACATTACCAAGGAAACAGAACACAGTAGGCCATCTGGGAAGAACTAAAAATATGAAAAGCGCGATACCTTCCAGTAAACACATGCTCTCTAACACCCAGAATAGTAGGAGGTCGAATGCCATGATTTGCCCGGAATTCCTCAAGCAGATTTCTCATTTTCATAGCCTCCTCAAGATAGTTATCCTACACAACAATATGGAAATCATTCCGTATAAGCAAGGACCGATATATCTGTCTTGTGGATGCAAATATAAAGAATGACAAGCTATGATGAGTAAGAACAAGTCTGTACAGGTTTTTCACCTAATCACTTCATCATATGCCCCCAATTAAATCAGGCATCCACAAACATTTGAAAAAATACAGAACACACAAAAAATGCTAAGTGAATTCCTGGCCATTATGACTGGTCTTGTGCTTTCCGCTTATAATGGAAGCGGCCGAAAAGGTAGCATAGGGGGTGCTAGCGGGCAGGGGACTGGGCCCTGCCAGGCAGAGGGATCTCTGACTGGGCTGGTAACCAAAAGAGTTTGCAATAGTTCCCACATTATTCAGTGACAGTGATATATACTATCATACCAGTTCAAGATTAACAAAGACCACTATTAAGAACCCGGATCAATAATACTCCAATATACACTTCTAAATAAAACTTCACCAACAGTACCATAATCCCTACTCCTAACCCCACCATCCCCTCTTTTCTTGTACCTAAACAACAGGAATTTCACATGCACAAAGTCAACAGAGGCATGTTCTCCAAATTGGGAAATTAATCACAGTTAAGTGAAGCAACAAACTCCTGAAAGAAATGAATCTACAAGCAGAGTAGCCGATTCAAACATGAAACAAAACATCAACCTTCAGACATGATCAAAATAAGATCAAGTAACCCTCTGTCCATAGATTTGGTTTTTCTGGGAAGAAATGCATACAAAAAGTAGTCTTTCATTCAACCAAACCAGAAAAAGCCCAACTATAAGGAGGGAACAAACCAGAAAAGAGCAGAAAGATGTTAAAAACATGTGTCCACGAGACAAATATCTCGTCCATTTAAATGAGGATTAAAAGTTGGAGGGACCCAAAAAAAAAATCATAAACGCCCCTGTGCATATGAGCAGTCAGAGAAATAACAGGAACAGTTAAAAAATTAAAGGCATATCCCTGTCAACAGAAAAATATCTATACATGCAACCCATACAAGTCTTGCATTCTCAATTTGCAATGTTGCAGAACGATGAGTTGATCAGAACTGATTTAGTGAAGTCCTTTGTGGCATGTGAATCCAAAGGATTTGTGGAGGGCCTGGAGGCTAATACATGGAAAGCTTGGAATGGAGAAAGGAGAAGTGACACATGGGCGGACTCGGCAGTCTGAAGGTTTCAACTTCGAAACTCTCATAATAAACCCACAATACCTTTCCATGCGAACAATAATAATCAAGATCAATGTGATAACATTATTTCATACCGACACCAGAATAAGACTCCTTTTCCATCTCCAGTGACAAACACCTTGTTCGGTTTGGGTCTCAAGATCCACCCTGCACGGTCCCCAATAAAATTCTCTCTCTCTCTCCCCCCCCCCCCCCCCCCAATTATCCCCAAAACCCTTTCTCAAAACCCAAACCGAACAAAAGCCAAAACTGACTTCACCAAAAAAATCTGTCTGTCCACAGACCCTTCCAAAGCCCTTTCATATGACCGCAAAAACCTACATTAAAGACCAATAGAGCACATATTTACACATTTCAACTTCACCACGCTTTCCCTGATGTATCTTGCTTGCAAACATATCTCCAAGCCATTTTCAGAGAGTCCCAATCCCAAACGGCCCTCACCAAAAAGAGTACAAACAGCTATTCAAGCTCATCTCCAATACCAAACACATTCGAATCTATTCCACTTCTAACATTTTCTCAAGCACGGGAAGAATTCCTGTCCTTTCAGAAAGGGCATTCTATCTCTATGACTATCTACTAAAATCTGCCATTTATAACCTAGAATGCAACCTTCTTGAATCTTTATAAAGCTCCTCTACAAGTCTGTTATACCACAGCTAATCTCCTCAGTAGTTAAGCAAATCCCCAACTTCAATCTTCCAAATACTTGCACCGTGACTCTTGGCTACCTCATGGACGAAAAATGAGTCACGTCTCAAGATAACTTGCTATCCAGCCCAATGGATCAAATGGCTTGCATCACAAAGCCAATCAGTGATCACCTCTAGCACCATTTATCACACTCTGAATTAGACCATGCATAAAAGTGTATCTTGCAGAAATGTCATATGACCACCTTTTAAGCCATGATATATAGTTCCAGGCTTCACGCTCCTACGAGCCAACATCATCTATTTTTTAACAATCACATTCCTAAAATCCTCCTTCATTCAAATAACTCTTAAAACCTTTTTCCTAGTAACTTACAAAATCTTAGGCAATTTAGATTATGGAAAAAGGAAGAATAAACTATTAGACCCCCACACGTTTTGAGGTACAGAAGCCATAACCCGAAAAAGTCCAGACGTTAACAACTAATATCCATATCTCCCGCGTTGATTGCTTCTCCAAAAGAATAAAGATAATCACAAAAAGAAATCGAAAAATTGTAGGCCAAATCCTGAAGACTTACAAATTTCGCAATTATACCACTTACATGAAGAGGTTTTATATCGGAAACTTTTAACCAACTAAAGGAGCAAATTCCACGACAGAGGGAAAAAGGTAACCTGATTCATGTCAATGGTTTGAACAGCTTCGCCGCGAGTAAAGATTATAGCATGGTTTTGATTTTCAGGCTTTCCTTCTCCAAGTTTTGGATCTCCAGGAAGTTTAACGGAAAATATCTCCTGCATAAGGATGTGAGGCAAACAAAACCAAATTGATCACCGAAAACTGCAAATTCCAGCTCAAGGAAATAGTATGGAAGTAATTATAATTGATTAACTACAACAGTGAAAAAAGATAAAACAAAACTAATTGACTAACGGGAGAAAGTTCATGCATGTTGGACGTTGAGCAAAACTAATAGTAATAGCATCAGACTAAAACCACCTCCAAATTTGCCTATTTGGGTTTACATTAACAAACCAAACCAAGACCCTGTTCCAACCAACTAGAGTCAACTACATGAATTCTTTTCACCATTTGGTATTTAAATTTATGTACAAAAAGGGAGCTGATGGGGGTTTTCACATGATGGCTTGTAGACTCACAACCCTTCTTTCTCCGGACCATTGAGCAAAAGCCGGCTATCTACCCTTTTTTTAGCACTAGAGTACGATATTGAACAAAAATACCAATGGCAATTGAGTAAAAATCACCAATTATTCAGGACCACTGCCACAGAATATGAATAAGATAAAAGTAGAAAGATAAGTGGAAGAAGAAACAGCATCTGGTGCAAAGCTAAAAAATATTCAGAAGACTGGTCACCGATTAATTTCCATACCTGATCTTTCCCATTCACATCAGCTTTAACGAGCTTTGAGTAGAAATGCTTCTCAATCTTTCCATCAGTTGCACCACTCTCTTCCACGTGTATGAAAGCAACTCGAAGTGCCTCATTCCTGACAACACATAATAAACAATATATAGTAAGACTAATGCAAACCAAATGTCCCACTGAGAATACTAGAGAAAGAAACTCCCAAAATGGGGATACAAAGAGAAAATCTTGATAATTCTATTCCTGAAATGACAAAAGCTACTAAATGAAAGATTCACACACCTATTAATAGACCCACTACATTAAGACTAAGGACACTTACTAAAACGCTAATGAAAAAGTAAAGTAACTACATCAAAAACACTGGCTCTAAATTGGTAGCAAAAGGTAATCAACAATTACTAGAAATCACACAAACTCCATTCATTTTTGCAGTTGGTTACTAGGGGTATCAGCAACACCAGGAACTACTTAAGTCACAATATCCCTATCACTCTTTGATATGTACATGCGGCGAGAAGTCGAAGATCTATGTCTGAGGAACAAATATGTGTGTGTGTGTGTGTGTGTGTGTGTATAGAGAGAGAGAGAGAGTCCACGGGGGTCAGAGAAGTATGCTAGCTCCCCATGATACAACAATCTACAGCAAGCAAGTCTTCCTTTCCTTTTCTTTTCTTTTACCAGAATCAAGTCTTCCTTCATGTTAATGACTTGTACAATTTTCCAGTTCCGTCTCGCACTACTGTCCACTGGATTTCCCGTTTAAAAATCATGTTGACATTGATGCTCCTACCTATCAACTCAATTCGCCAGGTAATAATCTTTGTATTCATTCACTCCTTTCAACTTTGTACATTCCCATAACTTAAAGCCTGGAATAGATTTCTTTTGCCTTGGTAGCTTTTTAAGTGTTCGAACGTGTTAGAGGCTTAGAGCTTGTCCCACATTGGTAATTATAACCTCCAAATCTAGTATACGAGTTTGGGCGGCCTCTCCACTCATTGTCGATTGGTTTTGAGTTGGATGCTTTAACATGGTATCAGAGCTAAGCTTTCGGAGGCTTTTGTACAATACTCTGTTTATTGGTTGCCCCATTGTTTGTACATTAAGTGCACCTTGTTTCATCGTTTGTTGTGATCCCTATGATATGAATCAGTTGTTTGTCTCTCCACATACAGGTCAGGGGGCGCACGCGTGAGGGAGTATTAGAGCTTTGTCCCACATTGGTTAATTATAAGCTCCAAAGCTAGTATGTGAGCTCTCTCCACTCATTGGCCAATTGATTTTGAGTTGAATGTTTAAACAGACCGCCCCCAAGTAGAACTGCAATTCTATCCCAATGGGAGAGCAACTGTAGAGAAGCTCTGGCTCCGAAAGTTTGGAAGGCAATTCAGCCAAGTAAGATAAATGGTCGATTGTGATTGATTAAATCTAATGCACAAGTTTTCAATCATGACCACTATCTTTTCTTTTCCCTACCATTTCTTTTGTTTCTAGTAGAAACTGCAAGACAAATTAATTTTGCCTGCATCAGATTATTTAAATCTCAGGGAATTCAGATGAGAAGCCTGTGCACCTGGTGACCTGCACTAGCAAGCCGGCCTTCAAAATGTCAGTGTTGAAGACCCCATTGGAACACAAAGATCAAATATGCAACTCTTAATTTGACACTTCAGACAACCAAGGTGTCTAAGATGACAAAGGAATCAAGTAACACAAACTGAAAATTTACATGATATAGAAGTTAATATTGAAAAGTACCTCTGCAACAAAAGAGCAATATCAGCCGCCTCTGGAGCCTTCCGCTGCTTTTGTTGCCCATAAATTTGGCAAGAAATCACATAAGTGAACTTGATATCAGCTTGTGCCCGTGCTTCACGGGACAACTCAAAACCTTCTGTTGTTGGGAAGTTTGCTTGGGAGTAATCCCCTGTAAATGAAAGATACAATGAGTAATCCCCTGTACAGGTTGACGCCAATGACGCTGTCGAGAATTGACAAAACCAAATACCTCCAAGTGACCTATTCTCCAAAAAACTCTGGAGCATTAACGCCCTTCTATAATACATCATGCCACGCACTGTAATGCCATGATAAGGAACATTATAAGAATGGAGAATAAATACCTATTTCTCAAAGGTACTGAAATCGAACATAAACAAGGCTTTCACATAAGATTCAGGGAGCAATGAAGACGGAGTATCGACCAGAATCTAACCTGTCCTAGCTAATGTCTGTCCTCGATAAGATGCCCAAAACCGAAGATCCAAGGAATCACGAGAGTTTTCTTGAAGTTCTGCATCCCCACTATCTCCTCGATCGGTCCGTTCCAAAAAATTATCCCATTCGTCTAAAATAAAACCAATACCATGAAAACAATGAGGTAAATTCTCAGATACCATTTTAGAGATTATCAATGGCGCACTAGAATTGAAAAACCAATCTTCATTCTTTTCTCTTGATCAAACCATAGTCCAAAACTAAACAATGGGTACTCAATGTAACAAAAGCATCACGACAAGGAAAATACTGAAACGTACCAAACACTATTCCCAATACACAAAATAGTGAAGCAGAGACTACTTTGAGACACATTTCATCACTGTTTTGAAGCTGTCCATCACCTACCCATTTCTAACTTTGCATTGCAATGAATACACCAGCACATATATTGGTTGTCACAAAAAAGGAGCCACAGAAATGAACAATTTTCTCCTGACATGCATGCTTCTCTGCTAATTATTCTGGTACTATATTCTCCCAACAACCCAACCACACACACCCCCGCGGCTCTGTTCAAAAGAAACTAAATTAAATCCCTGGAAAAAATTTAGACTTGCTTGATATTTCAATCTTTGTGCATAATAACGTCGTTTTGCCAATCCCAAGCTGTGTATTGGTAAGATGCAAAACTTCACCTTTTCTCCCTTTTTTATGCATCCACAAGTGACTAAAATACTAGAAGAAGAGTACAAGAAGTCCACCAAGAAAAGAAAATAGAATAATCTCCACATTCTATGATAAAAGGCTTCTTCCTACCCAAATTACAAGGGATTGAAAAGTATAGATTCATACCATTTTAGTTTCATGATGGTTCGCATCGCAAGCTATATATTTCATGTTTGTCACGTGATCGATGTGTGTCTGAGTGATGGACTTAAGTATCCAAAGGGTACGCGAATCCGAAAAATATAAAATAAGCACCTTGAGTGTTCCACACATGTTCTGGAGAGTTCAGTGTCAGCGCTTCTTAGGCACAACCCACAAGCACAACCACAAAAGAGCGAAGCATTTCTACCAAGCCTAATATTTAACGAGAGAGATGATAAAAGAAAGAATTCAACCACTGAGACAAATACCTGGAAAAATCTTCTGAAGATAGAAAAGAGTAGATATCCCATCCTCATTTTCAACCCGCAACTCAGAGGAACTATAAAGGACAGTTTCACTGTAGTACGGGGTGAAGACACTGCACACAAATAAAAATAAATCATTACAATGATATTCCGAAACAATAAATGAAAAGTCAATTTGGACATATTCAACTGAAGATATGCACCAGAATGGCATCATTTCTGAGACTGGCAATGCAGTAGGCATATCCATGAACAATGAATTTGTGAAAAACTCTAATCTTCTTCTTGCTTCAAGATTTTTGGGAATGTTTGCTGCAGAATCCTTTACTGTTAGAAGTAAGTGCAACCTCTTCACCTGCTCCTTCTGCGACCCAAAAAAAAAACAAATAGCTGTAGTAAATCCAAACAACAAACTAATAACACATAAAATTGCAGTCATTCTTACAATTTCAGGATCCTTGGGCCATTCTATCCTAGAAAAGAGTCGCCCTTCATTCCTTGCCCTCAATAATATGTTCCATGTATCAAGCTGCTCCCTGAGGATTAAATTATGCGCAAAATTGAACAAAACAAATAACCAGCTGCTATAAAACTATGCAAGGAATAATTTCTGGGTAAACTATACCTTAAATCAGCTGACAGCAGATCATGTGTAACAACCTCATAAAGCTCGTACACAGCTTTCGCAGCACCTCTTGCAAGTTCAGGAGTTTCATTCCGCGTCTGTTACAACATTTATCGTTAACAGTTGATACAACTAACAGCGTAGTAATAGAAAATAAAACAAAAACAAAATAAGTATCCTCTGCAAATCTCAGGAACAATATCCCACAATAGTACACACAACAGCTTCAACCAGAGGCAAAGCATCACTCAAAAGGTCGAGACATAGGATGAGCAAAATCAATATAAAAGATCCAACCACTAACAAGAAATAACGAAATCCCTTCTCATGTTAAACAACAAAAAAATGACCAAGTATGATAGCGAAAGGTTGAGTTCAGATGGAATAAAAGGTTGAGCATTCCGTCCCTCGCACATGATGTAACGATTATGTTACCAATTGTCCCATAAGCTTAAGATGCTAGGAAGTAGGCCCAACAATGTATATCAAGCTAACAGTCACACAATACAAACAAGACGGCCAAGTTGTGAAAAACACGGAACTGGAAGTGGATGCGACTGCTTACATGGTGCAACAAACAAGTCCACAGAACCATCAAAACTGTAATTTGCAATGTCAATCGTCCAATAAATGCACTTGAAGAAAAGAATTTGTATCTGGACACCAGGACGTTGAGCCCCAATGAGAAAAGAGAAGCACGAAGCTGAAGCCATGCAACAACGGACTCCTGGTGCCGGGTTCATAACCCATGCAGATGTGCCAAGAGTTTGGAAGAGAGAGAAAATTATAAAACCAAGGAACACAGCCTTACAAAGCAAGGAAATTTCAAAAACAAATTCGGCCAAGTCTGGTGAATGTTAAGCTGAATAGGCCAGGAATTGTTGGTAGAAGTATTCAGTTCATTAGAAGTTGAATAAGGTGACTGAAGAGGAGGGTTAGTGGCTCACATGGAGTTTAGAACACATGAACTAAAGCTGGAAAAGTGCAACATATGTACTAGGCCTACTGGAAAGACTGCCAACAAAGGGGGAAGAGACAACAGATGACCTGATAAAACAAGATTTAAATGCTTCATGTTTTGTTCCTCTTCGCTTCTGCATGTCAACAATTACTGCCTGGAAATTCCCACACTTTAGATCAACAACCAAGTTCCTATCAACTGTATAATGTAGAAGCTCAGGTAACTATGAGGACAACTAGCTCTAAGCTGAGAATCCAACATGAAATGGATGTTTTCTGTTAAAGCATCCAGCTTAACCAATCGGCAATTAGCGAAGAGGCAGCCTAGGCTCATATACTAGTTTTCGAGGTCGTAATTAACCAATGTGGGACAAGCTTTAACACTCCTCCGCATGTGTGATCCCTGACCCGCACGTGAAGAGGTAAAGAAAGGATCCATAACAGTTGGATCACAACGAAACAACGTGCACTTGAGACCAAAAAAAAACAGGGCAATCATAAAGAGAGTCTTGTCCAAAGGCCTCCTAAAGTCTAGCTCTGATACCCTGTTAAAGAGCACAACTCAAAACCAACGTGGCAATGTGTGGAGAGGCCACTTAGGCTCAGATATGGAGGTCATAGTTAACCAATGTGATGAACTCTTAACATTTTCCTTATCAGAAACAGTACCTATACATAGGCATCAAAAGAGAAGTAAAATAATTTCTTACAAACATAGGTACCATGTGGGAAGTAAGTTTTCTGTTAAGGATATAAATAATAAAGTTACGCCTCTCTCTAACATCTTAAGCTTTTAGATGAGTTGGTGGTTAACAATGTAATATTTTCCTTGTCAGAAACAGAACATACAGTTAGGTGAATACAGAAGTTGATACATAGCAACAAAATCTTCCACATTAACATAGGTAATTACAGCAAATAACCAAGACAGCATCCAATAAAAATGAAACTAACATACTGCCTTCAATAGTTCAAAATCTCAACCCAATAGCAGGGTGCTTTACACAAGTTTCCATGCTTATTTAGGCAGACAGGTTGTCCCATGAATCTTGGATTTGTGGACAAATTTGTCCAAGGAAAGCGAAAGGATACGAAAACCCAACGAGTAATTCAGCTCCAACGACGACTAAAATACACAATATGATAGATCATTCCTGCAGGACAGTATCTCTGACTAATTCCTCGCAAAGCACTTATCCTTACCAAACCACCACCCCCAACCAAAAAAAGAAAAGAAAAAGATGTAACCCTTCATCAGTCTTTACGAGAAACAACAGGCCCTGCTAATATTGAATACCGAAAATGAGGAGAAAAACAATCAATTATGCCACTGAAACTGGAACTTAAGATTATCCTTTAGCAGCTAATTGACAAAGTACAAACCTCTTCTCTTTGTTTCCCTGTAGAGGAGACGAAGGATGGAGAGGCATTTTGCGCGCACACAAAAAAAATAATAATAATAATAATAATAACAAAAAATAACAAAAGCAAATAGAAGGGCTGGCAGCTTCAAGTCAAGGTCTCGTCACTTCAGATCTCAACTGAGGAAAGGAAGTAGAGATGGCTCAAGCACGATACAAGGTATTCCATTAGATTCCAACATAAAAATAACTCCGACTCTCAGCAATAATTACCAGGAGCCCAGTCAAAGCTGTAAATCTTGAGAGGACCAGCGGAAGCTTTGCAAGAGATAATGTTATGACAAGTGAACCTTCCAATATACTATTATTGATTTCACGAAAGATCCTTTCAACCCTGTCAAAGAGAGGTTATGAAAAGAAAAAATGTAAGTGCAATGAAGCATACCCTTATACATGAGATATAAACGAATATTTATGTACATATACTGAAAAGTCAGACTAACTCTAAAAATAAAAGTTCACTAATGCTTCTCTAGTTTTAAGTGATTCATACCAAAGTCTGCCTTCGCCATCAACCAAGGAATGTAAAATTCTTTCAATACTGTAGAAGCACTCCTGCACAGCATATGCCATATATTCATCCCTGCAAATTCTATTCCAAAGGTCTGCCTGTGTATCTTTGCAGTCCAATGCTAAATCAATTGCCAACAAGATCTGTAACAGTACAGTTTATGGTATCACAAAGTATACAAAAGGCCAACACTGCAACGTTTTGTAATTACGTAAGCTAAGTAAACTATTAGCTGGTTTCACCTTACTGCTTAGGAGAAACAAAGGCCATTGCACTAATCTCAGACTCCCACTATTGCTAGGCATAGAAAGCAAATCCTTCTCCCTGAAAAATCAACCCAGTTTCCACAAAATTAAATAGAGAACAAAGCATGGACATAATTTCTGAATATGAGTACCAGATTTGAGCATTATACCTATTACTGATATAATCTTCCTCGCGCAAGCTTTTAATTATCTCATTCCAAAATGGGGAAAATATGGCTGCATATAGCTTGTTGTTATCTTGGGAAGCCTGCGACAAAATGTTGTTCTTTTATAAATGTAATTTAGATTTTGACGATGATGAAACAAATGAATTTATGATACCCCTCAAGGATTGAAATAAAGTTAACATGTGTAACAAAGTTGCTACCTGTTAAAGCATCCAACTCAAAACCAATTGGCAATCAGTGGAGAGGTCGCCCATACTCACATACTAGCTTTGGAGGTTATAGTTAACTAATGCGGGACAAGCTTTAACACTCCCCCGCACGTGCTACCCCTGTCCCGCACGCGGAGAGGTAAAAAAACAATTCCACACATACGACAACTATCAACCATCAACGACAAACAAAGTGGGAACCAACCATCAACGACATAGAGTCTTGTCCAAAAGCCTAGCTCTGATACCATGTTAAAGCATCCAACTCAAAACCAATTGGCAATGAGTGGAGAGGCCGCCCAGACTCATACTAGCTTTGGAAGTTATAATTAACCAATGTGGGACAAGCGTTAACACTACCCATTAGGAAAATGGGTGCACATGTACATTGTTGTGCTGGACTGCTAGAGGAATAGTGACTTTCCTAGATGATGCATCACGGTCGGTAAGAAATGTATTCAAAATGAGAGACTTGGGGAATACTTCGATGAAACATGTCACCCGGGATGGAAAACCTGCACTTTTGTGATTGGATAATTGGCATCCCCTAGCACCCTTATATAGGATATTTGCGGATCAAGTTGTTTTAATTTGGCAAGATCTAGAGATTGAGTGAGTGGAGTTGAGTTATTGAAAGATACAAACCGTGAATATTTTCTTGGTGATTATTGATAGGAATTGCAAGCCCCATCAATAATTATAATTGATTTGAATAGTAAGACGGATTTATACACAATAGGGTTACAAGGTGGTGGTGGACTTGAGACCCCATAGTTCTCTTTCTAAGATTTTCACCATTTTTATTAGTTTGTTTGATTTAGTCACAGATTTTATAAATAAATATCTTTACTCAAATTAATTTAGAAATTAATTGAACTTAACATAACTAAGCCATTCAATCCCTGAAGAACGATAACCGATCCTAACCATTTTCTACGGAGTAGTAGTAGTAGTAGGAAACGACACGATCAGTAGAATAGCCATGCAAAGAAGTAGATTCATCAAACATTGAAACATCTTGAGTCATTGGCTTTCACCTTTAAGGACGGCGAGGGTTGCAAACTATTCAACTATTTCAACAAAAATGTGAACACATGATACTATCATCAGACTAATATTTTGCATGGATATTCAAGAACAGTTGGGGTCATCAGAGCCGGGCAGGGAGTAAGCCAAATCACCTAGACTGCACGGTGCAGCCCAGATGGGAATCTACCAAGAAGCCTGATCCTTAAACTAATATTTATTCAAATCCTACAAAAAAAAGCTTCATTAATTTCAGGCTAAGGATCTACCATTTTACTGAAGGCAGATGGAAACCCATATCGAATCATCGATGACAAGAAAAGAAGCAAATAATGTGACACCAAGAACATCAATGGAACAATTCATGATATAGCCTCTAAAATGGCAAATAATGTGACACCAAGAACATCAATGGAACAATTCATGATATAGCCTCTAAAATGGCAAGAATTAATTTTGAGGAGATAACAAACCTGAGATGATTGCACATTGAAGGGCATCCTGTAAGAGCAGACCATTGTCATAAAACTAAGAAAATAAAAGATAGAAAAATATCATAGCACTTACTATCAATAATTCAACACCAATAACTGGTTTCCTAAGCACTATTCGTTTTCTGCTAAGTGTACGCTTCGTAAGTTGATAGAATATTAGTGGCTGTTAGTGACATTTAGCCTATAAACGTCGGATGTAAGCTCAATGGCAGTTAGTTTTGTTTTACGAACATAGTTACGTGTAGAGCAGAATCCTCCGTTTTCTCTCCCAAACCCTGATTAGGGTTTCCTGTTCTCTCTTTTGGTCCAGAACTAACTGCAACTGAGCAATTTGGTTGTATCAGTCATGTCCCTCAGGATCTTGACACCAAGAGATATTAATGGTGCATGATATAGCTGTTGAAATAAATACATTAACGTTCCATTAAGTTACAGATTTTGACAGACACAAGCAAGCTTAATCTGGACTCAATAGTTTTAGACAGATCAACAATCCCCTTTTTTGACTATTTCAGTCTTCTGATGCACTGGTGCAAAGGAAATATTTCTCGGTAAGCCCATCCTAACAGAAGAAAAAAAACCAACGGAACCTTATAACTAATTTGGTGATAGCAGTAAACTGAAAACCCACCTTGTTGTTTGTGAGGATACAAGTTTCTTGGCAAAGGCTTCTGGAAAACTCTCAAAGCGTTTGTGCACCATCTCAAGTGAGCGTATCTGCAGTAGATTACACATGAGCAAGGCGTCCAAAGAGCGGTAAATATTAGGAGAATATGAACTTAACCAAAGTAAATAGAGCATGAGGTGTTGAGTCAAAAGAAATATAGAAAGAGCCTAATATTAGATGAAAGAACTCAAAAATCACAACAAAAAAGCATGCATCCATACCTCGCCCAACCGAGCCCGTGCACCCATCACTCCACCAACAATTGCTGATAAGAGAGTGTGCCATATGAGAATGTCCATCAGATAGATCTGGAAATTACAAAAGAACAAGAAAAAGAATTATTGCCAATTTTGAAATAAGCATCTAGTGCCCATCTGTTATTTATCACAAACAAACAAACGCTTTGCTGAATACACTAGCTTATTGCTGGAGATAAACCAAACCACGTTTCGTATCCCAACTTATTGGCCTCAAGCCCACAGAATGAGCACCATAGTTTAAGATTCATAACCATGAAGATGTATGATAAATTAACCACAAAGCTCCCAACTTATTGGCCTCAAGCCCACAGAATAAGCACCATAGTTTAAGATCCATAACCATGAAGATGTATGATAAATTAACCACAAAGCACTGAATCAGGAAATCTTTGAAGAGACAAACAAGGAAGAAAGCACATGTATTTAGTGCCACAGATACATGTGTAGATGCATATGTAGATAAGTTTAATGTCGATCCTTATTCACAGTAAGATAAGATAGATATATTTTGATAACTCCATCAATTTAGAAAGATAGGTTTCCAATCACCAAAAATACTACAGGGTGAAGCATGCATGATGATTGATGAGCATGCTGCACCTTCATACATATAACCAGATCCCTTAATGAATCAAGAATAACAGATCAAAATGGCGGTCTGGAAGAGGGAATAACTTCAAAAGTTGGTCTTGCGTATAATATTGCCCCAAATATTGCTAAATAATCCTGCTTGTGTAAACATCCTGCTTGTGTAAACACGGTAAGTCGGTAAGGCAAGCTTACATCACGAACACATTCAAACAAAAAAATAAAGGTATGGGCTAAAGGGTGACCTTCTCTATCTATAACAGAACAGATGTTGCAAAGATTCACAGAACCAATAGATACTGTAATACTCACAGCTACAACAGGGGCCCAAAGGCTAGCAACTGTCAGAAAATTATTATTGTCTGCAAAGAACAGCACAAGAAAACGTCATAAACATTGCGGCAGCGACACGAATAAGACAACATTGCAGCAGTACAGAAACTCATCATAATAAGCGCAGTAATGGACCACATAATACATGCTTCATATTTTTTGAAAAAAACATAATAAATACTTCAACAGATTGTAGATGAAACGTGGCCACATGATCGATACTTTAACAAGCAAGACAAACAAGAATCAATCATTTCAGGGGGAAAAAATAGCTAGAGAGAGCCTGGATGAAGCTATGTTACATGGATCCTTCATTTAGGCTGAAGTACCTTTGTCGACGTGTATCCATTTTGGAAACTCGGAACCTCTAATTGTCATGATATTTGCAGAAGAATAATAGAAAATTTGCTAGAAAAGCGATATTTCTAGTATCAAATGGACATAAAATAGCAAAATCATATTTTTATTACCCCTTCTTGTGTAAATACGTTTTACGATACATACTCTGAAAAAATTATGCAATATGTGCTACAAACAAGTGTTCATAATGTGACCCCGTACCCACACCCAATTAGGGGACACATATCCCAGTATCCTAAGATTTAAGTTTAGGAAGGTCCGACGCTTGGACTTGCACTCACACCTGAGTTCATGCAACATAGGGATGAAGATTGGCTAACTCATACATCAAGTCTTCAACAAGCAAAACAGATAAGGATCCAACACTTTAGACAACATAAGTAACCAAAAGCGAGACATGGTATGGTTCAAATACTTCAAGAAGTTCACGTCACAATATATAAGAGGAAAGAAAGAACAACAATCTGAAAATAAGTAAAGACAGTCCAAACACCATGTCAGTCTCAATTTGGTCTACAATTAAAAATCTACACACAAAGAAGTTTCGTAAAATAAATTCACCATCTGGCAGCCAGTTGAATTCAGATAGAAACCATTACTTTGCTTGGAACAAATGTGATAAGATTCATTAACAGAGTCCCTAAAGGGACAACGACTCTTAGAGAGATTAGCCAAATATAGTGGTAACTCACGGGAGGAGGATTGCATTTATTTTAACGGAAAAGTTAGTCCTTATAGTTCTGCGTAAAAATCCTTGAGAGAATTGGTCAAGCTAAAACACACTTAACACTGCTTTAATAACCAGCACCGGAGCTGATGTAACTAAATCAAGGATAGAGTGATTACAGGAGAGAAACTTTCCAAAAAGGGATACAAAGAGCTAAGCTCTCAAATTTTCTGTCCTAAAAAAGATAAAACTACTAAATGAAAGGCCTAATGGCTAAGATAAATGCCAGTGGACAGCTTAGTGGAGCTGTACAACACTAAACTAGGTACAGCCAAGCAAACCAAAGCATTAAGGATAGAATCCACCTTTTAAAACGATTAACGAGGCAAAAAACAAGCCTTTGACACATGAAAAGAGTGTGGAACTTCAATAATGACCTAGGGAGCTATGAATAGACATGTTAATCGACAATGCTGTCATGGAATAAGAATGTTAGCAAAATTGTAGTGATGGTGCAATGCACTTGAATGAAGTTCAGATTTTCCAAAGTGACAATCTAACGCATCCCAGAATCAATCTACGAGTCATTACCATTGACAGTCAATCCATATAGTAGTCAACTTCACCGCAGTTCTACATCATCAACCACCTTTGTACAGCACATTTCAGATCCCTTACACACCCATCAAAATTTTAAAATATGATATATTCCTTATACAATTTTGATAATAAGTCAAATCTAGACCTTCAACCACTAATTGTATAGGCCAATAAATTCCAACCAACCTCAACTCTACACAAATAATTCAGAAAAATGGAATAAGTTAAAGAAATAAATATCTCAGGAAAATAATACTCTAAGGCTAAGCACAAAGAAACAGGCTTCACAACCACAAAGAAGGTACATAAATAAATTTGAAATGCTACGAACTTCAACTTTTGTTTTATATGGGGAGAGAGGGACTATGTATGACATTTTACAGGGCCAACGGTAAGAGAAATATGCCACAATTTCGCCCGCCTCAGCTTAAGCTTTCGGCAAACTGATTCTCTAACGTGGTATCAACAGTATGGTTTTAGTAGTTCATGGCCTCATGGGTTCACGTTTCTCGCATACAGGATCCCTCAACCCAAAACTAGGCTTCTTTCAATCCCTTGTGGAATAATGGGTCAGCAAGGCCCAAGGCTATGGATGCTCCATTGTGTGTATAAACCTTCTCCGTGCGGTAGCTTTTGCATGCAAGGAAATACAACGATTTTCAAGGATCTATGACAGAGGTGGAAATGGTCAATCACAAGATTACACATCTTGTAGGTGTTTGCAAAATGATGTACATTTAAAGGAGTTCAATTTACAGAATTCCAATATCTCGCAATACTTGGAAATCGTGGTTTTAATTCCTGAAGTATTTATATCTGTGGGGAAAGAATGGTAAGGTCATGGCCTCAAGTGGTTTCTATTACAAAAGACTGTTAGAGCGAAAATCCTTATTACTAGGCAAAGAGAGATGAAACAGTCAGCAGGGGATGACTACATAATTTTCATCCAATCACTTGAGACCAACTCCCTAACACAAAAAATAAAATTTTAAAAAAACTTTTGCGAGATGCACGACTTCATGCTCATCCGCAGCCCAAATTCGATTATCTATTACTTCTTTGGCGTCCTTCCCATGTGACATTTGGGGAGTAAATCAGATGGAGCTCGAGTCTAGCTCCTATAGTTTAGAGGGCATGGCTCCATGCAACATCTAAATTGTAGGTATGAGGATCCTTGTCGGATAATAAGAACAGAAGAAAGAAGATGACAAGTAATGAAATGAAAGAAGTAAAATGGATTTAGCAAGGCTCACTCTTCGAAATCAAATCATGCCAGGAGTATGTAAGTGATGGAAGGTGCACTATAATTCGGGTTGGCTCGACCAATGGTTTAATCTGCAAAAATGGCAGACATTGTAGGTTACTAATATTTCATGTGCAGCATGGACCAGATCACATGCTTTCACTTGCTTAACACAAACAGTCTGCCCTCAATAAGGAAACAACCAAGTACAGATTAAGAGATCACTGCTTACCTGGAGGAAGTAGGCGAACGTGAATTTGCATGCAAAGATCACCAACCAGTAGAGCACATACCTGCAGTAATCGAAATAAAGTTCAGGATTTCCACTCTCCCACAATAACAATGAGGTTGTATTTTCTGCTAAGGCAGCTCAAAGCTTGAAAGCAGAGTTAAATCAGCCAGAATAAGTTACAAAATAAATTAAAGCCAGTTCATTAAGCGAATGAATACCTGCTGTGTGCATTATAGCTCTAACTCACTATAATGTTTTCAAAAGAAAAGCATAAAGTAAAAAAAAATTGGTTTGCCATTCACAAAAGAACACCACTACATCATAGACGGAAATACCAGCCCTCTACAACGTGATAAAAGAAAACCCAAAGTTGAGACTAAATCACTACCCGTGTCAGGGGACCAATATCTTTAGTGGCCCCCACAGTTATGGCCTTTTCACTGTTTATATAATGTGAAAATCTCATGGAACAGTCGCTATTTTCCTTTGTCTACTAAATTTTCCCCTTCTCCCCCACTTATGCAGCAACAGAAAATAATTCACAAGGTTCGCACCTTGCTCACTCCAATACAAGAAGAATTCAACCACCAGCAAGTTGTCTATGATGGACAGATGTCATGTCACCCCCTTAAATACCTAGTGACACAGACCATGCCCGCAAGAGAAGGGGCAAAATCCAGAACTTTAATTCGAAATGACATATTTGAAGACAGCCCCTAAGCTCGTCTGCTTTTATATCGGCACCTTTCCAACAAGATGAGAAGCAGAAGAACCCATAAACTGCTGGGCTTCCCCTGACAGGACAACTGCATGAGCCTGCTGACCCAACTGCCAGAACTCCGTACCACATCAAAGAATCATGAAGCAAATTCTGAGATTAAATTTAGGTCCTTATTTGCATCTGTTTTAATATGCTTCTACGAGGTTTTATGGTGCTAATATTTTGGTGTAAGTATATGTGGGCGCAATGGTAATTCAAAAATTGACCATGAGTTGTGTCTTCAGTCACTGGGTCATAAAGGGGCTCTAGTGGATTTTGTTTGAACCCCTAGAGGCCTATGTTCTTTTTCTCTAATTTGGAGTATCACTTCTTGTACAAACACATAAAACTTTAAGCCCATTGATTCACTAGAATTGATACTGTGAGGGGATGACACTGTTGCGTGCTTTCCTAACCCTTTACAAGGGTGAAGGTGCCAAAATAACCCAAGAACTGTTCATGGGCGTACTGTTTGCTGCCCACAAAATGTACCTTTTTCAGCCTCAAAACCCAAATTGTCCAAAGCACCCATCACCCTTTCTTCTAACTATTGGCCTTGCCTTTAACCACAAAAACCCAAAATTACTCACTCATTTGGACCCTTGAATAGCGGTAAATATAAGGGGACAGACGAGAGTGTACCGATGAGGTACCGACGGCGTCGCCGACGCCGTTGTGGGTCCCAAACGATCGATCCAAGCCGTTCATCGTTCTCAGAATCGAATTCCGAGTGGGTCAACGCGGGAATCGAGGCAATCGGACGGCTGTATGAGCTCGATCCAAAATCACCCCATTTTATTCAAAAATTTTGGAATGAAATGGGGTGATTTTGGATCAAGCTTATACAGCCGTCCGATTGCCTCGATTCCCGCGCTGGCCCACTCGGAATTCGATTCTGAGAACGATGAACGGCTCGGATCAACCGTTTGGGACCTACAACGACGTCGGCGACGCCGTCGGTACCTCATCGGTACACTCTCGTCTGTGCATATAGAAGGGTCCCTTGAATAGGCTCTGCACAGACTATTTTGTGAGCTGCCATTTTGATCGTCAAAGAAAATCTCAGTACTTCAACTGCCAACCCTTAACTCTAAGTTTCCTCGTTCCCCCAACTCAAACCCCACACAAATCCAACTGTAGGCAGCCTGAGGCCGAATTTGTGAAAGATATCCTCTATCATTCAGCATATTATTCACCCATCCAAAAAGTCAGTTTGGAATTTCCTTTTACACTTGTGAGAAAATAAGTTTCCACACTGTCACCAACAACCCATAAAATTCCACTCACTTCCATATGCTTCAGAACATAAACCTGTACAGAGAAAGCTACACCAAAAGCAGACAATCTTCTTTTAAAAAACAAACTTCAGCTAAGATAGGAGAACGGAACAACGTCAAGAAATGAAGGCAGCAATGTACCCGGAGAAAAGCACCTAAAGAATGAGGCATTGAAAGATGGGATTGCACATGTTAATGGATTGAACGAGATTCAAGCCGGGGAGATGGTGGACTTCGCCAGCATTGTGAAAAGAATAGCGTTGAACCTATAGCCTCTCCAGGAAAGCGCAACAGAAAAACAATTAATTCCTTCGCTTCCAGGGAGGGAGGGAGAGAGAGAGACAGACAGAATTCTCTTTGTGCATTTTCTACACCCTCTATCTTACTACTTCCACTCAATCTTCTAGTACTTTTCTCCGCCAGACTCTAAATTGAGGCTCTCCCAAGCATCGACATGCCTATTGCCGTTCCTATACTATGTTTCCATATTTTTTAAGCTCTCTTACTACCATAAAAGCCACACTTGACCATTACCAGAAAAAGATACAAACTACTCCTGTTAAAACATCCAATCAAAACCAATTGAAAATGACTGCAACGGCTGCCCGGGTTCCTATACTCGTTTTGGAGGTAATAGTGAGCAATTCCCAATGAAGTAGTCGATTCACCAATTATATATTAATTCAATATGGGAGATTAAATGTTAAACCCAAAGCTATTTCTTATGATTTGGAGATTAACTCATCACTTCATCACAAGTTTAAGTTGACCCTCCTATGCATGGGAAAATCTTGTTCTCTACTCAGATTGCACAGATTTGGCTATGTACAAAGAGCATGGGTAATTTTTCCCTTTTGATTTGGAGCATGGGTAATTGGGAATCTGCCGAACTCGACTACAACCACCCATGTAGGAGATTGGGCAGTAGCCATAGCCTTCAGTTTTCCATTTGTAAACTTTTGTACAACCAGTCTCTAATCAGCGAAGGGGGTCCTGTACTTTCCATACGGACGGGATTAAGGGCCGTCCGGACGGCCAAAGCTGCGATCAGAATTTTGGGTTTCAGTAATTTCAGTCCGGACGGTCACGGCGCGAGAATTATATAAATCCGTTATGTTAAGTTTTAGGGTTACTCTGCTTGCTATTGGTGAGGGAAACCTAGTAAAAGAGAGACACACAAAGAGCGGAGATCGGAGAGCTTGTAATCCTTACAAATTACAGTGGATTGCTTCATCCCTTCCCTTCATGGTTTAGATACACAGCCCGTGTATCAAATTAGATACACAGCCCGTGTATCAAACCATGTCAATTTTTGTGTTCTAGTGTGATTGTTTCTTGCTTTCATTCATCTTTATGGTTTGTGTGATTGATCGATTCGTTGTGTCTTCCGCTATATCGCAGAAAAATAGTCAACTGTACAAAATCTAATGCATCTACCACAGGTTTGGAGTGAAAAAAACAGAAAACTCAAGCATGATGATTAAGTAGGAAATAGCCGATATTAAGATAGGGACAAAGTAAAGCCGCCAAATCTAAAAAACTTAACCTCAATTAATGTACGTTCAAACATTGCAAGATATAATTCAAAGGATATAGTTTTCAATTAGGCCTTGTCTGGTAACACTTTCACTTTCAGTTTTCTGTTTTTATTTTCATAATTTTCAAAATTTAAGGAATTATGTTTGGTACACTACTTCTACTTTCAAATTCCACATTTCACTTCCTTTATTTTTGAAATTTGTGAAAGCACAGAAATTTCACCTTCACTTTTTTATTTTCGCCCAAACCGGCTGCCAAAACAAGCGCTACAGTGTGCGCTACAGTACCAACACCTTACGCACTGTTGCCGCTGGTTCGAAACTTGGGAGGATCTATTTTGCCTTCATTTCTGCACCTTTTCCATACACGCAGAGAGAGAGAGAGAGAGAGAGAGAAAGAGAAGAAGAAGAAGAAGAAGAAGAAGAAGAAGAAGAACTCAACACCCAAAACCCTTAATCGATTCAAACACAGAAGAAAAACTCAACACCCAGAACCCTTAATCGATTCAAACACAGACTATGTTGATCAGCCATTTAATCGATTCAAACACAAACCCATCACTCCGTTCCTATTTCTTCTCAAACCAAACCCCCCCCCCCCCAATTACCCAGTTCAATCAACCCTTACCAACAAGTCAACAACAAAATTGCAGTTTTTGGAAGCAAATCGAATGACCAGAAAGAGTCGGCATTCATGGACGAAAACGGCTCTGTTGATGATACGGATGGGTTTGCTGAATTGTAGGAGACGCCATAGATGCAGAGTGCTTCCGAATTCAGAAATTGACAAACAGAGATGAAATGTGAGAGAGAGATAGTAATGAAGTTTGATGGGTTTTAGGTTTTCCACTGAAACATCATTCAGACAAGGCTGGGGTTTCTTAGAAGCGATAAAAATAAAATACAAATCCCTTTACCAATTATGTTTTCACTTTCTTTATTTTTTTATTTTTTTTTTAAATAGGTTTACACAAACATGTTTTTTTGTTCTCTCTTCCATTTTAGGAAAAACATAAATTGGTGTTCAGAAAACAGAAAACAGGAAGTGTTACCAAACAAGGCCTAGTATACAGATGATGAAGGGTATGTGGTTTTCCGCATAAGCAACAAGAACTAGGCTTTGGAGCGGTGGCAAACAACACAAATGAAAGCTCCCTATTTCGAAGTGGATAATGACAAACCTTAAATAATCAGTGGTCCTTTCATAAAGGCCACGGCCCACAAAGTATCGTTCCTGGGAAAAACAAAACAACTTGGTAAAATATGTTGCTGAAAGATACTAAGAGCCATTCTTGGAAAGATTCAAAACCTAAAAATTTAACAGGACTCACCTGATAAATCCACTTGAAAAATTGAAAGAATGATTGATCGGAGATTTCAGACAGTCGATGACAAGCTGGAATTTTTTGTAGCATCGCAAAAACTACACGTAAACCGGCATAGGCACCCAATACGATAATGTATATCCGAAAATAAGTCGATTGAGAAGTCGGTTTATTTCTTTCATTCAAAACCTTCCTGAAAAATTCCGTTTATTGGAATGAGTGAGGAAACAGAACAGACAATAATTCCACACAAAAAAAAAAGACAATAATGAAAAATAAAGTCAAAGGAAAATCTGCTCACAAAATTTCAAGAGAGCAAAGAAGAAGGAGATAAAGAGGGATGAAGGAAATGAGACTAACACATAAAGGTATGTGACAAATGCGGAGCACAATCCAAACCAGAAAAATCTTAACACAATCCTAGAAATAGCCATCGCCCTTGCTGTGCTGTAAGCCCCAAATGTAAGCAGGACATCTAAAATACCTATATACACCGCAACATGAAAGGAAAACGAAGAGACAGAGTATTAGATTCCAAAAGTTCGTAGAAATGCAACAAAAAGTACAGAGCAGAAAATGAAAAAACTTACTCTCTATGAAGTTCATAATGGTATATGTTGGCCCAATACTAAGTACAATTTTTAAGGTATCAAGATTTAATTTTCCACCATGGAACGCTATGATCGTTAACGCCTGAAGAGAAAAGGGGAAAACGCAGTTTAGAATCTGCATTTAAACTAGCACAGTTGCATCACGTGGATGAATTTACCTGGAACATTACAAACAGAAAAATCCACATGCGATGAAAGCTTCGATACAAGTGAAGGAATGTCCGATGCTCAACAAAACTGCTTTTCCCAGTCTGCCAACTCATAGACACACAGAAAAACAAGTGACTAACTAAGAGAATAAATCAATGTAAGGTTCCAAATGAAAATAAGTGTAAGATGCAAATATTGTAGCAAGGACATAGACAACAAAACTAGGAAAGTTTCCCTTGAATACTTTACTGTAAAACGAGTTAAAGAAAGGAATACTAATAGTTACCACAGTAATAGCCAAAGAAACCTAAAAATCTTAAAAATTAAAAATCCTCAGACATGAAGAATGAATGAGTTAAAGCAAAACAACAAATACATCTGCAAAAAAAAAAAAGGCATTGAGGGAGTATCACCCCTGGTATTAAAAAGATTAACAAATCACAAAGGTCGATATATACCTCAACTTTGATTAAAAAAAACTCTTCTACCTACAAGAATGATTTAGAAAGCAATTAACCTCTCTCAGCTATGAATTTTTAAAAAAACAAAATACAAAAGCACTTCTTAGTCTATGGAAAATACTCTATATGACATCAAAATAACTATGATTCCTTTCATGCCAAATTTGTTTTTGATAAGTTCTCTTGTACCAAATAATCCACAAATACCTAGAGAATCCAAAACCACTTTGTCCTCTTCTTTCTACCTTTAGAGTTTATCCCCTCACCAACTATGAAAAAGATGCACAACTCCTACAGGGAACACCAAGCCCATACTACACCTACCAAGAACCAATGTCCAAAGCTCTCAAGCAACTTGACCTTGAATCAGAGAATTGCTTGCACAAGCAACAAGTCATGATTACGTGTGTTCATTGAATCTATTTGTACATCACAAAAAAAAAAAGTCCACCTGGGACAGAAAACAGCTGTCCAATGGAAGGAATAGTTATAACTTAAGTCTTTAGGGATATTTTGCTTGTCAGGGAGGTTCAAGTTTGAGAAATGGCCAACAGTGCTTATGGAAGGTCCTTTCAAGTTAGATCTCCCTGACAAGCACTCTCTTTGAAGATAGTTAGTCACCATAGAATTTTTGTTCCATTGCCAATAGCACCTAGTAAACAACTGGAAAGGAAGTCCTAAGGCTTAGTTTTCCGTTTGATTTTAGCAACTCAATTGCTAAAATCAACCATGATTTCAGCAAATGAGTTCAGGTGCTAAAATCATAGCTATTTCAAATCACAAAATTAAGTGGTTTCGTTTATCGTTTTTCGATTTTTTTCACACCGAATTACAGTACATGAGGAGTACTTTAATTTGGTGCGAAAGAAATCGAAAAACGATACACGGAACCACTTCATTTTTTGATTTCAAAATCATGATTTTAGCACCTGTTAAACTCGTTTGCTAAAATCATGGTTGATTTTAGCAACTCAGTTGCTAAAATCAAACGGAAAACTAAGCCTAAGTCCCCCTGGCACGATATATGAGGCTAAAAACTGAACCCTCATGTCATCCCCCATGACCACACTCGTATATCCCACGAAGTTATCCAACCCTTACCTTATACGTGCTCAAAGGAAATGCCATGAGACATAAAAATAAACCTCCAGAAAAGTCCAACCAGTCCACAGCCATACGTGAAAAATGTCACCCTCAACCATCTTTCACAAGCAAACCTCCACAACTACTTCCATTTTTGCTATGGTCGGCGACAAATAAAATTGCTTTAGACAACAAGTCAAGCGGGCACATCACCCTCGCACAAGAGAAAAGGAAGAAGAGAATGCAACAAGAAAAATAAAATATATACACGCATTCTTGCTAACCTCAACCAAACATACCTTTACTCCTCACACCCATTCTTGTAACATCTATTCACCCCTCATTGCTAACCAACCCAGATAGAAGAATCCACAAGAGACTGAAGATAACTAAAAATGCAAAGTCATTATGTATTCAGGGGGAGTTCACGTAATATATTTTGTCTTCAGTATTTTCTTAGTACTACTTTTCGGAATTTTTGCCTAGCCTTTTGTCGTAATTTTATAGAAAATCGTTCATCTTGACAAGAGGAATCCGAAAAGTATAAAATGTGAACCGAATTAGAAAAAAATTCACATAAGTAGACACTGTACCAAAAAAAATACCAGTTGTTTGGTTTTGACATCTTTAGTGAACTTTGTTTTGCTTTTGGTCATAATATCTTACATTTTAGACTCTTCTCGTTGAGAAGGATGATTAATCCAAAACATAAAAGGTGAAAAACAAAAATTCAAAAAAGACGAACAAAAATACCAAAACCAAAAATATAGCGTGAACTCGCCCTCAAAAATACGACTACCACACCGGAAGCCCCCTTTCGGAGACAAAATGAGAAATCCATCCAACAAGATCAGCACCCAAACCCAACGAGGAAGGCCTTTCTAGTTCCTACCCAAAATGTATTTGGTATCCAAATCTTTTCACCGTTTATTAGATATCACTCTTTGAAACGCCTTATACCCACTTGAAACAACAAAAGACATGTAAATATTCTCTATTTATTTATTTATTTGGAGATCAACAATCCTGACCAAGGAGGATAAGACTGCCAAAATAAAACCCCATGACCAAGATCTTCCTACAAATCACAAATACCTTCCTATGTCTCAAAATCAAAGAACAATGAAATCACTTTAATCAAAGGAGAAACCAAAGGCCAATGAGATGATACGCTATATGCCATACTGAGTCCATATACTGCGAATGGACAAAAAGGGTAGCTCAAACTAGTGCAACAAGAACACATCAGAGTTTAACAGATCTGAATGTATAACATGGTGATCAAAATGAATACAAAAGCAAATTAAAAAAAAAAAACATCTAATATTAACGGTAATATATCAAACAATAACAATAATTTGTGACGAATAATTGCTAGAACCAACCCTTTTCCGGCTTTTAGGCTTCGGCTTCAAAAGAAATGATGACCCCTCCTTCATAGGCCAGTTCAAAGCGAAACAAGCAGGTGACCTGCATATATAGCAGTAATGAGATCACAAAGTAGAGTTTACAACACCAAATAGAGTAACAAAAATCAAATTATTAGATTCATGAAAGTAGCACCAGAAGTATTCATTAAAATCATCATAATTCCTCCACGCCGAGTGAGAGGCTTTCCCATTATCATTTCTAGCAGCTTCCTGTAGATAAAACAATTGAGATGCGTCAAATCACTAACCAAAAACAAATAACAATGGCATACACAAAAAGTACAGAGTGTAATTTCACAAAATCCATTTCTACCAAATAAGAGTGAAACTACCCAAAACCAGTTAGGGGCCGAAACTACCATAGTCTCCAAGTAGTTGAGATAAGAATCTCAGAGCTAAGTTGAGGTAGGTGGTCTAATTTAATTCGAGGGCCTTCCTACTCCAAGTTGGTGGACAAGTCAAACCCAGATAATATGTACATTGTCGTATCGGTGTACCCGTGTCTCTGCATGTGCATTAGGATTACTCAAAACTAACAACCATTGTGGAACTAAAAAAATTCAAACAGATATACCCTAGTGGATGTCAAACATTTTTGCAATAGTAAACCGGAAAATGTCCTATTAAGTAGCAACCAAACCAAACCGAGCCTGAAGTCCCAATCAACTGGACTTGGTTACATGAAATATGTTTTGTCCAGGTATGTTGAGGCATCGTATTTGTGGTATCCAAAAAACTTAGGTCCTTTCTGACTACCGCCTTTAGGGTCAATTTTGGTCTACTCTTCCCCTCAGTGCTACCATCTGCCATCTATGTTACTCGGACTCAAGTACGGGAATCAAGTGCCAGCGTGAATCTAGGTGTCCGATGCTTTAAGTTGAAAAATAAAGGATATGTGGATATGAATACTGATTTGGACACGGGTTAAGAGATATGTCAAATAATATTTTTTGCGATAATTTTTTTATCATTTTTTAGTATTTTTTAATATTTTTGAATTTAATATATGAAATAATAAATATTTTAGGTATTAGAACTAAGAAGTACATTTATTCTTTTATTCTGGATACTAAAAGCCCAAAAAGAATTATTGGAATCCACTTTAGAAGCCCAAAAAAGAATTATTGCTTTTGTCTCATTAGAAGCCCAAAGCAAAATAACAACATATTAAGCATGTAGCCCAAATTAATAAAGAAGCCCAACTTCAATTAGGGTAAGCAGCAGCATCTTTTGTCATCATATTCCACCATGACACAGCGAACCAGCAGCTCCATCTCCGATCTCCCTCTCCCTTCCTTCTCAAAGCCCAGGTACTTCTTCTTTCGAGACGTCGAGGTGCGAAAGGTATGTCCTGATTTATCCGGCCGTATTCCGTACGGATCTCGCACCCGTGCCTGTGTTGTGTCGACACGGGTACTCCACAAAATTGGCAAGTCCGCGTAACACAGTCTACCATCACCATATCACTCCTCTTAACTACCACATCGACCTATCCACGACAAACATGACCACACCACCCTAAAATATCTTCTCGTCTTCTATAGCTGCATAGCCAGTGATAAGGAATAATTCTAACGATAAATTACTAAGGAACTTTTAGCAAACAAAAGGGAATTCATGATCTGGACCATTTTTATACCAGAATTACGAAGGAACTTTTAGCAAGCAAAGAAAAATCATGTTCTGAAACAAGTAAGTTGTTCCCCACGTTTTATTTGGGGCTAGCTAACAGCTTCTATCAAATCCAAATCAAAGCAAAGCAAACCATCGAGAATATGGGCTCTGCTACATATTGACTTATAATAAGCAAGAAACACTCTGAGTCTCTGACAACTACTAACCGCTGCCAATGTATTATATATGGGAGAGATGATTTGATCAAGGAAGGACACCGAAGCATCTTTGCCAATGCAACTAGCCGCTCGACTAGCTTCACCATGGTCCAATATTGCATCCAACTCTCTTGCCATCTGCAGAAGCCAGGGTAAGAATATCTCAGCTAACCGTCAAGAAACTCAACTGTGAAAATTTGCTACTAGTCCAATTGATTGTACAGTAGTAGAATTTACACAAATTACCATAAGAGAAACTTTAATCTCTCACATTGACAGAAACAAAATTTAAACAAAGAAACAATAATGAAAAAGTTATCCCATACAAAGTGTGAAAAGTCAAGAAACACAATTCTGACTTCTGAGTTGAAAACACAATACAACTGATATTTAAAATAGCGAAAGAAAGAATATTTTTTTAATACGTTAGATTAGACATCCAAGAAAACATAAAAGTTTGTTAGTTCCATGTGGAGAGTGTACTAGCTAGTCAACTAACCATAAGTAAGGAAAGAATTGCATGGTACTTGTAACAAAAGAACAGCAAGGACTTACATGGTGAAATATATAGCAAATGCATTCAGGAAGAAAACGGACATTTGCAGCTTCGCCCCATACAAGGAAATACAAAGAAAGCAAAAAAAGCTTCCTTTCCCTATTAACTGCTTCGAGACTGTTCAAGAAAGTATATCTTAGAAGCAGATAGGGCAGTAGCAGTAACTTATGACATTTCAGCAGCAGGCTTCAGAAACTACCTATTCCATACAAGACGTATCCGCAAATATTTACACCACTTGATGTAGTTATCCAGAACCTTCAAGAAAACTTCTGTGATAGCTTTCTCATCTATTTTCTGCCAAATGAAATCACATATGCCTTTATGATGACGCATCGCACAAGTACAGTGCACCAAGAATGCAATACAAAATACTACTAAGACGTTAGCAGCACACAACCGAAGGGAAACATAAACTACTAGCCTATATGGCACAATTATTTTTTAATAGCTATCAATGACGCTGTGGCGTCGATTAAAAGACACAAAAAGAATCATGTCAACCATAATTTGAGTTGCATGCAAAAGTGCCACATAATACTTGCTTTTGACCTCTGAAAGTGAACGTACTCTAGCCAAAGAAGTACAAGAGGAATACACATAAAAGTTTTCGATTCATAAATTCCAATAAGTCAGGCGACTCAGGCTATCTGTAATTTGTACAGAAGTACCATGGGCTTTCTGCCGACACAATTTGGTCTTTTTTGGCAATAGAGACTTATAAAGGTCATTCTGCAAGTGCAGAAGTTCAACCATTTAACAACTTAAGCCTTTAGTCAACAGCACAAGATCCGAGGATTGGCAGTTCAAATTGATCGATTACGAATCTTGGCCTCTATGATACAGACTTTTCTTGTAACATTCACCATTTCCCATAAGCTTTTTTCAATGCCAACTCAAGAGGCCAGTGGCAACATGTAGTCACAACATTCTTATGAACAACACAGAATGAATGTAATGGACGTCTCAGTTGTGAGAGAAACATGCTACTTATATTTCAGTGAAAAGAAGTCTGGTTTTGAATGTTGAAAATTGTCATGCTGTACAAGGTAATTGTAATTCCATCCATATGGCAGTACGTCAAGTTCAACATCAAAAAAATAATGACAAACTGATAAATAAAGGCAACATCTTAACCAGAGAATGAAACAGTCGTCCAAAAAAAAAAAATGTCATCCGCATCACTCACCGGATCAGCCTCACCAGGCACTCCAAGTCGTGACTGGGCGTTGGCTACAGTAAGCACAACATTCTCACGCTGGTTCCTTACATTGTCTTTCTGTAATGTTTCATGATAAGCCAAGAGAGAGACAGAAAAACAAAACCAAAAGAAAAGAAAAAAAAAGGATGGGAAGATTACTGAAAAACAAAAAGTGTAAATAGTAAAACAATGACAGATAGAGCGATCAATTATAAAGAAAAACACATACTGACAAACCAAGATGAAGCACCGTAGAACAATGGCCGATAAAGAGATTAATTTGAAATAAACACAAATGCATACGTGCAAACAAAAAAGAAGAGGAAGAGGAGGAATTGCAAAAATTAAAAATTAACAATTTGTTCAAACCAAAACTAAGCCTTGTTTCCCCTTCAATTTAGGTAGGCTACATGAATCATCTTTCGTCATATATTAGAGATTAACCATAAACCATGATTGTTGCTAGTAAACTAATAGCCATTTAAAAACGGAACATTGATAAGCATCTGTATCATGTGTTTAGGAGGAAAGCACATCAATGTTACTCCTTTTGAAAATATAGCACAACCCTGTTGCCCTTAAAATAACCTCCTCACTGGAAAAGAAAATTCATATTCAAAAAATTTATCAGGGACTACACAAAGCAAAATTACTGCAACAGAATAATATAATACCACTTCTTCAAACATGGAACACTTCTTATGATTGATTGAATGAACCAAGTGCTCTCTCTCCTTCCTCTCTTTCAACCATAGCATAAGTATCATCTTGCCCCCTCGATTTTTTATTTCCTTCAACCGCAATCCAATTCCTTCTTTAGAGAGGGCATGTATGTTTCAGTATATCAAAAGGCATCAAAAGAATGCTGCCCTAAAACTGAAAGGGTAGACGAAGGCCAGACTACTTCCGAAAAAGAGGGGAAAAATCGACTACAGAATCTAAGCTCAAGTTCAGAGACAGAAAGACCCAGCAATACAAAATGGACAAAAACATGCATTGAGATAACTACTCCACTCAGAAAGTTCTTCTATTCCACTCCCACCAAAGAAGCACAAATGGCAAAGAGAAGCAAGCAGCCACGCTCTCCTCTTCTTATTCCCTACATCCACACTTCTCCAGCTTTCCAGCAACCCAGCCACATCCCATCAAGCACCCAAACCTTTCCAAACACAGCAAAGATCAAGTATCACAACTAACTGACCACAGGAAATGGAGTGAGGGACAGACTATTACTCATTTCGTACATGCAGCACCGGTTTATTGTGACGTTCATCCTTTTGATAAGGTTGTCAATATTTCTCCTTGAGCTGCCATCCAAGAAAGGAAAGCAACTAGAGAAGGCACCCTGCCTTCCAAATGCCCTCCCATGGTGGGGATTTTCACATGCAGCACCAGTTTATTGTGACATTCATCCTTCTGATAAGGTTGTCAATATTTCTCCTTGAGCTGCCATCCAAGAGAGGAAAGCAACTATAAAAGGCACCCTGCCTCCAAATGCCCTCCCATGCAAAACCCCCCACCTTGTACCCCTACTCTCCCCTTCAGCACCTGACAGAGCAACGAAACATCAAAACAAGCTCACATCCCTCCAACTATCCAACAAATGCGATCCTCCACTTGGCAACATGACAAATAGCATAGAGCAATGCCAAGAAATCGGTCAACTCGTGAAACTCCCAATCCTATTAGGACTCTGAAGCCTGATGTCCCAAAAGAAATGCATCTGCCTGAATGGTCAAGAATCATCCACGGACAACATTCGGTCCACCACCACATTACAGCCAGGAAGGCAACTTCAAGCAGTGCCTCACCACACTGCGTATGCCTCCAAATAGGACCATGTTGCCCCCTGAAAGTTGATAAACATCGCAAATGTTCCCCACACAGGCAAAATGTCCTAACAACCCCTACCCATGAGACCCAAAGGTCCCCAACACCTCAGCAGTACTCCAGTAGCCAAGCCGTTCCAAATTCATACATGCTTGGAACCCACCACTTTCATCCACAATCTATCTTGTTCGAAGCACAAGGACAGAGCCATTTACCCAGCAAAGCCTCATAGAACACCCAGGCCCCCTACGCCAAATGAAGTTGCAAACAGTATCCAGTTAACAAAGTGATACTTGAACTTCTACCTCCAGGCCCACAGAAAATCCCTTCGCAGCTTCTTCAACCTTTAGCAAACAACACCGCCATGGGGAGATGTTATGTAGAAGCAGCATAAGAGAAGGGTTGAACTTATTAGAGTTTCAAGGTAGGATCATACTGGTAATAGTGCCAAACATAGGCACTTCTCTTCTAGAACTTCATTCCACAGGCATCATGTGCACTTTGTATTCCAGTGGGACCTAATTGGCTGATCTAGCTACATTGTTTTGCTTGTGGAAACAGAGATGATTTACTGGAATCAAAGTGTTTTCCTCTTTCGAGAATCAATGTATTGCCAACAGATAAAGAAAACAAGAAAATGTAAGATGCAAGAGGGAAGTCGATTGGGATCATAAATGTTTGGAAAAGGATGAAAAAGAGGCACACCAATATTGTGTTGTCCATTTTATACCAGCATGGATATTGACTCAATGACCACATCAATTCATACACAATTAACATGAAATTAGCCCACAGTTGAAAAGGTAATCATCCAAATAAAGCATAAAAAACAGAGGGGTATATTAAAGTATATGAAACCTGAAAGCCAAACACAAATTCCAGAAGATCAAACATGTCCACATCCCGCAGTGCAGGACGTTCAAAATCAGCTGGAAGCCTAGGGAAGTGTTCGGTGTATCTAAGAGCAGATATTGCACCTCTAACCTGAACAGATCACAGAAAAAGAAGTTTTCTAAGACACGAACTCTGTTAATTAGGAAAGCATAAGTTGAAATAGCAGGGCTGACGAGTAGAGGTATGTAATAAAGTAAGAGACAATTGAATGTTCCTCGTGTACAAAAACTGACATATCGTTATATGGGTTTTTGTCCACAACTTTTGGAAGAAACAACCATAGACTGCACAACATTAGCTTTGAACACGTGAATCATGTATACTGGAGCAGGAGCAATGAAAATATGTACTGTAAATACTTTCGGGTATGACTTACTTCAGGAAAAAATCCAATAGCATTTGTCAACGATGGTGCTTCTAGAGGGACGATGTTGTACGGTGTGAGCTCCCCTGCTAATGGTGCATCTGATGTTTTAATCTTTCTTACCTGAAACATACAATCAAAACTAACACTTGCAGTCTATCCCATTTTCGTGTTAACATATAAATTGCAAGAATCAACATATTCTCTGCATCCCAAATTCATATTCTCATGTTTGAAAGCCTACTTTTCAACTTTTCATTTTCCACTTTTTGGCTTTTTGACTTTTTGGATTATAGTCAGAATGTGTTTTGAATTTGAGAGGAGTGTTTGAGAGAAATTGTGCAGAATGTATTTTGCAATAGGATTATAGTCAAAATGAGAAGTAGAAATGAAAAAGGAGCTCCCCACCTCTTTTTGGTTTCTAGCCTAGAAAGTTCAAAATGGAAAAGGAGTTCTGAGGGAATGAGTTCTGGGTGTTGCCTCCCAAACACCCAGAATTAGAAAATGAGAATGGGAAAAGCCAAAAAAGTGGCTGCCAAAGACATTGTACAGCAAGAGCAATGAAACTCAACACCAGAAGCAAAGACTTGCCTCCTCCACTATAAGCCTTCCGACACCATCAGGAGCTGTATCTTTGCTCAGTGCCTCCATCACCTCAACCAAGGCCCTCAATGTAGCAAATACCTTTTTCATTTCGGAAGATCTGAGTTCCAAACTGAAACAAGAAGCAATTGGCAAAATGAACTTTTAGGTCCCATGAGAACAAGCAGACAGATGAAGTGGAGAACTTCTCTACAAAATTTAAGATAACAAGCTGTCATTGAATTTCTTTGACTTCTGGTATAGCAATTTCAGCATCTTAACTAACGAAAATTCTCTACAGCGCTTATAAACCAGGACTACCCATTTTAACTTTATAGCAACCTAAGTGACAGTAGGTGACTGGACGATCCGGTTTTGGTAGAGTTCAGGTAGAGATGGTAATGTAGGCGACATAAGAGAGGACCATCACATTTCTCTCTCTCTCTAACTCTTTTTTACTATTGAAATTGCTCAGAGAAGTAACATTAAAACCAAATTATTTTAACTATTGATTATTGTCAAACAGAGTTCAAACCTATTACAGAAAACCAATATTCATCAGAAAAAAAAAATTATACGAACCGTAATTTTTTATTAGGAAAAGGAGGTCAAGGAAAAAAAGGGCCAAAACTTTTTAGGGAAGAGAGAGAGAGAGAGAGAGAGAGAGTGAGTGGAAACGGGAACTTCCCAAATTAAAAGGAGTCCTAATTTGGAGAGAGATGGTTAGAAGAAATCTAGTGTGTGTGATCTGTTTATGGCCTATAATTTGGCCCTTTCTTGTTTCGCCACGTCCCTTACTTCACCAACTTAACTCAAAAAAACTCTACCAAAACCAGATCCGGTGACTGCATTACTTTCAAACTATACAGGAAGCAGAATGCTGCTGCTAAACCCCAAACTAAGCCATTGTGTGGACAGCCTACATGAACCGTTTTCCTTCATACTTCTTGATCACGAACTATATAGTAGAATGTTGCCTCTGTATTCCTAAATACCATAAGCACTAACCTAAATAGGCTTGAGAAACTCATAACCCTCTCACGTACAAGAAGCCTGAAAAGGGATAGAGAATGGAAAACGACATACGACACCCTTTGAAGCAAAGAAAAGTTTCTTTACTGCTATCCATTCAACTGACACAACAAGCATGTACAAACATCACAAAGTTGACAGAGTATTTACACACACCTCGGAATGGATGAAAAATTGAAATTTCAGAAACTAAAAACAAATAATTTAGGCCAAACTTCGTTTGACGCCATGTGGTGCAGTAAATGTGTGGATTGCCCACCTGACTTCCATAATCAGCATGGAAATCCCTGTCATTTGTAAGCACAATTAAATTTTCATCTCATTTAACAGAATTTGGACCACATCAGCCAATTCTGAGACTATGTGAGACAAATCCAATAATTATATTCCTACACTTATCTTCCTCTTCCTAACTACCCTACAAGCCCGAACCCTAGCTTGTCACCATTGACAACCTCCGCCACTTCCACCACCACCAGCCACCTCCGCTGCTCCAACCAATTTACAGAACCCACAATACGAACCAAGTACAAAAGGTCAAACAGAACAAAGCAAACTTCCATCATGACCATGTATAAACCTAGTCAAAGAAACCCCGTCAATTCCACCCACTGTTGCAAAAAACATTAAACTGCAAAATCTTCCATGTTTGGTCATAGTCTATGACTATGCTACATGGATGCGAGTCAGACAATTCAATTTGAAAAATAGAGAATACTGAGTTATGGATCCAAATTAGAAAATGGATATGAATCGCTAAACAATTTATAAAATAATGTTTTTTTAGCAGAAGCTAAAGAAGTCTGCCTATATAATTTTTATGTTCTTTGGTAGAGTTTATAGCCTGAGAAAATGGTGTAAGAATATAATGGTAGCTCGTCAAATAGGCTAAAAGCCAATTACCATGGCAGCCCATCTTAGGGAAAGATAATTGCTTCAAGCTACTCAATAAACAATTCAATGGTCATATTAATCAGGAATTGGGCATACATTAAATCATATAAATGCATATCTTGATGCACACGCTATAGAGAAAAGAGAGAAGGGAAAAGCAAAGAAAGTGATAAAAGAGGGCACATTACAGTAGTTTTAGATTTTCACCAGTGGTGGTAGTTGTGCACATACTGAAGTCCATAAATCACATGGATTTAGGGACTTATACGCAGATAACTTAAGGTCAGAGGGACAATCCATAGATAATGCATGTAATATTTTAAGTAGTACCAACGATCAAACAGATTAGGGATGAAATTATATTTCAATAAAAGAATCATACTAAGAACCAAGGAAACTAAAAGAGCGCATAAGAGGCCATACTCTCCCAAATTAGCACGTGAAATCCCAGATTCCCGTAACTTTTGGATGTCATCCAAGCTGTGCCGTCTCTTATACAATTGATAAAATTCCCACAAGCGTTCCACATCACGATTACGGTCTATTCGGGCGCCATCCCTTTTGGCAAGTTTTTGCTGCAGCATATGATCAGATTCTCATATCAAAAATGAAAATCAAATATAGTCACGCAGCAACTAAGTTAGTCTAGGTAAATAACAACTTTATGGAGGAATATTCTCCATCAACCCAATAATTGTACCTTGATTACAGACATCAGACCAGTCTTGAATTGAAGGACACCTCTACCATCACTGTTAGGATCCAGATTTTGTGCCATAGTATATGCCTGCTCACAAACTAAATTCCAAAAAGAAAATATTAATAATGTCCGTGTCAGATGTACCATCAGATTTATCAAAGTTTAAGCAGTATCATAACTTCATCATACATCTATATTTCATGTTCATAGTCCCTAATTCCCGAAATATGCTAGTACAACCTGACATGTATGTTGCGTAGGAAGTTAACATTTGTAATGTATACCCCACTCTAACCCAAAAAGAAAACGCATCCCGCCATAGCATGTAAAAAACTAGTGACAGAATACTATGTTTTCAGTACTCCTTTCAAAATAAGGCTTAAATTCATGCAAGCTTATAATTAAAATAAAACATGGAATAGATCTTCTGACAAAGGTGATTTTGATAGATTGTGAAAGAGGGAAAAAAACACTTGCAACCTTGATCATTTTACGGTAAGAAGTCCTTATAGACATAGGCTACAGACTTAGAAAAGGAATCAAACAAATATGCCTACAGAATAAGAGAAAAAATAAAACATGCACAAGGATACTGGATACGAAAAGAACTGTAACAACAAGACACTTCCGCCAACGGAAGTGAATAAGCCCCTCTGTTTTTGGCACTACTTTGATTGTGTTGCCAAGAGGCACGAGATAAAAGGATTGCTAGTGATTCCCACTTTAAAGGACAAAGCCATATAACCACAGTACTTTGTATCTCTTCAAAAAAATTCTAAAAGAAGACAAAAAGAATAACACAATAAATCAGATACCTCTCAAAAACTAACAGATAACAAACACAAATATCACTGATATGGCACATATCATGGTAACATTGAAATTTAAATTGGACACACGCTTTTGGACTGCCAGTCTGCCACAACAAGAATTGAAACGTCCTTCATTGAAAGAAAAGCGACAAGAGGTGATCAGATTAATTAGGCCCCGTCACTTCAACATTCTGTTATATCAACGGAAATGCAAAATAAAAAACTGCCATAAACAAGTGTGCATCTAAATTCTCAAGGGACATGCATTACAAAGAATTTACCAGGGTATAAATGGATATACATATATACCCAGAGCTTCTCCTCCAGACTCCCGGATTGAAGCCTTGGGGGTGTTTTTTTTGTGTTGCAAATTGTTTTGGAAAAATCCGAGCCGTCCAATGCGTTCAGAAGGTGTTTTCAAGGATATTACAGTTTTTGCGAAAAACTGCTTGGATCAAGCCCTTCCCGGTATTTTTTCTTTTTGAAGATTTTCCGCTTGGACCCTTGAAAACACCTTCTGAACACATTGGACGGATCGGATCGTCAAAAAAATGCTCGGATCACGGAGGTCCGGATTCCCGGAGTCCGGAGGAGAAGTGTTATATATATATATATATATATATATATATAGGCCAATTATCCAATCAAGGATCCCGGATGGGAGGTTTTTCGGTGTTTTGATGCTTTTAAAAATTGTTTTTGGGAAATCCGAGCCGTCCAATGTGTTCAAAAGGTGTTTTCCAAGGTCCACGCGGGAAATCTTCAAAAAAAAATACCGGGAAGGGCTTGATCCAAGCAGTTTTTCGCAAAAACTATATATTTACAATTTTGCGAAAAACTGCTCGGATCAAGCCCTTCCCGGTATTTTTTTTTGAAGATTTTCCGCGTGGACCCTTGAAAACACCTTTTGAACACATTGGACGGCTCGGATTTTCAAAAAAATATCGGGAAGGGGGAGTCCCGGATCCGGGACTCCCGGATTAGATAGTGACTGTATATATATATAGAGGAACTCTCTAGTCCGGGACCCTTGGGTCCGGATCTCATAGTTCCGGATCAAATTTTCATGATCCGAACCGTCCAATGTGTTCAAAAGGTGTTTTCCAAGGTCCACGCGGGAAATCTTCAAAAAAAAATACCGAGAAGGGCTTGATCCACGCAATTTTGTAAATATGCAGTTTTTGCGAAAAATTGCGTGGATCAAGCCCTTCCCGATATTTTTTTTTGAAGATTTCCCGCGTGGGCCTTGGAAAACACATTTTGAACACATTGGACGGCTCGGATCGTCAAAAAAATATCGGGAAGGGCTTCAAAACGCTTCAATCCGGGATTTCCGGGATCCTTGACAGGATCCTCCCCGTATATATATATATATGTCACTACGAACAACAAATATGTCACTACAAAATAATTGATTTAGCTACAATCCATGCATCATATTGCACAATTGGAGCCTACTAAGCCTAGTTCATATATGCCTAGTACAAATTACAAAATATAACTAACTCAATATCAATAGATTTAGTTGGGCAACATTAATTCACCACAATGGGACACCACAAAATTTCAATTAGAAAACTGTGACTCCACAGATTAATGATATGGCCGATGTCCATATACTCCATACCATAGTCCATTCATTTAGATTTAAGCATTCATCAAACAGGTCTTTCCATCTTCTGTCAAACAAATTCCTAAATCATGGAATATTGACTAATGCACAGAACCTCAGTCAAACAGTCATTTAGTATGTTGGGATAGCCCAACCAGTCACACTGAAAAGCACAAACTGCGGATTTAGAAGCAAAGCGGGTCATATCCATAGCATATAGTTTGATGGTAAATTATGCGAGTTTTATACCAATTTCCCAATAGACCATCAATAACCCCCGCATGTATGACTTCACCAACATTGTAGAGTCATACTCGCAGAACCATCAACACATGGCTGTGTAACTAATCTTCACAGATATGGAAACCTGGCACGACACTGAATGGAAATTGACATGCTCATATGTCAATTTTCAAGAAATCCGAAATGGTACACCCAGGAGTCCAGGACAATCTATTTATCTTAATTCTTACATATATTCAAAACGTATTCAAAGTGCATGTCGCGCATCAAAGCACACATAATATTGTAACTGCAAAGGTATTCATTAAAAAGGCCGTGTTTCGAGGATTCAAGAAGTGTTGTCGAATCATCCACGAAGTGTCAAGAGGGTGTTTGAAATCTTTACTCCAATTTGATTGAAAAATCTGAAGAAGTGTACGGCACTACTATTCAAAGTAGCACGGATAAGAACACGAGACACCCGGACACGCGAACAAGTCATTTCCCCTAAACTAGGACAGAGACATTTTAAGGACAAGTTGAACGCACAAAACATAAAAATCTTAGATGTTCTTAGCCCTTAGGAATTCGTAAAGTACATGAAAACATAAATTTTATCAAATAACAACGAAAAAATAAAAAGACACTGTATTAACATTAGAAAGGTAAAAATCAACGACCATTATGAACATATTCATGAACTAAATAACATATTCATGAACTAAACATCAACACAAATTTTGACTCTAGGCTCACTTTCAACAGCTGCAATTAACCTCGTAATGTATCACCAACAAGTCCATGTCTCCATTACATGTACCAGAGTATCCACAAAACATCCGACTAGCACATTATAACGAAAAAATTGGACACACAAGTGTTTACTGTTTAGGTGTGTTTGGAGTGGGAGGATTAGATAGAATGCGCCCTGCGGGAATAAAAATCTGGTCTGTTGAACACCTTCAAGGACTTCTATATACAATTGCCATCCACTCAGCACCGACAGATGAGATCACTAAGGCCGAATTTCACAGTTGCTCGATGGGTGGGACCTGCAGTCAAGCTCCCCTCTACTTTTACACTCGTGGGCCGATCTCCGTCCAGACCGCGGAAACCTTTGCACACCTCTATTACCTTTTGGGAGGTCTACTCCCTATAGAAATTGTCTACCTGTGAATGTCGTGTTTGTGTCTGACACGGATACATGAGGTTGGTACTAGGTAGACACGTCCGTGATTCTTAGATACTATTTTTAAGGATGTCTAAATGTTAGTGTTCGACACCACACCTCCTTTGTATAAGCTTATGTGCTTCTTAACCGTATAACATTATACCATAGAATGGAAACATGGCAAAGCAAAGTCATACCTAAGTGATAGGAGTGCTAAACCTTGGTTGCACGACGCAAGGTAGGTGTGAACAGAAGCAGAAATGACAAAGCGAGATTGTATAGAAGATTTTTAAGGTTGAAGGAGCAACTACAAGAGCGCGTAAAGATTTACCCAAAGGAGATTCAAATATTCTATATTTATCATTTTTAGTCGTTGTATGAACTAAGATACGATAGAGATTAGTCTGAGTTACAAAACAATTTGAATCCTATCAGAGCTTGTCCTGCATTAGTTAACTGTAACCTCCAAAACTAGTATATGAGCATTGGCGGCTAGGGTTTATGAGACTTTGGACAAGATTCTCTTGATTGATTACCCAATTTTTTGCGCCTTAACTCTTAAGTGCACCTTGGTTTGTTATGATCCCAATGTTATGAACCTTTTGTTTACCTCTCCACGTGCAGGTCAAGGGTCAGATGTGCAGAGAGTATGTGCCTAGGCAGCCTTTCTACTCATTGCCAATCGGTTTTGAGTTGGATGTTTAACAAGTACAAATATATAGAATGCAAAATAGTCGAGCTATAAATTTGAATTAACTCATTCGTAGCACCTTGCGGTTATTGGGAATTTTCTATTTATTAAGTTGTCTTCTTTTGTTTCTTTTGGTATTAATTTGCTCGAGGATTGAAAGTTCCATTCGGTTAGGAACACGATCCCTGCTCCATGAAAGCAAAGTTGTTACGAGATTGCCACGACAAAGAGCAGGAGCAAGGTTTAAGAGCAGTTTATTACAGTGTTCTAAAAGTAGGCCGGTGGTCCAGTGCGAAGATTAGGATGCCTACTTGTTGGTGCCTAGTCCCCGCCTAGGGCGCTAGGCGTCCAACTAGTCGACGCCTAGGCCCTAGGGTGCCCCTTCTCCACCCGGCTGGTGCCTAGCGAGTTTTAGAACATTGGTTTGTTAACAGACTCACACCCAGTAGGACCATCCCGCAAATACGTGTTGAACTTCTAATAGGTAAAGCACCTTTTCCGAACATCTGAGTTCAAAAGCAAAGAATGCCAAATGTTTTCAGTGTGTTTGCAATGTGGGATGTGAAGCTGGGTCGAATACTATACCTTTTTATACAACATTTACCACGTGACGGATTTTCTTGTCACCAATGTGGCATTAAGCAGGCCGGAATTTAAGTAAACTAAACAATGGCTAGACCAGGTACTACATGTAAAAAAATTCTGAAGGCTCTTGCATTGAAGGTATTATCAAAAGACGCTTCGCCCCGTGACTCAAGTTACTTAACACTGAAAGCTACAAGTCGGCCTTTCTTTTTTGGCTTTATTGGTCTCATGCACTTTCTAATGAACTACATCAATAGCCTTTTAAGTTCTGATAAAACCAAGGTACATGTATAACCCTTTCTAAATAGTGCTTATGCATCTTTAATTTTCACACATACGCATCCTTTGTCATGTATAAACCCACATGACATATGATTCAGTGGCATAGTCACATAATCCTTCAGGAGGTTCCTCTGCCCACACACTCAATCCTCGCTCTGTGGTCGCGTGGTCGCGCACTCAATTTTTGCTCCTGCTAATGTTAGTAATTTGGATTTTGTAGTTTTTGAAATTCACGCTCACTCTCCTGCTCTCACTCTCACTCAAACACGCGCGTACACGCATTATTTGACTTGGGTCTGCGGCAAATAATCAAAAATCAATCCCATATCAAAATTAAGTAGCAAGATTGTTAACCATGCAACAAATTCCCGTAGAACTTACGAATTCGGGCGACATTGGGGTCCTCCGATTGAATCTCGTCGGCGGCTTGTAAGATCAGGTCAATATTCGTTTCCCGAGTGAGCGACGCCGGCACCGCACCGGCGATCCCACTCGGCGTCCTCTCGTGGCCGTGGCCGGCACGCCGGAGCTTCTCTCTCTGCAGCGTTGCTCGCACAAGCCGCTCCCAGTTCTCGGAGGGCCTCACCATCTCTCCCCCCGCCCAAACGGCGAAACCCTAGAATTTCGCGACGAGGGAAAATGGGATAGGTTTTTCCGACACCCAAACTCTGTTCGAATTGCAATGCTGTGCGATACAGGTATGTAGATCTGAGAGAGGAAACTAGGGTATTTTTGAACAGTTGACTGGATTGGGACGAGCTGATGACTTGGTGATTAAGGAGGTGGCGAGGTGGAGAAACGCGGAGAGGACATTCTTGTGCGCGGACTGAATCTAGCGATTTGTGAAATTGTGTTCAAATTGGAAAGGGGAGTTAATCGTGTGTGGCGTGGGGGTACGAATCTTATTGTGTTGCCTCGTTGTGAACCGTTGGATGGTGGTCGAGGAGTTTTGTAGGTGGAGGTGTGACTGGAGTGTGAAGCGAAATTATGCTAAAAATAAATAATTACGCTAAAAATAGTCCATAACTTCAAGAAGAATAAGCCAATAAATAGAGAGACGTTCATTTCTCTATTTACCAGCTCAAACAATTTAATTTTAAACAAAATCTCTCTCCCCCCAAAGAAAAAAGGGTGAGTTTCACTTATAGCCCTCAAACTATGCTTAGTTTTTCTATATTGTCATCAAGCTACGAAAATCACCCATTTCGTCTCTCAACTATTGATTTGTATCCTAATGAGTCCAATTCCTAATAGGAGTCAGGAAAATTGACGGAAAGTTGCATATGTGCAACTCACGTGACTGCCTCAAGCCATATCAAAACGTACAATTGTCATTCCATTCCATTCTCCTCTCACTCCACCATTTGAGAACACACAGAGTTTGTGTGTGGCGAACCCAAAACTTGATCGCCGTAACTTCAACACAGTGGGGAAGAGGACGAGGGAGATGAGTCAGGTTCTGATGGTGATTTCTTCAGTTTGGATGAAGGAGAGGAAGAGGGATGTGAACAAACAATCAATAAATCAGTCGTCTTTAGGCCATTAAAAGGGAGACAATAACCTAGTTTTTGCAATGGTATGATCTTCAAGAGTGGGCCTCGGCATCTAGCTAGCTGATGTTATAAGGCAACACGCCATTTTGCAGACGAAGGATATAACATTCTTAAAAAATGAAACAGGGAGGGTGAGGGCTAAATGTTGTTATAAGAAATGCACTTCAGAAGAAGTTAAACAAGGCAAGGTTGGTTGTCCTTGGGAGCTATTTGCCTTTGATAAAGGAAAACCAAAGAAGACGTTATAGTGATATGGTATTGCTTGTTTTATACTCTGTTTTGGGTAATCTGTTTCGCTACATATATGTTGCAATTTTTACCTTTTATACCACTACTTTCATTGCTCGTTTTATACAGTGGCATAAACTTAAGTATTTAAGCATTCATTTTGGCAGAAGCATGGGTAGATAACCATTTATTTTCATTCATAACATAATCATTCATTACATGCACTACTTTATTCATGGCAGATACTTCACACTTCCAACAACTACATTTTTCCTTATGAACCAGAAACTAATGCATGCAACAAATTAGAATAGAACACCATATTTGGTAGCAGTGCACTTTCGCCTCTAATGCCACCAACTTCTTCTTCAACTTTTTGGTTCATTTTCTCCATATAGTATAACTTCATCTCTAATGCAACATTCTTTGCCTCCAAGTCTCTCTCTAGAGGGTGGATCAACCCAATAGAAGTACTTGCATCTTTTTTCTTTTTTCTGCCACACATTAAGATTACATTGTGAATACAAAAATTGCACGATTTTAGTACAAATAATAGTGGATTTATTTACCTCCTAATTAGCACACTCTAAGAATCTTCTTCCTAGATTTGCAATGGCGTTTGACCTTGGAAGGGGGGCTAGGTGCCCACTCATGTAAGTAGGATATTCATTTTGGGTGGTTGCAGAGGAACAAGAAGGCATGGTGGAAGCTGGAGAGAAAAGGAAAAACATAAGAGAGACCTGGTTTTTTCTAGGTAGAGAGAGAGAGAGAGAGAGGGATACTTGGTTTTTTTTTATGGAGAGAGAGAGAGAGAGAGAGAGAGAGAGAGAGAGAGATAATACTCTTACTTCGTATTTTTCCCCTTTATGTATACACAGTGGGTAAGATATAGGAAATTAGAGGGAAATCTCAAGGAGTTGGTGCTAATTCTGGTGGAGGAGGAGAAAAATGAGATGGAATGGCAATTATGCCCTTTGATATGGTTTGAGGCAGTCACGTGAGTTTCACATGTGCAACTTTCTGTCCATTTTCCTGACTCCCGTGAGAATTGGACCCAATAGGATAGAAAATTAAATCAGTAGTTGAGAGACGAAATGGGTGATTTTCTTAGTTTGAGGACTACGTAGAAAAACCATGCATAGTTTGAGGGTTGTAACTTGTAAGTGAAATTCATTCAAGAAAAAGCTCCACAGCTATTGGAAGAGAAGATCTAGAACTATTTAACAATTCTCCCTCTGCTGGTCTAAACTCCAACTCGGGCTTGACTCGTTTAATAAACGACTTGAGCCGAGCCGAACCGAACCGAACCTTGAGCTATTGAATACAAGAACCATCACACAACCATATTGGCTCCTCTTCCTTAGTCTCATCTGCTAGCTTTCCAATTGCTGATCTCTCATCCGTGTTCCAATTGTTGATTCCTCATCAGTAGTCACCAACAAGGTGAAGATAAAGTAGATTCTCGTCATAAATTTAGGAGGTGAAGGTAAAGGAGATTCTCGTCAAATTTAGGTCAACTTAGTCCAATTGATTTCTAGATATAATATATTTTCAAAACGAAGCATTTTTAAAAATAAAAATAATAATTGTTATTGGTAAATTTATCGGCTGTGTTTGGTTTAGAGTTTTAGTTTAGTTTTGATGATGTAAGCAGGTGTAATGAGTGGAGAGAGATAGAGAGAGAAATGAGGAAAATGATGATGTCATCAAAACCAAAACTAAAACAAAACTACAAACCGAACGGGGCCATCATCATTTTAGCTATAGTAATCAGTTCAATTATTTTCCATAATATACTATTGTCTTTTCGCTGTGCATCTATCATTTGAACATTAATATAGTTTATTATATAGTTTACATACTTAATAAAATAACTAGTGATAACATCGTAAAATTACTAAATTTTCATTTTATAAAATTAATTAACTAATTTGTTATTAGGCGGTGCTACGGACTACAACAAATACTCATGCATCATATTTTCTTAACCTTTTTTATTTTTTTTTTGGCGGAGAGATATCAGTCATATCACTAATATCTATTGTTGATATTTTATTGCTACAATCATCATTCTAAAACTCAAGAACAGGGCTTGGAATGATGGTTGAAGTTTAATCTGACAAAGACATGTCTTTTGACGCATAAAGCTCCCACTCTCGATATAACAATTCCAAGAAGTACCTTTATTACTAGAGAGAATGAGGGAGATCTCAGACCCCAACTAAATTCTTGGTTGAAGAGTAACCGAGACTGGTTGCACTTAGATTTTACCATTGAAACAATGACCCTATACCTACACACAGTGGCGGATTTTGGTAGAGACTATAGAGGTCACTTGACCCCCCTGCTTTGTGTCCACTTTTGCACCTTCACACGCTTCAATACTACCTCTCACTTTTCCGTGACTAATAATCCTAGTGCCTACTCTAAATTGGTAGATATCCTGGTCGTTCGTAATTTCTCTTATAACAAACCTCAAAATTAATATCAAACTCATATCCCCCTATTATGACTTATCTCTAAGGCTTTTATTTGGGAGTTTAAAAAGGTTAGTTATTTATTTCGAGTAATTCTGTCTTTAGTAATCTATTTGTTTAGCTTTTAATCAAGGGTTTTTTGAGTTTGTCTTGAGAGGAACCAAAAAAAGTTGTGGTCAAACTTAAGAAATGTTCATTAGAACAAAAAAAAAAAACCCTAAAATTTGTAGTATGCAATTTTTTTTCTGTTTTACTTGACGAAGCCCGCGAATTCCTTATAAAAGTTAAAGTTATGATTAATTGGTTCTTGTAAAAAAAAAAATGATTAATTGGTGCGCCCTGTGTCTCAGGATCCAGTACTTACACGGTTACCAAAACATCTCTATTAGGCCAACTTATTTGGTTTGATTAACCTCTGTACTGTATCATTTTCATTCCCATATCCATATACTAAGGGAATTCAGTTTTAGAATGATTCCATCCATGATCACCTATCCACTTACAAAATTTTCTACCGTTAATTCACGATCGGACTTTGTTTACCAGTACATTCTCAGTGTTTCGACAATGACAAATTCATGTGAAGTTGTAACTATGACTGTTGCATAATAAATATAGGGATGCAAACGAGTCGAGCCGAGTTGAACTTTGTTGTCTTCGAGATAAGCTCGTTTCCTAAACGAGCCAAAAAATGGAGCTCGAGCTTGGCTCAGCTACGAACGAGCCTAGCCTAATTTATTTATTAGACAAGCCTCTATAAATGAGCTGAGCCTATAGGAATGAACCGAACTTTTTCGAGCTGAGCCGAGTAGAACTTTAGTGTGTGAAGCTCGGCTTGTTTACTAAAAGAGCCCAAAACTTGAGCTCGAACTCGGCTCATTTAATAAACGAAAGAATTTGAGCCGAGCCAAGCCGAGAGCTGCTCGTGAACAGCTCATTTCGACATTTCGTTGGATGCCATAATATCAATGACGAGAATGGTTAATCCTTCCGTTAAACAATTTGCCATGAAATATAAATAATATATACTAAAAAAAGGTCGTAAAATTCCATTTATTCAACCCATTCATGAGTTTTTGAACTTGGAAGATTAGTTCTCAATTAGGAATCGGAGTCATGATATCACCAGCAGGTTTGGTACCAAAAACAACAAGGGTCGTTTTGCCAAAAACATTTTTGGTACCAAATACATCAGTTAATATTGCATTTATTAAATGAGATTAAGGTTTAAACGAAGGTGGCTTCCTAAACTTAGTAGCCTGCTCGAAGCTATACGCAATTTCGATGAGTTTGGGCTCCGAACCCCTCAATCCTCCGAAAGAAATTCCGTATGGTACTCCACTGTCGTCGTAGCCTGCTGGAACATTAATTGCTGGATATCCTCCAACTGCAAGCACTGGAGCTCCAGATGTCAGGGGTGTTACCCAGGCATCCAACTTATTTTTCCTCATCAAGTTCTCAAACCCGAGTTTGGATGCTCTTGTTAAATTTCGCAAGGCTTTCTTCTCTAATTGGCCTATCCCATTTGTTTTCTCAGCTTGCAAAAAGGTGTCTTGATCATATTTGTGAAGTTTTTCCTGCAACCCATGAAACAACTTATCCATAAACTTGTGAAAGCAACCTTTGGATTGTAACAGAGTAAAGACTAAACTGTTCCGAGCTAGTGAACTATTAAAAACTGTTGGTCTCAGAGTCCTCACCTGCTCTGGGACCAACCCCTCGTTTGAGGCTCCGTTGAGTGGACTGATCTCGTCCACTAGAGCGAAGTAAAACTCATTGAAGAAAGAATAGCTTAAGACGATGAGTGATTGTGTAGCATAAATAGACCTAATCAACAATTTTAATTGTGCAAGGACCTATTCATCAGGTCAGAATGGATAATTCCAGCAGAAACATAATCCTTAACCAATGGGCAACCATTAGCCAAGAGCCATTGTACCTCAGGCGTTCGTTCTAGCATGAGTTGGGTTTACTGCGAGCTTTTTGGTCGTACAATCAGACTTCCATACATAATATGCCTCGTATTCTACGATACATGGACTTGGATAAAGATGTTGGGTGCAGGTATGTGTTTAATTGTCCAATTCATCTAATTTCCATCTTAATAACTTGGGGACACACAGAAACATTGATTTTTTAGAACATTTCTTTTATTTCGTAGGATAAATGATGTCTTAGGGTATCTCATGCATAATATAGGAACATACATAATCATGGCAACTTTGAATAACAAAATATGTTACATGGACTCCACACCCTTATGCGAGTACAAGTGTGAAAGACGTGGATGCTAAATACATGTAAAAGAGTCCATGTAACATATATTGTGAATTTGTGATATTGTAAATTATGTCATATTGGTTGACAAAAAGTGCAAAATAATAACTATGGATATGATACTTACCAAATCTGAGAATTTCTTGTTAAAGGCTATTACATCGGCCAATGATCTCACTGGAGAAGTGACTAGGTCTTTGAGATAAGCATTTAGAGCCAACTTGAACTCAGCCAGCAAAGCAATTTGTTGATCTCCTTCAAGTATGGGAATAACAGCTTCAAGGTTAGGGATTTCCAGACGGTCTACCAAAATTGCACCACCTTGCCTTTGTTGCGGGAGATTTCAAAATGTAATGTCAGAAGTTAGAACTAAAATTCGTGTTCAGAGCAACTAAAGCTAGCCAAATTGTCCCAACATGCTTGCCAAGTTTGCAAAACTCTTCGGCAAGTTGTGCAGCAAAAGCTGCTCTTACGTAAAGAGTGACGGGCAAGAAATTAATTGCCCGAGGCTGAGAGCTAAGCAGATCAGGTTGACGCTTGGCAAGCTATGACTGAGCATGAGTTTAGCCGAGGAGAAGATGAAGCCGGCTTTAATAGCCTGCCCCAAGATAAATGCCAAAATATGTGGCGCCATTTGATATTTGAATAAAGGACAACGAGATGGCTTGGAATCCCACATATACCGGGTCAGCCCTTGATTATCTCAACAGCGGACATATAACACTCGACACTTAACCAATGTCGAAGTATGACACAACCAGGGGCGGATATGGGAGGGTGCAGAGGAGGGTCTGGCCCCTGTACACCTCCCAATTACCTCACTCGTACTAGGGGCTGACATGGGAGGATGCAGAGGAGGCCTGGGCCCTCCACACCTCCCAATTATCTCACTTGTACTATTACTATATTCTAGATTTAGTTGTCAAAATAATGAAGGATGGTCCACACACTCAAGCCTTTGGTCCATTAAAATACATCCTGCTAAAAATGAAGGAATTTCAGGTTCCATGCAAGTTTCTTTATCAACAAAACAATCACACAGGAAACTAAATTTCCTTTTCCTTCAATTCACTTCACTTCACTTCACTTTTGGTGGAATACAATTTCTCACACAAAAAAAAAAAAAGGGGCACCCAAATTCTAGCGCGTATATGCATGTTTTTGCTTTATAATTTCTTATTCCCATTTACCCTCCTCTCTCCCTCAAATTGGACCTTCACATCCCAAAGCGAAGGTGAAATTTTTTTCTTCAATCTCCTCATAGTCTGTAATAGGGGAAAAAAAAAATCCCTAAGTTCTATTTCCTAAATTCTCAACGTTTGGTATTTCAGCCTTTGCATGTGAAGATTTTATTTCAGTCATTTAGGGACTGGTGAGCTGGAAATGTACTCCATGAAATAGATTTTTTGTTGCTTTTTCGCATACATGTTTGTGTTCTTAATATATAAGATGAGATTTTGTTGTTAATTTATTTATGCATGTGATTGGTCCCCGCATCAACCCTACAGGTATGACACACAACCCTACATCGTCCAATTATCTCTTACATACAACATTGTAATAAAATGATTGTCAGAGATGAATTGGCCGACACCACACCGGTGCTCGAGTCTTTTTAGGTCCATATCGTTGATCAAAGAAGAAGCCAAAAACCGATTAATCAAAGAGTGAAAGTGAAATGTTTACCTTAACTTGTGAAAAGACTGCTCAAACAGTTGAGAGATTTCTGACTTGTTAGGGAAACCAAAGTAGGGATCTTTTGTTATCCCTAATCTCTTTCCCTTAAGCCCATCAGCCTTGAGGAATTGAACATATCCACCATGAGGAATGTAACTAGAAGCTTTTCTTGTTGCCACAGCATCGTAGCGATCATACCCCACAATGGCATCAAGGACATAAACAGCATCTGATACTGTCCTGCAGATTGGCCTACAATAACCACAAGGAACAGACGCAAATGACTAGGAAGAAATTGGCCTTCCTATGAGAGAAGCTGTGGATGACGAAAAAAATGCAGCATAAACTTTATATACCCGACGGTGTCCTGCCTAGGGGAGATTGGGACGACTCCCCCTCGGCTGGTAAGGCCTACAGTGGGTTTGAACCCAACCACGGAGTTGAAACTGGACGGACATATGATGGACCCATCTGTCTCGGTGCCTAGTGATACTGCAGCCATATTTGCTGCAACTGATATTGCTGATCCTGTGCTTGATCCACATGGGTCTGCTGACTTCACGTATGGACACTGCATGATTGCGGAAGCGTAGTATCACTATCTAATCAAAGTGGACCTAAGCTAAATTTGGCAACTTTTTCCTTAATCATTCCCAAGACATCAAATTTCAACACTGATCTCTTATCAAATTGTCACCTAATTATGCAAAAGAACATTATTCCTAAAATACAGAAAATGCCAAGGAGAGTGCGATAAAAAAAAAAAAAAGATAGACAAGTTTTAAAAGAGTTTCAGAAGGTTGGAATTACTTGCCTCAACATTGCAAATGTCCGGTTATGATGAATGCCAAATGAGCATATCCCATGTGAAATGGAAATTTTTTTAGCTGAGAACCATATTTGAAATAGGTTTCTGTCCTACACTTTTGCTTGTTCTATTTCACTAAGGAAGAATAGAAAATAAAGAAAGTAGTCATTTTTACAGTCCTCTTTCTGTCCATGCCCCTGCTTTCAATTGAAAAACCCAACATGCTAACGGCTTGCTTTGGATGGAGGATGAGGGACCTATTATTTTTGGGCCCAGATGACTATCCCGATCGCACTCCTCATCCTTGGTTTGGGAAGCTCCGGGAAGAGATGGATGAGTTATCCCCCTCCATAATTTATCCCCTCAAGACCCCTCCCCCCTATTACTAATTATTACCCCCGAATGACCCTCTCTAATACCCCAATCCATCCTAGACCCTCTAATTTATCTTTTATCCCCCTAGTTCAATATAAAACAAACCAATTACTGCTATTTTATCCCTTTTATTGCCAAAATCTTCAGACCCAAGTAATATTTAACCCCTCTCCATAAATGTCATAGGTCCACCGTCCATAAATAATACCCCTACAATAACCACACTACTATTTTATTCCAAAAACTCATCCCGTGTCCAATCGGCCCTAAAATATAAGAATGAAGAGGAATTAGGAACAAAGTAGTTAAACATTGTCACATGCCAAATTTGGTGTGTGTCTTTAACAAGCATAAACCCAATAGGCACTCATATGCCACTAAAGAACCACTTGAGTAGAGAAACAAATTGGCAACCTACCACAGTTTGGCCGCCTCTAGCACACCAGCCATTGCTCGGATTAGACGACCTGAAATTAGCCCACTCGCTCAAGCTTGCCTTTCCCAATATGATTGCACCCGCTTTCCTCAGCTTAGCGGCCACCCCTGCATCCCGGGGCACGACTGAACCGAGGAGCGCATAAGACCCGGCGGTGGTGTTAAGCTTGTCCTTGGTTGCAATGTTATCCTTGAGCAGAATGGGGATACCGTGCAACCAAGACTTTGACACGGGCGCCTTGGCCTTACGCTCTCGGTCAGCCTTGTCTGCAAGGTAGAGAGCGTCCGGATTCACCTCAATGACTGATCTAAGAACTGGGTTGAGTCTTCGAATTTCATTCAGGTAGAATTCAACGAGTTTCCTGGAAGTGAGTTTGTTTTGTTCGAAAGCGATACGGATATCGCGCACAGTGGCTTCTCTGATTGAGAATTCACTGCTCACACTGGTAACGCTGAATCCAGACAAGGTGACAACCAGAAATCCAAGCAGTAATTTACTGACGGCCATAATGGGAGAATCGAAAAAACCAAGATCAATAAATTCAGTTGGACACTTCAAAGCTATACATATAGGCAAAATAGATATATAATGATCCAATAGAATATGCCTGTGTAAAGTGGAAGGACATCATATCATGACCCACTGTTGTTGATGTTGCTTTTGAATATTGGCTGGCACCCATGAAAAAAGATAGGATTCCACGTAATGGAAGGGAACCACACGACAGCAATTCCATGTCCTCTGTGCTTTTTGGGGGAGAATGAAATCGAGAAGAGATGAAGAGCAATGATAAGGTACAAGAAGAGTTTCTCCAAAAAAAAAAAAACATGCAAGAAAAAAAAAATGGACGAAGAGAATTTGAACTGTTCATTTCCTTTTCTTTTATTATTTTTTTTCTGGACATTTTTGAATTTTTTTTCAAGTATTCTAACATTTTTCAATCAAGAAATGCTTGACCATTAAGTTGCTGGAAGTGTCAATAAATTGGACTAGTAAAATTTGGGGGCTAGCATTATTCATGATATTACCTCAGTGATGTAATATTACGACACATTTCTACTCTATCAATGTTTTAGGTTGTGTTTGGAATTTGTGAAAAGTGATAGAAAGTGAGAGAAAATAAACTGAAAGGAAAGTAAGAGAAAAGTGGTAGGAAAATTTCACTATTTAGAATACTTAAATTTTTTATTTTCTCACTTCTTTCTCTTCAAACCAAACAAAACAAGAGGAGGATTTTTTAACTTCCCTTTCTTTTCCTTCATTTTCCTCAAGTTGCAAACACACCAAGTTAATTACTAGCTCCATGGAAGGGGTATTTTTTTGGACAAACTACAACCTTACGGCCCGCTTGGATGATGTATTGGTTTTAGAAGGATTAAACAGTCATGGGATAAAATGGGAAGTGTAGACCCATATTGATGTGACAGTTAAGAAAGAAGATTAAATAGTAAATACATAGTTTGGATGAAAGATAAAACAAGGGGAATAATCATGTCAAAAGATTTTTTTTGCCCTTAATAATGCATATATTAAATTATGTATTTATATAATTACTTAAAAACCAAAACTAATTAATTTCATGTAATATTAAACATTTAAGTTATAATACTCAATTGTAATATTTATTTTATTAAAAAAGGGGGGGAATTATTTTTATTTGTAACTTCTAATATTTATTTTAAGTTAATACATAAGTTATAATTTCAAATTCTAAAGTGTAAAATTTTTCAATTTTTTTTTATCAAATTAAAGATCTTTATTAGTAGTTTAATTTGGTGCAAACAAAAATTTAAAATTATGCGCATAAGTATTTTATTTTTTTATCCGAAGGAAATTTCATGGGGGTAGGGAGATAAAATGGGGGAATAATCCAAAAAATTGCCCGCAAATCAATCCCCTTTGAACAACCCAACATGATTCACAATTCGAATCATGCGCTTTGTTTTGATATCATTATTTGCATATGGGTCAAAACGAATTGAAGGATAAATTGCGGGATTTATTTCTAATTTATTTGGTATACAAATGGTTGAAACCCTTTTATGGTGCTCGATTTCACTTTTCAATAGCCCGTATTTAAAAAAATTTAGGGTTTTGCATACCTATTGTGATTTACCAGAGATCAGAAGAACAGAGATAGAAAAGCTTCTGAATTATAACCTGTTGTAATGATCAAAGTGGGGGTGTGGTACTGAAGATTGCACGCGCTAGACCCCTACTGATTGTGTATCTATCAAGGTGACCACAAATTGGTCCTGGTTCCTTGCCCTTTACTTAAGGGTGCATAAGTGAGCCAAGCCGCCTTCTTCTTTGTGGGTGAGTGGATTTCCCCTATTATTTGTTGATTAGAGGTGCTTTAATTGCGATGAAGTCATTTGAATTCACATTTATTTTGCATTTGATGCATAAAATTATGGGACTTACTAATTTGCTTTGTCAAGCCTTTCAAAACTAGTCTCTAGACATCTTAAATATATACCATGAACTTGGTCTCAACTCTCAACTACAAAAGCACTCCTTCAGTTTTTTTAGAGAAGATGGCTTTGGCCCTCTTCTTATGTACGAAATGGATTTGCACACAATACATCATTGATAGATACACCCGATATAAGTGCTCGTTAGAAAATAACTACGGATCGAATTTGTCAACAAAAATGTCAAAGAACTATCATTTGATGGAAAGGTTGATCCGTGTTGTTGCAACTCCTCATGTTACTACGGCAACTATGGAAAGAGTATTTTGAGCTATGAAGCATGCGGAAACTAATCTTTGTAATAAAATGGGGGATGATTTTCTCATAGAATCAATGATTAGCTTCATTGAAAGAGAGCTTGTTGAAGATATCAACCCAGATTCGTGAATTCTACTATCTAAAACATCGTGAAGTCCAACTTCAGTAGTGTATTATTTTTTTGTATTTTTCTTTATACTCTTCTTTTGTGTAATTTTTGAACATTTATGTACAAATTTGAATTAGCCCAGAGGAGATCAGTTTCTTGGTTCCGCCTTTGTCCCCATTGGAATAATATTTATGTACATGGACCACCCAATTTAGTAGTTTACAAATTGCTAACTTTTTCGAGGTGAAGAAATTTTAAAAAAGAAACGCTATTCATTATTAGAAGTATATTTTTCATAATTTATTTTTATACTAATTAGATATCATTTTCTGCTCATATGAAGATCGAATTTCTCATAATTTGCTAGATGTCTTTTTATTATGCATCTATCATTTGTAGATAGTTATCATTTATATAGCTTCCAAACATAATTAATCCATTAGTGACATATGTTTATTAGCCGTGGAGTTTCCCAGTTGCAGCTCAATATAACAGTCCGAACAAGTGCCCAAAATCAGTACGGAACATCAGCTTTATTCAGTGTTGTACGCAAATTCCCGCACTGAATCCCATAAGCTTAAGCTTCTCGCTATTCACTTCCATGTCACTGCTAGCTGCATCATCACAAAAACAAAAGGGTTCGGAGGATATTAAGGCACAAAAGGTTTCGGTTTTATTTAAAAAAATATTACTTTTGACCCTAATTTTGTACTCGAGACGAATCCAAAAATCACAAAAACTTGACGTAGAACTAACAAATGCAAAAACAAAAATTGAATAAAGACAACGAAAAAACGAAAAAACCAATTTTTATCTTTTTTGCCAAAGCACCCCTAAGGCGCAGAAGGTGAAGAAGAACACAGTTTTTCATCTTTTTGACCAATAACAAAATTCAGCTGGGTTAACAAAAATTTAGTTTATAGCACTATTGACTGGTAGGCCAAGTTCAGCTTGAGAGTGCCTCATTAGGGTGCTTTGGAAAAAAAGAAAAAAAATGAGTTTTTTTTTTTGTACTTTTTCGTTTTGTCCTTATTCAAAAAAAATTTACATTTGTTAGTTTTGCATCAAGTTTTCGTGGTTTATGGATTCGTCTTGATGAGACGAATAAAAAAAGTATAAAAGTATAGTCGAAACTAATTTTGTTTTAATAAAGCCTAAATTAAACCAATAAACAGGTTTACTTTGGTTTATTTTCGGCTTTATTAAAAAATATATTAGTTTTGACCATAATTTTATACCTTTTGGATTACGAGACGAATCCATAAATAACAAAAATTTGATGCAAAACTAACAAAAGTAAAAAAAAATTTGAATAAAGATAAAACGAAAAAATCAAAAAACCATTTTTGTGCTTACTCCTAGATGGGATAGTCTTTTGTAGCGTACATAACAATGTTTGTCCAAACACAACTATGATACATCAATTGTGGCCACAATTACGTGTGATTAATTTAATAAGAGTATCATGTGAATAATCTACTATGGTGATCTTCAAGTTGTACGAGGTCAAATCATTAAAATATGACGTGGTGATCATTCAAATAAGATGAAGAAAACGTTTCACACCCAACCCTCTCTCAGGGACGGATCCAAGAATTCACTCCCGTGGAGACACCTTAGTAATTATAATAGTAAAATTTTTCTTAGTCAATAATCTTGCTAAATTAAGACATTCATTATAGACTAGAAGTTTATCATACGTACTTTTTATTAAAAAAAAAATCAAAAAATGAGCACACAATCTGAGACAAATTTTATAGTATGGTTTACATTAACATGGACAAGTCTTTGGAATGATCGAGATGGTTTTATCGATGACTTTTTTAAAAATATTTCCCCGCGACGGTTAAAAATAAAGAAAATCAAAAGATAAATCTTCAAATAAACATACAATTTATAAACCAATAATTACAAATGAACCGGCCAACAAAGTTAAAGCACAAAATTAACTCTATATTTTTATTTTTGAGATATATATGAGTGTTTATGCTAAATTTAGCATTATATTACGTAATTATGCTAAATATATATAATATATTTTTTTTATAGTTTTAAGTGGGGGTCAGAGGGGGCACGTGGCTCCGTGCCCCCTTTTGGATCCGTCCCCGCTCTCTCCTACTCATTTCGAAAGATGATTCATAATATTTTCTTTTGGGTCTTGCTATCGTGTGCTCATTGGCACCCAATAAGCGCCAAAAAAAAAAAGGCACTCCAGTACACATATCAACGCACTTTTTCAACATTAACATAAGCCCACATATCAACGCACTTTTTCAACATTAACATAAGCCCAGGCTTATGTTAACATTTTCCTTTCCTTTTAACAATTTTGTAATGTTCTCATAAAACAATACACAGTTTTTATCCATAATAAAAATAAAAGGACCGATTTGACGATAGTAAGTTTGGCTGGGTTTTGTATGAGCAAATTGAATAAACTGTTGTAATATGATATCATTTGCCATTGATACATGGTAGCAAAGCTTTGTCGAGATTTAGTTAAGCACCTTATGAAAAATGTTCTACACAAAATCAAGAACCAAGATTAAATTTTAAATGTAGCCTTACAAAAAAAAAAAAAATTACTCCCTCTGTCCCATATTTGTTGTTCATTTTCATTAGTCATGATACCTAAAAAAGTTATGTATATTTTCAAATTTATAATGTTATATATATCAAACATGGATGTTATTTGATATCTTGATTATTTTTATTAACTTTTTTTTAAAAAAATTATAGAAAACATTATAGATTGAGAAATATAAGCAATTCAAAAATGATACGCATGCATGTAGATAGACAAGGAATTTGGAATGGAGGAAGTTTTTCTTAATCGGCTCTCCTCGACTTGGTACAAAAACTTCATAAATGAAGATGCATTAAGAAAGGAGAATATTCATATATAGGTATGGTGACTAACAAAATTATTAATAGCCGAGATTTGTCACATGACGAGAATAAACAATCAGTAGGGGCGATCGCCCATGCAAGAAAAAAAAAACCCTCTAGTATTATATAGAAATATAATTTCCTATGAATTATATAGACTCGCCCCTACAAAGTATTTTGGGAAAAAAAATTTGCTCTTACATAGTGAATTTCCTGACTCCGTCTCTGGTCATAAGTAATATAGACGACAGGTTACATTTTTTTAAGCATATAGATTTTGAAATGAGGGCAAAAGGGTAATTTCACACACACACACACACACACTCATCAAGACAATTGTTGACTGAGGAGAGATGAAATGAACCATTTAAACACAACACACAACCCAAGCTTCCGATGTAGGAGCTAGCCCAGATGATATAGGCCCAAACAACCTCCAATATAGATAGTAGATAATAGATATGCATACAAATATTGGGCTTGGGCCTTGGGGCTCCAAGAATGCCTAAACCCATTACAATTTCCAAATTGTCCAATCTTTAAAATAACTTCGGCTGGGCTGAGGTTTGCTTAGGAAGGCCTAGCAACACCGGAGTGTTGACAGCGCGGCCCAGTCCTTTACTTTCTCTTCATTCTTCCAACAGCAATGCTCCGTATCCCGAAGGTACACCCCGAAAGTGATATCAGCAATGCTCGGTTCTGAACTGTTAATTTCACTTTTAGAGTAATTTTCGGGGCACCTTTTCAGAATACCTATGATTTTCGTCCTTCCAAATGACCAGCCTTCTCGCTCTCTCTCAGTCTCTCTCTCCGAAGACCATTGTCTTTTTTTTTTTTTTTTGAACAAGCCGAAGACCATTGTTGACTTTTTATTTTTATTTTTATTGACTGTAAGACTCTTCTTGTGATTTGTTTGGAAATTGGAGTAATGAAGAAGGGAAAACTAGAGGAAAATCATAGAGAAAGATCAACGTTTTTTTCTCTTATTTTTGTTCCTTTTCCTTTGTTAAGTTCCAAACATGGAACCAGATGGAAAATAATTTATTCCTCCAGTTTTTTTTTTTAACAATTTCCAAACAAAGTGCGCGCGAGCTTAACCAGGTACCAGCACTTGGTAGTATTCATTTTCCTTTTTTTAACTGCATTAATACTTAGAGTGTGGATATTAAAAAAGTGATTATTCCATCCGTTCCAAAATAAAAGTCTGGTCTGCAAAACGAAGACTTAAAAAGTACATTTTTTATCAACAAATTCGAACTTTTTTTTCACAAATTATACCGATAAATTCTTTCAATTTGTGAATAAAAATTAGAATCTTTTTAATAAAAATGTATTTTTTCCCTTTGAAATTCTAGTTTACAAATCGGATTTTTAATTTGAAACGGTGGAAGACGTCTCATTAAAGATGCATTACATGCACCGACTCGGTGGGACCCAAGCAACGGGTGCATGGCCCTACAACATGACCAAACGGCAGCGGTGGTTGTGCCATTATACAGGAATCTGAACCAAATATTTTGTACCAAAATTCACGAGGTCAGCAAGCAAATTTAAGGCTTCCATAAATTTCCTTCTACTCCTATCAACTTTCATTATTTTCACCGCCCTCTTTTACACCACTAGTCAAATTGAAAGAGAAAATTTGCATATGAACCAAACATTTGTCTAGCAATCTAAGGTTCAAATTTCAGTCAAATTGAAAGGCACCTGTACTCCTATAGTCCTATGCACAAGAACAAGGGTCAAGTTTCACTAACAACTAACACTTTTTACATGTTCCCCAAAAATAGTGAAAAGTCTCATATTTTGAGAAGGTTTTTTTTTAAGAAAAATTTAGGAGTTCAGGCTAACTTACGGGCATCTCGACTAATTCTGGGAGTTCAATGCCGCCGATTACGTCCGGGGAGCCAAATTAAAGTCGGAGCAGAACTTCATATGAACTAAACCCTAAGTCATAGTCTTGACATTATAGTTTTTTCAAAAGATTAAGAATATATTGAAGAACCATATCCATGTTTAGAGCCAAGAAAACCAAAGAGTCTTTAAGTGAAAAAAGTAAGGGCATAGTTGTCATTTTAGGCATAGTTTCACCGACACCCCTCTATTCAACTGAAATCACACTACACCCCTCTATTCTCTGAAATCACATTGCATCGCCTTACTTTAAAATTGTATGTAACACACTAGTTCACATGTTGGGACGCCGTTAGTGGACCAAATAGAAGCATATGACCTCAACAAGAACATATTCACTAATACCAACTCTACCCCTTGTTTTATGATTGATCTAAGAAATACTAAATTAAAGAGAGAACTCTCTTAACAAAAAAGAATACTAGCATACCAACAGGGCCAGTCTTGGACACAAGTTCACCGGGCCGCCGCTTAGGGCCCCCTGTTTTTGGCCCAATAACAGGGGCCCCAAATTTTAGATTTTGTTATATATTAAGTATGTCAATAGTTTAGCAAATAGTGTTATTGTGGTTTGATAGGCGCGTGATATTCTATATATAAGCGCCTAAGTAGGAGGAATTGGCACGTTAGATGTGCGTTTTATAATCATTTTCCTGTTTAATGTGCGCTTGGTAGTGTTGTTGGTATTGTGCATGTTTTTTTCCAGGTTGAAGAGGTTTTTGGCACCTAGTGCATGGCTTGAAGCGGAGCTGGGATGTGGGAGTCGGAGTTTAAAGTGTGAAATGCTGGAAAGGGCGGCTTAAGCCCTCGGTATCGATACCCTTGATAGAGGTATCGATACCATTTGCTTATGGAGTGCACAATTTGTTCCAGAATGTCTAGTATCGATACCTCTGGGAAGGGTATCGATACCAACGTCTTACGCGATTAAGGAGTTAACGGTTAGGTATCGATACCCTTATCAGGGGTATCAATACCGAGAGCTTCCGATTCAGCAGATGTGATACTACGTCGTATTGAGGGTCGTAGAACTAATTTCTTAGCGTTTTAATTCGGTTTTTCATTATGTTTACTGAGGGAGTATAAATACCAATGTTATAACCCATTCTAGGGTTCGAAACTTTTATCTAGGTTTTAGTTCTTCAAGTTTTTTCGGCTACAGATCTGATTCTCATTGTTCGTTGCTATTGTTTCAAGTTGAATTTCCGGAGTTCAAGTTCCAGGATTCGTTGTGCTAATTGAATATCCAGATTAATCCTCGCTTTGCAATTCCGGTATTAATTTGCTTTGTTTTCGTACTTTAATAATTCGAAGCATGATTAGTTTTTATTTCAATTCATCTTCTGCAATTTATTTCAATATGTGTGAGTAATCGTATAGGGTGTGGCCGCGGGACGAAGGTGTCCCGTGGCTAGGCTAATTTGCTTTCCACCTCGGTGCCGAATCATTCAAATTAATGCGCAGTTTTTCAATACGAAATCCTTTCTAACAAACAAACCCGGGCATTGCCAATTCCAAATGCGCGCAGTGATTGGTGACAAGTGGTGCGCATTTGTTGGGGGTTCTTTTCATATTTTTAAACCTATTAATTAAATAATTGTGGCCCGAGTGAATGTGGATTAGGCTAGTTGCGGACACTGTAGTGCCCACGGCTGTGCTCTTCTGTTTTAATTAAGAGTCTAATAATTTAATCAGTTTAATTTAGTGAATTAGATCAGTCATTTGAACAAGGGGTGGCTACTTGAGAGCCATTTGCAAACATAGAACTCGCATTGTTTGGGTCAACACCGTAGACCGTCTCTGTGTTTTTCCCATTAAGGTAGATGTGGGTTTTAAATTACTCTGAGGTCAAGTTTGAAAAGACATTGCCTTTTTTGCCCTTGTAGTATAAAATACATTACCGTTATTCGCACGTCCACAGAATCGATCTTGCATTCTGTTTGTGATTTGAGCAGTTAGATTCTCTCTCTCTCTCTCTCTCTCTCTCTCTCTCAGACAGCAATTGTAATATTTGATTGAAACTCATTTTGTGTCACATAACGGTAAGTAATTGTAAGATTTGATTTAGTTTTAATCGTGCAATTTCTTTGTTTTGATTGAGTTGATGTGATTTGAATTGCTTATCGAGTTTATTACATTGAGCTGATATGTTTCGAATTGGTGGTGCAATTGATTACATTTAATTGATTTTTATTGAAATATCGTCAAATTGAACTTTTTGTTTGCTTTGATTGAGCTGATATGTTCATTAAATTTAATTGATTTTATTGAAATATCATCAAATTGAAATGTTTTGTTAGCTTTGATTGAGCTGATATGTTCATTATATTTAATTGATTTCATGGGCTTCGTTCGCTTCGAGCGTTGAACAGAGTTACACGGCATTATCGGACAAAGGGTGGCAGTGTGATTTCAAATAATGTGGCATGACAGTGTGATTTTCATGGAATTCAGGGGGGTTAGTGAAATTTATCCTTATATATACCCCTAGGTCCCCTACAAGGAGCATTGTGGCAACTTGCAAGTCTAGCAATTGTAGGTAGGCCATCAGATAAAAAATGGCTCCACCCATCACTTCCCTCTCTTCCCAAATTGCCCTCATCACCATCACCACCTCCATCTTCATCCTCTCCTCTTCACTCCCTTCCTCTTCTTCTGCCACCACTCCACCACCCAACCCCCACCCCTTCAAAAAAATCTACGCCTTCGGGGACTCGAACACCGACACTGGCAACACGAAATTCGCCGAAAACCTCCCGTACGGCCGCACATTCTTCCACCACCCCACCAACCGGTTCTCGGACGGCCGGCTGGTTATCGACTTCGTGACACAAGCACTGTCACTCCCATTCTTGCCCCCTTACCTCACCCAAAATGCTGATAAATCCATGGGAGTCAACTTTGCAGTGGCTGGTTCCACTGCAATAAGCCACAGTTTCTTTGTCAACAACAACCTCACACTTGATGCAACTCCTCAGTCACTTGGAACCCAACTTGATTGGTTCAACAAGTCATTGGAGGCTCAAGGCTGTAAGGGGCCCACAACAAGAAGCCAGTGCGATGAAGCAATTAATGATGCTTTGTTTTGGGTTGGTGAAATTGGGGCCAATGACTATGCTTATACCCTTGGATCCTCTGTGTCAAGCACCACCATTCAACAGCTTGCAATTGAGAGTGTTACTGGGTTTTTGCAGGTAATTAATGAAGCATTAATTAGTTTTCTACTTGGATGGTTGGCAAAATAATACAGATCCAAAAATATATTTTTTGTACTTATCTTTTTTAACCCCGGGATGGATCCTTTCCGGTCCAAGTTTTGGAATGGACGAGATATGATTTTTACCGGTAAGACTTATGAGCAAACCCGAACCATTGATTATACTTCCGTACCATTTTTACCCACTCATTTTATTCTTTATTGATGTGAATTTTTAATAGGGTCCTGTTGTCATAAGATCAAATTTTCCCACATCAAAGAGTAAAGTGGTAAAAGGACCCACGAAAATCAATTCTCCACACATAATCACTAAATTGTACAACTACTGAAGATTTTTATGCCAGCAGTATCGTATTCCCACACTTAAACAATATGACTACTAGCATACTGCATTTTTAACACTTTTCAATAAAACTTTTGTGGGTCCATAGTTCTTTCTTCATTTCTTACTTGGACCTTTTCAAATTGAAACCTTGGCCGTCTTGGTGTCCTCGAACCTTCAAATTAAAGTCCAATTCATGCAAATGCAAACTGCTCCGATGACCTATAATCAAAAAATTACCCGAAGTAAGTCGAGTAGCATGTTTTAAGAATTTTAAAAATATAAATTTAGGGGCCTCAATGTACTTATTTTGGCACTTGTCAACAAAACGGTACTAATCCAAGTGCGATGCTAGAAACATAAATTATACATGTGTCGAGAGCCGTCTGATGCACGTGGGCTCGCATACATCGAATTGCTCTTAACGGAGTTGTGTCGAGAGTTTGTTCTAGATTTGAGTAACTAGACTTTTTTGCTAATCCAAAGACGGAGAGCACTGCATTTGTTCAAGATTGGACCCACACTCCACGAAGATGAATGCTCAAGCACTGCCCTCTCTGTCATTGTTTCGGGGAAAATCTAAGTTCCCAGAAAATGCACTCAAAAAATGGTCCAGAATTTAAAATTAGTGGCTTAGATTCACTCTTGATAAATAAATTCTGGGTGGCAGATCCTTTAGTTTCAGTCTTATGTGCATAATGTTTTCTCCTCCGCTGCATGATTCACAGTGTTCACAACTCTGTATTGGTTCACAGGCATTGTTGGCAAAGGGTGCAAAGTACATAGTGGTCCAGGGCCTTCCCCCAACAGGCTGCTTAACGCTAGCCTTGGCATTGTCTCCAAGCAACGACAGAGACGACATCGGTTGCGTCGCAAGCGCAAACCGCCAGAGCTACAACCACAACACCGTGCTCCAGTCCAAGTTACACGATCTCAGGACCCAATTCCCTCGTTCCGTCATAGTTTACGCGGATTACTGGAACTCCTACCGAACCGTCCTGAAGAACGCAGGCAAGTATGGATTCAGGGAGCCCTTCAAAGCCTGCTGTGGATCCGGGGGTGGACGGTACAACTTTCAAGTGTCTGGTTGGTGTGGTTTGATGTCGTCGAGCTCGTGCTCGAACCCTTCTGAGTACATCAATTGGGATGGAGTTCACCTCACCGAAGCTATGTATAAGGCGCTTTCTGACTCGTTCCTCAAAGGATCGTTCTCTCATCCTCCTTTTGAGTACTTGTTAAGCAGGAAAAATCAAGCAGCAGAGAAGTACTGAATCGCGACGATCGTAAAATCGCAGTTTATAGTAGTGCTTTTCCTTTTTGCATGATGGACTAAGGGATTCCAAGTAAAAATGCCAGCTATGTTTACTTTAAGCAACTACCGATGAACTAATAAACAAGTGATTTAGAGGAGACTGAATCCACCCAAATGATCATTGGGATTAAGGGAGATAACACCATATTTTGTTCGTATCGGATTTTAGACGTTTTGGAACGGATACACTCGTTGGTATAGCAGTGGGATTGAAAATCGCATACCGTCTTGGCCGGTTCCCGGGTATGTATCGGTGTATAGGCTGGTTCATTGTCCGGTTCAGGCTGAGACGGAACAGAAAATAGAGTAGCAGCCTTTCTTTTCAATTTTTCATCTTTATTCGTGTTGCTAATGATTTTAAAAAATTCGCGACAACCGATTTCCGCTATGTATCATTCGATATGCCCGCTACCGATACATTAAAACCGAGATCGCTACGTCTCCAGAAACCATTCTTTTGAGTAGGCGTTGTTCTGGTAATTGACTTCAAGGAGCCATTCTTTTGTCTTTTTGTCTAAATGACTTTTTTAGCTTTTCGTAATTTTTTGTTTAGCTTTTTGTCATCGTATTTTTGGGGATTAATTAATCATTTTTATCAACAAGGAGAATCAGAAAAATATAAATATATGAACCAAAATTGAAAAAAGTTCATATAAAAACGAAGCTTAAGACAAAAAGGCAGCTAAATTTGTTTTTGTTTTTGTTTTTTTGTCTTCAATGAATTTTTATTTTTGTTTTTGCCATAATTTCTAACTTTTAGACTCCTCCTATCAAGATGGATGATTAGTTCAAAAAATACAACGCGAATCTAATAAAAGTTTTGGAAAAACGTACAAAACACGAAAAACCAAATTAAAAAGACAAAAGAATGGCTCCTGGAATGGCTCAAGTTGGTTTTTTGAGTTAATGTAATACGAGAGATTCACCTATCTTGTAAAACACAATATCAATTTGGGAGTAAATCAGTTTCTAAAACAACCCCTACATTTTTGTAACAATTGAAAATTTTGATATAAAGACGGTAAATACTCTTGTTGGGTTGGTGTAAAAGGGAGCTTTTGTATTCTTAACACGTTACCAAAACATAAAAAATCATATAGAAGGATTTCCCCCCAACAAACACATGATAACGCTAAACCATAATGCAAAACAACTAGTCTCAAGGAGGCTATCGCAGTGGTTCATTAATTTGCCTCGGCGGGGCTTATCGCGAAGGCTCGGTTTTCCTGGATAGTGATTTGTCTTTGTGGCCATCTCACCTCATGCAAATGCATAAAAAACCTATCAGAGAGCTAAAGAGATAGTCCGGTTCATCAGGATACTCTTTTCTTATCCCAAAAAATAAAATAAAAATGAAGAAGATATTCCTAGTTTCCTATATACCAGTCAATACAATGCCGAGTTCCGAGACATTACTGTGGAGATATATTCTGCAAATGCGTGGAAAGGGCTGTGAAAAGGGTCTGAGGCATTACCGTGGAGTGGCTTGCATGCCATATAAGTCTTTGGTCGCTGCCTCCTTCTACTTGGATCAATTATAGGCTTCCCATTTGAGGATACCTGAAGAATAAAGAAAATCAACTATTGAATGTGTTTTTCCTTCATTGACTTGAAAAAGACATGACAACGTAGCATGACCATAAAGAAAAACAACAGTTTTCATTTGAACCACGAAACACGCAAAAATGAAACCGATAACATGCACCAAAAAAGAGATTAAGCTGGTCTGGACGCGTGAGTTACTATTTTTTTTTCAAAAAAATTTATAGGAAAGAGATTTAGATAACTTGCAAGCATAAATGTGCATAAGAGAACACAAGTACAATTAGACCAATTTCACTTGAATATCACTTGTTTATTCAACTTCAATGTTGTCTAGTGAACAACAGAATTTACTTTTTCACTCAATTTATATCTAACCTTCTGAAATTTGCAAATTCTGGGGGTGCCACCAGACAGAAGTGCATGGATCATACAATCAACACTTGATGTCTGTCACTCAATTACATGCCTTGAATGAAGAATGACAAACGGAAAGAAACTATTGGATGAATAAAAGCCATCAAAAGCTCACCTAGAATGGAAGCAGAAAAGGGTGTCAAGTACAGAAACTCTTAAAATTGTAGTAGCAACGTGGGATTGCTGACAATTTCAAAGTGTTTGAGTAAATAGAGAGTAGCTACACAAGGCCTAATGCCTGATTTTACTCACCGAATATTTGGGTGGAGTTCAAGTACTCTCTGTAACTAAAGATTTCTTATGGGTATTTCGTGCATTTTCGGACATTGGATCATGTGCATATCTTCCATCTCTCAAGATTCTCACGCAAAAAAGAATTTGGATCCTCTCGTGTCCTTACCTGTAAGAGTTTTTGAGCAAATCCGAATCATTGAGAGGATCCAATCCGTAATAGTTTAGACAGTCCATATGGTCCAGATTTGGACTACAAGATCCGATGCGTAATAGTGCAGACCATTCATATAGTCTAGATTTGGACTGTCTCGTCCAATTCAAAACTTGGACCAGAGAGGATCCGAACCTTTGAAAAAATACACTGGAAGAAAGTTGAATGGAGAGATTTTTTGGGGAGTTAGGTGTGACAGTGTGAGTAAATACAAGCACATTAAAGGCTGCCATTAGTTCCCTACAACTACTTGATTATTACTACTATCTACCAAAGTCCCATTACATTATCCTCCTCACTGTCCTTATTTACACCAGCAGTTGCAAGCTTGCAATATTGACCCCACTCCAGTACATCAGCAAAAATAGTTTTCTTCTCAACATGCAAAAATGCAAAAATGACGGGAACACAATCATCCGGGCACAACACTGAACACACCTCACATACACGTAGATCCTACACACATTTATTACACACGATCCACTTGTATGCAAGGAGTTGTGTTCATTGTGTCCGGATGGTTGTGTTAACATGTTTGGTCAATTTTGCTTTGCAGATTTCCAAGGTTTCCTGCATACCCACATGGATAAATTTAGCTAGTAGGAGTCCAAATAAAGTTTTAATTTCCTTGTTCATAGGATTTAGTTCACCTTACATTGCATACAAAAGTTTTCCTTGCAATCATATGGATCAAGCTTAGACTTGATATGAACAAGAAGCAAGCAGGAAAAACTTCCACAAAGGATGACAGGAATAGCCATGTTTTGAATCAAGAAAAATAACAAGTCATTAGGTAAAAAGAGGAAGGGCAGGTTTGTCAATTCAAGAAGCATGGCATTATATATATCCTACAAAGTGTAACACATCAAGGTAGAATCTTAGAGGCCTTGATAGAAATGTCTCCACCCTTTAGTTCTCTCTCTTCCCAAATTGCCCTCATCACCATCACCACCTCCATCTTCTTCCTCTCCTCCTCCTTGCCTCCTGCTTCTTCTTCTGCTACCACTCCACCCCACCCCCACCCGTTCAAGAAAATCTACGCCTTCGGAGACTCATACACCGACACCGGCAACACAGAATCAACCACAGGCCCGAGTGGTTTCAACTTTGTATCAAGCCTCCCTTATGGCCGCACATTCTTCCACCACCCCACCAACCGGTACTCCGACGGCCGGCTGGTGATCGACTTTGTAACGCAAGCACTGTCCCTCCCATACTTGCCCCCTTACCTTAACCAAAAGGCTGATAAATCAATGGGAGTGAATTTTGCAGTGGCTGGATCCACTGCAATAAGGCACAGTTTCTTTGTCAAGAACAACCTCACACTTAACATCACTCCCCAGTCACTTGTGACACAGCTCAAATGGTTCGACAAGTCCTTGGAGGCTCAAGGCTGTAAGGGGCCCACAACAAAAAGGCAGTGTGATGAAGCAATTAATGATGCTTTGTTTTGGGTTGGCGAAATTGGAGCCAATGACTATGCTTATACTCTTGGATCCTCTGTGTCAAGCATAACCATTCAACAGCTTGCAATTAAGAGTGTCACTGGGTTTCTGCAGGTAATTAATTCAGCACAGGGTTTCAAATTGTATCAGGAAACGTAACGGTATCAATGATATGTGGTCATATATCAGACCGTCTCGCATTGTGTAACGATATCGGAGATCCGAAATTCCGTTACGCGATCGCTGATACCATACTTAACGGCCTTTATTTAAAACTTTTAAGTTTCAGAACTAAGTTTTCTTTGGTGTGCTTTGGCAAAAAAAAAACCAAAAACTGGGTTTTTGGTCTTTTTTGTTTTGTCCCTTTTCAATTTTTCTTTTTTTTTTTGCATTTGTTAGTTTTGCGTCAAGTTTTCGTGGTTTATGGATTCGTCTCGACTCTCGACGAGACGAATCCAAAGAGTATAAAATTATGGTCAGAACTAATTTTTTTTTGAATAAAGCCAAAATTAAACCAATAAACTGGTATATGTTGGTTTATTTTCGGCTTTATTCAAAAAATAAATAAATACTTTTGACCATAATTTTATACTGTTTGGATACGACGAGACGAATCCATAAACCACGAAAACTTGACGCAAAACTAACAAATGCAAAAAAAAAATTGAATAAGGACAAAACAAAAAACCAGTTTTTGATTTTTTTGCCAAAGCACCCCTTTACCTTTGCAGATTTGGACAACAATAACCCACTTTTTGTTTTTCACTCAATGCTGTAAATCAGCTCTTCATATCTGTGATCCAAAAGTGTTTGTATTGGTTCACAGGCACTGTTGGCAAGGGGTGCAAAATACGTTGTTGTTCAAGGCCTCCCCACAACCGGGTGCTTAACACTGGCCATGTATCTATCTGCTGAGGACGACAGAGACGACATCGGTTGCGTTGCAAGCGTAAACAAGCAAAGCTTCCACCACAACAACATACTGCAGTCCAAGTTGCACGAGCTCAGAAAACAATTCCCTCATTCTGTCATAGTTTACGCCGATTACTGGAACTCCTATCGCACTGTCATGAGGAATCTGGGTAAATACGGCTTCAGGGAGCCCTTCAAAGTCTGTTGTGGGTCTGGTGGCGGACCTTACAACTACGAACCGTTCAGTGCGTGTGGATCGCCATTGTCGAGCTCGTGCTCGAACCCTCCTCAGTACATCAATTGGGATGGAGTTCACCTCACTGAGGCCATGTATAAGGTTGTTTCTGAATCGTTTCTCAAAGGATCGTTCTGTCATCCTCCGTTTGAGTATTTGCTAAGCAGGAAAAAGCAAGCTGCTGGAAAACACTGATCAGTGAGCACCCAATTCCCCGTAATATCGGCTTTTGCAGTAGCATTTGTTGTCTGTTGGCACCAGATCTTAGAGCTTGTAGCTCAAGAAATCAAATGAGTCCGCCATTCAATCGAGTTGTTTTTCTTTATGAATTCTCTCCCTCCTGGAATCCGGAAATTGCTTTTGAATTCAGATACATTATAGTATTCGCAGATATGTTATCGTTGCAGGAAAATGTCTTCGTGTCGGATTCATTTCATCTTCATTTCAAGGACGTGGGCATAACAAGAATTACATAAACTTCTTTTGCACTTCTAGGGTAAAATGATGTTTCTGATGTCTTAAAATGACATATAGTACTGTATAAGACTTTTTTTTTAGCCAGACGATAAAATACTTGGGGTTTGTAATGTTAGAATTCAAACGATCGAATTTATCAAATGAAATGGTTATACGGGTTCAAGATGAATAATACTTCACATTACAATGCATAACAAAAGCCTACCTGCTCATTGCATTCACATTAATCAATCTGGAAAATGCCCAGCTATGTGAAGTACATTCAACCATAATATACACACATCCGGCATCAATTCTGTTGGAACTACGTCTATCCTCCGTCCATTTCAACCCTCCGTCCATTTCAACGTATCGATGTTTCCAATGTTCATCCTTAAAATGCCAGAGAGAACCCACCAGCTTGCTGAGGCGTTGAACGCGAATGTTTTAAGTGTCAAAAGTCAGCAGTTGGGCTTCAACGCGGAGGCAGCAGCCCTCTTTTCTTGGCCATTTCATACAAGGCAATTGCTACCAGAGTCTTTCCATCGGCTGTGATACGCCACAGATTTTCATAGGCAACTACATGCACCATTATTAACTCACCATGTTCCCGAAGCCCCGTTTCTTTCCCTTGCAGCTGCACAATGACTTCTTTATCCACCTGACCTCTGTATAGAAACAGGCTAATTTCTTCATCACACCCTCCCTAGCAATGTACAAAACAAGACAATAGCTTTATTAAACAATAAATAGTGAGAATATGGTTGGACGAGAAATTTCAATTCGTTGAATTTATCCCAACTCACTGGGTGATGAATAACAAATAAATCAAGTTCTCTCACTTCGTTGAGCTGTTCAATGATGCATGAGGTTTAGTGTGAAGCATGGATGTGGCTATAGGCACAAATATGGCTCCATGCTTATGCATCAAGCTGGCAATGGTCATAAAATCAGGGCATAATATTAGTGCTCGAGGATCACACACACACAACTCACAGATGGAAATTCGAGAAAAAATTCCCTCTATGCATATACACAATACAGAGATGAAAAACTCACCAGGGAGAGCACCAGGGCTCCCCCTCTCAGACTCACATTGCTACCACACTTTCTCCCTCTCAAAGTACCTACAAACATGGTTATCAGAATCGCATGATTCGCGATTTGATTCACGATTCTGTGCAAAAAAACATACGAAGCTATAGGTGAATCAAGGTTGATATACAATCAGAGGTGAATTGTACGATTCACGGTTTGATTCTTGATTCATGCAAACAAGATTCGAATCTATAGGTAAGTCAAAGTATAACATAACTTACATTCAACAATATGAAACCATTTTTGCTGTTTTGCCTTGTTTTTTCTTATAAAAAAAGTGAGAATATAAGATCATAGGCCTTGTTTGGAGGCACTTTCGTTTTCTATTTTCTGTTTCTATTTTCAGAATTTTCACAATTTAAAAACAGAACGTTGTTTGTGTGCCACTTTTACTTTCAAATTCTACTTCTTACTTCCATTATTTATGAAATTTGAGGAAGTTGAAAATCTCAACTTTCACTTTCTGTTTTTGTTTTCTCACAACCAGCCGCCACCTCAACCACCACCCAACACCCACCACCACCACCCCACCACCACCACCAACCGCCACCACCCACCACCGCCACCCACCACCACCCACCACCCACCACCCGCCACCCCACCAACCACAACCACCACCTCCACCCACCACCACCCACCACCGCCACCACCCACCACCATCGCCACCACCCACCACCACTGCCACCTCCACCCACCACCGCCACCAACCACCACCCACTACCGCCGCCACCACCTCCACCTCCAGCCACCATGCACCACCGCCGCCACCCGCCACCGCCACCACCACCGCCACCCACCACCACCTCCACCTCCACCCACCACCGCCACCACCGCCACCAACCACCACCCACTACCGCCGCCACCACCCCCACCACCACCTCCACCTCCACCTCCAGCCACCATGCACCACCGCCGCCACCCGCCACCGCCACCACCCACCACCTCCAGCCTCCCTCCGGCACACCTCCAACTGACTCATAATTATGTTTTTACTTTTTTTTTTGAAAATAATTTCACACAAACATATTTTTTGTTTTCACTTCCATTTTACGAAAAACAAAAATTAGAAAACAGAAACAGAAAACAGAAAACAGAAGTGTTACCAAACATAGCCATACTGTTAAGTACGAAAAGCAATATTCCATATTCAATGGAGACGAATCTACATGGATACGTAATTTCACAAATCAATCTTTTTTGGTTCTTGTATCATCTAAATCTTAGACCAGGGCATGGCTCAGACTAACCCACATATATTGCCATATAAGCTAGTTACCTACATATTAGGCTACAAGCTTTTATTGTGTAAGGTTTTTAAATGAATCTTTAACATCTATATGCATATATTCATGTTACTATATTATGTATTTTGCTTTTATGAGACCACGTGATCATCAATTTATAGTAGAAAACAAAACTTAAATATGTTTCAAGCTTAAATTTCTTAATTTTTTAATGTATCTTTATTATGTAGATGCATAGATATATTTTCCAATGTATTTGGGAACTTTGGACCGAATGGTTACGATTCACGATTTGGAAAAGGGTCAATTCGATTCTCGCTCAACTCGCAATTTGCCATTTTGACGACAAACAGAACGGGGACAAGGCAGTAAATCAAGCCTTGAAGGCTTACGCGTTAGGTCGATTGGGACAGCTGAAACAGTGTCTGCCGATCATCAGGGGAAAATCCCCTACTTCACAAACATGGTTTCACAAATGGGAGGGACCCAATCAACAATCACCCCCTCCGACCAAGTTGTGAAAATCAAACATCTGCCACTCTAGCACTTGTCTTTCTAGAGAACCAACTCAGCATCCCTCTGCTCACACCACAGGCTCATTCCACCAGATGGTCTAACACACCGCCTGGGATGAGAGCGACTCCCGTCTCTATTGACACACCGTATTCCCTTTCGAACATCATTGCACCCCCAAACTAGGATATGCAAACTATGGAATGTCTTCGTGACCTACTAGATCTCCATGGCTCATAACGACTTCGTCGCCAATATCCTCTGCCCTAACTGGAGTGCCCGCACCCCCTGAACGGAGTGCCTGTAATCAGCCATCAACAAGATCAATGTAGTGTGCATCCCCTATAACTCATGAACATGTCTATGGAACCCGACGGAGCTTCACCCGCCTAACATCCTCCCCCTGTCTCTGAAAGGACCTTGGAATGCCTTGTCACATTCGAACTTGGATGACCTGCAACAAAGTCCATTTATACATGCGCTCCTCTGTGCCAAAGCACCTGCATTACGCCCCGGGATGCAATTATCGGCATCCACCAATCCTAGAACGCTCATGCCCAGTCACAGGACACAATTTAGTGACTCTATCTCTCCTCCGTCTTGAGTACTCCTGTCTAGAGAGGAACCCGTCACTCATTCACAAAAGGAAAAGAACCTACAATCGATTGTCTTGACACCGTCTCAATTCCTTTGTCCGGAGCTTCCGTGAACATACCCTCAACAACCAATTACACGCTGTCTACAGAAATATCACACACAATCAGATTCTATAACGGCACACATGTACGTATCGGGTCGCGAATCCTCGTGTGTCGCTGCAATTGTTGCTTATCCAGTTCACCTTCATCAAACACCCATACTACTTGACCCGGAACTGACATCAACTTCGTCTGTGAGAACTCACCACAAGCCTATATAGGTTGCCCATCATCCTCCTCATTTGTCCATCATCCTCCTCATGCAGCCCAAATTATAACTGCATCTTTGATGATAGGACTTCGTCACCAGATTGAACTAGACTGTCCCTGATCAGTATTGAACATATCCGCAATCACCATGGTTGCCCTGATCAACTTCCAATCTCTTTCAAGTCTGTCAATCCCCCTGGTGGGGAGCAATCGCGCACTGTCAGCCTCTATCGCCTCAATCTAGGACCTCCTGCAACTCTCCTTATCTCTCTCGGGTCTCCTCCTGCCTCCTCATTCATTCTTGTTCCATTCCCGACCTTCCCCAGTACTTCGCGAACTCCATCAGATCACCCTGGTTTGCCTCTGATTGAGCCCAACGGCTATCGATCGACCCTAACCGTGTCCGATCCTCCTCGATCTCACCCAAATGTGCTCAGAACTGCAAAATTCAACTTGAATCTAACAAATCCAAGCCAACCATTGAATCTGGAACAGTTCAATTAGCTATTAACAAGCATCCGCGCAACCCGAACACCTATGGTTGGCTCCAGAACATCTCATTTGGCCTCCATTCTGCCCAAATCGTTCCAAAAATGATCCGAAATAGCCTAAGTTGTCCCATACCGACCTGACCATCGTCAAACTGCCTTGAACCGGGCCAGTAACACCATAAATCGGACTAAACCGGCCAAATTTCGGCCCAAAACACCCCAAACCGGCAAGTAACACCAAGAATCGAATAGAACTGGCCATAAACTGACCTAAACCGTCCTCTTTCGGCAGCAAACCGGGAAAAACATTGGGAACTGGTCCAAAACACAACGAACCTGGATCAATTCGCCCAAAAAAGAGTCTTCAATGACGTGAACCGGCCCGGAAACATGGGAACCGACCCGAACTCTCATAGACCGTACTGATATGACCCTCAACCGGCTCAAACCGGCACAATATCGGCAAGAACCGACCGAAAATTCCTCGAACCGGCCTAAATTGCCCAATATGCACAGTACTTTCAGCCCAGGCGTCACCACATCAGGTTGACTGGCTCATGTGGCACGTTGACCTCTAACGTGTTGGCTGATCTTGCCGACGTGGCACCATGTCAGCGCTGACCAGCTGACGTGGCACCTCGGACCCCTTCGTGGATGACGTGTCGCCTCATTAGCACTAACCGCTGACATGGCCATTGAATGGCGCCTGTGGTGCCACGTCATCATCGTCTACCTCCCAATCGTGCATGAACCTCACCGCGAGACTAGATCTCGCTCTTGTTCCACGCACCACCGTCAATCCGATCGGCACGTGAGACGTTTCCTGGCGTCGTCAAATTTGTGGATTTCCACCATTGACATCATCTCGTCGTGAGGATTCCAAATCCGTGGTCAAAAACCATTTTCGACCAATTTATTTTTTGCCACTATTGAACCAGTGAGCTAATACGAGTTTTCAGTGACCCTCTCCGAGCAAAGAACACTAGGATACCAATTGTAGTGCTAGGGGATCCCATCCCACACGCGCACACAACTCACACGGAAATTCGGGAAAAAACTCCCTCTATGTATGTACACAATACAAAGATGAAAAACTCACCAGGGAGAGCACCACGGCTCCCCCTCTACGACCTCACCCTCTCAGACTCACATTGCGACCACAATTTTCTCCCTCTCAATAAGTACCTATAAATACAAAGAGATCGGGAACAAGGCAGTAAATCAAGCCTTGAAGGCTTACGCGTGTAGTCGGTTGGGACAGCTGAAACAGTGTCTGCCGACACTCAAGGGAGAAGTCCCCTACTTCACACATGGTTTCACAAATGGGAGGATCGAATCAACATGCTAGACACGTATAACGATGAATCTAAGTCTTGACATTCTACTAGACAGCTTTTGAAGATGTCCGATATCGTGTCAAAAGAAGATGTAGGTTGGCTCGAAGAAAGAAAAGCCGTTGTCTTCCCACCACAGAGAGTCTCTAATATTCTTCATTTGACATAAGTTATTAGCTTAACTCGTAAGTAGCAGGGCCTGCTGTTCCCTCTGCAACTGGTTTGACCTAGCCACTTCTCATAGGTCTGTTTACTCTTCTTTGTTTCTCTTTTTTCTGGGGCAAGTTCCTTGCTGTTCCTTGTTTAGCGCTTCAGTTTGCTATCACTTTAGTTGTCTGTTTTGGTTCATGCTCAGGTGGTCTCTATCCTCGTTGTATTGGATGGGGCATTCGCATTCGATGGTGGCCTCTTCCATTTTCCTTCTACAGCCTCTTCTTTTCCTAATCTATGCACGTGTGAACGCGTGTTACAGAATTCTCTAGTTGAGTTACAGTGCATGTCAGTGGAACAAAACAAACGGTAATTTAATATCGAACTGCAATCTACCAACAGCATGCGGCTCCACTGGGATGATTAATTCTCGACGATTTTATAAAAGAAATGGGTTTGTGGCTTTCAAAAGACATGGGCCACATGGCTGTCAAAGGTGCACATGTAGGTAGATTGCTCATCTGTCCTCAGTCATAATGATTTTCTGGATCCACTTTTCTTAAATCCCCGTCGGATTTTCTGCACGGATTCGCTCATCTCTAAATTTGCCATATTGATAGTGAACTCTAAACCATGATGGATTTATCTATCGCAGGAGTAGGAATGTAGTGACATGTAACAGTTTAAACTTGTAGTTAATGATATCTACGAAGTTGGCGATTGTAACTCGTGGCGCCAAACAGTTCTCAAACCTAAAACTGAAGGGGAAAAGAAAGAGATGTAAACGACTTACTGGAGAAGGAAAAAATCTGTAACCAGTTGATGGATCTAGAAAGGCTGTGAGGTCGACCATGTCTTCTCGATTCAAACGAATACCAACCTCCTCCTCAACCTGCCATATTCATCTGATCAATGTACACATTGTGCTTAAAGCTCCAATTTATTCCTCAAGGAAATGGTGTAGACTCTTAAGAAATACTGAAATAGTAGAACGCAAATACATGACATGTCAACATGGCTACCCATATGATGAACGAAGAAGATGCTGACAGACATATTACCTTCAAGCATACTCAATTAGTTATGTGATGCTAAAAATCAGAATATGGTATTGTAAAGGACGAGCGAAAACATGAAGGGCATTTCAAATCCACATAATACGGAAAAGGTATTAGAGTAATCAAAAGCGTCAATTGATTCCTTTTTGATACCTTTCTATTGATTCATATCAAAAGCGCAATTGCAAAGAGAAAAGAGAATAAAAAAATATATCCCAAACGAAAGAAGTAGACTAACTTTCCTAAAGGGGTTACAAAAAGCTTGCCACTGGCCAATTTGAAAAGATCATTGATTGCTATGTATCTATATATATACACGCACACACAAGTACACACACACACACACACACACACAGAGGGTATGTGGAAACAAAATGGATGATGCTTACTGATTAGGACACTGCATATGCGACAGGCTATCTTTGATACTAGTCGCAATCTAAAGCATAAGTACGAGAAATAAAAAGTGAAGGAAGCAAGAATTGGCGTGAAGTGTTTCTAATCCAATAAGAACACGAAGAAAAAATAGGTCATATGTTCCTAACTTTGTACGATTAAAAAAAGCAGTCTCAAGAGACGATTTCTTAATAACCAATCTCATGTCCCATGAATCACAGGTTCAAAGTACAAATTATTGGCGAGGCAGGGACCAAAAGATGACGAAGCCATGAAAAGTCATTCAAGCAAGAATGGAAGATACTACTAACGGCCAAATAAATAATGGAATCCAACTACAGATAGGCTTTATATGAGAAAACACCAGTTCCGCAAGTTCCACTAAGAGGCAATGAGCACATTTCAATATGTTAATCACATAACTGGTATCAAATATCCAGAGCATAAGCATTGTTAAAACTCATCCTTGACATGTGCAACCAATGAGATAGAATGAGACCTCTCGAACAGCTGTTCCGATAAAATCACCCTTGTCATCATCCAACATTCCAGCTGGTAATTCCAGAACAAGCCTTCCAACGGGTACCCTAACCTTAAACATGCATGTCTTCAGATTAGGATCTCCATGACATAAAAGTACCGAAAACACCGAGTCTCGAGTTATTGAACTCAGTACGAGACTTTATAATTATTTTTGAGTTCTATAGCTTTACCCTACAAATGCAAAATAAACTCCATCGGTAAACAAAAATAGTACTTGTTCAGTAAGCACGACAAAAGTCTCGCCCTCTGACTCCAAAAGGATCAGCACAGCCACGGCTGGCCCTCGTGCAAACACAATACCTGGAACCTAAGAATGTGTTTAATTCATGTAGAAGAAAGAAGAAAGAAGGAAAGCAACAGAAAACATTACATTTTTTTAAGGGAACGAAGTCAACGAACTAGTACATGGCCTTGCGATATAGTGACAAAGCAAAAAAATCCAAAGAGAGAAGCCATTAGCTGATCTACCTTCTTTCCCGTTTCCTTATCAATCACATCTGCTTTAAACTTAAGAAAGCCAACACGCTTGCCAAACATATCAACTCCCTGCCACCAATAAGAGGTCAATAGTAGTGGGAGACCAATGTGCCCCATTTGCTAAAATCAACATTTGCTGTTTATTTTAGCAAACGAGGAAGCCATTTGCTGTTTATTTTAGCAAATGAGGAAGCCATTTGCTAAAATCTTTGATTTTAGCATTGTTAAAGTCTTTGATTTTAGCAAATGTTGATTTTATCAAATGGGAAACTCTATGAAATGTATTACCACAGACCTTCAATTTTCAGCCAGCACGATAGAAACTAGTATGGACTCTTACTCCACTAAGGTTGAGCCACACAATCCAAAAAAATGGGCATGATCCCTCGACCTTAGAGGAAATGCTTATTAATAATCAACAAAAGCCACCACAACCTGCTCTCTTGTCTCTCTTGGCTTGGTCGAGCAAGTCTCTATTGAACTCATTCCCTCCCAATCTTGAAAACACGAGTTCCTCCATTGAGTAGTCCAAACAACTTTCCACTCGAGGGTGTCACTCGTATGCCTTATGGTCCCTCATCTTCAGTTTGCATCTTCATATTCTTATGTTTAAACAAGAAGTCAAAAGGAATCCCATGAGGTTGGTGCCACAGCCATGGAGTGTGGAAAAATATCACGTGACCCATGGCAAAACCTCAGTTGTGAGCTCATGACAGCTATTGGAATTTAGCTGAACGGTGGGTCATGTTTGATGTATTCCAGAATGACTTCCAATAAACATTTAGTGGTAGCAAGCTTGTGACAACTTTTGCAACTTTACAAAGAATTCATACCTGAATAAGCACTTGTGCCAAGGACATAGCTCCATTAGCCAGTATTCCCGTTTCAGTGTTCTTCAGCCATTGCTTGAACAGAGAGGAGTCGATGGCATTCCTGCAGTACGATGTACATTTCACCCAATCAAATGCATAAAACAAATGTTTAATCTTCTCAAGACTCATGAGCATGCACAGTTAGTCCCACTATCCCTCAAAAACCCGACAAAAATTTAAAGGGTTAATAATCTACTTGCCCCTTAAACTATTTCATTTTTAGTTAATTCCCCCTTCAACTACCAATTGAATTTACTTGCCCCTTCAACTATGTAAATGTTAGTCAATTGGTCGAATCCATCCAAATTAACGGAAAAAAGTAGGAAAAACCCTAACCATCTCAATTTGCTACCAACTGAAGGGTAAAATAGACTTTTCTATCCAAACCCACTAAATCGTGTAATGGGGGTAAATTAGCAGCCCGAAATTCAACTCCTCAAACTAGTCGATGAAAGAGAGACTGAGAGATCAAAGGAATTGATCTTGAGAGCTCCAAAGAATCGATCAAAGAGAGACTAGATTGGCGACTCTGGATTGCGGGGAGATGGCATGGATCTTGAGAGCTTCAAAGGAATCAAAACTAAAATGCAAGGGTTTTTTTTTTTTTTTTTCTATTGAGTTTGACTCAACCGAATGGTAGAAATCAAGACGACTAATGAACGATTAAAATGGAGAGCTCCAATGGAATCCAATTTGTATATATAATAGTTCTCTTTAAGATGTTTTTGATTAATAATAGCTCCAAAGGAATCCACTGTGCAAGGTTTTCATGGTTGTAGTTACCTTGTTCCTACACCAGAATTATAAAAGAAAAAGGAAAAACAATTGAGCTTCTATTTTTCTTTTGAACTTATGAGATAGCCTTTTCATGCATATCCCCCTTTAATAGTTGTTGCAAACTTCTTGTATCTTCCTCAGAGAGCCGCGAGAGAATGACTGCCGTAGCAGTTGGGTTGTGCTCGACAAACTTCATGAGAGACGTAAATGCAGGAGTGGGAAAATGGGGACTGATTTTTGGGGAAGAAGATGGGATTACATACATATACACATATTTTGTTAGGTGAAAGACATAAATGCCCTTCAAAAACACCACTTGGGGTTTTTCTTAAGTTTTCCGTCCATGAATTGGATGGAAAGTGAGGGATTTGACCAATTAACTAACGTTAGGGCAAGTAAATTCAATTGGCAGGTGGAGGGGGATTTAACTAAAAATTGAATAGTTTAAGGGCAAGTAAATTATTAACCCAAAATTTAAACCCTGAAAAAGACCAACCATCTTAACTTAATTTGGGGAAAGAAAAAAGGTTATTTACGAAATAGCGATCTACATAATCAATTTGTAGTTCACAATTTGCGGTACAAAATGAAAAGTCGAAGCAGACAGCAACGGTGGAAATTCACTCAAATCGATTAACAGAAGATACGAATATAACAATTTGGAGTGCACGTTTAAATACACAATAATGTCATTTAGGCCCAGTTTTTCAAAACATGCTAAAATCATGATATTTCAAATCAAAAAATAAAGTGGTTCCGTGTGTATCGTTTTCCGATTTTTTTCACACCAAATTAAAAAAAATGGGAAAACGATACATAGAACCACTTCATTTTTTAATTTGAAATATCATGATTTTAATATACTTTATGGTGCAAAAAAATCGGAAAATGATCCACCGAACCACTCTACTTTTTAATTTGAAATATCATGATTTTAGCATATTTTAGTATCTGTGCTAAAATATTTTAGAAAACTGGGCCTTAGATATGAACGCAAAGAGAAGAGAGAGAGAGAGAGTCGCCTGAAGTCGGAATCGGAGACACCAGGGGCTGCAACGACACGGACGGGCTCAGCGGGTTGACTCGGCAAGTTGATGGTGTGAGTGAGGTGGGATGAGGATGACTCGGTGGACATTGCCGTGCAGATTGTCCTTGGCGATGATCGCCAACTACTGCGTCGAAGAATCGGGGTAGACGAGAACTTAACCTTGGAGGATGTAAGCAGAGACGTGGAACTTTGCAGAAGAAGATGAAGCGCCATCGTTTTAGCGCTGTCTCACTGCCTTCTCAATTCAAGTACACCCAACTCAATTTAAGATTAAAAAAAAGGGTAAATTACACTGACCTCCCTTGAGGTTTCTGACTTGTACACTGACCACTCCTACTTTATCTGAAATAGCACTGACCACCCTTGAGTTTTATATTTTAGTATCAAAAGCACCTTTCTGTTACTAAAATAGCACTGACCTCCCCTGAGTTTTATATTTTAGTATCAAAAGCACCCTTCTGTTACTTGGCGGTCGGTGACAGTATCGGGAATTGATGAGGTAAGCCATTAACCTTTGTTGAATTCCCAAAATAGCCATTGACACTAGTTTTGGATTACACCAATATAGTAGAAAATTTGCCATTTTGCACATCACAACACCATAAGTAGCAGAATTTTCTACGTCACAAATTTTCTACTGTATTACTAGAAAATTCAGTACCCAAGTGATGCAAAGCAACTGAAAATGACTTACTTATACTCTTATTTGATGTATTTTATGAACTAGGACACATCCATTTGTTAAACAAAAAATTGAATTAAAAGACATGTATATTTGGTAGCATTCCCATGTTTTGTTATCTTGGTTTCATTTTTCTTTTTCTTTTTCTTTTTTTGAACGACATTTTTTTTTAACAGCAAAAGCCAAACGGGGAATTCGTTTCATTTTCTTTATAGAAATTGCCCACCAATAAATTATATTCTAAGTATTCATGCATGATCATTATTTAGAAAAAAAAAAAAAGAGCCTTTTGCATTTAGATTGTAACTAGTGTCAAGGGCTATTTTGGAAATTCAACAAAGGTTAATGGCTTACCTCATCAATTCCCGTTACTGTCACTGACGGCCAAGTAATAGAAGGGTGCTTTTGATACTAAAATATAAAACTCAGGGGAGGTCAGTGCTATTTTAGTAACAAAAGGGTGCTTTTGATACTAAAATATAAAACTCAGGGGAGGTCAGTGGTATTTCAGATAAAGTAGGGGTGGTCAGTGTACAAGTCAGAAACCTCAGGGGAGGTCAGTGTAATTTACCCAAAAAAATAATAATAATAAACTTCTGTTCCTAAATATTGATCCACTACGAAAAGACGTGTAATTTTCGGATCAAGAAATAAAATGCTTCTGAATATTACTCCCTCCGTCCCAAAAAGTTTGGTCTACTTTTCTTTTTTGGCTGTCCCAAAATATAGAACCAATTTAAAATTTTCAACAAAAGAAAGTCGGTAAATTCCATTTTTGCCCTTGAGATGCTTTTAACAATCAAAACAATGCGATTGAAAGAAGAACAGTTGAAAATTTTAAAGTTTAAAATGCGTTTTAAAATTTTGAAAAAGTTATCTAATTACCCTGGCAGCAAGATTTTTCGCTTTTCGGAAAACAATTTAAATTCAAAACTTGATTAACTCCTATTTTATTAGAGTCAACTAATGAAGGGCAAACTTGAAAAGTTACAAGTTTTGGATAACATTGTATATTGTTCATAAAATTTTGAAATATATAAGTAGATATATAAGTAGGCCAAATTTTTTGGGACGGAGGGAGTATTTTTTTAATTTATTGACACCAAATTACGAAGGGAGATTACAAAGGGAGGATGACAATCTCACCCGAACTGATATTTAGCTCATTTCGCAAGTCTTAAGCCGAAATGACTTTATCACGCTTAAGTAGACAGCTTGTTCCATTGATGTAACATTGGTTACTGGCTTATGAAAAATTCATGACAATATATAACCCAACAATAGAAATCACATTGTAATTGTTCGATAACAGCATAATACGCATGCAAGTGTAATGACCCATTAATGCCAAGAAAAAAAAAAGAAGAAAAGATACACTGACTATTTCCACGTCAAAATCTTATTAGACATTACCACAATATATTGCTCTTAGGTCAAATAAAATGCAACCCAAGTATACATATAAAAAATGTATTTTTTCAATAATGCATAACAAACAATTTGATAAGGATGTCGTGCAATCACCCACGGGTCATCCGCCCTTCAACTACCGCGTGTCCGTGGTTTCGGTTATACCAATCATCATTCTTCGCGTCCTAAGGTTGCCCCTCTTCATCTCATGGGCAATCTGGACATTTCACATTCCAAATTTTACCTCCCACACAAGTTAAAGTCAGAAACAAGTTGACTTAAATGTGTGTGTTTTTTATTTTGAGAACATACTGACTTAACGCGTCTTTGCGAAGCTTAAATCAGGAGTTGCGGAAGATCGAGACAATTTTTAACCAATCCTTTAATAGTGGGTTGAATTTTGGTTCATGATTTGAGAAATCAACCCACTTGATTTTTGGTTTTGATTTGTATGATATCCACACCGAAAATCGGAACCAGCCGAGTACACCATTTTGGGTACATTAAACATCCATCAAATTGAGTGGGACTCATCCCGGGTTGAGACAAAAAATTAAACAAATTGATCAAGCTTTTACTAATATTCAATCGAGTTGATTTTTATAGAGAAACTTTAAAAATATTAAAAACAAATTAAACAGCTCAGTTGGATATAGACAAGTCAGTGGCATAAGAAGCATGATAACAAAACTCAATATTAGTCCAAATGAGTATAATGAATTTTAATTTTTGAGGAGCATAAACAAACAAATAACTCAATACCAAACGATCCTTCACCACGTTCATAATCATAATTCATTACCTCGACCATGACCAAAGATGGATCTATATGCAATTAGGGGTGTGAATTTCGGACACAACTCGTTAACTCAACACGAACACGATATGAAGTTAGAGGTTTTGGTTCAACTATTTTTTGAATGAACACAAATATGACATGACCCACCAACACAGAAACTAAACGGGACAAATAAGGATTAGACTCGAGTAATTTGACAAGAACACTATTAAATGTTTAATTATCCGTGTCAACCTACAAAATAGTACTAAAAGACAGTTTATAAAAAAAACAGTTCTAGAGCAAGGGCGGGCTGTTTGATAAAACTGAAAACTGAAAGTTGAAAGCTGAAAATTAAGTACTGAAAACTGAATGTTGAATTTTTTAAGATGAAAAGCTGTTTGATAAAACATATTAAGCACTGAATTTAAAAAATGAATTTTTTTTTGTTCTAATTGTCTCTTAATTGTGCTAATGGTCATCATGTATTTGTGGTAGTGGTGGAGTGGTGATTGGGAGGTGGTGAGGGTGGTGGCGGGGTGGCGGAGGCAGTGGAGTAATGGTGGTGGTGGAATGATGGTGAGTTGTGGTGGCAGTAGAGTAATAGTAGTGCAATGGTGGTGGTGTAGTGGTGGTAGTGTGATGATTATGGCGTGGTAGTGGTGGTGGTGGGCTGGGTGGAATGCTAGTGGCAGCGGCGGCGGTGGTGGTGGTGGAGTGGTGGTGGTGAAGTGATGGCGGTGGCATGACAATAGTGGTGGTGGTATATGGGTAACGGTGATAGTGGTGGTGGTGGCGGTGTGGCAATGGTGGTGGTAGTTGTGGTGGTAGCGGCGTGGCAGCGGTGGTGCAATGGTGGTGGTTGTGGTGGTGGAGGCGGCGTGGAAGTGGTGGTGGTGGTGGTGGTGGTGGTAGTGGTAGTGGTGGTGGTGGTGGTGGTGGTGGTGGTAGTGGTAGTGGTGGTGGTGGTGGTGGTGGAATGGTGGTGGTGGTGACAGCGACGGTGGCGGTGTGATAGTTGATTGTAAACACATAGGAATTCAGCTAGAATTAAGTAACTCAAAGCTACTTAATTTTTATCAATTTTTTAGCCTACATATTAAGTAGCACTTAATCTATTAAGTAACATAAAATGTGGTTATCAAACTTACTTAATGACTTATTACTTAATTGATTCAGTTTTAAGTGCTGAATCTGTGTTATCAAACAAGCCCTAAATGATAGATTAAGAAGGCTAGGTGTAGGTTTTATTAAATGACGAGGTAAAATGAAAAAGAGTGATAGTTTAAGGGGGGCAATACGCAATTAACCCTATGTGATAATCATGTAATTAAGTCCTTCCCGTGGAGATAAATCCTATTTTATACTATGTAGTTTTTTTTTTTTTTTTTTCGTTCATCATTCTTAATTTATTACAAGGGGGAGGGGGGAGATACGACTCGATCCTGAGATGCAGTGTGGAGCATTCAAGAGCTCTACCGTATGAGCTAGCCGCCACTTGCGTATGTCTCTTTGTTTTAGGTGGTGTTGTTCTAGGCAGTTTTAAAATTAATATTAAAAAAATAAATTGCTTGGAAATACTAAAACAGACATTTAAAAAGAAGAACAATACAAAGAAATTGGAGAAACTCATATATATTTGATCCACCACCCATATTATATGCACAAGCAGCCTTGAAAAGTTTGTGACATTATGGCCTATCCATTTTTTGGTCTCTTCTACTAGATCCCCTCTCATGGTAACTTGTGCATCTACTACCACACATCAACAATAAACTTAGAAAAAAACAGGGAAAAATAATTGAAAAAGGGTTCTAAAATCATCCAACCTAATAACTCTGAACTGATCAAATCATTTCAATTGCTTCTGGAGTACCAGCTGTTGCAGATATTTGATTTTGTTCCTTTGAAACCACTCTCCTCATCTCAATCAACCAGTTGACCCACCCCACAATGTAATCATAAAACCCAAGTGCAATATAAAGCCCGATCCCGCCGACGATTCCGTTTGATATAGAATAAGTCAGTGGCATGAGAAGCATGGTAACAAAGCTCGGAACTGCCTCTTTTATGTTGCCCCAGTCTATGTCCTTCACCACTTTCATCATCATCACCCCAACCATGACCAAAGATGGACCTATTGCCCATGGGGGCACACTAGTCAATAATGGTACAAAAAACAAAGACAAGAAGAAATAAAATGAGATGATCACAGCCGTTAGTCCTGTCCGTCCACCTTCTCTAATCCCGGCGGATGATTCCACGTAGGTTGCGATAGGGGAAACCCCAACTGCGGCCCCTACGACAGTCGCGCCTGCGTCGACCATATAGGATATGTACTCTCCTTCAATGTTTCCTTGGTCATCTACAAACCCTCCAATTTCTGCCATAGTGTACAATGTGCCTGTGGTAGCTAAAACATCTACATATAACAAGGTTACCAAAGCAACCCAAACCTCACTATTGTTGAAGTGAGTGAAGCTAATAGCCCCTAAAGTGGACTTGATTTTGTGAAAATCTACCACTTTTGTGAAATAGTTGTAATTTGAGTCACCAAGTGGTGAGTTGGGAAAATACGTGACTGATGTGCCTCTAATCCATGAAATTAGTGTCACAAAGACGATGCCAAATATCATGCTACCCTTTATTTCCTTCATTAACCCAAAAGACATAAGTAGGAAGCCAACCGAGCCAAGCCAGAACGTTGGGCTTTGCATTTTTCCGCCGGTACATTCGCCGGTCACGGGGTTGGTAGTAGTGCAAGCCGACACGGCCACCAATGTGGCTGAATCCGGGCCTACAAGGCCTACACCCTGGTGGGCCTGAAGGCCCACAAAGGCAATGAAAAGCCCAATACCAGCAGCACAAGCCAGCCGTACTGGCTTGGGTATGAGCCTGGCCAGTTTCGCCCTAAGCCCAAAAGCAGCTATGAGGAAAAAAGCACAGCCTTCAACCAAGACCAATGCCATGGCAGTCTGATACGAAATGGGCCCAGACCCATGAAAGCCCACCAAATTGTAAGCTATGTAAGCATTGGGGCCCATACCCGGGGCCAAGCCCAATGGCAAGTTACCAAAAATGCCCATGGCAAGTGACCCAATCATAGATGACAATGCAGTGGCCACAACAAGGTCATTCTTGACCTTTGACAGACAGTTTTGGTACCCAGCATTTGGCTTGAAAACGCAGTCTGGGCTGGCCGCGTGGTGGCCCGGCGGCGGCGTGCAGTCGGCAGCGGAACAGGTGGCGCCGGAGTCGGCCAGGATGGTGGCGTTGACGGTGATTATGTACGCCATTGTGAGGAAGGTGGCGGTGGCGGCCCGTAGTTCTCTGGTGAAGCAGCTCTTTCTCTGCTCAAGCTTGAAGTATTTGCCAATCTTGCTCTTTGAAATGGCTTCGTTTAATCCTCTCTCCATTTTTTCCCATGAGTTGGGTAGTTTTGTGCAAAACCCAGTTCCCATTTTTGCACAAAGCTCACCTCCCATCCCTCTCTCTCTCTCCCTCTCTCTCTGTCTCTGTCTCTGTCTCTGTCTCTGTGTTTGTTTAATTGGGTGTTGTGTGTGAGAGTTTTATAGGAGGAATGGAGAATCAGGGGGACTGACTGGTGATTATTTGGGAGTTACAAAACCAAAAGCATTTTCTTCCTTTTTAGGAGACTGATGAGATGTTTAGTGAGTGAGAGAGAGAATGTGAGAGGGTAATTACCTTTTGGTTTTCACAAGAAATAGCACTTTACCAGGCTTTAGCAAGTAATATTATTGTAATCCGGGGTAACGGTCGAGGTGGACGTAGATTGACCCGAAAATCCTGTTCGTTGAACCAAAAATTCAAGTAATGTTATTGTAAAAGCAAAATTTTATAATTCAGGGCGTTTGGGTCATAATGTGATTAACCTTTTTAGACTCATCCCACCGTCCACTAATGGAAAGTCCGGTAAAAGCCGGTGTAAAGCTTCATGTGGACTAACCTGATATGAGTTGAGAACACATGGTATACTTCAAACTTGAGATTTCGTCAAGAAGCTTAGAAGAGAACACATGGTATACTTCAAACTTGAGATTTCGTCAAGAAGCTTAGAAGCATACCTCTACATTTTAAGACTTGACCATCAGATCAACTCCTTAGACTGTGTTTGGATGACCAGAATCTTGAGTAAGAATAGGAATCTGAGTATCAGGAAACAAATTGCTAGGAATTTTCTTGGATAGGAATAGGAATATGATTATTGGGAATTGAATTCCTAGGAATTTGATACCTGAAGGCTGAAGTAATTTCATTTCGGTGTTTGGATTAATTTAGTAATCTTACGCGGGAAACGGTTATTTTGGAAAGTTATTAAAGTCAACTTCTCATTTTTTTTTTTTAATGAATGAACCAGGAATCTGAGATTCCCATGGGAAAAAAGAGGGACCAAATTCCCATTCAGTTTGGGAATGTGATTCATGGTTGAATTTGTCATCATGAATCACATTCCTATTCCTGCCTCTTCCAAACGTCAGAATTAGAAAAGTATGACATCACATTCCTGTTCACGTCTCTTCTAAACGTTGGAATCACGTCAATTAAGACGCACACATTACGCAGGGATTGACATCATCCACACACAATGTGTAGATTGAGTGGCCGTGTGGGCTTTGAGCCTCCGAGTACAGAGAATTTGTGAGTCTTTAGACTTTCTGTTATCTGTAATTATTGAGTATATACTTTCCAAAAATCAGGGATGGAATTCGAGTAACCTCTATTATTGGTTGCGGTTCACCATTTTTTCTCCACTTGCCAAGGTTCATGCATGTTTGACATTTTTTCCACACTCCCCAAGGTACGTGCGTAATTTTGATGAGCACTGCTACATACCCAGAATGGGTATCCAAAATTTACCTAGAATTCAAAATTGAACAGTAGAGATTCAAGTCACTAAATATGAACCGATCAATTTTGAAATTTGGGTAGATTCTGGCTATCTAGACTTTCTGGATTTCAATCGTGGCATTGTGAATTCAAAGAGTCATTACCTCCAACATCTCGTAATTAGTCGAAGTGTGTGCAAGTCAACCCGGATATCTGGTTATAAAGAGAAAAAAAAAACATATTAATACAGGACTGCAATAGGAGTATAAAATTTCATCACTGTTGGAATTTGTCCCACATCGGTTAATTATGACCTTCAAACCTAGTATATGAGTCTGAGTGGCCTCTCCACTCATTACCAATTGGTTTTGAGTTGGATGCTTTAACATGGTATCAAAGCTAAGTTTTTCCTCTTTCTTTGTGCCATAGTTACACTTCGTTTCGTTGTGAATTGGTTTTGAGTTGGATGCTTTAACAATCACTATTTACCAATATTTATAGGAGTATATTACAGGGTCAATGAACAATAAATGGGTGTCTGGGATTTTTTTTTTTCACACAGAAATGAGAAGATTATATTAATGAATGCCCAACGGCACTTACAAAAATGGAATTCATTACAAAGATCTTGGACAAAACCAAACTAATCATCTTAATAGAGAACAAGAAACGCACAAGGCATTCGATATGTTTCACCTTAACCCAAATGTGGCATGACACAAACAGCGGCACTTACAAAATTCATACCTAGAATCAGCATCTCTGAAGAGACTTAGTGCTAGTTAAAGATAAAAGACAAATAATACCCAGACGATCGGATGGACTCCACCCAAACAAGCTCGCACCAATGAACTTCCAAAACTACAGATCTTCAAAACCAGCACGAGTTGCCTTGCCAGCGCTATCATGTAGGGTAAACACTGTTGGCATAGATACCATTGTAAAGCAACCACGCCTGAAAGTACTCGATCTGTAGACGAAAATTCGTCCGAAGACGAAACTAAACCCTAGGAGGGAGGGGAAGGAGGAAGAGTAATATTAATGGTGGCTAGGGTTTTTGGAGAGAGAGAGAGAGAGAGAGAGAGGTTTTAGTTTTACCATACTATTGACTACATTAAATGTTTGCCAATTGTAATCATATGTCTAAATTAAGAGTCTAGAAAGTTGATTAAGTGTTTAAGAAAAATGTCACCAAATTGGTAACAAAGGTCAAAAAGGTTAATGATTTTGGCATATTAGTCAATGGAAAGCAGATCTATTAGGTGATAAGTAATTCTTTTTTTTGATGCTCACTAAGTGAGGTACAGAGGTTAATGAATGCAATTTTAATTCAAACCCAACATGATAATGAGTTTCACTAGCTGGACAGGAGGCTAAAATACCATTATTCAATTAATGGTTCCAATTTACTTTTACTGCTCCTAGATGAAACATATTCAGGTGGAATACCAATTTGCCATGGGATTCTGTCCTTGTGGACCATGTCCAAAGCAAGACATCTTTGTTTGGTAAAGATCATGACTACTTTTATTATGAAGTCAGAAATTCGACTTTCAGGGCTGAAGTATGTAGCCGAGGAAAAAAATGATAACACCATAGTAATATATTCTAAAAGCATCATGAAAATTATCTACTAATTAGAATTGAAACTGTTGCGTTATATGAACAAAAGTGGAGTTGTGACATAGTTTTGAAGGATAGTTGAATAAAATAGAGCCAACCAAAGAGTTTTGAAAAGGATAGTTGAATAAAAAAGAGCCAACCAATGAGTTTTTCAAAACTTGGAAGGCAAACATATTCTTTGATCACTAAAAACATTTCTTTATTTTTATGGGTAATATCTAATCTAATATAGAAGGAGAAACCCAAGTTTGGTGTCACATTTTGTTGAGTATTTAGTAATTTTTGGTAAATACAGTTAAGGGGGTTTTCCACTAACAAAAGAAAATAAAAATAGTCTTTTCCAAAAACCGAGACAGGTCATTCTCTCACAACACATCACATAAAAAACCATGAAAATCCAGTTTATTCTAAAAATACCCTTAACAGAATACTCACATTTTATTCGTGGGCTTTTGTGTCCACTTAGAAGTCCATATAATAACTTCAACAGAATGGTGGCACCAAACTTGGGTTCTCCCTTCTATATTAGAATAGATATTACCAGTGGCAGAGCTAGGATTTGGATTCCGGGGGGGCCTAAGTCGACAAATTGGCGGTCACCGGTTGGGGTACAACCCAATGTGGGAGAGAAAAAGATAATAACGAATCTGTTGTGGTGATAACCAAGGATGGCACTTAGTGAGGACAATTAGCGGCGGTCACCAACACAGTAATTTCAAAAAATCTTATTATTATACTAAAATAAAAAAATTACCAAAAAATTATAAAACTCAGCCACCACGAGATTTTTATCATTATTGTTTTTTTTAATATATAGAAAGTCTTTAGCCCTCTTATTTTTGTAGCCAAAAAAATAATCCAAAGACAAATCTAAAAGGCCAAGTGAAATATTGTGTAACATGAGTTCTAAATCAAGAAAAACTAAAATTCAAACTTTCTTTGTAATTTATAAAAAAAAAAAAATTACTAGTGGCCAAGTGGGGGGAGGCCTTGGCCCCACCCAGTCCTACACTAGATCCGCCATTGGATATTACCCATAAAAATAAAGAAAATGTTTTTAGTAGAAGGGAGAATGCAAGTTTGGCGTCACATTTTAATTGTTGAGTATTTAGTAATTTTTGGTAAATACAATTAGTGTTGGCGGGCTTTTTTGTCCACCGGAAAGTCCATACAACTTCAACAAAATGGTGACACCAAACTTGGGTTCTCCGGTTCTCCCCTCCATATTAGAATAGATATTTCCCATAAAAATAAAGAAATGTTTTTAGTGATCAAAGAATGTTGGCCTAGAATAGTAATTAAGGAATCCACTAGAATCACAACTACTCTCTTTCGGTTGCAATTTCCCCCCCCCCCCCCCCTCATTTTGATGCAATTGAATTGTTCAACAATGAAAGGTGATTTAATTGCAGATCTTCACTCACTTGCACGCATTTCGTGTGCCCAGGCTCTAGTAAAAGTTTAAGGGGCCGTAGTTACCCTTGACCCCCTCTCCGCACGTTCTACGTTTGAAACTACGTTGGACCTTCTTGACTTTGATACCATATTAGACGGAGAGAGTTTGCCACAACCCACAAGGGACAGAGTGGAATTTGAACACGAAATTGGTCTCCATTTTTTCAAACAAATGGAGGATTTTGTAATGCCTAGAATCACATCAATGATAATGAGTGTCACTAGCTCGACAAGAGGCAAAAAACCAATATTAATTCAATGGGTCCAAATTACTTTTACAGTGCGAAGATGCAACATTTTCTGGTGGAAGACCAAATTGCAAATGTTGGCGACAAATGGGATTCTGTCCATGTCCAAAGCTACAGAATTTGATTTAGAACGATGATGACTCAGTGACGAAGTCAGAAATTTGAATTTAGTTTTAAAATTGATTAAATCACCAAGAAAATAATTTAGTTTTGGAATTTTTTTTTTTTTTAAGAATTGCAAAAAGTTAATTATACGTTCCATTCGCGCTATGGAAATTATCTACTAAAAAATAATTTTGCTCAGCAAAACTCAATAATGTTATTTGTAGTTAATGAGGTTTTGAATCCCGGTCAAAAACATGAGAGTACATGATATCTACCATTAGACTACCACTCCACTCGTGTAATTACTTAAAAGTTAACAGTGTCATGTTCACCCTTGAGTCCTCCCTCGACCCCTTCTCCGCACATCTCTACCTTCGTAACAACATGGCAACATGCAACCTTCATGACTTTGATACCATATTAGACAGAGAGAGACATCTCTACCTTCGAAACAACATGCAAACTTCGTGACTTTGATACATATTAGACAGAGAGAGTTTGCTACAAGGGACAGAGTGGAATTCGAACACGAAATGTGGTCTCTAGTTTTCGAAACAAATGGAGAATTTTGATTGGGTTGGAATCACATCAAGAGAAAATCAGAAAACATTATTTACACCGGCGGTGTAAACTAAAGTTTTCTCCAAATCAATTGTATTGTACCATATGTTCATGTTCTACCTTTTGGGACCACTGTTTGGATACATGGCGCAATGTTATAGATTTGGAGGAAACTTTAGTTTACACCGCCGGTGTAAAGAGTGTTCTCCTATCACATCATTGCCATTGAAGCTTTGACCCATTAATAGATGCCAAAAGGACAAGGGTATTCACATCTTCACCATTGAAAGAGTTTTTTGGTCTCAATGTTCAATGAGATCCACCAAAAATGCTATGTTTCTTTTTATTTCCTTCAGCCAAACCCACCAAAACAAAAGATTCGGGCCACGGAAGTTCATGTTGATTGAAAGAATCAAACTCCACCAAATTCAACCTAGCCTTTCTCTCTATTTTTTTGCTATTTTTTGGCTTTTGATACTATTTCTGTTCGTCTTTTGTACTACTAAATTTTTGTTAGATTCAAGTTACATGGTTATGATTAATCATCTGTTTCATTGTAAGGAGTCTAAAAAGTTTTAAAAAACAATAGATAATGACCCAAAATAATAATAATAATAAAGACGAAAAAATGCCAAACTGGTATTCTTATCATCTTATTTTCAACTTTGGTACATATAGTCGAGACGAATGATTGATACAAAAATTACAACAAAAAGAAAAAAAGTATAAAAAAATACTTGAAAAATAAGTAAAATAAACTCACTGAATGTAGCTATTACAACAAGAACACCACAAATCTAATTAAATTAACCAGAAAATGAACTTTTTTTTTTATAACCCAGGTGTCTATGACCGCTTTGCGCACATCTCGGCTAATCCTGTGAATCAATTCCTTTGTTTTTTTTTTTTTTTCTCAGGTGTCTATGACCACTTGTGCACATCTCTGCTAATCCTGGGAATCAATCCCATTATCCACTAGGAGGGCTAATTAAAGCCACAACGAAGCTCTGTATAGACGGATCCCAAAGGAGTTGATAGCACTTGAAAGTTTCAAACCTGAGAAATTAGGAGGAATTAAACAAACCACTAAGTCTGAAGTCGTAAGTCTTATGACCACCGAGCCAAACCTAAGTCGAAGATATCAGAAACTTGGAGAGCAACCTAAATGTTGGGCGACTGTGTTTGGATGATCGAAATCTTGAGTAGGAATAGAAATATGATTACCAAGAATCAAATTTCTGGGTTTCTTGGGTAAGAATAGGAATATGATTACTGGGAATCGAATTACTAGGAATTTAATACCTGGAGAAATTGTGTTTCGGTATTTGGATTAATTCAGTAATCTTATATGGGAAACAATTATTTTGGAAATTATTAAAGTCAACATTTCCTTTTCTTAATGAATGAGTCAGGAATCTGAGATTCCCATGGGATAAGAGAGGGATTAGATTCTCACTCAGTCTAGAAATGTGATTCCTAATTGAATATGTCATCAGCAATCACATTTCTATTCTTGTCTTTACCAAACGTCGGAATCTGAAAAGCCTGACATCACATTCCCATTCTTGTCTCTTCCAACCGTTGGAATCATGGGTAGAAGGCATCACATTCCCATTCCCCCTTGAGATTACTGCCATCCAAATTGAGCTAGGGAGAGTTTTTTAGGGTGATTTTAAATTCTGACCGCTCAAAAGCTGCCAGTATATTTCATGTAGCTTTTTCTTTGTATTAGAGATGGGGCACATGCAATGTGCAAGTCAAGTTTATAGAATTACATCCAGAAATGGCATTATGTAAAATCATAAAGTGAAAGATAGAAAATTACTTTTATCTCCCCCTGGCTCCTTCATGAAGGTTTCAAATGGAGAAGTTTGCAAAAATACACAGATGTATTATTCCACATAATTTAGAGACTCTAAAAAAAAGCCCCCTATTACGGAGCTGTTTGATAAAACTGAAAGCTGAAAATTAAGTACTGAATGCTGAATTTTTTAAGCTGAAAAGCTATTTGGTAAAACATATTAAGCACTAAATTAAAAATATTTTTTTATTTCTTTTTGTTCTAATTGTCTCTTAATTTTACTAATGGTCATCGTGTATTTGTGGTAATGGAGGAGTGGTGATTGGGAGGTGGTGAGGGTGGTGGCGAGGTGGCGGTGGCAGTGGAGTAATGGTGGTGGTGGAATGATGGTGAGTTGTGGTGGCAGTAGAATAATAGTGGTGCAATGGTGGTAGTGTGGTGGTGGTAGTTTGATGGTTATGGCGTGGTAGTGGCAGTGGCAGCGGCAGCGGTGGTGGTGGGCTGGGTGGAATGCTAGTGGTGGTGGAGGAGGAGTGATGGTGGTGGCATGACAATAGTGGTGGTGGTATATGGGTAACAATTAGGGGTGCACACCGGCCCGGTAGCCCGCCCAGCCCGCCCAACCCAGCCCAATTTTTTTAGGGCTTGGGATAAATATTTAGGCCCATTGGGCCGGGCTGGGTTGAGATTTTAAGCCCGTTTAATAAATGGGTTGGGTTTGGGAAACTTCTCTGAAGCCCAGCCCGGCCCGGCCCGATTTAAATAATATTCTTATTTAAATACTATGTACAAAAATTGATGGATATCGGAGAGTCCCAACTTTTTGAATATTTTAATTGCACTTTAATTTATAGGTATGTTTTTAATATTTTTGTAACAACTTAGAACTTTAAATATATTATTACGGTTGTGAATTATAATTATGATCGTTGTGATTGATTAATTTATGTTTATATTACTATGCTTTAGTAAGATAAATGGGCTTCTTGGACGGGTTTGGGAAATTAAAATTTTATTTGGGTTGGGCTTGGGCAAATTAAATAAAGCCCGATTATAAATGGGCCGGGCTTGGGAATGCACTAGTCTCGTTATTATCTAGTATAAGCCCGGCCAGAACCCGGCCCGGCCCGGTGTATGTGCACCCCTAGTAACAGTGATAGTGGCGGCGGCGGCGGCGACGGTGGCGGTGCAATGGTGGTGGTTGTGGTGGTAGCGGCATGGCGGCGGTGGCGGTTGTACAATGGTTGTGGTTGTGGTGGCGACAGCGGCATGTCAGTGGTGGTGGTGGTGGTGGTAGTTGTGGTTGTGGTAGTGGTGGTGGTGGTGGAATGGTGGCGGTGACAGCGGCAGCGACAGTGTGATGGTTGATTGTAAGACATAGGAATTCAGCCACAATTAAGTAGCTCAAAGCTACTTGATTTTTATCAATTTTTTAGCCTACATTTTAAGTGGCACTTAATATGTTAAGTAACATAAAATGTGATTATCAATCCTACTTAATGACTTATTACTTAATTGATTCAGCCATAAATCAATCATCAACTAATGATTCCCAAAATTTTTGAACTCAAGATTACTATTGAGTATGGAGTATTGGAGTACGTGAGAAGCCTTGGAACTATCAAAAAAGGGAGAACAAATTAGATGAAAACCCTAAAATTTCTAATGTCATATTTCAATTTTTGCATTCAACTTTGTTATTCCATGTTTTTTACATATGAATTTTAGAAGAGTAAGAAGTCTTGTGGATGCTTGCAGTTTTAAGGGCCTTTTTCGTCGACTCCTTTTTTCATTTTCAATTTCTCATTTTTAAGTTTTGGGTATTTGGCTGCCCAAAACCAAAACACGTTAAGCCAGAACTCATTCTCAAAATTTAACATTGGGGAGAAGAAGCCAAAAGTAGGTTGGGATGAGCTTTTTTTACTTCTCATTTTTCACTTTTCCCATTTTGATTAACAAAAAGACCTGCAAAATGTATTCCGCACAAATTTGTCAAACACTACTCCTGTTGCAAAATGTATTCTACACATTTTTTCGGCCAAAAAGGTAAAATTGAGGCTTCCAAATACCCTTAAGAGAAAAACAAACAAATTAGCCCTCTAGCCAATTGTTGTCCTCCTTTCTACAAATTTTGAAATTCTCACTGATTGGACTAATGGAAAGTTCTGAAAGTTGGCCAATTGAGTCATCCAACATTTCCCAAACACTGCGATGCCCTTAGAGCATCTCCACTCTTGACTCAATTTTACACTCAAATTTAAATTTGAGTAAAAATCAACAAAAACATCACTCCACTCCTGACCCCGCGGGGGGGGGGGGGGGGGGGGGGGGGGGGGGGGGGGGGGGGGGGGGGGGGGGGGGGGGGGAAGTGTTTGGCGGCGACTTTAGGTGCTGTGCCAACATCGTTATGACGATTGGAGACCTCCATTACATGGCAGCTTTAGGCGTCGTGTTGGCATCGTTCTAACAATCGAAAACGTCCACCGCGTAGAGCTCATCGAATACTACAGCTCCACCAAAAATCAATTCGATCGGATATCGTTAAGTGAACAACCGGAACACATATAAAACTTGAAACACTGGATGAAAACCATTAAACCGACTTAACGATATTCGATCAAGTTGATTTTTGGTGGAGTTGTAGTACTCGATGAGCTCTACGCGGTGGACATTTCCGATCGTCGGAACAATGCCAGCACGATGCCTAAAGCCGCCGCACAGCACGCTGCGCAACACCCCCCTTACTCAAACCCATTACCAAATTTGAGTTTACTCAAAATTTTCACCAAATTTGATTTGAACCAAATCTTTACTCCAAATTTGAAGGCTACTTTTTCCCTCTCAAATTTACAATTGTGCCATTAATGAAGCATTTACTCAAATTTATGCCTACATTTGCTTTTGCCCATTGGAGTGTTCCATATCAAATCAAATTTTTATTCAAAATTTTACTCAAATTTGGATAAAAATTTGAGTTAAGAGTGGAGATGCTCTTATCTCAAATTTGTTGTTTAGTTGTACTATTTGTTTGGGAAATGATAATGCCAAAACCACTTTTGTTTGTGCCAAAATTGTAGTGCACAAAAGGCTTTATACCTTGCACATGGTACAAGATTTTTAAGCACAACATTTTTGGCACAAACAAAAACGGTTTTGGCACAAACAAAAACGGTTTTGGCATTAACACTACCCATTTGTTTTCGTATCAAAATAAATGGGATGATCTTTTGCTATTAAAAAAATGAAAAAAACAAAAAGCTAGAGCCTTTTGTTTCTGCGTTTGAGCTAAAACTGCTTTAAAATTATTCTGATAATCATCACTTTTGATCCTATTGGATCCCCATTTTTTACTACTAATAAATAAATTTAGCTTTTGTAAAACCTGAACTTTTGACTGTCACTCCTGAATCTTATTACCTCCGGGAGAAAACAGTCTCGTAACACTGTCAGTGAAACCGGTATTTTTCAGCCGCCACATGTGGGTTCCACCGCTAGTTTATTATTATAATTTGAATCGCTTATCTTGTAGAATCTGCAGAGTAGTACATTCATGCAAAAAATCTAACTTGATCAAACATTGATATATACAATTTTGAATTTTGTTTTGTGAAACGAACGGTCATGGACAGCTAGTTCAGTTCCTTTAAAGTCGAACTAATTAAGCGTGCAATTAACCGGAGAAAAATCCCCTCGAAATTTGGAAAACAGATTACTTCAGCTCCTTTGAATTGAATCCTAGAGAATAGACCCAAAAAATGGTAAACAAATATTTTCCAATGTATTCCCTCCGTCACAAATTTTTATGTCCACTTAAACTATTCATGTTTCATAGTACCTTAAAAAATTGTTTATATTTTTAAATGTATAATGTTATATATATTCAATATAAATCTTGTTTGATAGCTCTCGATAGGTTCTATTAGACATAATTTTCAAAATTGTAAAAAACATTATAGATTGAAAGATATTGAAAAATGGCATGCATACCCGTAAATAGACAACAAATTCGGGACAAGGGAGTACATGTAATATTTGCACAAGTGATTTGCATATCCAATCTTTACTTCTCCTTTTCGGGTGTTCAAAGAAACTTACGTACATCTCCCCTCATTTTGGAGCCTCGAAGTTAACGAATGGACAAAACTCTTAATTGTCCAAAAAAGTTGGTGTTTGCGGTGAGAATCGAACTTGGATATCCATATCTACTATTGCAACCAATGAAATAAGGAAAAGTCTTGGAACACAACTTTCAAATATAATTGTAAAAATCTGAAATTTCATAAATAAAAATTTCGATTTATTAATTTAAAAAATTTTAATTATTAATATCGCTAAATAAAATAATTTATTATTTAGCTTAATTAATTCAATAAAAATTCATTTAAATTCGTTTTATTAATATCTTGCTCCGAAAATCAACACGTGCACACCGGGTAATATACCGTATCGCGTCCGGGAAGCCTTACAAACTCCCCCAACTCCTATTTTGTCTCTTATTAGCTAGCACCACCCTATTTATTGCCTAAATTGGACCTATTTCTAATTTTGGAAAGCCTAATGAGCTATGTGATCAATTTTGACTTTTCTTCCAATTTTGACTTTACTTTAACTAACACTGGATTTTAGGGATTTTTTTTTTTTTTTTTTTTGCATTCTTATAGAAAAATGTATTAGAAATTTCAGCGATACATCATATTATTTCTACAAAAGAATAATTATTGCTCTTGGGGCACAACTATATGGTGTTATAACATCATTGTCCTATGCATATTGATGTGGGACTTGAGACTAAATATATGAGTTTACCTAACTATTAGATGATGAAGGCCAGAAAAAAAAAAAGGGTCATGGAGAAGGATTTTAAGGCACCATGCGGAGATACCCCAGAACCATCGAATAACTAATTACTACAAACAAACTTCAATTCACTAAATTTTTGCCTCAAAACTATTAGGTTTTTATGGATTCATAATCATTATATTACCATAGAATGCAAGTCTTTTTTTCCTTACGATATACATCAACAAGAGTTAGTGAAAAAATTAGTGTGTTAACAACTAAAGAGAGTTGAAAATCTCTCAACTAACTTGAACCACAGACCTCCCCTTGGAATTCAAAGGGTACGCCCAAATAGGCTGAAGCACATTTCCTTTCAAATGAAAATCAAGGCATGTTAGATTCTTAAAAAAGAGTAGTTTTTTTTACACTGCAAAGTAATGGGCGTTTATGGTCTAATTGTGCTCTCACTAGTGTGATTTTCTGGCTACGCCACTGCTAATTTGGAGTTTTGTGAATTAATGAGAGCAAGAGAGAGTGAGAGGTCGGTTTGGGAGGAGGAAAAAGGAGAGAAATTGCTTCCCTCGCCGTATAATTTTACAGGCGTGTATCCGCAAGCTCGTTCGCGCTCATTCCGACGCCGTTTTTCTTCCAAATTCCTAAGCGTTATATTTTTGGATTCTCTTAAGGCTATCTAGGAATTTCCTAACATACTTATCTATTTTCTTAAAATTAGTAATCCTTTAATTATTTTTCGCGGTACACTAGTTAGTATTTTTCGCGGACAAAACCAACCTTACGGATCATTTCTCGTCCCAATGGTGGGGAACTTATCTCCTAATTAATGGGAGGACACTTTTTATCCTATTTATCTAGCCACATAAGGCTATAAATATATATGTTTACTTTTTCTATAAAGTGCATATATGTATATAAGTATAGATGTATATATATAATACCCCATGGCATGTTTCATGTGTATAACTAGTACCCAAAACTACTCAATTATGCCCCAACCTAACGAACCTAGACATTATACGTCATTTCCTACGTATCTACAAACCCATACTTGGACCCCAAGACTTTGCACCTAGTGAAAGTTGACATTATCCTAAACTAGCCATCAAAACCTACTCTTTTTTTTTACTTTTACAAAAGGTTTTTTGCACACTTGTGGGGAGAGGAGACCGGCCACCACCCTCGACCACCCCCAGATCTTAGAAAGGTAGAAAAGTTAGCTAGAAAGCGTTCGAGTAGCCGTTACTCCGCCGGAATCCAACTAGCTTATCAGCTTCCGACTAATCATCAGAATGTAGATACTTTATCTTAACCCTAGATTAGTATTTTCTAGTTCAATTTAAATATGTCATTATTATGCTTAAATGTGCTTAATTATGTTTAAACGAGATTATGTTGGGTGATTAGCAGTTTAATGAAAGATTAGACTTTGAAAAACACACTTAGTCGTTACTATGCACGATTTGAGATTGACTTATCAAAATGCACCGTTGTAGTGCCCGATGAACTTTTGGAAAACCAAATTATGCAGTTAAAATGCCCGAGTGAAAATCGACTTTTCAAATCTACACCATTATAATGCCCGACTGATTTTTGAAAAGTAACCGACTAAACTTTTTCTTAAAGCGACTTCAAAATGTTTTGACTATACTTGGACTGTTGAGATAACCCAAGCCTAACGGCCTTGAGGGTTTGTCAAAAAAGATGAGCCTCGCGCTATCTAAGAAAGGAATGGTGACAGTAACTGCATTCGTGCGGCCATCCGGCCTGGGACTCTCCTGGTTATCTTATTTGTCTAAAGAAAGTCACCAATGAGATTTTATACCTAAAGTAACACGATTATTGTGAAATGATTTTTAAATGGAAAGTTTATCGTGAAACGATTTTAAACGGAGGATTTTTATGAAATTATGGCATGTACATGTTTTTCAAGACGGTACGACACAACACGTTTTTCAAAGAAATGAACGATTGTCTTCACAAGAAGAAATAGAGATAAGAATGAAAATGATGATGTGATGAAAATTGAGAAGATATTGCCATTTGAGTCCCACCCCAGTTCCTCGGGGTGAACTGGTGGTCAAAACTCAATGGAACTATACAGTAGTGCCGTTCGAGTCTCGCCCCATGATTCCGCGGGTGAACTTGGTGGACCAAAACTCAACGGGACAACACATAGTAAACAGATCTTATAGACAGGCTGTTAAGTTCGGTGCTATAAGAAAACCGGGACTATGTCGAGTGTGACGCGAAGTGAACGGACTTCATAACCTGCGGGTAGTCAGTGTTATGGGTGGCCGGGACTTCAAACGGAAAGGTTGGTGACCGTTAGAAAGGGGTGGTAGAACAGGCCAATAACTTTCTAGTGGTGTGAGACAGTTAGTTGGTGACTGTTAGAAAGGGGAAGTAGAACGGGTCAGCAACTTAATGAAATTTGAAGAAGAATTCTATTACACAAACTATTACGAGATACTGATACTACACTCTGATTTGAAAAGAAACGGGATACTAATTTTATTAAAACTGCACTCTGATTTGATTTGATACTGATGCATTGACACGCATGAACTTGCTATTTTGATAAATGATTTTCAACTATTTACCTGCCAACTTTATTGTTCTAGAATTGCTAGTTTAAGGTTGGAGTAGGATATCTATTGAGCGTCATCGCTCACGGTGTTGCACTTGTGTAACCCTGACATAATATAACGATGTTGCTTCGCGATTCCGACGTATTTTGTCAGACTATGTCGACGAACAGGAAGAATAATATAGCGTCGGAGGAGCTGCCAACATGGAGCACGACCAGATCAAGGAGTGTACGAAGTCATAGAGTCCACCCGGTCTACCTTTTTGTAATCTGTGAAGGATAGATCATCTATATGTATTTTTGGTTATTATTATTACTATTTAAAACCGACTTTAAATTGTAACAATAATCCATAACGCTTTTCTCAAAATGTGAGGTGTTACAATAATTGTCCATCTCAAACTGTTCAACGTATATGGAACTACACGCATCCAACGATTCTCCACGAAATTGTGTTTTAAAATTGTGGTCCTATGTAATAATGAGAAACCTACTTCCAGGAGTCTACAATTCAAAGTTTCCAAATAATGAAAACATTCATTCTTTTCTTCCTCGTTCAGTGTAAGAATCTTGGTCGATCACTTCTCAAATTCAGGAATATTAATGTAATAATATGTCTGTATCTTGTGCTCATGCCCTAATAATTGAAATAACCAAAGATTTGGGTGTGAACACAAGGCGTGCAGTGCCTCTGTGATTAGCTTAGGAGGAGGTGGCTCGCCTTTATGGGGACATGCACCTTCACCTTTTTTGTAATTTTCACATGGCAATAGAATTATTTAAGTATGAAAAATTTAAATGGATTGTTTAAAATATTAGTTTTGTGCACAAATTCCATTAAATGGGTAATTGTCGAATCATTAAGCAGCACGCCGGAAGAGGCTTTTTCTTAAATACATTTTGTAAATTGGTGGTGGGGGCGCTATGGGTTCTCCTTTTGAGACATTTGGTTTTTAAGTGAAAATTAAAAATAGAATAGAATACAAAATGATTTACTAACCAACGAGAGAGACCACCAAAGGCGTTAGTCTCGATGGTACGGTGTAGAGGTGTCAAACAAGCCGTGTCGTGTTGTGCTGATATGACCCATTTAATTTCGTGTCAACTGTGCTTCGTGCCATGCTGTGCCCGCTCATTTACTAAATCATGCCGTGACTAAACCACGCCATGTTGTTTCTTAATCGTGTCATGCTAACCCGTTTACTTAATCTTATTCGTTTCGTGCCCGTGCCGGCCCATCTCCGAGTTTCATCGATTTTTTTTTTTTTTTGCATAATCTAGCCAAGTTTCGTGAAAAAAAAATTGTATATCTACTAATAACTATAGCTATATTAACTTATTAAAAAGTATATAATATATAATTCAATTTTTTTTGTATAATCTAGCCAAGTTTCGGCATATTGAGATTCACAAAATATTTTGTATTGACTTATTAAAAATTGTATAACATATAATTAGAAAATCCATCATTAAAAATTAATTTTTTTGGTACATTAAAAATTAGCATTTGTTGTGTCGTGCCCGAGGTCGTGCCCCTTGCCGTGCCGTGTCTAGCTCACTTTTGTACCGTGCCATTGTCGCGCTCGTCTAGACTGTGTTATGCCCATCTAAAACTGTGCTCGTGCCTTGCCTGCCACATTTAAACGTGTCGTGCCCGTGCCAGCCCCACCTGTTTGACATCTCTAGTAAGGTGTATCATCCCTTAGACATGCATGACTCGGTTTTGAATCTCACCCTTAGCATTTCTTTGTGGAGTTAGTGTCATATAGTATCATCTTGTATTTAGGTAGTACTGTGGTGACGGTCTGTTATTCTGAACATTAGCTATCGCTCAAACTGAACATTTCGCAGCAGGTCGGGAGTCCCTATGATCACGCCCAAGCGGTTTGCTACGCCCCCTCTCACCTTTTTGCATTTTTAGAGAGAGAGAGAGAGTTGCACCGCTTTTCCTCCAACTCTCCTAAAACCAATTGGTGTTAGGAAGGGCTTCAATTAAGTCTTTTATGGTATTCAACATCGCACCCGCAATTCTGTTTTTAGAGCGGTCGCAGGGAGTGGCATTGTGTAACCAAATCCATGGGGGCACTCCGGGCCCGACAATCCCTCCCTCACGATGACGCTTCCGCAACTCGACCCCATGACCTCTCGGCTCTGATACCACTTGTCGGACCGCTTTTCCACCAACTCTCCTAAAACCAATTGGTGTTAGGAAGGGCTTCAATTAAGTCTTTCATGGCATTCGACATCGTACCCGTAAGTTTGTTTTTAGAGCGGTCGCAGAGAGTGACATTGTGTAACCAAATCCATAGGAGCACTCCGGGTAACACAGAGAGAGAGAGACAGAGAGAGAGAGAGAGAGAGAGAGATTAGGCAGGGCAGGTGCAGAGGTGAGAGAGCTGAGGGAGGCCCTTCTTTTAAGAGGGGTATCTTTCTGTTCCCACTCATCATTTCATCCATTGGGGTTCAAAGCTATCAGAGTTTTTAGGAGCCATTTCTTTTTTTTTTTAAATGACAGATTTTGTCGGAGTAATATAAAGTATGCGTTTTTTATTCAATCAAAATCCGTACCCGACTTTCAATGGTATGTGCGAAATCAATTTTGCAGAACATTATATAGTTGAATTTCGAAAATATAACTTGAAGAATAGATTTCCAATCGTAACATGATATGTCTTCTAATGGTTTATGTTATGATGGGGGCATCGCAAAAAAATGAGTCATAACGTGTTATGCTACTTTGAAAAATGTTAAGCCTTCTAATAATTTTTTTCTTTTTTTTGTCATGCCTTCTAATGGTTTTTCGTTATGGCTTCAAATGGGTTTTGTTATGTCTTTGTTACGCCTTTCAATGTTTTTTTTTTTTTTTTTTTTTTTGTGGGGTGGGGGGAGGGTTAATATTATAGCATCTTCCAAATATCCGAGCATATGCTTTATATACGGTTGCCTCGAGTCTTCTCTTTTGAAGACGGAGTTGAAACTAAAGACATGATTATCAACCAAGATAGGAATTTAAATGTACGTGGATAAAATTATATTTGCGTCAAGACCAACAATATATAGTATCTTTTACGTTTATTTTGTAAGTTTTGTAAAATTCTTTTTGGATCAATGTTAGGACATGGGAAAATGCGATACTTTGGAGTCTTTGGACTATCTTTGGACTGACGCAGTGAACCGAGTCAAGATTGCATTCAATTTGGAAAATTTAATCTTCAGATTAATCTGATTAATGTCTTTTCCAGCTGTTGTATTGAACCCAGGGAAAAAATGTGGTGCACATACAGCTCACATTTTGGAGCCTAACCAATATGGCCTTGAACAACCCAAGTCCAGGCCCAACAGCTCAAGGCCCAAGTCTAAAACTTTTGTGGCGTAAGAGGCGATTGGCCCAAGACCCAAACACAAGTCAAGCCGACAGACCTGGTCCGGGTGGCGGTGGTAAATAGGTCTAAGCCCACTTTGGTGCTCTAAAGGCCCAGCCTTTTTATGTCCGACACCTGAGTAATTATTCATGACCTTGGAACATCGTCACATGGTGCCCCAACACCCTTACAGGAATGTGTGGTGAATAAGGATGTTGGGCACCACGTGACGGTATCCCAAGACAATAGAATAATTGGTCCCAACACCCTGCCTTCTCACAACATTGAGCAATGTGAGTTTTCACTTTCCGACCACAACCACCGTGAGAGAATTTTGCATTCATCTCTTAATGGATGCAAGAAGATTAAAGAGCTTGGGCGATGACACAAATTATTGAGAAAGTTGAAATAAGATGACACATTATTCTTAGGTGACAATTACTCTAAATGCTCGTCGGCTTCACGTTTCCCTGGGTGTTAGGCAAAATATATTTAACTATACTGACAATTCCATCGATCAGTATACTGATTCTGGACCTCAAGACGGGTATTTACTTTTTAGAGGAGAAAACTTTTGCCCGGCCTTACCAAATGAATACAAGAAGATTAAAGAGCTTGCCCATACCCACGCCAATGCCTCCTCCAATCTGGATAGTGCCAACAATGCTGTATTGCCGTGACACTCTTTCTGGAAGGTGTACTCTAGAGTCGGTATTCTATTTTGAACGTTCATCTTTAGTCTAGATTGACTAATTTATTTGTGTTTCTATGTCAGTTTCTCAGAGTTGGTTGGTCATTAGCCATTAGGTATTAGAATAGCTTCCATGTTTTGCTTCCTTTTTCGTACTCCTTAGTTCTCCTTTGGAGTATGAGTAACAGAAAAACCAATGATTGACTTGTAATAAGAAAGAACACAACAGCATATGGAATCATCTAACAGCAGCAAGGTCCCATATTGTAAAACACTGAAAAGGAGAAGGCACAGAATTGTGACATTTCCATGTGATATAACACTTTCTGACAAAAACATATGACTCTCGTTATTAAAAGAGAGAAACGTAATCAACCATAAACGTCGTGAAAATAAATATCACAATCAAGTAGTCAAACGACTCCATGAACATTAACTAGCTTGTTCCTGCAAAATAAATGAGGTGCTGCAAAATTTTGTTCCTAGGTGAGTAAGATTTTGGACGGAGAACATAGTGCAGGGTGAGGTAAGCTTATTTGACAATCACATTTCCCTCGGAAGTTGTTTATTATGAATGATAACAAAATCTAGCATAGTACTGAGAAGAAAAGAGGGACCAAATATGATACAGCATATGTAATGGACTTAAAGAGACCAACAAAGCAGTTTAAGTCTCCTGTCTGCACCCTTCACATTACCAGAATTTTTCTGGGTTTTGGTAAGCTATTGTAAATGGCAGCAAAATACCACAGGAAATAGGATTCTCATGACCCCAAAGAACCCAACCTAATGGCATGCCAGTTCGCTTTGGTTTTCTAGCACCACCCCATCTCTCCCAGCAAGGTCCCTAATAAATGTTCTCTCTAATTGTTACTCTCGTTTCTCTATCTATCTCTCTCCACTCATTACCAAAAAAAACCTCCCTCAAAACCTAAACCAACCAAACTCACTAGCGCTAGTGCACTACGGCTTTTCAGCCTCCTGTGGGTTTTTGCCTTCTCCTCACCACCCCTCAATGATTTAAAGGCATGAGGGCTGTTCGCGAACTATTCGAGACTCGACTCGGTAAAGGCTCGTTCGAGTTCGGTTCGAATACTAAACGAACTGAACCTGAACCTCAATTTTAGGCTCGTTTAATAAATGAGCCGAACCTGAACTTGACAATATTCGGCTCGATTAGGCTCGCAAACTTAGAATATATATGAATATCTCATAAGAATTTCATATATAACCTTGAACATGTATAAACTTTCATATACATAATGAAAATTTTATAATTTGTACAGGTATGAACTTAAAAAAATATTATAAACTTAAATTTTAACATGTGTTTATAATTTTCTATATTTATAGACTTCTTTATAAACAAAATAAAAAATTTGTTTGAAGTTCTAGACTTGTATGAGAGCATATATATATATATATAATATTTTTCATTCATTAAGACTCGTGAACAAGTTCGAGTTTGATCCAAACCTCGGCAAGCTTGGCTCGAGTTCGGCTCGTCAAATTTTCATTGAGTTCGAGATCGGCTCAAGTTCGTTTAAGAACTTAATGAACGAACCTGAACATTCTAAAGTTCGGCTCGATTCGGCTCGTTTACAGCCCTACCCTCATGTAATAGGAAAAAAAATCCTTTGAAAAAGCTTGAAGAGAACTCTGCAACAGGGCAGAAGAAGGATAATTGATATATGGTAGACATAGATGCACAGGGAGGGAGAGCACGGCTTGGGCATATCATTCCAGTTGCCAAAAAGCGGGGGGAAAAGTATAGGACATGTGAGTCTACAAAGAATCTATTTGAACAAAAATAAACGCGTTTACATGTTCGTAACTATCATTTTCATGATTAAGAAAACTATCATCCATATTGACCCTTTTGGCTAGTCGCTACTCGCTATGTCCCAAGGAAAAAGAATGTAAAAAACTTTAAAAGGGGCTTGTATTTGCGTCTTAATACACCCAATTGGAATATCCTAGCCAATTAAACATCAACTGTAATGTCCTATATCAATCTCAAGCTAAGGCTTTTGGCTAAGGCTGAGTGCTATCATGGTTTTTGTCTTTGAAGGATCCAATGTATCTTTAAGATAATCAAGGAAATATTCATCAAGATGGGTGGACAAACTGGCACAAGCAGCCCCTATCCAGCGTTTGAATATGGATTTACAGGTGTTTCGATGTGAAAACATAGAAACTGATAGAAGAGAAGCAAGTTCTTACCTTTCTGTTTATTCTATTCGTTGCACTAATTTTATGCACGCCTTTGTACCTGGAAAGAAAAGGGGAAAAAAACAAAAAACCCCAATCAACATCTATACATCAACCGGCACAGTTCAATTAGAAAAGGTAGACCAGTTACTGATTATATATACAACAGACCAAGTGCAAAAATCAAATTACTACCTCGGAAATTGCTTCGTTGTCAGTGGCTCTCATGGAGGGGTAATGATAATTGGAGGGTAGGTTTACAAAATTGTGGAGGGACAGCGGTTGGGGCTTGGGTTCCTGAAAGCAGTCTCTTAGAGAGAAGTAGAGATGGACAATGTGAAAGTTTAACCAACGCAGTGGAGGAGCAGGAGAAGGATGAGAGAGAGAGAGACCGCTGGATACAATTTCACCTACAGAAGATAAGATCATGACACCTACACATTCTTTTAATAAAACTCTTACTATCAAGATTTTCAACTACTTTGAAACCCCACTTTGAGCTTTGCTTTGTAATCGGTCATCAAATCATTTGAAATGCTCTTGACGCATGAAATTCTGGAAGCCAAGTAAGGAAAAACAAAGAAAATGCACAGAAAATAAAAATAGAAACTTACAGTAGTAAGGGCATTTCAGGTAAAGCCACTGGCATTATAAGAAGGGTCCTAAATTTAGTGCAACAGCCAGATTGCTGCCTTGACTTTCCAATCACCACTGAAAGAGGTTTGTTCCCAGTCTATTCCTGGGAGAACGTAGTGGCCAAACCTAAAAACAAAAGAAAAGGAAAAGAAAAGAAAAGACACTAAACACTAGATTTTCAAGTGAATTATGCTAGTTTTTATTATGCTGCGGCTCATATCAGTACATTTAGGAAGTAATGTGCATCCTCAAAACTCAACTTCGAAAAATCAACATCAGGTGTTCTATTGCTGTACTCAGATTTTCCAGATGTTTTCAAATCAACATCATGTGTTCCATTGCTGAACTCAGATTTTCCAGACGTATCCCTGCGTTGAAAATACTTAGTGGTTAGTTCCCATATATATTACTGAATTCTGAGCCATTCCATGTGAATCCCCAAATAACATTGCCTTCAAGCCAAAACCAAAAGTTTCAAGTGCTTTAGAACTAACAGTTCTCCTTTTGGTCTAAGAACCTAGGATCTCCGAGACGGAAGGTTCAAGAAGAAAGCAAGGTATTGAATATCTATACATACTCATCGTCATCACCGTCCTCAAAATCAGAAGCCGAGTCATCACTTGTGGGCTCCATCAAAGTATTCATGTCAAATGATGGGTTCGTATCTGCTTCCTCCATGTCAATGAAGTCATAGTTCATCCGTTCAGAAAATTTCTCATCGGAGCAGTTAAGAAGCCACGCAAGAGAACATTTCAACCCTTTCTTTGCAACCATCTTATGTCTTGGTCTTATAGTAGATTCCAGGCCATAAGTAAAGAAGGCTGGAAAACTAACCAAGTCGTCTATATCCCTCCCCATCTCATTCTGGAAGTAATCATAAGAGAGTTTCATGATATCAAGATTCAAAGCAAGGAGCTGGGGGCAACCTACCACCATCTTTCTCACTTGCTCCAACGAAAATCCGCAGTCCTTCAGGAAATCTACATGCTTTACCACAGGTGTATTACTGAGGCTAACAACCTGTGGCAGCTTCTCCACGACTCTCCCAAAATCTTCGCGATCCAAACTAATATTCGAGTTCAGGAAGCTATATTGACTCAGTAGCTTTGGTTGCAGGTCAATTCCTATAATTTCAGGATATTGAGCAATCACAGAAGCAAGTGAAGTTCGTCTCACACTGAAATCAAGAAGGGATTCAACATTTGGTTTCACCACTTCTTCTAGTCCAAATCCAAGAATGTGGGGCCGCTTCTCAATCAGTCTAGCCACAGCTAATCTAGGTATTCCCAAACTTTCAAGATATTCCACAAATGGTTTGATTACCCTGGCGACTCGCATTCCCAAAATCTGAGGATACCTAGTTAAAACACCACCAATTTCCCTTCTTCCCACACCGATTGCTACCAAATATGCCACTGACGTGCTCATGGTGCCCTCGAGCTTGAATCCCAGTACTTCTGGATATCTCTCAAGAACCCTAGGGATATCATTTGGTTTGATGTCCATCCCCTGAAGATATTTAACAACAGGATCAAGGTCTATCACAACACTAGCATGGAGGACTTGTGGATACCGTTGCAAGAAGTTTGTAAGAGTAGATTTTCTAACACCCAATTTGCCAAGATAATCAAGCACAGGGATCATGTTTTTCTTCACACTGCAGCCAAGAACAAGAGGATAATTATTGATGTCATCAATGGAAAGACCTAGTTTATGCAGGAAGTCGACACGTTCCCTCATAACATCAACTGTCACTGGAAGCTCCAACCCATCAAGCTCATCAGGTTGAATACCAATTGCCTTCAAGAACTCATAAACACGGTCACGATTTGCCAGCCTTTCATTCTTCATTTCTAATAAACTCGGACGACTATATAAGGACGAGGAACTTCCTTGTTTTCTACCTGAATAAGCTGCTTCTGCCTTTGCCAGAGAATCTACAGAGCCAGATGCAAAAGTCCCACTTGCGATAGAGCCCTGAATTTTTGTCATGAATCTACTTCTATTTGAAATCCATAGGGTTGATGAAGTCGTCAACATGGGTTGATACAATGTAAAAGCAGGCAATTCATATCCCACAATCAAAAAACTGGGCTTCATGATGAGTGTACTGCTTAAAATCTTCATACATTCAAGCACTTTGTACAATGAATGGATCTGCAGCATTTATAGTGCATGGTCAGCATTCTTAAGATTAAAAATAATCCTATTCCACAAGCCCAAGCAAGTAAATAAGGCTAATAACTTGTAACAATCGACAAAGACAAACTCGTAATGGGGACTCACTGTGTAACATAGTGTACAACGAAATAAAGAAAGGCCCTTGACATGTCGTCGGTTATGTTATTTTCTTCTAATTGCACAAGTTCCATTCCCACGTTTACATATTGCATACCTAACTCATAAGCTGTCTTAGTGGTGGCCGAAATGGTGACCGCCATTGTTATACTTCCATCTCCTACTACAACAGTACACTCTGGGCTCCTTTATTCTCACTTATCTACCCAGATTTTATAAATAAATTAAAAAAACTAATTTGGCCAATTAAATTCAATCACTGCCTCAGAAATCTAAGCCACTTACTCTCTCATGTACTAGCATTTGTTTTAGCCAAGATTGAAATGAATCAGAAATCCCTAAGTCAAAAGTGCTTCCTTAATATTCGGAATGAACTCAAAAACAGTGGATAGAGGGAGCTTAGCTCTGCTTCTCACACACCACATAGGTTCTGTAAAGCTTGTAGCGAACCGAGTTACAATAAAGGGACAACTCCACCGGGCGGCCGGCCCTGAGCAGAAGCCAAGAAAGCCACTGCTTCAGCCCCCCTCAAAAACTGCCAAAAATAAGGGATTTCACTCCCTTGTGCACATCCCTTGCTCCTGAAGGTGTGTTTACTTACTAGACTTAACATATATTTTGATTATGCAAATAAATTACTTACAAGAAACAGCAAACAGAGAGAGAAATGGAGACGAACACACACTGAGAGAGAGAGAGAGAGAGAGAGAGAGAGAGCGAGAGACCTGTTGGACGTTGGATTTTGGGCTGGTTCTGATTCTGATAGCAGGTCGAATGGAAATTGGATATATCTTGCCACAATTACATAGAAAACCCTATAATTTGGATCCTTGGCACAAATTACCCCCATACTTCTACTTTACTCATTTCATTCCCTTGACTTCTTTTTATTTAGAAATGGCTATGGGGGACTCTCTGGACTCGATCTCGGACACGAGGGAGGCGAGTTAAATGTTTAGGTTGCGCCACTGCAAATTACACCATGTCACAATTCACAAACCAAACCATGTCTATTGGAGTATAAATTGAATCTCAGACTTGCTCCATTAAATTTGCATGTACATGAGTATGTAGAATCAAACCCAACCAACGTTTTTATATTAGCCATCACCGACAAAATCCAGGTACAACCCACTTCCACACACTTTTTCTCTCCACCACGCTCCTCTTTTCTTGATTAAAATCGTTTGAGTTTTGAGTTTGGTTATTGCATAATAACTTTGAATTGATTTTAGAGTTTAGTTGATGGCTTGGTATTGCATCAATTTTTCATCACGGCCTAGTAATTGCGAATGTCAACCGATAGAAGTTAACAATCATACAAATGCATTTACCAGAAGAAAAATAAAAAAGGGATAGAAATGCTAAGACAAGAAATGGGTGTTGATGAGGTTAGCTGATGTATGCCAACAAAGACCGACAACCAGCAAACTCTTAGGGCCACTTGAGATTATGCTCGATCGTTAAATCCAGAACCCCTGAATTAATCGAGGTGTGCACAAGCTAGCCCGGATATCCGTTTGTCAAAAAAAAAAAAAAAACTACGTGATGTTTTGTGAGGTTTGACATAACAAAAAAGTTGTAATGGCCTAGAGTAAATCAACAAGACTTAGCTAGTTTAATGGGACCTTCAATACAGTTCTTGAACATGAAATAATTTAACTGTAGCGGATTGAAACCCAGTTAATTGCCTGTTACCAGAAATGAAATAAAAAGTAGGTGCTGAATGATGAGTACTGGGTTATTTGCTGTAGCAATTACCCCTTTCTTCTTGACAACATTACCTGGGAGAGGCGTTACTGCAAGTTAAGCTTGTCATTTGGGAGAGATTTCTTATCAAAGGTTTCACCATTTTCCCATTATATATGCATTTATTGTATTGTCCTGCTGAGTTCTCCGTAAAATTTCACATGAAAACTTGACAGAAAAATATAGGTCGTTGACGTATTAACTCCCTATTAGGCTTTGACATGAACATGATGCAACAATGTTGATACAAGGAGGAAATTGTCAAACCAGATAACCTAAATTCAAAAGTTTAATAGATTCAAACAAGTGCAATGGATAGTATTTAAACCATAACAATAATTTCAAAAACTCTCAAATTATTCCAAACCTGCCTACAAAATTTCACAGAACGCACTCAAGTGTGTGTGCGCGCCTGTCTTTGTTTTTGTATAAATCCATTCATATGAACTAAATTGAACATAATGTTACAAACAACCCAACTGAATCAGTTCGCTGAAATGGATAGCAAATATGAAAAAGGCTCTGACTACTTCGATGCTACATGTTTATTCTTCTTGTTGCCTCTCTTTTTTAGACTACTACTCTCGGGGCCTTCTTCCTCCTCAGCTTTCTGCTCTGCTTCTAAAATTGCCAACTGCAGTCCCACAAACAGAAGATAATGATTCAAAATGTGAGTTATCAACACTTCTTCAGCGGCTGAAAAGCCCTCGGGATTTAATATCAAAAGTTTTACCTCATCAAGGATTGGTTTAAGCTCCTTGTATCGAGAAACAGCAAGGTCAAAACCATCTTTGCGGAGCTCCTATATAGCCACAACAACAATATCACAAAGATCAACATAATACCACCAAAAGTTAACGAATGCTTATTGGCTCACCTTAGCAGAAAGTGCCAAGTCAAAATAGTGTCAATACGGTAAACAAGCCACCCAGGAATTGGATCTACCAAGAAGGCTAAATGCAATTCTATAGTCCGTCTACTAAGCGTACTAATACGCAACTTGATTTTCCAATGACAGGAACTACTTACAAACAAAAAGCAAGCAAACCTAAAACCAACAAATGGACCCAAGCCCCTTTCCATTGATTTCATATTTTCCCCATTCCTCTGTCATTTTCCCCCAAAAGTCACATCGAACCAGATACAGGTAACAGTTTGGGAAAAAGAATTTTTTCTTGGTATACTTCTAACAACATTTTCCCCCTTTTCTTTAAACCCTTCAATGCAAGATTTCCACTTTGAAATTTTGGAGGTGGGATGAAATTCTCACTTAGACGTGGTAATCTCTTTCCACCTTCAGAAGTTAACAAAAAAGATCACGTCTTGGACCCATCAGAATGATTGAAAATAGTGACTTCAGCTGAGAATTACATTTCAGTCTTCTATCCCTGTCACAAAGTACTAAAATCTAAAGCCAAATTGAGGAATTGAGGCTTTAGAAGGAACTGAACTTGCTTCACATGTGTTTGCCTTTTTGTTACACCGCTAACTTCAGAAGTTGGATTTGCATCGACTCACAAAGGTTTATCAGTTAAATATATAGATTATAGTTCTCTTCCAAGTCGGGTCTAAAGCACCCTTTCCAAAATCAAGACATATTCCCGACAGAAAATTCATCAAACAAGCAACTAATTCAATCAGCCCAACTCTGGGAATCAGCGGATCTGAACTCTTAGAATACACTGCCAACCTGGCTTGCAACAAATTTGAATCTTACAAACATGCCGGGAATTGAGAGAGAGAGAGGATTAGTCAACTGCTAATAAAAAATGCAGTTGTTATGAAAGATAACAAACCTTCCCCGTATGTTGAGTATGTTCATATGCTGCCATTTGCCAGTACATATTTGTGCGTTTGTAGAAGTCCTTCAAGGTTTCTCCAGGCTTCAGAAAATAATAAATTCAAAAGCAATTAATTCAAGGGTGATGGGAAGAAATATGATTTAAAAAAAAAGTATACTAAAATACAGGTACAAAATCTGAATACTTGCAGGTGGCAACTACAAGTTTCTAATCGCTTGTGCAAAAAGCTTCTGAAAGTGTTACTCTCTTAATTTTCAAGAGTATTGAAGTCGAGGATCTTTTAATGGGTCCATATCTACAAAGAATGCAAGGTGTACCATCGGTGTTCTCTGTGAATCGGAGAGGCCAAGACTGACTCTGATCTGCTCTATCCTGGCCCGTTTGTCTTTCCTCCGAAGACTCTTTCCCTCACCCTTGATTATTGCAACAGCATCTCCCAATTCAAGAGAGCTAGGACCGCTTTTTCCATCCTTAACATAAATAAGTTCACAACAGAATCAGATAAAGTAAGAGAGCTCACAATCTGACACAACCCCACAACATTACGTAACTATCTACATATAATATAAATAGAAAAATCAGTAAATACATTGACAAATAAACAGTCAACTAAAATAAAATAATCACATGCAGGTATTTATAAGAGCTCTACGAGGGCAGATGCATGTTCTTCGTGTGCGTAAAGCTATGTATAACACATTCATATCCATTTATATGGATTCATGCGCCACGAACAAGAAACTGAAATGGGCAAAGAACTACCATGTGGTCAGTTCAATGGGTAAGCACTTGGAGTTCCTTCCTCAATACTTAGGCACTTGGAGTCCAATTATGGCAAAGAACTACCATGCGGTCAGTTAAATGGGCACTTAGAGTCCCCTTCTAATACAGGATCCGGGATATGGCTAAAATGCGGGACTCACCTTTCCCAATTGAATTTTGATGATTTGAACCATTGAATGGGTTTAAAATATATTTTTAAGGGACAGCGCAAGGAATCATTAAAGAAATGACCGGGAAGGGCTTGATCCGAGCAGTTTTTCCTAAAACTGTATATGTATATATAGTTTTCGATAAAACTATATATGTACATTATCGAAAACTATATGTACATATACAGTTTTATCGAAAACTGCTTGGATCAAGCCCTTCCCGACCATTGTTTTTTATGATTCCTCACACGGACCTTTATAATCACGTTTTAGACACTATAGCAATAATAATTATAACAACAGTAATAATCACAAAACAAAACGAAAAATGCTCATTTCAATCCATTCAGCAAACAGATACACTCTTGCTGAACCATCAAAAGAATGAAGGCACCCACATCATCATCGTTATCGTCATCGTCGTCATCAGTCTCATCAATGTCATCTCCACTATCAGATTCTTCATGTTCACTTCCGTCTTCATCCTCCTCATCTTCACCCTCTGAGGCTTCTATCCATTCGGATTCAGATGCCTGTGTTCATAAAGACACAAAATCATCTTTAGGCAAATTTCCGAAGCACCGGGGAAAAAATTATCTTCAGGCATATACTTCAACAATGTATGGGTAGACTAAAATCAGGAAAAAAAAAATATCTTCAGGCATATACTTCGACAAGGTATGGGTACCCCAGACTAAATTTTCTTTCGTTCTTTTTTTCCTTCGTTCTGGGTAGAACCCCAGAACAAGATGAATTTGAAAGTATCAATACTTACTGCAGAAAAGATTGATTTTATCCATTTAGCCAACACTCGATTGCGAACATCTTTTACAATCCTAGGTAAACAAAAATAGCATTTCAGCAGAAAATTATCAAGATAATATTTTCTTTGTGTGTCATGAAAATGAAAATAATGGCCTGATATAGCTGAATTGGAATAGCAGCAGCTGATAACTTGTCCACATTAATACATTATACAGTTCACAAATGTGGTAAGCATAAGTACTATGCATTCTAAAAGATAACTTGACCAACCGGTATGATGCACTTCCATTCATCAAGTTTGCTCAGATTAAGCATATACAAGTCATCAAGTGCAATTTCTCGATCTTTAACTTCCATCATGCCCCCGTAAATATAAAGTGTATCTCTTCCAACAACCATGCAGGAATTAATGCGTCCACATGGCTTCACTACCTGAAAGCAACACAAGACAAGTGTTTGGAAGCCTCATTTTTTACTTTTTGCATTTTACTTTTTTGAATTATGGGCCAAAATGTATTACAAATATGTAGAGTCTACAAATTTGTAATACATTTTGTAGAGTGTTTGGGAGACATGTACATAATACATTTTGAAACTGGAGTAGTGTTTGCCTGTTTGGAAGATATGTTTATAATACTTCTTTTTTGTTAACCAGAATGAGAAAAGTGAAAAATGAAAAGTCAAAAATCCTCTCCCCGTACTTCTAGCTTTTGTTCTCTATACTCAAAAACTGAAAATGCATTATAGGAGAATTCATTTTGGGTGAGGTAAGCCAAAACACCTCAAACTAGCAAAAAGGGGAAAATCAAAATGGAAAAGGAGGTATCCAAATTGAATGAAAAGAGATAGTCAGTTCCAACAAATATAAGATACCTCCGGCAAAGGAGAACTTTGCGAAGGATCCTTCAAACAACACTCAGGAAGCCTTCCATCAGATGTGGTAGCTATCCCCAAAACATCAACAGTCATGTTTCTCTCTATATTGAGAGAAATATCATCAATGCTGCTTTCCACATCCACCTCTTCACGATAATCCAAATCCTCATCTTTATCATTTGCTGCACACTTTTCTACTTCCATTGGAGTTATTTTATTGTTGACAGCAGCATTGTTAGCTTCCTCAGCTGAACTCTTTTTCAACTGCAAAAGAAATCCAACAAGTAACCATTCAAAACTATATCTATTTCCTACATCAACCGCTTACTAATAATTCCTTGAAAAATAATAAAATACAACAGGATTTTAAAAACAGTTCAATACAAGTTGGTAAAACGCAACATTTTTAATCCAAAACAAAGGGACAGGTAAAAAATGTAAACAGTGGACACAAGATATCATGATCCATTACTATAAGAATAGCATTTGTACTACTAGAAAGTATAAACAAGCAGAACTACCTTAGTTTTTGTTGACTTTTCCTTCCGTAGCTCTAATGGGTACCTACAAGCAGAAATAATGCTCGCATTGTTATCGGGGGGCAGAAACCACAACACTTGTTGTCTACATGCAAATTCATTATTCAAACTTCATAATTTCAAAATATGCCGCATTGCAAACATCATAGTCCATTAACAATTTTTTTTTTTTTATAGCACTAGGCCCCCAGAAGCACCAGGCATATGAAGTAACAAACTTTACAGCAAAGGAACATAATACAGTCAAGCTAACCCAGACGATGCTAAGAATAAATTGAAGTGAGATTTACCAGCGACGGTTGTCTAACTGAAATCCATAAAGCTCATTCAAGAACAAGCTCATTATTACATCACCTGCACAGACAAATACAAGTTATAAGCCAATCAAGACGGCTATGAACTCTGAGAATTTGTAAAGATGGAAGGCATGATTCAATGCCAAGAATAGTTTACCACAGTTCAGCTCCCAACAAACAAGAATCCAACTCAAGTAAACACAACTACAGAAACCCCGATTTGGCCAGCTTAAGTTTCCAAAGAATTACTCTAACATTAAAAATAAAAAAAGTTCATAAGAAATCCATATCCATTTGGCCCTGTTTTGTCAAGGGAGAAGATGCCCTTACTCACCAAATCACCATAAAACATCTAGTGTACTCTATTTCATCTTTCGCGTTGACAAATGTGGTGAGATTGAGGATTACGTAACCGAAAGAATTAGAACAAAAAATACTAGGATGTATGGAGTGCAATTTTGGCAAAACAAGATCGATCAAAACAAATACCTCCATTTTCAGGGTAATAAGATAGTTTACCATATTGATTCATCCAAATCAATGTTAGGGAATATCCTTGTGAATATTTCCAGTAAGTGAATGGACTGCAAAACGGTAAGCACTCAGTGTTATTTATGCAATCTATCGCTGTGGAAATTAACTTGTTTAGCTACGACTCCAAAGAATATGTCCTTCATTACATCAAAATCTAAAACTGCTACTCCTTTCATTTCTGAAACTCTCCGCATGTCTCCCTACGATCCTTATCATTTGCTTTTCACCTTTGAAAATCAGCATACAGATGTTATTTTTCAAGAATCTATATTTTCCAGTAGTACCCAAGTAGAAAAATAGCTACCATAGTTGCTCTATGTATAAAACCAAACAATTTTCTAACATTGTCATTTCAAACCCTCTGCTCATGTTCTGTCTCCCAAAGTTTCATTGTCATAACATAACTTCTGTACGACAATCATTTGTAGCCTTCTTTACATCTACTTAATATTTTCTGAAAGAATTCATATTCATATTGCTACTAGAGTAACCAAGTTCTCAAATTTCTACAAATAACTCCTCCCCCTTTGCCAATCTCATATACCTTAACTGGTGGTCTTTCATGCTCATCATCAGTAAAATAAACATACTCTACATCCACCTTTTATATCTCTGATCCTGAGAAGTTCACATATACACATACCTGTACCATAGACATATAAATCTCCATCCAAAACAAAATTTTGTGTTTGAATCCGAGGGCAGAAACTTCATGCGTAAATTATTAACGGTCAGGTCTAAAACTCTAAACTGGCCACCGGGAAGTAAAACAAAAAATAATGGAAGCAAGAACTGTAAACCCTGACTCACCAGACCAGAATTTTGAAAGCATAGAATTAACAAAAACAGGTATCTTGCATGAAAGACTTCAACCTTTAACTTCCATGTCAACAACGCCACCAAAAAGAAGAGCTCGTTTTTTATGGATACACATAGAGAACCCAGCACGAGGTCCAGGAGGCATCCCACTTTTCTTTACCTATTAAAGAGGAACACAAGAAACAAAAATGAAAAGGATTGAACATGAAGAGAAGTCTCGAAACAACAGAAAAAAAAAAATTAACGTAGGAAACAGATCGCTGATAGATGGATGGAAGTTTTTGTAAAACACTTTATCGTATAAGAAAAAAATAGATATCTCGAAGCCTGGAACAGGGGATGCAATTTCTTAAGAGTAAAACACTTTATTGTGTAAGAACACTGGAAAGGACTGTGCAACTGCCTCCTAGCTGGGATTAAGACAAGCTTCATAGAACCATATGGGGTGAAATACAAAAAAAAAAAAAAGACAAATACCCAGAGCAGAGCAACAGCCAAAAACATGCCCGTGCTCCTAACAAAAACACTTGTACCATAATATTGCCCCATCCCCAGCTCCACTAGCACATTCAAGGAGATGAGGGTTACAGCTAAGAAAGCATACAGACCTTGTTCCACTCCCAAGTCCTAGGATCAAGAGACCACATGTCTGAATGAACGATTCCCTTCTCAGAGTCACTTTTTTCAGACGAAACTTCTTTGGAATAGCCACCATATAAAAATATCTGCAACAAGAAGGCAATGAGCTGATATCCCATTTCTTCACCTCAGGTTACTTCAGTAAGGGACAGATAAAATTTGAAAAAGAAAAAGAAGAGCACATAGTAATTCACAATGGATATAGCCTTAAAATTACTCAACAGTATGATGAGACACAGATATATATTGGCATTTCAAAAACTGATTGCCACATTCTGCCCTCTTCTTTGAAAATTTAAACAAGTTTCCATTGGTGGTTCCACCCATTCCATGCATGAAACTGTGAAGTTAACCACATGCATCAGACCATCCTTTGGATGTTGTCAGAAGTTTAGGTTACAAAGGTTACAAGTGTAGACTCTAATTGATTGTAAAGCAAGTGGAGAGATTAAGTTCACAGCTGGGAGGTTTTGGTGCGTGGTCTCTGGGCATCTTGAACATAAAAGAAATTTACGTTAGCTTCCATGTTTTTCCAAACATTACCCAAACCACACAACTTTTTAGAAGGCCATATCAGGATATGTATCGTGTATCTTGAGATACGTTTGTTGGAAGAGTAAGAGTATCTAATGTTTAGTTGGACACGATTTTCAAGGAGAGGGGAGGTCTGCACCGTAGCAAAGGGATCCCCATGGATCAAGTAAGGGATCCCTTACTTTCCTTCCCTGCGGACCTCCCATTTCTCGATTGAAATTTGATCGGGAGTACAATGTTCGTTGAGAACGATGATGGTCCACGAGACTAACATAATTGATATTTGTATATGGCATTGATTTCAAAATGAAGGGATATATCGGAAATGATAGGTATTGTCTTTTTGATGATATTAGTGGTGGTCATAGGTGATGTAGGAGGATATCCAAAAAAAGAAGCTCCTCATCTCTTTTTGTTGATTGTATCAATGGAGATGGTGGACAAGATTACAAAAACTATTTGCAGATATTGACAGATGTTTTCGGCTACATTTTTTAACATGGTCGTGTGCACACTACACCCAATGCAACAGATATGAGATATCATGACCGGTATTTAACACGTGCGTACCACATGTCCAACACTAGTTCAACTAGAAAATGCACCTTCAGCATGCATATTCACATTTTCAAAGAAAAAATATATGCATATGCACAAAAAAGTGCTACTCAAAACTTCCCTAGATTAGGGGTTGAACAACCAAACTGGTGTTCAGAAAAGTTAGAGAATAGATTGAATAACATATACAAACTAATCTTCAACAGAGTAGGAGAATTTGTAACCCACCAGCGCTAATCATGCACCTCAAAAGATGCGGCCAGTGAAAAATATCTCCCACAAACACAGTAAATTTACATTAAGAGATCAGTTCATTTCAGGCCTTATTTTAGTTCACTAACCTCATCTTGGTGAACGAAAAGCTGAAAACCACTTCGAGCACTCGGCCACATGCATCCAGGCGTGGGTTTTATCTCTTGCCACTACATTGAGACATTGCATCAATTCTAGTACATCAATATGAACCTTTCACATACATATTTGGTGTAGTCAAGTCTTATAGAATTAGGGACGTATTTTGCTCACCTTAAACTGATCCAAGTCAAAGACGTGCAAATCATTGAAATACCTGCACATATGGAAACCATCAACTACAAGCATTCCAGAGAACCAGAAATCTTAATGAACAGAAGTAACGGCAATATAATAGCGAGTTATCTAATCGAAGGAACAATGAAGAACCACTGTAACAGGATCCAAACTTGGTTCAGTCATCATTATTCAGGTCTCATTGAACAACAAGAACTTCAAATTCCTATGCAAACTATTGAACCTAGACAAACAGAAAGCCTTATATTTGAATGAAAGGGCCTAGTTTTCAATGGCTAGAATGTTTTTCATACTCATGGTATCCAATCCAATATCTCAACCTCACCTTGAATAGTGAGGTCATTGTCACGACGAAGAGGCATTTGTAGTGTACTGGTGATGTTGGGCGAGGAACCAAACACGCACACAATAGCATGAAGACTAATCAAGCAAACACACAGAAAGCATGACGCAATGATTTACGTCCTTCAGCAAGATTGCCTACGTATAGGGCTGACAGAAATTCTTCACTTTCATCCATTCAGGAAGAAAATACGAAGAGGAGAACCAGATCTAAATTCCGATGACTAGCAAAATATCTATATTCTACGCAGATATCTTGGACTCTTGTTCGGAAACATAATCCATATTACCTTTTCTTCTATTTCCATTAGCTTCTCATTTCTTATCCCCATGTTCTTCCCACAAAAATCTCCTCCTCCTTGGACCTTGACCATATCTTCTTTCTTTATCCATTTTTCATAATTCTGCATTTTTGATTGGCTAACACCTAACGTGCTTAAACTTAAGGCTATTGTAACTAATAAAACAAATACAACCCACATTGTAAAATATCTTACCCGGCTCACTGCTCATACTGAATCATTGTCCAGGAATATAATCAACTTTTCCAAAGTCCCTAAAATGTTAATAGATAATATCTTACTCAACGAAAATACAGCGCAGTGATTAGAATGTCCACCCTTTCTTTACCAACATTTTCAATTGGTTTGCTTGAGCAAAAAACATAACTAATGCAATCATTAAAAAAAATTAAACAAGTACACGGGAAAGAAGCAGTTAAAAGAGAAGAAAATAAACAGATGCAACACCAAACTAACCAAAGTAAATACTGGAAGGAAGCCCTGTGTACTGGTTTAGGCTAGAACATGCATCATTCAAGCAACCAGAAAAAATCAACAAATATAAATGACTATGAAATAATAGAACTCTTAAAGATTCTGATAAAGATGCAATAACAACCTCACTTCTCTAAGAGTGTCGTAGAAGCCGCCGAAAACAACAATCTTGTGCTTGTACAAGACCTGTGACGTATCCAAGAAATTGTCACATGAAAAGTCATTATATGGCACATAATTCAGGTTGAGAGAAGCAAGATCAAGCTTAAGAAAGCAAAAGAAGTTCAAAAATCAGCAAGGACCAGATCAATGTATGTCCATGGGTGAATAGATGGAGGGGGAAAGGAGGGTAGAAAAGCATAGAGATAGAAATGATATATTAGTCGTGTGAAATATCAAGGGAATCAGCACCAAATAGAAAGGCACTTGTTTGATGGTAGTAGGAAATGGAAAATGAGTCAAGGATTTGACTCAGAAAATGACGAGAGGATTCGAGTGCAATCCCTTATTTTGGGTGTTTTGGGAAAACATATAGGTCCTATTTTTTAAGTATCATTTACAGGCATATATGTTGAGTATTGTGTATTTGTATGAGGATGTTGCACTCAAAACATTATTTTTGTGGACGTAATAGGAATCTAGGACTAAGCAGAAGACAAAGATTAATTGTCAAAATCATCAAATGAATCTCATTTCGAAGCATTCTTGACCTCAGTAGCAGGACTAATCATGTTCCAAATCTATGCATGGAAAGAAATTATAGGAACCTGGCAACCTGATTGGAGAATACATGTTATTTTTATTGCTTCACGTACTTTACCCAATTGACTGGAAGATGAATCGAGAACTCCGACTCATACTATTAGAACAAAAACCAACCAACAACACAATTATTGTTAGCCATTCATATTCATCCCGTAGAGACACAAACCAATCACATAGCAGAAAGGGGCCAGAATAAGTGGCTGAAGCTTATCATTAAGCTCAATTTGTTCAAAACAAAGCCAAAACCTAGCCCTTGAAAAACTATATAAGGTGAAGAAATAGGCTTATTTGTGAGACAGTGACTGCAATCACATGGAAATGGTAAACTAAACGATTCTGCAGTGAGAGATGAAACCAGATCAAGTGTGACAACCACAAAAGCCCTCAACTATCATCTACTTTCCTGCATGTCCTTAACTACATGTGGGTCCAAATGATTCCCTTGTTTCAAGTAGGTCAGAAATATCATTCAACAGACATGGATACATGTGCTCAAATGCTTCCCTCAAGAGTTCTTTTCAATATCCTTTTTTTCATTACAGAGAATTCGTGGAGATAACAATTAAAAATTCAAGAACTTTCTGAACACATTAGGATCACCAAGTGTGCATACCTCAAGAAGTTCTGTTTTAGTTTCAGCATGCTGTGGGGATGGCAGATATATTACATACACTTCCAATGCATACAACACTTAGTCGGTATGTTTGAATAAAAGCACAAATAACAGAAACAATACAAAATAGATCAAATAAAAAATCTGAAAGTACCATCCGATGACCCGATCGTGGACTCGGACAACCTTTATAATTTAGTTGCTCCCATGAATTTGTTTTCAGGTCCAGCACCCAAAAGTCCTGAAATAATAAATTCCAACAGCAACATCCTAGTCTTAACAAAATTTTTGAAAAAGAGAAACATACACGTATGTAACCCGAATCATAAGCCATGGACTATTCCTAACCAGACAGATTTATTTAACAAAATAGAGGATTTGCCTTGTAGTGGTGAAATCGCTCTTGATTTGGAGACGTGAACTCACCACCTAGTAGTACAAAGCCAAAATTCTTTCATCACAATCAGAATGCAGTAAACCTTTATTGCGTTGTGTAAGCATAAATTTTACTCATTCATGGAAACAAATTCGACCAGTTTACCAAATATATAAAGATAGTTTTTCCAGGCAACTGCCTGATGTGCGCTACGCGGTGGTGGACTATTTGGGCTCGAAACCAGTTTCCACTCTTGCTTCTCCACATCGTACCGGTATAGATCACCATATACAAATGTCTGCATAATCCAATTTCATAGACCTTCAGTATGAGCTCTAAGCAAGACAGTAGATATACATTGTGCCGTTGTGGGCATACAAAAACAATAGAATTAGCAATCTTAACAGTCTGACCTTGCTACCATTATAGAATTCACCCCCATACAGGATCAATTCAGTCTCTTTCAACGGATTAATGCTCAACTACATGCCATCAAACAAAGATATTAACTACATGTCATCAAACAAAGATATATTTTACAGCATATATACCGGTGTTGTGTTCGAACTGCTTCAAAAACCCAACTTTTGATCCTTTTTAGCACAAAAAAAGCTCACATGTTTCCCTTCTCAACTTTAGCAAAATAAAAAGAGAAAACATGCAAACTAACGCAAATAGTTTAGCTAAAAGCTAACACTTTCTGCCCCACATCTTTCTCAAAAATTGATGGAATATCCAAACAACTTAGTGATAATCCTTTGGATTGAGAAAAGGCGAAAATGCCTAGTGGTTTCTGACCAAATCTCACCAAAAGTGATAACATTTGGCTTGGAACAAAACGAATGAATAAAGATTCATCTTTTTTTTTTCTTTTCTTCTCATCATTTCTTGGCGTTTCTCATATGTTTTCTTTATCCAAATAAGTGAAAGGATTCACCATCTTTCCTTTCTCATCCTTTTGCACCATCCAAAGGAAATATTATTAAGCGCTCCAGTGCCTTTCTTCACCGCACATTCGTGTGGGCTGCACCACAAATGAGTGGCTCCCACACCAATATCTGGTGAAGAGAAGCCCTGCAGCGGTGCTCCAGGAGCACTGAATCCAAATGGGCTGTAAAAGTCATTTTCCGTTTCATAGCAAAAGCCAGTTTTCCAACCAAAAGTGAGCTTTTTTTAGAAAACACAAACTAAACTAAAATCCCAAGTCACAAACTCGATGATCAATCGAAATACCGAGCAATTCGAACGGGGAGATGGCGCAGCGACATTTTCCTCAACGTGTACTTCCTTTTTCTTGGCTTCCTCCTTCTGTATACTCAACTGTCCAATGAAAACCATAAAACAACATCCAATTAATACGAAATTGCTCTCTCTCGAAATCATGCGAAAAGTAGTGCAATTCAATTTTTCTTATAGCTCATCTGTCCGTTTCAGCTTACGCCCAACTCCACTAATCCTGAACCAAATCCCACCCACTTCTAGCAGGGGCCCAATTAAAGCCAGAGCGGCCCTAAAAGAGTTCATAGGAGAGCAACTCAGAAGCTGAATTCAAAAAATATCCAAGTCTCATATGTACGATTCATATGAAAAGAAGAAGCATTCAAACTTTTTTTCCTAAGTCACGTGCACCCAGACTAATCCTAGTGCCAATCTCACCGTCCACTAACGGGGGCCAATCAAAGCCAGAGAAAAATCTCCGTATGGAAGGGCAGGGGCCCAAATGAGTACCTGAGAAGTGGAATTGAATTTTGGGAATAGAGAGCAGTGGTAGTAGTAGTTTACCAAGATGGCGTCGATGTCGTCTTCAGGAGAGAGCTTCTTGGTATCTCTGCGAGCTCTTTTCTCTTCGGCTTTGGCGGTTTTCTTCACTGTTTTCTCTTTGCCTTTGCCTGGTTTCTTCGTCTTCTTCCCCATTTCTTCTTCCAAACTCTGCCTAAGCGGCACCAAGCGAGACTTGAGGGGTTTTGGGGTTGTGTAGAAAAAAATCAAAAATACTCGTATCAGTATTTTACGTGGCCGCGGCGCAGCAGACGACGTCGTTTAGCGTGACGTAAAAAATTCGATTTCTTTTTGGTAAATCTCTTTTTGATAAATACTTCTACTATTTATCTATCTATCTAATATCTATACCCACAATCTTCCAAACCCCCTTTTCTAAATTCTCTGAATTTTGAATTTTGTATGTTTTCCAAAATTAAGAGAGAGGGAGAGAAATGTGGGGGAGAGAGAGAGAGAGAGAGAGACGCGGGGAGGGGAGACACGTGGGACATAACTCCATTGGTTCGTATTCTTTGGCCCGCGTATAATTCCTTCTGATTTTTTGGTTCCGTTTACATGGCGTGGCCATCCGTGATCTCCAATCCTCTATCTCTTTTCTTTGTAAAGAGAAGATCTAGAGGAGACAAGGGGCTGCAATTCAAGTGAGGACCAAATATTATTTCCATTCGTCACATCACGGCCCTGCCATGTTTTGGATCCTGCTAGATGGGTTTGCTTTCTTTTTCTTTCATTCGTCTCTAATTCTATTTTTATCTCTTAAAATTTCGAATCGGATTCATTAGTCAAGGATTGCCACATACTATAACTGTATCGGTTGCATATCGTTGATTGTCATTTTCACAAAATTTGTCTGATTTTAGGTAAATTGAAAAACAAAGTTAAAAATTTGATAAACTGACAAACCAAATGTTTAAAACTGACAAACCAAATGTTTAAAACAGTAAGACAACTAATTAGGGGAGGCAGATAGTAGTATTTCAAAGCGAAGATGAAAGGGGCCCGATAGGATTCCTTTCAAGTGCCCCTTTGATGCACGGAGATCAAACTAGGGAAAAAAAAATCAATGCAAACTTTTTTCGTTGTCCCGTGTATTCAACGGACACAATACTAGTAAATTATAAATGTTCGTGTTGACGCCGCAATATAAGGAAATGGTTTCACACTCCCTTTTTCTTTTCCCTTATGAGAATGCACTTAATTTGATGTCTTTAAGTAATACTTTTATGTGAATTTTTTTCATTTAAAGACATGAAATTTAGTCTACTCTTCAAAAATGAGAGTGCGGGAATCAAAAAGGGCATATGGCAGTCTGGACTGGTGCCCTTGCTCTAAGGGAGAGTTCTTGAATGAATTTTATGAGATAAAATGGTAAAGTTGATTTTAGTTGGTATTTTATGGAGGAGTGATAAAATCACCTTGTTTTCCTAATAAATAAAATCTAGGTGATAAAATAGTTGTACATCACTATGAGTTTCAAAAATGGCTAATAAAATCTAGTGTGATAAAATCTATTCGTAAAAGATGATGATAAAATCAAAGATGATAAAATCAAATAATCCATTCAAGAACTCCCCCTAACCCGCAAAACATGGTTGTCCCAAAACTTAGCGAAGGTGTCACAATATGCAGGGACGGAGTCAAAATTTTATTTTCGTGGTGACGAAAATATATACAAAATTAGGAGAATTGCCAATTGCCACAGGCAATGGCATGACCAACGGACGCACATAATTTAACGTGCATTGAGTGGAATTCTGAATGCAGAGAAGTTTATGGGCATAACTAAAATCATCAAATTTACCATTTGTATCCACTTCTTTTAAAACACAATAATAACTTATTACATGGTTGGACAATCTTCTTAGGAATTAAATATAATCCGCTTCTCTATGATCGCAGATGATGTTCATAAATATAACTTTTTCCCGTCTTTTTTTTTCTTTAATTACGATTATCTAATTTATTTAGAGATTCATGCACATGTGTCTTTTGGTTGATTCACTAATCAATAACTTTTTCGCTAGAGTAATAAAGATGTACCGCGGAGCTGTATACAGACCAAAGATAGCTGTGGCCACCAAAAGAGTTGAAAATCTACGTTGTTTCACACGGTAACCACAATAAATTTTGAGAAATAAACACGCATTACCCCACCCTTAAAACTCTCATTCTCCCACTATTCCTGTACCTATTAAATTCTCTTTGTGAATTTGCTCCCAATACATAATTCCAACACAGATTTACAGCTCTACCTATATACTATATATATACAACACAAAATCAACCTTGTAATAATTCTATAAAGCAGCCTCACCAAACATAGACAAGGAACTCAGATGGCAAAGAACACCATGTCTTTTCTCGTTACAAGTCTCGTCTTCTCTCTCTTTGTGCAGTCACAAGCTCATGGCCATGATCGTGTTGCACCGGCGGCCTTGTACGTTTTTGGAGACTCAGTCATGGATCCAGGCAACAACATCTTCCTGAATACCCCTGTGAAAGTGAATTTCACACCTTATGGCATTGATTTTGCCGGTGGACCGACGGGCAGATTCACCAACGGCTACACCATTGCCGATTTCTGGTGTAAGCGTTCGCTCTTATGACTTTTTATTCAGAAAAGTCATTCAATTATTTTAGACATTGGTTCTATAGGAGTTGTTTTTGATGTCATGATCTCATGAATTGCAGATAAATGGTCCAATAAGGGCTCTCAAGAGCCTATCCCTTTGCCATACATGCATCCTCTAAGTAAGCAGAAGTCAGGTACCAACGGTTTCAACTATGCATCTGGAACAGCCGGTGTCCTCCCTCATACTAACCGCAACATTGTAAGTATACATTGTCTTGCCAACAAAAATCTTATGTTAATCGGAAACGGGGACCCTGGTGTGTGGCCGCATTCGAGCTGTCGGATGTGTTTTCAAGTGTCCAAATTTCATCTCGGCACTTTGCAGATTCGAGCCGTTTATTGCCAAGATGAAATCCGAGGGCAATGAAATCCGAGCCGTGGATTGTCAAGATCAACGGCTCAGATGCGCACATTAGGGCCGCACACCAACACCCACCATATTCTACTGTGACAAATTTTAAACAAAATTCTGGATTTTAGTTTATATGCCTAGGTAGTTTTCCATTCTCTTACCATGTTCATTTTTGCAGGGGGAGAACTTGCCACTAGGGCAACAAGTCAAGTTATTTAAAGAGACTACTGAGCAATATTTGCCATCTTTGGAAGCATACAATAATAGAGCCAAGCTCTCAAATGCCTTGTCAAAGTCCATTTTTGTCATCTGTATGGGCAGCAATGACTATGTAAATTATCTCCAACCAGGGTCCAACACAAGCAAATTATACAATGCAGAGCAATTTGGAGAGTTCCTGGTGAACCAATTAGGAAACCATTTGAAGGTAACTCAAGTTCATAGTACTTTTGAATACCTAAAATCCTTTAATATGGTTTTCTTTTTTCTGATAATTTACTTTATGCAGAAATTGTACAATTTGGGAGCTAGGAAGTTTGTAGTGTTTGAAATCGCCCCACTTGGTTGCCTGCCAGACGTTATTGACAAAACCAATCCATCTACTTTATGCGACGAGCAAATAAATGACTTGGTATCGATTTTCAATACCAATCTTGGTGTTAAACTTAACGATCTTGAGTCAACGCTTAACGGCTCAACATTCGTCACCGCCAAATCTTACCGGTTTATTCACAACATCATCCACAATCCCCTTCACCATGGTGAGAACTACCTGAACCATTGTGTTCCCATTAATTTTTAGTCCTGGTTTGGTTTATTGCATTCATCTTTGAAACTGAGTTTCGGATCGGTTTTCTCTAGGGTTTACCGATTCAAGTCATCCATGTTGTGCTTCGAAAATCGATGCGACCCGAGATTGCAAGCCAGGAACAGTGCCTTGCCAAAACAGGAGATCATATGTATTCTGGGATAAAGTGCACCCAACAGAGGCAATATACAAGCAAATTGCAAGTGAATGTTTCAATGGACAAGGCCTTTGCAGTCCCATGAATGTCGTGCAACTTGCTGGAAAACATTAAGTGGCCATACACAAGAGTTCTCGGTCGATACTTACGCCACCGTCAGCCGTTCAATGACATCCGGGCTAACAGGATCGCTCTATCTCCGTCAACAATGAAGAATTTGATGCCCATTGATGAAAATTTAGGCTGCTTCTATGTTTCTTTGGATTTTATGCCCCATTTGAGGTAGTATTGGGCTACTTGTGAATAATTTTCTTCTAGTAATTGACAAAGAAAACCAAGTCAAGAGCTGCATTTTCCATTTCACCTCATATGTAAATTCTCATGATAGTTGCTTTGTATTAGTTTGTCTCAACGAGAGCAATAAAAAAAAAGTAAAAAATTATGATACAAACTCAAATTTTTTTGAATAAAGAAAAAAGTAAGCCAAAAAGATAAGTAGATTTTTTTGGGCTCATTTTTGCTTTGCACAAAAAATTGATAGTTTCAATCATATTTTTTTCACTTTCCTGATAACTCTCGCCAGAACGAACCAATGAAAAAAAAAAAAAAAAACTTAAAGCAGAACTTACATAAGAAAAAAATCAAATAAAGGGGAAACAATAAGTCAAGTGACTTATTCGGCCAAAACTCTACCCTGTTTGTTTAAAATAGTTGCAGAAATTGTTTCACCAAAAAAAAAAAATTAAAGAAAGAAAATCCAGCTAGGTGATGCCGTAAGACCAGAAGCTCTCATTGATTTGAGAAGATGGTTATTAACAAACTAAATCCAACAAAGTCAGATATTGAAAAGGCTTGAATGATTTGAACGTGGTTATTAACAAACGACAACGACAGGGGGTGCGTGCTGTCCCTTAAGGGATAACATGCATGCTGACCTGATCCGGGCCATCCGTTGATTGCCTAGCATGGACAACCCGGATTGGATCAGCACGCAAGTTGACCCTTAAGGGACAGCATGCAATCCGTTTCCATTAACAAACAAGGGCTGATTCTTTTCTCACTTTTTTCAGAGAAACTGCATAAATATCATAGACAAGACACGGAAATACAAACTTAGCTCTCTTCTGAGAGTAGCTTTAACAAGAGTCTGAGCCTCCTTAACTATGGCTCTGTCTACCTTACTAAAACAGTATAACTTTTAAAAACATTACCGAATGTCACAGATTACATACTCCATCCAATTTTCAGACCAAATTTTCCCCAGAAGATAATGGACCAACAAAATACCATCCATCCAAATGAGCACATTTGCATACTTGGAGCTCTTACACCATTACAACACATCCAAACATGCCTTTGCTTCAGCCATGGCCACCGAACAGGAAGAAAGAAAACTAGACCCCTCTGCAATTCTGCAATGGTTTGCATCAAAAGCTACCCAGGCCGTAGCTGCTTTGGAGAGAATCCTTGACCATGCGCCATCTATCACTACATTAACTAAACCTTCAGAAGATTGAACAGAATCATTAGCACGAGTAAACAGACGATGTTTTTTTTTATTTTTAATGATGCATGCTTTTCTTAATACTATCATTAATCCTTTGAATTGTATCATTAATCATCCGTTGGAAACTATTTCTTTTCATGAGAACTCTTCGTTCTCAGATTCCATGAATCATACAGCCGAGCCAAGTAATTCTGTGGATTGTGAGAAGGGTTTAAACCAGGGGATTGAAGCCAAATAGATACATTTAGTCTGTAATTCAAGCATCCAAACATCTTACGTTGCCATCACAAATGCAATCAAAAGTAGATCAAAGCATGCCATTGTTCTAACTTTGTTGACCTCAGTAACATGACCTCTTAACAAGAAATTTTGAGGACAACGTAGTCATAAAAGATAATTATGCACAGGCTATGCAATAACAGAAAATGAAAGAACAAGTTGCATAAGACAAAATCCAGAAGAAATATATTAGCAGGAGGACATATTTAGACACAGTGAACCACGAGAAAATACAAAGGTAAAACTAGTGCGTACCAAGGAAAAGAAAACCATAAACCAGATAGTATCATTTGCTATCCCGCAGCATTTGCTTTAAACTCTGTTCGATTCCACTCCTCTGAAAATACCGCACGAGCCTCACAAAACGATCCATAAACGATCTGCGATAATCTGGTAGGAAAAAATACTGCATTGATAACTCAGACAATTTCCCCTTTCTTTGGTACTTCCCTCCCTCGACAGAAACTAGACTTTCGTAGTAAACACCAGCCTTAAACGAATCGTGAGTTCCTTTAGGTCCAAGCTCTCGAAATTCATGAGTAGAGGTGTTGTAAATGACCACCTGTGAACTAGGGTTGCCACAGGGTTCAAGAGAGTCGTCATAAGTTTCAAAAAGAAGCTCACCGGTCTTCCAAAACCCCAGTTGACATTCTACACCTGGAAGAGGTCCAAGAGCAAATCTTTTGACCCAAGTACCCTCCATCTCCATCACCCATATGTCGATCTCAGTTGGATCAAAGCGTTTCAGATGATGCAGGGTAACGTGGTCATCATACAAACTGAGATCACATATGGGCTTCGATAAATCTGATTGACCAATATCAGGCCCCGGTATCTCTCGGAAAACCTCCTTGCCCATGTCAAATGCGACCACCGCACAAGCAAAGCCATTGGCGGATTTTTTCAGTGAAAACCAGTGATAAACTCCATTTAAGTATGTAGTGGACTTATTAGAAGAAGGCAGTTTATTACCATTTGGAAGACCATCAAGACAGTCAAGTTGTCTCCAAGTATTGGTCCGTAGGGAATACACCATAACATTTCGACAAACGTCCCAATGCCTTTTGGGATTAGAGAATCGACGAATTAGAACTACCTTGTGGTCATAATCAGTTAATTGGTCTAACCCAAATCCAATAGAAGCCTTGCAGAATCTGAGATAAGATGGAAGGTTAGCGGTGGGATAAGGGAGGTTTCTGAATTCTCTAATGGCAGGGTTCCACAAGATCACGATATCCTTGTGGTTAAACAGACAAAACAAGCCGTTAATGGGACCCTCAATATGCACACCCCCACGCACATGATCCAGATGGTGATATTCGTCGTTGGCTAAGGTTTCATCGGGGAACAGGGCGTAACCATATTGTCCGGTACCGTCGTTGAAATGCTGGAGGAGGAGGCGACCTTTATTATGGAGTTTTTGAAAGCGGAGATGGGTTTGTGCGAAATTAGGGTTTTGGATGAGATCGTACCAGTTTTTGCAGACGCACTTGAATCGCAGCAGTGATTTCACCGGCAGCCTCTTTAGAACATCGATTAATATGTCGTTTGGCAAATGACGATCGTCCGGGTGGTGGTGGCGGTTTTCAGACAAACTCGCCATCACCGGACGCCGATCTCCAAGCCCCTCCGGTTTGATGTTGAAAGAGAGAAGAGACAGGGAAAGTACATCGATATTGCACCTTGCAGAGAGCTCTCAGTTGCTCAGTTTGTCGAGTGGCTGTTGGGAGATTTTTGGTTCAAGCCGATGGAGCCAATCAAATCTCTTTCTCCCTTAACTATGTTCTACACGCACGCCAGTCCTTCACGCACCACACACTCATCCAATAGGAGTATTTCTTTGTCCTTCTCTTTTCCATTTCCAATTTTTTTTTTTTTTTGGGTTTTTCCTCTAGTTAATTTTCAAATCTTTCTATGGTGACCTAATGTGGTATTGGGGCATTAGTGCTCCACTAAATTTGGGCAATTGGATCTAAAATAAATGAATCTCAGCCATTGGATCCCAGAAAGTAGTAAGTGGTTTTGCCAAAAAATGAGGCGTTTTTGCAATTTTCTCACCAAAAAACTCAGCATTTTACTTACCATAAAAACTGAAAATATATACCACCAAATAAGCTAATTATTATTACCACATAACAAGGCAACACTTACCACAAAATAAGGAAATACTTACCACAAAAAAAGGCAACTGGTCAATCCGGTAGCAAGTCACCATTTTGAGCGGGAAAATTCTTACTTTTTTGGGAGTGTTATAACATCACACCACTTTTCACGTAATTCAATCTAAATTTTGTCCTTTAGCTAAGCTTTTTTGCAGTGGGCAACATTAAAAAATAAGGTAAAAAAGGCTTTAGTTAAATTTTTTAATTTGTGTAGGTATATTTCTTAGAACAATTTTTTGAAATAAAAAATATTAATTTTATAATAATAATAATAATAATAATAATAATAATAATAATAATAATAATAATAATAATAATAATAATCTCTAAATTACATTAAAATAATTTTAAATAATTTACCTCTAAATAATTATTAAATATATGATGACCATGTGAAAAAGAATATTCATTTATTTTTTTTGATAATTTGCAAAAATAATTTTTATTTAAACACATGCTACAATAATTGTAATAAAAATGTTGATTGAAAAATGATAAACCAATAATAATAATAATAATAATAATAATAATAATAATAATAATAATAATAATAATAATAATAATCTCTAAATGACAATATTCACTAGGATAATATTCAAGTCTACAAAAGGCTACCGAGCCATGTCAAGTCTACAATGGTCTATAAAAACAGCCAAAGACACATCATACTAAGCCATAATGTTACATTTACTCGGGTGTTTCTACAACAATAGTCACAATGTTATCAACTCTTTTTTCGATCACGATATTTGTTTTGAGTCTTCTTGATGAGAGAATTCCTTGTCTTGTTATCCTTAAAGATGATCAACTCCAAAGCCAATTTGTTTCTTCCCTCTTTGGAATTGAACCATAGGTACATTTAAGAGGTAAAACATAAAATTAAGAACAAATAATGATGATGTATGCATTGAAACGTACAAATTCAACATAAATAGTAAAAATTGTTACCATAGCACACTCAACAAGCACAATTCCCAAGTATTTTAGCCCGCTAAATAAATTTCATTCGCCATCTAATTATTCCATGAGCTAAATACTCTATGCCACTCAGATTGAGTAAAAGCTTAGCTACTGTGTAAATGTAGATGGAAACCTTGCCAGAAAACCCAGCCAACAATCAATTTGCCTAATAGTTAATTCACCATCCCAAACAAATGAAATCCTTAGGATCCCATCCCATGTGATTTGAATGTTTATGATAACATCTCGAGATTTAAATAATACCGAAATTGGCCTTCTATAATAGTTTGCAACTTTATATTTAAAACAATAAGTGGTATAAAAATATATCAGTTACAAGTCATCCCAAACAAAACTCCCCAACAGACTTTACCATTACGGTTTTTCACGTTTAAAAGTCTTTACCTTTCCCATTTGCTAGGTCAGTTGCACCGTCCCACATCCCCTCCCCCAAAACCGTCCCAAACCCCACCCCCCTTATCCGTCCCAAACCCCACCACAACCGACTCAGTGAATCCCTAAATTTTTGGGCACGAAATTCTGGAAACCCATCCCAATCTCCCTTCCCACAATTTTCGGGCAACATCATCCTCCGAAAACCATTCCTAAATCGATCGCACCCGAAATCTCCCAAAATCCCTAATTTCACGGTACCATACTTCATCCACGAACCAAAGAAAAGGCTCAGCATCCCACTATCAGAAATTCCCGGAATCTCACCATCCCATTAGCGTTGGTGGGGTTGTGGTGGTTGTCACGAGGTCCTGCTCGTCGGAAAAACCGACAATCGTCCCAAGCTCTTTACCTTTCTGGTTAAGTCACTGGTCCTAAAAAGTGAGGAATCATAGTCGGCGGCGAATCCTAGTCGGCGGTGTCACTGGTCATAAACGAAGTTTATTCCACAAATCCATACATGGCCCGTAAGTTTTCTACTAGGTTTTTTTGTCATCCATGTTTTTTTGGGATTGATGAACCAACTTGATTAATATGTATTATATGGATTTTCATGGATTTTTTAGAGTAAAGTTGTTGTTAAACATGGATCAGAAACTTCTTCCTTGAAAATCAGTGTTGTAGTTTTCATGCATGTTTAATGTTTGATGAAATGCCCCAACAGCCAACAATGGCCTGAAAGTTAGACAATATCCATGTATTTTAGTTGGGGAAATTTGGATTTTTGTTTCATAGTGCAATAAAATGATTTAGTAGTATATCATGTTTTTGACTACTGTGTTTTGAAAATGTTTAATCGGTTAAACATGCATATTGAACAAATTTTAGATATTAAGGTTCTGGTTTGTATTTCATAGTAGTGGTTTATTGATTCGTCGTGATTGTTTGAGGGTTTTAGTTGGGGAAATTGGGATTTTAGTTTCCTTGGTACAATGAATTGGTTTTTAAGTATGTCATGTTGGCAGTGACGGTGTACTTCAAACTTTCAACCATTTGACAACTTTTAAAACTTTGAACATAAACGCTTCATAAAACTAAAGCATGGATTATTCGTTTTTCATATGCATGGTAGAACTTTTGGTCAAGTTTACTTTGTCTTTGAAAAGGTTTAGTAATTTGCCATGATTAATATGAATATGCCATATTTATGAAATGCGGTTTTTAAATATGATTATGACAGATTAATATGCCATGATTTAAATGAATATGCCATACTTTTTCCTGTTGGTTTGGAGCATATGTGTGAATGTTCTTTGATTGTTTGTCTCCTCTTTTAATTTATTTTTTGTTTAGATATGTAAATATGGTGGGTCCATGTTGCATGGACGGCATTGTATTATGTATAATTTGTACATGGATTTTTGACTTTGCATGAGTTGGTGTATAGTTATTTGACATGGTTTATTGGTTTGCCGGGGTTTAATAATATGAAATTATGGTTTTCACATTCTTGCAGGAACTAAAAACACGGAAGGAAAATTTGGCGCAAAGCTTAAAATAGTAGAAAGACCAAAGGTTGACAATGTCTCTCCGTTTGAGGGAAAATCCGTAACCATGAAAGGTAAGAACACAATAAGATTAAACCGTTTTCCACATTAAAACAAGAAGTTTTTCCCTGTTTACCATGGTAAATTAGTTTGACATGTATTCTTTTTTTTATTTTTCTTGAAGCAGACGATGCCTTGAATGATGCTACTTTGAAGAAAGACGTTGGTCGACCAATATTGAGAAAACGTAAGAAGTCTGGCGGGGATGTGATGGGGAACACGGAATCGAAGGTGGAAGTGGGATCAAATCTTGTGGAATACGTAAAATGATTGTGTCAGTGTTGATAAATAGTTTTAAGATTAGGGAACTTCATTTTTCAAGGACAGTTGGTCATGGATACTTTTACATAAAACCTGTAAATTTAGACAATCAATATGGTCAATAAAAATCCCATAACTTGCGTCAATTGTGTCCTGTTCCATTTTTTAATGCATGGGAGTGTGCAAAAATTGTCCAGAGTGTACAAATACAGCTTAAAAAAATGAAGAAACATGATTACTAGTCTTCCCATTTTTGGACATGATCACTGGAACAATGGAATTTCATTAACCATGTTTTCATTTTCTTTTGACATGGTAGAATGGTAACAAGGATACATATAAGTAGAAAAAATGGTGAATCAATAACCCATTTATTTAAAAAATATTTTTTCAACAGTTTACATGGTAGAATAGTAACAAAGATACATATACGTACCAAAAATGGTGAATCAATAACCCACTTATTTAAGAAATGTATGTACAACAGTTTACAAGTTTTATGGAACAATGGATTATAGATGGTGGAATGTAAATGAGTAGCAGGGCCGTTGGTATCACACTTGTATAGGACTACAAATTTTGAATTTCAAAATTCCCTTAAGTTAAGGAAAGGGGATCAAATGTATTCAAACAGGACGAATTGGATGATAATGGTAATGATATCCTCGTTGATTGATTGCCCGGATTTGTAGCACTACTAATTGCCCAATCAATAGCACTAAAATAGGACCACGAGACTTGCAGTCTCTATCATAAATTACAAATACATAATATACTAATATTATATAATATTTGTTTAAAATACATAATAGGGGTATAATGGTCCTAATTCAAATTACAGGATTGAATCATAAAGATTCAAAAGCTATAGGGTTGCAAGCTAAGGGTATTATTGAAAGAGGATGGCTAATTAAATTTCTCTTTTTTCTTTTTATCTTTTTTTATCCCTTTCCAATTACCATGAACTCCTCCCCTTTTGTTCTACTGACAAGTTAGATGAAAAGAGTAAGACCCAAGTATCTTAGTAGGGACCGGGGGGGAATGCAACCTAAGTACGAGGATGTCCCAAAATTAGTAAGAGACAATAACAGGAATGTGATGCCAGGCTTTCCTAATTCTGAAGTTTAGCAAAGACAAGAATAAGAATATGATTCCTGATGACATATTCAACTAGGAATCACATTCCCAGATGGGCCAGACTAAGTGAGAAATCTGATCACTCCCTTACCCTATGGGAATATCAGATTTCTGGCTCATTCATAAATGGAAGTGTGTTGTGTGGAATTCTGATCAATGTAGAGAAGTATATGGGCATTACTTCGATCATCCAATTTACCCGTTGTATCCTTTTCTTTTAACAATAGCAATAACTTGTTACATGGGTGGACAATAACTGTTGGTAAACATAACTGTTTAATTCCCCCCTTGTTTTCTTTCTCTTTTTTAATTTTTGAATTATGATTTTGTGAGATTCATGCACATTCACGGACGTGTGCTTTGATAGATTCACTCGTTAATAACTATTTGCTTTGTATAATAAGGATGAACCGCGGACTTGTGGCCACCCTAAGAGTTGAAAAACCACGTTGTTTCACACGGTAGCCACAATAAATTTTGAGAAATTAACACGCATTACCCCACCCTTAATACTCCCTTTCTCCCACTATTCTTGTACCTATTAAATACATCTCTTTGTGCATTTACTCCCTAAACATCACTGCAGCTCATATTTATACCTCTCCCAAAACACAATACAACCAACTTGTTTTATAAAGCAGCCTCAAGAAACCATAGGCAAGGGAATTAGATGGCAAAGAACACCATGCCTTTTCTCTTTACAAGTCTCTTCTTCTTGCTCCTCTTTTTTATTCAATCACAAGCTCATGGCCTTGGTCAGGTTGCACCAGCCTTGTATGTTTTTGGAGACTCGGTCATGGACCCAGGCAACAATATCTTCCTAAATACCCCTGTGAAAGTAAATTTCACACCTTACGGGATTGATTTTCCGGGTGGACCAACCGGCAGATTCACCAATGGCTACACCATTGCTGATTTTTGGTGTGAGTATTCTCATAGTTTCTACACAGAATAGGCCATTTAAGAGCATCTATATGTGGATGTTCGTTCTACACAATTTTATTTCTAATCTCATGATCTCTTGAATTGCAGATAAATGGTTCAATAAGCAGTCCCAGGAACCCATTCCGTTGTCGAACATGCACCCTCTCAGTAAGCAAAAGTCATTTACCAAAGGTTTCAACTATGCATCTGGAACAGCCGGTATCCTCCCTGAAACTAGCCGCAACATTGTAAGTATATATACATTGCCTCGCCAACAAAAAACCTATTTTTTCCCAAAAAAATATTTGCCAAGAAATACTTAAAATGCTCCGTGACAATTTAAACAAAATTATGGGTCTGTTTGTTTGAACTGATAAGATTAAATTTCGCGATTCTTTTGGTTTCTACGCCTCGCTAGTTTACTATGTTCATTTTTGCAGGGGGAAAACTTGCCACTAGGGCAACAAGTCAAGTTATTTAAAGAGACTGTTGAGCAATATTTGCCATCTTTGGGTGCATACAACAACAGAGCCAAGCCCTCAGATGCCTTGTCAAAGTCTATTTTTGTTGCTTGTATGGGCAGCAATGACTACATAAATTATCTCCAACCTGGGTCCAATACAAGCAAATTATACAATGCAGAGCAATTTGGAGAATTCCTTGTGAAGGAATTAGGAAACCATTTGCAGGTAATTCCATTTCAGAGTGCTTTTTAATAACTAAAATCCTTTTCATGGCTTTCTTTTTCCGATAGCTGATTTACGTACTAATGTTTTCTTGGTAATGTACTTTATGCAGGAATTGTACAATTTGGGCGCTAGGAAATTCGTGGTGTTTGAAATTGCCCCAATCGGTTGCTTGCCTGATGTTCTTGACAAAACTAAACCATCAACTCTATGCGACGAGCAAATAAATGGTTTGGTATCAATTTTCAATACCAACCTTGGTGTCAAACTTAATGAACTTAAGTCGAGGCATAATGGCTCAACATTCATCACTGCAAAGTCTTACCGATTTATCCACGACATCATCCACAATCCACTTCACCACGGTGAGAAATTGCTCAACTATTTTGTTTCCATTTTAGTCCTCTCTCGATTGATCGAATTGATCTTCAAAAAACTGATTTATTTTTGGATCAATTACCTCAGGGTTTAGCGATTCAAGGCAGCCATGTTGTGCTTCGGGAATCGATGGGAGTGGAGATTGCAAGCCTGGAACAGTACCTTGCCAAAATAGAAACTCACATGTATTTTGGGATAGAGTGCCCCCAACAGAGGCAATATATAAGCAAATTGCAAGTGAATGTTTCAATGGAACAGGCCTTTGCACTCCTATGAACATTGTGCAACTTGCTAGAAAACATTAAGAGGACAAAAGTTCTCGGTCCGATACTTACGCACATGGCTCAATGGCATCCGGGCTAGTAGGATCTCTCTATCTCCATCGACGATCTCGAATTCGAGGGCCCATTGATGTCTTGATGACATTTTAGGCTTGTGCTTTGTGCCTTTGGATTTATGTACCAGTGAAATGTAGTAGGGATACTTGTAGATAATTTTCTTCCTTTGATTGACAAAAGAAATTGTACTCTTTTGAAATGAAAATTTTCGAGTATTTTGCAATTCTCTTTTCATAGGCAGAGATAAAGTTTGTTTGCTATCATGGTGTACTCTACCTACAGACCTGGCGAGAGCAATGCTACAAAGATTTGGAGCCTATGTGCAATATTAGACTCTATGTCCGAATTTGTGCACAGAGACTCGTTTACATGGAGTTTTTCATGGTGAAAGGAGTAGGGGTGGGAATTCCTAACCCGACACGAAATTAGCGGGTTATGGTTAGCTATTTTTGACACAGAACACAAATATAACACGATACGAAAAGCGAAACAGGTCAAGTTAGGGTTCTGAGAATTCTGATTCGAACACAAGATGACAAGATGGGACACACGATACAAACCTGACACGAAGTTTGCGGGTTAGGGTCGACTATTTCTGACACATATACGAGATGACACAATGCGACACAAGAGAATTTATGAAAGCACACGACAACCCACGACACGAACCCGACAAAAAGTTAGCGGGTTAGGGTTGGCTATTTTTTACACGAAACACAAATATGACACAACATGATAAACTAAACAGTTCGGGTTAGGATTGAGAGAATTATGAGCCAAACACGAGATGCCACGACATGACACGATACCCACCTGTAGAAAAGTGACAAATTAATTAAGACCAGAATATGGTTTTCCTGAAGATTTTATTTGAGGAACTTTTAGAAACAATAAACGGGAGATTTCATCACTAGATTCTGTAGCCAAAAGTCTTTTTTGTTGCAGTGAGATGGATGTTCAGAGAATCACCAGATTGTGCCACAGTGACCAAATGAAATAGTAACAAAAACAAAACCAACCTCACACTGTTTTTTTCTCAAACTGAGTTGAACAACAGATTTAAACCAACAATGCAACAAAGCAGAAACCCATGGTAGAGCACAAGAAGAAAAGAACTGGGCCATGTCATGAGAAAACCCAGAAGCAAGATAAAGAAAATATTCAAAGGAAGATCGAAACAACAACGGTGGGTGTTGATCATCCCGAAGGTTAAAGCACAAGCCGCAGCTACTAAGCCCACCATCAAGAAGAAAACCATGTCAAGAGCTACATTTCCCATTGTGCCTCAGATGTAAGCTCTCATATCCAAAAATTTTGAACGAATTAGTGAACGAAGAGGGTATTTATGGTCGTCGTGTTCTTGATATGGAAATCCGAGACCAGGTGACCATTCGTACTGGCTTCTTTTATTCCATAGGCATTGGATTGCTTTCACTTGCAAGCAAAAACAATTTTAATGTTGCTTTTCCTTTCCAATCTTTGTGATTTGTTTTTCAGAAGCAACAATTAGTTTGATAGTATTTGAAGTTATTTAAGTTGGTTACCTTCACTTCCAACTTACTATAACCTATGGATAAATTAAGAAATCCGAGGACACGGACTAGGGTATTATTCGCTTTGACCCGGATGTCTAATTTATTTGCATGAAACTTGAATTTAAATTAGGTAGAATTGGTGTAAAAGATTCCAATTACTATATTCTCTTAAAAAAATACCGCCTTTTTTTTTTAAAAAAAATTTTAGTATATTTTGTAGGCCTAAACTAGTTTTCGGATTCTTATTTGATCGAGACGGAAGTTCTTTTAGCATATGGCAATATTTATTGGCGGATTCTTGTAAAAAAATTTTTTTTTATCTTTTTCCCAATTTTTTTCGTGTATTTTTTTTAGCATTTTGTAGGCCTAAGGCTTAGTTTTCCATTTGATTTTAGCAACTAACAACCATGATTTTAGCAAACGAGTTTAACAGGTGCCAAAATCATGATTTTGAAATAAAAAAATGAAGTGGTTTCGTGTATCGTTTTTCGATTTTTTTCGCACCAAATTAAAATACTCCTCGTGTACTCAAATTCGGTGTGAAAAAATCGAAAAACGATAAACGGAACCACTTAATTTTGTGATTCGAAATAACTATGATTTTAGCAGCTAAACTCATTTGCTAAAATCATGGTTGATTTTAGCAATTGAGTTGCTAAAATCAAACGGAAAACTAAGCCTAAACTAGTTTTTGGATTTTTATTCCAAAAATATCCAACCCAACTCTCAATTTTGTAGACCTAATTTTTTTTATATATATATATATCAATAAGTAAGTTTGGAGGTCTTTTACTATTCACATCAATTCCAACCTAAAATCTCCATTTTTATCCTAATTTTTTTCGTTCACTAACCTCCAAAACCATAGGCGGCTCTACATTGTGTTTAGGGTGTTCAAGTGAACTGAATACCCTAAACAATTTTTTTTACTTTTATTTAAGTTTTGTCTTTTTTGAACACCCAAGTTAAAAATATTTGAACATCCTCACGTAAATATTAAACACCTAACCTCCAAAAATTAGCCCACAAACCAATCCAATGTAAAGAACTCAATTAAAAGCTATAGGAGGCTCCATAGCTTCCCACATATAGTCAATTAAACAACCTAAACTCTTTTACATTTTATATTACATACTCTTGATGACAAAAATTTTAAAAATAGAGAGAGCAAAAAGTATCTATTGGTATCGATATCGTGATCTGGCTTTTCTTTGAACAACAATCAACTATATATCTCCAAAAGTAAGAGTATACGTAAGAAAAAAAAATATAGATGTGAACCTAATCGCTAGATAATTTTTTATAATAAAACCAATGTATTTATGTGCCAGTTTAATTTTGCATAGCCTAAAAAATAGAATTCGCGCGAGAACATACAATTGTGACATGTATCTTACATATTTTCATATTATTTGGTCTCATTATTCAAACTAATATATAAAAAAATTGTGTATACGTGGCTAGTTATGATAGAGCTAGTAGAGTTAAGGTAATTTTTGAATACTCTATTCAAAATTGCTAGAGCCGCCACTGTCTAAAACTTCCAACTCTTATGTCAAATTTTTTTGTGCAATATTTCTAAAAATTACGAGCATGGCATAAATGATGCCTAATAAAAAACTGTTAAAAGTTACAACTAGCTAGCTCATGCAATAAAGTTCTTAGATGCCCCACACTACATCTCAGGATCGAATCTCATTCTTCTCTCTCCCATGTAATAGATTAGTAATGACAAATGACAAAAATAAAAAATAAAATAGTTGCAACTTGGAGTATAAAAAATGATGAGGTTTTTTATTCTTCGAGACATATTTGAAATTAATTTAATTTAAATGGTATAGCTGATTTTGTCCTTTCCTGAGAGGAGTTGTCCCAGGATAGGAATTCCGGGATGGCTTATCCCACTTTATTCTTTACCTCGTGGATCATACAGGTAACAGGGTACATGTTCTCTGCTTTTGATCTTTCTCTGCAATTTACGCCAGTATCTTGGCTTTCTCTGTGCTCCTAAAAAAATTGAGACAGAGTGAGAGAGATGGAGAGGACGAGGGCGATGGTTTACATGTTTCTCTACATAGCGCTTTTTGGACAGGGGACAATTTGCTTCTCCTCAACACAGGAAAATCAGGTCTTTCTTTCTCTCTACACCTGTATCCTTATGGGTATTTCGTTGTTTTTCTCTTTGACCAGTAAAACTTACCGTAAGATTACACTGAAGAATGGAAGCCATTGGTGTTACCTTCCATTGAATTGGGCTTTAAGCTGAATTAGTGTTTCTTGTTTTCCCATTTTCTGTTTGGTTGCTAAGAAAACTGCAGCAGAAAAAATTACTTAGAATCTTGAGTTTGGTATCCAGCCAGTGAATTAGGCTCAACTAGAAGTGGATCATGTTTGTTCTGTACAAAAGGAATTTTGAAAGCTTCAAGATTGTTACTCTATTCCTTTCCCCTTGTTCTTGATTTTCTTGGCAAACACTGAAACACGCGAAGACTAAGCGATTTTCTCGGTTGACTATGTGAACTAGTTTTTCTGATATTTTTGCCACACCCAGTGTGGTAATAAATGCTGTGACTTACAGTTGACTGTGGCGCTGAAGTTGGATTGTGAATTAATCAGTATCTCTGCCATCTTTATTCAGTAAGAATATGTCTCGTTCAGTTTAAAACCGCCTGTTTTTCTTCTTGTTCTCGGTTTTTGTGCTTATTGCTTGCTAAATTGCGAACTCTTGCATTTGGGTTATGATATGCTTGACAATTGCATCAGTTTCTACATATCTGATACTCCCGGTTTGCTGCAGGATACAGAAGGATACACAGCTAAAAGGTAAATTTTATGTCATCATATTCAAACTATTTTTAAGGTTCCATATGCAGTTCTAGTAATTTAGTGCATTTTCTGGGTGATAATGATGTATAGCATGTCGTTTCGCTGAAATATGTAACTAACCTGGTTTTATTTTGATCGTAGAACACAGAAGCAAGAAGAAAACCGTAATCATGAAGTACATTGTTCCAGAGCAAGAAGTAGAGCAGCTTGGAAAATTATTGAGGAGGTGATTTACGAATTCATTTGTAGATTATCTATTAGTGCTGCGTGGTTTGGTTTGGTTTGATTAGTATTTTGAATGTTTTGTGGTAACCGTACCTTACAGTATCTGATGCCCTTTGTGGAACGAGAGAAGTATGAGATTTCAAGAAGTTGTAGACTTCATCCAGACAATGACATCTTTAGAGATCAGGAGCACCACAAGATCTCTGTGGACAAAGATGAATGGCTTTGCGGATACTGTATGAAAACCTTCGAAGCTGAGAAATTTCTCGATCAACATTTTGACAACAGACACTGTGATCTCTTGAATGTTGTATGTGTACCCTGCTCCTTGTCTTTCTTAACCGCACTATAGTTTATATTCAAGCTTCAAAAAAACAAACTGTATGAAAACCTTCGAAGCTGAGAAATTTCTCGATCAACATTTTGACAACAGACACTATGATCTCTTGAATGTTGTATGTGTACCCTGTTCCTCGTCTTTCTTAACCGCACTATAGTTTATATTAAAGCTTCAAAAAAAAAAAAAATTCAAATTGACTTGCTTTAACTTGTAAGCGAACAATAATATCTTTGCTGCTCATGGCGTTATGCAGAATCGCAGATGCTCATTTCTGTAGTCTGTATGTATATTTTTGACTTGGTTAATCCAGCCTATTGTGTTTGTATTCTTCGTTTCATGGTATTGACTTTGGAGCATCTTAGTCTTTGTGTTTGTGATCACCTAAAAGCATTGTGAACATCATCACTTACTATTATATCAGTTGCTTAAACATGATGTTACTTTGAATATTTTGTTAAGCTCCATAACACGTGACATTATTAGTCTCTATACCATTTTCCGGTGGTATTTCTACCCATAGTGCCTCAGTTTTCCTGATTAGTATGATTCTAAGCAAGAATAAGAAGATGGAACATTAGTTTAACATATGCTCTAAGTTACTGTAGTATGAGGTGCAATAATTATTCTTCCAGTTCTGTAGTTAGAGCTTCTTTCCTAGACTGCCTCATTCATTCACTCCAAGTGAAAGCGTAACCTTTGAGAGGAAGGGTAAAGGGGTCTGGTTCCTGCTGAAACAGTTCCACATTGTTAACGAGGAAAACCTTAGAAAAGAATTTTCGTTTCTGCAATATATTTCCCATCGCCCTTTTGGAATATTTTAGTGGAAAGCTTTGGCATAAGCACTAGCTGTGAAAAGTATGGCAAAGGTTTCTTCATTACTGTTCAAACCATGTGATGGATCTCATTCTCTGAGGTTAGCTTGATTGTCTTTGTTATTTGTTTTTGGTTAGGCGTAGGAAGGCAAAAATATGCACAATTTCTTATGATTAATCGTACCGTTGCTGCATTGCACTCGGTTTTACTTGTAAATGTTAAATTTCTATGAATTCTTTTGGTAATAAATACACAAATTCCAATTCAGAGTCATAGCAAGTGCTTAGCAGATCTATGTGGGGCACTGCACTGTGACCTTGTGGTGGACTCAAATTCGAAGTCACATAAAACCAAGTGCAATGCAGCTGCTGCTGCAAGGAATCACCACTTATGTGAGGTTGTTTTTGACCTCTATGATCTATCTCTCTTCCAGTTGATCACAGAGTCTATTTCTTGACATTCATTTATAATGTCTTGTCTACAGAGTCTAGCAATTAGGTGCTTTCCCACCAATCATAGTCCCTCAGCAAACCGTCTTCATGGTACTCTTTAGTTAATAACACAGTGCCATGCTTTTTGTCCTTTTGATTACTTACAGTGACTTTTTGATGACATTGTTAATAGAATTGTTTTTGCGGCAATTTTGCGATGCTCACACTTGCTCAGGAGGACGAAAACCCTTTTCAAGAGGCGGGCGAGTAAGTTTCTACGCTTTCTGACTGGTTGGATGTCTTGTCTTGACTTGAATTCACTTTCAGATTCTTAACATTTTCGTTGTGTTAATGTGGAAGACTTCTGAGTCTGATTTATCTATATTCTGAGAATTTTGGTTTATTTCTGTTTGTTTATAGTATTTGTTGTGTTCAATTTGCCCCACTCTTATGTTTAACCAATATTTCTGTTTCCTTCCGTTGTTTTATTCACTCTTGCTGTTGATGTGATTAATCTGCGTCTGCGCAGAAGCATACAAGCATCCTCTACTTGGCGATTTCAATACTAACCTTAATGTTGCTCCCTATCTTCTATGTTATTGTCTATTTGTACCAAAGGTGCGTTCTAACCTTTACGTTACTGCATCGTCCGAAGTTTTGCATTGAACTGATACTGGTTTATGTTCCTATGTGCAGAGAAAGTAGAAAAGGAACCCAAATACTGAAGCGCGTCTCACGACTTGGACAAAAAGAAAAGCCCTCTTAGCTGGTAAATCTTAAGCTACCCATGTAGAACATTTGCTAAAATAGATTGGCAAATCATGTTAATGTGAATCTCTCAGTGTGCTCTATTACTGAACTAAGTTTTACCATTATTAACCGTACAAAATTGGCAATTGAGTTTGATGTTATATAGCTCCCCTCTTCTCTGTTTGCAGGCCAAGCTCTCCAAATGTCCGTCCCTACGAAGATAGGGGTTCTGGTAGGAATTTTTGATTGTAGATATTTGCCAAGTTGAAGGTCATCGCAATGTATTCTCCTGTATGTTGTATATGTCAATTGAAGCAGGGGCGACCCCAAGGGGAATGCAAGGGGGACCCGGGCCCCTGCACAACTCTAATTTCTTCGCGTTTTGTACTAATTTTCAGGTTAATTAAGAAGCACTTATCTGTAAGTCTCTTGAGTGAAAAAAAAAAAAAAATTTCTTAAAATTTCTATTGTATGACGTAAAAATTCCTAAATTTCAAGGTATCAATCATTTTTTAGGTTGTATGGATAAAATTAAACGGTGGCTATGCAAATGCACACAATATCGTTTCTTTTTCGCACCTTGCAAGTAGCTATATACTTATAAAATACTTGTATATATTTTATTATGAATAAGAAAATACACGTGATTCGAGCCCCTTCTAGACACAAATCCTGCGTCCGCCACTCAATTAAAGCCTCTCAAGCTAGAAGATTATGACTACGAAACTAAAATGCACGGAGATGGACAAGGGATGAGGACACAACACAGACACACCATTTCTTCAGAAATTAGGACAAGGAGACATTGCGGAGATGTCACAGAAATACCTATTTCTGTAAGGGGTAAATTTCAGTTACCTCGCCTGAGGTTTCTGACAAATGCAGAGACCTCCCCTGAGGTTTCTGAAATTTCACTGCCCTCCTCTACTTTACTCAGGGGAGGTCTCTGTATTTGTCAGAAACCTCAAGGGAGGTAAGTGAAATTTACCCTTCTATAAGAGATACATCTAACGAATTCATGTTAAAAGACGAAAAAGTAATATTTCTTTCCAATTTTAATACAAACCACAATAAATCAATAGCATCAAGATACTAATCAATGGCCACTATTTAAGTGTTCATCAGCTAACACCCATAGAAATTTGGACTCCGGAGAAGTTTTAAAAGTGGCGTTTTAAGCTCCTAATGTGTCCTTAACAGTGTCGAGAGTTTCCTGAATGTCTAAAAGTGCCCACCTGTCCGAGTTAAGAAATAAGATAAAAACTAGGATATTTATTTAGGCGCGTTCAAAATTGTCCGGCCAAAAGGTCGAGTTGTGTCCGTGTCGGACACAGACACATGGGGATGATAGAGGGGTCTGTGCTTCTTAAATGTTAAATTACAATCATCGCAAATGGAAAGCACTTTCAAGTAAGGAGCTAGAGTCACCTTCACCACGAGCGTCTCTAGCTGAGAGAGTACCTTTGAAAGATCGTCAAAGGTTCTACAAACTGAAGAAATCCAGTAACGGCCCCCAATGGACACCTCAGAGAGCATGGGAACATCATCAAAAGCAGATCGTATATCTTCACCAAAGTATTTAAACGATACTAGATTCATAGCCAAAATCTTCACTTTTGCAAACTAAAGCAGAATCCAAGCTCCAAGAACTTCAAATTGGGAGGACAAGCAATTATTACATTAACCAGAGACGGTGAGTATGACACACATAATTCTTCAATCAACGGGCATATCAGATAACAAATGATTAAGAATGTCTTCTGTAGTAGCCGAGCTCACGAGAGGACATTCAGGTCATCTGGAGCTTCCCACACCTCCTCGAGGGCCTCGGTATGGGACACCCTCTCGGCCTGCGGTTCACCGCGGGGTCTAGTGACTGGGAATGGACTCTCGAAACAGTGCCTAGATGACCTCTCATTTATCACTCCCTCGGCAGAGACTACACGTATTCTAATAGCCCCGTGGAGCGCTTCATCCGCCGAAGGGTACTGAGTGCCCTCGGCGAGGGGCCTGGGGACGATCAGGTCCTGGAAGGCGGGCAGCCGAAGGGAATGTGTCACCGAAGGACTTTGGTGGCCGGAGCCTCTGGTGGGGGATAGGTGGTGATGTGACAGGTGACGGATGGGATTGATGTCGAGAAGCGTTAGAACGTTGCACTTGAGGCGTCTGGCGGACTATGTGACGGACCGGGGAGTATCCAAAAGTTGTTGAATGTGCAGACAAGCAAGTGGGGTGACGTCAGCTGGAGCGGCAAAGTAATCATGGCTGCCCATGTACTCAGCCAGCAAAGGACGGCGTGTGGGGGACACGGTAGCGTAGTGGGGAAGCTTAAAGGGAAGCTCCCCCCACCAGATGAGGTTGGTGCTATTCTGTTTCACTTCTCTGAATACTTTTCCATACTCCTCATCGCCAGGAACTGATAACACCATCGGAGTGCCTTCCCGGACGACCACCATCGTCCGGGCGAGGCGCTAACGCGAGTGTTACTTGTGTAGGTCTCAGGTGGATCCCCTGTACCCCAGGTCACCCTTATCCACCCTGGTCCGATTCACAAGGCTCAAGAAGGTTTGCCAGAGAAGTGCTCCCCACATCTTCTCTCAAATCCACCGATTTCAATCGGAGGGCAGTCAAGGTACTTGAACTTGAAACACTAGGAGGGCTCGATGGAAAAGTGTAATAATCGACGCCCTGACAACCACCATGATATGCGGTCAGGTCCAATTCAAGCCTTTGAATTCTTCTACCTATTGCAAAGCTAACCCATTTATCAAGAACACTTGCACAATCCTTTTGCAAATCGAAGCACACCCTAAACTCCTTTATGTTTTGTCCCTGATGGAAATTCAAGACTTGATCAACCCATTTTACGTACCTGGTCCTTTCATCCTCAAGCAACATTGTTCCCATTTTACGTACCTGGTCCGTCCGATTGCATTGATTCCCGCGATGGCACACTCGGAATTTGATTTTGAAATGAATGAACAGTTTAGATTGGCTGTGTGAGACCCACAAGTGGGTCTCTTGCGCCATCTGTACATTGCCGGTACAAAGGGTGGTCAGTACTCCTTTTACTTCTGGATGGGAAATGCTTAAGTCCACTTGTATTTTAAGGTACGCTACTTTTAATGTTGAAGTTTACTTTAAAAGTGTGTTTTAAAATACAAATGGGATCCAACAAGTATACTTTTTCGTCTCTAACAGCTTGCAATGTTAGCAAGACCCTTTACTAACAATTTGCATCACTCGAGCTCTGAGTATAAATAAGACGGTAAGACCACCCCTTATTTAAATTTATAAAAAAGAGTTTTATTTAAAAAAAATTACTCAATTAATAAAGACTCACATTTTTACTCAAATTGTAAAAGTTGTTTATCTCCCTGAAATTTACAATCATGCCACTACTAATAAAGCTTTTAACTCAAACTTATGTTTGGATGGCTTTTATATTAAGGGTGATTTGGCAAAAAAAGTAAAAATCGTTTTTTTTTTGTTTTTTTGGTTGTTTTTATTTCATTTTTTGGTTTTGCGTCAAGTTTTCCTTGTTTATGGATTCGTCTCATTGAGACGAATTCATAAAGAGTATAAAATTATGGTTGAAACTATTTTTTTTAATAAAGCCGAAATTAAGCCAATAAACTGGTTTAATTTTCGGCTTTATTCAAAAAAATATTACTTTTGACCATAATTTTATACTATTTGGATTCGTCTCGTCGAGATGAATCCATAAACCACGAAAACTTGACGCAAAACTAAAAAATGCAAATTTTTTTTGAATAAAGACAAAACAAAAAAAAAACCAAAAAACCGGTTTTTACTTTTTTGTCAAATCACCCGAAGTTTTTACTCCAATTGAAGATGCTATAAATGGGTGTAAAACTCGAGTTCGAGAACAAACGAAACCTGTTCAAGTTTTAGTCTCGTTTGTAAATGAGCCAAATGCTATTCCGATGAGTCTTAAGCTAAGAAAATACTCCTTCTATCCCAAATTGTTTATCTTTTTTGAATTTCTGTGCATTTTGCATGCAAAGTCGAATATATTCGCATTTATTTTTTTTCAAAAATATTTACACCAATTTAAACATCTCATTAAATAGAAAAAAATGGTGTAAATTTAAAAAAAAAATAATTCTCATAAAAATATTATTTTTTTCGTATAAAATGCACTCTTTCTCGGGAGGGGGCAAGCAAACATTTGATAGGAGGGAGTATAAAGGGAGCAAATTTTTTAAAACCGAGCCACTAAGCACAATTAGATTTGCTAAATTGGTAGTAAATATTTTCTACGAAAATTTCTTCGAACAAGTTTACTACAGCAGACGATTCGCTCTGTGCAGCGTTAGGAGTATGGCCATGGAGGAGGATTCGAAGAAGAGGAGGAGAGAATTAGAAGCAGAAATCCTCGACAAGGTCGGAGGCGTTATCGCCTCCATCAACGACGCCAAACACGTCGATGGAGTCATTTGCGCTCTTCACTCCCTCGCCGTTCGCCTCTTCCCTCTCGACTCTCATGCCGTCTCAGGTACGCGAATTATTATGTTTGAAATTACGTGGATAGTTACGAATTAAAGCGTATTATTTGAGAAATCTAAGGTTCAACAATTTTCAGGGTGAATGTTACGAATTGTTTTGAACAGACTTGAAGTTTCATTCAAATAGAGAAACATACACTCATCTCCAGTCCTTCCACTTTTTTCCCAAATTCGAGTAAAAGCTTCGTTTGGTATGAAGCAATCCAATGGACAAGTTCATATCTGTTTATAAATTTGAGGCAAAGCTTTATTAATGGCATAGTTGCAAATTTAAGAGAGAGAAAATGGTCTCAAAAAATTTGAGCAGGAATTTCAGTCTCCCTTGAGTTGGTTAATTTTTTTAGGAAAACTCAATTGATACGGGTTTGAGTCAAGGGCTGGAGTGAAATTTAGGGGATTTTACTCAGATTTTGGTTCTGAGTTTAAAAAGGGGTTGTGGGCTGGTGATGGTACAAGACTTCAAAGGAATACTACTAAACACAAAATTAGACCTCTTTGCCAAGAGAAATTTTTAGGGTGAATGTTATGAATTATTTTAATCACCGCAGAATTTCATTAGATAGCCAAAAGGAACTTACGTGATTTCAACTATAATACTACCAAACACCAAATTAGATCACTTCCAGGACAAGTTTTAGACTTTTAGTAGTGGCGTGTGTTATAGTATGAGAATTCCAAGGTACAAATTTAGGGTGAATGTTACGAGTTATTTTGAACTGAGTAGAAGTTTCATTCAAATAGCGAAATGACACTAACAGGATTTTGACGAAAATACTAATAAACACCAAATTAGACCATTTATGAGGACAATTTCCAAAGTAATGCAAATTATTAAGGTTCGAATTATTGTGGTGCTGTTTCCGTAAATGGCTTAGCGAAATTGAGGACATGAAATTGATACGTTAGGATAGCTACTAAACACCCTATTCGACCACTTACCTGGGCAATTTTCGGAGCGATGCGAATTTATATAGGAAATCTAAGGTACAATATTGCAGATTATTGTTGTTTTTTCCATGCATGGAGGAGCTTGGTCCTAAAGGAACGTAAATGAGAATCCAATCAGATGTTTGGATGAGTAGAAAAAGTGAGAAATCGTGAGAAAAGAAGGCGAATGGTGCATATATAGGTCCATTTGTTTTTGTCATTTCCACAAAAAGATGGTGCTATTAGTGAAAAGTGAAAATCCATTCTTTACTCACTAAGTTCGTCCATCCACATGGATTATTACTTACCCGAGGTTGTGTTTATACTACGAGATGTTATGATTCTTAGAATTAATTGTGCTTGTTATGATTTGGAGTGTTTCTAGGTACGAATCATTGTGGTTGAGTCCAATTGTATTCACCTTTAGGACTGCGTATCAAAGCCAGACCCCAAATTGTAGTCTGTAGTTTGAGTAGCTGCTTCAAGTGTTTATGCACTTATCCTTTCTAAGTTGTTAACAATTTCTGTGCGTTTGAGACTGATCGCTCTGTTTATTATGTAACTTATAGGGAGCATGGATCAACAGAATAGAGGTCAGGTCCGTGTCTATGATCTTGTGATTGAAAAGTTTTTTTTTTGATTACTTCAACTTTTTCTAACCTCTAAGAAATGAGTGATTTTGATGTTTGTAGGTGCTCCGTGTCCGTGTCTAAGAAATGTGCCTTCTGAACAGGACAGGAGTAACTGGTGGAGGGTGTTCTACCAAGGTGCTGCATTTCCTACGCTGGCCAGGGTTCTGTTATATGGTAAGATCATCATCTATAGAAATAATGAATGAGGGAGGAAGAGAGAGGAACAAGAAAGTATGTTAGGTATCCCACATTTGGAAGTTTTTCATTTTTTTGGGTGGATGAATCTGGAGCAAAATACTAAAAGACTTGTCATAATAGTTTTGGGTTTATTGGTAAAGAAGAGTCAATTCACCATTGGAAGCACAAGATTTTCAGTTGGCACATAGCTGCATGATAGCAGGGCCTAGTCCTAATTTGGATAGGTGAACAATATCAATAAAAGGGAAAATCTTGATCTGCCAATGGAATTAACTATTCAAGCTGATTCCATAGAAGAAGACAAGAATATGCAATTCAGTCAAGATCCAAATTCTCCTGTGACGTCATTGGAGGAATTCAGGCTAATGTAGTGAATGGAGTTATTTGGTTTAACATAAAACCAAGTTTCTTTATCTCCATTAATGACCCTAACTTAGAAGATACAGTTTGAATGAGAATTAAGACCAGAGGAATTGATATGAAATCAAATTCCAAAGAAAGAAAAAGGAAGTGTGGAAAGATGGAAAGATGGCAAGCAAGGAAAGTAGGTATCTTATTACGTAGAGTGATTGGAACTTTTTTAAATCACGTTGGATATATAAAGTTTTAGAAGAAAACTTTAGTGAAGACCCTTTGAAATCATGGTCATGAAGTCCTCGTTACTGTAGTTTAAAATTGAGAAACCCAACTTCTTATCTAGAAGTTCTTTTATTTGTGTGTCAAACTCATCTGTATCTTGTCTGGTATATATCATAAGTTTTACTCAATGAAACACCCAGTTTTAGTTACAGGAATTGATGGAGGTAATACTAAAATACTAGTTAAGGCAAAAAACATATCTATTTGGATGGGAAATACTAAATTTGTTATTAGATAGCTGAAGACCTACTGAGACTAATTTTGGGTCCCTTTCTACTCACCGTTTTTTTTTAGAGCAAGATATTGGCATTAGGTAACTCTTGAGAAGCTAGCAATGTATAGTGGTGAAACTAAGTCTTCAAACGTGATGATTAGGACAATGCTCTCATGTGTGGCAAGCATCTACACATGGAACAAGTATTTTACATTATGGATTTCAAGTTCAATTGGATGGCGAGAACGTGAACACTTCTACCAGCCATATCAGATTTGGTATTTTAAGCCTACTGAAGATAAGAAGTTAATTGAGGAGACTACCAGTCCACACTCTAGTCCAGCCTGTATGGTAAGCTATGTTGCACGGATCCTCCAAAAAGGGCGAAGTATCTGCACGGACATGGGTGTGACACGGACACGGGTACGGGATGCGTGTCGGATCTAGTTGGGAGAAACCGGATACGTCTTCGTTCGATGTCGGCGAGTGGTGGGTGACGGTGGTCGGTGATTGGTTGTTAGCTGCTGCTTTCTAGGGCTAAGGAGAGAGAGAGAGAGAGAGAGAGAGAGAGAGAGAGAGCTCTGCTGCTGCGTGGAGACGTGAACCTTTCTGATTGCAAATTCAGAGAACCCTAAATGGGTACTACAGCTTGCCCATTTAAATGGGTTTGGGCCAACATTTATAGAGTAGCCATCTTATGAAGTGGGCTTTGCATTTCTTAACAATTGGGCCATAAAGACATTTTATTTAATAATGGACCATAAAACATGTCTTTACCCATTACTATTTAGTACTACTTTAATATTTGTGCTTGAAATAAATAAAATCTAAATAAGTGGTGATTTTTTTAAAGAGAAAATCAAGTATTTTTTTACACATATTTTAAATATATTTTTAAAAATCAGGTGACGTATCCCCGCACCCCTGTCTAAATTTGGATCCATATCCACGTATCCTCGATTTTTAAATTTTAGGTATCCGATCCTCGGATCTACACCCGCACCCGACACCCGACACCCGTACCTGAGTCCGTGCAACATAGATAGTAAGAAATCATGTTGAGATTAAAAGAGGAAAAGCCCGAATGGTACCAATGTTCCCTTTAAGTTTTAAGGATTAGCTTCAAATTATAGATGATTGGGCACAGTCCTTGTCCATCATTATTACTAATTATAAAAATACATGGACTAAGGAAAAATTCCTTCTTCCATCAGTTACCATGAAGGGAGCTGGAACTGTCCCTTGAGATCAAGATACTGAAATACAGTTTAAGGCAAAAAACATATCTATTTGGATGGGAAATACTAAATTTGTTATTCCAAAAATTATATGTTTTCCTTATATGCATGGGACTATCTATCCCTTGTCTAAAGAAAGCATTAATCCTAACTTGGATTAATCTAATATGTATTCCCTGGAGCTTGCTATCGCAGTTATAATAGCATGACAAAAGCTAAAAGAGCTTGAGCTTGGTACAGTAGACCACAAATGGTCTCTGCGCCACAAATGGACTTTACACCACCGATGGTGATCCCTCCAGTTAGACCAATTGGAGTTCCCATAAATATTATGTCAGAACCAGAGGACCAAAATCCAGATGGGATACCCCCTATGCATCCAGATGACCCTAAGTATATTTCAGACATAGACACAGACACGTCTGAGTATTTATTTGCTAATGAGATTAAAACTGGAGGTCACACTACTTCAACCTTAGAACCAACACCGTCTAGAAGAGATGATTTAAATAAATATGCTATAGCCCAAAACGTCTTATTACGTAGAGTGATTGGAACTTTTTTACACACCTTACAAAGGCTATAGACTTGCCTATTTATAGACAACTTAGTCAATAAAGTACAAACATAATGCAATTCAGTCAAGATCCAAATTCTCCTGTGTCATCGGAACACTATGACGGTGTCGAATATCAAAATCTCATCAACCAGATGGAAGGCTAGAAAGGTCGTATTATTGACACTGACGCAAGCAATGAGTTTTACTCTCACTATTACGTTAGGGTTTCTCAGTTTTAAACTACAGTAACGAGGGCTTCGTGACCATAATTTCAAAGGGTCTTCTCTAAAGTTTTGTTGGTTTTGGATTGCTGGAGTAGAGTTTGTTTGACGTGCTATGTATGTATAGTCAATGTCATTCCTTGCTTCAGGTTATAGTAGATTTGCATTATTATCAAAGGAGTCCATTCTTAAAGTGGGAAAACACCATATCTCGTTGGCAGTTTTAGGGGGTAAAAGTTATAAGCTAAAGTTAAAAATCAAGAAATTTTTGTGGAACTATGGAGTAGTTTTGAGTAGCTAAGCTTTTATGACTGTGAATAAGAATATCTTTAAATGTTTATATTGTAACAGAGGTATATTTACGTGTGTCATGGACGCAAAGTATTTCTGGATGGATGGTCATAGTAACTGGAGGAAAGGCTAAATATTAATCGATACTTGCTGGTTTACGAAGTACTGAATTACAAGTTTTTTACATGCTTGAGATTTGGTTTTCACTTGTCTGTTATTTTGCCCAAAAATATCTTGATTTAGACATTTATATGCTCGCCTAAGGTTGCTGACATTTGTTGCTATTATTTGCAGATGTTGCTTCCAATTGGCTAGCTTGTTTCCCCTTGTCTGCAAGGAAACATGTCTATGATGTGTTCTTTGTCTATGGGCTTACAATGGAAGTTGTACAGACTGTAGTTCCATGTCTACAACCAAATGGAATTGGTAGATTTGATATTAAAGCTGTGCGCTCAAATGCAGAGAGGTGGATAAAAACTTTTTTGTGTATTGTTTGAGTGTTCAACTTGGCATTTTCTTCAAGAGTTTTCTCTCTTTGATGAGTCATGATTGGGCTATATAGTTCATATTGCATGTCATTTCTATCTTATGGTTGCATAAGTGGCACATAATTTGATGTATGGTCACACTCTAAGTCACATGATGAGTGTTTGCAAGCGTGAGCGTGAAAATGTCTTTCAAAAACATTCAATTTACTCAAATTCGTGAGTGAGATTGAAAGCGTGAGCACAGAGCAAGGAGTGAGAGTGGGAGTGGAGAGTCCTACTTGAGGGCTGAGGGATTATGTGACTAACGTCATACTCCCTCCTTTCCTAATTGTTGGTCCATCTTTCCATTTTTGGATGTTCCAAATTGTTAGTCCTCTTCAAAAATTCAATGTGTAGTTTTCCAAAAACAAAACCCTTTCATAGAGCTGCAAATGTATGGGAAAGTGAAACTATGGGGCTATATTGGATATTATGCCTTGTGATCTTAATTTGAGTGCAATGATTTCATGTTGCCCTTAAGAAGTTAGAACCCAAAAATGCTCAAGATTATGGAATAGAACTAGTACAAAACTGATTATCTTAGCTTTTTACCTTTTCTTCTGGATTATTTCTGCCATAGTGCATATCACTGCAGAAATGAGATTGTACTCCCTGATCAAGTAAGATTGATGGATCTGTGAGCAAAAGTCTAGTTAGTCTTTACAAAAACGCCATACTTCGTTGGTGAACATTGCCTTTACAATGTACGTATACCATTTGGTTGGCTTGTCAATACCCTCTACAACTATTATCCAATTGGAATCACTTGTAAAGATAGAATGATGGTGAGGTCGAAAAACATGCGTTGGAGTTTGCTTAATGGTGGCAATCCATTTGAATTCTGGTGGGATATGACATCTTCTTGCATGGTACAGTATTGTTTGTTAGTTAGGTCCCTCTGTGCATCGGAACAAGCTTTTGACCATTATACTACATGACTGCCCATATTGTTATTGAAGTATAGATTCCTCGGTATGCATCATAACTTGTATGGCAGGCAACAATCACAACAGAAATACCACACGGTGAAATATTTTGCTTGTTGACCCGTTGTTTTTGTCTGATCCCAGATTGGTTGCACTTTGCCTGCTTGAAAATGATGGGGTACTCCAAATGGCAAGAGAATTTGGTGGTTCTTGTCAATCTGATGATATTAGCACCGAACAACTTAACTCAACAATATCCAGAGTTGCACAGCTTGTTACATCTGTTCCTGACAAAGCACAATCGGGAACTTCCAATTCTCTTTCCTCTCAGTATCCACCCATCATCTTATGCTGAATAGTACTTATATTGGCTTTTATGCTTATGTGCATGTGATATACTCAGCACAGTTGAAAAACAGAGTTACTATTGGACAAGTGCTTTCACACACTTGAACCTTTAGAACGCTTTACTGTCTATTAAGCACCGGGCATGAATCTATTTACTTCTATTAAGATGGGGCAAACTAAAGAATTCGTTCCTTTGCTTTGACCAGCGATAATGGATGCCATGTCATTGCCAACCTCCATGGCACTTTGGAGGGGGAGTTAGCAGTTGACCTGCCTAAGTCAAACCTCCACCACATTACCCATTTCTGTCTCTTTTTTTTTTTTTTTTTTGATGAACAATCATTTCTATGTCGTGATCTCTAATTTGTATCCGCAGAATGTTTTCTCTTCACCAGAATATTTCAGCTTCTTCTTTAAGCAGATTATAGTTCAACTTATTGCTGGAGCAGGAGAATGGGACACGAATCTATGCGGAAAAGACACTGTCAATAATAAGGATGTGGATGGTACCATCCTATTTGTTGCAGAATCATTTGCTCGCATTTGTCGACGAGGGTCTGCAGGTATCCTGAATAATTACAAGAACCCCAATGAGAATTCTTAGGCATCTCTATTTGGGTGCTCCCTTTCATTTGTGTGGCATGCATGCTTCTCTCGTGTCTTATTAGCAATCTTAATACGTCCTGTGGCAATCTTGGTTTGTACTCCATCTGTACCAGTGGTTGACTGTCTCATGTTATGAGCAGTTACCGTAGCTTCCTTGGTGCCTTTATGTGGCAGTACTAACCTGGTGCTACCATGCAGGAGAAACTATTCTATTTCCTCTGAATCTTGTTTCTTTGGAATGGAGAGTATTTTTGTATCTTCTATTGCCAAGCAGGGTATATAGTTTTTAAAGGCCACGTATCAACTTCTTTTTTACAGACGTGCTGTTAAGTCAAGTGATTCCACAGATTCTTGGGCATGTGCGTAGCATCCTATTGTCAAATGCCAACGTGGATGTTACTGAAGTGTCTGAGGGAAAGTCTGGTTCTTGGTTAAAGTTGATGGAGGCAATTAAAGACGCCTATGCCGTGGAAAGATTGTCTGAACAGCTATTACGGCAGCTAGCAGCCGAAGATGTAACTGATGTTGAAGCTTACTGGATTCTTTGGATATTGTTCCATCGTATTTATGAGAGTCAAACGTCGTTCAGGTTAGTGAACATGCTCAAGTGCATTTTGTATATGCGAGTTAGGGTGACACCTATCAGGGCCTCTCTCTTCTGCTCTCACTTTATCGCATTTGTTGACACTTCAAAATACTACAATTTGATTTCATCTTTCCACATCAAACCTAAGGTGCATTGAACCAACACTAATTTATGGTGTTGCTACAAGACATTGATGTAGACGGTATCATGGTTATCTATATTAGTTTATCAAGTTGTACACATGCATATGCAGTGAAAACACATGACAACCATTTTCAAATATTTTCTTGCTAGGTCCATGTTCATTGAAAAGTTTTTGCTTTGGAAAGTTTTTCCCGTCCGTTGCCTGAGATGGATACTTCACTTTGCTGTTCTTCAATTCCCTCCTGATGCTGCTTTGCTGGGAGAAGGTTATAGTTCTCGTGGTGTATCAGAGACAATGCAGCGTCTTGCAGTAGTTTGGTCCAAAAGGGAATTTGTGCAGTCAGCCCCAGTTGAGCAGCAAGTTTGTATCCTCAACAATTCTGAGAGTGAATCCCTATGATTAGAATGTATGAGGCAGTACTAGACCCTGACATAGTTGAATATGTTGCAATGTGGTGGAGAAGAAATTCAGAACTCTTTTCAATTTTTAGCTTACAAACATTCTAGATATTGGCTTTTGGTTATTTTATGGTTCCGTAGCCCTTAATTCTATTTTCAGATCTGACGGCAGCTCTAGGCCTTTCCCTAGAGAAGATGTCAAAAGAAGATTTAGATGCAACCAAGGATCTAATGCGCTCAATTCTTGAAGGAGTTAGCTGTAAAATCTTAGCCCCGTGCTTTTAATGCTATATGACTTGTGTCTGATTATGCTTCTCTTACATCTTTTTCTAATTCATGCAGGCAGGCTTGAGAGCCCTGACCATTTAATTCGAAGAATGGCTAGCAGTATTGCTTTAGTATTTTCGAAGATAATCGACCCGAAAAATCCTTTGTATCTTGACGATAGCTATAATCAAGAAACCATTGACTGGGAGTTTGGGTTAGCAACTCCCGAGAAGGGGACATTGACTGCCTCACAATTTGTAGACAAAGAAATTGATAATAAAACATGTAGTGCCTTGTCATCGGTAAAGGTATCTGACAACACAACCGATAGAGGTGTGGGCAATGATCACAAGACTAGGAAGAAGATATTACCTGAATTTAAGTTGGTGGATCCTGATGAGATTATTGATCCAGCTACACTGATCAATGAATTTGTTTCTGGCGGGGAAGATGATACCGATGGTGCAAGTGAAAATTCTGAAACTTCGAGTGACTCATCTTTACAGCCGTACGACTTGTCAGATGATGACACAGACTTGAAAGGTAAATTCTCACAGTTGGTCGATGTGGTTGGAGCTCTAAGAAAATCTGATGACCCAGATGGTGTAAGTGTTAAAATTCCTTAGTTATCTTTCCAATTTTTGAAGTAACTTTCTAATTTTACCAGTTTGTGGTATATTGAGATCCTCAAGCTTGAGTTTTTTTTTAAGGTCTACTCTGGTGGATTTTTCATTAGAGGGTATATGATCTCATAAGTTTGTCCATTTAACTGCTCTTTGGACAGAGATAACGAAATGAAAATGAAGTGCTGGCAAACTTAACTATTGCTGGTTTGGCTGTCAAGTCTTCAACAGTGACGATATTTCCTGTAGTTGCTGTGAAATTATATTTATCTTAAAGCTGTTGGTTGAATCTTTGGATGGAGAAGGTCTTCCGAGATGATCAATCACTGCTTTTGTTTTTGTTGTAGGTTGAAAGGGCTCTTGATGTTGCTGAAAAGCTTGTCCGTGCATCACCCGATGAACTAAAATATATAGCTGGTGATCTGGTCAGAACTCTTGTACAGGCTCGTTGCTCTGATTCAACAATTGAGGGAGAAGAAGAATCAGCTGAAGGAAAAAGGCAAAAAGCGCTGGTTGCATTGATTGTCACATCTCCATTTGAATCCCTCGATGCCCTCAACAAGCTGTTATATTCACCTAATGTAGATGTCAGCCAACGGGTCATGATACTTGACGTTATGACAGATGCAGCACAGGAGCTTGCCAATGCTAAAATCATGAAACCAAAACAACATGCGAGGAACCTCATATCAACTGTCTCAGAAACTCAACCGTGGTTTATGCCAAGTAGCATAGGCCCCCCTGGAGCTGGTCCTTGGAAGGAGATCTCCCGCACTGAAACTCCATTAAATTGGTCGCATTCATATGAGAGAGAACTTCCACCTAGAAGAGGTCAAATCAAGAGAGGGAAAACGCGCAGATGGAGCCTCCGAACGGATCATTTACAAGGAAATCCAACGGAGTGGTCTCAGAATCAGTTCCCTCAATATGTGGCAGCATTTATGCTTCCAGCTATGCAGGGATTTGATAAGAAAAGGCATGGTGTTGACTTGCTTGGTAGGGATTTTCTTGTCCTGGGGAGACTTATCTATATGCTTGGTGTTTGTATGAAATGTGCAGCCATGCATCCGGAAGCATCTGCCTTGGCTCCAGCACTAATGGATATGTTAAGTTCTAGGTACTAAACATCTTCACCCATTAACATAGAGCAAGACCATTTTCTTTGTTGCTTGATTATTCATGCCGGTGGCAGGGTGTAAGCTGAAGCACTTTCAGTTTTCATTTGGCCTAGCTCATTATACATGCCATAAAATTTATTTATAGGGTCTCCGTGGTTCTCTGTACTCACGTCTCATTTTGTTGGTCCATCTTTCAATCTGGGATATATCCCAAAATGGATGCCCACTTTTGAAGTCAAGCCATTAAAGTATCTTGTTTTCCAAAGCCAACACTTGCAAATGATTATGAGTCGGGCTGCAGGTTGGCAAAAGGGGCCAATGCGTTAAATGCACATTCTCTTAAAAAGTTGGAACTCCCAAAAAGGCTCCCATATTGGGGCACATGGAGTAGCAGACTTCCATCCCTATTTTGTTGGCATTGATGTCTCAGACTGACATAAATTATGGGTTTATAACTATTTACTGAACCTTGTGCTCTTGCTGTCGTGTAGGGAGATATGTCATCATGCGGAAGCGTACGTCCGAAAATCTGTCCTTTTTGCAGCTTCTTGCATATTGGTGGCCCTTCATCCGTCTTATGTTGCATCTTCTTTAATAGAAGGTAATGCGGAAATTTCTAGAGGGCTTGAGTGGATTCGCACATGGGCGCTTCATGTAGCTGAATCAGACACAGATAGAGAGTGCTACACGGTAAGGAAAAGATAATCCAGTGGAACGGAAGCTTAAATCATGCCTTGTTTTTCATCTTCAATTTCCTTTCAGTATTGTAGGTTAAAGTGCATGGTTTATATTATTGAGCTTGTAATGATGCCTTAGCTTAGCTAACCAAATCAAAAGCAACGGAAATTTTTCAATGGGTGGTGGGAATTGTATGCAAAGATTTATACAGAACAATGAAGTTGAAACTAATATTGCTGGCAATTAGAGGAGCATATGGAACATGATTTTGCCTTTGGGTTTCGGGATAATGGGGGAAGTGATGATCTTTCTATTGTCCAGTTGTCCTATGTTACATTGACTCAGGTACAGGTGTCGGGCGGGGTATGTGCCGTAAGTTTTAAGTGTCGGGATTTGTTTGAATCTCATCTGAAGGATATAGGGACATGGCAAAATATTGAACTCTTTTGGTAGTTCTTTTAGTTCATATGATAAAATGGTATTTACACGGTGCCATATTGCATTGTCATGCATAACGGAAAGTTTTATACTACCTCCGTTCCAAAATAAGTGTCCTATACTCTCTCTCTTACCATTTTTCAAATAAAAAATTAAAATACTTCTGTGTATTGTATTTCAAAACTTTTCGTACCGAATTAAAGTACTCATTGAGTGCGAAAAAATTCGAAAAACGATACACAGAAGTACTTTTTTTTTTTTTTTTGAAAAATGACACGACTTTTCGTAATAAATACATGTATACCCATCTTGCAAAATACGGTATGCTTTTTGCCCGGCAAATTCTAAAGTCAGCCCATTGGGTAGCATTAAGGTTTAAAAAGTGTATTGAAATGTGTATAGAAAAGTGTGCAAGTGTATTGAAATATGTGAAAAGTGTGTACGGATGTGTTTTGTTTGTCTATATGTATGCTTATTGTCGGCCCATTGGGCGGACAATAGAAAAACCGTTTTTGCCCAATGTCAAATCAAACATGTGCGATAAAGCTCATACTCTTCCTGTACCCTTGTCAAGGGTCGGACACCAGTACTTTAGAAGTATAGAAAGGTCCATGTAAACATAGCTCGTCTAAAGCTGCTCTAGCTACTACTTTAATATGTATAGTGTTTCTGAACATGTTTATTTTTGTGGTGTCGTTTAAATTGACAAGTATTACTTGACACATCATCAATCGGTCTGATTTTGTTTCAGCTGGCCGTGACATGTCTCCAACTCCACACTGAGATGGCCCTCCAAGCTTCTCGGGCGCTAGAATCCAAGCCTGTCAGCCTTGATGTGCCTTCCAATCTGTTGAAAGGAACAATTAAAATTCCTCACTGATAGGAGGAATACTGATTGATCCTGCCTTCGGTAGGCTTTTCTTTAAACTGAACTGCATTTACTGTCCTCTATATGTTTGGCTCTGTAAAATTAATGAAAAAGTTGACTAATATCAGCCATGTTCTTTTCATGTGAATCTACATCAGTGGGCGGCACACCAACGAAACCTATTTGAAACCTTCAATGGTAGGAACGGTTCCAAAATAATTTGCGCTTTTTGGCATAATGGGATCTGCAGAGCAGTAATCTGTTGGTAGATTCTTGGCCAAACAAAGAGAAACAGCTCTGCGAGTTATTACCGCCATTCATCCCGGACCTTTGGTCGCATGGAAGGTATTTTCAGGCGCCAACTTCTTTGATGAAGAATTTACGGTGGTTGTGACTGAAAATGTAGACGACTTCGAAAATTTGAAAGGAGGCTACTTCGGTCGAAATAGCGCAACGGAAATCGTCACTGTCGGGAAGCAGAAGCTGGATTTAGGAGCCTTTCAATAGCAATACTCTGTCAATAATCGTCTTGGAGTTTTGGAACCTTGTCATTAACATTATGTAAATGTGCCTTGTTATTTCGTGAAAAATTACTGTTAACAGGAATAGGGTTTTTTTTTTGGTTTGTATAACAAGGCAAGAAATCTACTATGCTCTATTCTTTTTGTGCGTTGAATCGATCTTGAGTTCTAACAAATCACAATAGTGAATCAAGATATAATGGGGAGCGGGAGCCCTGTAGTCATTACACCCAGTGAGTAAATCTTGGCTGTTCAAAGTGTTTTGAACGGTTTGGATTTTAAATAAATCGTTCGTGAGAATAGTTTATTTAAGATCCGGATCGTTGAAAACAAGAATAGACGGCCGAGATTTTCACTAGTCACGACACGCCTGTAGTGAGTTGCTCATTGTAAGCTCCCCGGTTCCGATATAATGACTGCAGTGTCTCGTCAAATTGCTGCAACGAACTTGAGGTTTGAGGGTATGATCCAATCTGCGAAAAAAATTTAGACACACAATGTCCTCCACGTATCATTTTTGTGTCCTCCACGGTGCAATGAAAGAAGCAAAGTAATGTAGCCGATGTCAACTAAGGCCCAGTTTTTCAAAAGATTTTAGCACCCAAGTGTTAAAATCACGATATTTCAAATCAAAAAATGAAATAGTTCCGTGTATCGTTTTTCGTTTTTTTTTGTTTTTCGAAAACTGGGCCTAATTGACATTTAAGGATGTGTTTGGATTTATAAGTTTTGTTTTTTTGTTTGGGGTGTATCAGTCTAGTTGTTGTTCTCAGAATCAAATTTTGTGGACTTATTTTCATACGCTTTGGCGAACGTAAATCAGTGTTATAACTATGCATTTTGTTTTTTTGTTGAAGTATTTTTACACAATTTGAACAAACTTTTTAAAAACTGAGTTCGTTTTTTTAAAAACCCTATAAAAACATCTAAGTCCGGTCATTTCTTTAGTTTAATTTTGATTTTCTCAAGGATTTAAGTAGTTTCTCAGAATAAGTCAATCGATTTTTTTGATTTTGTCTTTATTCAAAAAAAAATTTCGCGTTGATTAGTTTTGCGTCAAACTTTTGTAGATTATTAATTCTTGACAAAAGAAATCTGAAAAGAAAAAAAATTATGACCAAAATTCAAATTTTTTTTTTTGGAGAAGTGTTAAAAGGTGGATATTTTTTCGGGCGTAAATTTTTTTTAAATTCCTATTATCGACACGAACTAATAATCCACAAAAACTTGAAGTAGATCTAACAAGAACGATATATATTTTTTAATAAATGCAAAACTCAAAAAATACCTTTAGCCAAGTGACTTATTTTTGGTTGAAAAAAAAAAGTGACTTATTTTGGAAAACCTCCCAACCAACGAGCCTTACCAAAAATAAAAATAAAAATAGTACTACCAGTAATCAAAGGCTCTCGATTACTCCATCACGTCGGGTGCACAAAAGCATATTACACACGAGCCACATACGATCTCACCTCCTTTCTTCTTTACGAAGCACAAACAGGACTCGGTTTTCTCTCTCTCCAAGCAAACTGCAAACCCTAACCCACTGCAAAATCCCCATCTCAGAGCTACACACACAGAGCGAGAGACAATGGAAGGCGAAGAGGGTTCACAACAACCGCAGCTGATTCTCGCCAACAAGCTGTTCCTTCTCACTCATCCCGACGTCGCTGACATCGAGAAGGTCAGCCTCCGTCAAGAGGTCTTGGACTCCGTCGTGGCTGACGGTAACAATTACAACCACTGTTCTATGACTGGTTTAGTGGTTGAATCGGTCTGATTTAGTGTTTTTGATTGTGTTTTTGCAGATATGGCGCCACTGTATGAAACCCTAGCTACAAATTCGGTGCTCGATTTGGATCAGTCTATCTTGGCCTCGATGCGCGCCAAGATCGATGAACAGCTCAAGAAGCTTGATGAGAAGTGAGTTTATTCTCTCATTATTATGCATTGGCAAATACTTATGTGTACATGTGTTGCCTTTGTGGAAATTTTCTTAGACAATGGGTCTTAATTGGGGTTAATCCAAGAGGAGATTTTGGTGTAAGTAAGATAATAGGTTTATTGTTACGTGTTACTGGATTTTTCTGTGGGCATCTCCACCCCCTTGCTCATACTTTAGAATTTGACTCTAACAGGCATACCCAAACCAAAGCACAAATTTTATTTAAAGCTTCGTTTATAGCATGGTTGTATATTTGGGGAGGGGAAAAAAGCCTTACAGAATGCGAGTAAAACTTAATTTATTGTAGGTTTGAGTCAAGAAGTGGAGCGGATTTTGGGGGATTTTAGATGATAGAACCTGAGGATGTTTGGAGATGCTATAAATTATTGGATTCGTTGTGCTAGAGAAGATGGAATTTTAGATGATAAAACCTGAGGATGTTTGGCTTCTTCCCACTGACTTGGACTGATTTATTGTGTCTTCTAGATAAACTGGTTGGCATTGGGCAGCTCTGAATCATAGTTGCTTCAAAAAAGTTTTTACAGTAGTTTTGCTTGGTTGATACTTGATAACCATTTTATTTAGTCTTGTATCTAGGATTTTATAGGTGCCAACCATGTCATTATTCTATTGTTTTGAAAACTAGAAGGTTGAGCAGCATTCAACCTTGAATTTGTTAAGTCCAGGCTTGATTTGTTTGTTCTATCGTGGATAGATCTTTTTCACTTGGCTTTCATTGAGGGACATAAACAAAATGATTAGTTAACTCCAGGCTAGATTTGTTTGTTCTCCGTTTTGTTTCTTGGCAGTCTGGTCTTTCATTCGTGTGAGACATATTACGATGTCATGATTCGCTCATTCCTATGGCCATTCTTTTAATACTTCTGGCTCTCGGAAGTCTCTTTGTAGGATACTTGCCAAAGTGTGACCTGTTAGCCCATAAGTAAGTACTGTGACGAAGGGGCTGTTGCTCATCCGACATGATCGTACGAGTTCACAATTTACCCAACACGATCATCCGGGGTGAACAAGAATTGGGGATCGGATGCGGGCGAAATTCCCGCCAATGGCTGAGATGTTCAGTCGACTCCCTCCCCCTTTGCACCATTTCCAGAAAAGGTTTATGTCTCTTCTTGAGCATATTCCAAATGATGGCACATTTGACCAATCTCGTCCACTAGAGTGGATTACGGGGGCCAAGCCCTGTTTTAGTTTTGACCTAAAGTCAAGTTGCGATTATAACCTTGCATACATGGTTACCAGACACCCATGGAGCCTGGAGCTCACAGGATTAGAGCACGTGGCTACGAACCACAGTGTTGCGGGTTCGAATCCCTCCTTGCCCAACCTTCCCAAAAGAGAAGGACCTTTCCCTCTAGGGGTTGGGAGTAGGAAAATCATGATCGGGATAGCAGACCAAAAGCTATGGAACTTGGGTTTGGGTCTTTAAACGAAATGGAATTCAAAGGTCATTTCATATCATCCAAGTATTTTTGTCACTGAATTGCCTTTAAATTTGATAACGATCCAACAATATCTTTTCGCTTCATGTTCCTTGCTTTGAATTGATGGGGCATCACCCTCTATCATCTTGGAGGACTAATGATATTTTTCTTAGTCCGTGTCCTGAGTTTTCTAAGGACCATGTTGATATGTTGCATCACCGTTTTTAATTATTGTTGACCCAGATCTTGTCCCTTGCAAAATCTTCTCAACCATTTTTATAAGTTGGTGATGTCATATGCAACCATTACTTTCTGCTACATATTGCACATAATGGGCACTGAATCCCTTCTCAAAAGGTCTGCTGTCGGGTGTTTTACATGATTGACAAATCTTAGATTGAATTGATTCATTTCCATGACTAGACTGCAAGATTAATTTGCATCCTTTAATATTTTATCTTTTTGTAGTGTTTATGATGTACAGTAATTGAACTCTTTTACACTTTATCTGGTTTCAATTTGATTAGGATTGCTGATGCTGAAGAAAACTTAGGAGAAAGTGAAGTTAGAGAAGCTCATTTAGCTAAGTCCTTGTTTTATATACGGATTGCAGACAAGGTATTTACTGCATAACAATGCGACTTCCATTTCTCTTGTTGTCTGCTTTCTCTATCCATTTCCGTGAACTGTTACACCTAACTTGTCTTCCTGGTATGCTCAGGAGAAGGCCTTGGAACAACTAAAGATAACAGAAAGCAAGACAGTTGCGGTTGGGCAAAAGATGGACTTGGTTTTCTATACACTACAGCTTGGTTTCTTCTACATGGATTTTGATCTTATTTCCAAGAGCATTGAGAAAGCGAAAAAGTATGGACATGTGCAGATGTTTTTATTATTCTTAATTAACTGCTTCAGTATCTGTTATTCTCTGTGTTGGAGCCTTTGGTTATTTAGCAAATGTCATGTCATTATGTTAATGGCAGGCTATTTGAGGAGGGAGGTGATTGGGAGAGGAAGAACCGCCTGAAGGTCTATGAAGGCTTATACTTCATGTCTACCCGGAATTTCAAGCAGGCCACCACTCTGTTTCTGGATTCTATCTCAACTTTCACAACTTATGAAATCTTCCCATATGACACCTTCATATTTTATACCGTCCTTACCAGCATCATATCATTGGATAGAGTTTCCTTGAAACAGAAGGTAGGCATAGTTCACTATTTCATCATTATATTATCGCTGTATCCCTCTCATCGTTATTTTATGGTGAGATGCTTGGTGGGGAGTGTGCATGTGTGCGCATGTGCGCAATGAATTGCTTTTTAAGTGGTGTTCTTACAATGTTTACCATATCTATATCGCTATGTGTGGCAGGTAGTTGATGCTCCTGAGATCTTGACTGTGATTGGGAAAATTCCACATCTGTCCGAATTTTTGAACTCTCTATATGATTGTCAATACAAGTCATTTTTCTCCGCATTTGGTAAGCAAGCTTTGTGTCCCATGTTTCTTTCTTTTATATGGTGTATTCCTGGTTATGGGTATTTACTTGTTCATATTTATGTGCATAAGTGTATATCAATATATTCCATAAAATAAACCAATAAATGAGTGAAGTAACCGATTTCATTGAACACTACCATAGAGCTGGTCATTTGCACCTTCTTACTAACATGTTTTTGTCATGGCTCTGTTGCATGACCCTTTCTTGTTTATTTCTTGCCTTTTAGGATTTTGTGAAAGGATTTTAGGTGGCGCTTTACTGAGGGGATAGCATTATTAGCATATGTTAATCATTTTACCATTATTACTTCATTTTACCTTGCTCACTTTCAGGCCCATGTTTGTATTTCGTTTGACTGATTAGTGATCTTTGTGAGGTTTATAAGTTGGGCCTATATAAAGCTGGTAATGATGGTTTATCATTTTTGGGTGTTCTGCAAATAATCGAATTGGTGGATATCTTTCTGACAGTGAAAAGGGGGTGTAAATTTCTTCTCCTCTGCTTTGTCAGTCTTCCAAATGTTCGATTCATGTTTTAGATTTTGCTCATCCAGCCACCTTCTTTAGAGTCAAGCAACAGATGGAGTGTTGATATTGAAATGGAGTTGAAAGATTAGGGTTCAAATTGACTATATTAAAAACCTGAGGTAATATCTTAGTGGGATGAAACTGGCGATTATTTTTTGTGTTCTTCCCTTATCTTTGGATCTCAGCCGGTCCCAAGCCCGGATAAAGGAGGAGGGTTGTGCGTTAGGTAGCTGACAGCCAGCACATAAAAAAAACCCGTTAGAACCTTATGACATGAACCTTAATCATACAACGAGACATGGTTCTTCCCTCCACTAAATGGAAATTAAGCTCTAGTTTGGAGATGAAGTTAAGTTTGCATGAATAGGTTTAAGACTTTAACTATTAGTATGTCTTTGTCCACTACGGAAAGAATAAACTTGAAATTGAGTGTTTAAATAGTCTAATCATGATGCTTATAAAAATTAGAAAGAATAAAAAGTGAAACAAAGAATTCTAATCGATCATTTTCGTGTATTTGAGGTACTGTTAATAAATGAGGATCATAAGCCCTGTATTTTCTTGACTTGACAAGTACGTATGACGCTCATAGCTAGTTTATGGTTAGTTAATAGTTGATACTGCGTCGCTATTAAACCAGTCATTCTGGATTTAACTCTTAAGTTTTAGAGTTTTGTCCTTCCAATTAAATTCGTTTGTTCTGACTTCCAGCTGGCCTGACGGAGCAAATAAAGTTGGATCGCTATTTGCATCCTCACTTCCGGTATTACATGAGAGAGGTCAGGACCGTTGTCTATTCCCAGTTCTTGGAATCATATAAAAGTGTCACCATTGAAGCAATGGCAAAAGCTTTTGGAGTAACGGTGGAGTTCATTGATTTGTAAGTATTCTGTTGTCTGCTTTTCTTCTACTCGATGCCTTTTTGTCTTCTCCTTAACATGCTTCCTTTTTGTTTAGTGATGCATTTAATTGAGTTTTTTTTTTTTTAATTGTCTCCAGGGAATTGTCGCGTTTTATTGCGGCAGGGAAGCTTCACTGCAAGATTGACAAAGTTGCCGGTGTTTTGGAAACCAACCGTCCAGATGCAAAGAACGCTCTTTACCAAGCAACTATCAAGCAAGGGGACTTCCTGTTGAACCGGATTCAAAAGCTTTCTCGTGTAATTGATCTTTGAAAGTAGGTATGAATTTCTTGTTTTGGGGGCATTGCCTCCAAGGTTAAGCCCATGGACTTAATGTTTCTTGCTGCTTCGTGCGAGCAAGCGGGCGAGCGAATGTATCCCTGATTTCAATGTATTCTAATTGTTCTTTGAAACTGTCAAGACGTTTTTGAACTTCTATTGCACCAAGATCAAGGAGTTATTGAATTATTATCAATGCTTGAAGAGTTCCAATGGCCCTGTTGTCTGGAGTTTTCGTTTGGGTTTCGTACCTTTCACATTTCAAAGATTGTTTATGTTTGGGTTTCGTACCATGCCAATTTCAAAGATTTCTTTTTGTTTCATTCAGAAGTTCATTTCCTTGGGTTATCTCGGTCACAACTTCAATCTATAAATCTTTCTAGAAAATCTTTCATCATGTTCTTGGGTTAAGTTATCGTGTTATTCAAGATTCATTGATAAGGATGGCAATAAAGTGGGCTTCTTGTTTCCCTTTGGAAAATAGTATATGTTGTATCGAAGGAAAACCATCATTTTGCCGAAAATGCCGAACATAATACCGGACGCAGTTCTTCACATACACGTGGGTTCTTCACACATTTATTACGCGGGACTCATATGCATGTGAGAAGTTGTGTTCGGTGGTGTTGCGTCCGGATGATTGTTTTCTCAACACTCGTGGGGCTGTGGATGCAAACTTACGCAATGGATGTATCCTGTCGCTTTCAAAGTAACTTTCATTTGATGCTTGAACGCATTCCTGGATTTATAAATCAGTTGACTGAACAAGCAAAAGAAATTGGTTTCCTTTCTCCTATTGAGATATGCGGCCCTCTTTCTTGTGTTGGTGGGTTTCATGGGTATTGGTAGATTTCTTATGCTGTGTTTGGATGTTAGTTTTGTCATTAAAAAAAATTCCGTTTTGTAGTTTTTGGGTTAAGGCAGGGACTGTAACGTAACATGGAAAAAATGGCACTCCCTTGAATTACAATTAATGAAACTTCTTTTTTTTTTTTTTCCTTCAATTGATGATGTCCTAACTCACTTAAACCAACTCTAATTTCAAATTAGACCAATTTTAATCCATAATAATTGATTTTCACACTCACTTTCGTACAACCATACTCCTTTTTTTGTCTTATTGTGATGTGAATTTACAAAGTTAACCTTTCATTGTATACTCTTTCAATGAAAAAAACCATTGGAAATTTACATCATAAGAAGACCAAAAAGGGAGTGTGTTTTAAAAAAGGGGAGTGTGAAAATCACTACCCTTTTAATTCGACATCTATTTTTGTCAAAACTTGCATCCTTTAGAATTCATAAGTTTTGAACCAAGAAGACATAAGATATCCATTAATGAAATTGAAAGATTACTATATTTTTATTTATTTGGCAAGTACTCCTAAGAGTTACTAGAACTTATTCAAATGTCCTTTTTCCAAATGTGAATATGATTTGGAAAATTTTAGAATTTTAAGGTTGAATTTTTTTCTACAAAAATGAGAGACATCAATTGGTTAAACCATATCAAATCTTTTGTTTCTCATTATTGGACACCATTTATTTCATGCCTTCTTTACATTGTCATTTTACAAAATACACATACAAGAATGCATGACATAAAAGATGAATGAAGAGTGGATAGAGATAACTGACATACTCGGTTGAATCAGGCCTATAGTGAAAGGACTCACTATAATGGTGTAGTGAGTTCTATTCGACCTGTCCATCTCGGCACCACCAGCTCGGATTTTAATTTGAGCTCCAAATGATCCGAGCTGACCATTGTTTAGATTCATATCCGAGCGTTTATTGTTGAGATGGATGGCCGGATAAGCTCACTTTCCCTGTAGTGAGCCCCTCACTACAAAGCCCTTGTTCCGGATCGAATCGACATTTTCACTTTTTTTTTCTTTCCAAATATCAAACATGAAAGTGGGACAAAAGGGTTAGAATGGACCTATTCTCAGCCTGTTCTTCGTCCCAAACGTGGCATAAGAAAAATGAAGGAGAGAGTAGAAGAAAATGTAATAACTTAACCCAAAAGGGCAAAAGGCAAAACCTATCCTAACTTGCCAACCGGGGTATGAACAGGTTCACCTTTACTCAAAGCCTCAAATTTGCACTTCCATTATATATTCCAAAAATTTCTCTCTCTTAGTTTTCTCTTTTTTTTCGGTGCTTCGGAAACTTATCTCTCTTAGTTTTCTCAGCCACAACTCTCAAATGCCAGATATCCTCCTAAAACCCATTACCCATGTCGAGTGAGGAAGTGTGTGACCAAAACAGAGTACCCACTGGGGTGCACTAAGGCTCATAGAAATCAAATTGGACCTCCCAAATTCACTATGCCGCCTTCTCTTGATCTTAAAGAATTTCAAGATAAGCTGTCCACCCACTTCAGGCCTTGGCAGCGCTCCTTTCAGTTCTGGGTCCGAGCTGCCGATATCTACTCCGGTTACAAGGTCCTGTGTGTGTGTGTGTGTGTGTGTATTCGTGCATGTGTGCGTATAACGTCTGTTTATGTGCCTAATTTCTTGTTTTTTAATGGTGGTGTTGTGATTTGTTTGTGTCCTAATAGGCGTTTCAGCTTCGCGTGACATTCGAGAGAGATGCGCAGAAGCAAGAAGCAATGTGGGAAAGGCAACATGAGGTTGCTGCTGAGAAGATATATAACATGTGCTCTGATCTTGGTGGGTTTTTTCTCAAGGTATACTCAATGAATTTCCTCTTTCTTTTATGAAAACTATAACTGGGTTCTTTATATTTGGGTCTTTTAACTTCACTTCTGGGTGGGTTCCCGCCCTCAAATTCTCTCAGAAGATCATAATCCATATTGGGTTCTTAGTTTTTTATAATGAATATTATCTCAAATGTTCTTTTTTCTTTGTTGGGTAACAACCCCCCCCCCCAAAGCTTCATTCATGGTTCTGAATAATTTACTACTGAGGGGTTTTTGAATTATGCACCACTGATTCGATTTTGGTGTGACATTAGCATCTCCACCCTTTACTCAATTTTTTACCCAAATTTGAGTAAAATTTGGAGTAAAAACTTGATTTGATATGGAACACTCCAATGTGCAAAAGCAACTGTTGGCATAAATTTGAGGAAATGCTTCATTAATGACATAATTGTAAATTTGAAAGGGAGAAAATGGCCTTAAAAATTTGAGTAATGATTTGATTCAAACCAAATTTGGTGAAAAATTTGAGTAAACTCAAATTTGGTAATGGTTTTGAGTAAGGAGTGGAGTGGTGTTTTTGGTAATTTTTACTCAAATTTGAGTTTGAGTGTAAAGTTGAGTAATAAGGAGTGGAGATGCTCTTAGTAAATTCACTAATTGGTTTCTTGTTCAAAATAGTGTTTAAATTTAATTTGAGCACTTGAAATGATATGTGTGGTGGATGTTACTTTAATTTGTGCTTGTGGGGTTTGGTTTAGATTGCTCAAATTATCGGGAAACCTGACTTGGCCCCGGCTGCATGGGTTAGAAGGCTCGTTACACTATGTGATCAAGCTCCCACAACCCCCTATCATGTCATTCAAGTTGTTCTAGAGAAGGAATTGGGTCGAAATGTTGATGAATTGTTCGAAAGATTTGATGCTGATCCTATTGGTTCTGCTTCAATTGCACAGGTAACTGATGTTTTTGATTATTATAGATTTGATGACAACAAGCGTGGTTACCATGTGTAGTTTGCAGCAATTTCTTAAATATTGCTTTTGGAGAATAATCAAAGCACTTCTCAGAAACTTGTTTGGTTGACCGTCTTCAAACTTGATTTTTAAAAGAACCAATTTTGAGAAAACTATAGTCTTAAATGCACTGGTCATGAAAATGATTTGTTGAGAAGCGACAATCATCTTAGTTTTCGGAACATTTTATGACAAATATTCTGCAAAACTTGTGAAAACAGCAACCAAACACCTCTTGCTTATCACAGAGTACTTAGAAACAGTCAGTTTTTTTGCTGATATTGGTGGACCAATTGCTTACCCCTTTTTTTTATTTTTATTTTTATAACTGGGTGGTCTGGGTCAGCTTGCGCGCACCTCGACGGCGGATTAGCATAGTATTGATACACAGACTAATGTTGACTGTCTGAGAACGTAGCGGCGTGCAGTAAAGTTTGCTGGTACTTAAATTGTGGATTTCTGATAGGGCATCGCCATGGGAAGTTAGTGTAAACCAACATGAACTTAGATCCTTGATTTTACTGTAGAGTTTCACAGTTTAATCTTCCTGTTGGTATAGTGATAGTCACAGAAATGTATCTGGTCAGAGGAGTGCAGTTGACTTGACTCAGAATTTCCAGCTTGATTACACCGACCTTGTTAATTGATGAGCATGGCCTCACAAAAATTTTCCGTGTAGTTTGAGTTTATTATGATTTGGATAACTTGTAGGAATGATATTTCGATAGAATTGGCACCCCGACTGATGTTGATGTAATTCTGAACTTTTTACATTCTCCACTAATAAATTCTAGATCTTCACATGTTGAAATTTAACTCCATGACATAATCCATTGATATGCACTAACTGTAGTGTATTTCGCAATGCGAAGTTGTTGCAATCTGCTGTTATGTTTGTTCTGCATTTATTTTCTCTGGGGTTGGCTTTCCTAGTGTGGTGCAAAACTGGTAATGCATATGGAACCATACTTACACCCTGCTACTGTTCATGCTCACTTAGGTGCATCGAGCTCGATTAAAAGGTGATAAAGATGATGTTGTTGTCAAGGTAAGGACTTTGAGGTTCACTTTGCTTACCCTTGATGTTTTCCAGGGTCTAATTCAGTGGTAATTGTAGGTGCAACATCCTGGCACTCAGGATTTGATGATGACAGATATCCGTAACCTGCAAGCTTTTGCGTTATATATGCAAAAGACAGATATCAAATTTGATCTCTATTCTGTGACAAAAGAAATGGAGAAACAGGTGTGCATTCTCTCTTTTGTGTTGGTCCTTGCACATAATGTACCCTAATTTTTCTATTAACCTTAGTGGAAATAACTTCTGGCTGTTCATATAGCCCCCTAAAAATGACACTAAATATGGTCACTAGCTAGTTCTGGCTGTGAGACTGTGAGCCATTTTACAAAACTTTGTTTTTATCAAAATATCATTAGGGAGTCTGGTTAATTAACTTAGAAAGTTTTTTAAATAGAAGGTCCTTTTCACGGTGAATATTGTGGTGATACTTTCTTTTAAACAGTAGCTGATGCTTAGAGCTGATTGCTGAGCTCAGATGTTTGAGTGAATCTCAAAGAGTCAGATTCCTTAGCCGTGAATTACTCATTGTTTTTGTGGTTGTTGCTTTCTCTACACATTCTGGTTAGCATTTTGGAGTTAATTTGCCAGTGAAGGCAAAAAAACAATCCTTCCACCAGAGACATTGTTGTATGAAATAGATACCATGCAACTCCTTAGTCCTTGCAAAATGTATCTGCTGTTCGGTTTGTATTTGTTACTTTCGTTTCAAAGTGAGGTCTTGGTTACCTTGAATGTTATAGTTATCCATTTGTCCTTGAACTCATACATCCACCTTGAATCATAGTGCTAATCAACTCATTCAAATCCATTTGTTGATTGAATTTCATAACTATAAACTGGTGGATACACTCTCCATTTGGTAAACGTGAATCTGACTTTGAGTCTACCTCTGCTAATGAATATTTGACTTTTCTTTGAGTGAGATGTTACAAGATCGTGTTTTTGGGTGACAATTCCAGTTTGCGTTTTTGTTATTCTAGATTGGGTATGAATTTGACTTCAAGAGAGAAGCTGATGCTATGGAAAGAATTAGACGTTTTTTATACGAGAACAATAAAAAAGCTCCTGTCAGGGTGCCAAGGGCGATCCGAAATATGGTCACTAGGTATGTTATTGGTTTTTCCAATTTCCTCTGGCTAGCTCTGGTATATTCACCCAGACTTGAAAAATGTAGATTGATTTTAATTTTCTTGTTAAAGTATCCAACTAAAAACCAATTGACAATGATTCGAAAGGGCGCCCAAGCTCATATCCTAATTTGGAGGTTATAATTCGCCAATGTGGGCCAGCTTTAACACTTTCCTGCATGAGCAACCCCTGACCGGCACGTGAAGAGGTAAATAAAGGATCCATAACACTAGGACAAGGTGCACTTATGGCACAAACAATGGGGCAATCAATCAAGAGAGTCATGTATAGAAACCTCTGAAAGCCTAGCTCTAATACATGTCCAAGCATACATTTTGAGCAATATTTGTTGCAAAATAAAATTAACCAAGAAACGGCCCTAAAAAACCTTCAATATAACAACAATAGGACTAGGTATGGTTCATCAATTTTTTTTTTTTGGAACCGGATTTGTATATAACAAAGGGAAAAAGCCCAAAACTCAAGGGGAAACCCCTGAGGAGAACAAAACACACTACACTAGGACATACCCTACAAGCTGTAACAATGTATTAGCTACTTAACTCCGCTTGATCCAGATGAAGTCCCATGAACCAATTTTATTTTCCTCCCTTCAAAAGAAGCCTCTCCTTTTTAGAATTCCTATAATACTCTAACATGAATCTCACATAATCACAATTGTGCTGCTTCATGGGTACATCCCTATCACCTTCCCTTGTGAATCAAACACGGGAGATCCATTTGCATAAGTTGTGCCGTGGTATTGTTTATTTGAAGCAGCACCACTTCATGACTGAGGTCAAATAGATATTGATCAGTTTCTTGTCTTTCCTCAATGCCCTTAGTTGGCTTATGAAGAGTCTTGCAAGACCTAACACCACCATCGGTCTTTCAATCAAAGCACGACTCTCCAATTGCAAACGTGTATTCCAAGTCACTTGGATTAAAAATTAAGAAAACTTGCATTCCAGCGCGAAGGGACCCGTCTTCCACATATGTTTGCATGAACTTTAAGACTGTGGAACTCAATAGGCTTCAATCTTGCCAAACCAACCGTTTTTAGCATAGTCCAACTTAAATTCCTGCTCTTAGCTCTACGCAGACGCATCAAATGTATTGACACGTGCTTTTTGAGCAAACATTTGGCAGTTGTTAAAACAAAATGTACACATGCTTCATTCTAATATAGAGCAGCAAATAACATACACCTCCCCCTTCTGCCAACCTTTCTGCGAGTAATGTCGGCGGGAATGGAAGACAGATCCTCAATGCGACCAATTCATGCCTGAACGAGCAAGAGCACGGAGTTTGGACTAGGCAGTTGGACCAGGTGTCTTGGTCTTGTTACCTCCTATAGCGCGGAGCTTGATATGAAGAGCATCTATTCTAAGCTCCTTGCATCGTTGTGTAACATCTTGTGCTGCAAGCATTGCTGCGTAGCGTGAAGATTCATCCCTATCAGCTTTCACTTTCATACCAGCAATAATGCGAACAAGGGTTTCTCTTAAAAACAAATCAGTCACATGAATGAATGTCATTAAAAGAGGCAAAAATGTAGGCAGCACCAAAAACAATCTCCCCTTGTCGTACACTGGGACTAAGAGTAACAGTATTCTCCTTGGGTTCCCTGAATTCCTACTGCTTGGCATGGCTGCGAAGTGTTGAACGTAAAGAGTACATAGAGAACTCTGTAGCTTTCGGAGCTTTGTGAACCCTAGCGGAGCTGGGATTCAGGAATTTAAATTGTACTATGCTGATAAAGCTGTTCGTTTGGCAATTTTGAGGACTATTAAATTCCGGAGTTCTAAAGTTCATGCAACATTTGGGGAGGAAGGTGTGAAGCGAAGTCACACATCGCCTGGGTACCAAAGTAATATGAAATATATAAGCGTGAGGGCACCCTCACTTCATGATCTAGCTTTTGGGGTTGAGTTCTACCCAAGATTGTGTAACATGGTATCAAAGCTGGGTGCCAGAGATGGGTAGGGTGCGTGTCTTTGGCCTACACGCAGCAGGTGCTGCCGAGTGAGCACCTTGAGCGTGAGGAAGGTTGTGAAGCAAAGTCTCACATTGCCTGGGTACCAAAGTAATATGAACTATACAAGTCTGAGCGCACCCTTGCTTCATGAGCTAGCTTTTGAAGGTTGATCTACCCAAGATTGTGTAACAGAAGGGTCCCTTCACACTGTGATGCAAGTTTTCTCAAATTTTCATCCAAGTAACTTGGTATACACATTTGCGATTGTAGATTTGTTCTTTGATTGCAAGACCAATGGTGGAAGTAGGTGGACTACAAGTCACCTAAATAAGGGTGTCAAGAAAAGATAAGAACTTGATCAAAAAGATTCTCATCAATATCTGTTTGACTTCAGACGTGGCGTGGCACTACTTTACATAAATAATACCCATGACACAACTTATACAAATGGAATGTGATAGGAATGTACTCCATGAAGCACGATTATGATTATGCGATTCATGTCAAGGTATTAAAGCAATTCATAAAACCTACCTTGCTTGGCGGAAAAGACCTGTAAAGGAGATGATCCTTCGGAGGGAAAAACACAAAATCGGTTCATGGCTCATGGGAGGTTACCTGGATCAAGCGGAATTAAGTAGTTAGTACGTTGCAAAAGTTTCTTTTGTCGAATATGTCATATCTTGGTTGATTTTGTTTTTCAACAACTATTGCTCAAAATGTTAGATGTTTTAGCATCGTATCAGAGTTAGATTGTCGAAGGCCTTTCGACAAGACTCTTTATTCATTCCTCTGTTGTTTGTGCCATAAGTGCACTTTGTTTGGTTATGATATCAATGTTATGGATCCTTTGTTTACTTCTCCAAGTGCGGGTCACGGGTCGCTCGTGGGGGAGAGTGTTAGAGAATTATAACCTCTGATCTACTATATGAGGCTGGGTGGCCTCCTCACTCATTGCCAATTGGTTTTACATTGAGTGGCCGCCCAGGCTCATATACTTGTTTGGGGGTTGTAATTAACCCTTGTGCTCTTACATTACTTACTCTACATTTTTAGCCACTGATGCTGCTCATTATGTTTTTACAAGCACTGCAATACAACGTTGTTGATTTCGTGACTTCACCTTTCGTTAATTGAGGTGCTTGATTGGTTGAGTAGGAGAGTTTTAGTAATGGAATATATTGATGGGACCCCAATACTGAAGCTTGAAGATGAAATAGCTAAAAGAGGCATAAATCCTGGTGGTAAGATTGCAGCAGCAGCAAAGCAGTAAGCCCTTCTTTTCATTGCTGAGAGTATGAAAGCCTTGAATGTGGTCTTTAATGTTACGAGTGTTTCTTTCTTTGGAGGCATCTCCACAGATTCTTGTAGTTTAGATTTTCGTTGTGGGCTAGTTTTGTACATTGCCACATGCAGATGAAAAGCTGAACTCTCTTACTAAATATTTCAATTGCAGGAACATCCTCAAAAGTTTGACCCTTGCATATGGTCAAATGATACTGAAGAGTGGTTTCTTTCATGCAGATCCCCATCCTGGAAATATTCTCATCTGTAAAGGTTCAGAGGCAAGTATCAAACCAACTTTTGCTTCCTTAAAACACTGTTTACCCGACATTCTTTCGATTGAAGGGGGTCATAGTCGAAGTTCTGTTGTCTACTAGCATGTTGCATTAATGATGAGATAATCTTGCTCGAAAGACTGATTGCTTCATCTATCAAGGACATTGATATGCCTATCCCTATGCCAATGCTTATATCATAAACATGCATCTGCCATTTTGTTCCCCTGATCAGGTTGCGTTGCTTGACTATGGGCAAGTGAAGGACCTCCCAGACAGCTTAAGGCTTGGATATGCTAAACTGGTTCTTGCTATTGCTGATAATGATCCCATAAGGGCATCAGAGAGCTACAGGTGACAAATTTCCCCATAACTGCGAATTAGCTAGTATTACAATTGCAGAGGAAAAATACTAGTCGGAGGAGTTGTGTTGATAAGATACCACTGTTGATCATTTGCTGTAAGCAGAGAGTTTAAAAAAGAAAAGGAAAAAGAACAAACAGGAAGAACAAAAGAAAAAAGGAAGGAGAAATAACAGAGGGGAGGCGAGTTCTAGTTGTGTTGATAAGATACTACTGTCGATCATTTTCTGTATTTGTCGCTTGATATCGTGGGTCATTTTATCGGGTCTGAATGGTGTGAACGTTTTGTATTCAATTCCTTAGGGAGCTGGGAATAGATACCTTGAGCAAGTGTGAGGATGAACAAAACGAATTGTTTAAATTGGCACAGACAATGTTTGATACTAAGCTGCCACCTGGCGTAACGATGTTGCAACCTTTTTCTGAAGGATCTTCAATTAAAAAAGTTTCTGTTCAGGTATGTATCCAATTGGACTCATCAGACTCAGGATGTCAATAACTCCCGTTTTCTTGTGCTTGGATCCTCTAGAAGAATATGAAATGATCATAATTCTTTATTTGACTTTTGTTAGCCAATAACAACAATGGTTAATAGCATGTGGACTTTTTCAACTCTAAGGATACAACAGGAAAGGAACCCATTGTTTCTGCAGAGTATTTGAAACAAGTCTCTGTTGTTGCTTCATTAAGAGTAGTTTACGTTGCATAAAGTTGTCATTTCTTAGGATTTCTACGAACTATTTTCCTTTGAAGTGCTCTTAACTGTGAAAAATCAAGTCAATGCAGTTCTCTTTCAGTAGTATTTACCCCAAGTTTCAGTTTGCTCTTCATGTCTGTTTCCTAATATCACCTTCTATGTACTTTTGATGTAATAAATTTGATCCAATAAAAAATCGTTTTCTATGTACTTGACCTCTATTTGATTTGTAAACAAAGAGAAACTTGTTTTGTTAGGAGTAAATATATCTGGCAAATACTCGGTCACATCTAGAGTAAATATATCTGGCAAATACTTGGTCACATCCAGTGGGGATCTAGAAACCTCAACTTGGGTTCTTCATGCCTATATTTCTTGGTCTTGTAATTATAAGTTCCTTAATGTGTTATGACAATGGTAGGCTTTCCCAGAGGAACTGTTTTCTGTTCTTCGTACTGTGCATCTTTTGAGAGGACTGAGTGTTGGTCTCGGAATCAACTACTCATGCGCCGAGCAGTGGAGACCAATCGCAGAAGAAGCATTGTATCGTGCTGGTAGACTAAAAGGTGGGCTCCTTTTAATTCCCAATGTTGAATCACAAGAAGCTAATTCGTTACGTGAAAAAGAAAGTTATGCATTTGTGCTCTAGCTGACATGCTGTGCTCTAGCTGACATGCTGCATTTGTGTGAACTAGTACTTCTATGCGTGTGACGGTATAATGAAATCAATAATTTGTCAAGACCTCCACAAAAACGATGCATACGCTTCCCATCATATTGTATGAAAATTTTGAATTGCTTCAACTCAATTTGACATTCCATGGATCATGGGTGCTTTGTTCAAACTTTATCTTAGTTAATCTGTTCACAACATCTACAAAATTGTTCTGTTTCAGGCGAGGATCTAAAGACTAAAAGACACAGACGTGGTCTTTTCAGAAGATAATTTGGGAGTGATTAGTTTGTGAAGATATGTGCAAGTCTTGAATCGACCTTGAGGATATCAGCTTTTCAAATCGCGGTTTTTCTGATATCTGGTATGGTAATTACCTCGTTTGTCGTTAGTTTTATAGAAGGAAAAGCAATTGCAAGTAAATGAGTTATTTTCTTTTATAAATTAAAGCAAGATCTTCTGGGCCGTGCTTTTACGTATATTTGAACTACATTCTTGATTCATTACCACAATTTCTTGTAGCTTTCTGCTTGTAAGCATCTTGAAACATTCAAAGGAGATGTTCACTTCACATTGATGTCAGAGAATGTCTTCATCTTTTCCAAACTGTTCAGTTCTCTATTGTACTGCAATTATTAAGAAATGTGGACTGTTCCTATGCTGGAATTTCGTGATTTCTTGTTTCCATTGGTTTGCAACACAACACTATTTCTGCTTTCCAATACTTGTACCTATGAAATCAGGTGGGAACTTCTATGCTACGGCACATAATCCTTTGATACGACCTTCTGGTTCTGCCATGAATTCTCGTTCCACTTGCTCTCAATTCTGCTCTTGTGAATTTTAGTAGTTTTAAGATGTTCTGTTAATATCTTTCATGTTTGCGCTCACCCGTTATGTGACTTAGCTTGTTCGTGTAGCGATACTATGAATAAACTTTTCTTTTGGTTGGGCAAAGGTTTTTTTTTGGGTTGTAAATCAAGCATAATTTTCAGAGAACAGTGCGAAATTTGCATATAATTTTGGGCCAAACTTACACTCCGAAATCCTGAATTGATATTATAAATTCTTTTTTCTTTTGCCAAACTCAGCGTCTTAGAATTTGTAACTACAAAGGCCACTCGCTCTCAATTCTGCTCTTGTGAATTTTAATAGTTTTAAGATGTTCTGTTAATATCTTTCACGTTTGTGCTCACCCGTTATGTGACTTAGCTAGTTGTTCGTGTAGCGATACTATGAATAAACTTTTCTTTTGGTCATGAAAAGGTTTTTTTTTTTTTGTAAATCAAGCATAATTTTCAGAGAACAGTGCGAAATTCGCATATAATTTTGGGCCAAACTTACAGTCCGAAATCCTGAATTGATATTATAAATTCTTTTTTCTTTTGCCAAACTCAGCGTCTTAGAATTTGTAACTACGAATGCCAAGTTCCTGTCTATGGAAGTCGAACCCCAGACTTCACTCTCCCAAGCACGACACAATCATTGGGTCAAAAGCCCGAGGTTGATAATGTTACGGACATTATAACTTGTGTTTCTGTTGTGGGTTCAGACTCTATCTAGTCCTTCGACAAAAAAACTTAAACCGGTTTTTTGGTTTATTCGTCGTCTTTATTCATTTTTTTTTTTTTTTGCATATGTTAGTTTTGCGTCAAGTTTTTGTGGATTATTGATTTATCTCGACGAGACAAATCTACAAAGTATAAAACTATGGTCAAGATTAATTTTTTTTTGAATAAAGCTAAAATAAAAAAAAAAGTTTAGTTTTGACTATAATTTTTTACTTTTTAGATTCGTCTTATCGAGATAAATCAATAATTCACGAAAATTTGACCCAAAACTAATATATGCAAAAAAAAGAGAAAAAAATAAAGACAAAAGGAATAAACCAAAAAATAATTTTAGTTTTTTTTTGCCAAAGGAGGTTTTTTTTTGTAGAGGCGCGTGCATGTTTTCAGTCCGAAACCCAATAAATTGTCAATAAGATTTCGGGCCAATCTTATGGACTGTGTAAACAGAAACCCAAGAAATTGTGAAATAGGATTTTGGGCCAATCTTGTGGACTATGAATGGGCCTAATGGCTGGCCTGCAGCCTAATTAAAATTGGGCCATTGTTCGCTACGCTGACGGCTTCCCGCTCCTTCCAGTTGATTTTGCCGCGTCAGTTGGCCCCAAATATTTCAAACCCAGAAATCTCTAGCACTAGATACATACACATTATACGTACAGAGAGAGAAGATTACAGAGGAAGTTTGTTCTAGAGAGAGAGAAAGAGAGGGAAGATGCTGGGGCGGATGAGGCCTTCGTCTAGTTCGCTCGAATGCTTGGAGCTAGAAAGGTCACCTCCGAAGATCGTCAAACACGATTCTCTCTCCGTCTACGGTACTCTCTCTCTCTCTCTCTCTCTCTCTAGAACATCAAATTAGACCGAATATGATTGCCCCAAATTGGTAGCAGTACATAGTTAACGAAGATGAGATGAAATTTGGATGTGCTTGTACTTTTACTTGTGTAATTTGCTGACTTGGATGCTTTGAATGCTGTTTCAACTGGTTACTGAGATTAGTTCACTCGTCCAGACACAGTTTTCCTTTTTCACGTACAAATCAAGGTAATTAAATTCACATTTCCATAGAAAAGAAGAAAAGGGTTAGAGTTTTTTTTGACCAAATCACTCATTTGGATGGAGAGTATTTTGGTGAGAAATGGAGAGAAAAGTACAAGAATGAATTTTTTTGATTAGCCCCTTCCCCTTTTCTCACAATCCAAAGGGGATGTTAAAGTTGACTCATGGCTGTCTTTGGCAAATTGCTGACACAGAATTAATTCGAGTTATCAACAATTGTCAATATTTTTTTTGTTTTGTTTTTGGCTTGGTGCAAATGGGTAGAGGGGCGAGTAAGCGATCTTAGGAATAATCTTGGTGTGACCGTAGGAGCTCCTATCCGGTGTGGAGCAGCTCCCCCTAAAAACCTCTATTTCTGCCATACCCCTCAAGATTCCATTTTGTGGATCTCACATGGTCCGCAGCATGTTCAGAACTGCTCATTTTGTTGACCCCATTAAGAAGAATAAACATGAAAACAATTAGCTTCGTAAGACATCTATAATAACAACAACAATAACAACAATAACATAACCCATTTAATCCCCAATAATTGGGGGTATGGGCGGGGGAAGGATAGGAGACAGACCTAACCTTTGGCAATAAATGCACAAAGTGGCTGCTCCCAGAATACCACTGAAACAGATGGATTGGAGACAGACCTAACCTTTGGCAATAAATGCACAAAGTGGCTGCTCACAGAATACCACTGAAACAGTGATCCCCCTATACCGTCGCGTTTGCTGCTGAATCATGCCCTCAAATCAAAGCCAAAAGGCATCAGAGAGGGCAGACCCAAGAATCATTTTGATTTATGTGCACATTACCATGCTTCTTTCATTTAGCATCCAGAGCATTGGCGTTGCACAGATCGTAAGACATCTATGGGAACACTAAATAATTGAGTCTTGTTTTACAAATTCTACTGTAAGTTTAAAATCATATTTAAACTAAATAATTGTGTTAGTGTCTATCAACATCGGATAAGCAATTTTTTTTTGGACATCTATTCTTCTCAGTGGATTCATTAGGGCATCTCCAACCCAATACTCCATTTGAGAGGGTCAAGATAATATTTGTTTTTGATAAAGTGATTATGGAGTGTATCACTATTCATTTTCATTCCAACCACAAATTCTCTATTTTTGCCTCTAAAATTTCCCTTCAAAATTACCCTCCACAAATTCCCTCCTTCCATTTTCCCAACAATTTGCTTTGCCCAGTTTAACACAAAAAGTCAGTTCCCAATAAACGCATAAAATCACATTTGACTTCTATAAGAATTCTTGTTTCTTGCAGCTCCATGGTTTCTATGAAAACTTAAATGACATTTCCAACTGATGGAGCTCAATCATCTTAAACTAATTTTGTAAAAGAAATGGAAGAATGGGAATTGGCCAGTGAAGTTAAGAATGGGAATTGTCCATGGAAGTGTTGAACAGAGTGTGGGAACTCATTCAATCTGCCTTGCATTGCAATGCAGTAGATGGCATGCATTAAATTTCTCAACCATCACTGGTTCTCCTATAAGATATATCAATATTGATTAATTTTTACTTCCGAAATTCAAATAAATATATTCGATATTAGTCCCATTTTAAAGATATTGTCATTATCTTTCCAACAACATCAACTTTAGATATAGTGAATATATAAATGTAAAAATTTGTATACATTTTATCAAAATACAACAAAATTATAAGGTGAATGAAGGGGTTATATAGGCTAACCATAATAACCCTAGCAAAACCCTAATAACATAAAAGGACTAAACTACCCTGAACATAAAAGATAAATAACAATTAACTGAAACCCTAACAATTAAGTGTAACCCTAAATTATAGTACTTCACAAGGAGATCCTCCCATTTTGTTTCGTACTCCAAATTTGATCGTCTCAAATGAAGGAGGAAATGGAGAATGGGTTGGATTGCATTTCCTCCAAAAATGGTCCTCTCTAATGGAGAAATGGAGGATGGGTTGGAGATGCCCTAATAGATCAACAGTTCGTATCCGCCTTACAGGATCTGTGGGGACCGCATGACGTGGAGTCTTGAGGGGAATGATGGGGATGGGGTCTTGAGGGGAGCAACTCCCATCTGAAGAAATGAATACTTGGTCTTTGAACATGAATAGTGGATGAAGAAATGAAACTCAGTAAGTTGTACTCTATAGCTATGTTTCCCTTGAAGAATTTTTATTTTTTGAAATCTAATTCTAAATAATATTGGGTTTATTCTTCGTATAATATGACTCAATAATTTCTTTAGGAAGGTGACAAACCTGGGCTCAGCTGTCCTTCGGCACTGTTAGAGACTAATTGGACCCTGGTTTAGTTTGATCATCAAAAGTTGATGTTATGGACTGCTGGATGGTGAGGAAAACGAAGAGGGGAATTTTAACACCCTAAAATTTAAGGTTACGATTCTTGGGAAAGGGTCTAAAAACCCCTTACAATGCGAATTAACTGCTTTCGGACTCTCTCAAGTCTCTTGGCTAGCCAATACCTCAGTTTTGTTGGAATTTCCCTTTCATCAGTTAGGTTAGCTTTCATCATATACTCACTAACCTTCTGATACTTTGCCAGTAAAATTGATGATTACTCAGATATGATGACTCTAACCTTTTGCCATTTTTAAGTCCTAGAGCACATCTCATGCACTTCACATTATTCTAATTGGCAGAACACAGAAACAAGTATGATTTTTGATTCTGACTGACTCTTCTACGGACTATTTTCGATGTATGGGACTTGAAAAGTGCTAGATTTAAGAGGGAGATTTTTCATTAGAGTCCAAACCTGTCAGCAACATAGTTATCACTGAATAACATGCGCTTGAACTTCATTGTTGTTAGAGCTTCTTAGCCCCCCTTTCAAACATTGTTGTAACTTAGTAACAGTTCAAATGTCCGTTCTAGTGACATATATGAATCCCTCTTGTTCAGCTTGAACACGAATGATTGGCATTTTCCTTGTTGCTTTGGAGAGAAGTGTGGAAGATATGTTGTCATCTCTGTTATATCCGGAGAAATAGATGCATGCTTTTGCCTATATGAGTGAACAAGCTTCCTCTATTATGGGCTTCCATGTTACACAGAGAGTTGCATGTTTCAGTACAACTTAATGACTTATATGTTAATGATTGATGAACTTTCAGTTCGCCAAATGCAAGAAATCGACTGAAAATAACAGTTTCTATTGTCTTCATGTGAGACCAATGCTTTTCCACCTTATGGCCAAAACAAAACATTGAATCTTGATGTCACTTGCTCATCCTTCAAATATTTGCCAAAGTTCTAGAGGAGAAGAAAGCATTGGTACCACCACAAAACAAACAAATGGGACAGGAACTTTTGGTACAATTTCAATAGTCTCATGTTTGTCCTTGAAGTCCTAATTTGTTTGTATGTTCATTATTTTTTCTTGGGAGTCTGTCCTTGTCTGTTTTGTTGAGGAAGTGACGAGTATGGACTGGTTACTCAATCAGGCTGCTTTAATTTTCTCCTGAGATGTACTTGCCATGAAATGAAACTTTTTTAGTTGATTGTAAATTGATAATTTCAAATTACAATTTGCAGCGATATAGATTACATCCCTATTCTATCAACATCTTTCACATAAGCCCAGTAATGGGTACTAAGTTGGGCGGTTATAGCTGTGAATGGTTCTTCAAATTCATTATCGAGAAAAAAAATGTTAGAAAGAAATGCAATTGTCAATATCTGCTTAATCATGCATAAAGTTCATGCAAAAATATGATTTTGGGTGACATATTAAGTTCCCTTTTCTTTGATGTAGAGGCAACACTGGTGAAGCTTAGACAAGGTTCCCAACGTGATCTTGTCTCATCCACAGATATAATTGAGATGGAGGCCAACTGCAATTCTGCATGCAATTTTCCCGATGAGGACGTAATGACGACAGATTCAAAAGAGCAGCCCAACATAACCGTTTCTGTTATTCACATGTTCACCAGATATAAGAGTTCTCAGCGTGCTCTGAGTTCACGCGATGAGGCCATGATTATCGAAGATAATTCTTCTTCTGCCGGTAGCTCACCGAGTGCTGGGACTGTCGATAGATAAGCGAGTCAGTGACAACATGACTACCGTCGCATGATGATTGTGCTGGTACTTCTCTGTTTCCCAAATATGAAGTGAGATATGATTTGGGTTAAAAAGCCTCGAAAAATGCATTAAGAGAGAGATAATTGGTTGATGGTCATTACTTGTTCCGTTGTAGATTTTTTTTTTTGTCTAGAGAAACAACGATACTGCTGTTGTACGCAAAGGCCTTTAAGGCCATCATAGCATTTCTATCTATAATTTATGAAGGAAGATTAGCTTTTTATTCCTTTTGGACAGTCTCGGACTTTCACTATTCTACGGAATAATAGTTAATTCCTTGATTTATAAATTTATTCTTGATACGGAAACGACATATCAGTATATCACTAACCACTGATGCTGATTTAGGATATGTGTGACAGATTTAGGATGTGTAACAATAGGATTAGGAAAGACTTCTCAAGTTGCTCATCGAAAATAAGCAATAATTATCTTGCACAGTTGCATGTCTAAATCCATTGTCAAGACTGGGATGGCAACGGTTCGGTTGGTCTACGGGTTTTGATTTAACCAAAACTAAAATAGTACTCCTAGAAATTTTTAACTCAATCGAAAGCCATAACCGAAACCGTAGGGGACCAGTTCGGTTGAATTTTTTCCCAAACCTGGTGGTTATAACTTGTACGTATCTGGTTTTCTTTTGTTTTAGTTCTTGCGGTGCTTTTGTGGTCTTTCCCGGTGTGTTCTGGTTCAGGTGTTCTTGGAGTTTGTTTAGTTGTCTAGGGTTTTTTCTGTGCTTGGTTAGTAGGGGTGTTCACGGATCGGATCCGGACGGTTCGGATACGGATCCGATCCGATCCGCTCAGAGCGGATTATGATTTTTAAGATCCGGAACTGAACCGAACATTCACGGATCGGTTACGGATCGGATCGGATTGGGTCGGATCGAGCGGATTTGACAGATTAAAGAAGGATTATTGAGCGGATCGAGCGGATCCTATCCGATCCGATCCGGATCCGGAACCGCCAAATAAGAAATTCTCGACCTAGAACCAAACCGAACATTCACGGATGGATCAACGGATGGTTCGGATTGGGTCGGATTGACGGATCGGATGATCCGCTGAACAGCCCTATTGGTTAGTATCTTACCATCCATGTGGTATCCTGTTTTTTCCCTTTCGGATCCTTGGCGTTCTTAGTCTCGGGGCCATTTAATCTTTGTAATTCGTTTTCAAAGATTAATAAATTTTTGCTTGTCAAAAAAAAAAAAAAAAAAACTTGTACGTATCTAAAATCGACCCAAAACTCTATCTTAATTGATAATTTGATGTTGAAGATTAAACCATTGAGTCCATGTTGCCAATAAAAAATTAGGAGAATATTGGTCCGTAATCTTCCTCCTTTTAATTTAAATCTTGACTATTGGATATAATGATTTGATGCAAACTATTTGCTTCTGTATCTCAACCAAATTCTACCAAATAAACATTTATTCAAATCAATACGAAGTATTCATAATATTAATTATTTTCTCTTTCAATAAAATAAGTTTTGTTATTATCAAAATTAATAACGCAAAATCTGTGTATGGTAGCTCCCCCTATAAAAGTGATGTTGTATCATCCCAATGTGTGGTCCACATTGTGTCACCAATGAAAAATGAGCTGTTTTAGTGGTAAAAGTAGCAGGTCACCGCTGACATTCCTATTTTACTAATCAATTAAAGCAAATAAATAAAAATTGAAGAACAACGATGAACACAAAGATATACGAGGAAAAACCCTAAATGGGCAAAAACCACGGGAAGGAATCAAACACTATAAATCATTTTGTGGTTACAAACGACCTTACTCACAATTGAGACTTCAAGCAATTGACCTAAGATCGGTTGTCGACTCCTCGTTCACCACACCCAGTAGTTGATTGCCGCTGTCTCTAATCCTCGAGCCTTCTAAACGTTCTTCCATAAATCCACCAGAAGAAACTTGAACTTGATTGGTGATGAAGAAACCTCTTGAAGTAACGATGGGAAGATTAAAGATCCATTGATCTTGTTTTTACTTCAAGATTCAACCACAATACTCTAGGGTTTTTTGTTTCTTGAAAAACTAATGCTCCGGACACTTTCTCGCAGTCGACGTACCCTAGAACGAAAAGAACAGATTGTATTTATAATAGATGTAGTTCTGATCAATCGCATGTAAAAGCCAATTGATCGCATATGAAACCAATCGCAAGCTGTAGCACACTGAACTACATGATTGAGTTGCCGATTGATCCCACAATTGATCTACTTGCGCTGAAACTGAATACCATTGTTCTAAACTACCCGATTGAGTTGCCGATTCATCTTACCATTGATCTACCCGTTCAGAATGTAGCATACCATTGTGATTAAATTGCTGATTAATCTAGGCGGAAAATGATCGTCTACTAACCCTCGAAATACATTAAAAAGAGATTCATTTCACTCTATTCTTATACAGACTCGCGACTTAGAAAATTACAATTTGATAAATAATGTGACACACGTAAAGATGTGATTTGTCAAATAGAATTACCAGCCCAAAAAGGGACGCAACTTTTTGGAGCTTACAGCCACCTTTTAGCCTTTGGGCTAACACAAACACCTAAATTGGAATCATAATAAGAGATTAAAAAACTAGTCTAATGTCCATTTTACATGATGAGACAATGCGCACGGTTCAACGTGCACGCATGAGACTGCCTAGCAAACTGAACAATCTTTGTGTTCTCTCTTTGGAAGAACAATGTTGAATGGACAGAATAGATTGCCACACGAAGTTCTGAATTTCCAGAGCCATGGAACAATGTTAGGCAAAGGGATCTAATTTATACATGGAAGGGGAAGACCTAGCTTCCAAGTTCCAACTCATGTGCAATGAATCAACATATTCAATTTCAATTGCACAAATTCAATGAGTGTCAGTAGTTCTAGATTGATATTATGAGAGGTAATCTCCCATTAATCTCTTAATGAAATTTGTTCATTCTTTCAATAGTTTAACAATTTTAGTCCGGACTACGATTTAAACACTATGAAAAGAGTACGAAGACTCGCTGGCATGCCCTGTTTTTTTTTTTTTTTTTGTGGGTCCCAGTAGCTATTCTTTTTGTTGCACCCCTGTTTGTTTGTTTGTCGTTATCCCTTCTTTTTCGCTTCGTAGCCTTTTTCGTGCTGTTTAATTCATGGTCTATAGCATTCTGATAGTTTAAACTCCTTGCTAAGAAGTATCTACAAGCACTTGAACCGAAATACCTCAAAAGGTGTTTCAGTTCCACTTTACTTTTGGGTCAAAAAGCCCTATCTCTTGATTAAACTTCCATTTTCCAACTATCCTTGCTACCAAAACTAATTGATAAAGTTTGGGAAGTAATGACACTAGCAGATTATGCATATATGCCTCTTTTTTCACGTGAGTTGGAACAGCTCTCCCCTTAAGTTGGAACTCCTTTGCAGAATTCAGAAAAAGGAAGGTGATTCTCTTACTCCATTTTTTAAATCATTTAAGGATCCTTTTCAGTTCCACTTGAGGGTTTTATTCAATCATTTAAGGATCCTTTTCAGTTCCACTTTGTGACCGGAACACTCTTACTCCAGTTTTTAAAGTTTATGGAGAACAAGAGTAAAAAATTATATTCATCGGATATCGATGATATTTTTTTTTTCACCATTAAGAAAATGGGTTCCAATACAATTTTCTTAGTTTAATTATTTCACTATTTAGTGTTTTGGAAACATAACAATTGATATCCGGCGAACATAATTTTTTTATCAAGCTGGTGTTTTTGAAGAATTAAGTTATAAATAGTGAACAGTTTTGGTCATCAAAGTGAACCTAAAGAAAGCTCTCTGTTTTGTTTTTCTTTTGTTGTAATTGGTGCTTGGTTTTGCTATTTGGTCAACCAAATGATAAATGAACAGAGCTAATTCACGTGTCCTAGCCCCAATCTAACTCTATGTATATTATCTTTTACGAGTGATTATTCAGTGGTCTTGGGGCACCGCCATGTGGTGCCACAACACTCTCTCCATCACACATTTTCATCTTTTATCTACTTATCATGATGATCCTTACTTCTATATTCACAACCTTTTAACCAATGAGCAAATGTATCCGCTGCTTATTCAACACTGAAAATAATTTTAAGAAATGCACAACTGCTACACTCAATTTTCGCTATGTAGCATTCGATACTCTGGCCACCGTAATTGTTGTTAGCTAACTCCATTTATATCCTTGATCCAACTCCTTTGTTATCCTGTGCAAATATAGAGCACCTGATCCAAACCCAAGCTTATGAGGATGGCTAAGATGGAAATCATCTCCAGGAGTTCATCAAACCTTCCTCTCCATCGCCCGATCACCTCAGAACCTTTCGGCTCTCTTTGTTAGATCAATTCTTTCATCCTTTCTTGTATTTCCCGCTTACTCTCTACTACTTACATGATGAAAGTACTAGCCACGTCAAGCAAGCCGAGATTTCCTCTCTTAGAAAGATTGCTCTCGGATGCCTTATCTCTCTACTACCCATTTGCTGGAAGTGGGCCATGGCTCGAAAAGGGCTGAAGTATGTTTTTGGGAACCTCGTTCGAGGAGCATATGTATCAGGTAATGGTGAGATGCATTTGGGTGAGGTCGTGAGGAAGACGAGGGAAGCAATTGGGAAAATTGACAGTGAGTACTTGAAAGAGCTGCAGGGCGAAAATGGATATAATATGATTGTGAGAGAGTGCGAGAAGGTGGTAGAGTTGTCCTTGGACAAGGAAGCGGATCACTTCTGGTTTACTAGCTGGTGTGGGTTTCCAACTTCTGAGTTGGATTTTGGGTGGGGCAAGCCTGTTTGGGTGAGTAGTGCAGGTCCGGGTGTTCAAAACCTTATTGTCTTGATGGATTCGGTAGGTGATATTGGTGGAATAGAAGCATGGATCACAATGGATGAAGCGGACATGATGAAATTTGAGCAGGAGGCTGGCAACTCCTTGGTTTTGTCTTCTGCATTGTGAAGAAATTGTTGGACAGGTTAGTACAGTTATTAGAGAGGATCCACATTCAGCGGTGCTACATATCCAGTTTTCTAGGTAGAATTTCTGGACACTTGGCATTTCCCCTTTGTTATTGTTTCAGATATTAATGTTTCTCCACTTTTCTCTTTACTACGAATTTAAAATGTTATTATGAATTTGTCTCGAAACATTGGAGCAAATTGATCATTTGAGATTTTTCTGAATGTCCTCAGTAGAGTCTTTTTTTGAAAGAAGTCAAGATATCATTAAACACCATCCGGCACCGATTACAACAGAATATAGGAATGAAGCCCAAACCACTAACAAGTGAAAAGAGAACGACATTAGGCTGACTAGGCCACCGTCTCGCAAACACACCTGCCGAAGCAGACCCGACACCTAGAGGACGGAATGACGAATCCGTTTCAAATGGAAGTGATAGAGAAACACAAAGATTCCCAGCTCAAACCAAACTGATACAGCGCAAAGTAATCGGTAGAGAAAAAACAAGAAAAACAAACTAAACAAAAAGGCTTACTAAACACCACCCAAAAGAACCTATGCAACCAAGGTTCGCTGAGTTGACTCACTGATTACCACCGATTTGTACCAAAAAACCACCGAATACCAAAAAAAAAACCAGAAGCACTGATACTCAACCGAGATCCCCTGAGTCGACCCACCAAGTTCCAACGTATTGCATCGATTTTAACCTGAGTTTAGTGAAAAGTCACTTCCCCGAACAAAACGATCTTCCATAGCTGTCGCCCGTGGCATCAGAAGGCTTTATTAACCAGAGGGGGCCGTAACACCCAAGATCTACCTTTTGTTGGGTCTGAAGAAGGTGCGGGAGGCAGAGGAAGGAGGTTGTGGCAGAAGGAGGGAATGATGGAGGGTGGAGGCGGAAGGGAGGGAGAAGAGAAGGCGTTGGGAGGGGCAAAGGGGAGGTGGAGGTAACAGAGGAGAAAGGGCAGATCTGGCCTGAGGCGGTGGGGGGGAAGAAGAGACGTCGGGTCCGGCCATAGGTAGATGGTGAATGTCCGGCTGAGGGTGGAGAGGAGGGGTGGTGTGGGGGAGGGGAGAAAAGAGGAAGAAGAAGCAAGGGGGAAAAATGGTGGGAGAAGGCCGGAAATGGTGGGGCTGCCGGCAGGGGAGAGGGATAAACCCTAGGGTGTTCTAACTTTTAGAGAGAGAAGCTCTCTAGGTAGTAGTAAGCCCTCGGAAAAGGAAACGTTCCCCGGTTCGAGTTACTTTCAAGATTTGGACTACAAAGACATGTTGCTGTTCCTCACTTCCTCGTGTTGTGTGACAAAATCTTATAGCAATTCTTGTTCCATTTTGCAACAACAATACTTCGGAGACAAACATCTAGATGTCCGGTTATATGTGTCCATATGATTGTTGTTCCAAGAGTATAGGTGATGACGGCAAGATGATAAATGTTTTTTGTTGTCGACTGTTGCGCGGGTTAGAGTCATGGCAATCCCTCTCTGAAACCAAAGCTACTTTCAAGCAAATACGACTAAGATTAATGTACATAAGTTATGAATTTGCTCTTAGTGGGAATTGAACCTGAAACTTGTGCTTGTTAGTTTGTTGACGTCTAGCTTGTTTAATGATTTAGGCCAGTGGCGGAATTAGGATTTCCAATCTATGGAGGCCATTAGCCATAGGCATTTGGTTTGCAGGAAACATACAATGCCTGTAGGAGGTGAGAGATCCAGGGTTGGAATATTCGAGGAATAATGAGAATAGTGAACGATTATGATGAGGAATTAAGTGGAAAATCTGGGATGGTGAAAGAACAAGGCTAACAGTATGGTCAAGGTCTACCTCGATTTTGTTGTTGCCACTATCAGGGAAGGTTAAGACTTATCTCTGCTTTGCCATTACACCGTAGGTGGCATGGTCATGCCTCCTGAAACCCCCTTTTCAGCCATGCCAATACTGTGACCGAGCCTCTAATAGCGCCTCCTCTGGTCTAGCCAAGTCGACTAGTGCGGAACTCAATGTGCGGGTCAAATCATCTTTAGAGAGTCAACATCTCTCTGTGTTGTGCACAAATCTTTGGGGAATCGCAATCGGTCCCTTATCGGCGTCTCCTACCCAAACTCAGGTGACGTCGGCCACGGCATCGTCGGGCCACGTCTCGGTTCTTTGTTTCCACTATTCGAGAAGGATAGACTATCCTTTCTGTCAATATTCAGTTCTATCCTAAAAGATTAAACTCGGGGTCGAAAGCCCGATAAACAAAGGAAGATTCCCTTGTCTGGCTCTCAAAATTTGCTTAACTACAGGAAAAAAGGCTTTTAAAAAAGTATCGATTTAAGTGATACAAAATGCTAGTAATTGTTCCTTGTATTTTTCCATGTCCACATTCCCATGGTTTCTATGTAAAGGGTAAGGTTGTGTTTCGGCCATATTTTTCGGAGAAAAATTTGTAGTTTTGCGTTTTTGTACTAAAAATGGGGGTTCATTATTTTGATATGATTTGAATCTTGAATCTGGCTATGCCATTTGTTTCAAAAGAAGGATACTTTCTTATTTTTCATTAAATATAAGTTAAATTAACAAAAGTAAAAATAATATAAGTCCTGGGAGCTGAGAGGTGTGAGAGTAGGCAAGACCTGGAGGACCCTCGGCTCATTCCCGTGGTCATGTTCTTGTGGTTCGGTCCTGCGGTCATCGTCTTCCTAGTAAAATTCAAACTACAATATTACTATCACATTGTGAGGGAATTGTTTAATAATGCTACATGTATAACCATTTTGGCTCTAATTATTTACAACGTCTTTACATACATGTGGGTTTCATACACAATTATGGGTGTAAGCCCCACGTGTATGTGAGGAGATTATAAATGGTTGGAGCCGAAATAAGTTGTACAAGAAACATTTTTGAATTGTTTTATGTTTTCTGCTGGATGACTGCTAAAAATAAAAAATAAACACTTGGTTTTTAGTTTTTTGAACTTTTCTTGTGGGGTTATGCTTGGTTGAATTATTTCGTAATTGGTGTGGTTTTAAAGATGAAAGTTGTTGGAATTGGGTCACTACCAAGGGGTACATAGGCTTTGGTGGATTGAGGGTACTTTGGTGGGCTTTTGGTTGTTAATAACACTAGGGTCAGATCTTGGGTTGCGCTAGTTCGATTCTTGGGCTGGTTTGGTCTCTAGGTTTACTGGGTTGTGAAGCTAATCTGGTTCTGTTGGGTGTAGTTCAGTGGGCCAGACATGTTTTAATCAGTTGGGCTACCGGCCGAAGAAAATCGGGTCAAAATCTTGGACGGGTTATAATTTTGATCTGTTGGACTCCACCGACTTGAAGGTTAGGGGATGCACACAGTCCGAATTGGTTCATTTCTGTCAGAATTCGAGGACTGACTTGTAAAGCGTGAAACGTCAAAAAAGCCAAAAAGCCCATTAGTGGATCGGGGCTTAGAAGTACAATGGACTAAAGCAAAACTAACCAACGAGTCACGGTTTGGTTCTAGGGGCTTGAACTATTGAAGAAATGATGTAGGGAATTAGCGTATTGAAAAAGTGAGAACAATGCAAGAACAGTCTCACTAACTCACAATATAGATTGATCAAAAAAGAAAAGAAAAAGAAAACTCACAATATAGAGAAAACTCTCTGTTTTCTTTTTATTCAATCTTCAACCATTTTGTCATAAGGCTTATAATTTAATTTTTAGTTGAAAAAACTGTATAAACTAGGAATTAAAGACAGGAAACAATAGAGCTAACTAGAAACTAGCTATTATTCTTGACCAAGCAAATGTTAAAAGAAAACTAAATCAATTAAATCACCCACTCCGACGATGGCTTTTTCCAACCCAATAACCTCCTATTTGGTATCCTCGCGAGTTCCCCATAACTGTCCCCAATAGTTAGGTTCTTTTGTTCCTTACACTCTTCTAATTTTTGAAAATTGGCCTTAGGTGAAGAGAAAAAGCTAATTTCGTCATAGGATTTTATTTATCATGTCATGTTTGATCTTATGACAATGTCCAAAATCCTAAAATTTTGCTTAAGGAAGGAGCTTATTGTGATTAGATGAATTTTGTAAAGGACTCAAGTGTTTAGTTTAAACATCACTACATCAGGGAGGCCAAGTGAATTTTTTTAACGGTGAGATTGAGTGAAAATTAATCATAGCTGAGGGAGGTTTAATACTTTAATGGAATTTACCCATTTTTTGAATCATTTTTTTGAAATTGCAAAATTATTGAATATGTAAGAAGCTCGACAATGGGTACATGAAGTCGTGAGGAGGGGAGGGAATCCAACCAAAGGTCAAATGTAAAAAGAAAAGGAACAAAAGAAATAAAACAACACACAAATAGCAAAGTCGACACCAAAACAGATCATGATGACCTTGTTTGATACCAGGGTTGGAGGATGGGATCGGATTGGGAATCCTGTGGGACCTCTAATACTTTGTTTGGTGTTGCAAAAAATGGGAGGATTGCTAATACCATGGGACTGTGAATCCCACAAAAGCATGGGATTACCCATCCCAAGGGGGGTTGGGTATTGACAATCCTATCCTATGGGATTGGAAGGATTCCTCTCCTGTGCAAACCCCTCCCAACTGTACAAACCACCAAACCCCATGATCTAATCCTATCCTAGACAAAACAAACATGTTATTAACAATTCCATGATCTAATCCTGTGTAAAAACAAACATGGGAAATGATTTGTTTCCTCATTAATAATCCCACCTTATAACCAATCCCAATCCTAATCCCATCTCATTACCAATCCCCCCAAAATGAAACCTCGTATCAAACGGGGTGAAGAGCCCTACACCATCCTCGTTGAAGCCCAAAACAGCAGATGCTACACCTTGCTCAAACATCAGCAGTGGTGATCACAAGATCACCTTCGTTAGACAATGAACTACTCGGAGACGGATCCCACAATTGCAATCGAAAAAGCCCCAATTCGCACTGCATCACCGTTTCAAGACAACCAAACCCCGCCGAATCCCACAACCGCAAGCAGTTGTGGCTCCAAGAATTTTTAACAGGGTATTCAAGAATTACCATAGCTCTACTAGTTCTACCAACGAGACATATAAATATGTAAAAAATTTCATTTATTAGTTTGTACTATAATGCGACAAAAAAAATAGAAAAGAATATATAATTTTTTTTTGAACTGAATGTCATTAAACAGCCCAAAGGCAGTACATACTTTCATCACAAAATGTTATATAAAATGTTATAGTTATTATTGGCGAAATTTATATTTTGAGTCAAACAAGATCAAACTAGAGTATAAATATACTCATTTTTTTTTCTTGTGTAGGAAATTATGTGGCGAAGAGGTTTGCCCAGATCTTTCTAAACATTTACTCTTATTTATGGAAATAAGATTTGATTGGTGTTCTAAGAGAAGTTGCACCATACCAATCAATACTTCTCTCTCTCTCTCTCTCTCTCTCTCTCTCTCTCTAATGTTTATCATTAAGATGTGTACTTTTTTGAGCTAATATATTAAGTGTTCAATTGTGAATAACCTGGATTGCTTAGTGTTTTGTTAATAGTATCTGACTAAGTAGTGTTCAAATAAAATCTGCGACAAAATTAATATATGTAAAATAATAACAAAATTAAAAACAATAGGGCTTTTAAATTGACCCCATTTTCTTATAGGTGGAACCGCCTATGGGATGCAATGGGCTATAATTTGGATTATTGTTTTTTTCTTCAATGAAAGTCAGCATCGTTAGTTGTAGTTACTGAGTATTTGAACTCCTAACAAATGTAGAGAGTACAAGGTGTTCATTTAATGTTGGACTGAGTGTTCTTCATACTTGAACTGGCGTTCAAAGGATGAACTTACCTAAGAATTCTACAAGCATATTTTCTAAGTAAAAAATAAAAATAAAATTGGGGTGGTCATGTGACCATCCTTGGCTGGCTACAGAGCCACCAGTGACCGCAAGCCTCCAAACGTCACTGCTCCATCAGCACTCCACCGCCCCAAACCGCACCCGCACCTCCTCACAGCCGCAACAGCTGCCTCCTTTAAACGAAGATATATATAACCAAGCTCCAACTCAGAATGTTTTGTTCTTGTTGTGACTGATTTCAATTTCAATTCAGTCAAGTGAAATGTTTAATTTGTTCTTGTTGTGACTTGTCACTTGTGATTGTTGTATGTGATAAGTGTAGAATTTATTTTCCTCTTAACAGTTATAAGTTAGTGTCATGAAAAGATTTTATCCTACAAAAGTGCCTAAACCACCAAAACCCGTACCCTATAATTGGAAAGTGCACCCTAAGCCTAAACCTCAGGGTACCCTATGAAAGTGCCTAAACAACTAAAACCATATAATTGGAAAGTGCACCCTAAGGGCATCCTCATTTGGCTCCCCATTTTAACTTTTGAGTTAAAATAGGGAGCCAAACCCTCAAAACCCCCCAATAGCAGCCTCTCTATACTCCTTCAAATTATATTTGCTATACTGTTCACGCACCAGTTAGGTTTTTTTTTTTTTTTTTTTTTTTTTTTTTTTTTAAATTTCCGGTTGTTCTTTTTGCCAATTTTCCATGGCTGTGGGGGAGAAATGTCAATGGCTGGGGGGTCCACTTCTTCTTCTCTTCTGTAGTAGTACATCTCCCCACAGCCACGCTTTCTTTTTGCCAATTTTCCATATTTTGATCAGCAAGGAGAAGTGACGGTACATGCCTGTTTTCTTTTTGCAATTTTTTTTTTTATCATTAAGGGTATTTTTGTCTAGTATTGTCATTGAACTCTCAAAAATTTCACATCACTGCATTAGAGGCTTTAAAATAAAGTTAGGCTGAACTAAACACCTTTTAAAGTCCCAAACTTGGCCATTAGGCCAATTTTCCATATTTACTTAAGGTAATAAGATCATCTTTTTTTTTTATCCAAAAAAGTATATTCCCTGCAAGCATCACATATCACACATTTTAACTAGCACATTGTCGCACAAAAAATTTGGAATCAAACTTGGTCATCAATTTTTCATTTCCTGATTCATGAATATATTTTGGCATATATTCTTTTCACAATTTTTGGCATATATTCAATCAGTTGAGAATCTTAGATTTTATCAAAACTAGATTTTAAGAGATAAAATCAATTGGAAAACTCTGCCCAACACTATACATAGAGGTAGTTAACGGTGTAACACTAACGGTGCCCGGAATATCAAATGTTACGTTACAGGAATTGAGTACAAAAGTTGTGAATTTTTAGAATTTTTTTTATTTTGGCATCAAGGCACTTTAATCGGTTGTAGCGGTCAATTAGTAAAAGGGAAGTATCAATTAAGCCATGGGTATATTCGCTCATTTTAATTCAAAGAGAAGTGAATATTGAAGTAATGATCATCTGTAAAATAATACTCTCTTTATCTTTCCAGTCCGTAGAACCAAAATTCAAGAAAAAAGAAAAAAGAAATACATTCTCGTAAAACAAAATTTATACTTTGTGATAAATAAGAACTCACTGAAATCTAGAATCCAGCGTCAAAAACTGATTTTTTTTCTTTTTCTTTTTTTGGGACAAACAAGCATTACTAAGTTCTCATTTTGAGGATAGGCAAAGTACCTAGTGTTGCATCATGGGTAGCCAGACACTCACTTGGCCCTTTCTACTCATTTGGTTTAAAGAACCAAATTGTGAGTAAATATTTAAGGAGTAATCCTATTCAAATCCAAAAAATATTTTAATTTTTTTATACCGAAGTACCTTCATCTTCAACAAATTGTAAACCTAATTTCTGATCATCATCACCCAGCCCCCAAATTCTCCCCCAATCCCACTAGGGATAGCAATTCAACCCGCCCCGATCCGAACCCGCCCTACCCCGCCCCGATAGGGTAGGGTTTTTTACGATTTTTTTGGGTAACGGGTAGGGGCAGGGGTGATTTTGAAAAACCCGCCAGGGTTAGGGTAGGGGCAGGGGTATGGTCGATCACCCCGCTCCGACATACATATATATATGTATAACTATATTTATATACTCTTATATGTATATATCAAATTATATTTTTTCATTTATATGCATTAAATTTTATTTTTATTCTTATAATTTTACTTTTACAACTAAAATACAACATTAGATAGTAGATTTTGATTAAGTTGTAAAAGTTATTTTGTGAACTTTTATCATTTGTACTCACTAATTGGAGTTTAAAATATACTTAACTAATATGTGAAAAAAATAGGGGCGGGGCGGGTAAACCCGATACCCGATAGGGGCGGGGGTGGGGGTACCCATAAATTACCCGGTCGGGTTAGGGGCAGGTTAGGGGTGGGTTAGGGAATTTTAGAGTCAGGGCAGGGATCGCCCCAACCCGTCCCGTTTCCATCCCTAAATCCCACCATTATAACCAGTACTCCACGAAATTGAATATTTCTGCACTTAACAAACTGCTGCGTTGGATGATGTACGTACGTTCAAAATCAAGTTCAGTGGTGAATGGATGATCACTTCAATTGGATTATGAGGTCGAGAAAGGGGGAGGTACAGCCACTCTCTGAGCATTAATACGTTAATACATTTTGTAAATGGTAATACATTGTGGTCCATTTAATACATTTTGTACGCTGTCACACAGTCTCTAGATTCGAGAGTGATGAATGGTAAATGGTAAACACTCACTCTCCGACCTCCCATATGGGACCGAAAGAGAGGTCCCCTGTACTATGTTTGTGTGAAGTCGTACATGACCTTTTCGGATTCCTCCTTTCCCTGTAAATTATGGAGTCAGGGATTCTGCAGGGCCGGGAGTGCCCTTTAGGGTTGTAGTGTAGGATCTCGACCGTCCAAAGTGTTTTTAACGGTTCAAATACAAGCAATGCTAGGAACATATCCAAGGTAACATCCAATCTCACATCTTCACTCGCAACTGAATGTGGGATTCACCTTGTAGGGTATCACAATCACTTGTGACAAGGATGTAAGAATAGATGTAAACATGAACACATCCCTAGCATTATTGACATTTTTATGAGAGCTCAGAGGGTTGGTAGTACATCATTTTCTCTGGTCATTGTGCGTGTGTGTGTGTGTGTTTTTTTTTTTTTTGGGTCATTCGTCATTCCTAATTTATTACATGAGGGAAGGGGGGAATAAGACTCGATCCCGGAATGTAGTTTGGTCATTGTGTTGTTGAGAAACTTCTCTACAGTTTATTTACCTTTTTGGTCCCCAATGTATGGGCGAGTAGCTAATTTGGTCCCCAATGTATAAAATTGTCCAATTTAATCCCCAATGTTTAAAATGTGGGTTGTTTTAATCCGCAGCCCTAACTCCGTCCACTTCCTCCGTCAAAATGGAGGGCACCTTGAATATTGAAGTAATGATCATCTGTAAAATAATACTCCCTCTATCTTTCCAGTCCGCAAAATCAAAATTCAGCAAAAATAAAAATGAAATGCATTCTCGTAAAGCAAAATTTATACTTTGTGATAAATAAGAACTCACTGAAATCTAGAATCTAGCGTCAAAATCTGGTTTTTTTTTTTTGGGACAAACATGCATTACTAAGAGCACCTCCAGCCTTGAACCAAACTCAAAACCAAATTTTCACTTACATTTGAGTCAAAAGCTTGATTTGAGGAGAGCCACTCCAGTCATCAACCCCTTTTTTACTCCAATTTGGCTTTAAAAAAATCAAAAACAATTTATCTCCCCTTCCCCTCTCACAAAACCACCGTAGATCACCCCCACCACCCATAACCACCGTCGTCTAGGGGTATAATCTTTAAAGCACCATCACCACCGTCGTCTCCACCACCACCACCGTCATCTCCACAGCCACCACCACACAGCACCACCATCGACTGCCACAAAGTTACCGTTGGATATTTGGTTCCAGACCTTTTTTGGGAGAAAAAAAGGGTAAAGCTTGACTTGATATAGGTTTGGGTAGAAGACTGGAGCAGAAATTTGGCGGTTTTTTTTTACTCAAATTCAAATTTGAGTTGAGATTTGAGTTAGGGCTGGAGGTGCTCTAAGTTCTCTTTTTAAGGACATGCAAATTTATTTATTTATTTATGTTTTGGGAGCCAGGACACTCGCTTGGCCCTTTCTACTCATTTGGTTTAAAGAACGAAAACTAAGCTCAAATTGTGAGTAAATATTTAAGATATTTTAATAGATGAGAGTATGAGACTCTAAAATGTCACGACGTTTAGTATGTGGAGATGTGTGACCCTTTGGGCTAAAACTTAAAGTTTCAACCTTTGGGATTATATCAAGGGATGTGATTGTTTGGTTTAAATCAAGTGGCCGGTGTGACCATTATGTCTAAATCAAAAGACGTGACCCTTGATGAAATTTTTTTTTATTTTTTATTTTTTGTATGGACTGACTCCATATATATCTGTGAAACATTTTCTTGCCATTTCTTCCAATTACTGTACAATTCAGAGACATTGTTACGTGTGGCGGTCACGTTCGTTTATAAGAACGAGTCTTTACTCTTGAGAGTTTTGCAAGATTATACAGTGGCGATTGAATGAATACTTGTTTGATACACGATGGCGTTTGGAAATTGTTTCGACTGTAACCCGTTGCGATGATTCCATGGTTTGAGTCAAACTCAAACTCGATTTAGTTTGTTCTTTGAAATCATTATTATTATGATACACTAGTGTTGTATCCATTCGATGCACGGGACGAAAAGATCACATTGGCATTTTTTTTGGACAATCGAATATCGAACGGGTACAACATTTGTTGATAAAAAAGATAGTCTGTAAATAGAAATCTTATATCGAACTAATGTAGTACCCGTTCGATGCATGTGACAAAAAAATCACATTACCCCACGTGTCTCTCTCTCACCCCTCCCCCACTTTCTCCCCCCACACACACTCACTCACTCACTCACTCTATCTCTCTCTCTCTCTCTCTCTCTCTCGCTCTCTCTCTCTCAATTTTAGAAAATTAAAAGAAATTGAAAATTTTAGAAAGTTAGGATTTGGGATTTGGAAAGTTTTCTAGGCAGAACACATTGCTATAGGGTATTGATAGAAGATTCTTGCTTGGTGAATCCTTGGTGGATTTACAAATCCTGTTAAGTACATGTATTCAAATGGGTAAAATAGAGGTGGCAATTTTGAACTCAACCCATGAACCCACCCAAATCCACCCACCTAAAACCCAACCCAATCTACCCATATTATAATGTGGGTTGATATGGGTTGAACTTATATCAACCCATATTTACATGGGTTGGGTTGGGTTGAAAATGGGTTCCAAATGGGTTGAAATTGATCTCATAGTATTTAGTGGGACTGAACCCCCCCTCTCTCTCTCTCTCTCTCTCTCTCTACGAAGCAGACACGACTTCGCATCATTAATCCCTTGCGTGGATCCCTGGCACATGTGGCAGTTGGCTCGACATTCTTCCCCACTGTGAAAATCAATTTGAGGCTCCTCTCTCTCCTCCAAATTTTCTTTCTTCAATTGTGAATTCAAAAACTATAAACAATGGATAATCCCATACAATTGATTGTTTTAATCAAGGTTTAATTACAGTTATTTCCTACACTACCTATATAATTAGATGGATTTTTTGTTGCAACACAATTGTTTGCAAAAATATACTCGATCCGTCCCATTTTGATAGTTCCACACGAAAAGACGTATAATTTTTAGATAAAAAAATAAAGTATTACGGTTCATAATTAATTTAAAATTTTCACACCAAATTAAAGAATTAATTGAGATCTTTTATTTTGTGCTAAGAAACTCGAAAAAATATGTGCGGAAGTACTTAATTTTTTTATCTAAACGTTACAAATTTTGACAAGGGACTATCAAAATGAGACCGAGGGAGTAGTATTTGTCTACATTTCGTTAGACAAATGTAATGAAAGTAATTGTATCAAAAATAAGTTTTTTTTTTTTTCAGTGTTAACTATTAAGATGGTGGGCCACGTGTACACGTGGCACCGCCATTTTGGTCGGGGAGGAAGATTGAACAGTAAAGAACATTCATTTTTCTTTTTTCCCCTATTGCTGTAAACAAACTAGAGTAATAGTAAGTTATTTGGTCTAATAATTTCCTTGTATGATCCAGAAGATATACTCTATACATATTAAAAAAAAAAAAGCGGGTTGGGTTGGGCTGAGTTGGGTTTAGCTTGACCTATATTCAACCCACCCATATTCAACCTATTCACTCTCAACCCATATTTAACCCACTCATATTTAACCCATAACCCATACCAACCCACTCAAACCCAACCCAACCTACCCATTTGCCACCTCTAGGTAAAATTAATGAACTGGGTCAAACGGCATTTTGGGAATTATGTCACTACTGTTGTGTAAAGTTCAACAAGTAGGTAGGAAAACTCCACTAGGCAATGCCAATGCAAAGATAGTTTATGTATTTAGTTGTTATAAGAACAACTATAACCCCCATTTAATTACTGATGAAGTCTTGGATGCATTTTTATTCTATTTGTTATGGTTAATTTGGTATTCAAATATCTGATGAAGTCTTGGTGCATTTAACTTCGTGAAAATATGAGTATAGAGACACTCAAATTGGGTAAGATATTCGATGTGGGGATTGTTCTTGTTCATGTGTCTTGAAACACGAGAGATGTAGCGAGAATTTTGATATTCTTTGTATATGTCATAAACCACATAAATTATTTTGATAAATTCTAAATTTAAATTTTAGAATTGTAGGGGAATAATAATTATAATTTCCACAAATTTTAATTGTTTGTTGCACTATTGGAGATGTCCAACTATATATACTAGAAAAATAAAGTATTGTCATATGAGTATCCAATTTAAAGTCTAGAATCCAAAAAGTGGATTTAATTTTACAATTGGATTGCAACAGTAATTTGGAAATCCTCACGCGTGTATAGCAAGGTCTACGATGGAGTCTGATCAACTCATTGTATTAGAAAAAAAATGCCAATAAGCAGATATGCCATCTCTTGGAGGATGTTCCAGTAGGGTCCAATTCTATGTCAGGAGTTATAATGTGATGACCATCAATATTTAAAGGGCATAGTGGACCACGTGTAACGGTAATTCTCGTTGATATAGACACGATACCGTTAAACATTTGTTCTCACTAAAGAATGAAATATCAAAAGAATTTATAACGGATCCGTTGAGTTGAGTTTTGATTAGAGAACAAATGATCATCAAGGAGATTAAGATTCAAGCCTAGCTACCAATTAAAAGTCCCTATAACGGCAACCCAACCTAGCTAACTGGAGATTCAAAGATCTAGGTTCAACGGGACAACCGATATATATGAGACGTGGGAGTATCACTAAGGAGATATCTCTCCAACTCGTTCCTATGTTAGTACATCTTTTTGTCTGGTCTTTGTGCTGTTGGGAAACTTCTCCACTATAAGGTTTAGGGTTTGTTGAACACGTAGGTTTAGGCTTTAGTTGAAGATGAGGAAATGTTTGGGAATAGTGCAGTGGGCCGAAATATAACAGTCATAAGGGTCAAGATTGGTCCAGACCAAATGCCCAGACGACAAGCGGGGTAAGGCCCGTCTCTCAGTAAAATGGGTTGGACCATCATCCAAGCCCAACAAAACCATACCGAGATGGAACAAACCGGCAGCGATCGGCATCTCAGCCGAGACAGTATTGGTCCGGACGAATGACCCTAGCTAGGTAAACCAAAGTAACTCGCGAGGAATGCAGAAGGCAGTTCATAGCATACGTCATGGGTGATGTCATCCGAGACGGTTACCACGCGTGATTAGCTCGTGACGAGCCATGTGAGCGTAGCAACTTTCCTTGCGTCATCATGACAATAGCCGAGCCGTTATGACGCGTGTCAAGCTATGATTCAAGGCATGCATCTGCAATGATAACGGATTTAGCTCGTGACGTGGTATGACGTCATCTGACCCAATTTACCGATCTACCCTTGGACTTGGAACACGAGTCAAAAGAGCCTATATAAATGAGAGAGAAGCAACCCTAGAAGGTGCACAACACATTTTTACTCCACTTCTATAAGGCTCTTTGGTACTTCACTCTCCAAGGGTCCTTACTTGACCGTCGAAGTGCCTTCCTTGGCCAAATTCCGGCCAAGATGGGCCGGCGGGTGCCACTTGTGCAGGAGTACCAGTTAGCTTGGTCCATCACTTACAGTGGAAAAGAGTCAACTAGAAGGGTTCATCTAACTCAGGGCACCACAAATAGAGAATTTTTGGGTTCAAAATCAAATAGAATTAAGTCATATTAAAGTGGGCGTGGAAGCAAATCGGAGCAAGCGAGTAATTTTTTGGGCAAACTTAAAACTGTGCTTTCGTGTAAAAATTACTCTCGAAGACACTATCGGTTCATATAGGGGGCAGAAGACAAGATGCATGTGTATTGACTAGTTGAGCAAATGCTAGAAGTTTGTAGCTACAATATTAAGTAGGAAGGGCATTAACTAAGGAAGCAAACATTACATACGAAAATCTTTAGGTTAAATTTAACTGACACTACCTACCTGAGGTTATGCATTATGACGTTTTCCTCCTCCACGTATGGGAAATGATTTTTCTCTCCATGAGATTTGTATTAGCATTTCAATTACCCGCATCGGTTAGTTGACCATTAGTTGATCAACATTAAGTTCAGTAACAAATTCATCCTAAAATTTATCAAATAGCAAATTTAGCCCTCGATAACCTTATATCTGCTTCTTCCTTAATTTCTTTCATCTGTTCTAACATCAGCTTTGTTGTAGTCACTAACCAACCATAATTTCTCAATTTTGACCTTCGTATGTTGGGGTGCAGACAACCTTTAGCAGTGGTCTAGCCCGGGAGTATAGGGGGCAGAGCCCCCACAGGAACAATCATGTTTTTGACCTCGATGTGTAATTTCGGCCATAGGGCCCGACCTATTTATTTTGCAGTTTGCTAATAATTAGGATTATCAGTTTTCAGAGAAAAACAGAGAGAGGCGAGAGAAAATGCACATCTCAAAGAGATTGCGAGAAGACTTGTACTCTTATTTTCGATTTCATAATGGACTAACGTGACTTCCGTAGTTTTTCCTCGCATTGAGGTTTTCCACATATATCTTGCATCTCGTTTCTTTTCCGGTTATTTTATTACGCACGTCTGTTTGTGTTTCGAAAATTCTAACATCGTAGTCATTCGTCATTGTCGTAGTACAACTATTAAGATCATGGCTAAAGATCAAGAGGTCATGTGGACAAAAACCTAACTCGTGTAATTACAAGTACTAGATATTCTGGCATTGGCAATTCTCCACCATATGAGATTATGAGGAGGAGGAGGAAAAATATAACTATCAAACAATAATGTAGGAGTACTAGCAAACAAGATTAAAAACTTCAGCATGCACTGCATGGGTTAAGGGCTCCAATTTCAAATGGCACTCTTTTTTAGCTTATTATACCTTGGGGTCTTGCACTGCATGTACTACTATAAATAAGCTTGGTCGACATTTGTAGAAGGTTAAAAAAAAAAAAAGAGGATGAAGAAGGCATCTTGAATTAATTAAACAATTGAGTTGTGATAGCGTCTCCCTTCTCAATAGCCATTGGTGTATCCTTAAGTACAATTAGATCACCTGAGCCTTGTTCCAATTCTTCGATTAAACTCAAATCTATCACTTATTGCGTTTTGCGAGATAAATCATTCTCTCACAATACATTGACTTAAAAACTGACTTAATCCAATTCCTTATAAAATCATATACTACTTAAGGACTGGGAGTATTCACTACCTAAAATCATGTGGTGATTATATAAGTGTACTAAACTTCAATAAAAAAAAAGTATATGAAAAATTCCTTATAAGTGTACTAAACTAGATTTTCTCAAAATTAGATTTTATTTCATAAAATCATTTATATAACATCTTTATCAAACCTAGATTTTATAAATTGGAAAAATAATGTGATTTTTTCATACCTCCAAATAAAACTAGAGATTTTATCTCATAAAATCAATTGAAAATACTTTTCTTGTATCTTACTGACCCTCGTCACATCAAGCATACAAAACAGACCCAACTGATGAGATGGACCACCAGACCTAAAAGACAAAACTCGACCTACAAAGCAAAGTAGCCCCAACGCAAGCACTCACAAAAGGAACTGGGCCACACAACCCAAAGGAAAACAGACTCAAGGCCTAACAGACCATAGACTACAACTCAAGGACAGACGCAACGTACACAATCACAAACCAAACCTAGGCCGTCACCATTACCGTTACACTGTAAACTACCTCTATTTATAACCTTGATCACACTCCAATTTTGTTATCCTTTGCACATATAGAGCACCTAATCCAAACACAAGCAAGCAAACCTATCCATCATCTCTTTGTCCTAAACACAAACCAAGATTATCAAATGGTTAAGATGGAAATCATCTCCAAGGTTTCCATCAAACCTTCCTCTCCGACCCCCAATAACCTCAGAACCTTTCGGCTCTCTTTCTTAGATCAATTCGTTCCCCCTTTCTTCCGCATCCCGCTTGTTCTATACTACTCACATGATGAAAGTACTAGCCATGTCAAGCAAGCTGAGATCTCCTCTCTCCTAAAAAGATCGCTATCGAATGCCTTATCTCGCTACTACCCATTTGCAGGAAGAATGAAAGACAAAAGCTCAGTCGATTGCAATGATCAAGGCGTTGATTACTTAGAAGCTCGGGTTGACACCTGCCTGTCAGAAATTATCGAACAACCAAAAGTTGAAGTAATAAATCAGTTTATTCCAAGCACAACTGAAGGTGTGCTACTATGCATACAATTGAACTACCTCAGCTGTGGGGGTATAGCTATTGGTATGTCCATGTGCCATATAGTTGCAGATGGATGCGCCTTCAGCATGTTTGTCAAGTCTTGGGCAGTCCTGGCTCGTGGCGATACCAATATGGTGGCTCCGAGTTTCGTCATGTCCTCTCTTTTCCCACCCAGAGAAGAATTTGTGCTGCAGACGAGTTTGAAAAGCTCGAAACCCTCAGGCGCAACTCGAAGGTTCTGCTTCAGTAGTTCGAAAATAGCTGCTCTGAGAGCTGAAGTAGCAGCTAATACTGGGGTTCAACCGACCCGTGTTCAGTTGGTAACGGCACTAATTTGGAAGTGGGCCATGGCACGAAAAGGGCGCGACCGATACCTTCCTTCATTTGTGTTGTGTCCGGTGAATGTAAGGGGAAGGATGGACCCGCCATTATCAGAATATACATTTGGGAACGCCATCTTGATAGAGAATATATCGGGAAATGGAGACATGGATTTGGGTGAGCTGGTGAGTAAGACGAGGGAAGCAGTTGGGAAGATTGACAGTAAGTACTTGAAAGAGTTGCAAGGGGCAAATGTAAATGATAGGCCTGTGAAAGATTATAAGAAGATGATGGAGTCGTTCGTCAACAACGAAGTGGATTACTTCGGGATTACTAGTTGGTGTAGGTTTCCATTTTATGAGTCGGATTTTGGATGGGGTAAGCCTGTTTGGGTGAGTACTGCAAGTTGGGGACTTTCGAACATGGTTGTGTTGATTGATTCCGCGAGTGGCACTGGCGGAATAGAAGCATGGATCACCATGGATGAAATTGATACATATGGTGAAATTTGAGGAGGCGGCCCAGCTCGTTTGAGTGTGATTGGTGTGAATTTGTAATAAAAGTTTAGTGTTAAGTGTGATTTGTTAGAGTTTATAATAAAAGTTTGAGTGTTAAGTGTGATTGGTTTGAGTTTATAATAAAAGTTTGAGTGTTAAAGTGTATCCTCTCTGTTTGGGTGAGTACTGCAAGATGAAGTCTGATGATCATCTTGAAATTCTCTTCCCCTTAATTTGTTGTTTCTTCAGATTTGAAACAACAAATTGTGTACATTTGATCAATGACGTGACAAATTACCTTTTCCAAAAATGTGGTCACTGAAGTAGTATACCCTCCTGGGTCTTTTCTTATTCATTGGTAACCAGATCCAGAGAAACCAAACGGCAAATGTCATGCAGGTGCAAGTTAAATTTCGATAAGTTGTTTACAAAAAAAGTGGAGAAGGCTGCGGTATGCCCCATCGTAATGGGGTGTACTGGACGCCTAATGGTACGCCTCATTACCTATATTTTTTTTTTTGTAGTTGTTACGTATGATTTTGATATTTGTTACGTATGTTTTTGGTCAAATTACAAACCATTATGGATTTACTATTCACGTTACTTTCCAACCCGCTATGGATTTTAAAAAGATTCACTATTCACGTTACTAATACTATTCAGGGATTCACGTTACTGTTTATGGAGATCTACTAAATCATACGTAACAATTACCAAAATCATACGTAACAAGTACCACAAACATACATAATTGGGTGTACCGTCCGCCCCCTTGAAAAGGGGTGTACCATATAGATTTTTTTTTCAAAATAGGGAAGTAGCGATAAAAAACTATCTCCTCACTCATGCACGGCCGATACCCCAGAAATTATTGTGCTCACGTTTCTTCATCTACCGATGCAGAAAATGCTCCAGTTTCCCATTCTCATATGAGGCCGGAAAGTTTATTGTCAACAAGTCGGCACAAAATGATTCATCATGCTTAAACATCAGCCGATCGTGTCCCCTTCTTTTGAGATTTTGTATAGTTTTGTTTTCCAACAATGTCCTTCACCTGAACCAGTTAATGCACCACTTATAACTTTGGCATGTATATAGGTGGTTACAGTACGTACTTGGGCAAAAGATTACCTGTGTAAAAATGCAAGCCTTTTTATGAGTTTGATTATGAGTACCATTGATTGCGAGAAGAAGAGAAGAAAGGAATAGATTAAGGTTTTGAGGGATATGGGGAGGCTGCCGTGAGGGGCTGACGGCAGGGATTGCGGTGCCAAGGACATGGTTCGCGTTAAAAGTTAACATTAAAAAGATAACAAGGATAAAATTTGCATTTTAGAAGTGCACAAATGTGAAGAGTAAAAATAGATGTCTCTGAATATAGAGACCTAAAATTGGGTCTCCAAAATAGAGACCGGTATAGGGATTGATTAAAACTTTTCTCCCCATAAAATTTTACTCCCACCCGAGCTCCAATATACATCACATTTCTTAAGCAACACGCTATAGCCTTTTCTTATTTTTGATTAATAAAATTTTACTCCCTATAAAATTTTATTTGATTAATAAAATCTTTTTTACCATTCAAAATAATAATAATAATGCGACAGCATGTATTAGAGTTTGGAGCATTTTTTCTTCTACCCGTCAATGCTGAAGACATCTATGGCTACACATCTGTAAGAGGGGAAAAACTCACGAAGTTATTTCCTTGCTCTTATGAGATCAAATCCTCTACGAATGGAGCGACCTCGATCCTGCAACACGAACGAACTGTCAGAGCGTCCCTGCCTCTAGGCGGCAAGGGCCCTCCGATGGCTAAGTTAGTATTGACGAACTGGAGGATAACTCAAACGAGTGTATAAGTGCCAGATTAGGTTTAAGCATACCTCTAGCGTTTAGGAGTGATCTTCTTATATAGGCGATTAGTTTGTATTTGCATTCCTTGTGGAATTCTTCTCTGTATGGAATCCTTCCAGGCTTAGGATTCTTCCTTATTGGGCAGTTTCCCCTGCATGATTCCGTATCCTTACCCGATAAGGATACTTGCCAAGATGGCCGCGTATTGCTCGTTTGGAGTTTTACCCTACATGGGAGTTCGCTCCTTGTTTAGTAAGTTGACTGGCTTTCCATCTCTGAGTAAGATTGTGCTTATCTTCGCAAGGTACGGATGCTACTAGGGTTTCTCATGTATCGTGCCGTTCCTTCTGTGTTGTCCGACGAGCAGGCAGACTTGGGCACTAGCTGAATTATGGAGATTCTGGTCGTTGGCGTATCATTCTGTGCCTCTTTCCTCGTGCATGTCACGTGGCAGCTCTAGACGAGCTATTCTGTTCGTCTTCCGTAATACTTGGAAAATACCCCACACAATTGCTCCCCAGCTTTTGGTCGTCCATGCACCTTCGCACATGATGAGCTGAAAGCTAGCTGACGTGCAGTTGTGGCCATGTTGATCATTTCGTACCATTGTCACGCTTCGTACCAAGGTGCCCGCCACATGTCAGCTGTCGCGCAGACTCCCCAAGTGATAAGTCTGTCTCTGCAGGCGCCGGCGTAACTTCCGAGGCACCTTTCCGTTGTCCGGGTGGTATGAATCATTGCACCCTTTTTAATTACCGATTTGACATCAACCCACCTTTTCGTGGAAAGGCATGAGGGACCAAAACGCCATCGTTTTAGGTGACGTCAGCAAGCACTATTTTGAATTTGAGAAGGTATAAGACGTTTCCCTGACTTTCCTTCTTTCCATATTCGTGTTGTTCTGCGAGAGTTGTTGAGAGCGCTGTTGCCATTGTGTCCTTCGAGTTTCCCCCTTACAGACTTCTCTTTTGCCGAAAAAGACTCTCTCCGGCCGTCGTCGGTTGCCTGTAAGTCTCTTGCAATCCTTCCCGCTCTTCTTGCACAGTCGTTTTTAGGGTTTACTTGTACCTACATTGCTTTCCGCCATGGGTAGGTTTAGGAGACTTTGCGATGACGAGGTTCATATGGAGGCCTTTCGCCGCCGTTACGAGGTCCCTGATGACATTATTCTGGCCTTGGCTCCTCCTGATGCTGATACCCGTGACCAAACCGAGAGTAGGGTTCATGTTCCCCTTCTAGCCGTTGTAGAAGGAGGTGTTAGGTTTCCTTTACACCCCCTGCTAGTCGAGATCTGCCATATCTGTCGCCTTACCCCTCTCCAACTTTGTCCCAACTTCTATCGCGTGGTTATGGGAGTAGTGGCCCTGAACAGACTTCTGGGCACAAACCTGGGTTGGTACGATATCCGTCGTCTTTATAGTGTCTGTCCCACCACCCATGGGACTTATTATCTCTAGATCCAAGACAAAGAGCGTCGTTTAGTGACCGATCTTCCCAATTCCTGCCGTGGGGAGAATGATGATTTTTTGATTGTGACTGGAAATTTCCTACCCAGGGACGACGGTGGCAATGTCATGGGGCCTCCGTGCCCCCATACTTTTGGGCGCACACGTCGGTTTTGCTCTTTTTGCCCCTTCTTGATTTCTTTATTGTGGTAGCCTTTTCCCTGTTGCTCATTATGTTTACTTCTTTGTACAGCGGCGAACATCAACGAGGGTCACTTGGTGGTGCACGACGGTGTTCACCTTCTTGATATTGAGAGAGCACTAAAGTTTCCGGGCATCAAAGGGATCGATCAGGAAGGGCTAGGTCGGGCTGCGCACGTTTTGCTGAAGTACAATCCCTCCTACCGTGGTGGTGTCCGTATAAGTGAGGCTTCTACGTCTTCCCAGAATCTTCGTAGGGGAAGAGGTCGTGTTGGGGTAAGGCGTTCTCCTATTCAGAAGCTTTTTTTCCATAATCAAGTTATCCGCGCTTCTCGTACAAACATCTATCTTGGTATTGACTTGTCTTGTAAAAATATTCAAAGTGATTTGTCTGGGGAGAGTACTAGCAGTGTTCCAGTGAGAGACCAATCCCCTGTTTCTGCCATGCCGAGAGTTGTGCCCGATTTTTCTGACTTCATAACCCTTGATGATGATGAGTCCCCTGTCCAGTTTCTTGATCCACTGGGAGCTTCTTCTTCTGCTCGTCCTCCTTCTCCTCCTCTTCCCCCTCCAGAGCAGAGGGAGCCTGACGTTGCCCTGGAGAAGAGGCCCAGAGAAGAGTCAGTCCCTGTTCCAAACCCTCCTCAGCAGCGTCGTCGTACTACCAGGAGTTCCTCTGCTCAGCCACCTCCCCCAACTCCTGAGCCCGAACCTGAGTCTGAAATGGCCGTTTGGAACCCTCCTCTTCGTCGTGGTACCCAGCCTATCCTTGCCACTGATAGTTGTGACAATGCTGATGTCGCTTTAGCTGTTGGTCGAGCTGTTTTGCTTCCTAGGGATGTCGAGAGAGAGACTGGATCCAGTTACCTCAAGCTCTTGAAGAATGGTTTTCAACATCACATCAAGGTATGGATTTGATTACTTCGTACTTGTGGCGTCCTGTGTTAGGGGTTCTTTCTTTTTAACATATTGTTTCGTTAAATGTTTGTGACAAACTGCAGTCTATGCAACTCATGTACGTCGCTTGCGATCGTGCTACTAAGGATAACAAAACAATCACCGGTGTTAACGCACAGCTGAGGACTGAGAATGACGAGCTGAAGGTCAGTGCCAATCGCCTGATCAATGCCAACCATTTGATGACGACTGAGAACGAGAAGATGAAGGAAGAGCTGGCTTTGTTGAAGCGTCGTGTAGGTGAGTCTGCCCGCAATTTTAGCGATGCCATGACCAGGCTTGGGCTTTTGGAGACTGAGCTATCGAACGCTCAGAGGAGCAAGGCAACTTTAGAGGCTGAATTGGCTGTTGCTCAAGCGTCTTCTGATCAGGCCTACAATCTGGGGGTGAATGATACGAAGACGAAGTTCAAGGCCCAGATGCCGCAATTCGAAGAGCTGTTCTTTGCCAGGGGTTGGAAGGCGTGCCTGACCAAACAGGATGTTGACAGACGGGATATAATTTGGACTGAGATCGAGTACCCCAGACGCAGGGACGTTGCTGCCCAGAATGCTGCTGTGCCAAGCCAGAGTGCAGTTGTTGACCCCAGCCAGAAGGAAGCTGGTGGCAACACATCCGTCCCTGACGAGCAGCAGGTTGAGCTCCCCTCTTCTGGTGGTGATGGTTCAGGTAACATTTCTGCCACTGAGGTCCATGAGGCCCAGTGAAGAAGCCTTGTGCCTGTTTGATCCGTTTTATCACAGCTCTTGACATTCCTTAACTTTTGTATGGTACTTTAACACAATTTTTGGTCCCATGCCCTGCGTGGCTTATCGGACGAGCTGACCCTGCGTGGTCTTGTTTTTTGGAACTACAGTAAGTACACCCTTCGTGGTGTAAGGTGGGCTGGAGTCTAGGTTGCCCGTTGACGTGACTTGTTTTATATTAATTCTGCATGTCTTGGTTGCACTTATTTATGCAGCGATGGTTGAGTAATCTGTGTACAGGTACGAGTGGTGCAAGTTTGGGTCTTGCTTCTGACACCTCTGTTGCCTTGACCGGTAGTTTGCACCGTTGAGGTGTGCATTTAGTGTTCCTGCATGCGATCAAAACTACACAGGACAAATATTTTGGAATCCAGGCGTTCCTGCATTTAGTTAGATACAATATAAACAATTTGGAACTCAGGCGTTCCTGCATTAGATACAAGATAAACAAGTTTGGAACCTAGGTGTTCCTGCACTTGGTTAGGTACAAGATAAACAACTTGGAACCTTGGTGTTCCTGCATTTTAGTTTGATACGAGATAAACAAGTTTGGAACCTAGGTGTTCCTGCACTTGGTTAGATACAAGATAAACAACCTGGAACCTGGGTGTTCCGGTACTTAGTCAAATTTGTATGGAGCAAACGCCATAGATTGTATCTAACTTTGGACTATTATGGACGAGGCCATACGCGGGCTTAGGCATATTCGCGCCTAGTCATGAGTGATTTTTAAGGCATATTCGCGCCTAACCGTGGGCGAGGCCACGGGTTGCAATATTCGCTGCGAGGTCTAGGCATGTTCGCACCTAACCATGGACAATTTTTAGGCATATTCGCGCCTAACCGTGGACGAGGCCACGGGGTGCAATATTCGCTGCGAGGTCTAGGCATGTTCGCGCCTAATCATGGACAATTTATAGGCATATTCGCGCCTAACCGTGGACGAGGCCACGGGGTGCAATGTTCGCTGCAAGGTCTAGGCATGTTCGCGCCTAACTATGGACAATTTTTAGGCATATTCGCGCCTAACCATGGGCGAGGCCACGGGGTGCAATATTCGTTGCGAGGTCTAGGCATGTTCGTGCCTAGCCATGGACAATTTATAGGCATATTCGCGCCTAACCGTGGACTAGGCCACGGGGTGCAATATTCGCTGCAAGGTCTAGGCATGTTCGCGCCTAACCATGGACAATTTATAGGCATATTCGCGCCTAACCGTGGACGAGGCCACAGGGTTCAATATTCGCTGCAAGGTCTAGGCATGTTCGCGCCTAACCATAGACAATTTATAGGCATATTCGCGCCTAACCGTGGACGAGGCCACGGACGAGCTTAGGCATATTCGCGCCTAATCATGGTCGAGGCCATGGACGAGCTCAGGACGAGCCTGTGTCTGCAACATTAAGCACATATCATGCCCTCCAATATGGGGTTTTACCCGTTCGGTCTAAGCCCATATTTATTTCAAAGTAAAGTTAAGCACAGATTTGCAGGAGAACAAATGGATGATTTTATTTGCAATCATGATAGTCTCTCTTTAAATAAAGGTAAAACAATCGCATTCTGCCTTTCAAGGCATTATTCCAAGGAAATCTCATAAGAAAAAAAAAACTTACTCTGCCTTTCAGGGCATTATTCAAAGGAAAAAGATAACTTTAAGGAAAAAACTTCATAAGATTCTGGATATTCCAAGGGCGGGGAACCGGATTCCCATCTAGATCAGCAAGACTGTAAGCTCCGACGCCTGCCAAGCCAACCACTTTGTAAGACCCTTCCCAGTTTGGTCCAAGCTTTCCGTCTGATGCTTTCTTGGTGTTCCCCACCACCTTCCTCATCACGAGGTCCCCTACTCCAAATTCGCGGGGGTGGACCTTCTTATTGTATGTCCTGCAAAGCTATTGCTGGTAGGCTGCCAGTGTGACCAGAGCTCGTTCTCGTCGCTCCTCTGCAAGATCCAGATTTGTTGCTAGTGCTTGATCGTTCCCACCAGCTTCTACTAATGCGGTCCTGTTCGTTGGTAGCCCCACTTCGATGGGGATCACGACCTCAGTACCGTAGGCTAAGGAGTATGAAGTCTCTCCCGTTGAACGTCTGGGGGTGGTCCTGAATGCCCACAGCACTATTGGTGGAGTGGGTAAAATCTGATTACCCTACTACGAGGCATAGCACGTGCCTGATGACTTCACCGCGAGATGGTGAATAGCTTGGCACCACATAGGGTACACGTGAGCCCTGTGCCGAGCTGGTTTGGCCATAAATAAGGCTAAAATGATTGAATAAATTAAATATACCAGGATAAGCTAGCTCGGTATAGGTCACAAGGGAATGCCCCTGATATGGCCGAGCTAGCAGAGCTATGAGCAAAGCTTAGATAGCATTCTGGGATACATAGATTCAGCTCGGCGTGAGTAGCTGGGTTATGTACGAGTCATACCGAGCTACGTGGAAGCTCGGCACCACCACGAATAAGGCGGTGAGACATTCCAGAATATTCTGCAAATGTTCTTTATGAGATAAGGAGCAATCCCGTGAAATAAGAGATCAATATGGGAAGTCCTAATGTGATTAGGAGTATACCCCATATAGGGAGGAATCCTATATGGAAAGAAAGATCTCTGCCAGACGAGATCTGGTAGAATATGGGGGCCCGTCCCTAATAGGAAAGTCCTATTAAGAAAAGGATTCCTAAAAGAAATAGGAAACAGGGGCATGAGATGCCTAAAGTGAAGAACATCTGCCCCTATAAATACAAAGCAATAACCTATGACAAAAGGTACGCTGTGAAACCTATTTTCATACGCATTGTGATTTGAGAACTCAAGTACGTGATACTAACTTAGGCATCGGAGGGCCTTTGCCAACGAGAGGCAAAGGTGCTCTAACCCTTTTTCTGTCTTGCAGATCTAGGGTTGATTCAAGGAAGCACGTGATCCAGGGTTACGTGGTTTTTACCCCGCACAATTGGTAGCTCGTCGGGCCAATTGCCCTTCTTTTTCTCCAATCTTCGCTTAATCCCTTTGAGGATTGTTTTGTTAGAGGCCTCTTCCTGTCCGTTACTTTGAGGGTATGCCAGTGTTGAGTAGTAGTTCCGTATTCCATGCTGTGCACAAAAAGCTTCGAATTTTGGCCCGAATTGTGCCCCGTTGTCCGAGATTATGCAGTAGGGCACCCCAAACCTTGTTATGATGTTCTACCAAACAAATTTCTTTACATTGCCCTCAGTTATCTTGGCTAGTGGTTCTGCTTCAATCCACTTGGTGAAGTAATCCGTCCCCATCAGCAAGAACTTCCTCTTGCCTGTTGCCATGGGCAGGGGCCCTATGATATCGAGTCCCCATTGAGCGAATGGCCATGGGTTAGTGAGGGGTTGCAGGTCTTTTGCCGGTGTCCGAATTATTGGTTTGAATTGTTGGCACTTTTCACAACTTCTGACGAACATTTTTGCGTCTTCCTGCATGTACGGCCACCAGTACCCCTGCGTTATCGCTCTATGCGCTATCGATCTGCCTCCCGCATGTCCGCCGCATGTCCCAGCATGTATCTCATGCAAGAACTTTTGTACCAGCGTGGGATGCACACAAAGCAGGTATGGACCGTGATACGACTTTTTGTACAGCTTTCCCTGTGGTGAGAGCCAAAAACGAGCAGACTTTAGTTTGATTTTGTAGGCCTCTTTTCTATCCTCTGGAAGGGCTTCGTCCTTTAGGTAAGCGACGATCGGATCCATCCAGCTTGGTCCCAGGTCTGTGTCCATATTGGTTTCGGTCTCCTGCCCAATGCTGGGCTGGGCTAGGTATTCAATGGTCACAGTGCGCTTGTACTCCGTTGGCAGTGCTGAGACCAAGCAAGCTAGTGAATCTGCGTGGGCGTTTTGTCCCGAAGTGATTTGCTCTATCTTTGCTTCCTCAAAGTCCGCCAGTAGATCTTGTACGACTTTTGCGTAGGCCGCCATTTTTTCGTTCCTTAGAGCGTATTCTCCACTTAGCTGGTTTACAACGAGCTGTGAGTCACAGAAGATCTTTAACCTCTTGACCTCAAGGGTCCTTGCACTCTTGAGCCCGATTAAGAGGGCCTCGGATTCTGCCACGTTGTTTGTCGCACTGAAGCCCAAACGAACGGATTGTTCGAGCATCAGACGTTCTGGCGCAAATAGCACTATCTATGCCCCAGAGCCTTTGTTGCACGCTGAACCGTCGATGAACAAGTGATAGCTTCCTGCGCTTTGATCATCGCTTTGAGGGTTTGGTTCATATTCGCGAACCATGGGAGGCTCACCCTCTGTCGGGGTAAACTCAGCTACGAAATCTGCCAGTACCTGGCCCTTGATGGCCGTTCTTGGCTGGAAATCAATGTCGTACTGGCTGAGCTCTACCGACCAAGTGGAGATTCTCCCGGAGAAGTCTGCCTTTCGAAGCAGTGCTTTTAAGGGAAACTCGGTGTATACAGTGATGGGGTGCTCCAGAAAATAATGTGGTAGTTTCCGTGAAGCCATAATTAAAGCCTTAACGAGCTTTTCCAAGGGGAGGTATCTGGTGTGTGCGTCCAGGAGAGTTTCGCTCACAAAGTAGATTGGTTTTTGCTCTGTGCCTTCCATTCGGAGGAGGGCTGCACTGATTGCATGCTTCAAGACGGCCAGGTAAAGAATCAGCCGTTCTCCTTTCTTTGGTTTTGTCAATAATGGGGGCGTTCCGAGGTATTTCTTGAGGTCTTTGAAAGCCTCCTCCTGCTCTGGTCCCCATTCGTATCCTTTCCGTTTCTTCAGCAGCTGGAAGAAAGGCCTGCATCTGTCCGATGAGCGACTAATGAACCTGTTTAGTGCTGCCGCCATGCCTGTCAGCTTTTGCACTTCCTTCGTGGTCTTTGGGCTCTCGAGTCTCTGGAGGGCTATAATTTGATCTGGATTTGCCTCTATGCCATGCTCCGTGACCAAGTGACCCAAGAATTTTCCGGAACTCACACCAAAAGCACATTTTGAAGCATTTAACTTTAACTGAAATTGTCGTAGGATATCAAAAGTTACCTTTAAATCGGTTATATGATCATCTTGTTCCTTGCTTTTCACCACCATGTCGTCTATGTAGACCTCCATAGTCTTCCCGAGCAAGTCCTTAAACATGAGTGTTGCAAGTCTTTGGTATGTGGCTCCGGCGTTTCTGAGGCCGAATGGCATGACCCTGTAGCAATACAGTCCTCGCGGGGTGATAAACGATGTCTTCTCTTCGTCTGGTCCATGCATTGCTATCTGGTGATATCCCCTGTAAGCATCCAAGAAACTCATTCGTTCGTACCCAGTAGTTGCGTCAACAAGCTGATCAATTCTGGGCAGAGGAAAACTGTCTTTGGGGCAGGCCTTATTCAGACTAGTGAAGTCGACGCATACTCGCCACATCCCGTTCTTCTTTTTGACGACGACCGTATTGGACAACCATTCAGGGTGATTCACTTCCCTGATTGCTTTGGCTTCCAGGAGTCGATCGACCTCCTCGTTAATTGCTTCGGCATGCTGAGGTGCCGACCTTCTAGCCTTCTAGACTACCGGCCTGTGCTAGGGGTCTACGTTTAAATGATGGCAGATTATATTGGGATCAATGCCTGGCATCTCTTGGGGCGTCTAGGCGAACACATCAATGTGCTGTTTAAGGAAATGCACGAGCTCTTCTTCTTCCTTCTCGCCTAGCTTTTCTCCTATTAGGAAGCACCTCTCTGAATCCTGGTCGTCAAGATGAACCGTTTTTAGACCCTCCACAGTTCTCAGGGCTGGATTCCCTCCAACGTCTTCAAATGTAGGTTGATCGGGTATTTCGACGGACTGAACGAGATGTGCCTTGGGGGCTCTGTTGATCGTTGATACTAAACACTGACTTGCCATTTTCTGATTTGCTTTGATGTGCTCAATGCCCTCTGCCCCCGGGAATTTTATCATCTGATGGTAAGTTGATGAAATTGCCTTCATCTTTTGTAACCACGTCCTGCCGATGATGGCGTTGTAGGAAGATGGGACGTTGACGACTAAGAACTCCGTTTTCAACACGACGGACCCTGCTCGTATGGGCAGCGTTACTTTACCCATGGGCCAGACTGGCTGTGACCCGAACCCGATCAGAGGGGTTTGAGTCTTTTCCAAGTTTGCCCTTGGCAATTCCATTTTCCTAAAAGCGTCATAGTACAGAATCTCCGTGCAACTCCCCTGATCTACCAGTATTTTCTCCATGTCGTATTCCCCTAGGCGTAGGGTAACGACCAGGGCATCATTGTGTGGCAATGTTACTCCCTCCAGATCCTCGTCCGTGAACGTGATTGAACGCGCCATGACTTCCTCCTCTCTGGGCCTCTTCATACCGAACTTGTACATATGCTTCACATGCTCGTTTTGCCTCTGTACATATCTGATTTCATTTTCGGTGTAGGGGTTTGCATGACCCTGGATCATTTGGATCAGACCCTTGGGTTTCGCCAAACAATCCACTTCGTCGACTGTGGTTGCTTGATTTTTCTTTTCCTCTGCCACGTACTCATCTAGGAGGCCCTCTGCAGCCTTCTCGTACAGGAATTTCTTATACTCGAAACAGTCTTCCGTCATGGACAACCAGACCCAACTGATGAGATGGACAACCAGACCCAAAAGACAAAACTCGACCTACAAAACAAACTAGGGTTTTTGGCCGATATATACCAAAATCTGAAACAATTCATCAAAATATACCATTTCTCAAACTATTTTTAAAAATATGCAATGCCACATGTGGGACATGCGGCATTCTACGTGGCACTGAAACCCCTTATCCAACGTGGCGAGCTGTCCACCTAAGCAAACGCCGCAGGTTGGATATGCGACATTAAACCGTATACCGCATGTGGCACATGCGGCATTTTACCGTAGCAAATAGTTTGGTCGGACTTGAACAAAAGTGTGGGAGTAAATCTATATTAGTATTGCAGAATGAGTTTTCGCGATAATGAATGCGAGTGTGACACGTGGCAGTATTGAAGACCTGTGGATGTGACAAGTGGCGGTAATTGATTGGCTAACAGGGTTATGGAGTTATTATTATATTATTGAATATCTAAAAGAATCCAGTAAGTTAACCAAATCTTCCATTTACAGAATAATTCTTTAATGAAGGAAATATATAGAGGTCCTATTGATTAAGGCGAAAATTGTGGTGATGAAGGAAACCTTACACTAATATTTATGGCAATGGCGAGTAAATTATTGCGTAACTAAAATTAATGAATAAAGAACGCAAGCCAAAAAATATACGGCTCAGATTCCAACTTTTGTTTCCGGCATTTTTGTTCGTGAATCACTCAAAGCCAAACGTGACCGCCAAATATTTTTCCGTTCATATGGGGTTGCGGAGGGAGACCCTTTGAATAGGGACAAGGTAGAATGGTCCAAGTCCAATTTGGACCATTAATATGGGCCTCATATTTAGCTCATTTTTTTCACATCTGGCTTTATTAGAGAATATCCAACCCTTCAACTCACAACAAAAAAAAATTGAGTTGATCCAATCACCGCGTTTCCTTTTCATTAATATGGGCCTTAAATTTAGCTCATTTTTTCCACATCTGGCTTTATTAGAGAACGGCTCAGATTCCAACTTTTGTTTCCGGCATTTTTGTTCGTGAATCACTCAATGCCAAACGTGACCGCCTGAATATTTTTCCGTTCATATGGGGTTATGGAGGGAGATCCTTTGATTAGGGACAAGGTAGAATGGTCCAAGTCCAATTTGGACCATTAATATGGGCCTCATATTTAGCTCATTTTTTCCACATCTGGCTTTATTAGAGAATATCCAACGCTTCAACTCACAACAAAAAAAAATTGAGTTGATCTAATCACCGCGTTTCCTTTTCATTAACTAGTCCAAAACCGACGTGCTTCGCACGTCACTTATTGCCCATTGTAGATCATTCGCTTAGTCAATCCTTCAATATGGGTCTGCTTCTTGGTTTGATCATGCTTTAGAGCCTAGATTTAAAGTGGTTTTTGGATTTGATTGTATATGGATGTTATCAATCTTGGTTTGAATTTGGATGTTGATTATTCAATAGGTCGGTAAGGAGGGAAATGCCAAACTAATACTCAGTCCTTCATAGTTGAACTTGGAATATGTTTTTTCGTAACAACTACTTTGCTACCATGGTTTACATGATTAAGATGAAAATTTAGATTGTATGCATATACCGATATTCGTTCAGGCCAATCATCTCACTATGTACAATCACTAATTTGTTATTCCATTCAAAATGAATTTTCTTTTAATTTGTTCTTTGTTCCAGGTATCAAGCATTGCATCTCAGAGGCAGCAATACCTTACTCAGCATTGATGCCATTGTCTTTTGAAACCTAGAGGGATGAATATTAAAGGAAGAAATAATATGCACTGAATAAAAGGCAAGAAAATAAAAGCCCCTTACTATCGAGTATCGACTATCTTTAACAAAGTAAAATAAAAAGCATGTCTCATCTTTGTTATGAACAAAGATGAACATTCTGTGCAATTGTTATGAACATTCTGGACTTTAGTATCCGATGTTTGTTTCTTTGGTCTCTCTTTTTGGATCTTCCACACACAGGTTTCAATATATAGTAATTGGCACATGCTATGCAAGGTATAATATAAGATATAAGTATATGCGATTAATTTCAATTCAAAAGACAAAATAAATGATGTGTTTTCCTTTTTTATCAGCTAAAAAAATTCAATTAGCATTCTAGGCAGAGTACAATATAAGTATATGCGATTAATGTCAATGCAGATACAATGATGTTAAATAGGAGTATATTTGAATTTGTCAATAAGTTTATGTTATTCACCATATCTATCAAACACCATACAAAATTAAATTTTGAACAACATATTTGGAAACTAATGTTACAAATTATTTCTATCACATATTTATAAAATATCAACATTACCTTTTTTTTTTCGGGACAGCATATCCGCAACCTTCTTTAGCTGCGTTCTCATTAGGGGGAACAATTTTAGAAATGAAATCTTATCGGATAAAGGAGATAATTATTCAAAAATAACAGTGGATTGGCTAACACCTAATTATTTTCCCCCCTGATTTTTGGGATTGTTTGGTATATTTGTCTTCAAAAGGAAATAAATTTGTAGAGTTTATGAACAAATATCTTCAAGAAAAGTTCTCTTTTGAATTTGTATCATACGCGTAAACTATGAATACATACCAAGAACAATTCATGCAAGAGAGGACAGCGAGCCCCAGAAGTTTGAACAATCTGTCTCTATTATGCATTAAGATGTCTAAACTTTCTATCATATTTTGTTCGTTTTAAAAAAAATCGTACCATTTTCTCCGCATTGTATTTTTAAATGAAGCTACTGAGTTTGTTTTCATTTGGTGATTGCAGATTCATAAGAGCGAGAGTATGTAAGTGGCGGCTTTATTTGGAGCATAAAAAAGAAATTTGAAAGCGAATCTTTCTACAAGAAAATTCAAAATCTAGATCATGAAGAACTTCCATCGTAACCATTACTAATATTTTTTATTCTTATATATTTACTATGTTTAGTTGAGTTTAATCGTATTTAGAGCTTATTACGAAAACTTCATCTATTTTTGTCTTTGAAGTTTTGAACAGGTGTATTTGAAAAGGAAGACATGACTTTCGTCACCTAATATGATTGGCTTTCTCGAAAATACGTTTTTTTTTACTCCTTTTTCTGTATTTTTGTTCTATACCAATTTAGTACATGATTCAGTACTTCTCTTTTGTAGGTTCCCTAGAAGAAGATTTAACTTTAGAAGTCGCCAGAGCAACGAACTAATCAAGCAGCGCATTAGAGTGGGAAATAGTTGTCGACGTAGTGAAAATCAGGACAGCTCTTTGGATCAAACGCTTGAATGGTATCACAGACTTTTCTGTTGAAAATTTCAAGGGCAATTTGGATGCTGTTAGGATAATCAAAATTTTATTATACCTGTAATTTTTGCAATGCTTATCTTTTCTTAGCTTTCCTTTCTTTGCATTCGAGCTGGGCTTCCAACTTTTCTTTGGATTTTGCCTTCTTTGTTTTCTTATTCTCTATCTCGATGTATCCTTATCAAGTTTTTATAAAATCGTTTTCTTTAGTTGATAAAAAAAATATACTTATCAATATCGATTTAGCTTTTATATAGATATAAAAAATTGTTAGGCAATTACAACGATATACAAGCCATCCACTCATAATAACTACATAGAGCTTACCAAATTTTGTAACACGATGTGAAGGTTGCAGAGTTTTTGAAGATTTGGTTAAAATCCTTTGATTTTGCACTATAACTACATAGATCTACAGAATACTTACTTTTAGCCGTACATTGCTAAGACAATTAATGATTGGTTGCTTACATATGAATATAGTTCTTTTCTTTTTACTGTCTGAAATGAATATACTAATATATTACGAGGTCCAATGGTGGGTGCATTCAACAAGAGTAATTATTCCATGATCTTGGACACTGCCACGTGATGTCTCAACACCCTTATCCACCACATGGTAGTGCCCAAAAACCATAAACTAATTGTTCCATTCGATCAACAGGGGTTGGGGAGGATTTTTACACCGAGTTAAGAGATGACTTCCACGAGTCATGACCCAACTATGCACGGGGTCAAAAAAAGAAGAAGGTAATGTTGATATTTTATAAATATGTGATAGAAATAATTTGTAACATTAGTTTCCAGATATGTTGTTCTAAATTTAATTTTGTATGGTGTTTGATAGATATGGTGAATAACATATACTTATTGACAAATTCAAATATACTCCTATTTAACATCATTGTATCTGAATTGAAATTAATCGCATATACTTATATATTATATTGTACTCTGCATAGAACAGGTTCATGCTAATTGAATTTTTTTAGCTGATAAAAAAAGGAAAACACATCATTTATTTTGTATTTTGAATTGAAATTAATCCCTGTTCATAAAAGAATTGAAATTAATCGCATATACTTATATCTTATATTATGCATTGCATAGCACGGGTTCAAGCTAATTGAATTTTTTTAGTTGATAAAAAAAGAAAAAAAACATCATTTTATGTTATGTCTCCGTGCATAGCACGGGTTCATGCTAGTAATACTAGTATGTTACAATGTCAAATGCTGTTTTCAATTTATTTATTTTTTGGGTAAATTAACCTAACATTAGTTAATATTTTCTGTCCAGCAAATCATCATTAAGTATCTCAAGAAGATGTCAAGTTCTTTTGAGTTCAAACTTTAAAGTTTTCGTTCGGAATTTTTTTGGTAAATTAGACAAAGATTAGTTAATTAAAATCAACATTTCGTAAAATCAGTATGTGTAATTAGTTTTAGTAAATTTTTTAAATCAAAATCAACATTTCGTAAAATCAGTATGTGTAATTAGTTTTAGTAAAATCAGTATGTGTAATTAGTTTTCGTAAAATCAACACTTCCTAACTATAAGTCTGAATTTCGACATCCTTACCATAAATCTGAATTTCGGTAGACTTATTATTTTTAATGTGCTCTATAAGATGAATGGTTCGGACGTTCGGATCATAAAACAAATATTGCAACAACTTTCATTTTAAAAACACACGAGAATTGTATTCATCTTGAAAAAAAAAATTAACATAATTAATTGTACTTTGGTTTGTTTAATTTTTTGTCAATTGGTTTAGGATTAATCATTTGTTTCAACAATAAAAATTAGATGTATTAAAAATGAACCAAAGTTAAAAGAATTCAGATAAAACAATATAAAAGACAAAAGTACCAATTTTGTTTTAAAAAAAATTGTCTTTAATAAATTTTTTTTTTTGCTTCTGATCATTTTTTTTTATTGTTGACCTTCTGCTTCTTGATAATAAAAGAAAAAAACACAATATCACGCACAGGTTACTTAAGGTTGTGTATTGAATGCTAAAGTTGGGGCTATTGTTGCCTAATGATTAAAAAGTTCAGCTTTTCAAACAGAACATTTATGACTCTACTTGTACATTTGCAATTCCCATAAAAATAGAGTCAATTAAATGAGCTAATCCATTATAATCATTTGCCCTAGGGGCATATGTTAACAAGACCCAACTTAATATACCATTTCTAAGTAAAAAATTTGGCATAGAAATGGTAAAATCACGAGTGCATAAGTTTCCGAAATGCTAAAATAAAAAATTTGCTACAGTAAAATGCCGCATGTGCCACATGCGGTATATGGTTTAATGCCGCATATCCAACCTGCGGCGTTCGCTTAGGTGGACAGCTTGCCACGTTGGATAGGGGGTTCTAGTGCCACGTAGAATACCGCATGTCCCACATGCGGCATTGCATATTTTTAAAAATAGTTTGAGAAATGATATATTTTGATGAATTGTTTCAAATTTTGGTATATATCGGCCAAAAACCCAAGCAACCTAGCCCCAACACAAGCACTCACAAAAGGAACTAGGTCACACAACCCAAAGGAAAACCGACTCAAGGCCAAACAGACCATAGACTACAACTCAAGGACAGACACAACACAATCACAAACCAAACCTACGCCGTTACCATTACCGTTACACTGTAAACTACCTCTATTTATAACCTTGATCACACTCCAATTTTGTTATACTAGAGCACCTAATCCAAGCACAAGCAAGCAAACATATCCATCATCTCTTTGTCCTCAACACAAACCAGGATTATCAAATGGTTAAGATGGAAATCATCTCCAAGGAGTCCATCAAACCTTCCTCTCCAACGCCCAATAACCTTCGAACCTTTCAGCTCTCTTTGTTTGATCAATTCTTTCCGCCTTCCTTCCGCATCCCGCTTGTTCTCTACTACTCACATGATGAAAGTACTAGCCATGTCAAGCAAGCTGATATTTCCTCTCTCCTAAAAAGATCGCTCTCGAATGTCTTATCTCTCTACTACCCAGTTGCCGGAAGGATGAAAGACGAAAGATGAGTCGATTGTGGTGATCAGGGCGTTGATTACTTAGAAGCTCGGGTTGACATCCGCCTGTCAGAAATTATCGAACAACCAAAAGTTGAAGTAATAAATCAGTTTATTCCAAGCACAACTGAAGGTGTGCTACTATGCATACAATTGAACTACCTCAGCTGTGGGGGTATAGCTATTGGTATGTCCATGTGCCATACAGTTGCAGATGGATCCGCCTTCAGCATGTTTGCCAAGTCTTGGGCAGCCATGGCTCGTGGCGATACCAATATGGTGGCTCCGAGTTTTGTCACGTCCTCTCTCTTCCCATCCAGGGAAGCATTTGGGCTGCAGACGAGTTCGGAAAGCCAGAAACACTCGGGCAAAACTCGAAGGTTCTGCTTCAGTAGCTCGAAAATAGCTGATCTGAGAGCTGAAGTAGTAGCCAGTACTGGGGTTCAACCAACACGTGTTCAATTGGTAACGGCACTAATTTGGAAGTGGGCCATGGCACGAAAAGGGCGCGACCGATACCTTCCTTCATTTGTGTTGTGTCCGGTGAATGTAAGGGGAAGGATGGACCCGACATTATCAGAATATACATTTGGGAACGCCATCTGGATAGAGAATATATCGGGAAATGGAGACATGGATTTGGGTGAGCTGGTGAGTAAGACGAGAGAAGCAGTTGGGAAGATTGACAGTAAGTACTTGAAAGAGTTGCAAGGGGCAAATGTAAATGATAGGCCTGTGAAAGATTATAAGAAGATGATGGAATCGCTCGCCGACAACGAAGCGGATTACTTCGGGATTACTAGTTGGTGTAGGTTTCCATTTTATGAGTCAGATTTTGGATGGGGTAAGCCTGTTTGGGTGAGTACTGCAAGTTGGGGATTTTCGAACATGGTTGTGTTGATTGATTCCGTGGGTGACGTAGGCGGAATAGAAGCATGGATCACAATGGATGAATTCGATACATATGGTGAAATTTGAGGAGGCAGCCCAGCTCGTGGCTTTTGTTTTAGGTCCTTCAAAGAATATGTGTATTTCTCTTTCTCTCGCACCTTTATGTCAGAATAAGAAAATTCCATTTCCAGTTTCCTTTGTGGCGGAGATGGAGTCTGATGATCACCTTTTAACTTCTCTTCCCCTTTGTTTGTAAAACGTATTGCGTCTCGTCATTGGTAGAGTGTACACAATTTGTTAATGCAGTGAAACACATTCTAGTATTATACCAATGCAATAGAGATTTTCATTCTAAGTCCAAAAATTGTGCTCTTAAGAGTAAATACTTAAACAATTTTTACACCAGCAATTGCAATATGAGAAAACCAAAACAATATAAAATTCTATTAATCATTATATAAGAACACAAAATACAAAATCTCCGAATATATATCATTCAAAAAATGCATGAGTATATCACTTGAATATTACTCGTGTTTGCATTTATAGAAGTAAAAGTATCAATTAGACTTGTATAATCCACCTCTTCTACCAAGTCATTTTTAATCGATAACATGGATAACCCATTTAATCTTTCTTGTGACATGGTTGATCGAAGGTAACATTATTTAAAGATGCACTAATCGGTAATCAAATAATCAATACAAAGTAGTTAAAGGGGGAGCCTTGCATCACACTTACACCCTTGACAAATACCACAACAAAACAAATTCACACATTTAATTATATCACGGAGGTATGCATGGATATCCCACTTTCGCCCCTTAGCCAATGTAAAAAAAGGAGTATTACCGCAATAGCCGACAATATATAGTGGGCAAATAAACAATGTGTCAATAAATAATGGGCCAAAAACAAATCATAATTCATTCTATGATCAAATTTTAATGAACCTACTAACTAATCCAATTATACAATCGAATTTGTTATTTTTCAAGGAGTGAATCAGAATGCCCCTGTTGGTGACGGCTTGTATTGTTAAGGTTTCGGCCTTGTTTTCAATTGATCTTCCTAACTAACTACTGAACCTAAATTGCTGTTTAATTCTAGTATTTGATTACATCTTGTAGGAGAGGTTCTTTGTTTACCAAATCAAATTAACTTGGAGAGGCTAACAATAGCTAACAGTTAAACAGAGAAATAAGAGAGTGTGTGAAGGGGTAAAGGATTAAGCCAAATATACAGAAAGAGAAGACAGCAGTGTTCATTTCATTCCCCTTTGAATCATCATCGTCCTCAAATCACAGTTCTAGAGATTAGATGAGCTCGCGAGCATCAGCAAGAACAATGTTCTCGATTCCAGGGCTCTGAGTCGCTTTCTTTCTCTAGGATTTCCGTGCTCTAGGGATGAATCAGAATCTCTCCGTGTGTCTTTGGAATTTATGAATGAATGCCCCATATTTATAGGGATCTGTACCTAATCATGGGGCTGCAGACTTTTCCTCAATAACATGATGACACATGCTCTCTCCGTATATCTGGGCGACGTGGGTGATGTCATTGGCCGTTAGGAAGCTTCCATTAGGTCATTCCAGTGCATCATTTCCCTCGCAGCGACCCTTAATCCTTTAAAGCCACCAAGCCACTTGTATCTCCCCTGTTCCCGCAGTATTGGGCATGGTCGTGAGCCTTTTGGCTCGCGCCAAGACCTAATTCGAGCTCGTATCAACTTCCCTACCCCTGCCTTTTGGCCAGGTACCGTCGCGAGCTTGGTTCGCGTATTCGCGTTAGCCTTCGTTCTTCCCCGTCGCGGCAACCCTCTTCGCTGGGGACCTCGCGAGGGGTGAGCTTCCTTCTAAGTGGTGTTTCCCTTATTCAGGGCACCTGCAATCCTGTTACGTTCCTTCCTCGAGGTTATCTCCTTCGCGTTGGGGTTTTCTTTTAGTCATCATCTGCTATTTGAACCATGACGTGTCTTATTGACACTTTTTGAGCCACGTGTCTTGTTTATATAGGTTGGTCAACTGCCCCGTCACTTACGCGCTGACCTTTCCTACACATCTCAATTTATAATTCTAGTATTTGATTACATCTCAATTTATCATTAAGTGTTTTATCCGAGACTACATCAAGTTCTTGGGCTATAAAATTTCCCAATTCAAAACGTAGAAAACCCACCCATCACCATAGTAAGGGGGAGGGAGGGGTATTTTTTAATCAGGAGAGAGAGACCCAACTAAATTTAGAGAACAAAGAGGGAGGGAGAGAGAGAGAGAGAGAGAGAGAGAGAGAGGGAGATGAAATTTTAATTTCGTATTGAAAGCTGGAGCTGTGGAGCAAGAGACAAATAGTCGATAGAGAGAATGAAAATCGGTATTTTGCGCGCGCGCGCACAGAGAGAGAGAGAGAGAGAGAGAGAGAGAGAGCATCCTCATCTGCCTCTCTACTTTCCTCTTTGGGACAAAGTAGAAAGGCATTATAGAAAAAACCCCAAAATTCGCTCCACATCAGGTTACCTAAATTGGTCAAAAGTTATGGAGAAGCAACAGTGTCTCACTTCTTTTGTTAAGTCACTATTAACTTGCTACTTATCAGTTTATTATTATTATAATACATACATGGCTTTGCATGGCTTATTTTTAATTTTACTCTTTCAGATTTTTATTCTCGTAAAAGAACTTCTATAGAGTTGTTCAAATAGCGCCTACAGTAATTTGAGTACGATAATTTTTTAAAAGGCTATTCAAAACAAACTTTTATCACTGTTAAAACCCAACAATAAAATCATTGGGAGTTTTGATGTTTGAGCTCTGTCCGACTAATTTTTTTTGTAAAGTATTAAAATTTGTAGAGCATTAATTTTTTCTTTTTGTAAAGTAGTAAAATATAAGAATAAAAAAAATTTAAAAAGATGTCGAAATAGAAAAATATAAGTAGAAAGATAGAATAGTTTAATATAATAAAGTTGAAATAGAGAGTCTGATTCTGTGAGTTTTTGAAAAAATAACTTGTTAAAGTATAAAAGGTGTTTTAGAGGTTAAATTTGGTGCAAAATATAGAGAACTTGATAAGGATGCTCTACATAGTGAAGTGAGTCTTTTTTCTTTCTTTTTTTTTTGGGATCGATGTGAGGGTGAGAGTCTGGTAGTGATTGAGTAAAAAGGATGAGAGGGTTTGTGTTTGGGCTGAGTGGGCCTAGTTATTTGAAATTAAGTGGGGCTTCATCTAATAAATTTTTCTTTTGGGTGGCCTCTTTGAGATGCCTAGATGGGCTGCTGCCTGCCTCTTGTAAGAATTTTGTTGGGTCTTTTTGTTTTCAGATTTGAGGGATTTACGGGCCGGTATAAAAAAATGGAATCAATTCCCTTTGGGTCCAGTCCAGGTATAAAACTTCCCACCAAGGTAAGTATGGGAGTTTCTACCAAAATTACTCCAGCTACTCACCACCACTCGTAACAGCAATCAAAACCCTGCCCCACTCTTCACTTGACCCAAACCGCTAGTTGTATTGCATCATGCTCAGACATGTGTCACCATCCCATTCGTCCAATTGCAATACAGATTTTTTTTACATAGAATCTTTTTTTTTTTTTTTTGAGATATAGAATTGATTAATGTTCAGATAAAAGTCAGAGCACAACATCAATACCAATAGATACTTTTTGTTCTCTATATTTTTTCATTTTTGTCATTAAGAGTATGTACTTTGCTTTGAGCTAATATATTAGGTATTCAATTGTGAATTTCCTGAATTGATGGATATTCACAGTATAGGAATAAATGCTCAAACAAACTTGAGATAAAATTATTACATGTAATACAAAATATAAAGGAGTTTATGTTGTTCAATTGATCATTTATGGGAAGTTATGAAGCCTCTTATGACTTTTAATTGGGTTCTTTCTATTGGATTGGTTTGTGGGCTGATTTTTCGGGGGTTAATGGTTTAATTTTTTTTAGGTTAGGTGTTCTAATATTTATTCGTAGGGTGTTCAAATATTTTTAGTTTGGGTGTTCAAAAAGAACAATACTTAAATAAAAGTACAAAAAATTACATATATTCTAAACATTTTTTTTTTAGGATTTTCAGGTGAACACCCTTAAGGCAATGTACAGCCACCTTTGAAAGGAAGCGAAGGAATTGCCGTTAGAATCGGAGTAGGCTGAGCCATCGATGCGGGATTCCTGTTTCACTAGTCATCTTTCTGAAACTAAGATCAAACACAAATTAGTGAACATGTTTTCAAATCGGAAGGCAACAGAAATACTGTTGGCTGGCTGGCCGGCCAGATTTGTTAGTCCATTTTGGAAGTTTGTGTCACTTTTCAAATGATTATATCTTATAATTTATAATGTTTTTTATGTAATTTTAAAAACATTCCCTTATAAAATTAATCGAGATCTATCAAAAAGAAAACAAGAATGATCGTGATAGAATAAATCCAAACTGACTATCAAAGTCGAGCAACGGTAGTGCTGATGTACCAATAAATTTAAGGCTAGCAGATGGAAAAAGATCCACCGGTCCGAGAGTACCTTTCCAGTATAAAACTAATGTAAATAAAGTTAGGGGGAGTGATTTTCGCACCCCAAAATTGTTAACCGCACTTCCTTGGAAGTGCGAAAATCAATTTAGAGTGATTTTTGCACTCTTCAAATTCTTAATTTTGGAGGGTGTGGTAATCAATTTTGGGGGTGCAAAAATCACTCAGAATTGATTTTCACACCCCCTGGAGGGTGCGGTTAGTAATTTGGGGGTGCGAAAATCATTTCCGCATAGTAACACCAAAAGTTTTATGAAAGTCGGTGGAATTATGAACCAAGAAATAGGAATGAATGTGCTAATGATATGAACAAAAAAGTCCTGTTGGATTTTAACAAAAGTAACACCACTGTAATGAAAAGCCACGAATCATGATAGCGCACTGATTTCTTCTTCCTTTTATTTAATATATACTAGTGCATGCCGTGTCCATGCTTGAAGGCACGGCTTTGAGCAATTTACGCATGTATCCGTGCTTGTGCCTGTGTCTATTTTTTATGGTCCTTCGAATTTCAGAGAGAGGGAAGGAGAGGAGGTAGTGAGAGAATGTGATTTGAATTAATTTTGAAAATGGGAGATAGAGAGAATGTGGTTTGAAATTTTGGGTCTAGTGGGTGGTGGAGGAAAAGGATAGAGAGAGAGAGAGAGAGGGAGAGGAATGACTTGGCAGGGAGAGAGATAAAATGTAATTGGAACAAAAAAATACAACTGAGACAAAAATCTCTCTCCGTTGTAATATAAAAATTATGAAACAGAAACAAAAGAAAAACCGTATTCCAGAATCCAAACACCCCAGAAAATCAACTGTTCATGAAACCTGGTTTCCAAAATCCAACGAACGTTGTTTATAAAAACAGGCACTGATTTTTAAAACGTATTTGTTTTAAGATTGTAGGAAAACAAGTGCTAAAAAAAATAAAACAGTAACCAGTAATTGGGCCAAGTTATGTTGTACTCCCTCCGTCCCATAATTTTAGTCCCCTACGAAACTACGTGCAATTTTCAAACTAAAAAATAATGTACTTATGAACATAATTTGTTCAGCAATATGGATCTTGTTTGATAGATCTCATTGTGAACTTTTAAACGGTGTGAAAAAAATCCAAAAATTATTTTATAGATGCGTTATTTTTTAGTTTGAAAATTGCAAGTAATTTCGTAGGGGACTAAAATTATGGGACGGAGGGAGTAGTTAGTTGGGTCCTTAAATTGACCCCAAGCACAAATTTATTTATGGACCCGGGGCCTTGCTGTGTAGCTTGTGCAGAGCAGATGCTGTGCAGAATCTGGGCCGTCCGTTGCTTAGATGGACGACCCAGATTTCAAACAAACTATTCGCGTGAAGAGAAAAACTATTTGTGCGAATAGTTTGTTTTCAATCGAATTGTTTAAAACACTTGCAGAGGGCTGTGATTCTGTGCAACACCTGCTGTGCACAGGCTGCACAACAGGCTTCCCGCATTCCAAAACTATTAGTATAAATATAAATATGTTAAGAGTTGTAAGAGAGTAAAAAGTGAATGAAAAATCAAAACAAAAGTCTTCTCCTGATTCCCCTGTTTGTGCGTGTTCACCCGACCAACCCAACGGCAATTCAATTGCTACTTTGATTCTAATTTCTCCTTTAAATAATTAAGGAGTTAGGCTAATCTAAGCCAACATGTTTGACGCGGTTTTTATAAGACAAATTCGCCGCCTCAGGTGTTTGAGGATGTGATTGACGTTTGCTTTACAAGATACATCAGTTTTGAAATGATTAATTGGCAAAGCTAACCGGATCGCTCTGTCAAACGAACTGTGTCTAATCTCTCTCTCGAAAACTAAATAAAGGACTATAGAATGAGAAGGTTGATTTCTGGTGTATACATATATATTTATTTCCGAAATCAGATAACATCAATATTATAACCATTCAAGGGCCTTTTCAGCTGTAGCGTATCAATTTTGTCAAAAAAAACTGGAACCGTTATATTGATGGAAACCGTGGGAAATAAACATGGGAATTTATCACTTCGGGGACATCTGATAAGATTTGAACGATATAGAGAATTAAGGTTAGCATAGCCCTTGTGCAAGGATGACACGCACAAATCGAGAATAGCATTCAACCCATGTAACTGATGGGGATGAAAGGTTTTTTTTGTCCAACAATAGAAATCAATTATATGGATGTTAATAAGAAACTATACAAGTCAAACAGAGCAACCATCCCCTGGAGGGGAGATAGAAGGTACAAAGGAGGCCTAAATTTCCATGTAAAGAAAATAAAACCTCTCACAGCTCTTTGGACAACATACATATGCAACAACAAAGATCTAGTATTTCTAACTTTAAACCATTTCAGAATATTATAGCGGCCCCACACGTATAATCCAAGCTCAAGTTCAGGCCCAATTCAATTATGAACAAACCCAGACTAGACCATAGATCTCGGACCAGAGGCCACGGGCCCACAAATCCTAAATCCAGCCCCAGCACTGGCCTTGTCCAGGTGTTCGATGACATATGCGTGATTGAGTTATACAATACACACATTATTGTAACAAAACATATATAATAGAAAAAAAAAAAAAAAGGCACTGCCAAACAAAGCATTAATTACCACCGATCGATGGTGGTAGCCTAAATGGTAGGACAGTTCTCATCCCCATATCTGACTCAAGTTCAAGTCTCAACAAGGGGGCACTTGGACTATTGCCATCTAGTACACTGGTGGTGCTGTGGTGACGACCTATTCTCAAGGCAGGGCTGACCCAAGCCCAAGGCCCACAAGGTCTGGGCCTAGGGCACCCCAAAAATGACCATTTTTTGGGGCACTCCACCATTTTATACCAATGGGCTTGACTAGAACACTTTTTGAACCAAAATAAAGAAAAAATCCATTATAAGAGCCCACCCACTGTGACCAATATTTAAAAGCGGCCCAAAAACTATTGTGGCCCAGAGTTTTAAAAAAGGTCCAAATTAAAACTGATTTTAAAAAAAGAAAATCACGAAATTCACGATACATGCATACTGTCGAGACATACAGGGGTACACTCTGTCTCATCAGACGAAAAGCAAGAGAGAGAGGGAGAATACTCAGATCGGAAGAGGAAGAACCGGCGTCCGCAGCCTTCCGTCCGTCTGTCCGTTCGTCCGTCGATTCTCCGTCGTGACGTCCTTACCACACGATCACGTTCCGAATCGTTCAGAGCAAAAAAAGGTTGTGCTAATTTTTGGTGTATTGGTTTGGTCACAAGTTCAAGTACTAGTTTCTACTTTCTGATTACTTATTTTAGGAATCGCATCATGAACAGTATATCAATCTCTGTTTTTGTTCAGTGTATGTGAATCCTGGTCCATTAAGTCTATGCTTAGAAATTAACTACGGATTGTAACTGATATATATATATATATATTGCAAGTAGATGTTTAAATAATGGTAAAAAACAATTCCTATGTTATTCAATTTTTAAAGACCTTTTTTTTTTGGTGTTACAGACAATATTTGGACTTTTGGAGATAATTATGGATTCTTAGTCGCTATTGCTGGCCATTAAGGTTAGAATTCATACTCCCTTTTCTAAATAATTGTCAAGGGTGCAAGAGTGGACACCCCTGCATCATCCCCTGCAATATGAGTGAATTTTATTTGTTGTTGTGCTTACGAAGGGTGAAAGTGTGATGCAGGGGCTCCCCCCTTTGATTTTTTTTTTTTTTTTTTTTTGGTATCGGGTGACAAGGGTGAAAGTGTGATGTACGGGCTCCCCCCCCCTTTACAAGGGTGCAAAAGGGACACCCCTACATCATCCCCTCGTATTGATTATTTGATTACCAGTTAGTGCATTATGAGTAATAAATTAATAATGTTATAATGTCGTTTTTTAATTCTTATCTAGGTGCATCATGCTTCCTAAACGTCAATTATCTGGTCATCAAGTGATACTCATGCGTTATATGTATCTAGAGACTTCGTGTTTTGATTTTTCCGTTGTTATGTAATGCTTGTAGAACTTTATATTGTTTTGGTTTTCTCGTATAGTGATTGTTACTCGAAAAATTATTTAAGTGTTGTACTTGAAGGGCACAATTTTTTGGACTAGGCCTAAGGCACTCCAAACCCATGGGCCGGCCCTGTCTCAAGGACAATAGTTATGACTTAAACCGAATTTTAAATACTCCAACAAACAAACAACTTATTTGGAGAGAAGAGAATCCAGTACGGAAGACACACTAGGGCCCTGTTTGTTGAGGGAGATGAGTTCTATATCCGGTGTTTGTTTGCATTGAAGAACCTAGACAAGTTTTGGCTTGGATATACATATCCCCTTGCAGGGGAGTTATATTTAGACACCCCTCACCCCTGTCTGAATCATATCCGGGCTCCAATTCCATTCTGCCCCTCTATTATGGCCCACCACGCCAGTGGTACAACAGAAGAGAGAGAGAGAGAGGGGGGGAGAGATGCAACAGGTGTGGCCCACCACTTTTTCTCATTTTTTTTTTTTGACTTTTTTCTTTGGGACAAAATGGGTAATGGTGATTTGTTAAAGAAATGGTGATTGAGAACATTATCAACACTCTGTTTAGACCAATTCAACCAAAGTAGGCTTGATTTATGAAGAAATAGTGACTGAGAACATTCTCATCACTTTGTTTAGGCCAATGTAACCAAAAGTGGTGGTGATTTGCTGAAGAAATGATGATTGAACACATTCTCATCACTCTGTTTAGGCCAAATTCAACCAAAGTAGACTTGATTTACTAAAGAAATTGTGACTGAGAACATTCTTATCACTCTGTTTAGGCCAATTAAACCAAAAGTAGTGGTGATTTTTCTCATCACTCTATTTACGCCAATTCAACCAAAGTAGACTTGATTAATTACTAAAGAAATAAATGGTAACTGAAAACATTCCATCACTAATTGTTGTCTAACTTCCACAATTAACAATGACAAATTTACGATTAACATTGTTAAAAACTGTGTTAATTTGTATCTAGATTAACAATCAACAGTACAATTTCACAATTAACAATGTAAATTTTGTAGTTAACAATGTTAATTTAGACAACAATTAACAGAAAATTTTTCCAATTAACAATGTTAAATTTTGTCTCAATTAACGATGAACAATGTAAATTTTGCAGTTAGCAATGTTAATTTATGTCTAAATTCGCAATTCACAGTATTTTAATTAACAATTAACAGTGCAAGTTTGTATATTAACGCACGTGAATGAAGACAAAATTAATAATTTAACTCAATTATTTATCCAAAATACCCTCATTGTTAAAGTTGCGACCAGTGTAGGTACATTTACATCTAACAAGAGGACCACTAAGAATAAAATATACTAAATGGTGAACTGCTGGTGAGCGGCCCCCGACGACACACGGTATTTTAGCAGGTGACCAAGGGCAACTTGGGTAAAATCCTGAAACGTGAATTATTGGTGCATTCTTGGAATTCGACCAGCGTTCGCGGGAATCTCCATAACTGGACCGGCCTGTAAACGGCCCATGAAAAACCCTAAGCTTCGCCCCTGTATTCTTATTTCATGTGTGTTCCACGGGCCCGGCAGATCCAGCATAAGGGTAAAGCCCAAGAAGCCTAGGCTTCAGGTAAAAAGAAATGTTAAAAATTAGGGGATTCCAAATTTGTTAGGACCCCTATATATATGTATTAGGCTCTAATGGTATTTATTTAAAGCCTTCTACAATAAATGATGGATTTTTAAAATTTGTATTGATTATCTATTTTTAGATAGTTAAACGTTTACAATTTGTAATGGTAAATCTTTTATATTGGTTTTTATGAAGAATCTCTATACATCAATCTTTGTATACAAATATAAAAATAGGCCTCGATTAATAAGTTCGCTTTCGGGCCCCAAAATCTTTGAGCCGGCTTTGGTCCGGCCCACTTTGGCATTCAATTCCTACTTTGGTTCTAAAGTCATAAACAAGGGATTTTAGGCTAATCTCGGCCAATAGAAAATAAACTCGTAGAGTAAACAAATTTGTTATCCTTCGGACCTTCGCACACATATATATACAGAGAGATAGCATAAAAGCTAGTAAACGAGTCCAAAAAAAGTAAACAAATCCATCATCTCTTTGTCCTCAACACACGCCAGTATTATCAAATGGTTAAGATGGAAATAATCTCCAAGGTTTCCATCAAACCTTCCTCTCCGACGCCCAATAACCTCAGAACCTTTCGGCTCTCTTTGTTAGATCAACTCTTTCCACCTTCCTTCCGCGTCCCGCTTGTTCTTTACTACTCACATGATGAAAGTGCTAGCCATGTCAAGCAAGCTGAGATTTCCTCTGTTCTCAAAAGATCGCTCTCGGATGCCTTATCTCTCTATTACCCATTTGCCGGAAGGATGAAAGACGAAAGCTCAGTCGATTGCAGTGATCAGGGCGTTGATTACTTAGAAGCTCGTGTTGACACCCGCCTGTCAGAAATTATCGAGCAACCAAAAGTTGAAGTAATAAATCAGTTTATTCCAAGCACAGGTGAAGGTGTGCTACTAGGCATACAATTGAACTACTTCAGCTGTGGGGGTATAGCTATTGGTGTGTCCATTTGCCATACAGTTACAGATGGATGCACCTTGAGTATGTTTCTGAAGGCTTGGGCAGCCATGGCTCGTGGTGATACCAACATGGTGGCTCCGAGTTTCGTCATGCCCTCTCTTTTCCCACCCAGAGAAGCATTTGGGCTGCAGACGAGTTTGAAAAGCTCGAAACCCTCTAGCCAAACTCGAAGGTTCTGCTTCAGTAGTTCGAAAATAGCTGCTCTGAGAGCTGAAGTAGCAGCCAGTACTGGGGTTCAACCAACACGTGTTCAGTTGGTAACGGCCCTAATTTGGAAGTGGGCCATGGCTCGAAAAGGTCGTGACCGAGGCCTCCCTTCATTTGTGTGGTGTCCGGTGAATGTAAGGGGAAGGATGGACCCGCCGTTATCAGAATATACATTTGGGAACGGCATCTGGAGAGAGAATATATCGGGAAATGGAGAGATGGATTTGGGTGAGCTGGTGAGTAAGACGAGGGAAGGAGTCGGGAAGATTGACAGCAAGTACTTGAAAGAGTTGCAAGGGGCAAATGTAAATGATAGGCCTGTGAGAGATTGTAAGAAGATGATGGAGTCGTTCGTCAACAACGAAGTGGATTACTTTCTGATTACTAGTTGGTGTAGGTTTTCATTTTATGAGTTGGATTTTGGATGGGGTAAGCCTGTTTGGGTGAGTACTGCAAGTTGGGGATGTTCGAACATGGTTGTGTTGATTGATTCCGTGAGCGACATTGGCGGGATAGAAGCATGGATCACCATGGATGAAGTCGATAGAGCAGTGGTGGAACCAGGATTCGGACACGGGGGTGACATAATTCCAACTTTGACGTATCATGCTAGGCTTTAGAGATGAACATGAGGAGTTCTACAGCTTAGGAGTTTATGGAGCTGAGCTAAACACCGCGGGGACTAACAGCCGTGCTGAGAAATAGAAATAACCCTAGTTTTTCTAGTAATGAATAAATGTATTGCCAAGGAGGTTTATGTAATTCCCATGATAGAATAATTGTTGTAAGAATAAAGTTTGAATTTTGCTTATTTTGGAATTCTGGTCTTTCAAACGGAAAATTGTTATTGACGTCGGAAGTACTCCCTCTGTCCCAATTTGAAGTGTCTGTTTCCTTTTTTGAATGTCTTAAAAAATTGTCTATATTTTTTAATTTATAATATTTTTTATATTTAATATGGATCTTGTTTGATAGATCTCAATTAATTTTGTTAAACAATGATTTCGAAATCATAAAAAATATTATAGATCATAAAATATAGACCATTTTTTGAGAGGTCCCAAAAAACAAATTGGGACAAGGAGTATTATTGGGCGAATGTACCATCGCTTAATTGACTTTCCTAAACAACCTATTTAGGCTGAGTTTTCTGTTTGATTTTAGCAACTGAATTCCTGATTTTAGCATATGATTTCTTCAGGTGTTAAAATCTGGGTTGATGCTAAAACAATTTCTAAAAAGTCACCACTACTGTGCTCAATTCTTGTCACCTAACATCGATCTTCCCGTCATCGCAACTGTGTTTTTTATCGGCAAAAAGTAATTTTATTAATTCTAGTCAATTGATCTTCCTAACTAAACTACTGAACCCAAATTGCTGATTAATTCTAGATTTGATTACATCTCAATTTATCATTACGTGTTTTATCCGAGACTACATCAAGTTCTTGGGCTATAAAATTTCCTCCCAATTCAAAACGAACAAAAGCCACCCATCACCATAGTAATGGGAGAGGGATATTTTTTACTCCTTCCAAAATAAGTGTCTTATACTCTCTCTCTTATCATTTTTCAAATTAAAAAATAAAGTACTTCCGTGTATCGTGTTTCGAATTTTTTTGCACCGAATTAAAGTACTCAATGAGTATTTTAATTCGGTGTGAAAAAGTTTGAAAAACGATACACGAAAGTACTTAATTTTTTGATTTGAAAAATGACACGACTTTTCGTAGTGGACACTTATTTTGGAACGGAGGTAGTAATGAGGAGAGAGAGACCCGACTAAATTTAGGGAAGAGAGAGAGAGAGAGAGAGAGAGAGAGAGAGATGAAACTTTAATTTGGGATTGAAATCTGGAGTTCTGGAGCAAGAGACAGAGAGTCGATAGAGAGAGAATGAAAATCGGTATTTCGCATATATATAGAGAGATAGAGAGAGTGAGAGAGAATGATATGAAATTTTAATTTGGGATTGAAATCTGGAGTTATAGAGCAAGAGACAGAGAGTCGATAGAGAGAGAATGAAAATCGGTATTTCGCACATAGAGAGAGAGAGAGAGAGAGAGAGAGAGAGAGAGTCTGGGGATTGAGATACTTCATGGTGGTCCTAGTATTATACTCTCTCAGACAAAGTATGCTACTGATCTCCTACTTAAGGCAGGTATGCATGAGTGTAAACCTAGTGACACTCCATCATCTGTGAAACCTACCGTTATCATTCCTGACACTGCTTTTCCAGATCAGACTTGGTACAGAACAATTGTGGGATCTCTACAATACTTGACTTTAACTCATCCTGAGCTATCTTTTGCTGTCAATCAATCTTGTCAACACATGCATGCTCCTCAACAGCATCATTTTACAGCAGTCAAGCGAATTTTGCGATATGTCAAGGGCAGTCTTCATCAAGGGTTGAAATTTATTCCTGGCTCTCTTACTCTTACCGCCTATTCCGATGCAGATTGGGCAGGAGACCATATGGATCGAAGATCCACCACAGGTTATTGTGTGTTTTTAGGTCTTAACTTGGTATCTTGGTGTGCCAAAAAGCAACATACTGTTGCTAGGTCATCTACTGAATCTGAATACAGAGCTTTAGCTCATACTGCTGCAGATTTAACTTGGCTTCACCAACTTCTTTTGGATTTATCTATTCCTTCTTCTTAGCCTCATGTACTGTGGTGTGACAATCAATCTGCCATATCTTTGGCCTCTAATCCAGTGTACCATGCTAGAACAAAGCATGTCGAAGTCGATTATCATTTTATAAGAGAGAAGGTTCTCCTTAAGCAGATTCAGGTTCAGCATATTGGCATAGCTCTGCAAGTTGCTGACATATTTACCAAGCCATTATCCGTTGGTCGTTTTCTCTTTTTAAAAACCAAACTCATGGTGGTTGACACCCCCATGTGTTTGCAGGGGCGTATTAGCAGAAATCACTAAGTAGTGCAAGTAGTGCCATTTGTAGAAAGAAAGTGTTAAGTGGTGCTCAGATGTATAATGTCTTAATATGGTTCTTTTCTGTTATCTAGCAGTTAAAGTAGTGCCTTCTGTTAGCTTTTCCGTTAGTGGTTAACCGACTTATGTCTCTAGGTATAAAAGGGGAAAGCACTCAGTTGTATCATCATGCAAAAAAGAAGTGAGAAAAGATCATGAATAGTTTCCTTCAATGTTTCTCTGTTATCTTCTCTTCTGTGTTCCTTGTTTACGATTGGTTTGAGAAAATCATCAAAAACGTGTAAAAGCATCTTCATCTGCCTTTCTACTTCTCTCTTTTGAGTAGAGAGGCATTACAGAAAAAACCCCAATATTTGCTCCACACCAAGCCACCTAAATTGATCAAAAGTTGTGGAGAAGCAACAGTGCCTCACTTCTTTTTGTTAAGTCACTATTCACTTGCTACTTATTAGAATATTATCATTATAATACACATGGCTTTGCATGTCCTATTTTAATTTTACTCTTTTAGATTTTTATTCTCGTAAAAGAACTTCTACAGAGTTATGATAGACAGAGGTACAAAATTAAAATTTTGATGGGGTGTAAATAAAGATTGGGGCTAAGAGAGATTTTCTTTGGATTTATATATATACGATGACTCATATATTTACTCACAATTCGAGCTTAGTTTTAGTTCTTAAAACCAAATGAATAGAAAGCGAAAAGTGACTTGTCCTGGCTATCCGTAATGCAACACTACATACTACTTCTGTTCCATAAAAAAAAAAAAAAAAAATTTGCCGGTCCTTAAAATGAGAACTTAGAAATGCATGTTTGTCGCTGGATTCTAAATTTCAGTTTTTGCCGCTGGATTCTAGATTTCAGTGAGTTCTTGTTTATCATAAAGTGTGAATTTTGCTTTTACGAGAATGCAATTTTTTTTCTTCTAAATTTTGGTCTTGCGAGCCGGAAAGACAAATGGAGTATTATTTTACAGATGATCCCTACTTTAATATTCACTTCTTTTTAAATTAAAATTAGCGAATATAACCATCGCCTAATTGATACTTTCCTTGTACTAATTGACCGCTACAACCGATTAAAGTGCCTTTATGCCAAAAATATTTCTAAAAATTGACAACTTTTGTACTCAATTCCTGTCACGTAACAACTGATATTCCGGGCACCTTTACTGTTACACTATTAAGTACCTCTATGTATAGCCTTAATCACACAATCTGCTATCCTTTGACACTTTCAAAGATACTTTTCTTGTATCCTACTAACCATCGTTACATGAAACATACAAAACAGACCAAACTGATGAGATGGACCACCAGACCCAAAAGACAAGACTTGACCTACAAAGCAAACTAGCCCAAACGCGAGCTCTCACAAAAGGAATTGGGCTACACAACCCAAAGGAAAACAGACTCAATGCCTAACATGCAGATCGTAGACTACAACTCAAAGAGACCCAACACAATCACAAACCAAAAATAGGATCACAAACAAACCACAAAGCTATGCCGTCACCGTTACACTGTAAACTACCTCTATTTATAACCTTGATCACACTCCAATTTTGTTATACTAGAGCACCTAATCCAAGCACAAGCAAGCAAACATATCCATCATCTCTTTGTCCTCAACACAAACCAGGATTATCAAATGGTTAAGATGGAAATCATCTCCAAGGAGTCCATCAAACCTTCCTCTCCGACCCCCAATAACCTCAGAACCTTTCAGCTCTCTTTCTTTGATCAATTCATTCCCCCTATCTTCCGCGTCCCGCTTGTTCTATACTACTCACATGATGAAAGTACTAGCCATGTCAAGCAAGCTGAGATCTCCTCTCTCCTAAAGAGATCCCTATTGAATGCCTTATCTCTCTACTACCCATTTGCCGGAAGAATGAAAGACGAAAGCTCAGTCGATTGCAATGATCAAGGCGTTGATTACTTTGAAGCTCGGGTTGATACCTGCCTGTCAGAAATTATCGAACAACCAAAAGTTGAAGTAATAAATCAGTTTATTCCAAGCACAACTGAAGGTGTGCTACTATGCATACAATTGAACTACCTCAGCTGTGGGGGTATAGCTATTGGTATGTCCATGTGCCATATAGTTGCAGATGGATGCGCCTTCAGCATGTTTGTCAAGTCTTGGGCAGTCCTGGCTCGTGGCGATACCAATATGGTGGCTCCGAGTTTCGTCATGTCCTCTCTTTTCCCACCCAGAGAAGAATTTGTGCTGCAGACGAGTTTGGCAAGCTCGAAACCCTCAGGCGCAACTCGAAGGTTCTGCTTCAGTAGTTCGAAAATAGCTGCTCTGAGAGCTGAAGTAGCAGCTAATACTGGGGTTCAGCCAACCCGTGTTCAGTTGGTAACGGCACTAATTTGGAAGTGGGCCATGGCACGAAAAGGGCGTGACCGATATCTTCCTTCATTTGTGTTGTGTCCGGTGAATGTAAGGGGAAGGATGGACCCGCCATTATCAGAATATACATTTGGGAACGCCATCTGGAGAGAGAATATATCGGGAAATGGAGACATGGATTTGGGTGAGCTGGTGAGTAAGACGAGGGAAGCAGTTGGGAAGATTGACAGTAAGTACTTGAAAGAGTTGCAAGGGGCAAATGTAAATGATAGGCCTGTGAAAGATTATAAGAAGATGATGGAATCGCTCGCCGACAACGAAGCGGATTACTTCGGGATTACTAGTTGGTGTAGGTTTCCATTTTATGAGTCAGATTTTGGATGGGGTAAGCCTGTTTGGGTGAGTACTGCAAGTTGGGGATTTTCGAACATGGCTGTGTTGATTGATTCCGCGAGTGGCACTGGCGGAATAGAAGCATGGATCACCATGGATGAAATTGATACATATGGTGAAATTTGAGGCGGCGGCCCTGCTCCTGACTTTTGTTTCAGGGACTTAAAAAGATATATGTATTTCTCTCTCTCTCGCACCTTTATGTCTGAACTGTTGAGAGTAGTAATTGTGCATGTGTGAGTTGTCTGTGAAATGAGACAGGAGAGGATAAGTCAGTAAATGGAATTGGATCAGTGTATCAGTGTAAGCAGAGTGAATGTGATAGTGTGAAAGTGTGATTGGTTTGAGTTTATAATAAAAGTTTGAGTGTTAAAGTGTGTATCCTCTCTGTGTTCTTTCCATTTTTTCAAGTGCTCCCACCAACATGAATAAGCAAAATTCCATTTCAAGTTTGCCTACGAAGATGAAGTCTGACGATCATCTTGAACTTCTCTTCCCCTTTGTTGTTTCTTCAGGTTCAAATTTGAAGTGAAAATCTCCATTGCATTGGTAGAATACTAGATTGTGTTTCACAGTGTAATAAATTTTGTACATTTGATCAATGACGTGACAAATTACCTTTTACAAAAATGTGGTCACCGAAGTACTGAAGTAGTAGTACATGTCCGCCGAGCATATAAGGAGTGTGATTTTTTTTAAATTTTTTTTTTATGCTAATTTGCTTTCACCCAACGCAACATTTTTTCCCATGAGTGTAGTAGAAATGGGAGCTTCCATCCTGAACGATGTTGCCTAAATTAAAGCTTGTGCCAGTAAAATAAAATATACCCTTCTGGGTCTTTTCTTATTTATGGGTAACCAGATCCAGAGAAACCAAACGGCAAATGTCATGCATGTGCAAGTTAAATTTCGATAAGTTGTTAACAAAAAAGGTGGAGAAGGTTGCAGTATGCCCCATTGTAATGGGGCGTACCGGACGCCCAATGGTACGCCCCATTACCTATATTTTTTTGTGTAGTTGTTACGTATGATTTTGATATTTGTTACTCTGTATGTTTTTGGTCAAATTACAAACCATTATGGATTTACTATTCACGTTACTTTCCAACCCGCTATGGATTTTAAAAAGATTCACTATTCACATTACTAATACTATTCAGGGATTCACGTTACTGTTTATGGACATCCACTAAATCATACGTAACAATTACCAAAATCATATGTAACAAGTACCACAAACTTACATAATTGGGTGTACCGTCCGCCCCCTTGAAAAGGGGCGTACCATATAGATTTTTTTTTTCAAAATAGGGAAGTAGCGATAAAAAACTATCTCCTCACTCATGCACGGTTGAAACCCCAGAAATTATTGTGCTCGCGTTTCTTCATCTACCGATGCAGAAAATGCTCTAGCTTCCCATTCTCATATGAGGCCGGAAAGTTTATTGTCAACAAGTCGGCACAAAATGATTCCAATAGTGTCCCTCACCTGAGCCAGTTAATGCACCACTTATAACTTTGGCATGTATATAGGTGGTTACAATACTTGGGGCAAAAGATTGCCTGTGTAAAAATGCAAGCCTTTTTTATGAGTTTGATTATGACCATTGCTTGCGAGAAGAAGAGAAAAAAGGAATAGATTAAGGTTTTGAGGGATTTGGGGAGGCTGCCGTGAGGGGCTGACGGCAGGGATTGCGGTGCCAAGGACATGGTTCGCGTTAAAAGTTAACATAAAAAAGATAACAAGGATAAAATTTGGATTTTAGAAGTGCACATATGTGAAGAGTAAAAATAGATATGTCTCTAAATATAGAGACCTAAAATTGGGTCTCCAAAATAGAGACCCAGTATAGGGATTGATTGAAACTTTTCTCCCCTTAAAATTTTACCCCCACTCGAGCTCCAATAGACATCACATTTCTTAAGCAATATGCTCTAGCCTTTTCTTTTTTTTGATTAATAAAATTTTACTCCCCATAAAATTTTATTTGATTAATAAATTCTTTTTTACCATTCAAAAAAAAAATAAAAATAAAAATAATAATAATAATAATGCGACAGCATGTATTAGAGTTTGGAGCATTTTTTCTTCTACCCGTCAATGCTGAAGACATCTATGGCTACACATCCATCTATCAATACCATATAGCCTTTTTTATTTTTGAAAATTAAGAGAGCGGGGGAGAATAAAGTGGGGGAAGTGGAGAGAGAGAGAGAGAGAGAGAGAGAGAGAGAGAGAGAGAGAGAGAGAGAGAGAGAGAGAGAGAGAGACGCACATGTGTGTGAAGGAAGAGGGAGTTTTTAAGTAGCGTTGTGTCCGTTTGATACATGAGACAAGTAAAAATACCAATGTGATTTTTTATCAATTAGTGTTGTTCACGTTCAATACACGACTGCCCAAAAAAATACCAATGTGATTTTTTCCCCCGTGCATCGAATGGGTATAACGCTAGTATTCAATGATGGTAGAGTAGGAATTTAGGTGAAGTACATTGTTGATTTTAGCAACCGCCGTTAGTCAACAGATAGCCAACAAATAGGATGGGAAATATCTATTCTAATATATAAAGGGGAATAACTTTTTGGTGTGGAGTAGTTTTTGAGGCTGGCTCACATTTTCCCCTTCCCAAACTACCACACAAAATACAAAAAATTACACTTTACTTGACCTTTGAACAAAAAACTATAAAGGCAAAACAGTGACAGGCCGCACACACAACACCCATGTATAAAGTTGTATAGTTACCACTTTGAGCAATTAATACCCTCGATCTGCAAAGTTTTCTCTGAACTCGAATGGGTATAACGCTAGTATTCAATGATGGTAGAGTAGTTCGATCTCCCGTGCATCGAATGGGTATAACGCTAGTATTCAATGATGGTAGAGTAGGAATTTAGGTGAAGTACATTGTTGATTTTAGCAACCGCCGTTAGTCAACAGATAGCCAACAAATAGGATGGGAAATATCTATTCTAATATATAAAGGGGAATAACTTTTTGGTGTGGAGTAGTTTTTGAGGCTGGCTCACATTTTCCCCTTCCCAAACTACTACACAAAATACATAAAATTACACTTTACTTGACCTTTGAACAAAAAACTATAAAGGCAAAACAGTGACAGGCCTCACACACAACACCCATATATAAAGTTGTATAGTTACCACTCTGAGCAATTAATACCCTCGATTTGCAAAGTTTTCTCTGAACTCGAATGGGTATAACGCTAGTATTCAATGATGGTAGAGTAGTTCGATCCCCTGTGCATCGAATGGGTATAACGCTAGTATTCAATGATGGTAGAGTAGGAATTTAGGTGAAGTACATTGTTGATTTTAGCAACCGCCGTTAGTCAACAGATAGCCAACAAATAGGATGGGAAATATCTATTCTAATATATAAAGGGGAATAACGTTTTGGTGTGGAGTAGTTTTTGAGACTGACTCACATTTTCCTCTTCCCAAACTACCACACAAAATACAAAAAATTACACTTTACTTGACCTTTGAACAAAAAACTATAAAGGCAAAACAGTGACAGGCCGCACACACAACACCCATGTATAAAGTTGTATAGTTACCACTCTGAGCAATTAATACCCTCGATCTGCAAAGTTTTCTCTGAACTCGAAAAGCAAAAAAAACCATGGCCATCTGGCAATGATCCAGTCACTTTAAGAGATATAAAAGGAGTAATTTGCACAAAAATCCAAGAAAGCACAGAAGATACCTTTGAACCATTCCCTACTTTTGGTTTCTTTTTCTTTTTTTTTTCATGTCTATGCTTTTTCATGTATATGTGTTGTATGCGTTCTCACCATTCCACATTTCCTGAATGTACTTTTCTACTCTGATCATTATTACAAGAACGAAAAGAAAAAATCAAAACACAAGAAAGGGAGAGAAGTAAAAATCAAAACTTAAAATTGAAAATAAGAAAAGTAAAAGGCCCTATAATTTAAACGAACTACCAAAACTTATAATTGAAAATAAGAAAAGTAAAAGGCCCCATATCTTGAACGAACATCCAAAACTTAAAATTGAAAATAGGAAAAGTAATTTGTCCATATATTTTTTCAAAGTTAAGTAGGCACTATTCGGTGTTCAAACAAAATGCCGAAAGAATTTGTCCATATATTTTTTCAAAGTTTGACATGCACACACATTGCGTGTGCCCCGGCCTCTAGTGGTACTACAACGTGAATTAGAAGGGAGTTCAGTGTTATTTAATAAAAAGTAAAGGATGCCAATGTAATTGTTAGATAACTCAACGGAAATCATTGTGATTTGCGAAAAAATTATGGATACCTACCGCGTAACATGTGACCGAGCCTACATGGTATCCGAACGTTGCATCCCGGCCGTCCATAAGTGTATTGGACGGCCGAGATTAAAACACCCTCTCTCTCCTCTTTCTCTATCTAAATTTGGACCCCCGAAGCCAAAATGAATGGCCCAGATGCGCTGAGGGGTACCCTCTCAGTACTGAAAAATTGCTCGTAATTTGCAAAAAAAAAAAAAAAAAAGAAGAAAATTTGTTGCAATGTAGCTCCATAGGAGTATAAATTAATATAACCACGTGAAATGTCACCCTTTGTTTTTTAAAGTTTTTTTAGCCGCAAGGCACAATAGAAAGGTCCCCCTCTGTTTTTAAACGAATTGGTGGTCTACCGGTCATAAACTATATTGTTCTTTATAATGGTTGTAGTGTTGGTCCCAATTATCAGTTGACAGAAGTTTAATTCTTATTTTTTTAAGGTGGTCCTTTTTTCCACTCTCGTTGGGAACTAGAGGTAATTTTTTGTATTTCTTGCTTTACTATACTTTCCCAGGCACAGAGAGGCGTTGGGCTGCCGACAACTTTCAACAGTAGTTTAGCCCCCGGTAGGGGGCGAGCCCCCACGGGACACCGTCTTACAGTTCGGAGTGGGGCCTTAGGAGCACACCGAACTGCAGCAAAAACGATATTTTTGAACATGAGTGTGTAATTTCAGCCATAGGACCCGACCTATTTACATTTTGTAGTTAGCATGTAATTAGGGTTACGAGTTTTTAGAGAAAAACATAGAGAGGTGAGAGAAAAACGCAGATCTCAGAGAGATTGCAAAAAGACTTGTACTCTTGATTCAATTTCATAGTAGATTGGTGTGGCTCCCGTGGTTTTTCCTTGCGTTGAGGTTTTCCACGCATATCTTGTGTCTCGATTTTTGTTTCCGTTTTTCTATTACACACGACTGTTTGTTCTTTCGTTCTGTGATTCATTGTTCCCAACATCCGAAGGGCGTTGTAGAATTGAACGGCTTGTTCAAAATCCTAACAAGAGGGATGCCCTTGTATCACCTCTAAACGTGTCAATTTCTTTGTTATGGTGCACGTTTGAGAAAGCGTGATGCAGGGGTTGTCCCTCTTGTTTATTGAGTAATTATTATCTGATTATTCAGTAGTGCCTTTTGAGTATTGAGTATTGATTATCGGAAATTAGATAGGTATATAACCGAAACTGAGTCATCATTTCCAACTTCTAATTAATGTTGGTAATTCGATTTCGGTGTTAATTATGGATACATTGTTTTGGGGTATTATGAATGGTTTATTCGCAAAATGTATAGTTTGGGGTATTACATATAGAGATTTTTTGGATGCCACTTCCAATTTCAAATCCTGGTTCTGCCATCGCATATGTTCTTTATTATTCTGTAATTATTTTAATCCGATTAGAACACTTTTTCAATATGATCAAGCTTCATAGAACTCAACATCAGTTTGATCCTTATCATCGCTCGTGCATAGTCCTCAGAAGGAAATTATAAAAAACTGACAACCACAGAATCGGTATTTTTGACGGATTTAAAGAAATCGTCATATAATAAAACAATATTTATCTCTAAACAAGTTGCTTTAATTTATTTTTACTTTTTGCCGATATTATATGCATTAGCGGAGAATTAATGGGTAAGTTAGTAAATTAATACTCCCTCCGTCTCATATTTCTTGTCCACTAGCATTAGTCACGACACCTCAAAAAATTATTTGAAATTTTGAATTTATAATATTACATATATTTAATATGGATCTCGTTTGATAGTTTTCGATGAGTTCTATTAAAAAAAAAATTAAATTGTAAAATACATTATAGATGGAAAGATATTAGCAATTGAAAATTGGCATACATGCATGCACGTAAAGGGACAAGAAATTGGGGATGGAGAGAGTAACTAAAGATCGAGGGTTCAACGTCCCTCCACTCAAACCCCAGACCTTCCCCATGCAAGGCAAGAAGTATGATCAGATTGACTAATTTTTTTTTTATTACATGTATGTTGTTTGTTTGAGTGGTTTAAAATTTTTTTTTTTCCCTTTTTCTATTACTTATACATGTATGTAATGCATAATTGTAAAGTATGGTGATTGCATATATGCTCCATGGGAACTGATCATGCAACCGACTAGAATTATCGATCATTAACTACAGAAGATTGATTGAAAAGCCACAAATTATGTAAAGTTTGGGTTTTTTTTTTATTCAAGTAACAAAATAAAACAGAAAGTTATCAACCGTGCGAGTTATATATACGTAATGCATTATTATAAAGTGTGGTAGTTTTATGATTACTTGAGTTATTGGTGATCAAAAAATACATATATAGAACTTATTTAGAGACGGTGTGACGTTTGGCGGTGCGAAACAAAACATTATTGTAATACTCCAAATTTTGACATATGCATCTATTGAGTTATATACACCTCACGTTACTGTATATATGCATTTCTGTAACAAAACATAACTCGCTGCCAAACAAAACTTTTTTTTTTTTTTGGTAAAAGTTCTAAAATGATAATAAGGATAAAATTTGGATTTTATAAGTGCACAAAGGCGAAGAGTAAAAATAGAGATTATCCTTTAAAATAGAGATATGTTTCTAAATATAAAGACTTAAAATTGGGTCTCTAAAATAGAGACCCATTATAGAGATTGAAACTTTTCTCTCTGTGGTGGGAAGATTCTGATTGAGGGTACTTGCTTCCAGAAATGCACTCCAACCTTCTACTGATTAATCCTGCACCAAAGAGCACAGGTCAGTGCCACTTTGGCCTCTTGCCCAAGGACACTCCGACGATCAAGTCAGTAGAGAGATATGAGTACAAATAGAGTAGATTTGAGATTGTCTGTGTACTTCTAGGGTTTATCCCTTGGTATTTATAGATATCCCTGTACTTGCTCTCCAAGTCATGTGACGTCACTCATCACATCTGTGGTCATGTGACACGGCCTATACAAGCATGCCACGTGGTAGCCTAGAGGCTTCTAGAAGCCTCTTCCACAGTGCCAGGTGGCCCTTGACACGTGCCCCTTGTAACCGCCTTAATGACCCATCTGGGTTGGTTCACGGGTCGGGCCCTTTCCGCCCGTCAGAATACTGCACAACCCGAGAGGCCCACTCTTTGATCCGAAGTAGCACCATCATGCCTTACAGCCCTGACGGGACCTTCCATGGCATCGTCGGTGTTACGGCCTCATAACCCTTCGGCCCTAAGGGTCATGATGAGCATGGGCTTGTGAGTGTACGACCTCATAACCCCTACGGCCCATAAGCCATCTGGGTAATATTCGGCCCCCACAATAGCCCTCAACTTTCCAACGGCTTAGTTGGTGAGTTGAATGATCGTTTCGCCGAACGCCAATGGAGCCGTACCTGTTGATGTCGATTCGTTCTTGTGTTTATCCTTTTCCACGTGTCACCTCTTCAATGGAGGAGACATGATGTGACAGTTCGCTGACAAACCCACACGGGTCCTGCCACCTTCACGCCACGTGTCGGAGCCCCATTGGTTCGTACTCCTGCCGTTTTAAATTTAGGCGGCGTCGCCTCGTTTCCCGCGCGCCCCTACGTATCCCTTAGTCCCCTATAAATAGGGTTGAGGGGAAAGAGAGCACACTTTTGCTCCCTCTCAGGTTTCTCAAAAATTTCTCACCGCTTCATTTTTGCCGCTTGGATCGTTGATCTTGATCAAGAAGCCCAGAAGCTCCCTTCAATCCACAGGTAAACATATATTTCTCATTTTTCTCCCAGTTCTTTTCTGCTTGTATTTCAAAAATCTATTCACGGGTTTTTTGGAAGTGTTTTCTGGGTTTTTTTGAGAAAAACTCTCAAAACGCTGTCACATCACCATGCGTTCTTCATAATCTTCAACCTTTAACATTCCGACGATACTCTAGACTGACCGTAGGTTTAACTGCCAATTGTAGATACTAACATCCTAACCCGTGCACTTCCAGGTCATCAATATGTCCGACGACCTGCACTCGGCCACAACCGACGAGGAGAATATGGTCTGTGACTATGACCATGGTGGTCAAGACGATCATTCTGATGGTGATAGAGCCGACGCAATAGACCGCTAAGCTAATGATACCGAAAACTCGTCTGAGCCATAACCCAATCCTTCAACTTCCCTAACTCAGTCACGCACATCCCCTCCCCAAGAAGCTGGAACAAGCAACCCTCAGCCGAGACCTAGCCGAGCTAGAGGAACTCGCCGACGTAACACGAGGGGACCTATGAGTTCAAATACCTATCGTGCATTCTTCACGTCAGCAGATGCACTCCGTGACTTCAGGGAGTCCTTCCAGATTCCGATTGATGTTGAACTCGAACTTATCCCCTTAGATCCCGAGGGTCAACATCTCCCTGGCCCCAACGAAACCGTAGTTCCTCTGTTTGCTATCTGTGCCGCTGGTCTTAGGTTCCTAATGCCGACCTTCACCCGCCAATTTCTTCATACCTTAAACGTTATGCCCAGACAACTTAGTCTCAACACCTTTCGGATCATAAATGGTATAGCCGAACTCAAGAGGATCCACGGTTTGAGGTTCAACTTAGATGACCTTTTTGGGATCTATTACGTAGGTCAAAACCCCAATTTCGGCTGTATCTTTCTCTCCCCTAGAGCGACTAAAGATGTCCAACGACTCTTTTCCACCTATGGCTTACCAATCACATCTCTTCCCGACTCGGATAAGTACGCAAATGACTTCGTATTTGTGAGGGGAAATTGAGAATTCAGCCCCAATGAACAAGGCCTATATCCAATACCCCGCACCTATAATAAAACGATCGGTACGAATAGCTAATCTTTCTAGTTCACAAGCTTTAATGGCATAACTGTTTCCTTTCAGCTAATCTCTTTTTTCGATTCGCAGACAAAAGGCTAGCCGGTCAACGAAAGAATTTTTGCAGCTAGGAACGGATTGAAGCTTTCTTTCGAGTCCAAGGCCGTTCGGCACCCCGTTTACTCGGCTACATTCCAAACTACAACACAACACTTGATCAGCGCTGGGCGCAGCAAAGGGCAGAAAAGCTAGCTACCGACGGTAGAGGCCAACTTCCAATGCAAGCTCCTGCTGTCGGAACACTCCATCCTCCACCTCAACAAGCTCCCTCAACACAAGATCTGTCACCGAATCATCCACTTTAGGGCACCAAATGCCTTCCCCTGGACAGAGATACCCCCGATCCTTCTGTCTCTTCTGATGAAGTGATGGGCCTACGAAATTATCAACCGAAGTCCCTTCTTTACACCTCCGGCCTAGCCCCAGGTACCACTTCCTCTGCCACCTCCACTCCGTCCGCTACTACAACCAGCACTCCAGCTGACCGTAGACCTACGATCCCTGAGCAGGAATGCTAGAAGAGACAGAGGACTGAAAATGCAGACGTCTCTTTGGCCGACACTTCTTCCCTTCTGCGTACGTCGAGGTCGGACGTATCTGGTGGGGACCACGAGGACCTTACTTCCAACCCCCAGCACAATGTCGACGCTCGGATGTGGATCCCCCGCTTGTCCTATTGCGGTCATCAGATTACTCACGATGACAGTCTCCGGGCCACTCCTACTATTGGAATGGCGATGATGAGGGTGGCAGAACTGCCGATGGAAAAGCCACAGATCGAGAAGGATGCTGGTGATGCCTTCGTGTTGGGTATTCAACACATGTAGAGTGATCGGCGGGTGAGATGGCCGGCCGGCGAAAGTGATCGGCCAAGACAGGTAGAGGGCGGTGTAGTGATCGTTTTGGTACGTTTGGGTGAAGGATTGGTGGAGTTATGGTGGTGGAGGTGTTGGTTATGGAGGTTTAGAGAGAGAGAGAGAGAGAGAGAGAGAGAGAGAGAGAGAGTGGGTGTTGTGTGGGGAAGAAGAAGAAAAAGAAGAAGGGATTAAAAAAATAAAAATAAAATTTTGGTCCGGCCCGACTCGCCCGGGCGGCCCTCAACCCGCCTGGGCGGTTTTTCCAACAGCTCTTCTATGTTTTTCCCGCCCGGGCGGCCACCAACCCTCCTGAGCAGTTTTTCCAGTGAGTTTTTTTTTTTTGCCCGAAAATTTCTCCGAAATCCGTACCATTTCCGCCCAAGCAGCCCTCAACTCGCCCGGGTGGTTTTCCCAGAGAGCACGCCATGCAATTTTCTTCCTTCGGCTTACTGTAAATCTCGGGCAGCCCTGGGCGTCTTATGGGCGGGTTTTCCAGTCCCTCTAGCCTTCTGCGTCCAACTCCGACCCTATAAAACTAAGACACATGCATACACATACCACGAAATGGAAATAAAACAAGAACGAAATTGAGAAAGAAAACATGGACATAAACAATTAAATCCACCACTTTCTTCACGCGAAAGGCACGGGTTCTACTTTTCTCCCTAATTCCTCATTCAAATTTGTGTAGAGAAGGTCATCACAACAACCTCGGGTAAGTCACAACTCAACAGGTTAAATTACTCAAGGTTTTTCCTTAATGAAATCAGAGCCAATCGTCTTTATGACTATCCGAGACACGGCAATAAGATTGTTGAAAACCCGGATACACAAACTTAAGGCTAGAAATTAGGTGGCTATACCAGACCATACATAGTCGTTCGAGCACAGCTAACACTGGAGTTGTCGCGAACTCCAAGGATTTATAGTCTCCTAGACTTCACGAATGCTCAGAGATCCAAATAATCAGGATCCACCAAGTCGATCTCCTCGACTACCTCTTCATTCACAATTCCCTCCACGTATGGTTTCAAACGTTGTCCATTAACCTAAGTGATTTTTCCATCCCGCGGATTCCTTATTTCAACCGCCCCATGGGGAAACACTTTATAAACAATGTAAGGGCCATCCCATCTTGATCTCAACTTACCCGGAAATAAACACAAACGAGAATTAAAGAGCCACACCTTTTGGTTAGGCTCAAAAGTCTTGCGAACAATATGTTTATCATGAAAAGCTTTGGTTCGATCTTTATAAATCCGCGCACTCTCATATGAATCATTACGCAACTCCTCAAGCTCACTAAGTCGGAGTCGACAATGAGACCAGGCAGCGGCCATATCAAAGTTAAACTTCTTAATGGCCCACAATGCCCGATGTTCCAACTCTACGGGTAAGTGGCACGCCTTACCAAAAACTAACCTGTAAGGAGACATGCCAATAGGGGTCTTATAAGCTGTACGGTAAGCCCACAACGCATCGTCTAGTCGAGTAGACTAATCTTTGCGTGTCGTACCAACCGTCCTATCCAAGATTTTCTTAATCTCCCTATTCGAAACCTCAACTTGGCCACTAGTTTGCGGATAATAAGGTGTCGCCACCTTGTGCTTAATAGAATATTTAGCTACTAGTGCCGCAAAGTGCTTGTTGCAAAAGTGGGTGCCCTCATTACTAATTATCACTCTCGGGCAACCAAAATGACTAAATATGTTACTTTTAAGAAACTTGACCACCACTTTGTGGTCATTCGTTTTGGATGCCACAGCCTCGACCCACTTCGAGACATAGTCAACTGGCACCAAAATATACTCATTCCCAAACGAATTAGGGAACGGTCCCATAAAATCAATCCCCCACACATCAAATATCTCAATAACTAGAATTGGGGATAATGGCATCATGTTTCCGGAGCGTTGGCACCGAAGACATGCTTGCAAAACTCGTGGGCATCTTTGAACAAAGTTGGCCAATAAAAGCCACATTGTAGCACATTGGCTGCTGTTTTCTTCCCACTAAAGTGTCCCCCACATTCAAGAGTGTGACAAAACGTAAGAATACTATGGTACTCATTCTCAGGGACACAACGCCAGATCAATTGGTCTACGCAATACTTGAAGAGTTCCGGATCCTCTCACAAATAATGTCCCACTTGCGAGAAGAATCGGTCCTTATCGAGACGGGACCAATGCGAAGGAATCTCACCAGTGGCTAAGTAATTAACAATGTTAGCATACCATGGGGGCCGGACTTGTGACATTGCGAAAAGTTGCTCATTGGGGAATGAGTCACGCAAAGGTATCGTGTCACAAGAGGAGTCAACGATGATCCTCGACAAGTGGTCAGCTACCGAATTTTCAAAACCCTTTCTATCCCGAATTTCAAAGTCAAACTCTTGTAGAACGAATCAACCTAGGTTTCGCGTCTTTCTTAGAAAGCAAATACCGCAAAGCGGCATGGTCAGAGAACACAACAACCTTAGACCCAAGGAGGTAAGACCGAAACTTGTCGAGCGCAAAAACTACCACAAGCAATTCCTTCTCCGTAGTGATGTAATTCAATTGAGCATCGGAGAGGGTCTTACTCGCGTAGTAAATAGCAAGGGGAATTTTATCACCCCTTTGGGCAAGGACAGCACCAACTGCATAATCAGATGCATCACACATTATTTCAAACGGTAAAGACCAATTGGGTGACTGCATAATCGGTGCAGAGGTCAAGGCATCCCTAAGTGTGACAAAAGCCTTCATACACGCTGCATCAACGACAAATGGAGTATCCTTGGCAAGGAGGTCGCACAAGGGCTTAGCAATATTACTAAAGTCTCGAATAAAGCGATGGTAGAAGCCTGCATGTCCTAAAAAGGACTGAATTTGCTTAACAGAAGAGGGGGGAGGAAGCTTGGAAATTAAGTCAACTTTGGCTTTGTCAACTTCGATCCCCCTCTTGGACACCACATGCCCCAAAACTATTCCCTCTTGAACCATAAAATGGCTCTTCTCCCAACTAAGCACTAGATTTTTCTCTATGCAGCGCTCAAGCACCTTATGCAAGTTTTGGAGACAATCCTCAAATGAGGTCCCAAAGACCGAGAAGTCATTCATGAAGACTTCGAGGAACTTCTCCACCATGTCAGAAAAGATGGACATCATGCACCGCTGGAAAGCAGCGGGTGCATTGCACAAGCCAAATGGCATACGCCGATAAGCAAAAGTGCAAAAAGGACAGGTGAAAGTCGTTTTCTCTTGGTCGGCGGGGTCGACAAGCACTTGATTGTATCCGAAATAACCATCCAGAAAACAGTAGTAACTTTGGCCCGCAAACCGCTCCAGGATTTGATCAATAAAAGGCAATGGGAAGTGATCTTTCCTAGTCATGGAATTGAGATTCCGGTAATCAATGCAAACACGCCAACCAATTGTCACGCGTGTAGGGACCAACTCCCCCTTCTCATTCTCAACAACCATGATGCCCGATTTTTTGGGCACCACTTGCATGGAACTCACCCACTTGCTGTCAACGATGGGGTATATAATACCCGCATCGAGGAGTTTCACTACCTCCTTCATCACCACCTCTTTCATGTTCGGATTCAACCTCCATTGCATCTCTCGTGAAGGCCTAGCATTCTCTTCGCAGTTAATGCAATGCATGCAAACAGAGGGATCAATTCCCCTCAAATCCGCCACAGACCACCCAATCGCACCCTTGTCCTCTTTAAGCACATCAACAAGTTGACCCTCCTGCACTGCAGAAAGGTCAGATGCTATGATAACTGGAAGGGTGTCCTCAGTACCCAAAAACACATACTTGAGATTGGCCGGAAGCGGCTTTAACCCAAGTTTTGGAGGAACCTCAATAGATGGAGGGGCAATTTCTCTAGACAAATAGGGAAATGGTTCAAACTGGGTTGCCCACTTGGGAGGTGCACTATCAAGTAATAGATTCACCTCTTCAATGGACTTATCTATATCATACTCCGCATACCCAAAGTTTGTCAAACATGCGGCCAACGGATCGTCAGTCAAAATGTAAGGCAAGGCCTCATCAACAAAGTCTTCTATCACATCGACTCCGAAGCAGTCTTCCTCCAAATGTGGTTGCCTTGTGGGATTGTAAACTCCATCTCCCCACTCCTCACATGAATATTAGCGTTGGTTGTTGCCAAGAACGAACGGCCAATAATGACAGGAGTTTGCTTTTTGAGGGTTTGCACTGGTTCCGTGTCAAGGACTATAAAATCAACAGGAAAGTAAAAGTCATTGACCTTGACAAGAACGTCCTCAACTACCCCACATGGTACACTAATGGATCGGTCAGCTAATTGCAGGGTCACCGTCGTGGGTTTCAACCCCCTAAGTCCCAATTGTTCATACACCGAGTAAAGAATTAAGTTGACACTAGCCCCCAAGTCTAAAAGTGCTCGCTCGATGACATGACTACCTATGACTATGGAAATGGTAGGAGTGTCGAGATCTTGTAACTTAGGAGGAGTGACAGACTGGAAAACAGAGCTCATTTGCTCGGTGAGAAGGACCTTTTTGGACACGTGTCCGAGATTTCCGCTTGTGAGTGCAGAGGTCCTTTAGGAACTTGGCATAATTAAGGATTTGCTTGATGGCATCTAGGAGGGGTATGTTGATATCCACGCGTTTGAATACCTCAAGAGTGTCCTCCATAAATGATCCCTTTTTGGTGTAGGGAGATGGCCCTTTTAGCGCAGCAAGGAAAGGAGCTTTAGGCACATAGGGTGGTGCCTTGGAGCCCGTGATCGTGGCGGTGGGTGGTGAAGTAGTGATTGGATGGGTTACCTCCTTGCTATGTGAACTCTCCTCCCCGGAATCAGATGGGGTGGAGGGAGCTTGGTGCTCCTCGATTCTCGGCTTTTTCGGTCGGGTTTCGACCTCTCTCTTATTAAAGGGACATGAGAACATTCGCCTGTTGGAAGTTATCAGTCCCTTGATTACCCTCACATTGATGCTGACCTCTCGGGTTATGAATCGGCTGACTAGGCAACCTACCCTCCTCCCTACGGTTCATTGAGTTGGCCAATTGGTCCAATTGAGCCTTTAGCCGTGAGAGGGACTGTGTATGAGAATTCACCTGCTGTTGGGTCGCAGTCATCTGCTATTGGGTCGCAGTCATTATCTCGAATGCCTTAAAAAACTTATCCTCGAAGGAAGGGTCCCTTGAGGGTTGAGCAGGTGCTTACTGAGGGGGTGGCTGCTGGTAAGTCGTATAGCGATAGGCTACAGGATTATACGGTGTGGACCATGGCCTAGACTGTGGGGCAGGGGCATTGTCTTGTGGCTATCGCCATGACAAGTTAGGATGTTTCCTAAGCCCCGGGTGGTAAGTGTTAAAAGAGGGATCACCCAGTTTAGGATAATTTTGAACATTAGAATACCCCTGAGCAGCGTGAACTTGCTCTTCCGCAAAACCTGGAAATTGGTCTCTCGCCGGACACTCAGTAACGTAATGGGCTGGACTAGCACATAGAGAACAGGCCTCCTGAAAGGTAGGAGGCAGAACAAAAGTCGTGTTAAACTCAAAAATTGGTCAAGCTTATCGGCGAAAGAGTCAACCTTAAGAGCGAGGTGATTAGAGGGGCTAACCTCATGCAAACCTCGTGGCTTTGAAAAACTGGCCATGATGGTCGCCCTATCACTATGTTGGTAAGTGGCATGGTGTTGGGAAGTGTCGCTCATTGTCTCAAAAAGTTCCCATGCCGACTTCTCATCTTTATTTATTAATGAGCCTCCACATGAGGCATCAACCATCATCCGATAATGGGGATTCAACCCATCGTAAAAACTCTGCACCAACGGCCACTGTGCAATTGCATGATGCAGACACTTCCTAATGAAGTTACCATACCTCTCCCAAGCCTCATGAAGAGGCTCATCGTCATTTTGTCAAAACGAAGTAATCAGTTTCCGATACTGGACTGTTTTGCCTATGGAGAAGTATTTTTTAAGGAACGCGTCCCTAAGTTGATCCCAGCTAGTGATCGAGTTCACGGGTAAAGTACTGAGCCGATGTTTGGCACTCTCTTTTAGTGAAAATTGGAACAAGATTAACCTAAGCACCTCATTAGGAAAATTATGAATTTGAAGTGTGGAACTTATGGTTATGAACCCGTCAATATGCTGGTAGGGATCCTCATTAGAGTGCCCGTGAAAATTGGGCAACGCATGAAATATGCTAGGTTTAATCTCATAGTGAGTCGTCGTGAACGGTGGCAACTAGATGCATGATGGTGTGGCGTAGGATGATGGCAAGAAGTGTGTGTGCAGTGGGGCAAGGGGCGCGTCTGCTGCCCCTGGCGGATTAGCACCCCCTGGCAGGTTAGCTTCATTTATAATATCCCCCATTGAATGTAAATCAGTCTCACTCTTAACCCTACGTCTTTTTCCGATATCCTGATTTAGAGGAACAAGTTCGGGTTTCTGAAACCGACGACCAAACATACACAGGCAAGCAGATTAAAAGAAAAACAAACTTACAGGGAGCAACGATATCGCTTTTATATCACGACAATGCTATTCACTGCTTGATCCTGCTCAATTGAACGCGTCGCTACCTATTCCTGAGTATCACTAGCAAACAAAAATTCAGAAGCCCTAAACTAAGAACTAAAATAAAAACTAATCAAAATTAAGTAACCGTGGAAACTGTCCCCGGCAACGGCGCCCAAAGTTTGACCGTGTCGTTCAGTATCAAAATTAAATTTATAAAAACAAGGAATTAACCCTTACTCAGAAGAACAGTGGCTAAGTCCGAGTATTGATCCACGAAGACAATTTGGCTAAATTACGTTAACTTTGACTAATTTCTAATTTAATTCAGAAAAAAAGATTTGAGTGATTGGTTTTTGGGAACTAAATTAATTTAAGAAATAATAAAACTGAGTGAAATTAATGGAGAGAGGATCTAGGGTTTCGAATCCACCCTGACCACGTAACTAGGCTATGTATAGACTAGGGTTATTATTCGAATCGCAATTGTCAAGAAGATAGTTGAGTTGTCAACAGGCATGGGCTATCCCATAGCATGGATTGTCTCGCTAGCACAAACCGTCTCTTTCACGGCCTGTCCAGTGGCACAATCCATCTTAAGAGCATAACCCATCTCAGTTACCCAAGCTCAAGCGAAGAAAACTGTTGAATAACCTAGTATTTGAGATCGCACACAAATACACAATTAATTGAAAGTATTAAGTTTAATCCATCTGATCATAATGAAAAGGGTTCTTAGTTAAACAACTTATTCGAATGAATAAACCTAAATCCTATACATAAACAAAGTTACTTGGACCGGGGCTTCATCTTCCCCCTAGAAGTTGTTTAGCCGGCCATGGAGATGGAGACGAATGTTTGATTTGATGAAGAACTTGAAGAACCCATGGAATGGCTCACGTTTCTCTCTCTAAACTTGCCTCAAAATATTTTAGGACCCCCAAAACGTACAAAGCAATGACCTATTTATAATAAAACCCAAAAAAAAACATGGTCAACGCCCTAATCCGCCTTTGACTCGGGTAAAACCGGTCGGGTGGCTTTGATTCCCGCCCGGGCGGAAAATCCAGATTGTAGCCCAAAACTTCGCGGGCTTGCCCCGGCTTCATCCGAACTCGAAATGATGCGATTCTTGGACCGTTGCGAAGCTCTTTAAGTCTACTTTGCGTTTCATGCCATATATCAACTCCCATTAGCACTTTTAATCGTTCGGCACTCTCCAAAGCCTACAAACACAATTCAACCATTATAATTCATCAAGTAACTCTATGATTGGACTATTAAAGTGTTAATTAGAGGGTTAAATGGGTGCTTTTTGACACCTATCAGGAGATGATAATGTAACTCTAATCTTTTCACTATCTTTTTGACATTGAACTTGTAATAACTTATGGGATATTATTTGATTCCACCTTTGGGGCAATGGTGCCTGAACATTTGACTTATGGTACTACCTCCGTTCCTAATTAAGAGCCCCACTTTCTCTCTTTTGCTATTTTTCAAATCAGAAGATGAAGTACTTCAGTGTATCATTTTTTGAATTTTTTCGCACCGAATTAGTACTTGTCAAGTGCTTTAATTTGGTGCAAAAAAAATTTAAAAAATGATACACGGAAGTACTTCATTTTTTGATTTGAAAAATGGCACGACTTTTCATAGTGGACTATTAATTTGGAACGGAGGGAGTATATTATTTGATTTCACCTTTGGGGCAAAGGTGCCCAAACATTTGATAGCCAATGGGCTAAGGATGTACTTTATTTTATGGAAACCCTTTGGGATGAATTTATGGAAATCTTATCATTTGACTTATTTACTGTTAAAATTCCTTTATTTAAGTTTTGGAAAAATGAGGGTGTGACATTGCAAATCCTGGCTAACTTCTTCTACCTCCTCCGTATTGTATCCGTCCTAATGGTGATTTCCATGTCTCATTGTAGACGAATTAACTTGATCGTCTTCAGCAACCCACATGTGAGTATTCCTTCTACGATCATTATGTGCATACGCTCTAACAAAGGAAATGTACATCGGAAGGTTATTATTTGCCACTACTTGTGTCCCATGCTTCTCACATATCTCGCGCAAGTGCTCATCGATACGCAAAGTAGCTTCCTCACAAGATGCTCCATATTGCGGAAGTGTATGACCAACCAGCCCACATGCTTTGCAAACCTTGTAGATTCATTCATACCTGCATCTAACCCAAAGATTGGGCCGATGAGGCCGACAAAGTGAAATGCCACTAACTAACGGTTTTTCCAGATTGATCATAACCCAAACACGTAGATATCTAATGTTGTGAGGAGTTCCATGTCAGATATCCACGTAAAGCACATCGCCAAGCATACCACCAAGCCTCAGACCCGTTTCTTCACAAAAGCATTCCAGTGGCAGGTTGTAAAGCTGAACCCACACCGGAGTCCGATTAATGCGCTTCACCACCAAAGCCAACCCAGGTTGCCAAATATCCATGACCAAGAGCCCACCCCTCATGGCCCAAGGGCCTTTGAGAAATGCATTAAAATCAACCTCCGAATAGAAACGAAAGAGATAAAGATTGTCATGCCTTCCCACCACCCTCATTGGTGCAACCGTAAGCCAGAGTTCCTCCACCAACCCTTGCATAACCCGAGAATCAAATTGCCTGTGATCCAAGAAAAGGCCCACCAAACACCTGGAAAACGAATTTTCTCTCCTCCCAAAAACGGAAAGGGAAGACTGCTTCCGGTCCCCAAAAAGGAAAATTTCCATGATTGTGATGGACCACTTGTTGACCAATAGCACAGCAATATTCCTCTCAAAATTCGCTTCCATACACAGTATCATTGCTATCGGTCCCCCCACCATCTGACTCCATGTACTGAAAACTCTTAAAACCCGACATTTTCCACCAAAAGAGTCTCCACCACACTACTCACACACCTACCTATCGGATACCACACCAACTAGACAAAAGGAACAAAGACTGACTATTGAAAAACCAACACAACAAGCAAACAAGGACAACTATGAGAAAGGACAAGAAAATTCACATGATAAGTAAGACCGCAGGAAACCCTAACATCAGAAGGTTATGAGCAGAAGAATTTGATGAAAAATACACCACTAAGCAATGACTGTTGTTGTGAACACAGAGTACACTCTAGCTCTCAAGTTAGAGAGAGAGTTTTTCTTAATCTAATGTTAGAGATTTCGTTTCCGAGTTTTCTTTGAGGACCAAAGATTGGGGATGGGATTCCAATTGGAGAGGAAGTAGTGGTGTTGTTAAAGTGTTGTTAAAATGTAAAATGTGGGTCCCATTTCTCTCTCCTCATCCCTTCCCCTCCCTTTATCTCTCTTGCATTTCATAGCCTCTCTCCTACTGTTCTCCCACCCAACCCCCTTCCTCTCTCCTCCTTTTCTCCCACCCTCTCGTCCTTTTCAATTGTTGGGCCCACTCCCATGTATCTACTGTTGTTTTTGCTGTTAACTCCTGCCCAAACTTTTTCTAACCCCGGCCACATCTTAGTTGCAACTTAACCACACTATTGTACACACACAAAACACTAACTATTACTAACTGAGCTAATTCTTCCACAAATAACACATTTAACTCCACCACTGGAGATAGCCTTACTCTATTGAAAAAGAACTCGAGTTTGTTAGGTACAGGTTGTGGCTACACAGCTTGCTTTTAATTGGCCACTGCACCACCTGCAAGCTGCAGCTAGATAGCTATCAACTTTCAGCAGGGGACGGCTAGACGATTCCTTGTTGTTTTGCAATTCGGTCAAAAGGCATTTCTCCTCCGCGCGCATTTACTATTTCATTAAGATTTAAGGGTATTTTTGTCTAATATATTGTCCTTGAACCCTCAAAAACTCTCAATCCATGTATTAGAGGCCTTAGAATAAATTAAACTGGACTAAAACCCCATTAAAGCTCCAAACTTGACCTTTTGGCCAATTGTACAACTCCTCACTTATATAATCAAACGTACTACGTACCTCCAAAATTTTGAGAACCATAATGCATACGCTATTTGTTATAGTACTTTAAATCTAAAATCAGTCCATTAAATTATCACTAAAACCATTCTTTGACCGGTAAGAGTGTATTTTTGCCGGTAATAATACACTCTTACCGGTCTAGAATAATCCTTTATAATTTTTAGAAGTCCTATCAACATCTCATTAAGCAAAGCTTACCGTAAGAGTGGAAACTCAAATTGTCAAGACAAAAACCTCCCTACATTGTTATATTGTACTCTCTTCGACCCTTTTTAAGTGTGTTGTTTCGCAAATCTAATTTATTAAAGAAAAAATATCATTACACCTTTCACATCAAATTTTATCTCCACTTTACACTTTTCATACCAACTTTTACCTGCTGTTCAAAAAAATATCAACTTTTACCTCCACTTTCCAAAATCATCCTCCAATTTTACTCATTAACTCTTTATCCACTAACTTTTCAAACGAGCAAAATGATAATTGTACAAACTTATATACTTTAACTTTTCAAAACACGCACTTATTAAGGAACAGCTTAAAATAAAAATATCGATAGTAAAAAGGAACGACGAAAGTATATAATGTGCTACTGCCCGATCAGAAGAAAATCAAAATTCTGCGGCATGTAAAATGACGATCCATAGGCAGAAAATGGAAGTGAAAAGTTGCTCACACCAGAAATTATAAAACTTACTAGACCCTGTAAGGTAGTTTGGGAAGAAACGCTAAAACAAGCCATAAATAATGTCACAACATTGATTCATTCGCCTTTTACTAAAGTATAACTAATTCAGTTCCTGGGTGCAGTTTTGATTCTAGCTGTTTGGCACGTTCCCTTGCCCCAGCAAGATCATTCCACTTCGCAGACAGATGTTTAGCCTCAAAACTTCGCATGAAATTACAGCTTGGGTAACCAGGATCAATAATGATCTTGTCAAGCGATACAGCATTCTCAAGTAAATTCATAGCCAGCTCAGTGTCACTTGTATTCCCAACCCACCCAGCAATTTCCAGCACTTTAAGACATTCAAGTCCTCTGTTTCTACCCTCCTCCCTTGGCTTTCCTCGTCGCCAACCAGCGAATTCCTCGGCTTCCTGCCATTTCAGACCATAGTTTCGTTGTTAGCAGACAAGGAAATCGGAAAACAAAACCAGATACATGGAAGTAACGTTTTAAGTTCACATCATAACGTACAGGTTCTCGTGGGTAAAGGCTTAGACAACCACCGTACCAAAACTGCAGAAGGGAAAGCAGCAACATGTCAGTGACAAGAAAAATCATCAATTCACTAACAAAAGCGACATTATTATGCAATGATCGCCAACGAACTTATTGAAACATATAGACATCCCACTTTACATGCAAAGCCACTGGGTCAGTCATTGGACATGAAACAAACATTTCAAAAGAAAGCCAAATTAGAATGTCTAGATTGATCAATAAACTGTATTGTTGCTTTTTGGATCACAGTTCCAGTTATATTGTCAGGTTCTGTTTCAAAAGGCACAACATTTTTGTTTCTGAGTACCTGCAAGAAAACAAATCTAATATAACCTAAGAGGTGGGAATCAGATCCCATGATGATGATCGAACCTAGGACTTGATGCTCGTGAGGGAAAAGCCTTACCACTTACCACTTTGGTAATACTGAACCGAGGGGCATGAAGCACCAATATTTTAGGACATGATTTTGCTCAACAAACTCTAAATCAACCCGAAAACCACATGTAAATGTTGTCGAAAAATCTACACCAACTCCATACTTTTCACACACAATGAAATACACCTTATTTCCAACCCCCAAGCATGAAATCATTCTTCAATCTTCATCATGCTTAAACCTAAACCCTCCAACTTCCAATAACCTTAAGACCGTAAACCCCAACACAAAGCTAGCATTAGTCCTGAGTTTCTAACAACCCTTGCACCACTTGTTAGAAAAATGTCGTACCAAAACATGTTCCCAACTTCTTGCACATGTGACTTGCAATACTTTGAATTTCGAGTTAAAGGATCTCAGCTTTTGTGTGATCGCCTCCACAATAAAAAGTGAGTAATTATATACAAGTTGAAATTACATCCTTTGTACAACAAGTGACTACATTGATGATACATTCAAGAATAACGCACGTGATGCAGACAAGTAACAAACATTCAAGAACAAATGGTGGAATCCTAATGATGCTTGCCAATTACGGTCAGTTCAGCCAAGAATTGTAATGTCAAACCTCAAACTACGAAAATTAATATTGATGCTATCCTTCCCAAATCAAAGAACTTGGTTGTCAACAGAAAGTGGATCACACTTTAATCTTGCCAATACCATCCAAGACTGTAACAAGATGGTGAATGATTTGACCAGACATTATGCTTCCTGCTGAACATGATAATGGAGATACTAAATATCAAGTCAAAGGTTAAGTGTAAGGCTGGAAAGTAATTTTGCATCACTAAGCACATACCAATTCAACAAACAACTAAGGCTGCTAGATTTACCAACAGCAGTTCAACAACACACACACACACACACACACACACACACACAGACCTTGATACTGCCATAAACACTTCAAGTTGCAAGTGAGGAAAATTCATGAGAAGGAAAATACGATGGAATCTAAATCATCCAACAATGAAAGCTCATATTTCATGGGTTTAATTCTGGGAGACGATAAAGCATTAACAAGGAAAAGGGTAAATCTAAACATCATATGCCAACACAGACTTCATCTGATTATTCTCATTCTAAACTTTGTATCATCTAATAGGGCGTGCACGGGTCGGGTCGGGTATCCAGGTCAGCGAGCCAAGCACACCAAAGCATTCTCAACCAAAAACCAACCCAATTAATTTAACCCTACCTCAAAATCCAAGGTTGCTTGAGGTTAACCTAAGGCTCAACTTCAGCAACATAACATTTCGGTGCCTAGTGAACTAATTGCAGAACCCAGCAACAAATTCCACACAAGCTATCAAGGTTGGTAATGTCAATGGTCTGAGAGCTAACTGTCATGTATCACAAAAGTATGGAATATGGGTTGTGCGTAGGTAGATGGGGTGTCCGTGTCTTGGGGGCAAATTTCTGAGAGAAAATGATACCATTTTCATTTAGTTAACCTCGTTACAACTTAATAACTGCATAATCATAATACTCCCTCCGTCCCAAAATTTTAGACTGCATAATCATAGTATGGAATCCAACAATTTAAGGGGACAACATTACTACATTTCAAAAGAAACATATTTCCAAAGTTACCTTAGACTATGGGGTGGTAAATTTGAAATCCAATTGAATTTTCCCTGGACTTTTGAATTTTGAAATGGAGAGGAAGGGTAAAAAATGAATGTCTTTAACTTTTTTCTTATTGACCATCAAAACGGACAACTAATTTGGGACATCCAAAATAGGAAGGATGGACCAAAATTACGGGATGAAGGGGGTACATAATTGGATGGATGATCTAAGTATAGGTTCATGTCCTGATTCGGACAAAAGTATGTTACCACTTGCATGCCATGTGAACAACAACCTTCCTAAATAGAAAGCCCTTTCAAGAAAGGAGATCACCTTGAACACAAGCTTGTACAAGCAAGGAGATGCATCTATCAAGTAATTGAGGCAAAGGACGCTTTGATCTGCATCTGCAGTAACTTCCAATTCCAAATTCTTGAGATGACGAAATTCGGGACATGTTCGGGAAAAACAACTCATCTCATCAAGCTGAAAAGAAATGGAAAGATTAAAAATCGGAAAAAGTACTGAAAATAATTTTTGAACAGAAGCCACAAACTAACCGTAAAATCCAGGTGCAGTACAAGCGTCTCTAGCTGATAGAAAACCCCTGAAAGAGGAGGCGTACAAACTACATGCGCACAATCAAAGCCTCCAATGGATAACTCAGAGAGGAGGGGAATGTCAAAAAAAGGAATGTATATACGCGGCCCAAAGTACTTAAATGAGACCAGATTTATAGCTGAAATCTCAATGTTTTTCAAACTGCGACAAAGGGCAAGCTCCAAGCACTTCAACTTGAGAGGACCGGCTATCTTTACATTAATGAGGGATCGTGAGTCCACCAAGGACAATTCTTCAATCAATGGACAATTTGATAACAAATGAGCAAAAACGTCATCTGTCATATCCACCTTTTTCAAGCAGAGGGCAGTCAACAAACTAAACCTTACAACAGGAAGCGAGATCAATGGAAAAGTATAAGACCGGCCAACCCGAAAAGCATTAAACGACTCCAGCAGGTCCAACTCCAGCCGCCGAACTCTTTTCTCCATTGCAAAGTTTATCCATCCATCAATAATGTTCGCCGAATTCTTATCCAAATCAAAACACACTCTGAATTCGTCAATATCTTGGCCCTGATGCATATTCAAGACTTGATTCACCTAATTTATATACTTGTTCCTTTCAGTCGCGAGTGGCATTGTTTTCATGTTCTCTGCCATGCGATCCATCGTCTTTGAACCATCAAAATCCAGACTACCTGTGAAATACTTCCACAAATTTTCCCATCTGCGAGAAAGAACACTAGTTCTTGCTGCTTCTTTCATTGTCAAGAGGGACAAGATGGTGCAGACAAGTTCATCCGGCAGTACGCTTATTTGATCCTCCATTAAATTATCCATCTTACAAGCTAACCAATGCAGGAAAAAAGCAAGTTACATATTGGTCCAACATCGGACATTATAGTATGTCCAAAAGAACCTTGAGAAATGAACACTAAAAGCAACATTGTAATCAATGGATTCGGGGACCTGTAGCACTGAATGTCGCCGAAGGGGTGCAGCCTTCCCAAAATGAAGCCATTTTGGGACAGAAAATTAGACACTTGAGCTGGACAAAAACGAAGCCGTTTTGGTCCTCTTCCATTCCCCAACGAGTGAGACAAAACTGCCAACCTACACTATCAAAGCACCATATGACCTTGTACACCAGCATCATCGCAGACTAGTAAACCCACCATCACCACTTCCAACACCCCTACACCATCACCACCATACAGGATACCAAACCATTAAGGCATGGCATGTTTGATAAGAGGAGTAATTTTGGAAGATTCATAATGAGGTGGGATTGGGATCGGGATTGGTAATGAAGTGGGATTATGAATGAGGACTCATACATGAATTTTTCCTCTTTGTTTGTTTCAAGAGGATTAGTGCATGGGATTATTAATTACATGTTTGCCTTGCCTAGAAGGGATAACGGTTAAAATCATTGATTTCCATTTTTAACCATACATGGAAACACGAGTGGATGTGATAGAGGGGAAGAGAGAGAGGATATTTCGGTCAATGTTTACAGGAAGTGGGGGATTGGGATTAGCAACACCACCTCCCCCAAGGGATAGCCAATCCCCACATTTTGGAGGATTAATAATCCCATGGTACTTATGGCCCAAGACCATCTTTCCAAACCAAACAAAGTATTAGGGCCCTACGGGATTGGGAGTCCATTCCCATTCCTCAAACCTTGTATAAAATCCATTGCCGTCGCCAAATTAAACCAAATACTGCGATTGCAATCACCAAATCAAACCAAACCCACTGCCATCTCCAAATAAGAACAAACCCGCAGAACTCCTTGCTGCAAACGAAACCTACTTTCACTAAAATTTTGGATTTAGTTATCAATTTTTGCACGATTTTTTGTCTTTTGGTTATTTTGTGACTGTTGTAAGTTGAGATACGGTATTCTGGTTATTATTGGTGGTGGGTCAATAGAAAAAGTGGAAGGAAGATTGGTCTCACAAAAGAGTAAGGTAAAAAAGAGTGCCAAAATGACTTCATTTACGAGGGCTTCATGCCTGCAGCGAGCTTCATACTAGAGGGTCCCCGGATTCACTTTGGCTAACAGAAATAATAGTAATATATGTAATAAGACAAATACACAAAGAAAGCAAAAGCAAATATCAAAAGCAATGGATTGCTTCATTTTCAAGATTACGAAAGGAAGGAGATGACAAACAAACTCAAGTACTAATTAAGTTTACGACAAGAGGTTGTAACAAAGGAGAACGAATTACCTTCGCCTTTTCTTCTACAACGATAGAGGATGGCCCCTCCCATTATACGTATAAATTAGATATTAGATAAATAAATGACCAATATCACTTCACAATGCTCAAGGCCTTCTCTTCCTTATCCAATGCACCTACAAAACAAAGAGATGTGTTTAACCATTCCAAATAACTAAACGAGAGAGAGAGAGAGAGAGAGAGAGAGAGAGAGAGAGAGAGAGAGAGAGAGAGAGAGAGAGAGACTTCTCAAAGAACAAAGATATGTAGTGTGAACATCCATATGTCAAGGTACGCGTATATCTTTGCAAAAACACATGACTATTCCAAGTTACAGGCAGGAGTAATAGCTATATACCGAGAGCATGCTCTATAAATGCCATCGTGACTATTCCAAGTTACAGATTAGCTATATACTGGGAGCATGCTCTATAAATGCCTTCTCAAACGATGGCAATTCGGATAAAGATGTGGCAAAAGCCCTATAACACTCTACTTAGGCCACCGAAGAAGGAAGATGAATGAGAAAAGAGCTCCTTTTAACAACTTCGGAAAAGGGTAGTGCCAGATCGCGCATTTCTGTCATGGGCCAACTTCTTTTCATCCTTTTTTTTTTGGTTTTTTTTTTTGTTTTTTGCCCTTAATCTCTTTCAATTGAACGAGGTGGTTGAGTGAGGATTTAAAAATATCCAATCAAACAAAAAACACAAAATTGAATACCGGAGTTTTGAATCGATTTCAGAAACTCAGTCAAAAGACAACACAAAGCATCAAAATACAAACTTTTCGACCTCTTCCTTTCTTGTACTTTAATTATTTCAGCAAACAGACAAAAAAAAAAAAAAAACGAAAAGACACAACTTTGGAAATTACAAAACTAAATCAGATTTGAAGCGGTAAGAATAATATTAACAAAAGATCCAGAAAAAATGCTATACCTGAGTCACGATCAGATTCGTAAGTCTGATTGGGTAGAGAGAGAGAGAGAGACTGAGCTTGTTCTCCTTTCTCATGGGAATCCTGGCCTGGCAAGCAAAAGGTTCAGACTATGTCAGGGGGAAAGTCAATTCATGACTGATTCGTGAATAAAATGGCGGAGGGATGTCAAAAGCCAGCCATAAACAACAGAAATCAAACGAAATCGTAGAAATTATATAGAAAAAAATCTTTTTTTCTTAAAAAAAAAAAAGGCCTTAATCTTTGCAAAAATATAGCTTCACCTGCTGAATAATGAAATTTTAAAGGTGTTGAGATCTTCTTTTATAGCGGGAGATGCTTATAGATCTGTCCGTTATACTCTTTGCCGTTCGGAATCCTTCACTGCCCCCGAAGAGAGAGAGAGAGAGAGAGAGGGAGGGGAAAGGCAAATCAGGTAATCCTAATAAACACAAGACCCATCTGCAAAGAAGTTTTAGGACTCCTAGGACTTCGCTAAAAACAGGAAACTTCGGAAACTGACCGCCAAGTTACGCTAACCTCCCCTGGATACTTTTGAAATATGATTGTCATCCCATAATCCTTGAAATACCATTACCATCCCTTTGAATCGGGGCTGTAGTGATGTGACTCGCTGTCCGGTAGTCCATCTTGACATGAACGCTCGGATTTAAATTTAAACAATACTCGGATTATTTGGAGTTTGGATTAAATCTGAGTCATTGGTGCTGAGATGGACGGCCAGATAGACTCACTATGCTTTTATTTAATCCAAGCTCCAAGAATTGGTGATTCTACTCACGAACCGTTGTGATTGATTTGGAGGAAACATTTGTTTCTGCTGCCGGCGGAAAAATCTTTTGTTCTCTACTACTCCATTGTACCTCTTCTAACTGAAGTGTGTTAATTTTTGAAAGAAAACAAGTTTCCATTGTTGGGTGAAACGGTAGATCATAAAATGACCCCCTTAATTTTTACCTTCGGTGATTACATTTTTTTTTTCCTGCTTTGTGCACTTATTTTGATATGCATAATTTTGTGCACTTATATTCTGATATGCATAATTTTGTGCAAAAAATCCTATGAATTGGAATCTATACAAGAATAGGAATGCGAAATAGAGAGAGAATATTTTCGCTTTGTGATAATTATGAAGATGAGAAATCTACGACGGATGAAACACAAACGGAAAATCAGGTAATTGTTTATTGACACTGTAATCTTTGCCAAACTTACAACATCGACTTCAAAACCTATTTAGGTAATAAAAGATGTCTTTACTATACAAATTGGCTCTCTATTATAGCTAACACGACTCATTTATAAATTTTGAGAGAAGTGTACTTAGGTAGATATCTGCTTCCCTGTAAATTGGGATTATAGCCTCAGATTTATACCGTACATACTCCAATTCGGGAAATGCCTTTTGAACGCTCATGTCCAACTCATCCAAATAAAAGTTGAACAAGACATTTGTGGCTTCCGATGCTAACTGGAATCCCTCTAATCCCTTCTCTCCTTTCATGATCGTCCATCTCATATCTCAGCCAGTCTTTTTGTTTATGACCGGCAATTTCAGATTATGGAAAAAATTCACACCAAAAAAAAAAAAAAATACAATGCACACACAATCAAATGGCAAGCCGGATACTTTTGTGCATATATATATATATATATATATATATATAGGATCCCGTTCTACTAAGGACTCCCTTAAACTCGTAATTTGCGGACCTCATGGATCGGGGTCGAATCTCAACAATCCGAACCGCTCAATGTGTTTAAAACGTGATTTTAAGGATCACCGCGAAGATTCATCCTAAAAAAATACTCGGAAGGGCATCATTCGAGCATTTTTTGATAAATTATATATGTACGGTTATTATGAAAAACCGCTCGGATGAAGCCCTTTCGGGTATTTTTTTTTTTGTGATTCCTCGCTTTGGCCATGGAAAACATGTTTTAAACACATTGAGCGGTTCGGATCGTTGAAATTTGGTCCAAAAAATAAAAAAAGGGGTGGTCCTCACGGAGGAGATCTTTGAAGGAGTCTTCAATAGAACATCTTCCTATATATATATATACAATAAACTTCCTATCAAGGACCTCCACTTTCCGGGCCAAATTTCGACGATCCGAACCGTTAGATGTGTTTAGAAGGTGTTTTTTAGGGCCCCCGCGAGGATTTGGCAAAAAAAAATACCCGAAAGGGCTTGATCCAAGCTGTTTTTCATAAAAACGCTATAAAGCGTTTTTATGAAAAACAGCTTGGATCAAGCCCTTTCGGGTATTTTTTTTTGCCAAATCCTCGCGGGGGCCCTAAAAAACACCTTCTAAACACATCTAACGGTTCGGATCGTCGAAATTTGGCCCGGAAAGTGGAGGTCCGGACCGAGTCCGGACCGTAGAGGTGTGGATAGGAAGGAGACTCTCTCTCTCTCTCTCTATATATATATATATTTTTTTTTTCAAATGTTTAACTTGCACACACATTATTTGTGCCCCAGACCCTAGTATCTACGATGGCTCCCCCCTCCCCCTTCTCTCTCTCTTTTGTACTTTCGTCCAAAGCAAATCACTTTCATTGTGCAGAGCAACAGAGGCTAAAGAGAACATGACGATTTTCCTATTCAGAGGTAGTGCACTTTTAAAGCCAATCTTTATTTTATCATGTCGCGCTCACGCAACGGAATTCACGAGAAATTAGTTAGCGTACTAGTTGAGACAAAGATAGGTCTCAAATCCTCGAAAGTTATTGAATCCACAGGAAGAAAGAGATTAACTCTGAATTGATATTGAATAAAAGTTGCTGATAATACAGATTACAAGTCAATTTATAGGAAAACCTTAGCAAACCCTAAAAAACTACTACTAAAAAGTAAAATATCTTAGAAATTAGGGAAACTCCCAAAATTGAAAACTAGAAACATTTCTAAGACTTTCCCAATTGAAATCAATAAAAATAGAATTACACACTAAGATCAATTCGGAATCTAAATATTCCCTAAAATAGCAATAACTAAATTGAAAGCCTAAACAAAGGAATTTAGCCGAAATCCACGGGTGGTGAGTATTGACCGCAACACGATTCTGCTTTAGCCCACTAAGTTTGGGCCTATTCCGAGCTCGTCGATAAATTGCCGAATTTGGCAATTTTTAATTAAAAGCTGTTTAGGCCTCCGGGGCTTCGACCGATCGATAATAGAATTCGACTGCTACTTGTTCTACATCAGCCACCTACAAACCCCATGTAATCTGTACGCATTCTTTTTGTTTCCCTATTTTTGACAAAATATGTAAAATATCTCTTTTACGCAGTGTGCCAGTTTGCTACGTACTGCAAGGTATTCCCATTTTTTTTTTTCTTTGTTAGTTCTTTTTATTTATTACTAGTAATAGCATTTATTTTCGTAGAGAAAAACCAGATAAGTGAATTTTTATTAACACTATAGTCTGGGGTACACTTTTGATTCGCGGACTAAAATAGGTGAGATTAATAGTTCTGGGATTGATAGTCCCCTGTTTAATTCATGCAGGATTAACATTGGGACATCCCATGTCTTGGTAAATCCCATGTTTGGTTCCTTAAACTACATTTCGGGATTAATTTCAAGAGACTCTCTCTCTCTAAAAAAAAAAAAAAACGTTATTCGCTAATACAATTCAATTTGCATGCATAAAAATAAAAAATAAATGGGCATCCCATTTTGATTTACTAGGATGTAAATAAAAAAAATTCAAAAATCAAAAACAAACACCTACTGAAATGGGGAAGAAACTAGATGCGAATGTTTGAGATAAACTGGGAAAATACCAAAACTTGATATACACAACAAACTAATGCTGAATGCTTTAATCGGCGCCCAAAAATACAACAGATATTTCCTACATTCACGTCTAAGAAACGGCTTCAGATCATTCCTTCTCTGTTTACCTCGGCAATCCAGATCTTCAATCAGAAAACGAGAAACGATGGCAATTTTGTAAGAAATGGCTTCAGATCAGAGAAAACGAGAGAGTGGGAGAGAGAGAGAGAGAGAGAGGAGTACCTGCGTTAGATCTGGGCATGAGTGAAAGAGACGACAACAATTTTGTAATATCTTAGCCTTCCCTCCATGTGTTTTTTATCCCGGACTAGTTAGTCCCACACCCCCCGGTATTACAGAATATCATACGTATTGGACTAAAACTGTCCTGAGTTTGCTAATCCCATGCTATTTTTCAGGAACCAAACGAGGAACTATACGGAATTAGGTACAAATAATTCAATCCCAAGTACCTAATATCCGAATCAAGCGAGGCCGTGCGTATGTGCAGGTCGAATTTTGCATATTTTGTTAAAATTCATCAAACAAACAATAAGCACGAAGGAATTCTGTCAAAATCTGACATGCACGCATGCACACGCATCAGGTGTGCCCATGAGTGTGCCCTGCCTCTACTTTTCTACAAAATGGGGAAGAAGGCGAAGAAACCAGGCAAAGATAAAGAGAAAACAGAGAAGAAAACCGCCAAAGCCGAAGAGAAAAGAGCTCGCAGAGAAACCAAGAAGCTCTCTCCTGAAGACGACATCGACGCCATCTTGGTAAACTACTACCAAAACTCAATTCCACTTCCGTACAGAGCTTTTCTCTAGTTTTAATTGGCCCCGTTAGTGGACGGTGAGTTTGGAGAAAGGTTTAATGCTTCTTCTTTTCACATGAATCGTACGTATGAGACTTGGATATTTTTTGAATTCAACTTCTCAGTTTTTATCCTATTAACTCCTTTAAGCCCGCTCTTGCTTTAATTGGGCTCCTGCTAGTGGTGGGTGGGATTGGTTCAGGATTAGTGGAGTTGGGCGTAAGCTGAAACGGACAGATGAGCTATAAGAAAAATTGAATTCCGCTACTTTTCGCATGATTGAGAGAGAGAGAGAGAGAGAGCAATTTCGTTTTAGATTTGGATATTGTTTTATGGTTTTCTGGTTTTCATTGGACAGTTGAGTATACAGAAGGAGGAAGCCAAGAAAAAGGAAGTACAAGTCGAGGAAAATGTCGCTGCACCGTCTTCCCGTTCGAATTGCTCGGTATTTTGATTGATCATCGAGTTTATGACTTTGGATTCTAGTTTAGGTTGTGTTTTCTGAAAAATAAAAAGCTCACTTTTGGTTGGAAAACTGACTTTTGTTATGAAATGGAAAATGACTTTTACAGCCCACATTGGGATTCAGTACTTCTGGAGCACTGCTGCAGGGCTTCTCTCCACTACAAATTAGTGTGGGAGCCATTCATTTTGTGGCTCAGCCCACACCAAATGTGCGGCGGAGAAAGGCCCGGAGAGCTTAATAATTTTTCCCTTGGATGGGCAAAAGGATGAGAAAAGGAAAGATGGTGTACCCTTTCACTTATTTGGATAAATAAAACATATAAGAAATGCCAAGAAATGATGAGAAGAATAGAGAAAAAGATGAATCTTTATTCATTCGTTTTGTTTCTCGCCAAATGTCATCACTTTTGGTGAGATTTGGTCAGAAACCACTAGGCATTTTTGCTTTTTCTCAATTCAAAGGATTAGCACTAAGTTGTTTGTCTATGCCATCAATTTTTTAGAAAGATGTGGGGCAGAAAATGTTACCTTTTGGCTAAATTATTTGCGTTAGGTTGCATGTTTCTCTTTTTGCTAAAGTTGAGAAGGGAAACATGTGAGCATTTTTTCTGCTGAGAAGGCCCAAAAGTTGGGTTTTTGAAGCAATTCCAAACACAACACTGGTATATATGCTGTAAACTTATATCTTTGTTTGATGACATGTAATTGATATCTTTGTTTGATGGCATGTAGTTGAACATTAATCCCTTGAAAGAGACTGAATTGGTCCTGTGTGGGGGTGAATTCTATAATGGTAGCAAGGTCAGACTGTTATGATTGCTAATTCAATTGTTTTGGTATGTCCACAATATATATCTATATGTCTTGCTTGGAGCTCATACTGAGAGTCGAGGGGATTGGATTATGCAGACATTTGTATATGGTGATCTGTACCAGTACGATGTGGAGAAGCGAGAGTGGAAACAAATTCATGGGAGCAACTAAATTATAAAGGTTGTCGGAGTCCACGATCAGGTCATCGGATGGTACTTCCAGATTTTTTTATGTGATCTATTTCGTATTGTTTCCGTTATTTGTGCTTTTATTCGAACATGCTGACTAAGTTTTATATGTGTTGGAAGTGTATGTATTATATAATATATCTGTTATCCCCACAACATGCTGAAACTAAAACAGAACTTATTGTGGTATGCACACTTGGTGATCCTAATGTGTTCAGAAAGTTCTTGAAATTTTAATTGGTATCTACACGAACTCTCTGTAATGAAAAAAGGATATTGAAAAGAACTCATGAGGGAAGCATTTGAGCACATGTATCCACATCTGTTGAATGATATTTCTAACCCTACTTAAAAGACATGCAGGAAAATAGATGATAGTTGAGGGCTTTTGTGGTTGTCACACTTGATCTGGTCTCATCTCTCACTACAGAATCGTTTAGTTGACCATTTCCATGTGATTGCTGTCACTGTCTCACAAATAAGCTTATTTCTTCATCTTCTATGGGTTTTCAAGGGCTAGGTTTTGGCTTTGTTTTGAACAAATTGAGTTTAATGATAAGCTTCAGCCGATTATTCTGATAAGCTTCAGCCACTTATTCTGGCCCCTTCCTGCTATGTGGTTTGGTTTGTGTCCATAAGGGATGGATATGAATGGCTAACAATAATTGTGTTGTTGGTTGATTATTTGTTTAAATAGCATGAGTTGGAGTTCTCAATTCATCTTCCTGTCAATTGGGTAAAGTATGTGAAGAAATAAAAATAACATGTATTCTCCAATCAGGTTGCCAGGTTCCTATATTTTCTGTCCATGTCTAGATTGGGGACATCATTAGTCCTGCTACTGAGGTAAAAAATGCTTTGAAATGAGATTCATTTGACATTTAATCTTTGTTTTCTGTGTTTTGAGTGAGAGTTCATCATATGGCGTCCAAGTGCTGCTCAGTCCTAGACTCCTATTACATCCACAAAAATAGTGTTTGAGTGCATCATCCTCGTACGAATACTCAATACTCAACGTATATGCCTGTAAAAGATACTTAAAAACTAGGACCTATATTTTTTCCCAAAACCCCCAAATAAGGGATTGCACTCGAATCCTCTCTTCATTTTCCGAGTCAAATCCTTGACGTCATTTACCATTTCCTACTGCCATCAAACAAGTGCTTTTCTATTTGGTGCTGATTCCCTTGATATTTCACATATCAAATCCTTGACCTGCTTTTCTATCTCTATGCTTTTCTACCCTCCTTTCCCCTTCCATCTATTCACCCATGGACATACATTGATCTGGTCCTTGCTGACTTTTGAACTTCTTTTGCTTTCTTAAGCTTGATCTTGCTTCTCTCAACCTGAATTATGTGCCATATGATGACTTTTTATGTGACAATTTCTTGGATGCGTCACAGGTCTTGTACAAGCACAAGATTGTTGTTTACGGTAGCTTCTATGACACTCTTAGAGAACTGAGGTTGTTATCGCATCTTTATCAGACTCTTTAAGAGTTCTAATATTTCATAGTCATTTATATTTTGTTGATTTTTTCTGGTTGCTTGAATGATGCATGTTCTAGCCTATACCAGTACACGGGGCTTCTGACCAGTATTTATTTTGGGTAGTTTGGTTTTGCATCTGTTTATTTTCTTCTCTTTTAACAAGTTTGTCTCTGTCCTCTGTACTAGTTTAATTTTTTTAATGATTGCATTAGTTGTGTTTTTTGCTCAAGCAAACAAATTGAAAATGTTGGTAAAGAAAGGATGCAGATTCTAATCACTGCGCCGCATTTTGGTTGAGTAAGACATTAGCTATTGACATTTTAAAGGGCTTGGAAAGGTTGATTTACATTCCTGGACAATGATTCAGTATGAGTAGTGTGTTGTTGCAAATATTGTGTCGCCAATGGAAGTATATAAAATTTGAGAGATAAATGATTGCTTCAAGGTGCATTACAATGTCGCTATCCTTAAGACGATATTAGCCCCCACCAATTCGAGCGAATTTAGTGTGCACCGGGTTGCTGGCAAATTACACTCCAAGATACAATGAAGCCAGTCCCAATTTGACTGTTTGTCCAACTGCGTCATGCACAGACGAAGAAGAACCAGAACACATTTGGATTTTACGAACCTGCCAACAATATATGTAGGAGATAATTCTAGAGAGAAACAACAACTAGCTAGAATCATAATCGTTTTTCCTATGATGGAAATTGGTGGAATCGTTAGCCTTTACATAGGCATAGACTTGTGACCATTCACCAATGGTCACATCTTACATTCAAACCACTGTGACTGTTCAGGAATAGCTATACCTATTCATTTAAACCCAACGATCACACCATGTAAATCCAATAGTCGTGTCTATTCATGATTTATCCCGAATAGACACACCATTTGGTTTAAACCATTTAAATCCAATGGTCACGTCTATTCATTTATTCCGAATAGTCGCACCTTTTAGTAGAGACATGTCTATTCATTTAATCTGAAAAGACACACCCTTTGCACTAAAATCTAATAATCATGTCTAATCATTTAACTTGAATAGACACACCTTTTGGATTAAAACCGTTCACTAATAATACTATTTAATATTCATTAATTATTTTGGAAATGTTCTAACACAGTGAGCAGGGTATGATATTTTACAAGGTGGGTTGTATTTGTCTTATTTGTTTTATTAGTTACAATAGCCTTAAGTTTAAACACGTTAGGTGTTAGCCAATCAAAAAAACAAAATTATAAAAAATACTAGATAAAGAAAGAAGATATGGTCAAGGTCGAGGAGATTTTTGTGGGGTGAACATAGGGATTAGAAATGAGCAACTAATGGAAATAGAAGAAAAGGTGATACGTGTTAGTTAGAGAGAAGAGAAGAAGAGAAGTGTATAGGGTGTTAACAAACCCCAACACAAGTCAATGTTATTTATATTAGTGTGTACCGCATTACATGACTAAAATAGGCGATGTGGGACAAACATCAACTACTAATATAAACTTATTCTAACACTCCTCCTCAAGCTGGAGAATAAATATCAAAAAGTCCCAGCTTGACTGTATTTTGTACTGACCATCTTTTTCTGCAGTGCGCTCATGCTTGTAAGCTGTACAGAGGTCAATCAAGTATAGTGGTGTAAAGAAGATGATATGAAAGCTGTATTGTTCGTTACTCTGTGGTTGATTTGGTTTTATGATGAATTTTTCATGTTTGAGGGTGCTGTTGGCTTAGGTGATTGTTCTTATAAAACTAAGAGTAGCGTTTCGGTTAAGGCTAAGTACAAGAATTTGGTTGCATCGATCTGTTAATAACTGTGTCTAATATTCATGCTGTGTGCTTGCTGAAGCTGTATCTGATTTTGGGTTATTTCGTTGTAGCTTTGGGGGTTTCGGCTATGTTGACACCTTACCAGTATTAGTGCCTTTCTCTTGGTATAGTTTTTGTGTAGCATGAGCAGTGATCATTTGCATCATTGCTTGGTTCTGTATTCTTTAGCAGTGATGCATTTTATGTTCCTACATCATTTGTTGGTGACTTGGAGTATTTGTTTTCAACTTTACATTGATAAACTCTCCATTGCGCAGAAACAAAAAGGCATTTGGACTAAAGTTGGGGATATTTGAAGAAGCATTTAACTAGAGGTATCACAATTCTGTGAAGGTTACGCTATTGAACTTTGCATTTGTGTTCATTTAGGTGATTTTTTAGAGTATGATTCTTATTAGTTTTTTTTTTTTTTCTTTTTTTCTTCATATAGATAAAAGTAGAAGATTTTCAGCGTTCTCTAAGGTTTTACATAAGTAAAACTTTTTTTTTTGGACAGTGTGCCATTTTCAAAACTCCCTCCGTCCCTAAACTTCATTACCAATTACTCCCCTCCGTCCCTAAACTTTTGACACTTTTTGGACAGTGTGCCATTTTCAAATGCTTATATCTTTCAATGTAAATATCAAAAAATATGCAATATGAATCTTGTTTGGTAGGACCATGGATACCTCCCAAGTCCCAACTAAGATTGATCAAAACAATTTCAGTTCAACGCTCAGTTAAGTAGGACCATGGATGCCATAGAGCGTAGACAGTCTCCTTTAATTGTCGCTTGTGCTTTTCAAACATTTGTCTATTAAGCGTAAGCTAGCCGGGAACCTAGTTATAATAATAATATATATAAAAAATAAAAAAAAACAACTGTGTGAGATCACTTGGGAAAAGTTTATTTTTTGTATCATTCCCCTCCAACCCCAACTGATGTATACAATATTGGAAAAAAAAAAAAATCACTTTGAAAAATAGTTTTATATTTTTTAGAGATGTCTGATTTGTTTGATTTTTAAATAGATGGTGAATACATCAAGACCCATAAAAACAAACATTTTTGGATCATCAAATAAGAGAATTTTGATTGCTTCGATGCCCCCCTTGGCCATTGAATGAAGGGATGGTATGGTACGGTACTAGGGATAAATAAAATTAACCAAAAAATCCAACCAACTTACCAAACTATTCCCTCTGTCTCTTTTTAAGTGATTCCTATCAGAATACGTGTAATTTCAAACTTCTAAAAAATATTTCTTTATATAATTAGTACCAAATTAAAGTGCTCATTGAGGACTTTAATTTGGTGCACAAAAAAAAATATTTAGAACATGCTACTGGAGTGTATTTTTAAACGGTTATAAAAAATACACGTTTCCCAAAGATATCATTTAATGCCCTCTTGGAGTTTAGCAGTAAACTCTTCCCTCTCCGATCAATTACAAACTCTTAGTATTTGTCATGGAGCTGTTGAAAACAGAGAAACTGTTGAGTCCAAAATAAATTAAAGCTTCTCACAGGATCTGTTCTAGGAGGTCATTGTAATACCTTGTTTCTCATGTCATAAACATAGGCCTCAACTGCATTCTTTTTGTCTTTGGTTTCTTCCATAATACGATCCTGCAAAGCCATTTCAAACTCCTTTTCCACTGCTTTTTGGGCATCAGCTGGAGGCATTCCTCCATAAACAATCTCGGTTACAGGAACGTTCCGTTTCTTGACCTTCTTCTTTGGAACCTCTACCTACAAATTTAGAATAAAAACAAATTTCCATGTAAAAAGCAACAGTTTTCACAGTAATTTGTTATACGCAAAGAAATTGCAGTTATGGACGGGCTGGAGAGAGTGTGTGTGTGTGAGAGAGAGAGAGAGAGAGAGAGAGAGAGAGAGAGAGAGAGAGGTGGCGAATGGCGGGATGGCCATGTCATGGTGAAACAAAAACAGTATAAAAAACCGACTAGATCTTCTCCACCGTCAATGGCACATTGACACTACTGTGCTTTTAGTTTATTTTTGGACCAATTCTGCAATTATTCAAATAATGGTTTATTTGTTTGCTCGGAGATAAAATGATGGAACCTTTGGATATGTGTGAGATGTAAAGAAACGACGAGAGAAAAAATACAGAAAATTGGTCTAAAGGCCAAGTTTGGAACTTTAAATGATGTTTAGTCCAGCTTAATTTATTTTAATGCCTCCAATACATTGATAGAAAAATTTTGATGGCTCAAGGACAAAACTAGACAAAAATACCCTTAATGAAGCTCATCCCTCACGCGTCTTTTTGGTGTTGACCGGCTTAAACCCCCTAAAACCCGTCACTTTCCCGCACAGTGACATTTGCGAAAGTGATAGGTAATGTCACGTGTCAGTGAGGTGTGACCATGGGTCAGTGCTTTCCCGACTCTCTCTCTCTATGAAAGCGACGTGCCACACTTTCTTTCGTCAATTCATGCCCGACTTTGTCTCTCTCTCATGTGAGTGGGACAAAATTAATTGCTTTTTGGGATTGGATTCAAATTTAGGGTTCAATTTTAAAGGGTTTAGGCTCTTTAGGATAGGGTATAGTGGGTTTAGACATTTTGGGTTTAGGCACTTAGGGTGCACTTTCCAATTATAGGGTTTTAGCTGTTTAGGCACTTTCATAGGGTACCCTATTATTTTAGGCACTTTCATAGGGTACCCTAGGGTTTAGGTTTAGGGTGCACTTTTCAATTATAGGGTTTTAGTAGTTTAGGCACTTTCACAGGGTACCCTAGGGTTTTTAGGCACTTTCATTGGGTATCCTGGGATTTAGGTTTAGGCACTTTCATTAGGTTTGGGGGTTTAGGCACTTTCATTGGCTAGTAGGGGCATTTTTGGAATATGTAGGTGATTTGTCCTTTTGGCATTAAAGAAAAAGTTGATGTCCTTATTGAAATAAAAACCCCTTTACTATGTCCTTCCCAAAAACGGGCCCGAAAAAATAATCGGTGTTTGTTTAGATTGGGATTGTGACAAGCATTTAACCACATGAGGACGGAATCGGAAAGGGCAAAATATTCAAATTTAGTAACTCTTGATTGATGGGATATAGAATCCCACCTCCTCCCGTGGGATTTCATATCCCGAGATGTAGGCACTGTCAGAATTAGAAATCTCGTCCATAATACAATAGCAAACGCTAAATTGCGTAACATATTCAATTCCACCCTCATACCACCCCAAACAAGAAAGCCAATATGGATCCAACTACAATTCAAGATTATTTATCCTCGTATCAACCACATGAGGATCACGAAATGGGGGCGGGCAAAATATTTACGTTCAATAACTCTTGATTGATGGGATATAGAATCCCACCTCCTCCCATGGGATTTCATATCCCGGGACATAGGCACTATTTGAATCCTCCTCCCATGGAATTTCATATCCTGGGCCGGGACATAGGCACTATCTAAATATGAAATCTCATCCATAACGCGTTAACAAACATTGAACGTTTGAAACCCACAGGATAACAAATCCAATTCCACCCTTAGATCACCCCAAACAAACAAGTCTTATAACTGGGTTTGAATTTTGAACCTAATGACAGCAGCACATTATTTACTTTGAAAAAATAGATTTTGGGTACACTGGATTTTAATTTATTTATCACTAGACAAATATAGTATGTTAATTTTTTTTTAACTGCGATCCGATCAATATAAGTTAGTATTATTTTGGATAATAACTCATGTTATCCTAAATGATGGAGTATATAAATTCAATAGATTCTGTCATTTCATTGGACGAGGAACTTCTCACAAGGTAGGTATTACTATTTTGGTTGCTCTTCATTTATGCAGAAAACTAGTTGGTCACAAAGGATGTCCAGTTGAGCCTAAACAATCATACTAGTTTGTTGGCCATCTCTGTAACATTATATTCTTAATTGGCCCACATTACGTAATCGGTTCGGCACATATTGTAATCATATATTTACGAGATTGTGAGCCATATTTTCTCTCCTAATTGATTGGTCAAATTGATGGAGTGATTTGCTAAAATCTTACTTTAATGGAAAGTAGAATAATCGCTTATAAGGAAACAGGTTCTCTCTCTGCCTATAAAAGAGCATATATATAGTCTCCCATCAAATTTATGTTACTAAACTACTAGAAAGAGAGGCAAGAGAGAGAAACCCGTTTTCCTCCTAGGGCGTGATGCTCTTTGTAAAATTATGTGCCTTGTTCGGAAGCTTTTTGAAGAAGGTTTTTTGGAATTGGAAGTTGAATTTTGAATTTCAAATGTTGATAAGCTGGGCCCCACGGAGTCCCTTCCTCTCCACCTCTGCCACTTTGACCGACAATTCCTTTTCCATATTTTATGTGTCCCCTCCATGTGGGATGTGGCCCAACAAATCCATGTGTCCTCTGTCTAATGTATGCAGGCAATTTTGACTTTCAAAACTCATTGCCCTTTTAGTGGGCCCCCCTCTGCCATCTAACCCATTTAAGGAGGGAAAAAAATTTCCACTCAAAAAGAACTTTGTAAAAACATATCCGAACAAAGCCATGGCTGTTTCAATAAATTACTGGATCGCTTAAGTTCTGCATCAATGGATCCGGGTACGCTACTCACACTTAAAGAATGTTCCCATTGTAATCTTGTATGCTGTTTTGAAAAGGAAATTGCAGTATCAAGCAAAGTCGAGAGATAAAATGCCTGAAATAACGAAGCCATGGTGTTTACATTACAAAAACAACACAAGATTGAATGCCCACATGGAGCCACAAAATTTCCTGACGCTTATACAAATTCTTGATCATTGCCATTGCAGTTAATTTACAGATCACTGTTAACAAGAATGGTGAAACAATTAGGGAATTCTGACTAGTACTACTACTACCAGCAGCGATTAAGTTTCTTACATCCACCAAATTGTTGGTGAACAGATATGTGCAGCGTGCGCGACGCATATCTGTCATCTGCGTTTCATCTTCCAAACTTAAGTAAATTCCCAGAAGCATACAGTTCCTTAATAACACGATGCTAGAAGTGTATCTCTAACCGATGGACTTGTGCCCCCCCACAGGTCCTCTTCTTTGGAAACAAAACCTCCTCCTTCCTCGTACCCGCATCCACAAAAGGATTCAGCATCGCTACACAAACTCTCAGCATCTTCTTCAGCGCAAAACGGCAATTTAAACCAGGTATTGCCATTACCACCGCTACAACTTCCAACAGAAGACGCGCTGCTGCTGCTGCTGCTGCTGCTGTCATTAGGTTCCCCACTACCTGAAAACATTCGTTTTGCAACCCCGTCTTTCCACGCCTTATTCTTGACTGCACAAACTCGACGTACTCCCAAATAAGTCACGCTAACAGGGGTTGCCCTCTTCTCATACAGCTTTGAACTCTCATCTGCTTTGTTTTTCTTCACAGAAAGTACACAAACCTTATTCTTAATGGCACAAACTCGACGAACCCCCAAATAAGTCACGCTAACAGGGGTTGCCCTCTTCTCATATAGCTTTGAACTCTCATCTGCTCGATGTTTCTTCACAGACAGTACACAAACCTTATTCTTGACAGCACAAACACGACGTACTCCCATGTAAGTCAAGCAAAGAGCCGGTGCCCTCCTCTTCGTCCCGATCAAACTCTGTGGTTTCGGGACTCCCATGTTTTTCTCCGTCGGAAAACAACCTTCTTTCTCGTACCGCTTCGGAAGTTTTTGTTCTGCCTCTGCTTCAGACCCTGCCTCTCAGATGAATAATTTGTTCGTGGATGTGAGCGATACGATAATGGAAACTATATAGTACCGCAAGTTGGCCCGAACAACCCTACCTTGAGGCATACGTTTGGGTCACTGAACCTCTACCGACCAGGATTTGGAAACAAATTTGGTTTATGGAAACAAATTCTGCATGGATTAGGGACTCCTGATTTTGAGGAGGAGTTTTTCTGGGTGGTGGGACCTGTCGTATTATTGGGTGTGTCACGGTTTCACCAATAGGAGTGTTACACATAAGCAACAGGTCATCTTGATCGTGATTATGGGAAGTGCTGGAATTTCTAAAATTAATGTGCCGTGCTGTATTTAAGAGCGCTTTGATATACCGTCCCACTGGATTCTATCCTGCCTTTAGCCCCAAGGTTCCTCTAGTTAGTACTTTCCCCACACAATCGACCGATATTATATTTTTGGAATAAAAAACGGAGCTAAATTAAGGGGAAGTGACATGGGCCACTCTGGTTTAGTAAATAGTGTTATTTCATACTTGTGGAGTAAGTACTTATTGGTATCGAACAATTTGATTTTTTTTAGAAGTGATGAAAAATAGTGATTTAATTAAAAGATGAATGGTTCGGATGGTAACAAAATATTTCCATAGTTTCTCATTTAAAGACAGTGGGAAAATTGAATCTAGCATTTATTCATTTAAAAAAAAAAAAAAAAAGATTGCAATGACTTTACACTTAGTCTCTCTCTTAATAATTTTACGAAAAATATTTAGTAATATAAATGGACTCCCATTAAACATCGCCACTCCCGACTCGAAATCTTAGTTTATGATTTGAAATCCTAGTTTCGCCACTGCTTGGCATTAGGCTACAAGAAAGTTGTTTCTTGAGAATTCTCTAGTCCTGGTCTGGATGACTTTTCTTTGATCAGACTGGAAGGAGATTAGTACAAGTGTGTGTAAGTTGGCTAGGACACCCTTTACCATTCTAAATAAAAATAATAATAATGTCTAACCTTTATTAACTACAAACTCATCTAAAAGCTTAAGCTATTAGAGGGAGGATTAAGTTTATCATTTATATTCTCAACACGTACAACCCCTCACGTATAGTCATGCTCTCCTCTATAATCATAAGCGGTCTAAACACATGCAAATTTCTAGATATCTAGTGGTCGGGTGAGGTTAAATCATATAATCTATTGCCTCCTCTAGTACCATATTAGATTATTAACCACCAACTCATTTAAAAAACTTAAGTATAAGATAAGTCATTAGAGAGAGGGGTAATTTATACTATTTATATTCCCAACATTTGGAATTTGGATCGTGTTTTTCCACAATTGGAACCTCTTTTATATTCGATATAAAAAGTTCCTCCTTTGGAATTTTTATTTTAAAATTTTAGTGCTTCATCCAATTTTTTTTATCAACTAATTAGGTGAACAAAATATAATACTGCATGATATTATTTTAACATCTCCTCAACCCAATCAAACTCAAGTAGGTCTACCAACTTGAGTTTGAAAAAGACAGGCAAGAGAATTGGGAATGCTAGGAAAAATCAGGAAACAAAAAAAAATCAAAAATCGAGATGAAAGCATATAGGAGTTGTAGAGATCCAGGGGAAATCTGGATGAGTGATTTAGGCCAGACTTTGAGATTCTGGGTTGGAAAAGAACCATGGGGCCGAGTTACAAGAGATTAATCGGAGGCACATGGTGGGCAACAGTGATGAAGATTAATAAGATTTTGGCAGTTTCAAATTCCAAGATTGGATGTCGGTTCATCTTTTGGTTTTTGTGGGGTTGTGCATCTTTTGGCCTAAAAATTAACCCCAACTTTTTTTTTGGGATAATGATTTCACACTATTGAATGTTAAGTGATGGGAAGTGCAACAGTAACGGTGCCGGGAATATCGAATGTTAAGTGATGGGAATTGAGTACGAAGTTGTGAATTTTTAGAATTTTTTTTGGCATCAATGCACTTTAATCGGTTGTAGCGGTCAATTAGTACAAGGGAAGTATCAATTAAGCGATGTGTATATTCACTCATTCCAATTTAAAGAGGAGTGAATATTGCAGTATCATCTTTAAAATAATACTCCCTCTGTCTTTCCAGTCCGCAAAATCAAAATTCAGACAAAAAAATACTAAAGCAAAAATTCACGCTTTATGATAAATAAGAACTCACTGAAATCTAGAATGCAGCAGCAAAAACTGATATGGAACGGAAGTAATTTTTATGGGACGGAAGTAGTATTTTATTTTTATTTTTTTTTTAAGAACAGGCAAAAAAAACATGCATTACTAATTAAGTTCTCATTTTAAGGACAGGGAAAATAAAATTTTTATGGGACGAAAGTAGTATTTTTTGTTTTTCACGGATGGGTGTTTGCACCATAAAAAGTTTATAGCTATTTCTCGATAAGCCTAATACGTGGCAGCTAATCATTAAAAGGCTCATTTCTCTCTTTTATAAAGATTATCGGTAAGATAATTTTGGCAGACAAAAATAATTCTATTAAAACATGTGGCAGCCAATAAAATTCGAAAGCACCAACATGTACTTGCCATCAAAATGCATAGATCAAATAGCACATGGCTTCTCCTACTAGAGTTAATAGAGAATCCCAGCAAGAAGCAATAAGACTCAACAGCGCACTTATTGTCCAGACTTTGCCAGCAAGGCAATTTTAACTTCAACCAAGCCACTGCTTATGTGCAGAAGATGGTTTTTACCAAGAAAAACAAACCACGCATAACCTTAAGTCTGAATCAATAGGAGTGGGCTACATGAATCCATTTTCTCCATTGAGCACGATCGAGGGCACCGTAATATGTGATAATGTGCTTCTGATGCAAGAGCTTGAAAGAGGGTATTATCGGGATGATGGAGTGCCTAGGTGTGCAATTGGGAGGGACATTTCCCAGGCAATTTGTTTTGGTCAATATTAGTTGGGAGGTCGTCGATGAGCTTTGCAATTTGGTTTGGTCAATCTTAGTTGGGAGGGACATTTCGTAGGCAATTTTTGACCCAAAACCCCTAGATTTGCTGGGCGGAGGGGTGAGGCACCGCTTGAAAAATCCACCTCAGTATTATATTTATAGTATTTATAGGGGTTTGTGACCAATCATTGGGCAGCAAACTTTCCCGTCTATATATGAGGATGCGTGGTCACTTCATATACTAAGATCGCGAGGGTAACATCACCGGTCGCGAGGATGGCCCTTGTGATATGTCGCGAGGATGGCCCTTGTGATATGGTCGGTGCGCGGCATCCCCTTTTCTTTTTAAGCCACCAACCCACTAATATCTCCCCTGTTCCCGTTATTTTTTAGGCACGGTCGTGGTTGCGTCAATACCTTAGCCAATTCTCAAAGGACCCCTCTGACCCTGCCTTATGGTCAGAGTAGGCGCGAGCTTGAGTTTCAATAGCTGTGACTTCCCCTATGTTGGGGTCGCGATAGTTGAATTCCTCGTACTATTGCGCCCCTTTGATAAGGGTGCCTTGTACTTAGGTTATGTGTATCTTAGTCTAATTCTTCTGCGGGGGATATTACTTTGCGATGTTGACTTCCTCAACACGTTGACCTTGTGTTTAATCCGATGTGTCCATTATGGACTTACTTTCCACGTGGTAGGCCTGGATTGGTCGATCAATGCTTGACTTTGGTCAAATTAGTCTATACGCTGACCTTCCCTACACACCTTACTAGTGACAAAAATTTTAAAAATGGAGAGAGCAAAAAGTATCTATTGGTATCGATATTGTGATTTGGCTTCTCTACGAACAACAATCAACTTTATATATTTTAAAAAAAAAAGAGGATATGTCAAAAGATCCGTGCAAGCATATTCGCCACACAATTTCCTTTAAAAAGAATTCCAATGTATTTAAGAGTCGGTCCATTTTTGCTTGGTCCAAAATAAACTTCACCGAGCTCATGCTAAAGAAACATCTTATGTATTTTCGTACTATTTGATCACATTAGTCACACTTTTAGTATACAAAAATTCATGTACATGGTTAGTTAAACTAGTAATGTCAAGATAATTCTTGAACATGGTAAAAATTCTTGGAGCCGCCATTGCTTAGTAATGGATATATGTATATGGTTAGTTAAACTAGTAATGTCAAGATAATTCTTGAACATGGTAAAAATTCATGGAGCCGCCACTGCTTAGTAATGGATATACTCCATAAAGTAGCATCCTAATTCCGACATAACATTGCCTAGTTTTGCATACTATTTGCAGAGAGGAATCGGAAACCCTGTAGTACGATGCCACACTACAATTCAGTAGTGCGGCATCTAAGTGCAACATCTAAATTGTCCATCGCACAATCGATGGTCTTAACTTCATCTTTGTACTTTGCAAATCCGAGCCTGGAATTGCTCAGGTGAAATATGACGCATTGAATGATAAGATCAACGACTCAGATGTCGCAGGTTGTAGTATCCCCGTGTCCGTTATCTTTAAATACATTTATTTGTCTCAGAAAGAGAGTATAGGGGAATCTTAAAAGTGTTTTTCCAAACTGAATTGGTAGTTTAAAGGCTTTTGATATTCATAATGATGTAGGACGGAAGTCTTAACAAAAAAAAAATGAATCTCAGATCCAAAAAAAAAAGAATCGACAACTCCTCAATTATACTATTGCCCGATCAGAAGAAAATTACAATTCTGATTTCTACGTTGAAAAATGACGATTCATACTCCTCACACCAGAAATTATAAAACTTACCAGACCCTTTACGGTAGTTTGGGAAGAAATGCCATAACAAGCCATAAATAATGTCACAACATTGATTAATAATCTACAACTAATATTCTTTCACCTTTTACTAAAGTATAACTAATTCAGTTCCTGGATGCAGTTTTGATTCTAGCTGTTTGGCACGTTCCCTTGCCCTAGCAGGATCATTCCACTTCGCATTCAGATGTTTAGAATTCAAGCGCATGAAATTACGGCTTTGAATAACTAGGATCAATGATGATCTTGTCAAGCGATACAGCATTCTCAAGTAAATTCACAGCCAGCTCAGTGTCACTTGTATTCCCAACCCACCAACAATTTCCAGCACTTTAAGACATTCAAGTCCTCTGTTTCTGCCCTCCTCCCTCGGCTTTCCTCCTCGCCAACCAGCGAATTCCTCGGCTTCCTGCCACACAGAGCATTTCAGACCATAGTTTCTTTGTTAGCAGACAAGGAAATCAGAAAACAAAACCAGAAGATGTGGAAGTAACGTTTTAAGTTCACATCATAACGCACAGGTACTCGTGGGATAAGGCATAGACAACCACTGCTCCACAACTGCAAAAGGGAAAGCAGCGACGTGTCAGTGACAAGTAAAATCATCAATTTACTAACAAAACCGATTTTATTATGCAATGATCATCGACGAACTTAGCAAAACATTTAGACATCCCACTTTACATGCAAAGCCACTGTGTCAGTCATTGGACATGAAACAAACATTTCAAAAGAAAGCCAAATTAGAATGTCTAGATGATGCAGGACGGTTTTAGGACACTTGATACTACCACCTACAATAGGAATCGTGGTGATTATGGTGGAAAATAAGAATAGAAATAGGTGTAAGTGCGCCAAGAAGAAGAGAGAAGAATTAGCAGATGATGAAGAGAGAGAGATAGAGAAAGGGAGAGAGAGGTGCTTCACCCTCACAAGGGTTAGGCAGTTTCTGCAAGGAAGGATCGCAACCCTATCCCCAATAGGAAAGGACCGCAGCCCAAACCCCGATAACAAAGACCGTAGCCTTGTCACTCAATTCTTTAATCAATCAACTCTCTATTCCAAAATGAAAGATTACATCCCAATTTATAATACATCGAAAAGAACCTTCTAGCTCCTAGAAGTCTAAATGAAATGAACCTAATTAATGCATACATTGAACCTATTACCAATTAGATGCAATGAACTAGAAATGTGTCTAATGTATCTAGATGAATATTAATGCATTAATTCATGTTGACCCTTGACCTTCCAACTACCATGGATGACTCTTGAATGACAAATCCTTGAACGACCCATGCTGCCCTTTGATTGGATCGTTGTAATTACCCAAATTACTGTCCTCATCACTAGATTGATTGATAAACTGTATTGTTGGTTTTTGGATCACAGTTCGACTTATATTGTCAGGTTCTGTTTCAAAAGGCACAACATTTTAGTTTCTGAGTACCTGCAAGAAACCAAATCTAATATAACCTAAGAGGTGGGAATCAGATCCCATGATGATGATCGAACCCAGGACTTGATGCTCATAAGGCAAAGCCTTACCACTTTGCAAATACTTTGTTCTAAAGAGGAATGACTTTTAAAATCCATGGCAAGTATAGAAGCAAGGGGCATGAAGCACCCCTATTTTAGGACGTGATTTTGCTCAACAAACTCTAATCAACCCCAAAACCACATGTAAATGTTGTCAAAAAATCTACACCAACTCCATACTTTTCACACGCAATGCAATACACCTTATTTCCAACCCCTTAGCCTGAAATCATTCTACAATCTTCATCATGCTTAAACCTATACCCTCCAAGTTCCAATAACCTTAAGACCGTAAACCCCAACACAAAGCTAGCATTAGTCCTGAGTTTCTAACAAGCCTTGCACCACTTGTTAGAAAAACGTCGTGCCAAAACATGTTCCCGACTTCCTGCACACGTGACTTGCAATACTTTGAATTTCGATTTAAAGGATCCCAACTTCTGTGTGATCGCCTCCACAATAAAAAGTGAGTAATTATATGCAAGTTGAAATTACATCCTTTGTGCAGCAAGTGACTACATAGATGATACATTCGAGAATAACGCGTGTGATGCAGACAAGTAACAAATATTCAAGAACAAATGGTACTTCTACATTCTGTCTATATGGAATCCTAATGATGCTTGCCAATTAAGGTCAGTTCAGCCAAGAATTGTAATGTCAAACCTCAAACTACGAAGATTAATATTGATGCTATCCTTTCCAAATCAAGGAACTTGGTTGTCAACAGAAAATGGATCACACTTTAATCTCGCCAATACTGTCAAAGATTGCAACAAGATGGTGAATGATTTGACCAGACATTATGTTTTGTGATGAACATGATAATGGAGATACCAAATATCAAGTCAAAGGTTAGGTGTAAGGCTGGAAAGTAATTTTGCATCACGAAGCACATACCAATTCAACAAACAACTAAGGCTGCTGGATTTACCAACAGCAGTTCAACAACCATAAGAGAGAGAGAGAGAGAGAGAGAGAGAGAGAGAGAGAGGAGAGAGAGAGAGAGAGAGAGAGAGACCTTGATATTGCCATAAACACTTCAAGTTGCAAGTGAGGAAGATTCATGTGAAGGAAAATAACATGGAATCTAAATCTTCCAACAATGAAAGCTCATATTTCATGGGTTAAATTCTGGGAGATGATAGAGCATTAACAAGGGAAAGGGTAAATCTAAACATCATATGCCAACACAGACTTCATCTGATTATTCTCTTTCTAAACTTTGTATCATCTAATAGGGCGTGCACGGGTCGGGTCGGGTATGTAGGTCACCGAGCCGGGCACACCTGAATTCTCAACCAAAAACCAACCCAATTAATTTAACCCTACCTCAAAATCAAAGGTTGCTTGAGGTTATCCTAGGGCTCAACTTCAGCAACATAACATTTCGGTGCCTAGTGAACTGCAGAACCCAGCAACGAATTCCACGCAAGGTATCAAGGTTGGTTAATGTTAGTGGTCTGAGAGCTAATTGTCATGTATCACAACAGTATGGAATCCGGGTTTGTGCGTAGGTAGATGGGGTGTATGTGTCTTAGGGGCCCATTTCTGGGAGAAAATGATACCATTTTCCCTTAGTTAACCTCATGACAACTTAATAACTGCATAATCATAATACTCCCTCCGTCCCAAAATTTTAGATCTATTTTGGGAATCCAACAATTTAAGGGACCACATTACTACTTTTCAAAACAAATAGATTTCAAAAGTTGCCCTTAGACTATGTGGTGGTAAATTTGAAATCCAATTGAATTTTCCCTCGACTTTTGAATTTTGAAATGGGAAGGAAGGGCACAAAATGAATGTCTTAACTTTGTTCTCATTGACCATCAAAACGGACAACTAATTTGGGACATCCAAAATAGGAAGGATGGACCAAAAGTATGGGATGAAGGGGGTACATAATTGGATGGATAATCTACGTATAGGTGCATGTCCTTATTTGGACAAAAGTATGTTACCATTTGCATGCCATGTGAATAACAATCTTCTCAAACGGAAAGCCCTTTCAAGAAAGGAGATCACCTTGAACACAAGCTTGTACAAGAAAGGAGATGCATCTATTAAGTAATTGAGGCAAAGGACGCTTTGATCTGCATATGCAGCAATTCGCAATTCCTAATTCTTGAGATGGCGAAATTCGGGACATGTTCGGGAAAAACAACTCATCTCATCAAGCTGAAAAAAAATGGAAAGATTAAAAATCGGAAAAAGTACTGAAAATAATTTTTGAACAGAAGCCACATACTAACCATAAAATCCAGGTGCAGTACGAGCGTCTCTAGCTGATAGAAAACCCCTGAAAGAGGGAATACACAAACTACATATGCACAATCAAAGCCTCCAATGGATAACTCAGAGAGGAGGGGAATGTCAAAAAAGGGAATGTATATAAGCGGCCCAAAGTACTAAAATGAGACCAGATTTATAGCCGAAATCTCAATGTTTTCCAAACTGCGACAAAGGGCAACCTCCAAGCACTTCAACTTGAGAGCACCAACTATCTTTACATTAATGAGGGATTGTGAGTCCACCACCGACAATTCTTCAATAAATGGACAATTTGATAACAAATGAGCAAAAACTTCATCTGTCATATCCACCTTTTTCAAGCAGAGGGCAGTCAACAAACTAGATCTTACAACAGGAAGCGAGATCAATGGAAAAGTGTAAGACTGGCGAACCCAAAAAGCATTAAAAGACTCCAGCAGGTCCAACTCCAGCCGCCAAACTCTTTTCTCCATAGCAAAGTTTATCCATCCATCAATAATGTTCGCCGAATTCTTATCCAAATCAAAACACACTTTGAATTCGTCAATATCTTGGCCCTGATGCATATTCAAGACTTGATTCACCTAATTTATATACTTGGTCCTTTCAGTCGCGAGTGGCATTGATTTCATGTCCTCTGCCATGCGATCCATTATCTTTGAACCATCAAAATCCAGACTACTTGTGAAATACTTCCACAAATTTTCCCATCTGCGAGAAAGGACACTAGTTCTTGCTGCTTCTTTCATTGTCAAGAGGGACAAGATGGTGCAGACAAGTTCATCCGGCAGTACGCTTATTTGATCCTCCATTAAATTATCCTTCTTACAAGCTAACCAATGCATGAAAAAAGCAAGTTATATATTGCTCCAACATCGGACATTATAGTACGTCCAAAAGAACCTTGAGAAATGAACACTAAAAGCAACATTGTAATCAATGGATTCGAGGACCTGTTGCACTGAATGTCGCCGAAGGGGTGCAGCCTTCCCAAAATGAAGCCACTTGAGTTGGACCAAAACGAACGAAGTCGTTTTGGTCCTCTTCCATTCCCCAACGAGTGAGACAAAACTGTCAACCTACACTATCAAAGCACCATATGACCTTGTACACCAGCATCATCGCAGACTAGGAAACCCGCACCAAGTCACCAACCATCACCACTTCCAACACCCCTACACCATCACCACCATGCAGGATACCAAACCATTAAGGCATGGCATGTTTGGTAAGGGGAGTAATTTAGGAAGATTCATAATGGGGTGTGATTGAGATCGGGATTGGTAATGAAGTGGGATTATAATGAGGACTCATACATGAACTTTTCCTCTATGTTTGTTTCAAGAGGATTAGTGCATGGGATTATTAATGACATGTTTGCCTTGCCTAGAAGGATAACGGTTAAAATCATTGATTTCCATTCTTTCCCATACATGGAAACACGAGTGGATGTGGTAGAGGGGAAGAGAGAGAGGATATTTCGGTCAATGTTTACAGGAGGTGAGGGATTGGGATTAGCAACACCACCTCCCCCAAGGGATGGCCAATCCCCACATTTTGGAGGATTAATAATCCTATGGTACTTATGGCCCAAGAACATTTTTCCAAACCAAACAAAGTATGAGTGTCCTACGGGATTGGGAGTCCATTCCCATTCCTCAAACCTTGTATAAAATCCATTGCCGTCGCTAACTTAAACCAAACATATTGTGATTGCAATCACCAAATCAAACCAAACCCACTGCCATCTCCAAATAAGAACAAGCCCACAGAACTCCTTGCTGCAATTGAAACCTACTTTCACTAAAATTTTGGATTTCGTTATCAATTTTTGCACGATTTTTTGTCTTTTGGTTATTTTGTGACTGTTGTAAGTTGAGATACGGTATTCTGGTTATTATTGGTAGTGGGTCAATAGAAAAAGTGGAAGGAAGATTGGTCTCACAAAAGAGTAAGGTAAAAAAGAGTGCCGAAATATGTAATAAAACAAATACACAAAGAAAGCAAAAGCAAATATCAAAAGCAGTGGATTGCTTCATTTTCAAGATAACGAAAGAAAGGAGATGACTAACAAACTCAAGCACTAATTAAGTTTACGACAAGAGGTTGTAATAATGAACAAAGGAGAACGAATTACCTTCTCCTTTTCTTCTACAACGGGATAGGATAGCCCCTCACAGTCAGAATAGTAATATATGTAATAAAACAAATACACAAAGAAAGCAAAAGCAAATATCAAAAGCAGTGGATTGCTTCATTTTCAAGATTACGAAAGAAAGGAGATGACTAACAAACTCAAGCACTAATTAAGTTTACGACAAGAGGTTGTAATAATGAACAAAGGAGAACGAATTACCTTCTCCTTTTCTTCTACAACGGGATAAGATAGCCCCTCTCATCATACGTATAAATTAGATAAATAAATGACCAAAATCACTTCACAATGCTCAAGGCCTTCTCTTCCTCATCCAATCCACCTAAAAACAAAGAGATGTGTTTAACCATTCCACATAACTAAACGAGAGAGAGAGAGAGAGAGAGAGAGAGAGAGAGAGAGAGAGAGAGAGAGAGAGTTCTCAAAGAACAAAGATATGTAGTGTGAACATCCATATGTCTAGGTACGAATATATCTTTGTAAACATACATGAGTATTCCAAATTACAGGCAGGTGTAATAGCTATTCCAAGTTACAGATTAGCTATAAACTGAGAGCATGCTATATAAATGTCTTCTCAAACGATGGCAATTCGGATAAAGATCCTGTGAAAGCCCTATATCACTCCACTTAGGCCACCAAAGAATGAAGATGAATTAGAAAAGAGCTCCTTTTAAAGACCTCGGAAAAGGATAGTGCCACTGCCAGATCGCGCATCTCTGTCACGGGGCAACTTCTTTTAATTTTTTTTTTTTTTTTTGCCATTAATTGTGCAAACCATTGACGATGAGTAATCTCTTCTCAATTGAACGAGGTGGTTGAGTGAGGATTTAATAATATCCAATCAAACAAAAAACACAACATTGAATGCCGGAATATTGAATCGATTTCCGAAACTCGGTCAAAAGACAATACAAAGCCATACCTGAGTCACGATCAGATTCGTAAGTCCAATTGGGGAGAGAGAGAGAGAGAGAGAGAGAGAGAGAGAGAGAGTGTGAGCTTGTTCTCCTTTCTCATGGGAATCCTGGCCTGGCAAGCAAAAGGTTCAGAATATATAAGGGGGAAATCGTATTATATAGAAAAAAAAATCTGTTCTTTTTAAAATTAAAAAAAAAACCTTAATCTTTGCAAAACTATTTTTTGTAAATGGCATCACGACGCAATAAGATATCCTAACTAAGTTGGCACCCCTCCAAGTGATAATCATATGCCCAATCTTTGCAAAAATATAGCTTCACCTGACTAATGAAATTTCGAATTGAGATTTTCTTTGAGAGCAGGATATGCTTGCAGATCTTTCCATTATATTCCTTGTTGTTCGGAGTCCTACACCTTTGGATTGAGTGATTTGATGCAGAGCAAAAAATAATAATAATAATAATAATAATAATAATAATAATAATAATAATAATTGTGATTCTATCAAAATCACTCATCAATTAGATAGAGAAATTTCTATTTGATAAAATCTGCTAAAATTAATATTTGCTTAAATCAGTTGACTTTCTCATTTGCTAAAATCAACTGCTTGTTTCAAGAAATATTAATTTTAGAAGATTTTATCAAATGAGAAACTTAGCATGAATAATTTGATGAGTAATTCAAAATAAAATGTTTTGATTGACCCTTCCCTTTCTCACCCTTTCTCACCATTTTGGAGGGAAAGGGCTCCCCTCTCCTCTCCTAATTTCTCTGCATACAAAAGGGGAAAGACCATCTGCAAAGAAGTTTTACCGGAGCCGGAAACTCACCAAGTTGCACAAAACCTCCCCTAAATACTACTTTCTCCTTCCGGACTTGTTAGTCTATTTTGGGAGTTGGTGTCACTTTTCAAATAATTATATCTTATAATTTATAATGTTTTATGTACTTTTAAAAACATTGTCTTATATAACTTATTAAGATCTATCAAACAAGATACGTATTAGACATATAATTACTTATCAATTTAAAAGCTTCACTAATTTTTTATCTGGCTACAATAGAACGAGTGACAAACAAAACCGGACGCAGGGATTATTGAAATATGACTGTCATCCCATTAATCCTTGAAATACCACTAGTCCACCACGTACCGTCCCTTTCTTTGAAAAATATTGGGTAACACTTATGCCCGTTCGGCAGGAGGACGGAGGGTAACAATTTGTTTGGATGGCGAATTTGATTTTAGGTGGACATAAAAAGAGGGTGAATTTGAGGGTGGATTTGTAATGAGGGTTGGTCCACCTCCTAATAATGGTGGATTTGTAATTGGTGTTTGGATGATATTTTGAGAAAATGGGATTTAGAAGGAGGATATGACAGGATAGTTGTCAAATGACTTAATTGCCCCCCAATTTATTAATGCAATGTAAAAACGGCTAATTAAAAAATAACAAAATTTTGACATCCTATTTTTTTATTATAAATATTTTATTGCTGACAAAAATTTAAATTTATATTATGTTAAAAAAAATTGATGTTTAGAAAAAGTAGACAACAAAAACAAAAATAGAAACTCGTCTAGGCTTCTTGAAAGGGTTTCAAAAAATATCAACTTCTAGATTTTTTTGAATAACCACTTGATTTCCTTACTCGTTGTGATGTTACATATTACAAAAAAACTATCATCCAAAACAAAATCCATGGTTTTGAAATCAAATCCGCCGTCCAAAACAAATCCAACAACAACAACAATAACAACAACAATAACATAACCCATTTAGTCCCCAATCATTGGGGGTATGGGCGGGCATGATTGGAGACAGGCCTAACCTTTGGCAATATGCACAAAGTGGCTGCTCTCAAAATATCACTGAGATAGTGGCCCTCCCAAACCTTCAAGAACCGAGGAGATACAGGGACGTTTTGCTGCAAAACCATGCCCCCAAATCAAAGCCGAAAGGCATCAGAAAGGGCAGGCCCAGAGACCCAAATCAATTTTTGTGCTCATTATCATGCTTCCTTCATTCATGGTCCAGAGCATCTAAGTAATGAGCACAATCCGTCCAAAACAAATCCACGGTTTTGAATTACCACTTGTTTTGGACGGTATTGATACCACTTGAACGTTGTCGATCTATGAATAGATTTATTAGATTGAGCAGCTTCAGCAGAATGGGTTTTTTTTTGAACGGCAAAAAATTTTATTAATCTCTGAAACGAGAACAAAGATTAAAAGGGAAGAAGGGAAAATTGCGCCCAACACTACGGGAGAAGGAACTTAAGGGTATCTCAGGTAAAATGCCCAAGTGAAACAAAAAACTGAAGCTCCAGCAGCTTCTCTACTGCTTTAGGTATTTTTCCTTTTCTCCAAATTTGCTACAGTACCTCTACAAAAATACTAAAGCACTGTGCTTTAGCAATCCGTTATGTTAGGCTTATTTACCTATATGGTCCTCATAAAATGGTCTCCGTTTCAATATCGTCATTGTAAAAATTTTTGTGTCAATTTTACCCTTACAGATTGAATCGAAGTTCAATGTTATCCTTTCCGTCAAAATATGGACGAAAATCGCATAAGTGGCAAATGCAAGTCTATCTGGACATCTTTCTGACACGTTGGAAGACACATATAGGGCACTCACATTCTCTGCTATCCCTCGTGTGTTCCCTCCTACTACCTCTCTCACTACACCTTTACCAAAACCAAAGCCGACGACAGAAAACATTGAAATCGACCCAAAATTTCCACTCGTTAGGGTTCGCGAAATCGAAAACATTCAGGAAGTGGAATCTACAGTCGTTTGTAAAATCAAAAATTTTCAGGAAGTGGAAATCTACAGTCGGATGCAAATCCTTTTGCTTCAAACTCCTACTCGGTCTTCTGTGGTCCCATGTTGTTTTTGCAATTCTATCATGCAGCCTATAATGTATGATGTCTGGTTCCTTGTTTTTTTAGGAACAAAGAAGAAAGGATGGAAGTTTCACACAGGTTCCATACTTCCATAGTTAGGGATGGGCATGGGACAGATCGGGGCCGGAGAGTACTATCTCCACCCCCAATCCCCAAACCCCTTTTTCATATCCATCTCCCACCCGATCCCCAACGGGGCTTTATTTTCATCCTCCATCCCCACTCCAAACGGGGAACGGGGATCCCCACGGGGATTCGGAGATCCAATCATTTTTGTTTAAAAAAAAATAGATTACTAGAAATCTAGAATTCCGGTTACAAATTAAATGCTAAAATCAAGTTACAAGTAGAGGTGTCGAATGGATCGGGCTGGCACATGCACGGTACGTTTATCGTTGGCATGGCACGACACGACACGGTATTCATGTATTGTATTGCAAAGTTCAATTATCAATAAAAGCTTTGGAGAAAATTTAGTGTGACCCCTCATGTGTTTGGAGAAAATTTAGTGGAACCCAAAAGTTTCATAACTCATTAATAGACCCCTATATTTGGGGATTCGGGGACGGGGTGGGGCTGGGATGGAACGAGGAATGGATTCAGGGCGGGGACATGCCTATCTCCACCCCCTACCTGATCCTCAAATATTTTAAAAAAAAAATCCTCATATCCTATCCAGTCTCCAAACAGATCTCCATATTGCCGATCCATTCGGATCGGGGATCGGATCGAATTCAAACGGGTTAGAGGAAATGACCAACCCTATCCATAGTCCAAACATATCACATAATACCATTAGACCCACATTTGCAAATGGGCCTCCCATGACCACCAGGAGAGGAAGAGGATAAGTAGTTTGAGCTTGAAGGAAAAGGGTTGTTTTCTGGTCGGGTTAGGGGTAGAAAGATTTGGGGATTTAGGATTTACAGGTGTGAGAAGTGATTGTTGAAGTATAAATTTGATTTGGTCCAAGAAAAAATAAAGCCCAAGGAAAAATAATAGATGAAGCTCAATGCAAGCCCAATACAAAAAGCCCAAGATGGAAGATGTTTTGGAAGGAGATGTATGTAGTTTCTAGAAGAGTTCTAGAATACCTAAATTCTAGAAGATGTCTAGAAAAACCTTAAGATATCATAGATATTTGTTGTATGTATTTATTACATGTAAAATCTAGAACCTAGTTAAATATTATCTTGTAAAGAAATCTAGAACCTTCCATGAGTAGTATAAATATGGATGGGTTCTAGTCATTTTATACTATGCCAAAAAAGTTTGTGCCCAAGTGTAATACATAGTGCTTACTTCCCCACTCTTGTCTTAGTACTTGTCCCTCTTCCAAATCCTTCCAATACAAACACCCTAATAATCCTCCTCTGTCCAATAGTGACGAGGCTGGGGAAGAAGACGTAAGAGAGTCAGAGAGAGTTTTAATTGGTGAGACTTTCGATATATATAGATGAGTAAACAATATAGATAACTCCTACACATCACACATATAGATATGGAATACAACATGAGGAGATAAGGGCTATGCAACTAATTGTGATCAGGAGATAAGGTAGAGTTATCCAATACTGTCGTACATTATTTGCAAAATATAATAAGTCATTGGGACCAATTAGATAATACCTTTCTCTTCAATTTCCATCACTTTGCATTCAAGTCCCAAATCTTCACACGTCTTCCCAACACTATCGGCGTCAGGAACGTTTTCAATATATATCAAGCAAGGGAAGCCGGTAAGTCATTGGAACATTTTCAATACATTTTCAATATATATCAAACAAACGACGCCTAAATCTTTTGTGTTCAGGTGCCCAGTGACGGGTCAGTGACGGGGCTTTCTTTTTGTAGTAATTTTTTTTTTATCATTAAGGTATTTACGTCCAGTGTTGTCCTTGAGCCATTAAAAATTTTCCATCAATCTATTAAAGGCCTTAAAATAAGTTTAGGTGGGCTAAACACTCTTTAAAGCCCCAAAATTGGTCTTTTGGCTAATTGTCTGATTTTAGTTCTCCGCGCTCAGGGTTTCATTCGAAAGTTTTGAGAAAGAGAGAGTGAGAGAGAGAGAGAGAGATAGAGGAAAGATGGCGGAAGGGGAAGGGGAAGGGGAAGGGTTTATGTTTCCCTTAGCTCAAGCGGAAAAAGATCTCGAGCGGGCAACGAGTGCTTTTCACTGGGAACATGCCCTCGAAATGCAAAAATCAAAGTCTGAAGTCTAGGTCGCAAGAATGAAGCTCGAGGAAACAAGATTGAATTACCAGGCAGCAAGGTTGAAGAACGACACAGCAATGGTGGAGTTTGAAGAGTTGAAGATGAAGGACCGTAACCCTAGGATAGAGCAGGCGGAGGGCAAGTACCAGAGACTCTTGGCGGAGGCGCTACCTAAGGCAATGGCTCTTAAGGATAAATTCTTGAAGACTCCTTCAATTTTCTTAAGGCGATGGCATCCTATGTGGTGGAGATAACCCTGAAAGGAGTCTTCAAGAATTTATCCTTAAGAGCCATTGCCTTAGGTAGTGCCTCCGCCAGGAGTCTCTGGTACATGCCTTCCGCCTATTCCATCCTAGGGTTATGGTCCTCCATCTTCAACTCTTCAAACTCCACCATTGCTGTGTCGTACTTCAACCTTGCTGCCTGGTAATTCAATCTTGTTTCCTCGAGCTTCATTCTTGCGACCTCGACTTCAGACTTTGATTTCTGCAATTCGAGGCATGTTCCCAGTGAAAAACACTCGTTGCCCGCTCGAGATCTTTTTCCGCTTGAGCTAAGGGAAACAGAAACCCTAACCCTTCCCCTTAGCTCAAGCGGAAAGATGGCGGAAGGGGAAGGGGAAGGGGAAGGGTTTCTGTTTCCCTTAGCTCAAGCGGAAAAAGATCTCGAGCGGGCAACGAGTGATTTTCACTGGGAACATGCCCTCGAACTGCAAAAATCAAAGTCTGAAGTCGAGGTCGCAAGAATAAAGCTCGAGGTAACAAGATTGAATTACCAGGCAGCAAGGTTGAAGTACGGCACAACAATGGTGGAGTTTGAAGAGTTGAAGATGGAGGACCATAACCCTAGGATGGAACAGGCGGAAGGCATGTACCAGAGACTCCTGGCGGAGGCACTACCTAAGGCAATGGCTCTTAAGGATAAATTCTCGAAGACTCCTTTCAGGGTTATCTCCACCACATAGGATGCCATCGCCTTAAGAAAATTGAAGGAGTCTTCGAGAATTTATCCTTAAGAGCCATTGCCTTAGGTAGCGCCTTCGCCAAGAGTCTCTGGTACTTGCCTTCCGCCTGTTCTATCCTAGGGTTACGGTCCTTCATCTTCAACTCTTCAAACTCCACCATTGCTGTGTCGTTCTTCAACCTTGCTGCCTGGTAATTCAATCTTGTTTCCTCGAGCTTCATTCTTGCGACCTAGACTTCAGACTTTGATTTTTGCAGTTCGAGGGCATGTTCCCAGTGAAAAGCACTCGTTGCCCGCTCGAGATCTATTTCCGCTTGAGCTAAGGGAAACATAAACCCTTCCCCTTCCGCCATCTTTCCTCTATCTCTTTCTCTCTCTCACTCTCTCTCTCTCTCTCTCTCAAAACTTTCGAATGAAACCCTGAGCGCAGAGAACTAAAATCAGACAATTAGCCAAAAGACCAATAAGGGGGAGATATCCCCCCGCCAAACGAGGCGTAAGAGAAGAAAATAAACGGATGCAACACCAAACTATCCAAAATAAATACTAGTCGGAAGCCGTGTACTGGTATAGGCTAGAACACGCATCATTCAAGCAACCAAGAAGACGAAACAAGAAGTCGAGTTATTTAACTCATCGACGTCAGAGGAGGACCAAGAAGGGAGGGGCTAGTCGCGCTTGACAACTATACTATCATATCCACCTTCCAAATTCCTTTTATCATAATACCATCCAAACACCGAATTAAGAATTTACCCTTCTTAGGAGGTGGGTCCACCCTCATTATAAATCTACTCTCCTTCTATATTCACCGAAAATCAAATTCGTCATCCAAATCAACAGTTACCCTCCCTCCTCCTGCCAAATGGGCCATAAATGTTACCCATTTTTCAAGGAAAGGGATGATAGTGGTATTTCAAGTATTTATAGATGACAGTCCTATTTCAATAGTATTCAAGGGTGGTCAGTGCAACTTGATGAGTTTCCAGCTCCGCTAAAACTTCTTTGCATATGATCTTTTCCCTTTTGGATGGCGAGATATTAGCGCCCCGTTTGGATGCATCATTTGCACCCGGATATAACAAGCAGCCTGACTTGTTATCCCGGGCCCACCTCAAATCCACCGTTTGGTTGCCCCTTCTTCTCCCCCGACTTGTTTACTGTAGGGATTGCAAATCACCCCTGGAATGGATTTGCGAACGCTGCCGTGTACCCTATCGTTGGCAAATCCGGGGGGTTTTGGTGAATTTTGGTATGATTTTACCCTTGCAAATCAGGGTATTGTACTTGTACAATCCTGATCTGATCAGTAGGGGTTGTTTTTCGAAGAGAGGAAAAGGAGAAGAGAGAAGAGGCAAGTCGCCGTTTGCTTGTTGCGACTGTTGTTCCTCATCTTGGCTTCTCTGGTTCAAGGTATTTCAGTCAGGTATACTCTATTTTTCGTCATTACTCCATTGTTGGTGATTGTTTCTTCGCGATTTGGGGATTTTGTGGTTTCGAAAACCCATTTTTGGGAAATTTCGAACTCGTTTTTGATATGAAAATCCACAACTGCTATGATTTCGACTTAGCATCTGATTGCTAGGATTTAATGGGACTGTATGATTGCGAGTTTGCCCTAATTGCTGAGATTTTTGTTGAGCTTGGTTTGATTTATGATGGTTACAGTTTGCCCTAATTTCTGGTTTCTCATTTTTCCCTAATGGCTTAGTCTCCACGGTTCCATGAACTCATTTTGTGGGGATTTCAGTTTGTCATTTACCTGAGATTGAAATTTGGGAGTGCTATATTTTTTTAGTTTGCCCTAACAAAATGATGAAATCTGTCATTAATTGGTAAGATCTATTATGGTTTCACAGTTTGCCCTAATTTCTGATTTTTTTACTTTGCCCTAATTGTTTGACCGTTGACAGTTTGGTATAATGACCTACTCACCATTTAAATATATATATGACCACCAACCATTATGCATTCAACCACCATCTACCCTCCATTCAGCAAAAAAATTAATATATATATATATATATATATATATATATATATATATATATATATATATATATATATATATATATATATATATATATATATATATATATATTGACCTACTCACCATTTAAATAAACAAGTTATTGTCTTTTATTAATTTAACAAATTAATAATTATTAATTTTTTTCCCGAAATTTTTTTTTTGTTGTAATTCGGTTTCAATATTTGTATGTATTTAATGTGTTGTTTTTAATTATTATGTAATTATTATGTGTTTATTGTTATTATAATGAAATTAATCCATTTATTTTATTAAAATAACAAACTAGGGGCAAATGACCTATCAAATCGACCTTCCAAATCCACCTTCTCAAAATACCATCCAAGCACCTCACTAACAAATCCACCCTTCTTATGAGGTGGGGCAACCCTCATTACAAATCCACCCTCATTGCAAATCCACCCTCGTTATAAATCCACCCCAAATCATCTCCAGCATCCAAACGAGCCGTAGGAGAGAAGAGAGGGGAGCCCTTTCCCTCCAAAATGGTGAGAAAGGGAAGGGACAATCAAAACTTTTTATTTTAAATTACTCATCAAATTATTCATGCTAAGTTTCCCATTTAATAAAATATATTAAAATCAACATTTGCTAAATTAAGTTGATTTCCTCATTTGCTAAAATCAATAACTTCCTCATTTGTTAAAATCAACTACTGATTTTAGCAAAAATTGATTTGAACAGATTTTATCAAATGGGAAAATCCTAGATCAAAATGAGTGATTTGGAGAAAAACAAAACTGTTTTTTTTCCCAACCCAAACACTCAATCCAAGGGAGTAGGATCACCAACTCTTGGAGCTTGTAAGATTTCCCCATCGAACTCCTAGGGCTAGAAAAATGTAGTAGTTCCAGTTGTTCTGATTTTCATCATGATTAAAAGAAAAATGTTGTTCTGATTCCCATGTCCTACAAGATTTGTCATTTGTGGAAAACAAATTCAATTGCCCAATCAATTTCGCCACATCGATTGATCGGTCCTGATCAGGTCTAGATCGTTTGCTGTATGGATGTATGTATAAATTTTCATGTTGTATATACGATTTCTATTTGTTATCTTACTTGTTTATCCTCTCAAGCATCGCTAATTAGTATCTATCTTGTTATATTCGATTTAGTAGATGATGAATTGGGATTTTTTTAGTGAATCTGTCACCATAATGGCCATTCAATTCTGTGTCAAGGATCGATTTCTTGTATGGCCGAATGGGAAAATCGATTTCTTGTATGGCTGAATGGGAAATTGTGAATTGAATTTCTTTTTCTATTTCTTGTATCTGGAAAATCAATTTCGTCCATACCTTTCATTGTTGTGCATCTGAATTCAAACCCTCAAAATTTGGAATTGTTGCATACATCAACTATGAAACTTATCACGCACACAAGGTGTTTGGTTAAATGTCTCAACGAAGATGCATTCTCTTTTCATTCTCAGGGACCAACTCGGGTGCAATTAGTTTTTTGAGGAGTGCAACCACATTCCATGAATGGTGCAACCCAAATGTAGGAACGGTGCAAGGAGAAGAATATATTTCCAGAAAGTGTGACCTGATAACACACTACAACCTTGTTTGGACCAACTGGGGTGCAATTGATTTTTTGAAGAGTGCAACCAAATTCCACAAATGGTGCAGCACAGACGTAGGAACAGTGCAAGGAGAAGAATATATTTCCAGAAAGTGTGACCTGACAACACACTAGTGTGACCTGACAACACACTGCAACCTTGTTTGGACCAACTGTGGTGCAATTAATTTTTCGAAAAGTGCAACCACATTCCATGAATGGTGCAACACTGAAGTAAAAACGGTGCAAGGAGAAGAATATATTTCCAGAAAGTGTGACCTAACAACACACTGCAACCAACTGGGGTACAATTAATTTTTTGAAGAATGCAACCACATTCCATGAATGGTGCAACACGGATGTAGGAACGGTGCAACATAGGCGTAGGAGGAGGGAGAGTGAGGGGGTTGGTTTAGGGGGCTTTTTTTTTAGGCAAGGGTATTTCGGTCCACACAAAAATTGGTATCATGTATGTGCAATTAAAATTTTCCTTTCCATGTTGGGAGCAATTTCCGGAAATTACACCATATCTTTGCAAATAGTTGCCCCTACTTCAATTTTAGAGCAATTTCCCCATTCTTCTTCTTTTTCTTTTTCTTTTTTGGAAGCAAAATTCCTTTTTTTTTTTTTTTTTAAGACTTCCGTCTTACATTATTGTGAATATCAAAAGCCTTTAAACTACCAATTCAGTTTGGGAAAACACTTTTAAGGTTCCCCTATACTCTTTTTTTGAGACAAATAAATGTATTTAAAGATAACAAACACGGGGATCCTGTAGGCCGGTATTGTGCTACACTACAACCTGCATCATCTGAGTCATTGATCTTATCATTCGCTGCTTCATATTTCACCGGAGCAATGGAAGGCTTGGATTTGCATAGTACAAAGATGAAGCCAGGACCATCGATTGTAGGATGGACAATTTAGATGTTGCATTTAGATGCCACACTACTGAATTGTAGTGTGGTATCGTACTAGAGGTTTCCGATTCCTCTCCTCAAATAGTATGCAAAACTAGACAATGTTATGCAGGAATTAGGATGCTACTTTATGGAATATATCCATTACTAAGCATTGTCGGCTCCAAGAATTTTTACCATGTTCAAGAATTATCTTAACGCTACTAGTATAACTAACCATATGCATGAATTTTTGTATTAGTCTGACTAATCTGATCAAATAGTACGACAATATGTAAGATGTCCCGTTAGCATGAGCTTGGCGAATTTTATATTTTGGACCAAGCAAAAATAGACCGACTCAATTACATTAGAATTTTTCTTATAGGAAATTGTGTGGTGAATATGCTCGCACGGATCTTTTGACATGTGTATTTTTTTTTAAAGATATATAGAGTTGATTGTTGTTCGTAGAGAAGCCAAATCAAAATATCGATACCAATAGATACTTCTTGCTCTCTCCGTTTTTAAAATTTTTGTCACCAAGGTGTTTAGGAAGGTCAGCGCGTAGACTAATTTGACCAAAGTCAAGCATTGACCGACCAATCCAGGCCTGTCACGTGGGAAGTAAGTACATAGTTGGAAACATCGGATTAAGCACAAGGTCAACATGTTGAGGAAGTCAACATCGCGAAGGGATATCTCCCAACAGAAAAATTAGACTAAGATACGCATACCTAAGTATAGGTACCCTTATCAAAGGGGCTCGATAATACGAGGAATTCACCTATCGCGATTCCCACACAGGGGAAGTTACAGCTATTGAAACTCAAGCTCACGCCTACTTTGACCAAGAGGCGGGGTCAGAGGGGTCCTTTGAGACTTGACTAAGGTATTGGCGCGACCGCGACCATGCCTAAAAAATAAAGGGAATATGGGAGATATTGGTGGCTTAAAAAGAAAAGGGATCGCTGGGATGGAATGACGTGCACCGACTATGTCGCAAGGGTCATCCTCGCGACTGGGGACGTTACCCTCGTGGTCCTAGTATATGGAGTGAGCATGCATCCTCATATTACGGGGGGATGTTTACTGCCCAATGATTAGTCACAGACCCCTATAAATACTATGGGGTGGATTTTTCAAGCGTTGCCTCACCCTTCCACCTAGCAAATCTGGGGATTTTGGACCCCTCCAAATCCACCTCCCCTTCTCTGTCCACTAAACCTAGACTTGGGCACAAAAATGAGTGTGTGTGTGTGTGTGTGTGTGTGTGAGAGAGAGAGAGAGAGAGAGAGAGAGAGAGAGAGAGAGAGAGTACTTGATTTGTTTGATGAAGAAGAAGATGATGAGACAGGACTGGAAGCTCTAACTCATTGACGTCGGAGGACCAAGAGGGGAGTGGCTGGTCGCATTTGATGAAGCTGACACCGTGGTTTGTTTCACGAAGAAGAAAAGGAGAAGGTGATAGAGTTTGATACTAAGAGCAACAACAGCAGTTTAGGTATAATTTTAGCAAAAAAACCTAATGAACAGAGTACATTTTTTACTTTACCTACTCACATATCTTTCAAAACTCCAACAATCCTCTCTATTACTTTCTCTATCTCTATAAAATATTATAAAGGGAGAGTTAATTAGTCATCGTGTACAAAAAGATCATTATGATTCCATCCTGAAATTCAAATAAACTCCAAAACACCTTTTCTCTCTCCAAATTTTCCTAATATTTCTCTCCTGATTTTCCTAATAATTCTCTCTTAATTTTTCGAATATTTCTCTCTCCTAATCTTTCCTAATTTATCTCTCTCTCTCTCTCTCTCTCTCTCTCTCTCTCTCTCTCTCTCTCTCTCTCTCTCTCCCCTATCTTGAAAAATTTCTCTATTTCCAGATCTTATAATTCTCTATCTTCTAATCTTCTCACACCTAAAATCTCAAAACAAAATTAAAAAAATAATAATAATGACATTTTGACCTAAAAACACAAGTCATGAAACATGTGAACACGGTTTATCAATTTATCACTTTTACTGTATCAAATCACCGAATGTGGTAAATCAATATACCGTTATGTGAACATGGTTTATTGATTTTGCCGCTTTTGCTGTATCGAATCACCTAATATGGTAAATTAATAAATTATATTCACTGTATGAAATAACCCTCACTTGAAGGACATGTGAACATGGTTTATTGATTTATCACCTTTACTGTATCAAATCACCCATTATGATAAACCAATAAATCATGTTCACCGTATGGAATAACCATTAACCATCTTTTAGAGAACACGTGAATATGATTTATTATTTTACCATTTTTACTGTATCACAAAAGAACACCATCATTGAATAAAAAGATCCACCGTTGAATTGAAAAATAAAAAATAAAAAAAAACCATTACACCATGCAATCATGTGATAAAATCTAACATTATAAAATTATTTATCATGAATCCTTTGTAGAAACCATATGATTAACTTTTTTAGATTACCCATAAAAGTTTAGACAAAAAATAAAAAGAGAATTTTAATTAGGCACCCTATACCAATATTATGATTATGATTCCATCCTATGAGATTTGAATACTTATGATTCCATCTTGAAATTCAAATAAACCCCAAACTACCCTTTCTCTCTCCTAATTTTCCTACTATTTATCTCTCTTAATCTTTTCCTTATTTATCTCAATCACTATCTCCTATCTTTTTAAATCTTTCTCATCTCTCTCTCCTACTCTCACCTAAAATCTCAAAACAAAATAAAAAAAAATGAAAAAGCTTTCTCATCACATGAAAAAATTCTTATGTCAATGAACACAGAGACATGATAAATTATTGAACAATCTTAAACTATGTAAAAACTATGATAAATTAATTAACCATCTTAAACTACGTAAAAAAACATGATAAATTGTATACAATTTTCACCATATGAATCCATATGAATAACCTATACTTGATCTGATGAACCATCTTTTAAAATATGTAAAAGAACACATGATAAATTAAAGAACCATCTTAAACTACGTAAAAAACACGATAAATTAAAAATAATTTTCACCGTACGAATCAACTATACATGATAAATTAATGAATCATCTTAGACTATGTAAAAAAAATGATAAATTAAAGAATCATGTTAGACCATGTAAAAAAAAACGATAAACTAAAAATGAAACATGATAAATAAATGAACCATGTCCACTATACGAATCACCAACCACCATACAAAATACATTACAAACCATGAAACATGGTGAATTAGCTAACATGGTAAAACAATTAACCATGAAACTTGAAAGTTGCAAAAATTATAAAGATCACGAACAATTGAATCGGAAAAACAATACCGCTATTAGTAAGATCTGGAATCCACTACCACTGTACAACATACATCATAGACAAGTGAATCAAATCAATGAGTCACCAACCACCGCCGTGGTTGCTTTTTCTATTGCCATCAAGATTGATTTTGCCGTTGTCGGATTCGTTCTTTTGAAGGGTTACTCATTGGGTTTTTTCGTCGAATAAAGTTCAGCCAATAATCTGAAAGAATCCTCCTCTCGATTCCCACTTGTCACCTTCCCAAAATTCCGGAAACCTTCATGGATTATCTTTGAAGATCAACTCACTTTTCCACTAATTACCAAATGCTCACGGAAAATAACAATAATGGAAGTTGGCATGACAGTTCTTGACGCTGGAATCCAATAGAGATTGTTTGATTCCGAGAGAAAACGGCATCTCAAAAGTTCCGTTCACAGGGGAAGGGGACGGCGGCAATTTTGAGACATCACCTTCCAATTGTTCCCACTGCATTTTCTGGATTTCCAAAATAGCTTGCTTCGAAAGATTTTTTTTTTTTTAAGATAAGCTTTGAAAGATGGTTTAGCAGAAAAAATCCCATTGAAATAGGATTGAAAGATGGTTTAGCAGAAAAAAAATCCCATTGAAATAGGAGTGATTGGTTTTACACGAACAAATCCCATTGAAATATGAAGTGATTGATTAGATAATTGAGGAAAATAATCCCATTGAAATAGGAAGAGATATAACCGCCTATGTGTATAATTAAGGAAAATATAATTATTGTAGATACATAAATTGATCATGAAACACTAATTAAGGGAAAGGATAAAAATTATTGTGATTTGCAAACCGTGATTTGTGGACCATAATGGACAAATTAATGACTTGAATCAAGGGACTTTAAACAGGATGTCTTCTGCCCTGAATTTTCCGTCTTACTAATTAGTATATAATAAATATTAATTAAATACCTAATAAGGGCACAATCATCCGAAAGTCCTTTTACAAGATAAAATCACTATTCAAACCTCATGGGGTGGAATCATAACGATCTTTTCAAAATGGGATGCCAAATTAAAATTTCCTTCAAGGATTAATGGGATGACAGTCCTATTTCAATATTCCTTCCTTTCGGATTTTTTTGTCCCTCGTTTTATTATAACTAGATAAACAATTAGTGAAACTTTTAAATTGGTAAGTAATTACATGTCCGATATAGATCTGGTTTGATAGATCTTAATAAGTTATGTAAGACAATATTTTTAAAATTACATAAAACATTGTAAATTATATGATATAATCATTTGAAAAGTGGCACGAACTTCCAAAATATGGATCTTGTTTGATAGATCTTAATTAGTTATGTAAGACAATGTTTTTAAAATTACATAAAACATTATAAATTATAAGATATAATCACTTGAAAAGTGACATGAGCTCTCAAAATAGACTAACAAGTCCGGACGGAGAGAGTAGTATTTAGGGGAGGTCAGTGCAACATGGTGAGTTTTTGGCGCCGGTATAACTTCTTTATAGATGGTCTTTCCTCTTTTAGATGGAAAGAAATTAGGAGAAGAGAGGGGAGCCCTTTCCCTCCAAAATGGTGAGAACGGGAGGGGCAATTAAAACATTTTATTTTGAATTACTCATCAAATTATTCTTGCTAAGAGCATCTCCAACAGACTCAACATAATTCTCAACAAATTGCCTAGAAAATGTGCCATACATTGATACAATTAGGCAAAAAATATCACCTCTACCCCAACAGACTACCTACTTGGCTCAAAAAAAAAAAAAAAAACCAAATAAACATCTGACTCGTCTTCTACCTTTGTCGCGAGTGGACGTCAACCGCGAGAGTAGATCTCACTCTCCAACACGCGCTTACGTTCACTGGCGTGTGCGAGTTCCATCCAACTTCTTCGATGATGAGTCGCGCAAGAGAGAGAGAGAGAGCGTGGCAAGCTTGCCTTCCCTTGCCATAACCTCACCACCTGTGGCGAGGTATTGTAGCTGCGGACAAAATCATTTAGGAAACTCAGCAAGGCTATGTTTGAATGATTGGAATCTTGAGTAAGAATAGGAATATAGTTACTAAAAATTAATCTAATTTATGAGAATTTACTTGAGTATGAATCAAATTCTTGGGAATTTAACACCTAGAGCAATTTCTTGGCCTGAGACTTGGAGGTTTGCTCTCATCTAAGGTCTTAGGTTAGATCGATTCTCGTTACGAGAAACTCTTGGGGCCACCTCAGCCTCATGCGTAAACGTGTGAAACGGCCGTAGGAGGGGCTGTGGGGTATAGGGATTAATCTAAGATGCGTGCAACCTAACTTGGGACACCTTGCGTTACCCCTCCAATTAAAAAAGAAAATCTCTTGTATTGTTCAGAATGCAATTTGCTTTGAAAAAAATTTGAAGGAGCAAATGTACCCATTGTTTGATTGCTCAAAAAATTGTTAAGATGGACAGTCATGAGTCCGCATTAAAGTAATTGGCCTTCTGAATTACTTGACATAAACTAAGGTTTGCCAAAAAAATAGGATTCTCATTGTCGGCTAAACTATTGAGGGAAAAGCTTTCTTTTTAAAATCTTACCGAACATCATGGTACTCACAGAGGTCAGTATTTTTTATTATGTGATTGTCATGTCTTAGAATACTAGTTTAAGGTAGGAAGGTCAGGTCAGGGCATCACATTCCTCCATTTTCCTCTGCAAATCTAGATCATCTAATCCATCAAAAAATTCATCATCTCTTTGTTCTCAGCAAATACAAGAAGATTATCAGATGGTTAAGATTGAAATCGTCTCGAGGGAGTCCATCAAACCTTCCTCTCCAACCCCCGATCACCTCAGAACATTTGGGCTCTCTTTGTTAGATCAGTTCGTTCCACCATCCGTCTATGTTCCACTTATTCTTTACTACTCATATGATCAAAGTACAAGCACGGTCAAGCAAGCAGAAGTTTCCTCTCTCCTGAAAAGATCGCTCTCAGATGCATTAACGTTGTACTACCCATTTGCTGGAAGGATGACAGACGAAAGCTCAGTCGATTGCAGAGATCAAGGGGCTGATTTCTTTGAAGCTCGGGTTGATACGCGTCTTTCAGAATTCCTCGAATCCCCACAAGTTGAAGTGTTAAGTCAATTTGTTCCAAGTGTTAGTGAAGAGAGTGGTGGATTGGTGTTAGCCATTCAGTTGAACTGCTTCAACTGTGGGGGTATAGCTATTGGTATATCGATTGCCCACAGAATTGCAGATGGATGCACCTTGAGCATGTTTGCTAAGGCTTGGAAGGCCACGGCTCGTGGCGACACCAATTTGGTGGCTCCATTTTTTGTCACATCCTCTCTCTTCCCCCCTAAAGACCTGTTTGGGCAGAAGCCACGATTAAAAAGCCCGGAACGCTGGCCCGTCACCAAGAGGTTCTGCTTCGGTAGCTCGAAAATAGCTACCCTTAAAGCTGAAGTAAAGTCATCTTCAGGGTCTAGTGCAGTTCAACCCTCGCGTGTTGAATTGGTAACGGCGGCGATTTGGAAGTGGATCATGGCTCGAAAAGGGGACAACAGATGCCGCCTGTCAGTGGCTACTCATTCGGTGAATTTAAGGAGGAGGATGGACCCGCCTTTATCGGAATATGTCTTTGGGAACGTCATCCGGGGAGCTTATGCATTGGGAGACGGTGAGATGGATTTGGGTGAGCTACTGAGTAAGATGAGGGAAGCAATTGGGAAAATTGACACCGAGTATTTGAAAGAGTTGCAGGGTAAAAATGGATACGACATGATTATGAGAAATTCGAAGAAGGTGGTGGAGTGGTACTCCGACAAGGAAGTGGATTACATCATGTTTACAAGTTGGTGCAGGTTTCCGATTTACGAAGCGGATTTCGGGTGGGGTAAGCCTGTTTGGGTGAGTAGTGCAAGTTGGGATACTAAGAACACCATCATGTTGATGGATTCCGTGGCGGATATTGGAGGGATAGAAGCATGGATCACGATGAATGAAGAGGATATGATCAAATTTGAGCAGCAGCCCCAGCTCCAAGCTTTGGTTTCAGGATCTTAAAATATGTTTCAATTGTTCTGCATCTGTCTCAAAAATAGCAAGCAAGCAAACAAATATTGATCAATCTTTCGCTTTATTTCAAGATATGAATTACAGAGATTGTCAAGGATTTTCATATCTTGAGACTAAGACTATTAGAGCTGTGTTGTTGCGTTTCTAACGGAATTGCATCCAGAGTCATTCGATGCACGTGTACTTACATGTATTGAATGGTTCCGAATACAGTTGTGTCTAAAGTTGTGTTCCTAAACTTTTCTATTTAGTTAGTGTACATTCAGATTCAAAAGTTAAAAAATAAAGATTGTGAGAAGGGCATATGGGGAATGCTATGCTTTGGCTAAAAAAACCGAACTGGTTTATTTTTTTGTCCATACTCAAAAAAATTTCCGTATTTGTTAATATTGTATCAATTTTTTTGTAGTTTCTTGGTTCGTCTCGACGAGAGAAATCTAAAAAAAATAAAATTATTAACCAAACTTAATTTTTTGTGAATAAAGACAAAAATAATCTAATAATTTTTCGTTTAATGGATTATTTTTGTCTTTAGTGGACATTTTAAAGATTTTGATCATAATTTTATACTTTATAGATTTCTCTTGTCGAGACGAACCAATAAACCACAAGAAATTGACGCAAAACTAACAAATGCAAATTATTTGTGAATAAAGACAAAAAAAAAAAGAAACCAATTTTGGTTTTTTAGCCAAAAATAAATCCCTTTGTTTGTGATAAATAATATATTTCCAGCGTAGCATATAAGGACGTTTTGGAATCACATGCAAACTACTTTTGGTCACTTTTGATGAGCACCTTGTTGAAAAACCTGAGGAAAGGAATCATGTGGACTCCACATAGAATAGTATATTTTTTTTTTGTCTCTTCGAGGATCATGAAATAATATACTAATTTATTAAAATATGCTAATCTGGCATCATTTTGACTCCAATTTTAAAGCACACATCTAATCGTGTGGGTACCAACCTATTTTAACGGCAAAAAGTGGCTAGTTTATGCGGTAGAGTTTTTTTGATGTCCCACGCTATATTCCGATATCAGGTTTCATTCCTCCTTTTCCCATGTAATGGATTAGGAAAGATGAATGATGAAAAGAAAAAATCTATGTTAATGATCCGAGTCATTTATTTTGTAAATTCCGAAACGTTTTTCCTTCTTGAAAAAAAAATGAAATCAATAAAATATGTACAAGTGTCTAATTTAAATCAATTGATGACAGGTGAGAATAACAACTGTCTATATGTTTAAGGAGGCAATGTATAATTAATCATATTGGATGTTGTGTTGATATGACTAGGGTCAGATATTGGGTTGGGCTGGTTATGTGGCCAATCTGGCTTTGTTTAGTATCTTGCTGTATGGGCTGGGTTGTCTAGATAATCTGGTTCTGTTGGGGTGGATTTGAGTGGGCCAGACTGGTTTTAATCAGTTGGGCCAAAATCGGGCCAAAATCTCAGTCCAGGTAGCAATTTGGATCTGTTGACCCGAAGGTTAAGGATGCCGCAACTGATAGATAACCACCAAACGATAACTCATGTTTCCGAGAAATTGATAACCTTGTCAAGCCCAAAGTTCTTATAGACTATGGAAGAACTTATGAAAATTAAGCCCACGCAACTTTATAAAGGCTTCGTTACAATTTTATCGCATGTCTTCCAGATCCGGACTTCCGGCACCGGCAGTAAACAGCGTCGATGGCGTGACAACTTCTCGACAGCTCCGGCGATCTTTTATTTCTTGAATTTTCTTTTCAGTTTTTTCACTTTTTTACTTAGTTCTTGGTTGTAATGCTTGGTTTGGTAATGAATCTTCTTTCTTGTTGCTAAAAGAATACTTCATAAAGTTCTTTTTTTTTTTTTTTTGTTATTCGTCATTCCTAATATATTGCATGGGGAGGGGGGAATGAGACTTAAACCTATGATGCAATGTGAGGCATCCAAGAGTTCTACCGCATGAAGGTTAACTTGTCAAACATTTGCTTTTAGTAAGATTTAGACATTATAGTTGTTAGGAATCGAGCCCCACATTCATTTCATAACGCCCGTACGGATCTTGTAAATTCGAATCATAGAAATCATATAGCGAAACGAAAATAGTGCCTAATAAATAGGAAACGAAACACTGCACAATTAATATACGTGGCAAACCTCAATGAGACGAAAAACTACGAAAGCTGCATCAGTCTACTATCGAAGAATCAATGGAATACGAGTCTTTTCTCTTCTCTTTGACAATAGTTTTCTCTTACCTCCTCTCGTATTTACACTGAAACTGATAATGCTAATTACAATGCATCTGCGTTATAATTAAATAAATAAAGCCCAATAGCTCAAATTGCCCCTGCTTCTCATCTCCTTTGTCCTCCTTTTTGCCATGGGGGCCAAGCCCCCACACCTCTGAGCTGGACTATTGCTAAAGGTTGACTGCATCCATAACAATAATCTTTTAGCAATAACCAAAACTCCTTTGTAATTGACAAGCAACAATTTCTTCCCTATGATAAAAATGTTGACTATCTAGCTGTCTGCATGTCAGTCTAAAATAGCTAGAGATTCACCTTAGCCAATAACAAAAATAAGATATACTCCGCAAGTATTCACTTTATGTGTTGAAAAAGTCAGCCGCCTTGGCTGCTAAAACTCTGGAGTCATATTTAAAGCAAAAGTAAACAGGGTTAGGTGCTTGATTGACGGAGTTTCCACTTTTCACAGTTTAAATCTTTGATTTGGTGTAGGGCTGAGCAAAGAACCGAATAAACCGATCAACCCGCCGTCCCGCCCAAAACCGATCCGACCCGACATCCAACGGTCTGTTTTTAACAAACCAGCGGTCGGTTGCAATGGGGAGACTAAAGTTTTCATCCGGTTTCGATCGGACCACAGGTTAAAACAATTAAAACCGGTGAAACCTGAACCAACCGACGTATAATAGTATTCCTAACGTACAAGTGTCATGATCCGGCACCAAACCCGACCTGAACCGATCCGTGCACACTCCTAATTTGGTGTTAGGACTTTGGAGTTTAAAAAAGTATAGGTGCTATGCTGCTTGTCATTGTTAGATTGTTTCCCCCCGAGTCATCTTTCAACGAAAAATTATGATGAGTCCAGAATTAACAGTATATACTACAAATCGATAAGTGGTGATGAAATAGTCTTGAGCTAAGGCTCAAGGTGTGGCTGCTTCCCAAAAGTATTCAAAATTTAAGATGTCCTTCTATTTTGAAACCCATTTTAAAAGTCTAAAGAAAAAATTATACGTAATGAGATACACGTGATGAATGTTTTTGAGTTTTTTGTTTGATATCTACAAATTCAATTCTCCCATAGAGGATTAAAGATATATTGTTCCAAGCTAAAAAAAAAAAATTACTCAGATGGATGAAAGGGACCGATAAAATTCATGTGCGGGCATAAATAGTACAATTCACTGCTAGAGGTACAATATTAGTGATAATATTAGTGATATTAAAGAGATGATTTTGAAATCTTACAATATTAGTGATGATTTTATTTATGAAAAGATAATAAAAATTTATAATGATCTAATCTTTAACTTTCTCTTTAGGCCTCTTGAAAAATAAAGGGTAGCCCTGACAGGGCCTGAAACATCATCTGATTGCACCCTCGATTTCATTCAACTCTAGCAAAGTTAAGTAATTTAATTATTCAGAATTTAAGATGCCCTTGTATTTTGATACCCATTTTAAAAGTCTAAAGAAAAAATCATAGGTAATGAGATATACACGCGATGAATGTTTTTGAGTTTTTTGTACTACTCACATGATGAAAGTACTAGCAAGGTCAAGCAAGCCGAGATTTCCTCTCCTAAAAACATCGCTTTCGGATGCCTTATCTCTCTGTTACCCATTTGCTGGAAGGATGACAAGCGAAATCTCAGTCAATTGCGACGATCAAGGTGTTGATTTCTTAGAAGCTCAGGTCGAAGCCCGCCTGTCAGAAATCATTGAATCGCCAAAAGTTGAAGTATCGACTCATTTTGTTCCAAGCACAAGCGTAGGGAGTGATGGTGTGCTATTAGGCATTCAGTTGAACTACTTCAATTGTGGGGGCATAGCTATTGGTATAACCCTTTGCCATAGAATTGCTGATGCATGCACCTTGAGCATGTTTGTTAAAGCATGGGCAATCACGGCTCATGGAGATACAAATACGGTGGCTCCAAGTTTTGTCACGTCTTCTCTCTTCCCACCCAAAGAACAGTTCGGGAAGCCCATGAGTTTTGAAAGCTCGAAACACTGGGCCGACACTCGAAGGTTCTGCTTCAGTAGCTCGAAAATTACTGCTTTAAGAGCTGAAATAGGGGTAACTGTGGTTCAGCCAACTCGTGCCGATCGAGTTGCTAACGACAGCAATTTGGAAATGGGCAATAGCTCGAAAAGCACGTGACGGATGTCGCCAGTCAGTGGCGTGTTATGCAGTGAATATAAGGGGGAGGATGGACCCGCCTTTATCGGAATATACCTTTGGAAACCTCATCCGGGGAGCGGATGTATCGGTAAACAGTGAGATGGGATTGGGTGAGCTGGTGAGTAAAACGAGGGAAGCAATTGGGAAAATTGACAGTGAGTACTTGAAAGAGTTGCAGGGCGAAAATGGATACGATATGGTTGTGAGGCATTCTAATGAGGCAATGGAGTGGTACTTTGACAAGGAAGTGGATTACTTCCTGTTCACTAGTTGGTGTAGGTTTCCAACTTATGAGTCGGATTTTGGTTGGGGTAGGCCTGTTTGGGTGAGTAGCGCAAGTTGGGCTGCTCCAAATACTATTGTGTTATTGGATTCCATGAGTGATATTGGCGGAATAGAAGCATGGTTCACAATGGATGAAGACGATACATATGATCAAATTTGAGGAGGCTACCCCCAACTCCTAGCTTTTTGTCTCTTACATTCGAAGAAACTATTGGATGGTTTTACACAAACACAAATTAGGAAAATTTTAGTGTCTACACGTCCAATTTAAAGTTTTCTTCTCTTTTTATTGTTTCAATGTTCATGTTTCTTTCCTTTCCTCTTAACTAAAATAAAAATATTGTTATGCATTTGTCGTCGTTCTTCGTGGTTGTGTGGGTTAGAGTCAGGGCAATCAGCGCGTCATCTCTCAAACCAAGGCTACCCTCAAGCCAATTTGACTAGATCGATTAAGAGTGAGAGTAATCTTCACCCCCTTTTAAGAAGGGTGTACAAAATCGCACTTGTAGCGTGATCGCACTGTTAACCGGGTTACCCTTCCCGAACTGTTTTGCACAAACTTTAGCTTGCATGAAGAGTGGCTCGTGCTATTAAGAAATTAATTTACTTCCATTTCCTTGCCACTAGAGCTTACTCTTAATTTCATATTGGCAATGTCATGTTTCCCCGTTTAAGGGTAAAAAGCATAAACACCCCCTCATCTATTATTTTTTGTATCACGGAAACTTCCTCATCTATAAAACTGAACACAGGACACCCCCTCATCTATCAAACGTTATCACTTAACCCTCTTATTCGAATGTTCCATCTAATATTTGGATACTACCCACATGTGACAGGAGGCTAGTACCGATTTCTTGCCGTAAGATCTATCCGTTTTCCGGTCAAGCTATGAACAGCAGTAGCAATGTCTCTCTCTCAAACAGTGTGGCATGCTTGTTGTCCGGTGTGCAGGTATATAGGTGGTGGAATTGGGGGCTGATGCTGTCCACATGCATGTTATTCCATCCGAGCCGTCCGTGCTCAGCAATCAACGGCTCAGATCTGTTTGGACTCAAATAGATCTGCACCGTTCATTACCGAACTGATATGAGCTGTTGATCGCCCAGCACGAACGGCTCGGATAGGGACAACAAGCATGTTGTAACACTCGGAAGTTATACATTTTTTTCCAACTTTTCTCATGTGGGGAAAGTGCTCCCGCTGGTAATTAAATTGTTCATTATATTCCTTGTACATGTATGAAATTGGGAGGATATGTGATGTGTGTACTAATGTACTATGGATAGTTTCATTTGAACAATAACCCTAATTTTGGCCCCAATGGCAATTATAATACGTTAGTAAAAGGGGAAGAAAAATCCTTTCCATTTCATAACACATTATGTTAATGGCCAATTACTTCTCACATGAAGGCTTATTATTATTATTGTGTTGCTATATTATACTGTGCATATCAAACCAATTTGTGAACGTATGCAAAAGGTTAGATTTGGGTTATTTGGCTCTCTGATTCAATCAGTCTTAGCGACGGATTAGTGGCTTTTTTAGGGATGGCCATCTCGGCCGACCCGTCCCTATCCAACCCGTCCCCTACCCATTCGGGGAGGGGATTCGGAGATTTTTTCGGGGATCGGGTAGGGGATGGGGATTATTTTTTAAAAATTTTGGGGATCGGGTAGGGGATGGTATTGTTAGTCCCCTACCCGATCCCCTCCCCTCCCCGTTCCCCGCCCCTCCCCGCATCCCCGTTTACACACACACACACACATACACAGACATATATATATAATATTTATTATATTATAAGTTTTTAAAATTTCTTTTCCACCACAGTACTTCACAGCCCCTGGCCCGTCTGTCCATAACCCATTAACCCAACTCTCACGATCAATGGTCATAACTTAAATTAGGAATTTAGGACTTAGTCACTTAAGGTTACCCACACTTCACACAGCCGCCCCATCTCTAATCTCTCATCCCCTACAGGCTACACGATCTCATCTCTCAACTCTCATACAGATTACAGATTACAAATTGAATTTAGTTGAATTTAATGGGTAATGGCAACCAGATTGCACGGATGGAATGGAATTTTGGCCGTGGGGGTTGAATTTAATGGGTAATGGCATGAACTAGTGCATGGATTTTTGGATCCCCGAATCCCCGTGGGGATCCCCGTTCCCCGCATCGGGGCGGGGATGGAGGTTAAAATAAAATCCCCGGTGGGGATCGAGGAGGGGATGGGGATTAATATAGATTCGGGGATCGGGGATGGAGGTAGTGGTATCCACCCCCTACCCTCCCCATGCCCATCCCTAGGCTTTTTCAACAGCAGGCCAGCAACGGTTGTGGTACCGGGCAGCCCCGATGTAACAACGAAAGGACGGTGAACTCCAGTGCGTCATACAGGATTAATTGGAGATTTGTGATTACCAGAGGGTCAATTCTTAATACACCCTCCGTCCCAAATTAATGGTCCGGTCCCTTTTGCAGTCGTGCCATGTAACAAGTTATTTATATTTCACAATCCATAACGTTTTTTATAATTTCAAAAATTTTGTTTCATAAAACTAGTTGATATCTATCAAATAAGATCCATATTGGATATAAAAAGTAGAGAAATTTAATTAGCCATCCTACTTCAATATTTTCCTTAGGATGCCACCCTATGGCTTTTGAATCTTTATGATTCGATCCTGTAATTTGAATTTGGACCATTATGCCCCTAGTGTGTATTTTTTTAGTATATTATATAATATTAGTATATTATGTCATTGTAGTTTATGATCCTGCAAATCTCGTGGTCCTATTTTAGTGGTATTAATTGGGCAATTAGTTGTGCTATAAATCCGGGCAAGCAATCAACAAGGATTACTAACCAATATCATCCCAATCGTCCTGTTTGAATACATTTGTTCCCCTTTCCATAACTTTGGTTTTTGAATTTCAAAATATCCAGTCATATACAAGTGTGATACCACACCAAATATGGTGCATTGATTCAGCATATTAACCTCATTGGAATATCCTACAATGGACTAGTTATTTTTCCACTCAAAACATGATAAATAAAATCACCATGTATGTATTTTATTGTTGTTTTACCATATTGGCTACTTTGTTTCAAATCAATTATTTTCCTTAATTAGTGAACATTGTTTACTGTTTTACCATAATGACACAGTGAACATTTTTTTTGTTATTTACATTGTTGACTAATTTGTTACAGAGAACATGGTTTATTGTTTTACCATGTCGGCTGGTTCATCAAGTGGATAAGGCAATAAATGATTGGTTATTTCACATAGTGAATATGGTTAAATGGTTTACCATATCGAAAACTTAATTTATTTTAAATCGATTATTTACCTTAATTAGTGAACATGATTTTCTGTTTTACCATAAACATGTTTTGTTATTTTATGGTATATAAAAATGGTAAATTGAACTCTCATGTCTCTAGCAAAAAATTTAGTGGATGAATGCAAAAAAATTAGCACTCGGTGAACACTCAGCAAAAAGTATGTATGAATATACCATGAACAACACGAGAAATTTCTACAAATAAAACATGTAACTTGAAGTAACTCTATACGCTAGTGTACCATCTGCATAAATTTATGATATATTTCTGTAAATCATCCACGAAATCAAAATTTCAACAACATTAATTTACCATGAAAAATCATGGTAAGTTAATTTTCCTAATTTATTTCGACAAAAGAAGTCAACCGAACAACCAAACCTCAGCCAAGCAACAAAAAACCACAACCAAAACACTACTATCCTTGATTACGTTGACGATCCCAAAAAAAAAAAAAAAAAATTCCTTCATCACATTAACAGAGGTCAAACCCAAAACAGAAAGAATGGGTTAGATCATCCATCACCATGTATGTCACCGACTTTGGATCGGAAAATCAACTTACAAGCCATTTTTTTTTATCCTTTTTTTCGTTCAACGATTGGGGTTTCACACCTTCAAGGTCTCGGTTGGTGATAGTGGTGGTACGCCGGTGGACGACACAACCTGCTCATTGCCATTGGGGACCTCGATTTCTCCGTCGCGTCCAACATTCGCCGTCGAAATAAGTTGCTTCGGTTTCTCACATTCGGGATCACAGTTTTCCTCTATAAATGGGATGGTGAAATGCTATGAATCTGGGTAATAGGGAGGTAGGCGCGTGAAATCCGGAATTCGATTTGGGATGGGATGACATTAGATTGGGTAGGTGATTTTTTGAACGCCAGAAAAGGAATAGGAAGCGACAAATTTGGGGATTTCTTTGAACATGGCTGAGAGAGGTGGGATGAGAGAGAAATCGGGGGGTGGTTGGGATGGTTTTGGTCCTGGGTATTATCTCAACGTAAAATAAGGAAGGTGGGATGGGTTTTGGTATGACCAGCCTTCCATATTACTCCGTAACCGACCACTAATGTGAAAAGTTTTAAAAAACTGCCCGATATTAGTGGAATGTAATAGCATTAATTTTCCAACAGTTTTGTGGGATGGGGTTGAGGACTAATAACATTTCCAAAATAAGTTATTAATTTCAAACAAATTTAAAAATGGGAAAAACAAAAAACAAGGGCCTTTTCGGTATTATTTAAATCTCAAGATGAATTCATAAACATTCAAAATCCATGGGATGGGATCCTAAGGATCTTATTTGTTTGGGATGATGAATTAACTCCCCCTAAAAAGTACCATAGATTTGATTGTATTTTAGAGGTTTGCTGACAGTTTAAATTTAACCACTTTGTTTTCTGATAAAATCACTATACCAATTGTGGGTTTTATTAACCAACATGTGTTCTATAAAATCAAATCCACTGAACAATTTTATTGCGAACAAGTTTGAAACCAAAAATTGGTAGCTGCCTGCGTGGTAGGGGCAGTGCGAACAAGTTTGAAACTAAAAATTGGTAGGGGCCGCGCGAACGCAGGCCCCCACTACCACAAATTATGACGTAGGCTCCACCACTTGGGTAGACCTTAGGCGGACGCCCCTCCTAAGTGCAATGGAGGTCGTCAACCTAGGCCATAGGCCTTATTGATCGCCCATTGACCCCGTCCAGGTAAGTATGTTGTCAAATATCCGCAGGCCTCTTTATATACCCCTTCGTTATTCACTCCGTTCTTAAACTCACGATGTGGGACAAAATGAAATTTGAACACACTCTTCTCAATTCCTGGTTTCCAAGTCATAGAGACCACCTTCTAAAAGAAATAACCCAACAACTTTGCTGCTTTTTTCCATCATTCCAATGGCAACCTGTGATCCACAATTTAGTGGATTACAAAGACAGGAAAAAAAAAAATTAGTATTGATTTATTCCTTCTTGGCATGCGTTTTTTTTTTCTTTCCCGGGAACGAAAGGTAAGATGACGTAGATACAAGAATGAACCAAAATATCAACATCTAGATGCGAGTACATGTACATGCAATAACAAAGCTCAAACGACACATATTGCAAAAGGTTACCAATGACGAGGTCGGGTACAAGGACACCCAACTTCAGTGGTGGATCCGGAAATTTAATGTGGCGGGGACACTCAATTGAAGATGTCACAAAAATTTATCCAGTGTGTGAGTTTCTACATATTTATCCAGTGTGTGAGTTTTGTACATATTTTTCTCGCAAGTATCGACAAAGAAATAAATACCCATCTACACTACAATGGACAATCGTAAAACCAACATCGTCACAGAAGACAACAAAAATGAACAAATTTAGAAAAAAAAAAGAAGAAAACAACCTATAAATAAAATTTAAACTAAAAATTGGTGAGGACCGCGAGAACAAAGGCCCCCACTATCACAAATTACGACGTAAGCTCCACCGCTTGAGTAGACCTTAAGCAAATGCCCCTCCTAAGTGCAATGGAAGTCGTCAACCTAGACCATGAGCCTTCGTCAACCTAGCCCCCTGGCCCGCGTATGCATCTTTCTAGTAATCCCCTCACCTGAGCATAATAGGTTACAAACATTCTTCAAAAAACGGCATCACTTTCAAACCATGGCCTTTCGAATTTCAAAATAGCTTTGCTCGCAGGATTTGTTTTCAATATCATCCCATAATAGTCCCTTAGCCTCAAATATTGTTCCTATAGTTCCCCTGAATTACCGTTTGAGCCTTTTGTTTTGCCCTGTAAATTTGAATGCCGGATGCATCGATCATCGATCCACTCCCTTCTCACCTCCTTTTTCATTGAAGCAACTTTCCAATCTGGTGTCATTCAACTTGGCAGTGTATACTTATGTGATAACTATGTTAAGTTACAAAAATCTTTAATAAACATATAAAGAGCTGAAATAAAGCAACTGATGTAAAGAAAAATGAATTTTGGAAAAATAGTTGTGATTGTTCTTTTCAATATTGATGGATGTCATCTGTGGGAACAATTGCTTGAAAATAAGAAACGTATTACCTCAGAATCTTTGTATGAAAACAGATTACCAAACGAAATGAATTAATTGCTGAGTCGTGGACTAGGTCACTCTCTTTAAGATGTTTCACAGCTCTGCCCAAATTGTGTAAGCAGTTCAACAAACCACGCCTTCCCAGGATAAAACAGCCCAGAATTCTCTACCTCTGTTTCGGTTTTCTCTGCACAGAAGAAAACCGACTACAATAAACTATATCGACCTTCTTGCTTTCTGGAAACTGTACGTGGAAAAGTAAAATTGGAATGGAGCGCTAGTTGAATCAATTAGCGAGCTGATTAAAAACGTGTTTCTTAATTGATCAGAAATCAAAAGCTTTGCAAAATGAAATTTTGACTTCAATATGGTGGATTTGCACCCCCGTTACGTGAGAAGCTCGCAATGCGCACCCGGTTAACTGGTTTCCGGAGCAGGTTCCCCAAATTGGCTTGGACCTCGACCCATTTCGTGCGCGCGCAAGACCACCCTCGGTTCTAGCCACATTCATAAGTCCAATGAAGGGTTGTGGAATATAAAGCCTTTCAAGTTCTTCCAATTATCCAATGTGGGACAAAAGCTTTTCTCCTTGTTTTGGAAATACACAACTCAACATCATCTGTTTGTGGTAGTGGTAGAGAGATGGTGATAATGGTAATTGGTCCTGTGCAAACAAGAGAGATAGACAGACACCCGTTAACTTTTACTGGTTTGTACAAACAAGAGAGAGAAGAGGAAACAGGAAAATCATCTTCACCACTACCATAAACAAGAGAGAGATAGTCATCTTCACCGGTTGAAACAAGAAAATCACTTCCTCGCTTTTCTATCTCCTCTCCTCTCTTTCTTTGAAATCCACCATTTTTGCCTCTCTACTATAGTTTTACGACCCTGAAACAAGAAAATCTATTGTTTTAAAGACGAAAATATATTGTAACGGCCCATGTAGACCACTAGCCCAGTATCTTGATTTGATCCACAAGCCACACCACATAGCCCAAAATGCTTAAGCCCAAGGTACTAGTAGTAGCCTACATGGTTTGTTATGTGCCAAATATCACTCACGTAAACAACCAATAATGTGGGACTAAACACCATCTACCCCCAAACCTAGGGTATTACATCTATCACCTTCCATTTTTTATCCGGGAAATGGCTGGGATAGTACAACAGCCCCGAACAGACGAGATAGAGCAGAACATAGTGCTTAGGGGTGCTTTGGCAAAAAAATCAAAAACTGATTTTTTGGTTTTTTTGTTTTGTCCGTATTCAAAAAAAAATTTACATTTGTTCGTTTTACGTCAAGTTTTCGTGGTTTATGGATTCGTCTCGACGAGACGAATCCAAAGAGTATGAAATTATGGTCTAATGTAATTTTTTTTTTTGAATAAAGCCAAAAATACACCAAAATATATAAGTTTATTGGTTTAATTTTGGCTTTATTCAAAGACAATTTAGTTTCGAGTATCCCGGAATTTTTTTTTCTAGTACGATACATCTTGGACAGTACTAGCCGGCGGCCAGTATGGTACGAGATTCATAACTTTGCTTGGCACTGAAACTAAATTGAAAGCAAAACAAAAACAGGGTTAGGAGCTTGGAGGACGGAATCAGCACAATTTTGCTTGAATTGTTATATGGAGTTGCAAATTAAGTGTGGAGCTGTGCTGCTTTTCATTGTTTGATTGTTTCTTCTCCCCCCTGTGAGTCATTCTTCACGAAAATTATCCTACGGTCTTAGAGTCCCAGTCTGTTAGAGTCGGACTCCTCTTTACCTAGTACTACACGTTGATGTAGGACCCATGACTAATTATAAGTACTCCATAGATGTGTGGTGATGATAAGGTTTGAAACACCACCTCAAAGTGCCCTCTCCACCGTGGAAACGAGGAGCTGGTGTGCACTCCCTAGTGCGCGGCATCCGAGTTGTCGGATGTATTTTCAACGATTTTGATTTTATCCTGAGACTTTTCAGATCTGAGCCGTTCATTGCCAAGATGAAATCCGAGCAGTTGATTGCCAAGATAAAATGAAAAGTATTGAATAATATAGAACAGCTATGCAAATCATCACAATATCATCCGAATCTCAGATAAATAACAAAAATGAAAGCTAACCACTGATGCTGATTTAGAACGTCGTTCGACGATAGGCTTAGGCTCATTATCTTTTTCTTTCTTTTCTCGATGTACCTAGTATTTTCTCTTTGCCAATAATGAAAAAACCTTTTAACTAAACAATGAGCAAACTGCTTTGACTGACTTCGATTTCAATATTAATTGCTACAACGCTTTTCAGAGCTCTGACGGTACAAATAATTTTAATAGATTTATGATTGCTGCACCTGATTCTCATTACGTAGCATTTCATACCTCCATCATCGTTACCGATACGTTGCATGCAAGCTACCACTATTACAATTAACCTTGATCACACGCACTCTTTGTTATATATCCTTATAGAGCACCTCATCCAAACACAAGCAAGGAAAGAAACCATTATCTCTTTGTCCTCAGCACGGGCCAAGATTATCAAATGGTTAAGATGAAAAGCATCTCCAAGGAGTCCATCAAACCTTCCCTTAGAACACCAGATCACCTCAGAACGTTTCGGCTCTCATTGATTGATCAATTCATTTCACCACTCGTCTATATGCCGGTGATTCTCTACTACTCACATGATGAATGTAATGGAAACATCAAGCAAGCGGAGATAGCCGCTCTCCTAAAAAGATCGCTCTCGGATACTTTATCTCTCTACTACCCATTTGCGGGAAGGATGATGGGCGAAAGCTCAATCAATTGTGACGATCAAGGCATTGATTTCTTAGAAGCTCGGGTTGATGCCAGTCTTTCAGAAATCATGGAATCATCAAAAGTTGAAGTACTGACTCAATTTGTTCCAAGCACAAGTGAAGAGAGTGGTGGTGTGCTATTAGGCATTCAGCTGAACTACTACAACTGTGGGGGTATATCTATTGGTATTACCCTTTGCCATAGAATTGCTGATGGATGCACCTTTAGTATGTTTGTTAAGGCATGGGCAGCCAAGGCTCGTGGGGATACCGATGTGGGTGCTCCAAGTTTTGTCACGTCCTCTCTCTTCCCACCCAAAGAATATTTCGGGCAGCCGATGACTTTTGAAAGCCCGAAACACTGGGCCGACACTCGAAGGCTCTGCTTTAGTAGCTCGAATTAGCTTCTTTAAGAGCTGAAGTAGAGGCCACTGTGGTTCAGCCTACGCGCGTGGAGTTGGTAACGGCAGCAATTTGGAAGTGGGCCATGGCTCGAAAAGCACGTGATGGATGCCGCCGGTCAGTGGCATGTCATGCGGTGAATATAAGAGGGAGGATGGACCCGCCTTTATCGGAATATACATTTGGGAACCTCATCCGGGGAGCGGATGCATTGGGAAATAGTGAAATGGGTTTGGGTGAGTTGGTGAGTAAGACGAGGGAAGCAATTGGGAAAATTGACAATGAATACTTGAAAGAGTTGCAAGGAGAAAATGGATATGATATGGTTGTGGGGCACTCTAATCAGGCAATGGAGTGGTTCTTTGACAAGGAAGTGGATTACTTCATGTTCACTAGTTGTTGCAGGTTTTCGATTTATGAATCAGATTTTGGTTGGGGTAAGCCTGTTTGGGTGAGTAGTGCAAGTTGGGGTGCCCCGAACACTATTGTGTTGATGGATTCCATGAGTGATATTGGCGGAATTGAAGCATGGTTCACAATGGATGAAGACGGTACACATGATGAAATTGGAGGAGGCGACCCCAACTCCTTTTGTATTTCTTACAAATTGTGAAGAAATTGTTGGATTGTCCAGTACAACTGGGAGGATCCATCGGAACGGGGTACTGGAGAGCATCCCTGGAGATCGGCCCTTGTGTGTGGCATCAAGGTCGTTGGATGTGTTTTTAACGGTTCAGATTTCATCTCGACACTTTGTTGATCGGTGCCGTCCATTGCTGAGGTAAAATCCGAGCTGTAGAAAATGCATCTGACGACCCTGACGCCGCACACTAGGGCTGATCTCCCGAGGTGCTCTCTAGTACCCTGGGTCCGGACCGATACCCTTAGTTTTAGCAGTTACATATATAATGTGTTTCGGTTTCTTTGGCAGTTGTTCTTTTTAAGATATGAATTACCAATAATGATTGTTTTCTACTCTTTGTTTAATTTCCACAAATGTCCATAAGGATTTTTAGAGATTTCCTTTCAAATCCCTACGCCCCTTCTCTGCCCCTTGGTAAACGACACAAGACAACGGCACGAACGAACTTCTTCAAAAACACCAAGGGTGTGGCCTGCCTTAGTGCCTTCGAAGTTTTTTTTTTTGTTTTTTTTTTTTGCTAAGCAAAGAATTTATTAATCTTTGAAAACGAATTACAAAGATTAATTGACCCGAGACACATAACGCCAAGGGCCCAAAGGGGAAAAAACCACAAGCAAGAAGGGTGGCAAGAAGCCAACCAAAACTAGAACCAAAACACCAGAAAAAAAACACCTCAGACACCCCCCAAAAAAACAGCAGGATGACGCAAAGCCAGAAACATCAAGACCCCCTAAAAAGCAAGAAACCCCCAAAACGATGAATCTCCACCAAGCAAGAACTAGAACAACGCAAAAGAGCTCCCAACAAACACAAGCGGCACATCAGAACTCCACAAAAATGGAGGCATCTCCCTCCAAATTGTCAAGAGCTTTGATTTCCGCTTTAATTTCCTGTTCAGAAATATCGATACTCTTCAATTCTAAGAGCTTCTTAATATTATAACTCTCCCTTCCATGATATTTTACACCATAGTGGACACCCATCTTCATGTTCTCCCGTGCTCCCTTGATCAAATTTGAATTCCTCTTACGAAAGACGCTACTAACCTCCTCATGGATCGAATGAGTGCAACCATCGAGAAATCCTTCAAAACTTCCTTTCTTCAATCCCAACCCGGAGACTTTCCTTAAGCTGTCCCGGCTAACCGCCCTAGAAAACAACGCTGCTTTCAAAGGATTTTTACTCTATAAAATTTTCTTTCAATTATCTATCTTGGTCTTGTGAGTCTTCTTACGGCACTTGCACTCCACGATACAAGATCCCAATCCTCATAATCAAAATCAAAACACCTAGAAACCACCTTATTTATCGAGCTCGTCTCATCCGATTTGGCTCCTAAAAGCTTCTCAAGACTACTCGACTTTTCCAACGATTTGGAATTCTCACCTATGGAACATAACCCATCTCTCTTTTCCACCATCTCAGCATCTCCAAGGCCATCATCATTAATTTGAGCCATGTCCTCTTCTTGACCACCTAAAACTCCATTACCGGAGGGGTTAACTGATTCTCCAACAGCTGAATGAAGATTAGAACTAGAATCTTTCTCCACAAAATGCTCTAACGCATTAGACCTCTTCTCTAGGCAAGTATCATCACCAACCATGCCATTGACATCAGACTTCACTCCTTCAGAGGACAAAATCTCCCTAGGGCATAAGGAGTAATCAACTCCCGAAAAAGAACATCCTTTGCACTCACAAATAGCTTTCATAATACTGTTGAACACCACTAGCTCCTCAACCACTCTGATCGGATAAACCATACCATCATGCTCCAAATTGATAGAGTGGTTACTAACCTCAAAAGCATTAGTGGATATCTTGATCTTACCCACGGAATTGAAAAGGAAGTCTTCTTAGAAGTAGCTTCATCAAGAGATATAATCTTACCCCATAACTTCCCAATGTTGAAAAAAGTATTAGCATTCCACAGATTAATAGGAATTCCATAGTAATTAAGCCACACCAATCTTGAACATTCCACTTTGTTGTTCGGATTCCATGGTTTAGCATCCACAAACCAGTTAGATAACCAACTTAATTCTCCTCCTTCAAGCATACAATTCATAGCATGGGAAGTAGGAAAAGTAAGAAGTGTTGGAGATATGCCTTGAATTCAAGACGGTCGAAGAAAAGTGCAAAATTTGGTGCGAAAAGTCGTTTTCTGGACCTATGGTCCGGACCAAGGAAAGCCCCGTCCGGACCAGTGGATTTTGGGACGTTTTTGGACATTCTGCCTCGGTAGTCCGGACCACCAAAATCCCCGTCCGGACCACCGTCGGTAGTCCGGACCACCGAATCCCCGTCCGGACCACGGTTACGCGAATTTGTGCGGCTGCGCGTTTTAAAGAGGTTTTGACCTAATTTTTTGTACTTTCTTATAAATAGGAGCCTTGTGGCCTCCTAGGGTTTTGGTCTTGAGTTGGGATTTGAGATATCTAGGGTTTGTGTGTGTCTCTTTCGCGTGTGTGAGACGTTTGATGCTCTGTAGGTCGCGCCTCAGAGATTTGTCCCTAGTTATTGTGTGGATGCTTCAAGTGAGAGTTACGGGTATAGCCGGCTCTGTGTATTTCTCCCCATTGTTAGTGAATCCTCTTGCTCTTTCCCCGTGGACGTACCTCTAGAGCTCCGTGCTTGGGAGGGAACCACGTAAATCCTTGTCTCTTGTTTTCTTGTTGTTTGTGTTTATATTCCCTACTTCGGGTTTCGGCACAACAAATTGGTATCAGAGCTCCGGGTTCAAACCGAGGCTTGTGTTTCCGCTGCATTTGTGTATTTGGGGTCGTTTTTAATGGCGACTCGCTTTGAAGTTGAGAAGTTTGATGGGCAAAGCGCTTCTTTCAGTTTGTGGCGTATCAAGATGAAGGCTTTGTTGGTGCAACAAAGAACAATCAAGGCTTTATTGGGGGTGTCGAAGAAACCTGCTGATATGCAGGATAGTGTGTTTGAGGATCTTGATGCGAAGGCACTCAATTCAATACAATTGTGTCTAGCCGATGATGTGCTTCGCGAGGTTGGGGAGGAAGATTCGGCAGCCGGTATTTGGTTGAAGTTGGAGAGCATCTATATGACAAAGTCGTTAACCAACCGGTTGTACTTGAAGCAGCGCCTTTATACTTTTCGTATGAAGGAAGGTACGCCCATAAAAGACCATTTAGATGAGTTGAACCGAATTATTATGGATTTAAAAAATATTGAGGTTGTGATTGATGATGAAGATCAGGCCCTTATTGTGTTATGTTCTTTACCTGCATCATATGAACACTTTGTGACTACTATGTTATATGGGAGGGATACGATTTCCATGGAGGACGTAAAGTCTAGTTTGTATTCTAAAGAATTGAGGAAAAAGGTATCCGGTGAGAGTAGTGTTCATGATGATCAAGCTTTGGTGGTGCGGGGAAAGACTGGTGGGAGGGATTTGGGCAGTAGAGGGATTTCTAGCTCTAAAACCACATATATGGATGGAATACAGTGTTTTTATTGTAAGAAATTCGGGCACATGGTGAAAAATTGTCCGAGGGTGAAGGACAAGTTTGTAGAGAAGGGTGTTGCTGGTTACGTCGAAGATGATCCGGAAGGGTTTGAGGCTGCCATTGCTTTGGCAGTAAGCGATGTCGATGTCTGTTGTGAAAACATGTGGATTCTTGACTCTGGATGCTCCTACCACATGTGTCCACGTAAGGATTGGTTTGATACATATGAGGCGGTTCACGGTGATACAGTTCTTATGGGGAATAACATGCCCTATAGAATTGTTGGGGTTGGAACAGTCAAGGTCAGGATGTATGATGGGATTGTGAGGACATTGCTTGGTGTTCGACATGTACCAAATTTGAGGAGAAACCTTGTCTCTTTGGGCGCCCTCGACTCCGTGGGTTGGAAGTACACTGCTGAAGGTGGAGTCTTGAGTGTGTCGTTGGGTGCTCGGATTTTCGTGAAGGGTCAGAAATTGGGTAACCTCTATGTGCTTGATGGTAGTACGATTGTGGGTGCTCCATCGTTGAGGTCTTCATCTGTTGAGAGGAATTCGGGTTCAACTATTGGGAGTATGCATGAGGGCATACAAGGCTCTGTGGTAGAGTCGGTTAACTCCGTGTGGAGTTTGAGCACATCTTCTTTGGCATCAGTAATGGATGCATGTGGTCGACATTTGGTGGAAGATGGTTGCTCGTTGGCGATTACCTCCGTGAGGGGAGTTGTGGTGTTAAGCTCAAGGTGGAGCTTGTGGAGGCACGTGTGGCTGGGTTTACTCAGTAGTGGAAACAAGGTCAAGCAGAGGTGCTTGCGCCTTGTTTGTTGGTGCCATTGATGTGAGCCCCGTGTGGGGCTGCCCCGAGAGGGGCGTTGTGGGGAAGAGCGAGTGTTGAGAGGATTGCACTATGTTGTTGGCTTGGAAGGGAATTCAAGTCAAGGTGGAGATTGTTGGAGATATGCCTTGAATTCAAGACGGTCGAAGAAAAGTGCAAAATTTGGTGCGAAAAGTCGTTTTCTGGACCTATGGTCCGGACCAAGGAAAGCCCCGTCCGGACCAGTGGATTTTGGGACGTTTTTGGACATTCTGCCTCGGTAGTCCGGACCACCAAAATCCCCGTCCGGACCACCGAATCCCCGTCCGGACCACGGTTACGCGAATTTGTGCGGCTGCGCGTTTTAAAGAGGTTTTGACCTAATTTTTTGTACTTTCTTATAAATAGGAGCCTTGTGGCCTCCTAGGGTTTTGGTCTTGAGTTGGGATTTGAGATATCTAGGGTTTGTGTGTGTCTCTTTCGTGTGTGTGAGACGTTTGATGCTCTGTAGGTCGCGCCTCAGAGATTTGTCCCTAGTTATTGTGTGGATGCTTCAAGTGAGAGTTACGGGTATAGCCGACTCTGTGTATTTCTCCCCATTGTTAGTGAATCCCCTTGCTCTTTTCCCGTGGACGTACCTCTAGAGCTCCGTGCTTGGGAGGGAACCACGTAAATCCTTGTCTCTTGTTTTCTTGTTGTTTGTGTTTATATTCTCTACTTCGGGTTTCGGCACAACAAGAAGAACCATGTTGCCTCCCATATATTGTGAATATTGAAAACACCATCAGAACGAAAAGCTTCACTGATTGAATCCACATCCCTATGCGCTGGCAGTTTTGCAACAATACTTCTTTCCAACCACTAAATGTCTTCCTCTTGAGCTTTAACAGATAACCTTTTATCATCAATTAGTTTCTTCCCAGAAACAACATTGGCAAAAGAAGGACAAGATCCCTTACCAAACTCAGATTTGTAAAAACTGCGATCACCATATCTGTAATTCTGCCCTCGATTAAAATCCTTACTAGTAATAGGATTATGGGAATTCTGGATATCCTTGTTATTGACAGCAAAAACTGATTCCTTCTGTAAATTCACCAAACCTTTTTTGTTGAAAGCAGCCCGTTTAACAAAGATAGTATTATCCATGAACCGACTCCCATTAGCCTTATCAGTAGCAATTTTAGCGGATATTGGACAATTGAATCTCACAAAACCAAATCTTCTCCTAGAAATCTTCCCTCTTTTGTCAGGAATAAAAACTTCTGTCACAATACCATAATCTGTAAATTTTTTCCTTAGAGAAAAGGGATTAACCCTATCAGCCAAATTGTCTAGGAATAGAGTGATAAAGCTCTCCATAGAAGAAGCCACACAGCACAAATAAAGCCAAAACCAGAACCCCAAATCTCAAAACTTCAAAAAACCAGAAGGAGAGCAAATAGATTCACAACCAGAAGAGAAAGATACCTCTAACATCCCAGCGAAAGAGGAACAAGCAACCTTGAAACCCAAAAGAACATAAACGCCATTAACGTAGCAGCCCAAAATTGGGGACGACCAAACAACGAAGAAAAAGAGCGTCTCCCGTGACCAGATCGGGTTGCAAGGTAAGAGAGAGGGTTATCGGGGAGAGGTGGCTGCGAACGGGATCGAGAGAGCAGATGGCGAATAGAAACTGGGATGGATGGAAAAAGGGGAAACTAAGGAGGGCTGTAGAGAGAGGATGAGTAGAATGGGAGGAAAACAGACCCTAAGAGGTCGCCAGAGAGGCACCTCTTAAAAGTGATTGGCCCTGTAATTTGATTTTTTTTTTTGTTAACTTCGTTTTTTTTTTTTTTTTTTTGTTAACGAGCTTCACAAAGTCACCTATTTTTGTAAGCCACACCAACTTTTGGGTACTTCCACAAGAGAGAATTAAGCTAATGATTAATGAAGCAACAAAGAGGTGGAGAATTCTACTATCATCGAAAGTGAGATAGTTAGCCAAAGAAAATCTAGGATGTGTCTCTGTTGTTTAGCAAAGAAATTGAATCACCATAGTTTTGGGAAGAGTTTGAAATTGGCTTGAGACTTTGAGTAATGGAGAAATGCATTGGTGTGATTATCTTTAGGAATGTTCGTAAGCACTTCAATGTCTGCTCTAGGTGATAAAAAATCAAAACAATTTAGTTTTCAACATCATGTGAGCTTCCCCTTTTATTTATGCGTTTTTTGGTCGACAGAAGTGGTCGACCAAAGGTAGGGTGGTGGTCGGTCGGAGGTGGGTGGCGATTTTTTTGAATTTTATGTTAGAAATTCAAATTTTTAAAAATTAGTGACATTTCAGTTATTTTTTTGGGCGTGGCAATTTTTTTGAATTTTATGTTCGAAATTAGAATTTTAATTAAAAAATTAGTGGCATTTCACTAATTTTTTAGGTCACCGAAGGTGGTCGGCTAGAGGTGGGGTGGTGGTCAGCTGGAGGTAGGTGCGATTTTTTTTTAATTTTATGTTGGAAATTAGAATTTTAAAAAAATACTGGCATTTCACTAATTTTTTTGGTCGCCGAAAGTGGTCGGACGGAGGTGGGGTTGTGGTCGGACGGAGGTGGGTTGCTAATTTTTTTGAATTTTATGTTCGAAATTTGAATTTTAGTGACACTTCACTAATTTTTTTGGTCGCCGGAATTGCTCGGCTAGAGGTGCGAGGTGGTCGGCCGGAGGTGGGATGGTAATTTTTTTGAATTTTATGTCCGAAATTTAAATTTTTAAAAATTAGTGACACTACACTAATTTTTTTGGTCGCCGGAAGTGCTCAGCCAGAGGTGGGGTGGTGGTCGGCCGGATGTGGAGTGGTGATTTTTTTGAATTTTATGTCCGAAATTTGAATTTTTAAAAATTAGTGACACTTCACTAATTTTTTTGGTTGCCGAAAGTAGTCAGTCACAGGTTGGGGTAGGGGTGGAGGTCGTTAGCCGGAGGTGGAGTGATGATTTTTTTTTAATTTTATGTTCGAAATTTGAATTTTTAAAAATTAGTGACACTTCACTAATTTTTTTTGTCTTTATGTTCTATTGCATAAGTTCCTTGTCCTTCTTTTTAAAAATGGCAAATGTTTTTTGTTTTTATGTTTGAATGCAAAAGTTCCTTGTCCTTCCCTTTAAATCTAGTTGTATTGTTGTCTCCAATTATTTACGTTTACAGAAATTCTAACAATTATTTTCCAACACAATTGAGCCCTTCAACTGTAATGATAAAAAGAAAGGGGGATAGGGGGTCACCCTGCCTGCCTTACCCCTTTCTACATTTGGAAATCCTTACAAGAAGAGCCATTAACTAACACAGAAGCCCAAGAGGAAAATAAGCATTCACTAATCCATGAGATCCATTTAGGAGGAAACCCCATAGTCCTCATCATTTCTGGCAGATAGTTCCAATTCAAGTTGTCAAATACCTTCTCAAAATCCAACTTAATAATAAGTTCTTGTTTCCTTCCCTTTTTCCAGCTGTCCATTACTTCATTTGGCAATAAGCACACCATCTTGAATGTCTTCACAAGTTTTCTTAATTAAATCTCTATATGGAGTTGTAAACTTAGTGTGGAGCTATGCTGCTTTCCATTGTTAGATTGTTTGTTTCTTCTCCCCCATATGAGTCACTCTTCAACCCTAAGAAAACAAATCATGTATCACATATTACTAAGTTGTCCTATAATGTTTATAAAAATCATCTAGCATCACATGAGTGTATATTCGAACCACTTTTAACCCCACATAGCCCAAATCACTATTAATTCAACTAATATTTTGAGTACGTTTCGACCCACGTGATAATATTTTATAGGTCAGGATTTTACACACGAACTACATAATTTGGGCTATAGTCACGCATAATTTAAGCTTTGTATAGCAAAATCACCCCTGTGGCCATTGTAAATATCCAACAATTGAGGAATAGTCCCTCCTGAATGCCTTGAAAAGGTGTCATCTATGGATCCCTGGAATTGGGCCCTCAGAATGTGACACTTGCTCGGTGGATTCGCCTATGAAGAAGCGGAAAACAGCCCTCCAGGTGCCTCTTTTACAGCTCATTTGGCTAGTGCATTATCGAGGTTATAAGGCTTGGGGGGATAAGTAATCGCGAGTCCACAACTAACACTTGGCTTGGGAGGAAGTTGGACAAGGGGTATAATATATGGCCCGGATTAAATAGTGAGGCCCAGGTGATGTTAATTAATAGCCCAGGACGAGTGTTGTTAATTATTACGCCCACATAATCCATCTCAATTATTCTTATCACCTCGTTTCAACCACAAAACAAAGTACTATTTCATCCCTTTTATTACCAAAATCTTACAAATCAAATATTATTTAATTCACCCTTCATAAACTTCCTACTATCTTATCTCCTTTACTATTTTATACCCCAAACTCATCTTGCATCCAATTAGGCCATAAGACTATCTACATTTGAACACTTTAGACCATTTTTAGTCACCCATTTTTATGACACGTGTCAGTATGTCAGTTAAAAAAGTTTTCGATGCATTTAGTTGTGTCATTGGATATCTTTAGAAGGTGCATTCCGGAGAAAACAACCCTTTGTAACAACGAGAGAGAGAGAGAGAAATATATCTCTGAGACTCTCTCTCTCTCTCTCTCTCTCTCTATAAGTTTTTCAGCCGCTAGGTTTTCGGTCTGGGGGGGAGGCGCCGCCTCATTCCCCCCCCCCCCCCCCCCCCCCCCATCTCACTTTTTCTCCCTTCCCTTCTCCCCTCACCCTCTACCTTCTCTCTCCATCTCGTCTCCTCTCCGGTGGCACCTACTGCCGGTTCTCTCACTTGGTGGAATCGGTTTGGCCTAACGGCGAGGTAGTTCTGCGTGTCTAGGGTGGAGTGGTTCGTGTGGGTCCCTGCCGTGCCATTCTTGGGTGGTTCGGTGTTTGCCTGAGGGTCCGTGGGCTCTCGTCCGTGAGGTGGATCTGGTGGTGTTGCGGTGGGCGGTTGATCCGGCGTGGTGCTTGGATTGGGTCGTCTGATTGGGCTTATTGTAGATCTGGGCATTCTTTCAGGCCGTCGGGATGCTTCTTGGCGTGGAGGGTGGTGGCGGCCGCTTGCTATTGTTGTGATTACTCGGTCACTAGTGGCCGTTTTGGGTGGTTCACGGCAGTGGCAACGGCGGCTGCGTTTTCTCCTTGCCGTAGGGTTTAATTCTTTCTTTTCTGGGCATTGTGGCCCTTTGGATCTGGGCTTCGACCCAATAGGTGTGGGTTTTGGCCCTTTGGGTGCCTCCGGTTGACTTCTTGCCAAGCGGAGTTGGATCTCGGATTTGGCTTTGTTGTTTTGCTATTTCCTTGCCCCTACTGATCATTGTATTTCCAGTAATTAATGAAATTTTTTACCTTTCAAAGAGAGAGAGAGAGAGAGAGGGACGACAGAAAAGTGGACATAAGAGAGAAAAGAAGGGAGAAAATAAGAGGGAGAAAAGAAGAGGGAGCTAGTCCCACATTATTATTTTTTTCGACTTTAACAAATTCTAACAAGCCTCCTAACAATGTCAAATGAACCCATTTTTTCATTCTCTACCTAACAACTCTATAACAAACATTTTGAGAAAACTCAAATAGAGATGCTCTAAGACGTTAGGTATTATACATTTAGCTATAGTGCTTCTGTAAATTTGTTGATACACTGTACATGAGCTAATGATTTTTTTACTATAATGTATACCACATGTCTCTCTCTCTCTCTCTCTCCAGCCTCTTCGATCTACCAGGAAATGGAATGGAAAGGGAAAGGAAAAAGAAAAGAAAGGAGAAGAAAAAATAATAAATTAATAAAGGAATAGATAAAATAGATAGTATTTTTAGAGAGGAGCTATTGCACTTTAAGTTTTGTCAACGGAAAAGACGACGTTTCATTGAAGGGTAAAAAAGCCTTTCTAATTTGGGGATTGTTTGATATTAAAAAAAAAAAAAATCGATCTTTTGAGGACACATATATATCACTGTCCGGTAATTTTCACAAGTTCAATTGATTGATTTAAGAAATAAGTAGAATTTTTTTTTTTTTTTTTTTGAAGAGTAAGCAATACGTATATTATAATGCTAGCAAGACAATCGTAGGGATTTTTTCGTTTCCTGTATTTGCTTGTTTTTTGCTCTTGTCTATCTCTGTTCTATAAGATCTTTGTTCCTTGTGTGGAACTTTTTATGTCCTTTTCAGGTATTCTTCTCCTGAGCCAGGTGATTTCTCCAGAGTTAACCTATCCACCCCACATAGATAACTTAAAAGTTGTTGTCTATCTTACCAAACCGAGGACTCTTGGTGGTGGTCTGTAGCCGTTGGGGCATTTTCCTTGTTAAAAAAAAGAGCTTAACTTTCCAAATGGTTCTGGGATTTTGCAGGCCAAAAAATCAATGGCAAAAAATTAAAATCCTCCGATTTTTTTGTGGATAGGGAATTAGGGATGTTTAGTTTTCCTAAATTAACAATTAAATGATTTTATTTAAGAAAATGACAAGATGACGTCGAGACGAGAACTTGAAGACTTTTTGTTGATATAGAATTATGGATGCTTAATTTTGCTAAACAAACAATTCAATGATTTTATTGAAGAAAATGACAAGATGACCTCGAGAACATCGAGTCTTTTTTGTGATAGGGATGTTTAATTTTCCGAAATAAAGAATTCAATAATTTTATTGAAGGAAATGACAATAATTGAAATATTGAGGGGATGCAACACCGAATCCACAGCTTATCTCTGTGAGGAAAAATAAATCCTAGTTAGTGGAGGCACGAGCATGGCGGAGACCAGCCGGATCTTTTCAGTACTCATTTTTTTCTATATACCTACTGAATTATAAATATAGGTAATCTAACAACTATTTGCAAAAAGAATAATATGTTACGGCGGATCTACACTGGGGCTGGGGTGGGCCCTGGCCCCCCCGCACTTTTTTGTTAAAAAAAAAAAAAAAACCCAACGAACAATTATAAATATTGAATTAGGGAAACTCTATACCATCAGTTAGCTTCGGTTCAGTGGTAAGCGCGCAGCATTCTACCCTTCCCATCTGGAGATCGAATCTCCTGGGGTGCAGAGTTTTGACTATTTTTTTATTTCCAACAAGACTATTTTTTTATTGCCAACAAGCAAAGGTTCTGACTATTTTTTTTATTGCCAACAAGCAAAGGTTCTGACTATTTTTTTATTGCCAACTAGAATACTCCTCTCTCCCTCTCTCTCTCTAAAGGTTTGCAAAACGGAGAGAAATGTGACACCTTTGAACGTTAATTTTTTTCCTCAAAGTTTAGCATTTTTACTGCATGTTTGATATCACAAACATGTTGATTTAAATATTTGTATGCATAAATTAGTGTCGTGATGTCTTGTATTTGAATACCATAAGAAAGTTGGAGGAAGCCTTGATTTATTGTTTACAAAAAAAGCTATAACAAAACCTAATTATATGACTTCCTGGTAATTTTTTTTCATATTTTTCTGTACAACATGTAACTAGCTTTTCATTGAATGGTGCCACCCCTGTGGCTGAATCCAAGCAACGTCTCTGATTTCCAGTGTCTCAAATTATCAATGTTTACATAACCGTCAAGCTTGCAGTTGCTAAGCTAATTTGGCAACTGTTATAATTGATCTTTTTAAGGATTGAGGACGAAAGTTAGCCCTCTCTCGTTAGAGGTGTCGGCGAGCTATCAAATGCCTACGACTAATGGCCCCCCGGATTGGAAATCCTGACTCCGCCACTGAATATGTATACAATTTAACTGACTATTTATAACGTTCCCAGTATATTGTAGCTTCAGGTAGGTGATGAAAATCATTAACAATAGATTTAAGGAATATCGTTTGTTTCTGGAAATTTTGTAATCAATAGTCAACTGATCTATTTAATAAACTAATGTATACCACGTCATCAACCTGTTTTTCAGGTTTGAAACTAGAGACTTAAGGGTTAAGGGTTTGCTTTTTTTTGAAGTCTCAGCTTCGAAACTTCTCAAGTATTACCAATGCTTCTGGGGGCCAGTTCATATATATAGAGCTTTGCTTTAAATAAGTTATCGCTAGTGGACAGTAAAATTGATTCTCTGTAAATCAGTCAAGGTGAGTATATAAGCTAGCTCAAACACCCACTGTTGTCTAGGCATACGCCAAGAATGTGGCCGTATTGAACCCCCAATTTTCTCCCATTTTTGGTGGCCCCAAAAATGTTATGCTCTCGTATTATTTACATGTATATAAAATTAGAAGAAAAATATTTAATAAAACTTGGGGCCCTAATTAAGTAAGTCCAAAACTAGGCCCTAAAAATGGTGGTAAAGATGTAATTTCAAATGTTTATGGGTTAAAATTTATACTTAACATGATACATTTGTCCCAACTTGTTTAAATTCACATAACCCTAGCTTTCGTGAATGATGTTTTATTGAAAGAAACAATAAAGGCAAACGGAATGTTCAATTTTTGAAGCCAATGGGTGATTGTTTTTTAAATTTGTGGATTGTTTGTAAGATATATATATATATATATATATATATATATATATATATATATATATATATATATATATATATAGTTGAGTATACTAGTTACAGTTGCCTCCATGGTAATAATCATTTCGAAGATAGAGTTCATCAAATCTCATTATCGGCTAACTATGGCGCAAGAAATGTTTAATGAATTAGCTATATTATCCATTTTAAAAAATAGGGTAGCTAAACTTGATTACGAGAGCTTAATTACTATTTTTTGCCACAAAAACTGATAGAAGAGTGATGTTTAAGGATACATTTCAAATTAATAAAATGATTATTTAGCCTTTTGTTGTTATTGTGTAAAGTACTTGTATTCAAATGTGTATGAATTCTTATTTGCTATTTCAATGAATCCGGGGGACGGGGGGAGACGTCGTGCGGTAGGTGTTGTGCGCCATGTTGTGCGGCAAAACTACGTCGTTTTGCTCATTTTCTTAGTATATCCAAGGGCCCTGTTTAGAGAGTTAAGTGCGAGGTTTAATTTACGGGTTCAATTTTAGGGAATTTAGGCTCTTTGGGGTAGGGTATAGTGGGTTTAGGCACTTGGATTTAGGCATTTTGGGTTTAGGCACTTCAGGTTTAGGGGTTAGGCACTTTGTAATGGTTTTTTCTTCCTCCAAACAAGGCCTTTGGAAGCTTTAGAAGTGTGCACAAAAATCAAGCAAAATGACGTAGTTTTGCCGCACAACACCTACCACATAGCACCCACCCCGGATCCTATTTCAATAATAGTTCTGTTTTATTTACCTCACTAAGTTTCTCTTTCTTCTCATCACGAATTCAATTTACGGAAATAATGCTTGCACCATTTAACGGGAATGACTAAAAGTCCTATATGCCATCGTCTTCATCTTTGATTCTTCTATTTCCTTCGGTCTTAACTATCCATCCCCCGTATAGAAAAATGGATCTGAACTATTCAAGAGGTGTACGTGTGAGATACATCTTCATTAACATATATGGACGGAAATGGGTGCGGGTGCAACTTGTAAAAACCACATGGGATGCGGATGGAACAAAGTGAACCACAGGAGGTGTATACACACATAGCCCAAACCACAGAGGGTATAAGTGTTGGTATTTTGAATTTTCCTCGTTGAATTTTCCTTTTGTTTTAATGGTTATAGGCAATTTTCATGCTATTCCTGAGTCCCTCTCTGTACGTATGTGCATTGTGGAGCGTTGATCCTTCACCCAACAATTAATACTCGTAAGAATAGTGAAAAGATACAAATTAACAGACCAAGTTCTCATTTTCCCCCAAAAAAACTCACTTGTTAATTCCTCGATGAATTATAGTTTATTTTCTCTCCATTTTATAACTGTCCATATTGACCGGCACAATCCTTCCATTTGTCCAAATATAAATCATTATCTCCTTAAACTGTGCAAATTGACCGGCACGATCCTTCCATTTGTCCAAATATAAATCATCAATCATCTCCCGAACTTGGAATTAATATATATACATCAAAACATAGAATTAAATTTGAGTAAACGTATATTAATGTAGAAACCACAAATTTCCACTTTCATGAAGTAAACGAAAGCACAACTTGGAAAAAAAAAAAAATCCACCAAATTAGAAAATTAAACAATTTTCTAACACACCATCTTCCATCACCACTCGTTTGCTTCTTATATTCCATCTACTATATATGTCCAATTTGTCAAACGAAAGAACTCCCAAAATTTTTAAAAATTAAGCAGTAGAAAATCTTATATCACCTGCATTATATGCTCCATGCCCTCTCTCCTAAACAATCTTGTTTATGGGTATTTGTCAGGATGATAAACCTTTTTTATCTGTCAACTCTAGTAACTATAGTTTAATGGGGATAAACATTAGAAATTGAAACCCTCATTTGGGAACGTGGGATGGTGCTGTCCCCGGATCTGCTGGGCCGATCAAGGCCGTCCATGGTTGGTCATGGACGGCTCAGATCTGTTTGATAGCGGATGGTTCAGATTTATTTGGACAAGATGTGATCTGAGCCTTCCATAGCCAACGACGGACGGCTGTGATCGGCCAGCACCCATGTTGCATCCGAAGGGACACCACCCATCCCGGGATATATGATTATAATTTAGATTTGGAACTACAACTTTCTTTTTATTTTTTGGTGGAAAACTTGAAGTTAAGTACTGTTGAAGGAAATTTGTTTCCGGACCCAGTGGGTCTGTACGTAGTGAGCAAACTCACTACGGGCGTGTAGTGAGCAATCCTAATCGTTGATCTTCGCAATTGATGGTTTAGATTCCCCTAAACACTCTTACTAGCCCGGATCCTTTTATTAAGTTTACGAAATAAATTTAAAATTTACAGTCAACTTATCAATTAATGCCACTGGCACTCTCACAGCAATTCTCACTTGCTCACCTTTTGCTTGTACTTGATAATTGATATAGATTTCCAGGAACCCTTCTATATGCACCGACCGTGGTGCACCGATCACATACCAACGGCGTCGCCGACGCCGTTGTGGGTCCCAACCGGTCGATCCGAGCCGTTCATCATTCTCAAAATCAAATTCCGAGTGCGCCTATGCGGGAATCGAGGCAATCGGACGGCTATATAAGATCGATCCAAAATCACCCCCATTTCATTCAAAATTTTTTGTTGAAATGGGATGATTTTGGATCGAGCTCATACAGCCGTCCGATTGCCTCGATTCCCTCGTAAGCTCACTCAAAATTTGATTTTGAGAAGGATGAACGGCTCGGATTGACTGGTTGGGACCCACAACGGCGTCGGCAACACCGTCGGTACGTGGTCGGTGCACCACGGTCGGTCCCTTATATTTTCCGGATTTCCAGCAACACTCACATGAAATCTATTTGAAAAAGTTAGGGAAGTAATGACACAAGCAGAAGTAATGACACAAGCAGATCTTGCCTCTGTTTTCATGTGAATGGGTCAATTCTCCCCTTATTAGTTGGATCCCCAACTGAACTTACCGTACATGATCCTCTTAATTAATGAAGGGTTCCACTCAATCATTTATGAGTCCTTTTCAGGTGTACTTTATAAGCGGGACACATTTATTTTCTAAAGCTTTTGGAGAACATCAATCACGCAATCATATCGATTATATCTTTTTTATCGATGTTTACATTAAGAAAATTTGTTCATATGTGCTTTGGCAAAAAGTGAAAAACCGGTTTTTTGATTTTTTTCGTTTTGTCTTTAGTTAATTTTTTTTTTTTTGCATTGTCAGTTTTGCGTCAAGTTTTTGTGGTTCACGGATTCGTCACGACGAAACGAATCCAACGAATATAAAATTTTGGTCAAAATTAATTTTTTTTAATAAAGTCGAAAGTAAACCAAAATAAACCAGTTTATTAGTTTAATTTTGGTTTTATTAAAAAAAAATTAGTTTCGACCATAATTTTATACTCTTCAAATTTTTCTCGTCGAGACGTCCATAAACCAGGAAAATTTGACGCAAAATTAACAAATGCAAAAAAAATTTGAATAAAGACAACCAAAAAACCAATTTTTTTCTTTTTTGCCAAAGCACCCCTATTAGTTTTTTTATTTTTATTAATTGTTTCAATATATATAAGGTGTTCGTTGGGTCTGAGCTGATCTCTTCATTAGCTCAAACCTCTAGGTCAGCTCAACATAGTAACGGAGCTTGGTCTCAGAGAAGCCGAGCTGTTCGATTGAGAATCGTGAGTCTTCTCAGACCTAATCCGGGAAGACCTCATGATTGGACAGGATAACTCCAAAGGGTTTAAAGGACTTATCCGAATATAAAGGGATAGGATCCCCTCACGAATAAGAGTCCAAGGGCCCTGTGAACTCCAAGGGATAAACCCAATCCTCCGGAAAACATGACTCCGTGTCCCATTGGGACTCTGCTACTCCGATTGCCTATAAAAGCGACTAGCGAGTCCTTAGCAAGGTACGTAACATAATCCATTCAACATTCCTTACCCAATCATTCAATCTACTCTAGTGCCCTAGTTTTTATCCTGTTTTGTAGGCCACTGATCGAGGAGTGACGGAAATTGCTTCATCAGTGTTCTATAAGCATATCAATCAATATCCGATGAACATAATTTATAATTTATAATGAAGTTCTGTGTTATTTAAGAATTGTAACTGGTGAATGGTTTCGAACATCGAACAGAGCTCACAAGGAGCCAAAATGCTTATATCTCCTTTGTTAATTTATCCTATAGGCTATAGAGCTCCTTGACCCACTCCATTGTTATCCTATATATGGGCATATAGAGCACCTTGATCCACTCCTTTGTTATCCTATATATGCACTTGTAAGCACCTAATCCAAACCCCAAGCAAACAAAGCCATCTTCTCCTTGGGTTGGCAAGTCTTCCATGGCTGTGCTGCAAACCAAACGAGCCGCTCGGGAGTAGCTTTCGGCTCAATATCAACTTGACTCAACGCGGTTTGAGACTTAAATGAACGAAATTGAGCTTGAAACTTTAACTTGTTTTGTAAACGAGCCGAGTTCGAGTTAGCCAAGAATTGACTCGCAATCCTAGGCTATTTAAATATGAAAACTATATTACATTTATATTTCTAATGTCATTCAAAGTTCAAAGTTAGCCAAGGCTCGACTCACGAGCCAAGGCTATTTAAATATTAAAACTATTTTTACATTTATACTACTAATCTCATTCAGAGTTCAAAGTTCAAAATATATTGAATATGAACCTCACAGCCTTGAACTATATATTTTGCATAATTTTGATAGATATTCTTAAAAAATTATGAAATTACGGAAATAATGCTTGCACCGTTTAACGGGAATGACTAAAAGTCCTATATGTAGGATTTCATAAGAAACCCTAACCCAAGAACTCATGTCAAACCATTGAAGAAAACAATAGCAGATGCGTACCTGTCGCCATGGAGGATGAACACCTTGTGTGTGTGGTTGTTCGTCTTCCACCTCCAAAGCCCTACTCTTGATCTTGACCTTAGCCTCACACGCAATGGGATGGTATGAGAAAGATATTAGGGTTTGGAGTGGGGACTTAACCACATATTTATAGGCCATGGTTCCATCATAGCCCATCATAATAGATGGAACCCTAATGGGCCTTTAATGGTCTCTACACTTAATAATAAGCCCGTACCACTTAACGCACGTCATATAACCCAAATACGCGCTACTAGAGATTTGTCAATTACCCGGTCATATTTATTAGACAATCACAACTCAATGGGTAATACTGACACCACTCAAACCGTAGTTGACAATATACAATATCTAATTTATGATCTATGTAGGCCCACCTACAGAAAATTGCTAACAATCTCCCACTTGGGCCACATAGGTCATCCAGATATTAGACATTGTAAACTTTAAGAGCTCAAACTTTTATTGTCGAAATTTATGAGTTACATCTCAAAACAATCTGGTCCATTGAAAACACAAATATAGGATCATAGCGGCCTTTGCCATATTTATCATGGCAGGACCCATCCATGGTCACAAATATCTATGCATTCAACGACATAGATCAAGTACGGAAGTGTAGCATGAAAATTACATGCAAATGTGATCCTTTAGCATGCCTATTTTCAACTAGTCCAACCTTAAAACTCAACAGAGTTCCTGAGTCATGCATATATTCAAAACTTAATGTATATACCACAATTTGAAAATATGCAACTTTATTTCAGAATTATCAATAAACTAAAAAATGATCACCACAAAAGTCAAATAATTAATAATATGAGTAGCACAACTCCCACTAATAAAATACTTCACAAGAACTAACCACTCATGTATGAGCTACATGCTCCTTAAACACATTAGGTGGTAAGCCCTTAGTAAGCGGATCCGCAATCACGAGTTCTGTGCTAATGTACTCAATTGACATAAGACGATTCTGAACTCTTTCCTTAATGACAAGAAACTTGATGTCAATATGCTTTGATTTTGACAAACTCTTGTCCTAATTTAGCAGCCTGATTATCACAGTAAATCCTTATTGGCTTCTCGAGTTACCAACAGTATGAAGCCAGGTGATAAAATTCTGCAATCACAACGCTTACTTTGTTGTTTTATAGTAAGCAGTAACAAACTCGGAGTCCAAATATCCAACAATAATAATTAGATTCTCCGATATGTGAGCAAATCATTTACAAACATCTACAAAACATTCCAACTATGCACACAATATCCAGACGTGTACAAACTAAAGCATACGTGAGACCCCCTACTGCTGATGCATAAGGGATGTCCTCCATTTGTTTCAATTTCAAGTCGTTCTTTTGAAAACTTTTTTGGTTGCACCATATATATGGTTTCTTCAACGTCACTATTGAGAAACGCAGTCTTAACATCCATTTGATGAAGCTCTAAATCATAATGAGCTACAAGTGCCATAACAATCCTTAAAGAGTCTTTCGATGATACCAGAGAGAAAGTCTCTTTATAGTCAATGCCTTCCTTTTGAGTAAAGCCTTTAGCAACAAGACGTGCCTTATATCTTTCGATATTGCCTTTCAAGTCCCGTTTAGTTTTAAAAACTCATTTACAACCAACAGTCTTGACACCTTTAGACAATTAGACAAGATCACAAATGTTGTTGTCACTCATGGACTTTAACTCATCTAATAAGGCATTCATCCATTTTAGGAAGATAACACTTTGTTTGGCTTGACTGAAAGATATGGGGTAATCTTCCAATCCTATATCAAACTCATGTTCTTTGGAGATAAACCATATACTCATCAGGAATCGCTGATCTCCTCTCCCTATTGGATCTAGTGGCACCTCTACTTGAGTTTGTTGAAATCTTCCGTATTAGTAGGAGACAGCTCCAGAATAGTTTTGGTGGTTTGCATCCGCATCCTGTACAAGTACAGGTGTGACCACCTCAACAGTCTCAACAGGAATCATAGCTAGGAATCTTAACGTGTTCCTCTTCAAATAAAAAATTCCTAGTTTGTGCACTCCCACTACTTTCAACATCCTCAATAAACTTGGCATTGTCCATCTCAATAACGGTATTTGTGGAAGGGTAATAAAATTTAAAACCTCTTGAACCTTCTGATTATCCAAAAAAATAGCAGCCAACGGTTTTAAACTCCTTTTGGAACCAAATTTCCTTATGTTTGTTTGCTTCCCCTTTATGCATTCAACACAGATTTTGAAATCTGGAAAATAAAGGGAATCAAGAATTCCACTTGACACAAGCCTTTCAATATATGTCCGAAACGCTTGTGCCACAACACGGAGGAGTTCTCATTAATTAATTTTTGCTTTGTACCGGAGTTGTCAACATGTAAAGTTTTATTAAACTTTAAGTGAGAGGCATCCAAATCTAAACTGTACAGACTATTAACTAGAGATCCAGTACCAATAATATTTGAATTTTGATAGAGACTAAAAACTTCATGTCCAAATGAACAAGTATAACCGGATTTGTCCAAACTGGAAACAGAAATTAAATTCCGTCTAAATGACGGTACATAAACAGTCTCATCGAAATCCAAAAATATTAAAAACCAGATTCTAATTTAAGTCAAAAAACTCCAATTGCCTCAACAAGAACTTTATTGCCATCGCCCATATTAATGAACCTTTCGGCATCACTGGGTATCCGGCTCCTTAGACAACCCTGCATGGACACACTTATGTGAATAGTTGTACCCGTATCTATCCACCAAGTGTTGGGTGGTACTTCAGCTAAATTAAATTCACAGCAAACAAAAACTAAATTGATTACCTTTCTTTGCGAGCCACTTGTGATATTTGGGACAATCCTTCTTCACATGACCAACAGCCTTTTTGCAAAAGAAACAAGGAACACCTTTTATCCTGTTTCTGTTGCACAGTTGCCTGTGAAGTCCCAGCATCTGCAACTCCCTTAGTCTTATGATTGAACTTTCTTTTCTTAGTGCCTGGATAACCGTGAGAATGAGTTGCCAAGTGAGCACTTTCTGTCCTTTCTTGTTTCATCCTTTCTTCCTCTTGCACACATTGAGCTATAAGCTCATTAAGAGTTCATTTTTCCCTTTGAGTATTATAATTGATTTTGAAGGGACCAAATTGTGTAGGAAGTGAAATCAGAACAAGGTACACAAGAATTTCTTAAGAAAATTCTAACTTTAGTGCCTTCATTTTGGTAACAAGATTGGACATCTCCATAATGTACTCCCTTATATTTCCTTTGCCATTATACCGCATGGTGACAAGCTTGCTAAGAAGCGTACATGCCTCCACCTTCTCCGATACAACAAATCGGTCTGCAATTTGGCTAAGGAATTTCTTGGCATTCTCTTCCTCAGGCATTGCACCTCGAATAGTATCAGATATAGAATGCTTTATTATCATAAGACTCATACGGTTAGAACGCTCCCACTTTTCATAAATAGATTTTTCCTCAGCTGTACTGTTATCAGTGAGCTTAGCAGGCTCATCGACACGCAGTGCAAAATCCAAATCCATACACCCAAGAATGATTGAAACATGCTCTTTCCATTTTGCAAAGTTAGAACCAGTAAGAGTTGGAATGTTGTTCAAATTTGCAGATATCGAAGATGCATTCACTATAGTAACATAAAAGAAAAGCTCACAATCAACAAATATCCATAACGCAATGATAAAAATAAGAAATTTGATTATAATTATCATGCAAAAATTGGTCTAATTGTAGGGGCAAACAATTTAGACAAACAGACATAAACTAAAAATCAAAAATATTATGTCTTTAGTGGTGGGCCCTGTTGAGAAACCTAACGCATCATCATAATCAAGTCTTTGGACAGTAATTATAACACGCAAGTGGTCTTCTCAAAAAAGAAATAAGGCTAGTTAACCTGAACAATAGAAAATTAGATCTGGCCAATCAAAAGCCTTCCTTTGGGCCGACTTTTGAACGCATAGGTAAATTCGCTAGTTAACCTGAACAATATAAAATTAGACCTGGCCAATCAAAAGCCTTCCTTTGGGCCGACTTTTGAACGCATAGGTAAATTCTAAAAATTATATTATTCAAAATTTAACTACCTTATACCGTTTAAATCCGGCCAAATAGTAATCTTCCTTTGGGCCGATCACTATTCGCATGGATCCAAACGTAACTTTATGCGACTCAAAAAACTTTTACCTTCAAACCCAAGAAAATCACCACGATAGAGACCACTTTGGCGATCGGTATATCATGTTAATTTTCCCAAATATTGGGTATGAATCGCTGGAAAAATTTATGCCCTTAATTTATAAACTTTAAGTGAAACAAGTAATAACCTCAATACTAAATGACAACATCAAATAAATCACTTTTGATTTTCAACAGAAGTATGCGGGCAACACAACAGTAGCACCCACATGGTTTTAATAAACACAAGTTTGATTCTAATGGGTAATAAATAAATAACCATCAGATTCATGAGAATCAAAATTGATTCTTTGCCGCATGGTCGTCATTCAAAACAAAGCAGTATTAGGACAAAAGGATTTTAGATCAATTGAACAAATTAAATATTAATTAATTAATCCAAGTATCTAAACTGCAAAAGTGAATACATCCGACAATCAGATATCCAGCGAGATTTAAGTCATTACTCGTTTCATGAATCAAGGGGAAAACTAAACCTTATATTTTCCTCAATAATCTTTAAAAATAGTATAAGAAACAAGTAATAATACCCATAGGCTGTAATCAATTATCGCCCAAAAAAAAAGAAACTGTAATCGCAGTCGGCTATGTTGATGCTAGATCAAACACTATATAATATACGTGATCAGAACATCCCTTACTGGGTTAAGATGAGAGATGGGTGGATGTAATAACATCCAAGAAATTAATCCATATGAGACAAAACATGGTTCTTCAACAGTGTAATGATTTTCGGGCAAAACAAAAAAACACCAATTCCCGAACATGGGTTCCAAACGAAATCTGGTCCCGAGCGGAATAACACAATTGAATATAAAAAGTAAACTATGCATATGGTCCCATATCTCAACAACCAGAACCGACTAAGACGAGTACTACTATGATTAGGCCAAACCGATTATTCACTCGTTTCTCGTATTAAAAAAAAAAAAAACAGAAATTAGAGAAATTTTATATTTTCTCCAATAATCTGACAAGAGGCTCTGATACCACTTGTAGGATTTCATAAGAAACCCTAACCCAAGAACTCATGTCAAACCATTGAAGAAAACAATAGCAGATGCGTACCTGTCGCCATGGAGGATGAACACCTTGTGTGTGTGGTTGTTCGTCTTCCACCTCCAAAGCCCTACTCTTGATCTTGACCTTAGCCTCACACGCGATGGCATGGTATGAGAAAGATATTAGGGTTTGGAGTGGGGACTTAACCACATATTTATAGGCCATGGTTCCATCATAGCCCATCATAATAGATGGAACCCTAATGGACCTTTAATGGTCTCTACACTTAATAATAAGCCCGTACCACTTAACGCACGTCATATAACCCAAATACGCGCTACTAGAGATTTGTCAATTACCCGGTCATATTTATTAGACGATCACAACTCAATGGGTAATACTGACACCACTCAAACCGTAGTTGACAATATACAATATCTAATTTATGATCTATGTAGGCCCACCTACAGAAAATTGCTAACACTATATGCTATCGTCTTCATCTTTGATTCCTCTATTTCCTTCGGTCTTAACTATCCATCCCCCGTATAGAAAAATGGATCTGAACTATTCAAGAGGTGTACGTGTGAGATACATCTTCATTAACATATATGGACGGAAATGGGTGCAGGTGCAATTTGTAAAAACCACATGGGATGCGGATTGAACAAAGTGAACCACAGGAGGTGTATACACACATAGCCCAAACCACAGAGGGTATAAGTGTCGGTATTTTGAATTTTCCTCGTTGAATTTTCCTTTTGTTTTAATGGTTACAGGCAATTTTCATGCTATTCCTGAGTCCCTCTATGTACGTATGTGCATTGTGGAGCGTTGTGATCCTTCACCCAACAATACTCGTAAGAATAGGAAAAAGATACAAATTAATAGACCAAGTTCTCATTTTCCCCAAAAAAAACTCACTTGTTAATTCCTCAATGAATTATAGTTTATTTTCTCTCCATTTTATAACCGTCCATATTGACCGGCACAATCCTTCCATTTGTCCAAATATAAATCATTATCTCCTTAAACTATGCAAATTGGCCGGCACGATCCTTCCATTTGTCCAAATATAAATCATCAATCATCTCCCGAACTTGGAATATATATTCATCAAAACATAAAATTAAATTTGAGAAAACATATATTAATGTAGAAACCACAAATTTCCACTTTCATGAAGTAAACGAAAGCACAACTTGGAAAAAAAAAAAAAAAATCTACCAAATTAGAAATTTAAACAATTTTCGGACGCACCATCTTCCATCACCACTCGTTAATTTGCTTCTTAGATTCCATCTACTATGTCCAATTTGTCAAACGAAAGAACTCCCAAAAATTTTAAAAATTAAGCAGTAGAAAATCTTATATCACCTGCATTATATGCTCCATGCCCTCTCTCCTCCACAGTCATGTTTATGGGTACTTTGTCAGGTTGATAAACCTTTTTAATTTGTTTCCAAAGATAAATAAATCTCTTTTTTACTGTTCAAAAAAAAAAAAGGTTGATAAACCTTTTTAATCTGTCAACTGTAGTAACTACAATTTAAAGGGGACAAACATTAGAAATTGAAACCCTCATTTGGGGAAAAGGAGACGGTCTTGTCCCTCCGGGGAAAGCATGGGTGCTGAGCCAATCATGGCCGTCCATAGTAGCCCATGGACGGCTCAGATCTGTTAGCTAGCGGACGGTTCAAATTAATTTGTTTGGACAAGATGTGATCTAAGCTGTCGATGACCAACCACGGACGGCCGTGATTGGCGAGCACCCATGCTATCCCCGAAGGGACAACACCCATCCCGGGATATACGATTATAATTCAGATTTGGAAGTCCTACTTTCTTTTTATTTTTTGGTAGAAAACTTGAAGTTAAGTACTGTTGAAGGAAATTTGTTACCGGAGCCAGTGCGTCTGTACATACTGAGCAAGCTCACTACAGGCGTATAGTGAGCAATCTTAACCATTTATCTCCGCAATTGATGACTTAAATTCTCCTAAGCACTATTACCGGCACGAAACAAATTTAAAATTTACACTCAACTTTGTATCAATTAATGCCACTGGCACTCTCATCGCAATTTTCACTTGCATACCTTTTGCTTGTACTTGATATAGATTTCCAGCAACACTTACACACGAAATCTATTTGAAACAGTTAGGGAAGTAATGACACAAGCAGATTTTGCCTCTTTTTTCATGTGACTTTATTAGTTGGATCCTCTTAATTAATTAAGGGTTCCATTCAATCATTTATGAGTCCTTTTCAGATGTACTTTATAAGCGGGACACATTTATTTTCTAAAGTTTATGGAGAACATCAATCACGCAAAATATCATAGTCATCGGATATCGATGCTGTTTTTTTCAACAATGATCACATTAAGAAAATTGGTTCCTAAGGTGTTTTATAAGCATATCAATCAATATCCGATCAACATATATAATTTATAATTTATGATGAAGTTCGTGTTTTTGAAGAATTCTATCTGGTGAACGGTTTTGAACATTGAGCCCACAAGGAGCCAAAATGCACATGATCTCCTTTGTTATCCAAATAATCCAATAGAGCGCCTTGATCCACTCCCTTGTTATCCTATATATGCGCATATAGAGCACTTTGATCCACTCCTTTAATATCCAATGTATGCACTTGTAAGCACCGAATCCAAACCCCGAGCAAACAAATCCATCTTCTCCCTGGGTTGGAAAGTCTTCCATGGTTGTAGGGCTACAAACGAATCAAGCCACCCGCGAACAGCTCGAGGCTCGGATCTATATCAGCTTGACTCGGCTCGGTTCGAGATTTAAATGAATGAGTTCGAGCATGGAACATTAATTCATTTTCTAAATGAGCAGAGCTCAAGTTAGCCAAGACTATTTAAATATTAAAACTATTTTACATTTATATTTCTAAACTCATTCAAAGTTCAAAATTAGCCAAGGATCGACTCGCGAGCCGAGGCTATTTAAATATTAAAACTATTTTAGATTTATACTTCTAATCTCATTCAAAATTCAGGGGCAAGGGGGTCAGTTGATCCCGCTGGACTAAAATTTTCTACCACTGTGTATACATAATTTTGGGTATTTTGGTAATTTTGCCCCATTACTCTATACATTATTTTCTAATTTTGCCTCAAGTAACAAGAAATAACTATAACACTGCCTGAATAATTTTTCCAGATCACTTCTAATCTTTTCCCTTTTTTAGTAGTCCCAGAACTTCTTAACTCTCTATCTAATGGGATAGCCACACCCATTTTTTTTTCTTTTTTACACCTACTAGTTTTAACTGTGCTCTCTCTCTCTCTCTCTCCCTCTCCCTCTCCCTCTCCCTCTCCCTCTGTCGGTAAAAAAAGGAGAGGAAAAGATTAACAAAACAAATTTCAAAGAATAACAAATTTCTGCCATTAAGATTGTGAAAAACCGACTTCGTAACCGAATGGGTGACCAGTGGATGCAGAATATAGTTTGGTTGTGTACATTGAGTGAGAGATTTTCGATACCGTTACAAATGAGACTATCATGAATCAGTTTCAAAATATGAAAAATCGTGGGGGCGAGTCGTAAACAATATGATATGTTATGGTTGACATACAACTTTTTGCTTATATATATTAAATATCTTTTGGTCAAGTATTATATTGGATCTCTGTATACTTGACCCCACTGATAGTAAATCTTACGTCCGCCCCTGATCGGAACCTCAAACGAAAATGAGAGAGGCATAACGCATTAACACTTTATATGAAGAGAACCTTGAGAACTGGTGTCAGGTGTAATACTACCGAGCCAGAGCAAGCCTAGCTCGAGCCTTGGGAAAATATTCCGAGTCGAGCTCGAGCCTACTTTTTCTGGCTAGATTCGAGCTCAAGCCGAGCTTGATCCAACTCTAATTTTGGCGAGCCGAGCCTGAACATGTCGAAGCTCTACTCGGCTCAGCTTGGCTTGTTTGTAGCCCTGCAATGCTGCCACAAAACTTCAAACTTAGGCTGCTGCAAATTGCAATTTGTCAACTTGATGCCTTGATCTCATCCAAGTCAAATTTGAGCCAATAACATAATTCCATGAGCTGGAATTCCAACACATATTTCCACATTCACTGTATTTTAACCAAAACAATGATGAATCCACTGCTAGATTCATTAACACATTTCGATATTGACCGGCGATACCTTCAAGTCTTTTGAAATCAGAAATAATTTTAAGAATTTCACAATTTCCACACCCTATACAGCCTTGATCCCACTCCTTTGCAGTCCTATATATAGAGAACCTAATATTCCAAAACCCAAGCAAACAAATCCATCCTCTCCTTGCCCTCAACAAGCTTATATATCAGAATGGCTAAGTTGGAAATCATCTCCAAAGAGTCCATCAAACCTTCCTCTCCAACGCCCAATAACCTCAGAACCTTTCAGCTCTCTTTGATAGATCAATTCTTTCCACCTTTCTTCCGCATCCCGCTTATTCTCTACTACTCACATGATGAAAGTACTAGCCATGTCAAGAAAGCTGAGATTTCCTCTCTCCTAAAGAAATCGCTCTCGGATGCCTTAACTCTCTACTACCCATTTGCTGGAAGGTTGAAAGACGAACGCTCAATTGATTGCAATGATCAAGGCGTTGATTACTTAGAAGCTCGGGTTGATACCCGCCTGTCAGAAATTATCGAACAACCAAAAGGTGAAGTACTAAATAAGTTTGTTCCAAGCATAAGTGAAGAGGGTGGTGGTGTGCTATTAGGCATACAATTGAACTACTTCAACTGTGGGGGTATAGCTATTGGTATGTCCATTTGCCATACAGTCGCTGATGGAGGCGCCTTGAGCATGTTTGTCAAGGCTTGGGCAGCCATGGCTCGAGGCGATACCAATAAGGTGGCTCCGAATTTCGTCATGTCCTCTCTCTTTCCACCCAGAGAAGCGTTTGGGCCGCAGACAAGTTTGTATATCCCGAAACACTGGGGTAAAACTCGAAGGTTCTGCTTCAGTAGCTCGAAAATAGCTGCCCTGAGAGCTGAAGTAGGAGCTAGTACTGGGGTTCAACCAACTCGTGTTCAGTTGGTGACGGCACTAGTTTGGAAGTGGGCCATGGCTCGGAAAGGGCGAGACAGAAGCCACCCTTCATTTGTGTGGCATCCGGTTAATATAAGGGGGAGGATGGACCCGCCGTTATCAGAATATACATTTGGGAACGCAATCTGGAGAGAGAATATAGCCGGAAACGGAGAGATGGATTTGGGTGAGCTAGTGAGTAAGACGAGGGAAGCAGTTAGGAAGATTGACAGTAAGTACTTGAAAGAGTTGCAAGGGGAAAATGTAAACGAAATGCTTGTGGGAGATTGTAAGAAGGTGACGGAGTCGTTCTTCGACAACGAAGGCGATTACTTGATGATTATTAGTTTCTGTAGGTTTCCATTTTATGAGTCGGATTTTGGATGGGGTAAGCCTGCTTGGGTGAGTACTGCAAGTTGGGGTTCTTCAAACATGGTTGTGTTGATGGATTCGATGAGTGACATTGGCGGAATAGAAGCATGGATCACAATGGACGAATTCGATACTTATGATGAAATTTGAGGAGGTCGCCTAGCTCCTGGCTTTTATTGTTATGCATTTCGGTTTCATCTTTAACTTCTATATATTCCCCTTTGTTGTTGCTTCAGCTTTAATTTGAAATGAATTTTTAGTATATGGTAATTTCTGATGTGTCGTTACTGCATTGGTAGAATATATTCCATTACACAAAAAAATAGGGTACATTTTGTCAAATACCTGACACATGATTATATGGTACAAAAATGAGGATTTGGGGGCCCTGCTGTGCACTAGGTGCATAGCACAGTGTCATGCACTCATCCAGCCGGCTGTTATGAAAATGCACGTGTCGGATTAATTCCAACTTCATGTGAGAGTCATTACTTGAATTTGATCCGAGCCGTGCATTTTCGTAACGGATGGCCAGATGGGAAACATGGCACGATGTCAGGCACCTAGTGCACAACAGGAATCCCTTGTCCTAAAAATGTGGTCACCAAAGTAATAGTGTGAGCATACAAGGACTGTGGGGTTTTTTTTTTTTTTTTTAACTGAGGTAATTTGATTTCACCGAACGCAACATTTTTTCGCATGAGTGCACTATAAGTCGAAGCTTCCATCCACAACGATTTTGCACAACTTTTTTGCACAAATGTTAATGGTAATTGATATTTACACCCCCCAAATTGTTATCTGCACTCCCTTTTTGTCTTTTAGTGAGATTTTTGCACATGAAAATCTCACTAGAAGACAAAAAAAGTGAGTGTTGATAACAATTTGGGGAGTGTGAAAATCATTCCCCATTTTAATTTGTGATAGTAAAATGTGATATATCCTTCACTGTCTTTTCTTATTTATCGATATTCAAATGTAGAGAAACCAAACGGCAAATGCAATGCATGTACAAAGGCGAATTTTGATAAACTTAATAAATACTCCCTCCAATGTGATAGTACCAGTTGGCACTTTAAACGTCCCAAATACAGTTCACAACGGTGTTGCGGTTGGAATCGCTCATTCCGGCCCTCCGAAAACCTCGATCATCTTCTCTGGCAACAAACTATGGTACCTGAGAATCTCGGGAACAACTATATCCATAAACTGCGAGCGGTACCATTATATATATATATATATATATATATATATATATAGAGGCAAAGCTTTTCCTCCGAACTCCGGGATTCCGGACCTCCTTGATCCGAGCATTTTTTTGACGATCCGAGCCGTCCAATGTGTTCAGAAGGTGTTTTCAAGAGTCCACGAGGGAAATCTTCAAAAACAAAATTACCGAGAAGGGCTTGATCTAAGCAATTTTCGCAAAACTGTAAAAATATAGTTTTTGCGAAAAACTACTTGGATCAAGCCCTTCCAGGTATATTTTTTTTTTTTTTGAAGATTCCCCGCGTGGACCCTTGAAAACACCTTCTGAACACATTGGACGGATCGGATTTTCCAAAAACAATTTGCAAAACAATAAAAATATATTTTTCCTTATTCTCAGGAGGTCCGAACTAGAAGTGTGGGGTATATATATATATATATATATATATATATCATTTCACTTCCTATCCACACTCTTAAGTTACGGACTTCGTCTGCATCTTCTAATTTCGGACTAAATCTCGACGATTTGAACCATTCAATGTGTTTAAAACATGTTTTTAAGGATCTCCGAGAGAACTTATGAAAAACTGCTCGGATCAAGCCCTTCCCAATATTTTTTTTTTGCTGATTTCTCGCGAGGGTCCATAAAAACACGTTTTAAACACATTGAACGGATCGGATCATCAAAATTCAATCGGGATCTATGACGTGTAGACGAAGTCCAGATTTTAAGGGTTTGGATAGGAAGCTTAGTGTGTGTGCGTGTATATATATATATGGCTACTTTCCGGTCCGGGACTGGACTGGAGGTTTTTGGGTGTTTTGAAGCTTTTAAAACGTGTTTTTGCATGATCCGAACCGTCCAATTGTTTAAAAAGTGTTTTTAAGGGTCCCATCGAGAAATCGTCAAAAAAAAAATACTGGGAAGGGCTTGATCCGAGCAGTTTTTCACAAAAACTGTGCATTTTCAGTTTTATGAAAAACTCCTCGGATCAAGCCCTTCTCGATATTTTTTTTGGATCATTTCTCGCGGGGACCCTTGAAAACACGTTTTAAACACATTAGACGGTTCGATCATGAAAATTTGATCCGGAACTATGAGTCCTGGACTTAGGGACCCCGGACTAGAGAGTTCTTCTATGTATATATATAAGAACAGAGTGAAAAGAATAGAACAAGCTGAGTCAAGGAAAAGCAAACGATTGATGAGAAATCTGGTCAACATGACCCAGAAACAAAACAGGACATTATTGAGATTCCACTCAGAATTAACCCAACACAACACTGCAATTTGATCAACCTCAGAATCACATTAACAAAAATTGTCAAGATTTAGTGACCCAGAATCAAAGAAAAAACAGAACATCACAGAGATTCCACCGAGAATTACCCCAAAACAGCATAGCAATTGAATCAACTTCAGTATCAAATTAGCAAAACATGTCAAGATTTAGATTAATACAGAGTAGTTTTGGCCAACTTCAGCTTTTTAATTCCTTGTAAACATCTTTTAATGTCCTCCACAGAATAGTCTCGAATATTGAAACAAACCTTGGTCCACATTATTGCAATCTTGATTTTGATGCAATCCACCATCTAAGTAACCTTTACAGAATTTACATTGAAAACAACCTTATTTCTTTCTATCCATTAATTGTTAATCCACTAATTTTTTAAAAGGGCAAAATGATAATCATACAAACTTTACTCGTTAACTTTTCAAAACACACTTATTAAATAATAGCCCAAAATAAAACTATTGACACTAAAAAAGAGCCGAAGAGATTGATATGTCTTTTCATAAGTGACTGTCATTTTATGACGGAGGGGGGACATTGAAAGAAAAAGTCAGCTACCTTGGCACTAGAACTGTGAAATACAAATTTAAAGAAAAACCAAAACAGGGTTAGGTGCTTGGGGGACGGAATTATCGCAGTTTGCTGTTTGTACTTTGCAGTTGGAAAAAGTATGGTATTGTGCTGCTTGTCATTGTTTGATTGTTTTTCCCCGTATGATAGGGTTTTCCAGTAAAGGACTTTTTAGAATAAACTCGATTTCATGGTTTTTTATTTGATGTATGGTAAGAGGAATGACATGTCTTAATTTTTTTTTTTAAATTATTTTTTGTTAATGGAATGCCCCCTGAGTCACTTTAAACAAAAAAAATATCCTGAGTTTAAAATGTGTGGGGATTGAGAGATTCGGCGTGACGGCAAAGAGTAGTTGTATACGGTTATAATCAGAGAGAGAGAGAGAGAGAGAGATAGAGAGAGAAGAAGAAGAGGAGGAGGAGTAAGCCTTTTAGTTTTCAGGTTCAAAAATCAAAAGTGCTATAAATTTTTGTATGTATATTACGGTACCATTTCGGGTATGATTACGATGAGGGTTCGGAGTGGGTATCATATAAAATCGAAATCGAAGGGTCTGGTCTTTTCAAATCAAAAACCAAACCAATGGTTAAAGAATAATTTAAAAACTGTTCCGATCGGTTTGTTTCGATATGGATTTTCTATCGGTTTGGATGGGATTATGATGCAGTAGGAAATCTCCTTTTACAAAGCTATTTGCAACGAAAATCATGAACAAGTATGAACTAGAGATACTTTTTTCAGGGATGGAGCCAGAGGGGGACAAGTGGTGGCGGCCGCCACCACAAGATTTTCAAAAAATGCAATTATTATATAGGAAATAAATTTTTATTCCCAAATTATATAGACTCGCTACCACTAGATTTTTTTGATCTTTCATCCTTATAATGCAGTTTGTCTTTTTATTTTTTAAGTGCATATTTTGGTGGTCACCTCAAAGATAAAATCCTAACTCCGTTCCTAACTTTCTCTACGAACAAACGATATAGACTTAGTTTTTCATTAATCACAAACAACCGCCTTGCCCTAAGGCTAACAACTCTTATTTATGGGCTACTAAGACCCAAAATTATGGAAACAACTATCCAAAAGGTAATACTCCCTCCATCCCAAACTGCTTGTCCCATTTGGATTTCCGTGCATTTTGCACGCAGAATCTAATGTATTAGTATTCATTTTTTCTCAAAAGTTTTTACACAAATTTAAAGGTCTCATTGAGTAGAAAAATTAGTGTAATTTTTTTTTTAAAAAAAAATAATTCTCATAAAAAAATCATTTCTTGCGTGCAAAAATACATTCTTCCCTAAAAGGAGCAAGTAATATGGGACGGAGGAAGTACTTGTTAACCAAGCAAAACCATTATCAAATATAAGAAATATGACTTAGACCCAATAATTCGTAAAGAATTCTAAAAGCATCAAAAGAATCCGTATTAAAATAAAATTCTTATAATTCTATAATAATTGAAATATTAGCCTCCATCAGATTACCTTCCCTAGCCTAAGGGCATCTATTGGTGTGATCCCACTGCATGGGTGTTTTCCATTAGAAGTGATGCTTTTATTCTGCCTTTTTAATCTTGTAACTTGTTCAAGATTAATAGAATCTACTCCTTCCGTTCCTTTTTATCTCCACTTTATGCTATTCACATCAACTTTTACTTTTATTTTTCAAAATTATCTTCCACTTTTACCCACTAACTTTTCAAAAGAGTAAAATAATAATTTTACCAATTTTACCCACTAACTTTTCAAAACACACATTTATTAAGGGACAGCCCAAAATGAAAATGCCTACACTAAAAAGGGATGGAGGGAGTATTATCTTTGCCATTCAAAAAAAAAAAAAAAAGGCATCTCCAGGATCGTAATTAGTGTAAGAATTAGTATAAGAATTTTTTGACAACCAGATGTCCGGGCCAGCTTGTGGACACCTCGTCTAATTCTGGGACCCTGGAGGTAACGACCGAGCATAAGCCCCAGTATGGCCCCAAGAGTTTGTTGACATAGGGAACCGAACTTAAGACCTTAGGTGGGCCAAACCCCTAAGTCCCAAATGCAAGACCACTTTGCCAATCCCTTGATAAAAATTAGCACAGTTAGCTAACATATATGAAAAAATATACCCCAATAGTGTCACTAATGTCAGACTTAAAGTAGCAGTAGGTAAGTTTTTTCTACTGTCAGATACAACTATGATAGTACTGCAAGTTTTTTCTAGTGTCAGACCATGAGAGAAAAGGAGGAGAGGGAGGAAAACAGTTGGCAAAATCACTGTTCCTAATGTCAGAAACAAAAGGCAGGAGAGAGCTAGAAAGAGAGCGGAAGAGATGAGGAGAGAGAAAAAGGTGAGACTACACACACACACACACACACACACACACACACACACACATATATATATATATATATATATATATATATATATATATATTTGTATACCTAACAATACTTTAACAACACTGTTGTAACACTCATTACCTTAACAACACATTTAGTCATCATAACAGAAAAATGGGACCCACTTTTCATACTTTTGATTCATACAAGAGCATCATTATCAGCCTTACCAAAAAATCACCAAATTTAACCACAAAAACACATTTTACAATTTAGCAAGCCACTTTATCAAAAACTCAAAAAATCAGACTCTCAATCCAAATTTTACTATATTAAACTATTCCCCTCAAGTCTATAAAAAAAAAAATTCCCTAAAAACCTAATCTCCCTGTCTTGGGAGATGATTTCAGTGCAGTGAAGTACTAATAGTACACTTTTTCCATTATAAAAGTAGTCTGCCAACGAAAACCCATCGGTAATACAACAGAAAACCCGTTGGAAGTACAATAGGTGAGTGAACAGTACCTACTCAAATTTGAGTAGGCACTGTAGCAAAAATAATTTGGGGAGGGAGAATAGAGAGGCTGATTTTTGGGAGTTTTTAGGGGGTTGGCTCCCTATATTAGCTTAAAAGCTAAAATATATAGGGAGCCTGATGAGATGCTCTAACACCACTTTTTTAACTCCACATTGGAGATGCCCTAAGAAGCTATGAGACTGCTTCGTGGAAAGAACGATAGAATAGAACCCAATTAATGTACAGAAGTTTGAGTACAGAAGTGTTGTGAGGCCCCACCTCCGTCCCTCACAAAGGATTAAAGCTGTTCAGTTCATAGAGAATTTTGTTTTTGAAAATGTCAGCATATCATTCAAAACGCCATACGGCATCGATTACAACGAAAGACAGGAAAGAGACCAAAACCACTAGCAAGTACGGGTGAAAAAAAAACTGGCAGAACCCGAACCAAACCAAACCGAAAACCGAAATTTCGGTCCAGTTTTCGGTCGGTCCAAGCTATAATAAAACCAAAAAAACCGACCGAAAAAACCAAAATTTATTCTCGGCTCGGTTTCGGTTTAATGTAATTTATGTCGCACCGAACCGAATGAAGACCGAACCGAACTATAACCGAACCGAATTACTTACTCCGGTCCTTGTCATTTTTAATCTACACCATCCAACCCTAAAAGTTGCCCTTGATCTACACCATCCAATCCTAAAAGAGTAACTCTAACATCTCATTCTCTATCTTCTCTCCCATCAGTATTCAATAGCAGCCCACCATCTCATTCTCCCCCACGATCTGTTCTCTCCCATCAGTAGCAGCCCACCATCTCCTTCTCCCACGACCTCTTCTTCCTCTCTTCTCCTCTCGAATGGGTTTGGATTTGAAGCTCTAACAATTTGATACAACAGGTAAATATCAGTTGTACTGTTCATTTGCCATAAAATGTCAAAGCTTAACATGTGCAGTCAGTTGTACTGTTCATTTGCAGTTCATCCTTTGCCTTACTTGAGAAGTATGCTTATTGTCCAGATCTTACAGCTTGTAAGGTGTTTGAGTCAACATAGCTTCATGACATGACCAAACCTAGCATGGTCATATGTGTCTATGCGGGAGCTTCGCTTTCTGTTTCACATTTGTGGTTAACCCACAGTGTTGTGATTTGGACTCGCAACAACATTTTTTTTTTTTGCACGGCAAAAGAAATTTTATTAATCTTTGAAAACGGATTACAAAGATTAAAAGGAGCCATGAGAAGACTGTAAAGTCACCACGGACCCAAGAGGGAAATAACTAAAGGCTAACAAGTGGTCAGCCTAAGCAAACCAGACAATCCAATCCAAGTTGGGTGAAAGACAACCCGGGATACAACCTCCCCTATAAGCCTTGATCTCCCAACTACAATGAGCAATCTGGACCAAGACGAGTAACAGCATAAGAATATGGAGTCTTCTAAGAGGCCATAGCAACACCAATAATAAAATGCAGCACATCCAGGAAATATGCAGCAAATGCACTTCCAGTCGCAATGCTAGGATGAACAAACTCCCGGAGATTACACCAAATGCTTAACCAAATGCAGGAAATTTGCAGCAAATGCACTTCCAATCACAATGCTAGGATGAACAAAACTCCCGGAGATTACACCAAATGCATTTGAAGAAATACGAAGTAATCAGGTTCTGATTAAGATCCAAATGATGGATTAGTATGTAGATCAAAAGCCAGGAAAATACCAGGTTGCATCCAAGCTCCAAGTGGTGAAGAAGTGATTGACCAAAGTGTGCAGACTGATGACAGACAACTAGACCCAAGGCACACAGCGAAACCCAGACACAAAAATAGCTCGTCCACATGATGCTCCAGGAAACACAATCAGCAGCAGCAAATGAAACTCAAGAGATGAAGACTATCTTTGGATCCAAAAGCACAATAGGCCCCCAACAGAATCATTTGCTTCAACCTCCTGGTAGTCAAAGCAAACATCCCACCATAAAGGTGATCACGGTTGACAATTAGCCCTTTGCTTATTAAGGGCTTCCATCTCTGCTATCTTGCTAATAACTTCATCTTCATTTCCATCATAACTAAGCCCCAATATTTTGTCAACAGCCCATATGGCTTGTGCTTCATTTAATAGAATCTTATTTCTGTTATTTATACCCTCTGATGAAATTGAAGCAGACAGAGCAGCCGTAGCAACTGCAGACCTTAAAACCACACACTTCTTGTTCTTCTTCCCTTTGGAACCTCTAACGACCTTTGAGAATCCCAGTATCTCGTCTATATTTTTCCTGTTCCTTTTCCCTTGAATACTTTTAACTGCAGCATTGATAGGGTTATGGTTTGCTTCAGCTAGATCTTTGTTTGGTTCTATATCCTCGTTTCTTACAGGGTCGTCCAAATTGATTTCATTATCATTGTCCCCTTCATCATTGCATTTCTCTATATCTGAATCAGCTATAGCTCTGCTGTCTTTTTTGTTTGCTTCTTGGTTCTCTAAGTCGTTTGAGCTCCTGGTTTGCGGTTGGTTCTCCATTGAAATTGCCCCCATACTATCTGCCACCATCTCACTTCCCACTGTTGGTTTTCCAATCCCTAAGGAGGAGCTCATATTTTCAATTGCTTTAGCTGCCATGTCATCATTGCATATTCCATTTTGACCCCCATAATTTGATTCCAAATCTGCCACATTTCCCATTACATCTTTGCTGAAATCAACATGATCAGGTTCCACGAAACAGTTCAAACTATCATTTGATTCCTTAGAACCTAAAGAATCACCCTTATTACCCTGCTGAATATCCTTAAACCCATGGTCAACTTTATCATTCAAACCAGCATAAGCATTTTCTGGCTCATTAACATTAGCATCAGTCTTCAAAACGTCCTGAGCCTTGTTGTCATTACCCATATCTTGGCTATGAGATTTTACTTCATGAGTCAGATTACTTCCATGATTTGGTAAATGAACATTTACCCAATCTCTGACAGATTTTTCATTGAAAAAATCATCGCAATCGTCCTCCCAAACTTTGACTCTATGATTTCTACCTTTGACAGTAACATTAATCCATTCATCAATTGACTGAATACACTCGGTGGCAATAAGCATTCTAGCAACATCAAACGATTCTTCTTTCATGGTTTCCTCATCCAAAGTGATAAACTTTCCCCAAATCTCCCCAACCCTCCTGAATGTTTGAATGCCCCAAGCATTTAAAGGCATTCCCCTACACTTGAGCCAAATCAGTCTTGAAGAGCCTGCAACTTCACCATTCCATGGTCTAATGGATTTAAACCAACGTTTAACATTTTGATTATTCAGAGCCGAGATTCTATCCTCCAAAGAATCAAAAGTAATAATCATATTCAAACCCCCCATAAATCTAACTACCACATTACTGAAATTGATATCGGAGAAAGCCTTTTGAATCATTTCGGTAGTCGTAATATCAAAAAGATTAACCACAGCACTTCTGTTGAGCCATTCCGAAGCAACAGGTTGGACATTGAGTGTAATGTTTCTATCAGCATTCTTGAGTGATTTACCCGAGCTTTCAGGACAAGAATTTGACAACTGATGAATAGGAATATGATTATCAAACTGGGTTTGTTTATACCTGGGTTTCTGCAAAAAATTACTAGAACCTTCACCGTGAGCGGAGGGATGAGAGGTTCTGTCATAACAAGCTCTTTCCACGATCAAGTACCTCTTACCCACCCAAATACCATTTGCCTTGGATATTGCAAAATCCGCATCTCTGCTACTGTCGTATCTAATGAATCCAAAGCGGTTTCCAGATTTTCTACTACTTTTATTTGGTAGATAAGCATCCACCACAGAACCAAAATTACCAAAAAATTTCCTGAGCCATGGAATACCAACACTATTAGGCAAATTATCCACATAAATCGTGAATAAGCCCCCATTGAACTCATGATTTTGAAGACGAAAGCTGTTAGATCTGCCCATAAAAGGAGAATGCCTTTGAAGATGTTGAAACATTATGAAACCCCCAACTGATGCCGCCGACCAGAACTCCTCGCACTTCTCACGCTACAACTCAACGGATTGATTATAGAGATCCCGAAGAAAAACCCAACAGTTGATGTCTGGTGTGAATGGGTGATGATGGATTGGAGAAAAGAAGGGCAGGGAGAGGGATTGGGGGTTTGATTAGAGAAAGAGAAGTGAACAAAGGCTCAAAAAGAGAAGGAGAGGAGGAAACAATATCTAAGGATTTAGAAGGAGAGAAAGGGGTGGAGAGGAGATCGAAGGAGGCAGGGCTGAAAGGAAGAGCGCCGGAAAACGAAGGAGAGAAATAGCAAGATCAAGGAGGCAAGGAGATCGAAGGAAGTTCGCCGGAAAACGCCATGGAAAACGCCTGAAATCGCCAAACGATTCACCCCCCTCTATTCAATTATTACTTTCATTCATGACTAATAGGTTTTCTTTTTGGCATTTTATGTACTTTGTTATTAGTATCTCCCCATGTCCGACTCCCGGACAATCGAGTAATTTGGCGTTTTTGGTTCAGCATATTGTGTACACATCTATCAAAAAGTGGAGTCTTAAACAAAATTAAACCTGCAGTTTGATGAGCCCTTCCCTTTGTACATTTGAATATTTATGCTGCTTAGTCATTATTAAGGATCTTGTGTTTTCATAGAGTACCATGGTTGAACTCACATTATTCACTTTCCTCTCTTTGTTTCTCTAGTCTTGTCTTGGGAAGAATCTTGTCATTGATCTGAAGAGTGAAGAGTGAAGAATTTGATTTCAGTTCAAAGAAGAAATGTCTAGCCTCGAGGTATCCATTTTATTTCCTGAATGATAATTTTTTAGATTAATATTTAACACTTAAAACCACTGTTGGTTTTAATTAGTCCACTGCCTAAAATTTGAATTTTCTCACTTGTGTGTGTGTGGTTTATGTTAGTGATGCTTTTAATTAGTCCACTGCCTAAGGCCCAGTTTTCCAAAAGATTTTAGCACCCGGGCGCTAAAATCATGATTTTTCAAATAAAAAAATGAAGTGGTTTCGTATATCGTTTTTTGATTTTTTTTGCACCAAACTAAAGTACACGATGAGTACTTTAATTTGGTGCGAAAAAAATTGAAAAACGATACACGGAACCACTTCATTTTTTTATTTGAAATATCATGATTTTAGCACCTGAGTGCTAAAATCTTTTGGAAAACTGGGCCTAAGAGGTGTTGTGTGTTGAATTTTTTCACTTGTGCATTTACGATGTGTGTGTGGTTTATGCACACCATTTTCAGTCTTCCTTACAAAACAAAGGCATTCATAGTGTATACAAAAGTATCAAGCCAAATTGCTTTCATGGGGTTTTGATTGTTACTTGAAACTTCTCATTTGGAATGTGCCTCTTCTTTTATAGGCTTATCTGACATGCCATGTTACTGAGGACATTGAAACTGACATTGACTTTTGCTACGGAGGACTTGCCTGGCTGGATATGGTGTTGGTTGGTGGTGAAAATTATCACGGTGGAGCTGGAATTTCTGATTTTTCTTGGTCGTCTTTTTGGTTCTTAATTTTTCGTATGTTCAACAAACAATGGAAACTGTTGTGTATCCTGCTTGTAAGGTGAACTTTGGCCCATTTGAGGCAATAGGCGTATCCTGTTTGCATGTTTTTTGAATGAGGGCAGTGGGCCTCTATCCCATTAGAGGCAGTAGGCATGTATGAGATCAAAGCATGGGTTTGTAATTTGTTATCTCAGGCGGTAGGTTTCTATCCAGCAGTAAGGTGAACCTTGTTATCTCGGAGCATGGGTTTGTTGGATGCCTTGCTATCCTTAGTATTTCCATTTTTTATTGTTTTTGTTATCTTTACATTCCTGTTTTGGCATGTATGATTGGATGTGATCAGAAATTTTTTGGACTTGTGTCAAGTCAAAAATGTAAAATCTTCTAATAAATTTTTTAGGCCTAGAAGTAAATCTTTTAAGCGCAACTACAAATTTCTTTCTCAGTTAGGCTTTGAGAAGGTTGTAAGCCCAAAAGTATAATTTTTAAGCCCCAAAAGAAAATTTTTTAGTAGGCCCATTTTGGCCAGACCGAAATCCCCGAAATTTCAGACCAAACCGAGCCACCCCGAACCAAAATCGGTCCCTTCATAAATTCGGTCGGGATCGGTCATCAAAGTCATACCCCGAACCGATCGAAACCGAACCGATTTCACCCGTACTAGCAAGTGAAATGAGTACGGCAAGAGACACTAGGCCACCGACTCTTAGACACACTTGCCGAAGCAGACCCGACACCCGGGACGTGGATTATGAATCCTATTCACAAGCAAGCGGTAAAGAATCCCAACGGATTCCCAGCTCAATCCATAAAGCAATACAGCGCAGTAGTAATCGAGAAAAAACTAACTAAACAAAAATAAAGCAAAACACAAACTAATCAGGAACCCAAAGACTGGTGTAGTCGAGTTACCCCACTGAGTCACCCCATTGGGTGTACCGAATCACACCGAGTTGCAGCGAGTTCATCGATCAGCCGCTTCCCTGGGAAATACCAAGTTTCCATAGCCGCTGCCCATGGCATTTGAGAATTTTATTAGCCGAAGGGGGCCAGAGACACCCAAAATCAACCCGACGCCATAGCTAACTAACTCAAAAAAGGGGGGAAAGGGAGTGGAGGCTAAGATCTGGGATGTGGCAGAGGTGAAAGGGGGTGGAGGTGTAGAGGGTTGGTGGTGAAGGTCTGATGATGAAGGTGGAAAGGACAGAGGTGATAGGGGTTGGTGGTGGGGGCAAGAGGAGGCGGCCTGGCCAAAGGATGATGGTGGGTGTCCGGCAAGATGGCGTGGAGGAGGGGTGGAGCGGCCCCCGCCCCACCCCTCAAAACTTCAACTGAAGAGAAAGAGAGAGCTGCGAAGGGGAAAGGTTGAGAGGTGGAAGGAGAAAGGAAAATGGTAGAAAGGAAAAGGGAGAAGAGAAAAAAAGAGGGGAGGCCGGAAGGTGAGGAGCCGCCAGCAGGTAGAAGGGATAGAAACCCTAGGATTCTCTAACTTTTCAGAGAGAGAAGCTCTCCAGAGAATTGTCTTTGTGACTTCTCTAAAAAAAAATATCAGTTGAATCGAATATATTAAGGGGTTAATCAATTCATTCAAAAATTAGAATTCTACACAAAGGATTAAAGCTTTAGTTCATAGAGAATTGTTTTTGTAACTTCTCTGCAAAAAATCAGCTCAATTAGATATATGAAGTAGTTGATTTGTTCATTCCAAAATCAAAATTCTACACTGCAAATTATGTATCTCACAAACTTGAATGAATAAATCAAGCACTTGATGAGATATCCAATTGAGTTGTTAATTTGAGGACATAACACTGCCCCGTAATATTCCTAATTAAGTTCAATTGATAGACGTGAGCAGTGGCGGAGCCAGGATTGAGAATGCCCCGGGGGGGGGGGGGGGGGGGGGGGGCGAGCTCAAGAGCGGCTCTAAGATTTTCATCTAGCGCTGACAAAAATGCACTGCATATTTATGATGAAAGCTGTATGCAAAGAAGTCATCTAATTCCCTTCGATTTTTTAGTATTTTCACATTGAACCTAATGGTCAGGCAACTATTTTCCTTACATGTTTATTATATATGGGCTTTCATAAATGGGTCATGCTTGTTTTATTTTGTTAGGGCTATAACAATTTGATTCAAATTTTATTGGAAACATTTATTTTTATTTCAAACGAGTAACCCAGCGCTGAAAATAGCAAAAAAAAATTAATTTATATCTAAATTTTAAATTTTTTTTCAGTGCATTTTTTAAATTGCGGGGGGTTAGGGCCACCCCAGCCCTATGGTGCCTAGCCCCTGGGCGTGAGCAAATGGGTAGATGAATGCTACAGCTTAGAGCCTGTTCGGCCGCCGTTTTTTTTCATTTTCCCATTCCCATTTTTGTGTTCTAGGTGTTTGGGCAGGCGACAGTCCCTAAAACTCATTCTGGCAAAACTGTTTTTCCAATTTCATCTTTCCAGGCCAGAAGTAAGAAAGAGCTGGGGACCTCCTTTTCCATTTCTCATTCTCATTTTGATTTCCCTCTCATTTCTCTCTCCCATTCCTACCCCTCACCCCTTGTTCTTCAAGCGTAGTTTCAGATCGTAGAAAGTAGAAACCCAGATATGGAAAAACTGTGCTCGATGCATCAGGACTGCAAGTCTGCAATTGGTGAAACCCAATTGCTTCCCATTTCATTTGATTTACACCAACCAGTGCTCGGATCCATCGCCTACCTTTTGATTTACACCAACCAGTGCAATTGGTGAAACCCAATCCATCGCAATTACTAAACCATGTTTGCAATTGGTGAAACCCAATCCATCGTCTACCCTTTGATTTATTACACAAACAAGTGCTCGGATCTGATTGATAAATAATTTGCTTAAGAAAAGGTTTAAATTGAGAGAGAGCGAGAGAGAGAGAGAGAGAGCCCATGGAGATTCTGATATTTTCGAAGGGAAAAGAGAGAAGCAATTGGGTTTTCTCAAACAAAACGAGAGCCTTTTTACGTTTTGACTAGATTATACATTTAAAAAGTGGAAAATAAATAAACAAATTTGCAAAAAATACCAAAGACGGGAAAACACGCATGGCAAAAAAACAAAAAAAAAAAAAACAAAAGGTCCATCTAATAATATTTTCCATAAAAAAAAGCCTCAAATCTCAAGGTTTTGCTTTAACAAAAAAAATTCCAACCGTAATTTCAAAAAAAAAAAAAAAAAAAAATCTTGTTTTGGCCAATGATTTCCCAAAGATGCATGTTCCCAATTTGTGTGAAAATGTCCAGTTAATTCCAATGGCATGGTTTATGGGTAGTTTGGCCCAACGGCATGGTTTATGGGTAGTTTGCCCCAATGGCATGGTTTTAAGGGTAAATTGGTAAAATTCAAACCAAAACTCATTTTCATCATTTTTCTCCCAAACACTACTATTTTTGCAAAATGCATTCTGTACATTTCTCCCAAACACTCTTCCCAAATTCAAAACTCATTCTGGCCATAATTTAAAAAGCCAAAAAGTCAAAAAATCAAAAATGAAAAGTTGAAAAGTTGGCTCCCAAACACCTTCTTAACTTTTCAAATTTCTGTAGGTTTTCTCGGCCGAAAATCAATGGTAAAATCAGACTTTTTGTGGATAGCGATGTTTAATCTTTCTAATTAATAAACTGTCGTGATTTTATTGAATCATTTGGGAAAAATTCAAACCCCCCTACTTTGACTTCAATGTCTCATCACCCCCAAACTTTCAAAATTATTAATTGCACTTCTGAACTATTGTTTTGTTATCAATTACACTCCTACTGTCTCAATCCGTCACTTTGCTAACGGAAAATAATGAGGTGAACACTAACGGAGAGATAAAATGTTAGAATTTAAAAAAAATGCAAATTTAAAAAAGAAAAAGAAAACTAAAAAATCTCTCTCCCCTCCATTGTCTCCCCTCTTCTCTCTCCTCCCTACCCACCACCTCTCCTCGATCTATGACAACCACACCCATTTCCGGTGTCGTTTATGGCGCCATAATCGCTGTTCTCTCTGGAATTCCAGAGGCTTTCCCACCTCATCCCCTTCTTCCAAAAACTAGACTTGGATCGGATTATTCACGATTGCTCCGGCCATTCCAGTTTGGTTCCCTCATGATATTGATCACTTCTCTGTTTTTATTGGCTCATGTTATTAGTCATCTCAATCCACAACCCATCGTACTGCCATCACGAGCCGCCGACTAGCCCATTCGGCTCACTTACTCCGTCCGAGTTCTACGAATGCCACTCAGTTGCCGTCATCCACAGCTTCACCAGCGAGGCCAGCTAGTTCCTATAGCTCGCCACCGTTCTTTTGGCCAAATCGGGATTCGCCACGTGCACAATCGACCACCAAGGCTACAGCTTCTCCGACGGCTTATCTAACCACATCCCGACGTCAACCCGTCGTCAACGACTACGTCATGGTCTCCAACTTGTTATGCTCGTCACTCGTCGTCGCTACCTTCGTTTCTCTGCGGGGAGTCCCTCGGAAGCATGATCGTTTTTTTGATTGCTCTCGGAAGGGGGGGGGGGGGGGGAGTATGATGGGATTGTGCTTAACAGCGTGATGTGTGGGTAGGGAGGAGAGAGATTTTTTAGGTTTTTTTTATCTTTTCAGATTTACATTTTTTTTTTCAAATTTTGACGTTTTATCTCTCTGTTAGTGTCACCTCAGCATGTTCCGTTAGCAAAGTGACGGATTGAGACGGTAGGAGTGTAATTGATAACGGAACAATAGTTCAGGAGTGCAATTGATAATTTTGAAAGTTTGGGGGGTGATGAGACATTGAAGTCAAAGTATGGGGGGTTTTTGAATTTTTCCCGAATCATTTCCAATTTTAAGATTGCTTCATGAAGTAATCTCTCCTCTAGGAAAAAAATTTGGGTACTGAGTGGATACCACGTTACCGAGTCTTTGTGGTACCCGAATGTTGCATTCGAGCCGTCCAAAAGTGTATTGGACGGCTCAGATCGAAACGCTCTCTCTCCTCCTCTCTCTCCGGTTTCTCTCTCTTGTTTCTCTCTTCATAATCCGGGCTCTCCAAAACTGAAATGGATGGTCCAGATCACGTGCACGGGTACAACATGGTACCCACTCTACATTGAAAAATTGCTCCTCCCCTAGGATGCCAAATCCATATCTTCTCCCCTTAATAATCGGGCTCGAATGATATTAAAACGAAAATTTTGCTCATGAGTGATTGGGATGCAGCATTTCATCCTCAGCGTCTCTCTTTAAGGGGGGGAAAAAAATGTTAGTGGCGGCATGAGCACGGCACAATACAAACACACCGGTTGTGTTTGGTTTGAGTTTTAGGTTTTGGTTTTTGTAAAAATTAGAGGGAGAAATAGAAATAATACTTAAAAATAGGGATTAATGATTAGAGAGATAGAGAAAAATGTGAATTATATTTGAAAATTGGGAGAATGATTGGATAATAATTGAGAAAATCGGGTCTTGCAAACCCAAAACGAACAAGGCCGCCAAGTCTTTTACTCCGTAGTTTATATACCAATTTTCTAATAAGGGATTCCTAAAACTGCTCTCATTTCCTTGTCGAATTTTAATGATCCGAACCGTTTATGTTTATTGATCATCGTTTGCTAGATCTCCAAGCTACTTTTCTTACTAGGATCCTTTCTCGTTACGAATCCTTGTTGTACTGGATCTTTATTCCAATTATGGGTTCGCAAGGATTATGCTTATCTCACAAGCATCGTCATTAAGGAATATTCCAGTATATTCCTTTCCGCCTTTACTCATAAGATGGTTTGGATCTGCGGTTCTCCTTCTGCTTGGTAGAGCATCTCCGCCCCTTGCTCAAATTTTTACCCAAATTTGATTAAAAATTTGAGTAAAAACTTGATTTGGTATAGAGCACTCCAATTGAAAAAAGAAAATCTAGTCATAAATTTGAGTGAAAGTCTCATTAATGGCATTGTTGTAAATTTGAGGGGAAATGCTTTCAAAATTTGATGTTGGATTTGGTTCTCACCAAATTTGGTGAAGAATTTGAGTAATATCAAATTTGGTGAAAGATTTAGTGAAGGAGTGGAGTGAGATTTTTGGTGGTTTGTACTCAAATTTAAGTTTGATGTAAGATTCAGGTAAGAAGTGGTGATGCTCTAAACACCATTACAATACTTGATGACGAGCTGACATTTGCTCGTCAGGGTCACATTCTACTCTCGTTGCTCTAATTTAATATGAACCCATCATTCGACGCGTGTATGATAACGTGGAACTTTGTTTTCAATAAGTCTTTGCTAGGGTAAACGGTGGGATTGGTTCCCCATAAATAGGTAAAATAAAGATATTGCAATTAATTATGCAATGGTGACATGTACCGCGTTTATTTAAAACCATCCACCTAGCCTCAATTTGAATTGAGTTTTTTATTCAGTTGTCAAGGAGCTTACATGGTGGTGATGGCAATCATCAAACAAGAGATTTAAGGAATACTATTTGTTCTGGAAATTGTTTAATCAATAGTCACCTGATCTATTTTCCATTTAACTGATGGGTACCGCGTCATCAACCCGTTTTTCAGGTTTGAAATCGGGGATTTTGGAATCAGGTACAATCAACAATTATAGGGCAGGTTCACATAGTGCTAGGGGTGCAAACGAGTTGAGCCGAGCTGGGCTTTGTAGTGTTCAACCTCAGCAAGAGCTGAAAAATTAAGCTCGAGCTCGGCTCGGTCATAAACGAGCCGAGCCAACCTTTTTTTTTTTTTTTTTGAACAGCAAAAATTTTATTGACCTTTGAAAACGAATTACAAAGATTAAAAGAATCCAAGAACAAGGCCTTAAGATGAAAGAAGGGAAGATCCACAAAGAATACTCCTTTCACACCAAAAGACACATGTTGCTAGGAACCAAGGGGAAAACACAACCTAAAGCTGGCAAGAAGCCAACCAAAAACCCCCCAACAAGAAATCACACCCGAAAAAATACATTAAGACTAACGCCCCAAAAAAACCAACTGAAACGCTTCAAACAAACACCACCAACAGCAATCTCAGCTTGCAACAGAAAAAAACAAATTATGATCTCTTCATCATTCCCCAATTAATCTTCACCCAAGATCTTGCTTATTGGCCGAGAAGTCTGGGCCGTATTAAGATGAATCATGTTAATGCTATCAGAAGAAACAGCTAATGCAGCAGCAGCTATAGCAGATCTGAACACAACGCATTTTTTCTATTTTCAACGACCCTTCTTTTTAGCTTTGGGAAATCCCAACCTTTTTTCAATCCTTTTCTGTTTCAATTTTTCTTTCTCAATATCTTCCACCGCACTAGCTGAATTGAGATCTACAACTAACTGGATACCTTCGACATCTTCCTCATTAAAAAATCCCACTTCGGAAAGATTCCAAAAGCCTTGATCAAAATTCACTACCTCCTCACCCGTGTTAGTAACGGCTAAAACGGATTTTTTAATGAGAAAGATGTCAAAGGTATCCAACTAGTTGTGGATCTCAATCCAGCTAATGCCGACCTTTAGCGAGCTCGTTAACTAAACAAGCATGAAAATCAAGTTCGAGCTCGGCTCGTTTAGTTGAGTTGAGCCAAGCCGAGCCTTAACATTTAACAAACCGAGCTATGAGCAGCTCGGTTCATTTGCAGCCCTACATAGAACTTTGCTTTTAATAAACCATCGCTATAGTAAATGATGGAATTGTTCCCCATAAATAAGTTAAGGTGAGCATAAGCTGACTCAAACACCTCGGAAAAAAGAAAAAATCAACCCGTTCTTAGTTTTGTGAACTTTTTCTATGATTGTTAATTATCGCAAGAACAAAAGCAAATTTTATAAAAGAATTTTAATACCTGATTATATCATGTATGTCAAACGAATACTATCTAGTTAAGGGTGCACACGGGCCTGATAGCCCACCCAGCCCAGCTTGGTTTTTTTAGGGTTTGGAAAAAATATTTAGGCCCATAGGCTGGACTGAGTTGAGATTTTACTAGTTGGCATGAGCCGAGTTTGGGAAATTCCTCTAAGGCCCAGCCCGGCCTAGTCCGGTTTGATATAAATAATATTTTTATTTTAATACTATATGTATATATGTATGTTATCACTAAAACGTAGCTGCTTAGGATTTGTTTATCTTGAATAAAGTGACATTGATGAAAGATGAATTCCAGGTATTATCTATGTCTTAACTCAAAGTTTTTTCTTCCTCTTATTTGTATTGTGCTCTACAAGATTTGTAGTGAAGAAAAGTGATTTTAAAGGAGAGACACTCGAGATAAGTTGTCACAAGTTAGAGATTATGGATGTTGGAAAGTTCCACCTTCTAGAGCACTTTAATTGCACTTTAATTTATGGGTTTGTTTTTAATATTTTTGGAAGAACTTAGAGCTTTAAGTATATTATAATCATTATGGTTGTGAATTGTAATTATAATCATTATGGTTGATTAATTTATGTTTGTGATACCGTGTTTTAGAAAAATAAATGGGCTTATTGGACGGGCTTGAAAAATTAAAATTTTAATTGGACCGGGGCTTAAGCATATTAAATGGATCGAGCCCGATTATTCATGGGCGGGCTTGGTCCAAACGCGGCACAGCTTAGTATTTGTGCTCCCCTGCTACTAGTGTGAGATAGGGAGATCAGGTCAAGGCATGACATTCCTCCACAAAGGCGGACCGAAGGGTGGATGAGTCCGAGTAACCTCTCGACACAAGTTTTCAAATTTTGATCACAACGGTATTAGCTACAATTTTGACCCATCCACTAATTTCTTTTACTAAAATTTAACACTCACCTATTCAAGTTCTAGTATAAATACAATTTACAACATGTAAGTCGACAGAACATCAACACTTTGTTTGGTTGAGAGTTTTGAGAAGAAAATATTTTGAGAAATATTTTTGAGATAGTGTTTGGATGGATTTTTTGAAAAAATAATAATTAGAGAGATGTGTAATAATTGGAGAGAGATAGAGAGAGAAATGAGAATAATGATTGGAAAAAGGGGTATGAGTAGAGAGAGAAATGTGATTAATGATTAGAGAGATGAGAGATGAAGAAAGAATCTTTTTGAAAAAAATTTTGGAAATGTGAAGTGAACAAATTATTCTACTAACTCTCACACTCACCTATTCCTCGCCCACTTAACACTCAAATCTTGCGTATGGAGACTTTATATCCATCTCAAAATCAATTGGCAATGAGTGGAGAGGTCCCAACATATATTAAGTGATCATCCATTTCACTCATAAGCAATATGAGATAATATTTCTTAACATCCCCCGTCGCGTGCAGCCGCATTTTGCTGGTCTGTCATCGTGGGGCGTGGATTGTGATTATTTTTTTTTTTTAAATATGGGGTGGAATGAGCCCCACTCTGATACCATAAAAAGAAAGGTAAAAGCACAAATCTAAGAGAGGTAGAGAGAGAGAGAGAGAGAGAGAGAGAGAGAATGAAACTGAATTTTCCCCTTTTGTGTATTCTATCCGTGACATTACAAGAAAGAGGAAAACCCCCTTTTATACTTCTGACATCCCTAGCTTCTTATTGGACAATAGAAGAGCAAATGGATAGATGAGGTGGCCACTACCTGGCTTCCCTCCAAAACTAACCAGACAACGAAAATACAAAATGAATTGCAAATGAATTATTATGAAATGCCATGAAATGAAAACACAAATGAAATGCAATCTTGATCAGGTTGTTGAATCAGGTACAGCAGTTGCGGAACTTGAGTTTTTTGAACTTGAGTCTCTAAGAGCAAAAACAGCAGCTACTCTAAATTTTTGGCCAAAAAACCCGACAATGCATATAGCTACTGTGTCACTATCAACACTCCAACAATACTACCCATTTTACTTATCTTTTTATTAAAATATTGTTTTCCTTTTAATATATATATATATATATATATATATATATATATATATATATATATATATATATATATATAAGATTTTTCGCGTGGATCCTTGAAAACACATTTTGAACACATTGGATGGTTCGGATTTCCCGAAAATAATTTTTAACATGAAAAAATAACATTTTTTCTTATTTACGGGAGGTCCTTACTAGAAAATTTGCATATTCAGAATTGTTTCACTTTTGAGACTATGGGGAGAAGATTACTGAAACGGATATGCTAGAAAAGACATTCCACATTTCACCCCAAGGACATGAATCTAGCACAACAATATAGACAAAGGGGCTATGAGAAATACTCGGATTTGATATCCTGTCTCCTTGTAGCTGAACAAAACAATGAATTATTAATGAGGAATCACGAGTCTTGCCCAACCGGATCTATGCCGTTTTCAGAAGCAAACGGAGTCTCATTTCATAGTCAGGGAGGTGGTCGTGGCCGTGGTGGAGGTCATGGGCGCGGATGCGGACGGGGATGTGGTGGCCATAACTGCCAAGTCCGTGGAAGACACATCAAGAAGCCCAGCAAGAAAATTGAATTTCCTCGGAAGTGGAATAAGTGGGATAGGTCAGATGTATTCCAAGGAAAGGGAAAGGATTTGCAACCTAAACCTTTTAAGAATACTGAAGATTCCTGTTACATATGTGGAGTGAAAGGTCATTGGTCGCATACCTGTCGTACGCCAAAACATTTGATTGATCTTTATCAGGCATCCATCAATGGAAAAGGGAAAGAAGTTGAAACAAATTTCATTGATCAAGTTAACTATAATCAAACTGACCCTTTTGAACCTTTTGACTTCTCATCTTTTGATGTGTCTGATTTACTTGCTGGGCCTAGTGGGACAAAAGATGATTTCTATGATGATAGAGATGACTACGCTGATTAGTCTATGCAATCGGATTAAATAAGTATTGTTGTTTATGTTTGAAATAATAGTCTGAGGACTAATTTATCTTTCAATAATGTTTTATGAGATATGTCATGTTATATTTTCTTTTTGGAATAAAATTTCAAGATGTGTTTCAGTTACTTATTTATGAAATCTTTAAATTTATATTTTGCATATAGGAGTATGGATACTAATAGGTCATTATCAAATGCAAAGATAACTGGTGAAGATATCTGTCTGGTAGACAGTGTGTAGACACCCCGATTTTGACCCGAGAAACTTATCAAGCATCCCCGATGATGAAAATGCCTGATAAGAGAACGCAGAGCTTGATTGTGAACTTGGAAACCCCTCTTAAACCTCTCCAAAATAAACCCAAGCTTGCACCACCCTCTAGTAAATTCAAAACCCTCTTGTTTGATATATAATATGTCCCGATCCGTTTTGAAATGAGGAAGATGTGTCCATTTTACCAAAATAACTTATTTTCCCGACCTTCTGAGGGTAAAATGGTCATATATTTTGATGTACAAATCATCTTGGGTTCAAACTACTTGGGTTAGAAAGTATATTTGACAAGCTTTCCAACGCTTCAAACCGTGCACAAAACGGAGTTCGGTAGCACCCGAAGCGGCCCCGCGAAGTTTCATATGTTGTGCTGTCTCCTAATCCAGGTGCCTGGATTACCCTATTCCAGGCGCCCAGACTCAATCCAGGCGCCTGGATTCCCCAATTTCAGGCGCCTGGAATCACTTCCAATAAGCATTTTGCAGTTGATTTTTGATGAAACTATGGGCTCCCTCCTACATTGTCCCACGTTTTCTTCATTCCAAACTCCCTCCAACAGACTCTGGCTCCACATTTGAGAGTCCAAACTCCCTCATTCTCTCTCTATATATACCCCCCCTCCCACTCCATTTCAAGGGGATCAGTTCACCCTCTCTCTCTTACTGTTATGCTGCTAAAATTCCATCAGAAGTCCCATTCCCAGTTGATCTTTCTCAGCTCCATCCATTTTCAACCCCAAAATCTCTTCTTTTACAACTCAAACTCAACCTATTCTCCATTTTTCATCACCAAACCTCATCACAACATCCCCAATCTGTCCTAAGCAGTCCCAAAAGCCAAAGTCCAGTTCATACAATCACCAAAAATCCCCAAAATCAATCAACCAAGTTCATTAATCAAGTTTCAAGGTAGTTTTGTCTATCAAAAGTGTTCAAAAGGCCCTGAGGGGACACCATCCAAGCTCCTACTAGTCCTTCATACTAGTTGGGAGCTTGGAAAGGCTTCAAATGCTACAAAATAAAAAAAAAAATCTTCACTAGCACCTGTATCAATTCTAGGCGCCTGGAATGGCATGATGCAGGCGCCTGGAATTCATTCCCATGTCTTGTACTTTTCTCTCTTTTCATGTTTATTCATGCATATTTAAGCTCATTATATTCTATTTTCAGTTTGATGTTCCATTGCATGGTCAAAGAGGTTCATTTAAATAACTTTTGAATGCATTTGGTGATAAAATCATGTTTTTTTTAAGCATAAAACATCTCTTAGGTTTGATTCTAAGGTTCATTTGGTTTAAAAAGTCATTAAACATCATTGTGTGTGTGGGAGAACAAGTGTTAAAGCTCATATTTGTCATTTGTTCTGTCGCCTGGATAAGTAAAATTTCTGTCTGATCAATGCTCCAGGCGCCCGCATTCGTGCATTCCAGGTGCCCATAGTCCTTCCAGGCGCCTGGATTTATTCATTCCAGGCGCCTGGACCAGCTCAATCCAGGTGCTTAGTTTGCAGTCCGGGTGCAAGTCATGTGACGTTTGTGAGTCTGTTTTGGGGAGATTTTTCAGTGCTGTTTGGTCATTTATTGAGTGGTTAGTGCATTCCAAGTTGTCATCTCACTATGCATACATCCACATACATCATTTTCGCTTTTATAAGTGCATTTATGTGCTTTTGCATCCCTTTGTGAACAAAGTCCATTCAAACAACATTTTCTAAAATCCCTTGAGCATCGAGTAGAGACCGGTAATCATGCCAGGCGAGAGGGGTGCTTTAAATTTCTTCCCCTCTCGTAACCTAGCTCCCGGACCCGAGAAATCTCATCTTAAAAGACCAGTAAAGCATTTTCCACTTCAAGGGCAAAAGAGTCATTTTACAAATGGTTTCTTGGGTACGGTTCTCAAACCTGGGTGGTGACTCCTGCCAATCAATCAAACCATTTTTCAAAATAAAAACCGTTTTCGTGGACCTTCCCGCGAGGTGTTCACACAGTGGTACGACACATACTATTCTTCGAGATAATAGATATTTCAAACATTTGACAAAGATAAAAGCTTATGTCAATACAATATCAAGTTCTGCAGACCTAATTGAAGGCTCTGGAAGAGCAAATATTGTTCTAGCAAACAGAACAAATTTAAATATTGGCAATGCTTAGTATTCTACCAGCCAAAAGAAATAATAATATCTCAATACATTATATATTTACTGGAGAAATGTTGGATAGAAATAAAACTGTTGTCAACAACGTGTTTTCATTTAAGGTTGCTCTTGACATTACTAGAAGTAATGATGAAAGTGAACCACAAACTGTCGAAGAAAGTTGACGTAGAAATGATTGGCCAATGTGGAAAGGAACAATTCATGCAGAGTTAAATTCTCTTGCAAAGAAAGAAGTATTTGTGTCACGCCCTCAAAATTCTAAAGGATAATTCATTAAGAAAATCCACGTCGGCGGTCAACAAGTCCACGGGCTACGCCAAAATCCAAATTTGATAGTCAAAGTCAACGACAAAATACACAGAGGTCTATGGGTACCCGTATCCCATGTAGAGAAATGATAAATGTATAGTTATTACAACTCCATTGTCAAAAGATGAAACTCAATTAAATTACAAAATCATCTTAACAAAAATACAAGCTCTAAGATGATAATATAACACCTTCATTAGCTTTCAAAACAATGCAGGCATGCACTCCAAGCATTCCATGTCATGCTCCTTGGTGGGTACCTGAAATTTATAAGGTTGAGCTCACTAGCCCAGTAGAGAAATGTCTAACAAACCTAAGTGAAATGAAATGCATATGGATGATAGACAAGGAAAGCACAAGTCATGTAACAAGAGTTAAGAAAGAGTTCGAATGGTTTAAGGGCTTGAAAAGGACACACAATCAACTAGATTCCACTTACTCTCGCCTTTTGTACCCAACTTGTACCCGACACACCACATATGTCCCACACGTTAACCCTATACATCTTATTTCTTTCAAACATTGATTATTCTCCGGGCATGCCATATAGGCCCCATATCACTCCAGGCATACCCTTTCGGGCCCCGTGTCATCATTACCGCATTCATACTTTATTTCATGCTCATTAATACCATTACGGTGTCTATATGTCTCATCACCTTACTTTCATGTGTTAATTTCACGCAAAACTTATGTTTCGTGTTACCCGAACGTGTCCATAAAGGAGATTTTGACCCGAGTGTCAAAGATGTCAAAGTGATCCTCCCAAACCCTAACATGTGACCAACAACTTACACAAACGAGCCACAAACAACGGATCATGATTCATGAAATTTTTCAAAAAATATAGGTGTCCTATTGATAGGAGGTTAGTCCTATTGATAGAGTGTCAGAGGCACCTATCGATAGGAGATTAAGTCCTATCGATAGGGTAGCCATCAGATTGGTCAGAATGAAAAGTGAAAGGCTCCTATCAATAGGGGATGAAGTCCTATCGATAGGACAGCGCCAGATCCAAAATTTTACAATTCAAGGGTTGATCAATGGGGCTTCCCTTTGAGCATTTCTTGGTTCCAAATGAACATATTAAGATGTAAGAATGATTCAAACAACATTATAACACAACATATCACCAAGATGCAAGAGGAAATGGTTCATTCCCAAGGAAATCAACAAAATAATGGACACTCAAGCAATCAATTGACTAAACACACACATACACCACATTTACACTTAGGAGAGTTAGAAATTTCTCTACCTCAAGTGAAGGAAGGCTTGTAATCCAAGTGAGAACAAAACCATAACTTCAAACCTCTAGAAATCACCAAATTGAACTTCCCCAAGGTCAAAGCAAGAAGATATCAAGCTCTAATGGTTGATAGTTGAAGAGTTTGAGCAAGGATTGGGTGGGTTTGTGAGATTTTTGGAAGAATTAAAGGGAGGGAAAGAAGAGCAATGGAGGGTTAGAGAGAGATGGGGTGGCTGGCTATTTTGGGAGGAAGAGAGATTAGTTTTTCTTGAAAAAAAATCAGCCACACATGTATAAAAGCACACCCCACAATTGCACTTTCGTCCCTCATGTTTCTAATGCATTGCAAGGACACCCGAGTGCATATACCAACTTCATATTGACCCCATTTCACATTTTAAAACATTCCTCGCATTTCTCCAACATTGTTTTTGAAAAATTATTTAAAAAAACGCGGGTCCTTACAATTTGGACCTATAGTTCAAACCCCTAAAGGAATACAACTTGTGGGATACAAGTGGATGTTTGTGCGAAAGCGCAATGAGAATAATGAAGTTGTGTGATATAAAGCAAGACTTGTTGCACAAGGTTTCTCGCAGAGACCTGGAATTTATTATGAGGAGACATACTCTCCCGTAATGGATACTATCACATTCAGGTTTTTGATCAGCTTGGTAGTTACAGAATGTCTAGACATGCGTCTGATGGACATTGTGACAGCATACTTGTATGGATCACTAGATGTTGACATATACATGAAGGTCCCCAAAGGATATACAATGCCTGAAGCATGCAGTTCAAAACCCCAGAGTGTTTATTCCCTTAAGCTACAAAAATCTTTATATGGATTGAAACAATCTAGTCGTATGTGGTACAAACGCCTTAGCGACTACTTGTTAAAGGAAGGATATGAAAATGATCCTATTTGTCCATGTATTTTTACTAAGAAATCAAAATCTAGTTTTGCAATTTTTGGGATTTATATTGATGATTTAAATCTCGTGGGAACTCCGGAAGAGCTCATAAAAACCGCTGAATATTTAAAGAAAGAGTTTGAGATGAAAGATCTTGGCAAAATAAAGTTTTGTCTCGGTCTGCGAATCGAGTATTTGCTAATTGGAGTTCTAGTACACCAGTCGACATATACGAAAAAGGTCCTTAAGTAATTCTACATGGATAAAGCACATCCATTGAGTACTCTTATGGTTGTTCGATCACTTGATGTGAACAAAGATCCCTTTCGTCCCCAAGAAGAGGGAGAGGAAATTCTTGCTCCGGAAGTACCACATATGAGTGCCATCGGTGCATTTATGTACCTGGCAAATTGTACACGACCAGATATTGCATTTTTCTCTCGATATAGTTCAGCTCTAACTCAACAGCATTGGAAAGGAATTAAACACATATTTCGTTATCTCCGAGGAACAGTTGATTTGGGTTTATTCTTTTCAAATGGATCGAAGATGCTGGTTATTTATCTGATCCATACAAAGCTCGGTCACAAACAGGATATATGTTCACTTGTGGTGGTACTGATACTTCATTGCGTTCTGTGAAACAAACGTTGACTGCTACTTCTTCTAATCATTCTGAAATTATCGCAATTCATGAAACAAGCCATGAGTGTGTTTGGTTGAGATCTATGATATAGCACATTCGGGAAATTAAAATGTGGATTATCTTCAATCAAAAATAACCCGACGATATTACATGAAGTCGATGCCGCATGTATCACACAGATTAAAGCCAGTTATATCAAAGGAAACAGAACTAAGCATATTTCATCAAAATTCTTCTACACCCATGATCTCTAGAAAAAGCGGTGATATTGATGTTCAGCAGATACGTTCTAGCGACAATCTAGTACATTTATTCACTAAGGCATTACTAACCGCAACATTCAAGAAGCTGGTTAACGGTTTTGGGATGCGCCGACTTAAAGACATATCATGCAAAGTTGAGGGGGAGTAAATGATGCCAAAAGATAAACGATTGTACTCTTTTTCCTTCGTATAAGGTTTTGTCCCACTGGGTTTTCCTTAACAATGTTTTAATGAGGCAATTTATAGACGGTTTTTCACTATGTACTCTTTTTCCTTCACCTAAGGTTTTTCCCATTGGGTTTTCCTTGGTAAGGTTTTAATGAGGCTACTAGTAGAATGTGGTCATCCAAGAGGGACTGTTATAAATACAAGTATGGAGTGTTGTAAATATAAGTATGGATGACCACCACTATACTGTTGAAATATAGTTGGGAAACATATTTATTGTTATGGGGTCTCCCCATTTCCCTCAATTCCTATATAAGTGTATACATTCGAAAGAAAAGGTATGCTTGTGAAAAGCAAGAGAGAAAGAAAAGGCAAAAGCAAAATACCACTCTGAATAATATTTGAGTAGTCCAAAAGAGTCAATTTTCTACATATTTGTGTCCAACACTTTATTTACTTTTCAGCTCTCTTATTATCTGCTTAGTTTCATAACAATTGATGAGATTTTGGGTTTTATAAGAGTTGGAGAAACAAACAAAAATGTGTGGTTTTTAGGTCATCTGTGGCTGCTACTGCTCTATCTGCTTCTGTCTCAGCAGATGGTATCACAAACAATAACAAGATTCTGTCAAATGAAGCTCAGGCCATTTGGACAATTAACAAGGCCACGGTATTGGTTATAATGGGGATGAGGATGAAGTTATTAGTAGATTAGTTGAAATGGGAGCTCAAAGACATGGGATGAGCTAGTTGTTTCAGGAGTTATTAGTAAATTAGTTGTTTAAAGAGTGGTTATTTCAGGGTTTTTTTTTTTTTTTTTTGGTCTTTGCTCCGGGTTGTTTTTGGCTAGTACGAACTTGTGCTTTCGGATTTGCTTTTTGGGTAGAGTGGTTCTATTTTTGGGGGGATTTTCTTTTCTTTTCTTTTCTTTTTTTTTTTTTTTTTTGTTGGTGCTCTTGGTTGTTCCTCTTTGTTTCTATATTGAGTTTAGGTGTTGGGATTTAGGTTGTGAGGGTTTGGTTGTTTCTCGTTCGATTGTTTGGTTGTCTTCTTACCAGCCATTCAATCTTTTAGGTCTCGAGAGGCTCTTTTGCTTTTCTCTTGCCCCGCCGTTTAATCTTGTGTCTTTGATATTTGATTAATAAAAAATTCTTTTGCCGTTCAAAAAAAAAAAACTCCTGCAATCAAAAGGTTCTTCGAAAGACTAAGGAAATACAAGATAGGGCTTATTCCCCAGAAGTGCAAGTTTGGAGTAACAGCAGGGAAGCTATTAGGGTTTATGATCACGCAAAGAGGAACATATGTGGACCATCAAGGCAATTACAGAAAGTTGAGGTAAAAGTTGATAGTTTTGAAAAGTGGAGGTAAAGTTTATGTGAAAGATGTAATGATGATATCTTTTTATTAAGTTGGAATTACAAAACTATCTACTTAAAAAGTGGGGGAGAAATTATAATTTAAAGAAATATATTGGATCAGAGGAGGCCGAAATAGTGGAAAAGATCAATGCACTTGATGATTTGGAGGAATTTGATGACTTGGAGGAAGCCGATGATTTCAACAAAAGTGCCTCTCTTTCTCTGGAATTTTAATTCCAAGGTGTGGAGGTTTTTTTTATTTTGTTACTGTTTTTGTGTGGTTCCTTTCGGTTTGTTCTTGGATTTCGTTTGTTTCTTGTGGCTTTAGTTTGCTTTGTTTGGAGGTTGTTTGGGTTGTTTCTGCAGTTTTGGGGCTCTTGGTTAGGTGTTGAGTTGGCATCTTGCCTTTCTTTAGGGTTGGTTCTTGGACGGCGTATGCCGGTGTGCCCATAATACTTTTAATCTTTGTATCCCTTTCAAAGGTTAATGAATTTTTTTGCATATGAAAAAAAGGGGGGGGGGGGAGTAATTCGTAGTGAATTTAATTGACTTATTACTAACGTTTTCAGGATCATGGTGATGATAATCATTAACGAGAGATTTAAGGAGAGATTTAATCAATGCAGCTGAACTATTTTTCATTTAAACATTGTATACCGCGTCATCAACCCCTTTTTCAGGTTTGAAATCGGCAATTTAAAGATTTGTTCTCTCCTGAAGTCTAAAGTTCGAAACCTAGCTACAAGGTAAAATCAACGGTTAAAGGGCCTGTTCAAATAAAGCTTTGCTTTCAATACGTCATCACTTGAAAACAGTGGGATTGGTTCTCCATAAATAAGTTGAGGTGAGTATAAGCTGACTCAAACACCTCGGGGATAAAAAATCATCCACGTTGTTCAGCTCGTGTCTAATTAATAGTGCTAGACCAATTGAACTTCCAGTACTACGTATGTTGGGGAATCATATATATTGTTAATAATAAGAATCATGGTTGTGTAAAAGCATGCACAATGTGGTGTATGCCCGTTCGTTATTAGTTTTGTGAATTCTCTTTTGTGATTGTTAATTATCATTCCTAAAAGATAATTAAAAAGGAATTTTTATACCTATTTATATCATGTGAGCTAAGGGTGTACAAGGAAAAAAAAATGATAAACCGGACCGAACCAATCTACTTAAATTGGTTTTGTGGTTTAATGGATTGGTTCTGGTTCTAAAAAATGAGAACCTAATATTTCCGTTCTATCCCTTGTTTCATACTTGGAAATCATGGTTCGAATCGTGGTTCACTTATATATATGTACTACTCCATATATATATAGTATATACTCGAAAACTATGGCAGTAAGTATGGTGTATCGTTGTTAATAAAGAGCATACATGGTACATATGCATCTTTTTTTTTTTTTTTTTTTAACTGATACATATGCATCTCACTACCCATATATAATACTTGTTTTGGTTATTTTGTTAGACTTTTAGACCTATTTTGTGGACAAATTAAGTTTTCAAGATTAAAGAAGTAGTAGAAAGTATTTTAGCTATTTTAAGGAACTAGTAGTATGTTATTCATGTTTTTTTTGGCATTTTGGATGCTAACATTATTTAGAACCGAAAGCCATACCAAACTGATCAGGTCTAATGGTTTGGTTATGGTTTGGTTCCATATGTGTAACGGTCTGATTACGGCTCTCAATTTTTTGAAACTGTTATATATGGTTCAGTTCCTAGATTTTATAGAACCGATCCAATCTGGACCATGTACAACCCTTATTTAACCAATAGTCAGGTGATCTATTTTCAATTTAAATATTGTATACCACGGCATCAACCTTTTTTCAGGTTTGAAATCGGGGACTTATAGATTAGTTCTCTCTTGAAATCTCAAATTCAAAATCTTGCAACTAGGTATCAATGCTTAAAGGGCCAGTTCACAAAGAGCTTTATTTTCAATAAGCCATCGCTAATAAACGGTAAGATTGGTTTCCCATAAATCAGTTGAGGTGAACATAAGCTGACTCATGTCTAATACTACTAGAATGATTGGACTATCAGTACTACGTCTGTTGGGGCATCATTTATTGTTAGTAATAAGAATCATGGTTGCGAATCATAACGAGGAGTATACCCCTTCGTTGTTAGTTTTGTGAATTCTCTTTTATGATTTTTAATTTGAAATTTAATTAGATATCATGTGAGAATTCTATTTATGTCCACATCTCTAATGTCATTGTTAATTATGTTTACATCCTGAAACTGGATATCAAACCATTATGCCCTTATAAACTCTCCCTAAATACTATAAGATTAGTTACACAGATCATCTAATCCCTTTAGCATTGAGATTCTGCTATCATAATTCCCTTTGTAGGAGGATCATTTGGAAACCGGACGCGGGGAGCCTGCTGTGTAGCCTGTGCACAGCAAGTCCTGTGCACAACCAAAGCCGTCTACAAGTGTTTTCAACGGTTTGGATTGAAAATTAAACAAACTATTCATGCAAATAGTGGAAGTTAACCATTTGCGCGAATAGTTTGTTTGAAATCTGGGTCATCCATCCCAGTGACGGACGGCCTGGATTTTTGTTTTTTTGATCGATAAAAGAAGATTTATTAAAGAAACTCGATAAGGGTACATCAAGAAGGGGGAGGGGGAGGGGACATCCAACCGAGGTTGAATGAAAGAAAAAAGAAAGGAAAAGGAAACATCCAAATCCTCTAACGGACGACCTGGATTTTGCACAGCACCTGTTGTGTACAAGCTACACAGCAGGCCCCGCGTCCTTTGAAACCTCCCCGATATCACGCCATAGTCAATTTTTTCTAACAATAGACTTTTACTCCCTTATTTTACTCTAGATTAAATCCTCCCTGATACATATATACATCCATAAACAGCACACAATAAAAAAGGTCAAATCATTTCAATTAACTTCCTTGATTTAAGGCCATATCACCCCATCTCTCTCTCTCTCTCTCTCTCTCTCTCTCTCTCTCTCTCTCTCTCTCTCATAGTTTCATATATTACTTTCCCTTTTTTCCTATCGGCAATGTTATATATAATTCCCCCGTTGCTATTTGCTATTGATCAACCCACTCCCACAATGCAGAGGCAAAGTTTTCATCTCAAAATTCTTTGCCTATATGGTAAAGACTTTTGGGAGGAAAACACAAATGATTTTTGCCGTAGTTCTTTATGTTTTCATTCAAAAATTCTTCATCCAGCAATCATGGTTAAAAATTTTAAGGGAGCTGCTGCGCGGGCCAAATTTTTAAGGGAAGATCATGGTAAAACTTGTATTTTACTTCCCTTTATGAATTTGGCTCACGCAACGGCTCCCTTAAAAATTTTAACTATGATTGCTGGATTAAAGATTTTTGGATGAAAACATAAAGAACTATGGCAAAAACCATTTTATGTTTTCATCCTTAAAATTTTTACCCTATAGATAAAGAATTTTGAGATGAAATGTTAAAGAATTTTAAATGAAAACTTAACGAAAAATCTTTACAAAGATTTTTCGTTAAGTTTTCATCCAAAATTCTTTAAGTATTCATCCAAAAAAAATTTACCCTATAAATAAAGAATTTTGAAATCAAAACATAAAGAATTTTGGGTGAAAACAAAAAGATTTGATATTACAAAATCATAGAATATTTACATAAAAATGTCATGAAATCCAAGGTGTATTGTCAATTGAAAAAGAAGAGAGAGATGGAGAGAGTAAGTAGAGAGAGAGAGAGTGTATGGGGATCGAGAGGGACGAGAAAAGTTGATTTCTCAGAGAAAATTGCAACTGTCTTCGTTGATAATCTTCCCTTCCAGATTCGAAAAATCTGGGTTTTCAACCTCTTCGCCAGATTTGGCAAAATCAGAAGCATATACATTCCAAACAAAAGAAGTAGGTCTACTGGGCAAAGTTTTGCTTTTGTGAGATTCATGAAGATCGAAGATGCAGAAGCAGCAATTTCAAACATCAAAGACTCATGGTACTGGAATCAGAAGTTAGTGGTGAAATTTCCGAGTTTTCCGAGCAAGGAAGATGTGCAAAACCCTAGAAATAGCCTCATCAGAAATCACCCAATCAAATCAAGACCTTGGTCGCAGAATGATAAGCATAATCAGAGATTGCCCTACAAATACAAACCGAACCAACGGAAGCAAAACCCCCAAGTCCAGCCTTTCGAAGGAAAAGAGACGACCCATCAACAGAATTCGTATGTGAAGAAAGGGCAAAATCAACAGAAACTCACAGAGCAGAAAAGAGGGAAAGAAGTATAGAGAAGGAAAGGGATAGAAGAAACAAGCAGACAAGGGGAGCAAAGAAACGCAATAGTATCTGAGTCTCCAGCAAAAGTGCATATGGGTAACATTAAAGTTCAACCTGTGGGGAATGGATGGCTGTTTAAGAGTGCTTTCGCAAAGATGAATCGATTGGTATCCACAAAAGACCTAGAACATATTTTCAGAAAAGAAGGGGACATCAAGGTTCAAATCAAAGCTATTGGTGGAAGGTTCATAATCATCATCTTCCCAGATACACCATCCAGAGATCTGTCCATCAAAGAGAAATGGTTATCAAATTGGTTCGAGGAAATAAGGCCATGGGGAGGAGAACAAGCAAGTGAAGAAAGATTTGTCTGGCTATCATGCTATGGAATGCCGCTTAATGCATGGTCAAACCCAGTTTTTGAAGAAATTGGAAACAAGTGGGGACAATTTCTGCAAGTAGATGAAGCCACTCTGAAGGAATACTCTTTTGTCAAAGCAAAAATCTTGATAGCCACAAATCATATTCACAAATTAGAAGGCTGTGTTGATTTGATTATTGATGAGGTAATTTATTCAGTTAGAGTTATGGAAGAGGATTCATTCAGAGTCATAAACCACAGTTTTTTTGATACATCATCGGAATTAGCCATGGAAACGAAAGATTCATTTGTTGAAGATGATGACAAGGCAGGGAGCAGTAATGAGGTGGAGATATTAGCTGACGTGGGATCAAAACATGGGTCACAACAAAATAACTCATGTTCTGAGGAGGTTGCAAATTCAAATAATGAAACAGGCGTGCCACCTTTTATTAATGAGGTTGCTTTGTTGGACTCAATGAACTCCTCCTTGGGAAAGTCTATTTCTTTGGAAAAATGTGATATGGTGGCTGATAGCTTTGAAAAGCTTCCATCAGTGGACCAACAACAATTCAAAATACCCAACTGTCTTCCTATTCAAGATACTAAATTGATGATTGGTAAAATAGGTGTTCAATTAGAGGAGGCATTAAATGACAGAGAAGAAAAAGCCACGGAATTTTCCCAAGAAGAACATGCCTACAACAATGCCAATGAAGTCAATGATGAAGAACAAATAGATCATTTTGAGGAGATCCAAGCTCCTATTCAAGCAGCTATCAAGGGGATTAAAGGGAAGAGAAATAGGAAGAATATAGATGAGATTCTGGGCTATTCTAAAGTAAACACAAGAGAGACCAAAGGAAAGCGGAACAAGAAGAAATGTGTAGTGCTAAGATCAGCAGTGGCATCCGCAGCATTATCAGCATCAATTTCATCAGGAGATATAAACAACAGAAACAGAATTCTGCTAAACGAAGCTCAAGCTATATGGGCAATGGACAAACTTTTTGGAATCAGTTATGATGGAGAGGAAGAGGAAGTCATAAGCAGGATAGCTGAGATGGAAGCCCTTAATAAGGCAAGGACTGGTGAGCAACCCTGATTACATATCCATTTCTAACTTTAGTTTTTTCGGGTAGGGGGTTTGGGTTTTGTATTTAGGTTCTTGGGGTCAGGTCTTGGGTTGGGGGGTCTTGTGTGCCACATTTGTGTCTGGTGTTTGTGTCTGGTGGTTGGTCTTAGTTTGTCTGAGGGTTATGGTATGTCTGTCTCACTCCTATATCATTGGCTTTTCTCATTTGAGTATGATTGTCCTGTTTGGGTTCGATGTTTTTCTTAAGTCTCTTGTGTCTGGGGGGTCATTTGGGTATTTTGTTTGTCTCACTCTCTTGTGTGTGGGGATCTCTTGGGTTTTCAATTCTTTGGGTTTTGGTCTTGGTGTTTGTCTTGCTCTTGTGTTGGGGGTCTACTAGTAGTCCATCTGGTCTTGGATTTATATTTGGCATTTGGCTCAAATTTTGTGGTTTTATACAATATGAATTTTATTGGATGATGCTGTTATGATCACCTGAGGAGAAGCTTCTGAGTTATTGCTGTCCTTTGATATTGGAGGCTTCATATATTTTAAGCCTATTGATTGCTGCAAAACTCCATTCTCCTAGTACAAGTTCTTGCTGCAGTTTTAAGTTTCCAGTGGCAGTTGGTTCCTTCGTTAGCTGCTACTGCTTCTTCCACAAGTTCTTGCTGCAATTTAAGATTTCTAGATGGATTATATTGCTACGACTGATGCTTCTTTAGTTGCTGATGTTTCTTGCTATTGCTGCTGATGTGTATGTGAGGTTGTGGTATTGTGGCAAATGGTTCTTTCTTATGCTGCTGCTGCTTCTTTCCATGTTGCTCCTGGCTTGGCGATTACCTCAAGCATTGCTTCATCTATCCTCATGGTTTGCTACTTCTATTTGATGATTACTCCAATGGATTCTCTGTGCTGTTATTTACCTATATGTTATGTCCTCTCTGAGCTGTTTCTGGAATCTCTAAGTTGCTGCTACTGGATTTATCGGGTGTCAATGCATTGATCTTGTCACGATGCTGCTCTTTTTTTTCTGCTGCTGAAATCTACCTAGAGTTGCTGCATTTATCTGGAGTCGCTGGTTTTCCTGAGTTGTTATGCTATTCTTATATTTCTGCTTCTCAATCTATTTGGAGCTGCTGCATTTATCTGGAGTTGTGGTCTTTCATGAGTTGCTGCTTTATGAATTTACCTCCTGATGTGTATGTATTGTTATTGGTTGCTGCTGTGCTGCACCTCTGGTTCATATATTTTTACTTTCTGGGCTCTGTCTCAACTCTTGGGAAAGCTATTGGAGGCTTTTGGCTATATTTCTTTGTGCAATAACCGCACTCTCGGGGCTGCGTTACTTGTATGGTTGCTGCTTGCTGCAATAGACACATCTCTGGGATTTTCTTCTGCTAATCTTGGTCTTTGGTACCAACTACGGGCAGACACCACACTCGGGAAAGCTGTTGGTCTTGTAGCTATTCTAGTTTTCTCATCTCAATTTGGATTGTCAGACAAGGCGATGTATTGGTTTATTTTAAGGAATATGCTGGTCTACTTTGAAGGTTGTGGAAGCTGCTTGCATGGAAGGAGGTCTTCTTGGCATTTTGTATTCCAGGATGAGGCTATAACTTGGCTCCCAAAGGATGGAATCCAAAGGTTGGTGTACCATCATTGAAGCTCAATTCTCTCGGCTGATATTCTCTTCTGCTTCTGATGGTCCAGTCATTGCATTTCTCTTATAGTGTAATTGCAAATTGGCTTGTGTTCCTCTTCTGGTTGTCCCCTTGTCAACCTTTTGTTATTTCCCTTTCGGGTCCGTGGTTCTTTCCATGGTCCCTTTAATCTTTGTAATCCGTTTTCAAAGATTAATAAAATTCTTTTTGCCGTGCAAAAAAAAAGGTGTTTTGTATGTACAACGAACATGATTTATTGATTTATCATGTTGAGTGATTTGTTACGATAAACATGATTTCCTCATTTACCATGTTGGGTGATAGATCATAGTAATCATGTTTCATTTGGGTACATATACTTATTTTTTTTATGGTGAATTAAAGTATCATATTTTTTAGTTCGTTTATTTACACTTGTAATTGTTTACAAATGTATCATGTTTTCCATAGCTAGTAATCATGGTTCATTTAGGTACATATACGTATTTTTTATGGTGCATTAATATATTATGTTTCTCAATTCATTTATTCACCCTTGTATTTTTTTAGAAATATAATTATGTTTTCCTTACCTAATCTGGTCACGGAAGCCGTGAAATGGTTTCATGGTACAAAAATCTATCATGGTAAAAAATATGATGGATTACTACAAAAGTGCATGAAAACAATTTCTCATGACTCGTATTTTTAGGTTAAAATGTCATGATTATTTATTTCGATTTTTTTTTTTTAGATTTTGGGTATGAGAAAAATATGATAGAGAGAGAATTATAAAATTAGGAAAAATAGAGAATTTTTAAGATAGGAGGGGACAGAGAGAGATTAGGAGAGAGAAATATTAGGAAAATTAGGAGAGTGAAAGGGTGTTTGGGGTTTATTTGAATTTCAGGATGTAAGTTTAATGATTCAAACCAACTATGATAAAAAAAAATATAAGTAAGTTTTCCGAACAGGGCCTATAATTAACTCCCCCATTGTTAATTATCATAAAAAAAAAAAAAAAAAAAAACTGTTAAAGTTTTTGTATGCCTATTTATACCATGTGGGATTGGTTCATTTTCGTCCACAAATCTAGAGCCTAATCCAACAAAGAAATCCGTCATCTCTTTGACCTACAGCGCACACCAATATTTTCAGATGGTTAAGATTGAAATCATCTCGAGGGAGTACGTCCATCAAACCTTCCTCTCCAACTCCCGATCACCTCAGAACCTTTCGGCTCTCTTTGTTAGATCAGTTCGTTCCACCTTCCGTCTATGTTCCACTTGTTCTATACTACTCACATGATGAAAGTACTGCCAACTTGATGCAAGCTGAGATTTCCTCTATCCTGAAAAGATCTCTCTCAGATGCCTTAACACTCTACTACCCATTTGCCGGAAGGATGACAGGCGAAAGCTCAGCCGATTGCAGAGATCAAGCGGTTGATTTTTTTGAAGCTCAAGTTGATACCCGCCTTTCAGAATTCCTCGAATCCCCACAAGTTGAAGTGTTAAGTCAACTTGTTCCAAGTATTAGTGAAGAGAGTGGTGGTTTGGTATTAGCCATTCAGTTGAACTACTTCCACTGTCGGGGTATAGCTATTGGTATATCTATTGGCCATACACTTGCTGATGGATGCACCTTCGGCATGTTTGTTAGGGCTTGGCAAGCAACGGCTCGTGGGGTTACCAATGTGGTGGCTCCAATTTTTGACGTCGCATCCACTCTCTTCCCACCCAAAGACTTGAACTTTGGGCAGAAGCCAATATTAGAAAGCTCGAAACGCCAGCCCGTCACTAAGGTGTTCTGCTTCAGTAGCTCAAAAATAGCTGCCCTAAAAGCTGAAGCAGTGGCATCTTCTGGGTCAAGCGCGGTTCAACCCTCGCGCGTTGAGGTTGTAACCGCAGCGATTTGGAAGTTGGTCATGGCTCGAAAAGGGAATGACCGATGCCGCTTGTCAGTGGCTACTCATTCATTGGATTTGAGGAGGAGGATGGACCCGCCTTTATCAGAATATGTCTTTGGGAACCTCATCCAAGGAGCGTATGCATCGGGAAACAGTGAAATGGATTTGGTTGGGCTAGTGAGGGAGATGAGGGAAGCAATTGGGAAAATCGACAGTGAGCATTTGAAAGAGTTGCAGGGGGAAAATGGATACGATATGCTCATCAGAAATTCCAAGAAGGTGTTGGAGTGGTACTCTGACAAGGATTTGGATTACATCATGTTTACTAGTGTGAAGGTTCCACATTACCAAGCCGATTTTGGATGGGGTAAGCCTGTTTGGGTGAGTAGTGCACGTTGGGATACTAAGAACACTGTTTTTTTGATGGATTCTATGACTGATATTGGTGGGATAGAAGCATGGATCACGATGTATGAAGAGGACATGATGGAATTTGAGCAGCAGCCCCAGCTCCAAGCTTTGGTTTCAAAGCTCGGATCAGCTCATTTGTATCCTTAACCAAGAGGGTGGAATCCTCATTGCTCATCGAAGGACGCTTCTATTTCATCGAGGGAATCATTGAAGCAGGGAAGACCCTGATGAACAGAAAGTGCTTGAAGATGATTGTTGTGTTTTACTTCTTTTTTCGGTTGTTTTTTCGGTCGTTAATGTTGGGGTCGTCCGATTAGGGTTTCGTTCCTTTTGGTGTTGTTTTCCCTTGTTTCGGTGTATTCAGTGTTTTGGGTTGACTTCCTGTTAACTTTGGCTGTTAGGATAGCATTGGTGTGGTGGTGTATTCCTTTGTTTGGGCTTATCCCTCTTGCCAATGTTTAAAAAATAATAAATAATTATAAATAATAAATTGTGTGTAACCAATGTTATTTGTTACTGTGCTAGTTAGAGTCAGATCGAGCAATCGAGATAATCTTTTTTACGGATCATCCATAAAAAGGGGGTTTGCACCTAGCAAATTCCCACCATTCATCCTGAAATCCAACAGGTCGGATGCCGTGCAGATTTTTTTTTCCCTTAATCCAAGATGCTTTTAAGTGTTGGGGGGGGGGGGGGGGGGTGGTAGAGAGTGTATGACATCCAAGTCGTTGGATCTCGGGATGGACGGTGGGAATTTGCTCGGTACAAACCGCCTTTTTACGAATGATCCGAAAAAAGGATTATCTCAATTCGATTAGATGGCGAGCAATCATATAGGCAACGCTATATTTCCCAGGTAATTGCAATTGCTTGTCTTGTAAGAGAAAATATTTTTCCATCATTGTATGTGTTTGGATGATAAAAAAGAGAGGAAGGAACCGGAGATCACATAGAACATATTTCACTGCAAAATTATATTCCCTCCATTCATTTTTAAATGTGTAGCTTCGTAATTCTAACTTACTAAGAAAGCATCATCACATTCCCTTTTCACTATTGCCCTTGATAGAAAAATCATCATCTAACTTTACCCATTAACTTTTGAAAAAGAAATATACTTTCAAGGTTAAAATAGAAAATATACCAAGTTTTACTCATTAACTTTTCAACATCACATTTATTTAAGAACAGTTCAAAATGAAATACACAACTCTTTTTAAGGAATGGAGAGAGTAGTAGTTATTGACTTCTGCTATGTATACAGTATACACTACTTCGAAAACATCTTTAAACTCACTACCCGCTAAGGTGGGTTCCTAAATCTAATTGATGCAGGGAGGCGTGTTGAAATAAGAACGCCCAACAAAGACAATCACGAATTTTGTTTGAACTAGAGGCACTCCTTCCTTGAACAAAGAATATTGAGAAAACTCTCAAATTCTCATTAATAATTATAAACAACCCACATAGCCAAGAGGCTTACATCCCTATTTATAATAGTAGAATTTCGAAATACTAGGAAATAAAGAAAAACGAAACAATAAACACAGAAACTTAATTTCTTCCTAACCAAGCAAGAATTAAATGGAAGCTAAATAAGCTAAATTAGCAAATAAATTATTCTATAACACTTATCTTTTCTAAAATTGCAAGACTCCGTAACAAAATTACTAAAACCAAAATAAGGAAATTCAAGATACTATTTTAAATAATATTAAATTTCCATTCTGCATCACTAATAATCCCAACTGCTTATTTTTAGGCCTTGGTATTTTTACGTCTTGGCAAGTACTCCCTCCGTTCCTTTTTAATTGTTGAGTATTCTTTTTGGGTGGTCACTTAATAAGTGTGTTTAAAAAAGTTAATGGGTAAAAGTTTGTACAATTATTGTTTAGCACTTTTGAAAATTCGATAGGAAAAGAGTTAATGGGTAAAGTGGGGGATTATTTTGGAAAGTAAAAGTAAAAATTGATGCTAAAGGTATAAAATACAGATAAAAGTTGATGTGAAAAGAATAATGATGATGTTTCTTTAATAAGTTTGATTTACTAAGCAACACACTTAAAAAGGGACGAAGGGAGTAAATCACATGAAAAAAGTTTATTTTTATGATTTCTTTTGGCAACAAACGATTAACAGAGTAAATAATTTGGAGCATCGTGTACTTAAAAAAAAAAAAAAAAAAAATTGGAGCCTCAAAGGTTGAAGGTTAACTAGTGTTATTAACCTCGTATAGATAAAGTTGAGACATGCTTACATTTTAGGCTCAGATAGGATGTCGATTAGGGCTGACAACCCTTTCTTTTGTCAGCAGCAGCTAGCAACTCATGAATTAGAATAGGTAACCGCGTACAGCACGCAATCAACATCCGGTGATATCAGTAGATACCTACAAAACATTTAATGGAATAGATAACCTCGTATAGCACGCAATCAACATCCGGTGATATCATTAGATACCATTCAGCAAGCAAAGAAGATGTGGGAGTATTCGAATGAAAACTTTGATATTTGGGGTATAGTCATGATTCATGTGGGAGACTTTTCGGAAGAATCTTTCGGTAGTTTAATTTGGTACCTTGCCAACTACCATTTCTGGCTATTTTTGTTGTTTTTTCCATTTCCTTCCTCTTGTAATATTTCGTTGCTATTAATGAATTATTACATTCTTTGCTGTTCAAAAGGGAAGGGGGGGGGGGGGGGTTCATAGTTAAGCATCCCTCCAATTTCGAAGCTTTAAAGAAGACTAACACATATAAATGGTATCTATGATTTCAAAAGAAAATGGATACAGTTTTTTCTTTCTCCCTATAGTCTCTGAACCATTCAAAAAGCCATAGCCAGTTTTTTTATTGTTACTACTTGTACGTACGTCTGATTCAACAAGCAAAGAAGACGTGGGATTATTCGTATGAAAATTTTGATATTTCGGGTGTAGTCATGATTCACGTGGGAGACTTTTCAAAAGAATCTTTCGGTAGTTTAATTTGGTCCCTTGCCAACCTGTTTTTGGCTATTTTTGTTTCTTTATCTACTAGCATGAAACCCGTGCTATGCACAGGGAAATTAATAATTTTGATATTCAAAATATATTCACAAATAAAATAAAGGATTAATCTATGTACCCTTGGTATAGCCAAAAGCCATTGGGTTTTGCTGGATTAGGGTGTTCATTGGTACTTTTACTCTTTCCCCCATAGTCTTTTATGTTTTCTTTTTTCTCTCCAACGATCTCCCCCCTCCTTTTTTATCTTGTTTTATTTGTAAGCTAGACAAAAATCAGTCAAGTAAACTTATTGCTGAATTATGCCCAAGACATTTCACCCACAGCTCCAATAGCGGAACAGTAGAGGAAGAATAATAGATAAAATATGAAGGCTTGCAATGGCTAGTGCGAAATCTAAAATTGAACATTTAGGTATAGAAAATCGTTCTTAACCTGCCTATTTTTGGAGAATCATAGTAGCTTTTTAAAATTATGAATTATTTGTTGATTTCACATGAAATTTATAAATTATCAGAATATTAGTTAGATTATCTCAAGTTTGTAGAAATTTCAACTTTTATATGAATATAGGTGAATAGACATTGCAAGCTTAAGATTTGGGTGGGAGTATCAGACTGTTTATATTCTTTTTTAAAACTAATATTAAATTTCAACATCTGTCAGTCTGTACATATTTTGTCATCTCTAATTTTCTAAATATGTGAGTTAATGAGGTATGTAAATCATGTACTACTACAATTAAAACAACAAAAACTTTTTGATGCTTATACAGTTTAACCTCATTTTTTAGTAACTAAAAAAAAGGAATTATGTGATGTACTAATTCCCAATTATTGTCTTTCCAACCCTCATTTAATTTTCTGTCTCTAAGGTATCAGTCCAATGTAAAGCAAAACTTTTTTTTTTATCGGCAATGAAAATTCCATCAACACATATATAGAATATAAAATTAGTACAATAGGAAAGGAAAAGCATTAAAAGAGTTTCGAAAAATATGCAAGACTCTCCAATGTAAAGCAAAACTAACAAAAATTAATAATAAAGTTATACGTTATGCATCATATGAAATGTTCAAATCATGTATTGTGACATAGCTTAAAAAAATTTAGTTCTTCGCCTAAAAGCAATTGAATGTTACAATCCTCGCTTTCTGTCTCTAAGGTATAAGCCCAATTAAGACAACAAAAACTTTTTGATGCTTATACAGTTTAACCTCTTTTTTTAATAACTAACAAAAAGAATTATGTGATGTACTAATTCCCAATTATTGACTTTCCAACTCTCGCTTTTTGTCTCTAAGGTATTAGCCCAATGTAAAACAAAACTTTCTTTTTTTTTTATTGGCAATGAAAATTTCATAAACACATAGATAAAATATAAAACTAATACAATAGGAAAGGAAAAGCATTAAAAGAATTTCGAAGAATATGCAAGACTCTCAAATGTAAAGCAAAACTAACAAAAATTAATAATAAAGGTATACATTATGCATCATATGAAATGTTTAAATCGTATATTGTGACATAGCTTAAAAAAATTTAGTTCTTCACCCAAAAGCAATTGAACGTTACAGTCTCCTTCAAAACGATTGCTTTTATTCTTCTTTTTTCTCCTTATTTTGCACTCGGGTTGTGTTTGGATTTTAAACTTGTGAAGAGATTCCCAGGGGATTGAGCAAATGAAAAAAAAATTCAACATTTCATGGATGATTTTCTTGTTTACAATCAATATGATTATGATGATCAGGCATTTTTATTCATACTTGTGAACAAATGAGTCTAAATTTTTTATATTCTAAATCTGTTTTTCTGTTCTAAATCTATTTCCTCGACATACGCAATAGCCTTAAGTTCAATATAAGCAAGCAAAGTTAAACAAATCTATAATACGGGACAACATACTAATTGAGCGTTATCTTCTTCTGTGTTGACGTCGAAGATAAATATGAGATCAAATACAGCTCCGAAGCTAGCACAGACAATACCCTGGAAAGAGGTGAAAAAATAATTAGTTGATGGTACTCACTTCATTTTGAAGCACAATACAATCACATCAAAACAGTGCATCAAAGTTCAACATACGTAGGTTAATGAAAAATAAAAAAAGATATACGCAACATTTAAAAATTTGGCCATGCAGATTTATTAGACCCCAAAACAGTTACTTTAAAAAAATTATTTACAACAATCTATGTAGAAAAAATACCGCCAAAGAGCTCATCGATTTCTCGTATAAGAGAAGGGGTGATGAAACATGATCAAGAGACCATTGAATTCGGAGTTCTTTCAATGAAATTGGGAAGATGGTGATATTTTGGAGAAATGAAGAAATAAATTAGTTGTAGGTGGAGTTGCTTTTACCATAAGTTGTTCAAATATTGAATTCGGATTTTCAATTTCAACACAAATAAATTATCCTCTCTAGTTCGAATTATAATTGGATTGAGGTATCTAATAAGCATGGTCATGTTTATCCAATCAAGAATTGGCATTCCTATCAATACCTACCATTTATAGATTAAAATTCCATTAAGTAATTGGTATTGCTATCAAATAGGATATTATAAATTAAAATTCCAAATATCAAATAGTAATAGTAGGAAATGTTGAACATGATCTTTGTATTGTTTTCCATGTTTGAAAATTTTATCCCACAAATCAAGGGTTTGATAATTAAAAGATTTAATTGAAAATTTAACAAAAGGATAATTAAGTAATTGCCTTACACATTAACCTCCCAATGTTGATGCCACTTGTCGCAACCACGTCCCTCCTCGCGAAAACTCATCCTGCAATACTATATTAGATTTCCTTCCTCTTGTAATATTCGGTTTCTATTAATGAATTATTGCATTCTTTGCTGATAAAAAAAAAAACTATTTACCCAAAAAAAAAAAAACAAACAAAAAGTTTAAAAGTTAAGTATCCCTCCAATTTTTAAACTTTAAAGAAGACTAATACATATAGATGATATCTGTAATTTCAAAAGAAAATGGATATAGTTTATTCTTTCTCCCCGGTAGTCTCTCAACCATTCAAAAAGCCATAGCAAATATTTTATTGTAATTGCTTATACTTCTCACATCTGATTTAGCAAGCAAAGAAGATGTGGGACTATTCGTATGGAAAATGTGATATTGGGGGTGTAGTCATGATTCACGTGGGAGAGTTTTCAGTAGTATCTATCAGTAGTTTAATTCGGTACTTTCCAACTACTGTTTTTGGCTATTTTTGTTATTTTATCTATTTCCTTCCTCTTGTAATATTTCGTTTCTATTAATGAATTATTAAAATCTTTGCTAATCAAAAAAAAAAGTTTCAGAGTTAAGCATCCCTCCAATTTTGAAGCTTTAAAGAAGACATTTATTTTATTTTTTTCTTGTAATTAGTATTTTTTTTTTTTCAATCACATATTCACTTCTTTTTTGTTCTTAATGCTATGGCATATAACAATTTAATTTTTCTTCTTGCTCTAAAATCCCAACCCACTGGTATATCCTAAAAGAATGAACTCTTCCGTTAAATGGTAAAATCAAAAGTAGAGAAGGGTAAAAAAAAAATATATATATATATATATATATATCAAGCGCCTATGTACATGGATGCTAGCAATAACTATTTCACGCAAAAAAAATAAATAAAAGGAGAACAACCAAGAGATCTAAACTTTAATTAAAAAGTAAGGAGATAAGCAATTACTCAATCCCTTCTTCAAGTACGTACACTAGATTTTCATAGACTGTTACTCCAGTGCCGTCTCATTAGTGATGGAGGCTTGAAATAGACTCATTAGATGAGGTCCACCACGTACTTTGCATAATAAAATTTCCAAACACATATCTTCGTTAAAACCTATTACTCCCTCCGTCCCTTTTTAAATGATACCGTTGATACTTGAGAAACGTATATTTTTGTAGCCGTTAAAAAATGCACTTTTGTAGCATGTTTTAAAATTTTTTGCACCAAATTAAAGTATTCAATGAGCACTTTAATTTGGTATAAAAAATTAAAAAATTATTTAAAGAAATATATTTTTAGGGGTTTGAAATTGTACGTATTCCGATAGGAATGACCTAAAAATGGGCGGAGGGAGTGTAAAATATTTATCATTGTACAAATTTAAACAATATAAAGGAAGCCTACCTGCATGTTGGGGCCCCTATTTATATATTTTTGGAGGGTCTTGAAGCGGTGGCTTCATTGGCTTATACCATGAGCCAACCCTGGAACGTCGCTCCACTTTTTCGAGTCGACCTCCCTACAAGTTGATGCTAATTAAGTCGTAAAGAGTTAGCCGAGGCCTGAGTGAGCGTAATCTTTTAATAAGTCCGAATTCAATTGATTACGTTAATCACTAATCACTTTTTGTTATCCCCTAGCATTAATTTTCTTATGAGTAAAGAGGTAGATAAGAGACGCCTTAAAAGAGATGCATTGTGGAATTTGTGTGATGGTTGAGATTCTCCGCGGAAGAGAAAAGACATGCATGCAGGGAGTATTTTTGTTAATTTCCATTTTAAAAACTATTTAATTCCATAGCCATTTGTTGTAGTTTATATATATATATATATGCACGATTTACCACAATTTGCTGTGCAGGGGTTTAATTTTTTAGCAGGGATTAATTGTCGGCATTTCATTCTTTGCTTAGTTTATTAGTTATAACTTACAAGTGTGAATTAATGTCTTCATTTTGGAATGTATGTTATCTAAATTGTCAATCTTCCTTTATTTGATAGCTAATGTGTTCTTCGTTTTTTTTTGAAAGATGCATTTGAAATTTTGGCAATCTTTCCATAGATATGTAAAACCATAGATCGTGGATTGTTAACTCAGACTGCAATTTTAAAATGGAGTTTAGATTTTCGAATTTCTTTGATTTTTTGTTGTCACTTGTCGTTTCCAATCAATTCTATAATCCGGATTATTGGATTATTCGTTTGTCCTTATTCAATTTTTTTCAATAATCCACCTATTTTGGCTTTATTAAAAAAAATTGAGTTTTAACCATAATTTTATACTTGTTAGATTCGTCTCGTCGAGAGGAATTCAGAAACCACAAAATCTTGATGAAAAACTAATGGGTGCAAAAAAAATTTTGAATAGGGATAAACGAATAATCCAATAATCCAAGTTATTGGATTATTATCCAAAGGAGGCCATGTTTTCCAAAACAAACGTATTGACAGCTAAGCTTGCACTTATATGAGAGATTCCATTCCAACAGTCCTTGCAGAACGACGCCGTCCTAGGATGCATTTATTATTTAACCTCTTTTTTTTTTTTTTTTTGTGGGAGAAGTTCATTTAACCTCGAAATCCATGGTTTAATGTAGCCCAGACTCATAGAGTTCGTCGACCGTAATCCTCACTGATATGAAATGGGTGATTGTAATTGTTAAGGAATACAATCTCACATTGCTTGGTATGAAATGGGTGATCACTTAATAAAATGACTGATCTCTCCACTTAATTCCAATTGATTTTGAGTTAGATATAAAATTTGCACACAGTATCAGAGCGGGGCACATACTATCCACATTTTACAAAATTCACAATCCACACCCCACGACAGATAGGAATGGAAATGGGGCGGGGCAGGGCGGGTTTTGGGCATACCCGACCCCGAAAGTTATCACATGGACTCGACCCCGACTGGGTATTTTTTGGGTATCCCCGTTCCCGCCCCGCCCCGCTTCGTAAGAAATTTTTAAAAATTGTTAATCTAAAAACAAAATTGATGCAGGACGCCTCATGAATTACAGAAAAGCCGTGCAACAATGGAGCACAAACTGAATAGTTTAGAAAAAAACACTCTCTAGACTCTTTTTGATTCAATAATAATCATAAACTGTCTTGCCCTAAGACTTACATTAATTATTTATACTAGCAGCACCCCTCAAACTCAAAAGGAAATAAAATACTATGTAGCAACCCTAATTCTTGTAAAACAAGAAAATATAAAATAGGAAACCGAATAAACCGAAATTAAGAAACTGAATAACTCCATACTAGTAATCTCCTAACAAAATATTAAAATTGAAACAATAAAATAAATACTGATAAATTGCTAGTTTTCCAAAATCTGATCTGCATCATTCTCACAGGCTTGAAAAAAAAACTCGTTCTCGAGTTTTCGTAGTGTAGAAGAATTTGACTCGTCTTTCCTTGTCCGCATCAGTCTCTCCTTGTCCGCATCAGTCTCATACTTCAAATTAATTTTCTTGAAGCAAAACTTTGAGGATTCTTTAAAAAATAATGGAGCAATTTCCAATGTAAGGCACGAAACCCGTGATTTAGTGCTTGCAAAATCTTCAAGAAATTTCCAAAAAGGATCCACTAATTGTGTTGTATATATAGAAGTTTTATGTTCACCATCGTAGTCTTCAAAAGGATTAAATAAATTGTCATCACCATGAATTTTTGGATTGATTTTAAAGGTGAGGCTGAGAGATTCCATATATGATAGATTGATATTCTCACCAACCAAAATAGAAGATCATCCTTCGTTGCACCAAAAGCTCGCATTAACACCAACAGGTTCAAGATCAACCATTGTTTTTTAATCATGTATGAATTAAGTATTAAAAGTAAATACTTATAAATAATGTGATACTTTAGTGTAATGGTTAAAATATTAAGGTAAGAATGAAAGTTTTTTAGTAGAATGCTAATAAAATTAGGATAAAAATATAATATCTTGAGGTAATTAAATATCCATCCATATTTTGGACGCGACAGAGATTTTCATCCCCTTATTTTACGGAGTTATATTTTCATCCTCTTGTAATGTGATTTACCATTATTACCCTTTAATATTTATATATATCAAGATATATAGCCAAAAAAATATGGGGACTTTCAAACTTCTTTGTAGAGAGACTAAGGAATTTGACATGCATGGTTGTTTCTTCCTTCTTTTTAGGGATTGCTCGAAATTTGAAATGTATGTTAGTTACTTATTTTTTAGATTTTTTATTATTATCTTGCCTAAAATTAAGGAAGTTTTGAAATGGTATATGATTCACTTATCTAAAATAAAGGAAATTTTGAAATTCTGGAGATTCAAAATTGGGGAATGATATTCTTTCCAAATTTGATTCCTGTTAACACCGAATTTTAGCTAAAAAAGTAGTCATGGTAAAATCATGTTCACATAGTCATGGTAAATTAAAAATAGTCATGGTAAAATCATGTTCACATAATATTAAGTCATTATGGTAAAAACTGAATGGAGATAAAAAAAAAAAAAAAAAAAACATGGTAAAAATCAGACCCAATACAATGAACATGCTAAAATTAAAAGGCTTACAAAATTGAATCATAGTCAAATACATGTCCAAAAAGTAGTATATCGATGTTTATGGTAAATTGATACAACTGGTTATCTTGGTTTAGCAAGCATACACTTCAACCACTACCAAATTGTCATGGTAAAAATGCTTCAGTGATATTGTAAATTAATATTTGTTACATTGAATCATGGTAAAATAATTGTTCACATCATATTTCATTGATTATGGCCAAAAAAAATGGTAAATTCGGACAAGTATGGTAAATCAAAAAAATATATATATTCCTTGATTTTAGGGAAGAGAATCATCCACTATTTCAAAAATTCCTTGATTTTAGGCAAGAAAATCATGGTAAAATACTTGTTCTTAAAATGTTCTAATGATCAGTTCAAAAAAAAAAAACATGTTTCAATAATTGTGGTAAAATGGTTAGCCAAAAATACAGAAATAATGGTAAAATTTGTCGATGAAGCACCTATATACTATGATCTCCATTTAGCAACCTAACAAGCCCAAAATAATGACAATATTCAACTTGAGTCTACCGTAAATATATCTCAAAACATGCTCTACTAATTAACCCAATTCTAATCAACCCAAAAGCATAAACATAAAACATCATTTTTTCCAAACATACATGTCGACAAAAAGACCCAAGTGGTGTCTATGTAATCGAACAAAACAATATATTTCCTAATTTAAATTAGTCTTCCGATCCTTTCGCACAGCCTTGATTTCATCACATTGTAAATTTTTCTTCAAGCTTCAGGAATTTATTCCGTCATTGAGAAAATCATGCACCATATCGGCTCTCAATCGTCGGCATTCTGTATTATATACAAATCTGCACGAGGGAAAAAATGAATAACCACGAACTGATTAAAAGTGAATAACGACGAATGAAACAAAATGAAATGTACACAAGAAGTCTAGCAATCATGGTAAATATGAACTATCAATTATGGTAAACACATACTAATAAACTGATTAACATTGCCCTAAGGTATATGAATATAAATCACGGTAAACATGAATATTTGTTTTTCATGATAAATTGATTCAAATTCCATGGTAATTAGAAAAAGAGATAATGGTACGGTGATCATGGTAAATTAATTAGGCCATTCTTCAGAAATCATGGTAAATGCTTTCAAGTCAGACTTTTTCCAAGCTAAACCTACAAATAGATAATTAAGTGGGCATATTATAAAGAAAATCTATCATGGTAAATCTGAAAACATTTCAAACCTTTCATTGTACATTTACCCCGTGTTCATGAATCATGGTAAGTCAACTAACCCAAGAATAAGGAGAGATATTGCAAGGAATAGAACAAGTGTACAACATCTCTAGTAACAAAGAATAAGGAAACATGCCGTGTTGTGTTAAAATGATAGATTGAAGATGATTTGTTGTAGTAGTGCTCAACCCAACACCCTAGTTTGGAGAAACTCAATTTCAGTAATGAAAACACCATAAAGTTCAAAAAAAAATCTCAAACAAATCAAACCCCAAATTAGTACCGTAAGGACTTCTACTGAGGCTTGTTCTCAAATAACCTCGGGCATTTGTCGTTTTGAGTTGGGAAGTCAACAGGTAAAGATTTGGGAAGCCGATTTGGGACGGCGAGGGATTTGGGACTATAAGAGCGGACGATTTGGTACGACGAGGAGACGACGCCGATCTAGTCGGGAGCGAGGATTGTCAACGACAACTTTGGACTGCAAGGACCGAAGGTCTGGGACGTCGATTTGGGATAGCCTGGGTGAGAATTTTGTCCCAAATTTTGAGTTTTCAGAATTTGTTCTCCAGGTATAGAAATGGGATGACAACTAATTGCTTAAATATGGGGATTGGATTTTATCCCCAATCCCTAAAATACGAGGATGGTCCTTCATATTTTTAAATTCATCCACATTTCTATATATATCCTATAATTGCAGTGGGGGACCTCTTAATTTTGAAATTGGTCCACTTCCTACCTCTCCTATATGCAACTTTTAATTTAGTCCTCAATTAGCTAATATGTTATATATAAAGGGCATTTTAGGGTTTATTTAAATCTCAAGATGGAAACATAACTCCTAAAAAAACTCAGGATGATTTTCTAATTTCAAGTGAGTAAAAGGATGATTATTTAAGTGTCCCTAATATCTTTAGTATAATGATTATTAGATTAGGCTAAAAGTAAAATTTTACATATGAATATATTTCGGGGTGGGGTAATATTAAAGGAAAAAAACCTTCTTGATTGGGGCGGGGCGGGACGGGACGGGTTAGGGGAGGGGCGGTGCATTTTGCCATCCTTAATGACAGACCCGCAAAAAAGCTGCACAATAATAGACCCAAAAGAGGCTACACGTAGCAAATCTCAAATACGGCTGCAAGTGAGAGGGATGTTAAGGAATACAATCCACCATTGGTTGGGTATAAAGTTTTTATATAGCATTGGATACAAAGTTTCCACAATAATCTCTTTATCTGTTTATGTTTTTTTCTTATAAAGTACATAAAAAGAGGGCTTTTTAAAAGTTTGCTCCGAAATTATTGTATGCTTATTATACGCATCAAAAAGGGGCTGCAACCTGATGCGATTGACAAATTTTTGCCCATTAGAGGAAATAATTTTTTTGGGATGGCATTTCCTTTATTCTCCTAACTTCAAGATCGGTTCGGACCTTGCAATAGGCTTTTGAAAGTGTTTTTTTCATAGAAACACTGAAGAATAAAGTGATGTGGCTGAATAATAGAGCAGATTATGGAATTTTTGGTCACCTACATAGTGTTTTAAATCGAGTTATCAAAAAACCTAACGATATTGGTAATACGGTTATGTTCGGCCGTTAGCAAATAGTATTGGCTCATTAATAGGTAAATAAAGATAGGGAGCTGATTTTGGGGCTCCCTTTTTTTATCCAAACACTCCAAAATTTAATGAAGTTACAAAACTACCCTTTTCAAAATATAAAAGTTATTGGAGGCACTCCTAACGGAAATATGAACCAAAGCCTCTCTCCGTTGGCAGCGGACCCTCTATCTGAAGCTGTCTGTCTGACACCTCTGTCCCACGCCCTTAGTGCTGCCATTTCGCCCATATTTCCCCTCCATTAAACCCACCAACTCTGTTAATGGCATTGTTAACTCAAGGCAATTGTTACTCCTTTTTTTTGGTTTTGCAATATCCTTTGAATAAAAAATATAAAGTATTTCTACGTATAATTTTTTATTTTATTTTGCACCAAATTAAAATTCTAGTAGAGATCTTTCTTTTGATGCGCAAAAATTTAAAAAAATATATGCGAAAGTATTTTACATTGTTGGTTTATTGAGTTGGCTTTGTACTATCCTTTGGATCAAAAAAAATAAAGCAAATCCGCGCATAATTTTTTATTTTCTTTTGCACCAAAATGAACTACCAAAGAGATTTTTAATTCGATTTTAAAAAATTTTAAAAAATTTATACAAAAGTATTTTTCATTGCTGGCTTGTTGGGTTTAAATTATTTCATACAAAAATTTTCAATTTTTTTAGCAATGAACAAAAATAAAAAATTATGCGCGCAATTACTTTATTTTTTTATCCGAAAGATATTGCAAAGCCAACTCAGCAAGCCAACAATGTAAAATACTTTCATATACATTTTTTCAAATTTTTTTCGCACCGAATTAAAGATCTCTATTAGTAGTTTAATTTGGTGAAATTTTTTTTTTTTTTGGCGCGAATGTACTTTATTTTTTTATCTGAAAAATATTGCAAAGTTGCTCAACAAGCTAACAATGTAAAATACGGCCCAGATCTATCCCTCTCTCTCCCCTCTTTTTCTCTCCTTTCTCTCTCTTAATCCAGGCCATCCAAAAAGTGTTTTTGACGGCCGAAATGTGCGCTAGGGCACCACGTAGGATGGTGCCCGCTCGGCACTGAAAAACCTCTCTCGTTAGAGTAATTTTTTTTGGAGTGCCTGAAGTAAATTATAGAACTTGCAAAAGAGTAGTTTTGGAAAACCACTGTAGCTTGGAGCCCCTTCATCAATTTTTGGAGTGCGATTATCAATTCCCTAAAGATATCACGATCCCAAATCTTTTATGCAACATCTGATATAATATGTAACCGCTTGGGAGCAGTCGAGGAAATCCAGGGCCGGCTGGATTTGGTAGTGTCTTCAGAGAAGAGAGAGGCCATTGGGTGCTTGGGTTTTATGGAAGACTTGAAGACTGTACTAGTCTGGAAGCCGAACTATGGGGAATATTCAAAGGTCTGGAGTTGGCCCAAAGCCAAAACATGGAAGCGCTTGAAGTGGAGTCAGATTCTGCAATTGCCATAGAGCTCATCAAAGGAGAGACCCCTCCCCACTCTCCACATAAGACGCTGATTGAAGAATGCAAGGCAATTCTTGCCATCACCGGATGCACTTTGAATCATACATATCGTGAAGGAAACGCAGTCGCGGACAAGCTTGCTAACATTGGAGTGGAACAAGAGCACAAATGGGTGTCTCATATCTGTCCTCCCGTGGAAATCATCCCCCTCTTGGAAGCAGATATGAGGGGGGTGGCCTTTGAAAGAGTTTAACTTCCTGTTTTCTTTTCTGCTTTCTTATGTAACCGCCTTTATTTACAACTGTGCACTCATACATAGGTAAATAAAGGTATCACGATCCCAAATCTTATTACGCAACAGCTGATACAAAATGAAACCGTCTTTATTTACAACCGTGCACTCATAAATAGGTAAACTTAAATTAAAAAAATATTGTATGAGTTCAAGTAATTCTCTTGTGGAGTTCATTAATTAACGCCAATAGCTATTTGATTGGTCGGAGAAGATATGAATTGAATACATATGGGTGAACTTCAATTTTCCAAATAAACTCCGTTAAGGTGCCGTTCCAGTAAATGAATTTTTGGTTTTTTTTTTTTTTTTGGACTTGTTATGCTTTTAGAGTAAATCATTCTCTTTACACACATCAACTAAAAGACCAAAAAATCAACAAGTCAAAAAGTCAATGGAATGGAGGGTCCTCACTTGAACTCATAAAAAAGTCGAATTATTCAGTGCTTCTAGAGCACGGTCACGTGATGCTTCGGAAAGCTCCAACACCAAACATTCCACCACTAAGTGTATGGACCTCACCAGTCACCACATAGCTAAGCTCTTGGACAATTGAATAATTGCTCAATTAAAATTGAGGCAAGGTACAAGGTTGTATATAAAGGCGGTTACATTTTTTTATAATCAGGTGTCCGGGCTAATACAATGACTTATAATACTATCAAACTACTGGTTTGGTCACTAGATTTTTGAGGAACCAGACCAATCCGGACCATAGACAGCCATATCAAAATCCTAGACAAAAGTGAGAAAGGGGTGAAGACAATAGAAGGGTACACAACTAATCAAGTAGACAAGGCTATGCAAGCAAGTAGAAGAATGGCAGAGGAAGCACCATCTTCTTCAAGATTGGAGCTGCTCCTCTTAAACTTGCTGGCTTTCCCTTTGTTGCACTGTATAATTTGCTGCCTCTTCTGCACTAATTGGTGTTGACTTCCTTTGCCCTTGTAATTTTGTTGCTGCTCCTCTTGTTGCCTCTTCTTCATAGCTTCTTCTACCTTGCACACCATGTTTTTTTGTTTTTTGTTTTCTCACAACTTCAGAAAACTCACTCTGAGAGAGAGAGAGAGAGAGAGAGAGAGATGTGCATGAGGAAATCCAAATACATGCACCTCCTTATTTATAGCATAAGATGGTGGTGGTACTAAAAGGCTAAAATGCCCTTAATTTATCAATAATAAATATAAAACTTAGATGGATACATATATACTAGAATTAGGGGCTGAGCAGGGGTTTGGTGGTTGAGGTTGGGGTAGCTATATTGTTACTTTTGGGGTTTTTGGTGGATCTTATCTAGATTGTTGTACCTAAGTTGTTCTGTGGGGCTTTGGGAATTTAGGGTGTTTTGTTTTTAGGTTGGCTACTTGCCAACAGTGCTATGTATAATCCTTAGTGTTTTTTTTTTTTATTTATTTATGGTTTGGGCCCGGAATGGTACATGATTGTGATTGTTGAGAGGCTTGGGTGCTAATTTTGTTGGGAATGTTGTTTCCCGTTTTAATCCCGTCATGCTCTGTGTCCCTTTAATTTTTGAGTTCTTTATCCAAAGATTAATAAAATCTACTACTATTTCTTTGCTATTCAGAAAAAAGGGACTTTTGGACAACCACACCCTTCTCTGGGGATTTATGTTGATATTTTGTTTAATTTACATAAATATTCCAAATGATGCTTTTTGGCATTGATGTGAGGCGAGGGCAACAATTTTTGGTACGATACACTCGAACGCAACATGAATATCGTAGTATGTATGTTTTTGTAACCAAGGAGTTGGGCGGTAGTAGTTTTTTTTTATGGGCAAACACACACACACACATATATATATAGGGTATAGGCTTCAAAAACGGGATTTCAGTTTCCAGACCTCCATGATCCAAATATTTTTTTGACGATCCGAGCCGTCCAATGTGTTCAAAAGGTGTTTTCAAGGGTCCACGCGGAAATCTTCAAAAAACAATACCGGGAAGGACTTGATCCAAGCAGTTTTCGCAAAAAATGTAAATATATATTTTTTTTTGAAGATTTCTCGCTTGGATCCTTGAAAACACCTTCTGAACACATTGGACGGCTCGGATTTTCCAAAAATAATTTCCAACACAAAAAATCAATTTTTTCTTTTTTTCGGGAGGTGTGGACTAGAAGTTTTTCGTATATATATATAATTTTGATAACGGGTACATCGAGGAAGCGAGAAAAACAAATCATCAATACAAATAGCCCATGACATGACATGTAGCCAGGGTTAGCCGGTAGTAGTTACCTGCTCACCAAAGGCTTCAGGAAGCTTGGATTCAACTCATTCTATAAATTCTTGTGTTGGAACCAGTCTATACAGGACTTTGTGTTGTCTCATCCTTTGATTAGTGAATAATGGGATTGATCTCTATAACTAATAGGTCTATTGAGCCTCATAACGAGTTACAAAGAAAATATATTAAGGGGTAGTTTTCCATTTGCTAAAATGAGAATTTGCTAAAATCAAGTAGAAGATTTTAGCAAATGAAGTGGGGAGGAGATTTTAGCAACGACATATGTCCAGATTCATTGTTGCTAAAATCTCCTCCCCACTTCATTTGCTAAAATCTTCCACTTGATTTTAGCAAATGAAAAACTAGGCCTAATTAGCAAATGGAAAACTAGGCCTAATTGTACATATGGAACGTCTAACAGATGAGCAACAAAAATGATATGTGCAAGGAAGATTTGCAAGAAATAATGCAAGGAAGACCCTACGGAACCCAATACGAATCTCAAACTGCTGATCTGAGCCGCTCAAAAAATTTAAGCTAACTCAAAAAAACAAGCTTCCCACTTCAATTATTTGACTGTTCAAAGTTCAAACTAACAAGCGGGCCCAGATCTTTTAGCATGCTCTGACTGGAAATAAAGAGCAGAAACTTTAACCGAACGGTCCATTTTGCTCTCGTCCATTTTCATTTGAAACCTTTTCCCACCACCCATGGGCGGACACACCTTAGGGCAAGGGGGTCAACTGATCCTACGGGATTAAAACTTCTTAAATATGTACATCTATTTTTAGATATTTTGATAATTTTGCCCCAATAGACGTCATTTTCTAGATCTTGTTCCAAGTAACATACGGAGTAAAATATTTACAACCTTACCCAAATGGTTCAAAAATCTCCCCTGATTTTTTTCGTTTTTTTATGGTTGCACTATTTTTTAACACAATCTCCCTCACATGCCAAAAAATGGAGCACAACCACACAGTATATAATTTTCTATTTTGTGCTCTCACTATTTTTTAACTCTCTCTCTCTCTCTCTCTCTCTCTCTCTCTCTCTCCAATAACACGATGTGCCACTTTTTACTTAAATATATTGAATTGATCTATTTTGGTTTAGTATTCTAATGTACTCCGTCCATCCCATTTTGATAGTCTCCTACAAAAAGACATGCGACTTTCAGACAAAAAAAAAATTACTTCCGTTCATAATTTTGAATTTTTGCTTACCAAATAAAAGAACTAGTAATTGAGATCTTTAATTTTTGTCTGAAAAATTAAATGTAGTTTTGTAAAGGACCATCAAAGTGGAATGAGTGGAGTTTTTACTGTAGATTTTTTACCCCGTTGATAGTAAATTATGAGTCCAAAATACAGTGTGGGGCATCCAAGAGTTTTACCGCATGAGCTAGCCACCAGTTGCATCACTATTGCTACTTGCTACATAAATTGTTACACTTTTTGCAATGATAAATGGTAATATATTGCAATTTGAGGGTCCCCTTGCATGTATTTGCGCAAACATCTCCTTTGTCTGAAGCAAGGAATTATCATGTGCAAAGCCATGTGAGCATATGTGTCCAAGATCTATCCATCTCCCCTAGCTAGGCAGACTCTCTCATTATTGGGCCCGTGTTTCCCTTCCCCTTGCTCAATAATTTGCCATTTGCTCAATAATTTGCCATGTTCATCACATTTTTGTATAGTACTTTCACAAAGTTTTAACTTTTAAGTAACTCTATTTATAATACCTTACTTATATATCAGGCTCCTTTGCAATTTGAGGTTGGGCTGCAGAGAGCAATACTTTTACCCGTCTGGAAAATATTTTTAATGGTTCAAATTTGTTAAAAGACTAAAAATTTATTCCCGGGCCTCCCGGCCCTTTTAAAATGTGGACCATAGATTGGCAAGATAGACCTTCACTGTAGTACACCTTAGATAAAGAAAATGATTATTGTCCAGATTCAAATCAAGTAAAAGACTCTAAAGTCAAGGGAAAAAATAAATTTATGTGAGGCTACCTTTTTTTTTTTTAAATTGTATATGGCTACCTATCTTATACCTCAATTATTTCCTACTTTAGGGTAATATTTTTTAAGTTTATAAGACCGGTTATTTTATTTATTATTATTTCTGGATTATTTGCTAGATATTTTGTTATACCATGCGTGGTTGAGGATAATGCAATAAAAATGAGGGATGGGTTGAAGTAACAAGAAGGAGAGATGAGAGGAGATTCCATCTGTGAGACTAGTCAAGATTTCATTACTCTTGTACATGGGACCCAACGAGTGTTGTCTCCACCGGCCAGGGGTTTGTACCCACTTTGGAGGTGTGAGTTCGAGAATCTCGAGGAGTAATTAACAACCAGTTGCGAGGTAAAAATGTATGTGGATAGCTTCATGGGCACGTTCAGTGGTCCGCCGTAACCCCATAACCCCCCCCCCCCCCCCCCCCCCCCCCCCCTCCCAAAAAAAAACAACTATTTCTAATTGTATTTCGTGGGTGTTGGTTCCCTGCGGCCGGCCCTAGGTGGATTAGTTTCATCCCGCTTGCAAGGATACCTTATGTGTTCTAAAAAAAAAGTCATGAACATTGGAAGTATTATCCAGAAATGTCATCAGACTCATCACTCACATAGTTTGTTGCGATTGAAAGAGACAACAATTAGGAGTGTCAGTACATAGTGTATGCCCATTATTATTCTTAAGCATGAAGGGGGGGCCATGTCCATAGAAAATGGGGTGTTGCCCTTTTGGAGGACATGTGATCATGATTCTGGCATAATTTTCTTGAGCCGCCTTAAATAATTAGAAGTGATTCATCGACTTTGCCATCATTTGTTTGCCTTTTGCTTGTTGCAATTGGTTCTTAGTGGTGGATAGTCATCTTCGCCAAGAGCTCACATTGATGGGAAGGTATACACTGAAAATAGTACTTCCAGCCTGGCTGGATGCTAACCTAATTGGGATGTTTCCGCTCGTTGTGATGCCGTATTTTCTCGATTCCTTTGTAATCTGTTTCCAGAGATTAATAAATTTCTCTTTTTCTTCAAAAGAAAAAATGAATGGACTCATATCATTAGCAAGACAAATCAAGTACCTGTTTTCTTTGTGGGTCAGCTCTTTCTCTATCCTGATACCTTGTGTCTAGGATCCTTTTTAATTTTTGTAATTTGTTTCTAATGACTAATAAAAGCTCTTTTTTTCCCCTTTTTTTTTATAAAAAAAGGCCAATCAAGTACTATATATACTATGATGACCTCATATCTAAGCAACGTCATGCTAGCTATTGGACAGAATTCACAAAGGTTGCTTAATTAAAGGCTTAAAATAACTCTGAAATTAATTTTATGTATCAAGCAAGTGGAACTGAACAAGAGCCATATCTCCACATTACAATGTGATCAGGGCAGGCCGCAGGGCCGGCCCAGGCCCAAGGCCCACAAGGCCTGGGCTTAGGGCACCCAAAAAATGGGCACTTTTTGGGGCACTCCACCATTTTATACTAATGGACTTGACTAGAACACTTTTTTGAACCAAAATAAAGAAAAAAAATGCATTATAAGTTACAAAATAGCCCAACCATTATGGCCCAAAATTTTAAAAAAGCTCAAAAACTATTGTGGCCCAAAATTTAAAAAAGGCCCAAAGCTAAAACTGATTTAAAAGAAAATCATTTTCTGCTTGTTACAGTTTTTATTTCTGATTTTGTAAAAAATCAAGGCAGTTCTAAACGAAATGATTAAGTTTAGTTTATTATTTGCTTAAAGACGAAGTAATTAGGTAGTAATTTTCTAATTTTCTTGTTAGAGTTTCGAGTGGGTTTGTATTTGGGATTTCTAAATTGACACAAGTTCTTGAGTTTTCCCAAGTAACCAAAAAGTTGATCAAATTTCATTGTTTTTTCAACAAATAAAGTCATAATATTAATTCCTGCAGATCAAATTTCTTACTTATTATAAGTAGTTAAATGAGCCATTTTGACCCAAATTTTTTAGAGGAAACTTGAAGAACAACAGATTAGGGTAAAACTAGAGTTCGGCATTTGCATAGCAAAAGAGTTTTGACCCAAATTTTGTTTCAAAAAAGACACAGGATCTCTAGATGCTCTACATTGTTGTTAAATTTAGCTTGTATTAATACCCTTTTGACAGAGATATTGTGGTAACAACAACGTAGAAAGTTTGGTGAACACAAAAATTTTTAGGGCACAATTTTTTTAATTAGGCCTAGAGCACCCAAATACCTTGGGCCGGCCCTGAATGTGATCAGTAAAAGGTATTATCTGAGAAGTTTTCCTCATTCGCAGACTTGCTCCCTGAAAAAACCCTTAGAGAATTATGCCTTCAGCATTGGGTCGTCGACGCTCGAAGGTTCTGCTTCAGCGGCTGGCTCAAAAAAATAGCTGCTCCAAGAGCTGAAGTAGAAGCCTATAATGCGGTTGGACGACCTACCCGTGTTGAGTTGGTAACTGCAGCGCTTTGGAAGTGGGTCACGACGGCTAAAAAAGGGCGTGACCACCAGTGTTGCTTGTCGTCGGCATGTCATGTAGTGAATATAAGGCGGAGGATGGACCCGCATTTACTGATCATGCATTGTCACAGATGCAAGTTCATGTTTTTTCCTTAATTTTCTGCTATTGAAATAAAAATGTTGTTATGAATTTGTCATTTATGTTATTGGATATCGAGCTGAATATTCAGAATTCCTAGTTTTTGTTTAGATTCTAGGCCAATAATTCTTTTTGTCTTTTTTTTTTTTTGAAAAGCAAAGAGAATTTTATTAATCAACTGAAGTGGTACAAGATACAAAGGGACCGAGAATCGGACATCACAACGAAAGTGAAGCATCCCAACTAGGTTGACACCCAACACACTCGACAATCATATGCCACACCGCCCCTAAATGAGTGTGAATGACAAAGGTCATCCAAACACCACCAAAAGCTCACCACTACTGAGATCAAGCACATGCCCCAAGCAAGTTACAAAAGATCCTAATTCGTACATCAGCCAAATAAGAAGACTAGACATCCAACCAGCAAATAGCAAACAGCAGCAACCAAGTATTAGTTGGGCATAGAACCATATAACAGGTGGGCGGCATATCAGAATTAAGAGATTTGCAGCCACAAGAAGGTGTGCATCAGCAGTAGCATTCCAATCCAAGGCAGCATCAATAACAAAAGATTTGCAGAAGCAGTTTGAAGTGCAGCCTCAACAAAATTTGAAGTACTTCCATTCCAGTGTTATGCAGCCTCGGTAACATCAGATTTGCAACAGCCGAAGGCATCCAGAAACAGCATAAGCTTTCTCAGTGTTAATATTGATTGCCTTCAACCATGCATTATAATCGTTTACAAGATCAACCACACAGCTCAACCAAATAACTCCAAATTAAAGAAATTCAGCAATATTATAAGGTCGAGCAAAAGAGTTATGAGCTGTGAAAAAGGCATTCCCCCACAGGTAAAAAGAATCAAGACAGCAACATAAATAGGAATCAGATGCAACTCCCAAACACAAGACAAAGACAAAGACAAACACAACCCAAAAAGACTCCAAGGCACAACCCCAAAATGAAAGAAATCAGCCCAAAAATCCCCACGGAAAAAGACAGAGCCAGGAAACAACCCAACAGATAGAAAATAAAGGAGGAGAAGAAAAACCACCTCCCACACCCCTAAACCACCAAATCAGGCCAAGCACAAACAGACCACTTTTGGTTCTCACCCACAAAGCAACTCTAATTTTTATTAGCTCCACCAGCACGGGTACCTCCCAATCAAGAATCTTGTTCCGGAAAATGAACTCATTTCTTAGCTTCCACGGAGTCCAAAGCAGTGCAAAGGGAATGCAATTACATATTAGGCTAATCCTTGGTTGGAATTTGTGGCTCATCCACCAAAAAAATTAAATTAGAGACAGAAGAAGGGATCACCCATTGAATACCCCACCAATCAAGAATTTCACCCCAAACCTTTCCACACAGGATTACGGAGTAGTAATAAAGTATGGTCCAGAGATTCTATTTCCTCGCCACAGAACCTGTTCCAAGTTGATCAAGCCGACCCGTGAATTGGCCTTGTGTCTTTATCTTGGTTTCATGAGTGCTCTAAAGTCAAAGCCCCCGAGACCTATAGGAAGCGGAACCACCTCCACACTCATTTAGGTAGGATTTTATCAGTATCCTTATAACGATAACACCAAAAAATAACCTATTACGAGCTAAGTAGCTTAGCCTCCTTTAAGTTTTCCCAACTTTACCATCCAAACAAAGCATTGTATCCTATGAGGTCCAACATTGTGCCAAATCCAGTGAAAGGATTTTCTCTCCAGAGCTTCAGTGTGGGAGGCAGGATTTAGGGAGAGTGTGTACAGAGATGATACAAATAGGATTTAGAGTTGCAGGCTTCCCAAATAAAAGTAGCATCACCCAGTTTAATTCTAACGTTCTCATTGAATTTTGAAAAGATTTAAGGGGCTCCTGAACTGAACTTGTAAAATGTCTTTCCACACCACTGAAACCTTTCTGTTTGTAACCATATTTGGAAGCCAAGTTGAACCCTCCGTCCCATATTTTGCACAGATTATTTTTCTCCACAGGGCTCCTTTTTTAGAACCAAATCTCCACCACCATTTTAGGAGTAGAACTTCACTGATCTCCCTAATTCCTCTCACACCAAGACCACAGTATCTTTATCTTGTTTGATTTTATCCCAACAAACCATATGGCTTTTTCTTTCTAAATCAGAATTACCCCACAAGAATACGAAAGGAAAATAAACAAATTCAAATAAGTAAGGTCAAGCATAGCCAAAGTCACCCGTTGAGCGGGTGCTTCAACAACCACACAAAAGAAAACAGGTAGAGTCAGATACAGGGTTAGGTGCTTGGGCCTTGGAGGATGGAGATTCTGTTACAAAAACAGGATTGCAAGGGTTGTAAACAAATTACCAAATGGTCCAAATCCGTAGATTAGAAAAGATTATATTGAAATCAAAGAACACCATAAATAAGGGTTTAGTATTTGCCTGTGAAAGATTTAATTAGAGGCACGATAAATCGCTATCCTAAAGCCACATGCGCCTCAGAGTCACACGACGGCACTGAGGATGTTGCACGATATGTGTGGCCCTAGACAAACTCCTTTACTAATCCGCCAAGCACAAGCCCAGAAGTGGTTGCAATGTATGCAAACAAGATCAAGTAAATAACTGATTGATTTACTGCGGTTAAACCCTCTCCTCCTCTATTTCATTCTTCCTTCCCCTCATCTCTATTTTCCACTCGTCATCTGGCTGTGATAGTGCCCTCTCCTTCTCGGATCTCGATGGTTTTTTTGGTGGGTGGTGGTGACCGGGGGTGGAGCTAAGATTTTAGGTTAGCGAGGCCAAAAATTAGATCTCTATGCAAGTTATTTTTTCTATATAATCATGCAAAGAAATAACTAAATTAAGAGGTTCACTATAATGTAAATTTACATTAGTGATACATGTATTTTTACTTCATAATTGGTCCCAAGGACTCATTATATTTCGAAAGTATTGTACGATAACCTCATTTGTAATACTAATAACTCTTGAAAATAAGGAAAAACTTGAGAAGTAAAGATTTTAGGTTAGCGAGGCCAAAAATTAGATCTCTATGCAAGTTATTTTTTCTATATAATCATGCAAAGAAATAACTAAATTAAGAGGTTCACTATAATGTAAATTTACATTAGTGATACATGTATTTTTACTTCATAATTGGTCCCAAGGACTCATTATATTTCGAAAGTATTGTACGATAACCTCATTTGTAATACTAATAACTCTTGAAAATAAGGAAAAACTTGAGAATTCTATGCATTTTAAGCAAATTGGGGCAATTTATAAATTTTTTGAGGGGTCAAAAATTGTACAGTAAAATTTAGCTCCAGACTAACAAAAATCCTTATGAGATAAAGTAAGAGGGGTCAAGTGACCCCTCTTGTCCCTTCATGACTCCTCCCATAGTGGTGGAGATGACTACCAAGGTTGTTTTGGAGCAGTACTTTTTTTTTTTTTTTTTGGTACTTCGGAAATTCAGACCTAACAATTGTGCAATACGCATTCGATTTCTATGACCCAAATCATTCATTTATAAACCCTCTGAGCAGCTATTCACGGCAAAAAGTTCGATTGATCTCAGAAAATGAAATATTTGAATCATCATAACGATTTCCAGTGGAACTTATGGAATCTACAAACCCTGCTGCAGTAAAAACGGCAACAACTTACGTGATTGATACAACAGAATGCATACAATGAATTTAAATAACTTGAATGCTCGTGGTACCAATTGGATCACTCATTTATTTCTGTATACCTTGCACTGAAATGAGGCCAACTTTGGACTATTTTTTTCAAGGCCGTGGGGCACATAATATTAATAAACCTTCAAAAAAAAATTAAAAATTTAATTAGCACCACCACAAGAAGTTGCGTCTGAGATCCCCTGTTCCGGAAAAATGGTGTTCCTCTGTGCCGGAATATTTTGAATCGTTGGATTGTATGTGCTTTGATTTTTGTTTTAAAATTTACATGTGATCCAATGGCTAGAAATGCACCAGAACAGAGGAATAGAGGTTTTTGGAACAAAGGATTTCATTCCAAGAAGTTGAACCTAAATATTCACCATTGAGTAAAAAACAAGTAAACAAATCAAAGATCTAATTTTATCAATCAATCAAGATACATCAAGAACTCTAATCTACTTAACCAAAATAGAATCAAATTAATGTTTGTCATCTTTATCCCATCTTTATCTCCCTGGCCCTGTTTGGTTTAGAGTTTTGTTTTAGTTTTGGTTTTGTTGACATCATCATTTCCGTCATTTCTCTCTCTATCTCTCTCCACTTATTACACCTGCTTACATCATCAAAACTAAACTAAACTACAAATCAAACATAGCCAGTATAACCAATCCAGAGGCGGCTCCACTTGAGCTAAGGATGATCACCCTAACACCCTGGAAAAAAATAGAAATACATGTAAAAAGAATTTAAATTTTTTTTCATTTTGGAACACCCGACCCAAAATGTTTGAACACCTTACTCAAATTGTTTGAACACCGAATCCAAAAAAAACTTTTGAAAACCCAACCTAATAAATAAGCCCATAAAATATTTGAATACCCAACCCAATTAGAGTCCATTCAAAATAAATAACAAAAAGAGAAAATCTATAAATAAAATAAATAAATAAAAAAAGAAGAAAGAAAAGAAACGGGGGAAACATTGCCACATTGGGTTATATTCTCTCGTCTTTTTCTATGGAATTGAAATTGGGAAACAACTTGCTTGGGCAGACCAGTCAGCACTGAGTCTCTCGGCCATGCCTCTCTCTCTCTCTCTCTCTCTCTCTCTCTCTCTCTCTCTCTGTGTGGTAAGCTATGGAAATTTTAATTGTTGAAATTCAAAGGTTCAGGTTCAAGTTCAACCCTAAGTTTTGTAGTTTTTCCTTTAATTTGGGTGTAAGCAATTTATCTTTCAATTTTCAAATCTTTGAGCTCTAACCTTCACGAATTTGGATATAAATTGGATATTTGAAGCACTTTAATATACGTGCGCAGAGGGTATATAAAAACAGTAGATTTGGATTATTATATAGGTCATTCATAGCTTTGATTCTTTTTAAATTTTTGTTTGGTTATTTTGAATCATGGACAAGTTTGTGATAAGAAAATCAAGAACGGTGCAATAGTTGTCTCCAGTTGAAACTTTTGATTATAGCAACCCCCAAAACTCGTCGAGGTGAAGCCGTATTGATTGAGCTTTTCTATACAATCTTAGACATGCAACTCCAAAAACTAAACAATCGTTTCACGGAGGGAAACATGGAGTTGCTACTTTGTATGGCTTGCTTGAATCCTAAAAATTCATTTTCTGCTTTTGATAGGAAAAAGTTAACCCATCTTGCAAAACTCTACTCGTCTGACTTTTCTGATATGGACTTAATGGCATTAGACATTCAACTCCAATGTTTCATTATAGATATGAGATTCGATGAAAATTTTTCAGAGCTAAATGGGATAGGTGATCTTGCTGCAAATTTAGTGAAGACAAATAAACATATCATATATGGATTGGCATATCGGCTTGTGGCATTAGTATTGACTTTTCAAAATATGAAAAGTTGTCGAGGGCAATTGTAATATGCTAAATACTTTGTTGTTTTTAATTTGGTGGTATTGTTTGATGCAGGACAAGATATACACCCCTATCACTTATGGAAACGTTATTTTTGTAATAATTTATATTTACAACTATTCTTAGAATATTTTATTTGTGTTGCCTATTTCGCACGTTCCTAGTTTAGTTTTGGTTAGATTTTATTTTATTTCCTTTTAGTGAATAGTCTAGGTTTCCAAGTAATACTTTGCTTGGTCGCCACTCTAAGTAATTTTCTTTTAGCTAGGCTTCTACTAGTATAAATAAGGATGAAGCCTATGGGCATATTTAGCTTTTATTCAATTATCAATGAAATTTATAGAGTTTCTCTATTTTTCTTGTGGATTCAAGAACATCTTGTGGATTCGAGAACCTATCTTGTTTGGAATAGTGCGCTAACTATTCTCTCGTGAATTCCACTACGTCAAGTGGTATCAGAGCAAGATCATTTCTAGCTCGATGGCACCAAACAAAGTAGATGACACACCCTTTGACGTTGCTCAAAGGTTTGCTGATCCGAGGAAGATGGTGGAAGAACAACAGACAAGTATCCTGGCGGAAATCCGTGAATCGCTGCGGCTGCTGACTCTTCGCCTTGACCAAAAACTAGGGAGGGTTGTAGAGAATCGCATGGAGGGAGTTGTCCAACATCGTCCTCTTATCCAGGTTCGAGAATGCGCGGTGGGATTTGCCCAACGCCAGCCCGGTACCCAAATTGTAGTTGGGAGACACCTAACTAACTGTGCTGATAGTGAGGAATCAGAACCCGATTTCAGGTCTTCTGATAATTTGCCTAGATTAAGTGGTTATGAGTATTTTGAAGATATTTTAGATTGGATTTTAGATATTGATGATTTTTTTGCATATGTGAGAATGCCGTCTGAAATAAGATGGAAATATTTGCTAGCAAAACTTACGGGACGAGCGCTACGATGGTGGTTAGATATGCAAGATAAAAGAAAACGATTGGTAAAGCGTCGTATTAGCGCATGGTCAAGAATTAAAAGACTTATGATGGCGAGATTTTTACCATGCAATTATAAGCAACTTTTGGAAGAAAAATATGGGCCAAAGCAAAAACATACAATTCACACATCTACCGATGTTGTTGAAGAAGCTGTTAAAGAAGAGATGGTAAAGAGCAAGTTGATATCAGCAATAGCGGCAACGGGAATATCGTGATTGAAGTTAATAAAGAGCAAATCGATACGGATTTGGGTGATAAGCAAAAAATTGATATTGTTGTTGGTGATCAAGTTGTTGAAGACCAACACAATTTTTTACAAGAGGTGATCGATGCTGCCACCTTATGTAATGGCTATATGAGCAAGCTGACCTTTCTAAATGAGTCAATTATTGACGTGTCAACCAATGACAAACGGGTACAAAATCAAGAGAACCCACAAAGTCAAGTTGATGTTGATTTTCTTAGAGTGCGGCGATATGATTGGATTCCTAATATTCATCCATTGGATCTTATCAATCAATTGAAGCATGCTGAGAAGATATCATTGGAAGTAATTTTTTGTGTGGAACGTTTTTGTAAGGAAATCAAGCTATTGAAGTATTCCAAGTATTTATTTATTTGACATGGAAAATGATAGGTTCCTAACAAGAACTCTAGAACGAGCTCTTTTGAAGAAAAGGAGAATGATGCAGGACAAGATATACACCCCTATCACCTATGGAAACGTTATTTTTGTAACCATTTTTATTTACAACTATTCTTAGAATATTTTATTTGTGTTGCCTATTTCGCACGTTCCTAGTTTAGTTTTGGTTAGATTTTATTTTATTTATGTAGCCTATGGGCATATTAGCTTTTATTCAATTATCAATAAAATTTAGAGTTTCTCTATTTTTCTTGTGGATTCAAGAACATCTCGTGAATTCGAGAACCTATCTCGTTTGGAATAGTACGCTAACTATTCTCACGTGAATTCCGCTGCGTCATTGTTGATATTAGCATAATTTTTTTGATTTTTTCTAAGGACCGTAGTGTTGCCACCGATTCCTCCAGGGACAGGAGAAACGGGGAGTGGTCAACACCGGGCGGTGTAGAAGATGCGAGGGCGTGCCAGGAGATGCGGATCTCCAAGAGAAATGTAGAAAAGCGCCTGAAAATACTGACTAACTTCTTTCAAGCAACTGAGAAACTCGAACTAAAGTTACAACGGTTCGTGGGGGCCTTGAACAAGGACTTCCACAACTGAAGAAAATTACATAGAAGAAGGGAGAGAGGGAGAAGAAGAAGAAGAGGGGGAGAGGTAGAAGATAGACATAGGTAGGGGATAGAAGAAGAATAAGAGGGGATCGATCGACTAACTGCGAGATGTTAGGAGATAAAAAAACTAAATTTACTTTGCTGCTGTGAGCGTTGTTGGTGTTGGAACCCTCGCAATGTTGCACAAAGGTTTGTATTTATAGCCTTCGGGTCTGATTGTAACTTCTAGATGTAACCGCCCATGACCTCTAGCCATTATGCCCATGTCTTGCACCCATTTCGGTATCTTCTTGGAAATGCACGAGGAGATGACATGTGTCCTTTAACTGACCGAAAATAACTACCCATGTCCTCAATGTAATTGGCACATGTTAATTTCGGCCATTAACAAATTGTTTTAGATAACAACCACCTCCCTATAATTTAGGTAACAAACTTATCTCCTAAATTATAGGTAATTCGGCTATTAAATTAAATCCGAATTATATAACAATAATTTCCAAACAATTTATTTGCCACGTGTAAATTTTGAAAATTTATGGTACAAACACGTAGTAAAATTTCTGAACACCCTCGCAAAAATTCCTGGATTCACCACTGAACCAATCTTATTAATCCTCTAATCTCCCTTATCTTTGTGGATCCCACTTGTCCCCTATATTCTCATTCTTAAACTCATCTTATCCGGTCATTCTAAAAACAATTGGATGTAACCATGTTTAAATTTTCCATTTTTTCATATTTCGTGGCATTTGAAGAAACTTGAGAGCCTTACTTATTAAGAGCTCCACGAGACACATTATTTTTCTCGACCAAGAGAATGAACCTAGCTATTGGGTGAGGATTAGATTTCTTTTGAGTGCATTTATTCTATCTTGAAAATTTAGAATAATTGAAAATGTAGAATAATATATCAAAAAGTTTGAGATAAATAATTTGCAACAACTTTTGAGAATTTAATCGAATATGATTTCTAAAACACATGAGACGTGAAACAAATAGGTTTTTAACGTAAAACCCGATTTCTCAATAATGTAAAATAAAAGATTCTTCTATTAAGATCTCGCTATAAGCTAACATACTTATATATATATATATATATATATATATATATATATATATATATATATATATAGGATGGCGATCTATTGAGGACTCCCTTAGGATAATTCCGTGCGGACCTCACCATTCCAGATCAAATTTTGACGATTCGAACCGCTCAATGTTTTTAAAATGCATTTTTAAGGGTCTACGCGGAAAATCTTCAAAAAAAAATACCCGGAAGGGCTTGATCGGATCAGTTTTTGTTAAAAACGCTATATATAGCGTTTTTAACAAAAACTGATCCGATCAAGCCCTTCCGGGTATTTTTTTTTGAAGATTTTCCGCGTAGACCTTGGAAAATGCATTTTAAAAACATTGAGCGGTTCGGATCGTCAAAATTTGATTCGGAAAGTCGAAAAATGGTGAGGTCCGCACGGAATTTATGTTTGAGGGAGTCCTCAATAGATCGCCATCCTATATATATATATATATATATGATACAATTTCACACACTTTTATACATTTTTCACATATTTCAATATACTCTTCAGTTTTTGAAGAACTTACTTTGCTGTTTTTAGCATTTTCCTAAAATAAATATTAACATTGAATTGGATTTCGGTATAGAGGACCTGGGCCCACACAATCTTTTTCTTTTATCTGTCCCCACAAATTCTTAATTAGATTAATCCGATTTCGAGGCGCTCTCCTTCTCAATCTATTCCCCAACTTCTTCGATCTCCCCTTTTTTTTCTCAACATCTTCTTGCGTTAGAATCCCTCAATACTCTAACCACTTGGAGCTAACAAACAGTTGGCCATGAGTCCAAAATCTCGTTAGGAAGTTATGATTCCAGCATCTCATTAGGAAGTTATGGCTATGTTTGGATAGTCGGAACTTTGAGTAGGATTATAAATATGATTACCGGGAATTAAATTTCTGAGAATTTTCTTGGGTAGAACTAGGAATATGATTACTGGGACCTGGATTAATTTCATTTCAGTTTTTCGATTAATTCAGTAGTTTTACACGGGAAACAATTTGTTTGGAAATTTATTAAAGTTAACATTTCTTTTTCTTGATGAATGAGCCAGGAATCTGGTATTCTCATGGAGTAAGGGAGGGATCAGATTTCCATTCAGTTTGAAATGTGATTCCTAGTTGAATTTGTCATCAAAAATCGCATTCTTATTCCCGTCTCTTCCAAACATTGGAATTAGAAAAGCATGGCATTACATTCTCGTTTCAGTCTTTTTCAAACGTTGGAATCATGGAAATAATACATCACATTCCCATTCTCCCTCTAGATTGCCGCTATCCAAACTGACCCTAAGAGTTCAAATCGTCTTATCCGTGTGGGGGTATTATTTTCTTTGTATTTTTTGGGTTATTTCTCCCTTTCATTCGACTATTAGTTGGGTTGGTCTAGTAGTGAATAGTGATTATAGGTTTTGTTTTGAATCTCTCCACTTGTGTGAGTATTTCCAGTTCGTTTAATTCATATTTGCACTCTCCTACCGTTTGACCAGAAAAATAAAAATTATCCATAGCCTTCCAAACCCATGATTTTAAAAAACATTCTGGATTGAAAGTAATGATCCAAACTGTTCAGCTCGTAGGCTTCCCCTAAAAAAAAATTGCATGCAAAAAATCAATCTTGACATCTATAGGTACATCAACAGATCCAATATTAGTTTGTCTTTTTTTTTCTTTCTGCCATTCATCATTCTTAATCTATTACATGGGGAGGGAGAATGGGACTCGATCCCCGAATGCAATGTGGGCCATTGAAGAGCTCTACCGCTTGAGCTAGCCACCATTTGCAATCCGATATTAGTTTACAAAAATCAAAAAGTTAAACTAGGTATTTATAATGATTTATTCATGTACCTACTAATGTCCGACCAACCTTATATGTTACTTAGATATTCTTCTATGTGAGACCTGCTATATGAACAGTTTGGATCATTTTGTTGCAAGTGCGAATTATAGATCAAAATTTAAGAGTTTGGAGGGGTGTGGAGGATTAGAGTACTGAAGAGAAGGTTAACAAAAGTTTGTACACAATATAAACGTGGGACATACCTTTTGAATCATTCAATCGAAAAAATTGCGCATCTTTAAGTTTCAGATATTGACTCAACAATAATCTTATCCTATAAATACTCAAAAATAGTAGTTTAAGTTCAACAAGGAAACAAACTCTTGATCCGAATCCCTGTTTTTATCCACATTCTACTCTTCTGTTGTGCTATCTCATTGATCATCCCTAGTTGCAGTTGGGACCATGACAATGGCGAATGATCAATCGAACAAGGACGAGAGAGCGGCGGCCAAGTCGAAGGAGCTCGAGGACTGGCTTCCGGTCACGTCTTCTCGCAATGCCAAATGGTGGTCCTCTGCGTTTCACAATGTCACCGCCATGGTCGGCGCTGGCGTCCTCGGTCTCCCTTACGCCATGTCTGAGCTTGGATGGTATCCATATTTTTTATTTTATTTTTTTGAGTTTGCGTGATTGCGATTTATTGTATATAGTATGTGCTGCGTTCTTTAATTGCCTTGACCAGGTGCGGATCTAGGATTATGACTTCAAAGTGTAAAGTTAATCGGGGGTGTAGCCGCCCCCCTCTCCCTCAAATTTGAATAAATCTGTTACCAGTGGACACGGATTTGTGCGTCCATGTCCTGTCACGTCTACTAAAATCAATATTCCCTCATACGGTACACCCGGTATGGGAGAATATGTATTGGTTTTTTTGACCTATCAATATTACACCTTGACATAGCTGAATGGAAATTGCTTATGTATCGGCCGATAGACCGGTACTTGTAAGTTGATAGACCCAGCCAATTCCTATGGACAAATCAATATTGCCGATTAACGAGCAACACAGCCAAATCAATGTTGGATAGCTCTTTCTAATCTCTCACATGATCTTTCCACACAACAACAAAAAAAAATTCGTGACTGCTAGACTCGATTCCTCCTTATTATATCTAACTACCGTGACTACTAAATCTATTATCCCATTACGAGCAACCATAATCGCGTTTTGCATCTTTTCCATAATCGGAAAAATTCTATGTTTACATATCCTAACACACGGAACCATGCCATACACGTGAGACCCTCTTTGTTCTATGTCTAGATCTATACATATATAGATATAGAGTACTGCTTACATACCCAGAATAGGTACACAGAAAGTATTCAGAATTGGAAATTCACTGATTCAGATGCACTTGAAGTGAATCTGAGCCATTGAATTTCAAATTTTGGGTACCCATTCTAGGTACCTAGACTTTCTGATACATGCATATAAGTCCGTACACATAGACTTTGCTATTTCACAATTGAATGATTTGGATTTCCTTTTGCAGTCTTGTTCCTTTAATCAAAACTTGCTTTAAAGAGAGTCTCCTCAGAGCCTGGTTGTTAGCCGGATTATTTGCTCGGATTAACTATTTACCTTGACAATTTGTGTGTGTGTGTGTATGTTTTAGGGGTCCCGGTGTGACTATAATGATACTCTCATGGATCATTACTCTCTACACCCTCTGGCAAATGGTGGAAATGCACGAAATGGTGCCCGGAAAGAGACTGGACCGGTACCACCAACTCGGGCAGGAGGCTTTCGGCGAAAAACTCGGGCTTTGGATAGTTGTACCGCAGCAGCTCATGGTGGAAGTTGGGGTGAACATAGTGTATATGGTCACCGGAGGGAAATCTCTCAAGAAATTCGTCGATACGGTGTGGCCCAACAACCAACCAATCAGAACCACTTATTTCATAATGATGTTTGGGGCTGTCCAATTCGTGCTCTCTAACTGTCCCAGCATGAACTCCATCGCACTCGTCTCTTTGGCTGCTGCAGTCATGTCCTTGAGGTACTTTAATTTCTGACTCGGCAGATTTAGACTGTTTCGTTCAGTCCAAAACTTTAACCTACCGGAAAGGATCCGTTCGAACACTTTTAATTACTTGAACTCTTCTCTTGGTGGGGCATTTTCTTGCATGACAACAGAAAGATACTGCAGTTTGTAGAGAACGTACCCACCGTAAGCAACTATTACATCAATAGAACTACAAAAACTGACCTATTGTGTGTAAATTGATGGATTTGAATTAACAATGATGAGAAAATATATAGATGCATCAAAGGAGAATGACGGCTCCCATATCGGGGTTTGGGTTGGTGTGTATGTATAAAGGGTCCATTTCATCTCTCCTTTGACAGCAATTGCTTAAGTGAGTGCATGAGTGGAAGTTACCCTTTTGTCCTCATTCAAAAAAACTATGTCTGCAACTGCCCCTGTGGGGGTCAAACATCTGGTATAGACCCCTTGGTCCTGTTTGACATAGTGTCCTTCCAAAGGATCGGTGAAACTCTTTGGGCCTGTGTCAGTTGGCTGGCTCGGGTCCATTTCACTTCTCTCTAGTCAACAATTGCCTAAGTGAGTGTGTGAGTGAAATTACCCTCTTGCCCTCATTCACATGGATAAAGGCCATTACAAAAAAGTGCAAATACAGAATTGGAAGGCAAAAATCAATTCTCCAAGAAAATTGTTTAACACCAACCAATGAAGCTTAAAGTTCTTTTCCTTTTCTTTTGGGTGGTCGCAATAATTTTTTGTGATAGACCCAATTCTTAAACACAAGTTTCCACCAATAGGATTTACACCTGGTGCCATATTTTGCAGTTTTGAAGGCATTTTTCTTCCCTTTTCATGCCTTTTGTTCTATTTATCACAAGCCATAAGTCCAGCCACACTATTTTGTGTCATTTTCTGCCCCTTTTATTACAGCAATACTCAGTTAAGCTCCATTAGTCTTGGAATCTGTACTCTTTTTCTATTGTTACATGTCACATGGACTCTTCAAAATCTTTGAACAAGAGATCTTCATTGCAAAATTGAGATACGCGTTCAACCATTGCAAAATTGAGATACGCGTTCAACCCGTATTTAAGCTTTGCAAATTGCACATAACAAGTACGTTTGAGTATCCAAATCTACGGAGTACTAAATTTATTCACGCGACTTTCCTTTATACATAGCATGCTCTAAACATAGCTTCTAAATTAACGTCAGTTTCCACTACAAAAAATGAAGACACAAAATCTAGCCATGTTACTCTCTCCTTGGACGAAAGAGTTAAATGCATCCAGTACAAAAACGCATAACAAAACTCGACATGAGCCCACATGCATTGGGATTGTTGATTTTGAATGCAGATTCTCATGTTATACTTTCCTTAATATGGTGATATTTTTTTATCAGCTATTCTACTATAGCCTGGGTGGCTTCACTTCACAAGGGTGTTCAACCAGATGTAAAATACACTTCTAGGGCTTCAACAACTACGGGAAGTGTGTTCCAATTCTTGAGTGCTTTGGGTGATGTAGCATTTGCCTATGCCGGGCACAATGTGGTATTGGAAATCCAAGCAGGAATCCCATCTACTCCAGAAAAACCATCAAAGAAACCCATGTGGACAGGAGTGGTAATAGCCTATATTGTAGTGGCATTATGCTACTTCCCTGTTTCTATGGTTGGCTACTGGGTGTTTGGAAACAGTGTTGAGGACAATATCCTCCTTTCACTGGAGAAGCCTGCTTGGCTTGTTGCTATTGCCAACCTTGCTGTTGTAATCCATGTGATTGGGAGTTATCAAGTAAATATTCCACTCTCTTTATAATTGATTTATTTCTTCTCTTTTGTCTCTTTTTTTTTCTCTCTTTTCCTTTTACATTCCTCTGATAATTTTGCACGAGTTGTAGGTATACGCACAGCCAGTGTTTGACATGATGGAGGCTTTCTTGGTATTGAAGATGAATTTTAAGCCAAGTGGATTACTTCGCTTTGTTACGCGTTTCTCTTATGTTGGTAAGAAGTGATCACAAAAGTAGGAGAAGTATCCAAAAGAATAGTCACAAAGAATCTAGTATTAGGATGACTTCTTCATTCATTTCATCTATGCTGCCCTCCATTGAGACTGTACAATGTGTTCCTGTAAAAATAAAAAATAAAAAATTTAGAATATCGACTGTGGTTAATTGATTGGCATGGTTCATAACATGGATTGTTTAGTGAAATTGTATTTGTTGATCAATGCAGCACTTACAATGTTCCTGGGGATGACATTCCCTTTCTTTGGCGGGCTATTGGGTTTCTTTGGAGGCTTTGCATTTGCTCCAACAACCTACTTTGTACGTTGAAGTGTCGTCTGATAAGTATTACTCCTCTGTAAGGCCTATGATCAAATAATCATCTAATGTTTGTTTTCATATCGCAGCTTCCTTGTATCATGTGGCTTGCCATCTGCAAACCTAAAAGGTTCAGCTTATCTTGGTTTACAAATTGGGTATGTTTACTAGCATGGAAGTGATTTCATTCGCACGACATACTTAATGTTTTGATCAATTTTTTGTGTGTGATACCTAACCTTGCTCTCTGATAAACATTATCATCTCTAATGAATTGCAGATATGCATCATACTTGGTGTCTTGTTGATGGTTTTAGCGCCAATTGGTGCATTAAGGGGGCTTATACTGGAAGCCAAGGACTTCCAGTACTATTCTTGATGATCTGCCAGAATGTATGAAGGGCGAAAATTACCGTCACAAGATGATCACGATTCCAATTAAGTCAAAAAGAGTTACTGTCATCAATTTTTTTCAAATGACGGCACCTCTTCCCTAGTTTTGTAAATATGAGGGTTTGTCGGTACAAACAATAACTTGGGTACCTCAGACTATTCGATAATAAGTTTTGTGTAAGTTGTGTTAACCTCCTTTGCATTTTCTGGTATGAGATTTTAAATTGAATAATTTAGATCATCCACGCTCTGTCTCAAAGTATGTAAGAATCATTTATCTCATTGCTTGTGGATGTTGAAGAGATTTTGTCAATTTGCATTGAACTATTAATAGGCTGAGTTCCCTCTTTTTGGATGAAGAGACATGAAATTTGAATCCCTGCTTGCATGCTGAATTTACATGACTTCTGCACTTGTAACGCAAAGTGAATGCCAGCAATTCAATTTGGACAAGTTTAAAGTTATGGTTTAATGGAACACACACACACATGATACTCATATTAACTGTGAATGAGATGTGGACAGTGCAGATGCCGATTACCTAAATTTGGGATCATTTAAAAAAGAATTCCCCAAGTCATGCATGTTCTGCTTTTTGCACGAAAATGGACCCGGGGTGCTGATATCCAGCCCTAGTGTGCTCGTCCGAGCCGTTGATCTTGGCAATCAACGGTTTGAATTTCATCTTGGCAGTGGACGGCTTCGATCTGCAAAGTGTCAAGATGAAATTAGAACCGTTGAAAACACATCTGACGGTTGGGATGCCGCACACCAGGGTCCCCGTTTCGCACAGAAATTCCTTCCTTGTCTCAGGTTTTTGGAATGTCATTGCTAGCTAGAAGGCAGACCGAGACTAAATTATGCTAGACTTGGATGTATTTTCAAGCAATCATAAACATTTTGAAGTAGTCAACAAAAATTAGAACAGGAGAATTTTAGTGGTGTACAAACAGAAGTTACTCCCATAAAAAAATCCCGAATTCAGCTTTTCTGCGCGTTTTGTTTTGGTTGTGAATGGTGTTGTGGTTGGTTTAAAAACAAATGTCATTGGCATGACTATCGCAATTATACAGTCTTATACAAACAACCTAAACATAATCCATCCTGGAAATCATCCCCAAATAGATCTGGTTCCCAGGAACAAAATCATCCAGGAACGAAAACCCAGATCTGGTTCTCCAAATCTGAGCCCCCGAGGGAAAAAGTCTCAACCACCTCACAACTATAGAAGGAGAAGAGAGGAGAGACACAGAAAATAGAGCAAATCCAGAGAGTAGGACGGAGAGGGGAGGAGGAAGAAATGAGAACAGCCCTGAGAGTTCAGAATTTAATGCCCAAAGTGGTACCAAAGTGAGGGTAACAACAGTTCCCTGCAACTTTCAGAAAATGCCAGCACTAATTCCAAGTTGAGCAAAACCACCTAAAGTCCATCAAACAGGAAATGCACAAACCAAATCATGTAAAAGATAGAAACCTTCTTTCGATAGATTGGGCGCGAGAAAACTAAGAAATCTAACATGTACCGCTGCATCCTATTTGCTGTACAAAGATCTACCCGAGATCAACCAACATGTATTTCCAGTAAGAGGCAAAAATTGCTTTCAGATCACCACAATTGTTCCCAACGACGCCTATTGATCGAGCATTGGGACAATAGTGCAGTGGCTGAGCACTTATCCTGCTCATGTACCAAAGTTCAAGCCCGGGGAAACACCCCTCTCCTATCGCTGATACAAAAATGAAAAAATAAAAATAAAAAACTACGTCTATTGATCAGGATCACACGGTACAATGAAGATTTGCTATTTTTCTCATGTAGTAAAAAAAAGGAGTCCTGATCAAAACTCTAGTAAAGAAACCCCTGGCAGGCAAGGGAGAGAGGTTAGAGAAAGCCCAGCCCTTTAAAATCCTGTGGATAATCTTTTACTATCTTCCGGAGGCCTCTACTGCCTGTCCAAAACCAACTCAGGCCCAAACAAACCCCAAGCACATTCCACAAAACACCCACATCGACGATGTTGTTCTCTTCATGCTCGGCAGTTTATCTCAACACAGCAGATATGCATCATCGGCACCATGTAAAAAACAGATGGACACAAAGGGAGAACATCATCGTTCCAAACAGTCATCAAGTTCAAAAGTCTCCAACACTGCACCAATCAATCAATCTCTCCTTCCTCAGCATCCTTCTCTGCATCGCCTATTACTGCATCCGTAACACTTTGGGGCTCACCTTCTTCGTCATCCTCATCATCTGCCTTCATGTATAAACCAAGTTGCTCCAAGGGATTGCTACTTCCCTGGAATTTGAAACTGCCCAGACCATCTTGGGAATGATCTGGAGTGGCAGCGTCATCGACAAAGCTCTGCAACTGTTCCACGGGTGCAGCACTAAGCATTTCAAGGTCCTCCATAAACCGACAATTCTCATTAATGTCAACTGTCTTTTCCATCTGCAAATAGCAAGAGAAAATTTCAGCTACATTTGGCTTCTACAAGGAAGGTTGCATTTTGCAAGTAGCTTCTGCTTTTGCAGTATGATAGGATCTAGTTTACCTTTTGCAGAGCCAGGCGTGCTGCTTCTCTTTCTAGTTCTCTCTTCCTTTTGGCTTCAGCTTCCGCTTCCGCTTCAGCTTTCCTTCGAGCTTCTTCTGCAGCCTTGGCTTCTGCTAGTAATCGAGCTTTTTCTACACACCATATAGCCAACAGCATTATGTGGACACGACCCCCAAAAAAGAACATGAGGATGAAATCCTTAAACTCACAAGAGAACACTCCACAAATAGATTTGCCTAACCAGATAAATATAACTGCTTTCCTTGATTTTACATATATGTACCAAAAAGGAGGATATCCAACCCAAACACCAAAATAATCGTTGTGACAAATCAATTTGGGCCGGCTACATGACATAATTCCATAACCAGCATAAAAATACACTTGATGTCAATTTCTTTATTTGTAATTATCTGCAGACGTACATATTTTTATCACAAATGAGCATATAATTTTTTTATTTATTTATTTATTTTGGGCTTAACAGGCTACATATAGCTAAAACACCAACATTAAACTGCAGATTTTCCTACCTTCTTTTCTACGCCTTTCAAGCTCCTCCCTCTCGAGCCGCAGTTTGTCAGGATCCTGCTTTTCACCCTGGACTCAAACATGTCAAAATATCAAACACCATATCTCAGAAACTGCTCACATCAATCTTCGCACAGAAGTAAACAGGGTCTGGAACGCAAGTAACCAACCTTCTCAAGAGCCTTTTCTTGAGCTTTAATTATGGTGTCTGCAAAGCGACTTCTCAACAAAGCTGCACGGTATAGCTTGTCGGGGGAGACTTGCCTCCCAAGTGGAGTATTCTCCCCTAAAAGTTTATAGCATGATGCGTAAGATGATGCTGCAAAACCAACAGCTCACAGTTTCTTCATTTTTTTTCATTGCTTACCCTGTTGACGACATTCATCCTCAATAGCAACTACTTTATCCTGGGAATTAAGCACATCAACTTCGTTTGACTCATTTAACAAATCTGTGAGACAAGGAAAACAGAAGAATCTTACATAAAAAAAAGGCTTCAAGAAAACAATTAGATACTATATCAGGTCCAGAGATGTGAGAACTAGTCAAAAGATCACAATGTGTAGGTACTCACCATTCCCATTGTCTGGGTCTACAAGCTGGTCTATCTTCTGCTCTGTATTTGCTCCAGAGTCACCTAATTTATCCTACAGAGATCGTCAAGTGTCAACAGAGAGATCATAAGTACATCGCCAGATTAACACATGCATGCACTGAGGGAGAGAGGAAAAGGCCTCTAATACAAACCAAATCCAGACTCAATTTGATTATGATGTACCTTCGTACTGATTGTGGGAACAGAAGCTCTAGCACCATCTGATTCACTGTCAGAACTGCCCGAGTCTGAATCTGGAACAGAGACCAAAAAAAAAAAGGCACAAGTACACAGATCAGTTGAACATAGGGAAAAGATAAAGGGACAATTGTGACGGTAATTAATTCAATGACAGCATAGGAGATTGAGGTTTTTGGCTCTGCCAAAGCTTTACCAGAAGTCCTTAGTCAAACATAAACAGTGACTGGCAGAAACATGCAAGACTGGTATTTCAAATGACAAATAGCAAAATAGATTCATACAACTAGACAACCCATTATATTTTACGCAAATATAATCATGTATTTTTATTTTCTGAAACCCACAAAAAATAATGCCCAAGGATCTAAAAGGGCAAGCAACATAGCATGCCTTCCCAGAAAAAAAGGAGAACGTGAAGTGCACAAGCCACAAATATCAACCAATCATGGAATGTAACAAATACATGAGAATCCAGCTTCCTCTATTTACAGTTTCCCACATCGAAAACAACACCAACAAAAATAGTGATTGGGAATGTTCTATCAGCGAAGGAAGAAATCCACATGCCCCACATCTGCACTCTTGATTAAGCATATAATCTTATTACTGAAGGGGAAGAACAGGGGAGGGGGGGGGTCAACAGACGCGTACCACCAGTTGTCTTAGCTTAAATAGACTCTTTATTGAGCTACATTTCTAACCGACTCTTCCAGAAATATCATGATCAAATCATAACATGATGAACACTCTCCATCAGTTCGCTGCAAGAAACTGACAGTGGCTCGAAAAGACATGATAAGTGGCAAGGAAATCGGTCATCTCACAGAAACCCAAAGGGCCGAAGCTCAGCTTCGGAAATACCCTCTATGCCACTAGACCAGATCACAACCAGCTTAATCAGAAACAAAAACTAGAAAGCATGAGAGACAGAATTTCAAAGGAAAACTGTCAAAGCGTGCCAGCTCTTTACCTCACATATGCAAGCGAAACTGATGATTTAATCACAAGGACTCCTAGCTTTCATGCAAAAATAAAAATCGACTAACTCGTGAAGGCATGGGTGATACCCATAGGAAAAATGCTTATGAAGTGGTAATTGAATGTGCATTAATCGAGGTTTGGAAAAACAGACAGCAGAGAAAGCTGACCCTTGCTTGCATCTATAACTCAAACAAGTTACTTTTCAACTCCAAAGGCATGTTCCCAATTTAACTAAACCAGTGTTACCAACTTTTACAACCGAAGCTCCGGAGTTACCCCTATCCCTCATGAAAACCCAATCCTGATTGGGTGTAACTTATCAAGCAAAACACAATATATGAGGTACAGACATGAAGACAGGTTTTACATCCTGAAGAATGCTGATCTTTTAATTTCCATTTCTCAACACCCGGTATGAGGGAAATAAGAAGTAGCACTTTGAGACTTGACACCAAGGAATACCACTTGCTAAGGGAGCGCCTCATCCACCAAGCCTAGTTCTTGTTTTCTACATCTACTTAGATGTATAGAGTAAAGACACAAAGACCAAAGAAAATTTGAATCTCAAATCACAAAAAGTCCTACAAAAGGCTTGACAATAATGGAAAATGACACATGGTACTTTTATCAGCTCAAGTCAACAAGTTGAATAATTCTGATCTCTCTTAGTTAAATGAATCTATGTTTGTAGAACTCACAATATTCATTTAATACAGCAACAAAACATTTAAAGCCCTCTTTACTTCAGTTTGGCAACTTTGGAAAAAACCATGTTCTATCCAACTCTGAATTAGTTAAACCAAAACTTCAAACAGCTTTGGGCCTAACTCAAGTATTTGGAAAGAAAGGAAAGGCATTTGTTTGAGCAAATAGAGACCTTAGCTCAAGCAGCTTTTGTACATTCTTTATCTAGTTCATTAAGGACTAATGAATTTCGTGTTCGTATGGACCACGGGAGTAGAGATCACGTTTTTCATAGCTAACATTTGCAGAGCAGTGATGAATACACTTTTTCCTCCAGTTACCCTTCAGTGCATCCCTAGCTTGTAACTACAGAATCTATCTCAAACACTACAAGTAGTTCTGCATTGTTTCTATTTTGTTCATCTCCAGAGGTGAAGAATGCGTTGATTTTTTTGAACTGACCAGCAGCATTAATTGACATGATAATGGTTGCACCCAAAAAAGAAATACAGAATCTATCTCAGCTTCTAACTACAGAATCTATATAAAACACAACATGTAGTTCTGCATTGTTTCTATCGTGTTTGTCTTCAGAGGTGGAGCCTAGTAACATTGATTGACATGATGATGTTCACACCCAAAAAAACTACATGATGTGAGAATTTTTTTCCAGCTTTTCAGTGATTCAGTCAACACTCAACACAATAAATAGAATGCCACTTATGAAATATATCTCAATTCTCATCTGGCTACCAAAACCTTTATATAAGCATAACCATGTAATAAGGTTCCAAAGGTGAAGAGTGGTATTAGAGGGTACATCCTAAATACCATACTTAGACTGTTGTTCTGACATAAGAGCTTGCCAAAGTTAAATAGGCAGTAACCCATTGAGTTCAATTTATAACGGCATAACTTCAATGGAAGTTGAGAATCAAAGAAGTAATATAATTCGGCTATGGAACACAAAGTAGCAAAATAAAACATGAAAACATTAGAAAACCAAATATCAAGCTTCACTATTGACTCATAAAATCAAAAAGAATATGGAATAGGCAGTAAGCCAGTAACCCATTAAGTTCAATTTATAACGGTATGGCTTCTTGGAAGTTGAGAATCAAAGAAGTAATATAATACGGCTATGGAACACAAAGTCGAAAAATAAAACATGAAAACATTAGAAATTCACTATTGATATATAAAACCAAAAAGATTATGGAACAAGAAGACAAAAGAAGAAAACCAGAAGAAATATCCGCGAATTTGGTTGGCAGAAAAACTTGAATGGAAACAAAAAAGCATCGTACAGTTTACCTCTATTCTGGGTTAAATCGGACGGAAATCAACATTGGCATAAGTAAACATGTACCACCAAAGCTCAAAATATAATAAATACGATTCATGACAAACAAGAATATAATACAAGGTTCATAATAGCACAAACCACTGGAGGAGGAGCCTGATCCACTACTGGAGCTACTTGAGCTACTCCGTTTAGTGTTCCTAAGGGCTGTATCTTTTTCTATCTCCACCGGTGGGTAGCTTGAGATTGGAGGATCATTCCCACCAATGTCTACATCTTCGTCAGCAGGATCGTTGCCTGAAATGCAAGAGAATGGTTGACAAAAATGCACATCTTTACATACTCAAGCCTCTGAAATTAACAAATCCATTCAGCAATTGCTGTACAGAGCATGTGAAATAGACAATAACCTTTACATTGTTGTGCAGATGAATTGCTGAAACCTGACTCGTGAAGAAGCTGCAACAACATAGACAAAAATATAGCACCAATCTGATATAAGTTTCACAGAGCTCGGAAGCACATAAATAACACCCATGAGAGAGAGAGAGAGAGAGAGAGAGAGAGAGAGAAGGGTACCTCCATTTCACAAGGTTCAGCCCTTTCCTGCTTTTTCTGTTTAGTCCAGCAAATAGTCATCTAAGAGTTTACGCAATACGAACAATGTATCATCACTCAACGTATCAATATCAATCTCAATCTCCTCTTCATCAGTTTGACTTGCACTGTAGCTCTGCTTTTTCAGGAAGTCAATAATGTTCTCAGGCAAATCAGCCAATTGAGCCTCCAATTCTGTGCTCAGCTTATGCTTCTCCGAGGCAGTCATGAAACGCTTCACGGGTTCTTCTTGCTTGACCACATTGTCAACTGGTGCAATATTCTTCTTCTTAAATGGAGGCATCACATGTGGAGTTTCAGTTTCAACATCTAGACTTGATGTCGAAGGTACCGGTGCATCAATGATAACAGGAATCTTTTTCTTGATAAGTTTCCATTTCGTTTCAAAATATTTACTCAGCATCTTGGCCATGACATGAACATCGTTTTCGCGTGGATTGTAGGTCATGGCATTTGAGAAAGTGAGCCTCACGTCAGCAGCAAAATCCAATGGGTTCGAATACCCACCTGACGTTAACTTTCTTTTCACTGTCCCCAAATCCATGGGATGCTTTATAACATTGAAGTAATCTGGAATATTCAGCTTAACTACATCGACGGGAGTGTTGAAAACCCAACCATATTGGTGTGACATCAACCGATTCAGCAAGTCTTCGCACTCTTTCATGAACATAGCATTCGAAGTATTCAAAGAAGATGGTGGCACAGACTGCTTCACTGACCCAGGACGCCCTGCTGCAGGCCGTCTTCCACGGGACCCATTCCGAAAAGGAGGGCCCCGTTTCTTTCCCTGTGAAGTGGACACGTCCACTGACCTCGGTAAACTATCAAGTGCGGGCCTCTTTTGTCCATCGCTACAACTACGAATATCACTAGAAGGTGACAAAACAACGAAGTTCGAATTTATACTGGCAATCTTCTTTTGAAGAAGCCTAACTTGGTCAAGTTCATATTTCAACCTCATCTCTAAGTCTTTCTTCTCGGTGTACGACATCTTCGACAGCAACAGAACTTGCAAAGGAACACCAAACTGATCGTCTGTACCGACATTCAAACTAATGCATTTCCTTTTATTAGGAGCATACGAATCCTCTGAAGCAGTCATCTGTGTGTCAACTCTTCCGGAGCTACCGAACCCTTCCGATTCAGCCATGGTCTCTACCGCATGACGATAGTCGGGTACAAACCCAGAAGAATGCCCCTTCGAAACCTTCCTTGTTTTCCCCATCATTACAGTACTTCTCTGAGAAAAAGATTTTGATTCCCTTTGTCCAATGTATTCTATGGGAATAGTTGGTGCCATAAGATTAACCTCCAATTTCTGCACATATCAACAGTCTCAAATCCCGTTATGTACACTCAATACTCCAAAGATATCTTCAAAAATTGCGCGTTAACCACAATGTCTAGGTCAGAATCGCATTAATTTTATAGCTCCTATATTAAAGAACCCTTCAATTTCTTATATCACAACATATGTAAATTACAATCTACAATCAATTTGTATTTGTCAACCATCTGTTAATTAACATTCCCAACAGAGATGAGACACAACTACACAAAAAGGAAAGAATGAATGAAGAAAGAAAGCTATCAAAGGGGGGAGAAAACCTAACCTCGACACATTAGCTGATTCGATCCAAGCAACCGAATTTGTACAAATTTATCAAGACCCCAAAAAGTTAGTAGCAATCAGACCCCTCAAAATCCCCGCTTTCGCTCTCGACAACTCAACAAGCCGTCAACTCCGTTTCAGATCGGAATACAAAAAACAACACGTTCTTCGAAAAGAAACAAGAAAGGAAACGAACGAATTGATGATAAAAAGGGATTCAAACCCTAAAATTGAATCGAGCAGGAGGTAAGACTAAACCCAAGATCGACCAAAGACGAGAAGCTCAATCAAATGAAACAAAAGCCAAAAGCGAAAACGAAACGACACAAAAGACGAGACTAGGAAACCCTAGATATGCTTCTTCACATGTGAGGGTCCAATTCAAAACCTGGATCTTCAAAGCCGTTGGGGGATTTGGCGGGGGGGGGGGGGGGGGGGGCGTTTGAAACCCTAGAGACGAAACCCTTCGTCGTTAACCTTCGAGCGAAACCTAGAGAGAGAAAGAGGATGATAGAATTTTAGAGAGAGAGAGAGTATATGGAACTTGTGATTTGCTCCTCTACTTATAAAGGCGACGGGCTTCCTCGCCCGCCGCTACTGGGGAAATCCTATCCGTTCATTCAAAGACCCCCACAAGATCCGACGGCTTAAAAAAAATCGATTTTGTGCCCCTAGATCTGGATCCGACGGTGGTGGGCTTCTAGAGGACTGGACATTTCCGTTAATTAAACAGAATTTTGATCCAAATCCGTGCTTAAGGTCAGTGATTAAGAAAACGGGAACAAATGGTCATTGCGCGAGTACAGAAACGGTGTTACTCGCTTTTTCATTTTGACACGTGACGGTGGTTACACGTGGTTTGGTGATACGTCGAGTAAAGATTTTTTGGGAGTAGTGGACGAAAACGAGGCAAGAGTATTTGGCATGTTCGGCCACGTGTCGGATTGACTTGGCGCCGAGCCCACGTGCTTGATTTAGGAGGCTGTTTGATGGGCTTCATCATTTTTAGACATGTTTGTTTTGAAGTAGAAACAACGTTAATTGGGCTGTGAGAATTAGGCCTAGTTTGGCCAGATAAGTCAAGCGACTATTTTTTTTATTATTATTATTCACATTTTTTTTTCTTGTTTCGCATTAATTTTTTTGATTTATTAATTCGTCTCAATGAGATGAATCAAAAAAATAAAAAAATCACAAGCCAAACTTAAATGGGGCACTTAAATATTCATCTTTTAATGCACTTGAACTTATGTTATCATTCCGTCCTTTTTTTTTAATAAGTTTTCATCCTGAAATTCAAATAAATCTGATATTGTCCTTTATATATATTGGTGGGGAAAATTACGATGGTTTCCAAATTTTGGAGGACCAAGGCTGTAATTTTAGGGATTGGCCCAATCCCCCATTTTACAATAATGCTACACTTACACCCTTTGGATTAAACCCTCCGTTTACACCCTACTCCGATGCTTAACACATGTCCCCTCTCTCTCTCTCTCTGACTTTCTCTCTCTCCTTCCATCCCCTCTCACTCTCTCTCATTTTTTATTTTTTACAAATTAAAATGTTTATAACTATTATTTTCCATATCCAATACTGAAAATATATATAGATTTAAAATCTACTTGACGACATCTATCAAACAAGACCAATATTGAATATGTAATATGTATAAAATAATGATTGGGATAGGGTGCAAATGAAGGGTGTAACCCAGAAGGTTTAAGCGTAGCATTATTCCCCATTTTATGCGTACCTGTTATCTTTCCCATTTATATGCCCTAGTTCGTCAAAAACTGCAGTCCGAAACTTCAGATCTCGGCGACCCAAAACTTCATACCTCGCCATCCAAAATCACCGAAGTACTGACGACGGTGTCCCAATTCTTTCACCCTCGCCGTCGACAAATACCCATCCCAAAATCGGCAACAACGATAACCATCCTAACTCGACGTTGACGATCTGGTCTCTCGTCAGTTGTCTTTCCAATTGGGTCTCGTTGATTTGCTTGTAGGATACATCGCATGGTGTATAATGGTATGACATCGTAAATTTTTTTTTTTAAACAATAATGGTAAATATATTTTGTGCTTAGATCGATTGCCACTAACTTCATGTCTACATCAAAACTCAGATTTTCTTTTCAATTAGTTTCACCATTGAACTAAGAACAAGGTAGCAAAATAAGCTCTCATGATATATGTACAATCTCCTATTCCAGCTTTGAAAACACAAAAATTTCTAGGTTCCTGTTAGACGAAGCTCTAATGGCTGCTAAAAGAACTTTCCTGGTCCTATAACAAAAGAATCATATTACCTAAAAGTTTCAACTTGCCCAACCCAAAACAACAATATACCATGTTTTTTTAAACAATATACCATGTTTTTCTATATCTTGATGTTATTCATTGTCTCAGTTGCGATTTAGCTTTAAAAATAAATTTTATGTTGATTCTACTGTTTCCGTAAGCGATGATGTGATTTTTACCCACTTGGTTTCCCAATTTCTTATTGGTTCAGTACATTAGGTTACCCTCCAATTGATATGGTTAATTTGTTCAATAATTTTGTGGATGTTGCATGTTTTGATACAGTTCCCTTTGTTCCTAGTCGGCATCCCAAATCTTGGTCTAAAATCTTCACCAGACGGTGTCCCAAATCGTCATCCCAAATATTCACCAAATTGTCATATCAAATCTTCACCATAACCATCCTAAACCGACGTTGGCGTTCAGCTCCATAAACGTCTCCCACGCCGTGCAAATTTACCATATTTTCTTTGTTATTTTTACAATAATCATTGAAAGAAATTGTGAACAAGTATTTTTGTAACACCCCGGATTATTTCAAAAATATTTGATACACATTTTGGAGTACTTATGAGAATGTTATTGGATAAACCGAGACCGCGGTTAGTCTCAAGGTAATTTATTGGAGCCATGGTAAAATTTTTAGAATTTTCTGAGGTAGTATCTGGACTGCACGGTCGAAACGGGGCTTGTTCTCACCCACACCCAATCATTTTCCCCTCAATAATTCAGTTGAGGGGATATTTTTTCCCTTAAAGAGATCAGTACGTAGAAAGAAAAGGAAAGAAGAAAGAGAAAGAAGAAGGGAAAGGAAGAGAAGAAGGAGAAGAAAGAAGAAGAAGAGGAAAGAAGAAGAAAAATTGAAGAAAACCCAAATTGAGGTACGAATTGAAGATTAATTTCCGAAATTCTTAAGCTATGATGTTCATATACAAGTTAATTTGGTATTTTGCATCTCATAAGAATGATTGGGGTTGTTTTTACAAAAATTCGTGGAAGGGAGTGCAGGGTTCACTACTGGTTTTGTGAAAAACCAAATCTGTCATGGTTTTTGGCGAATTTTAAGACATGGTTCCCAAAGTTGGAAATTTATGAGATTTTTACAGTAGCTACCCATGGATGTTCTTTATGTTGTGTAAAATTTCGAGGTTTAATTCGAAGTACAGAAAATAAGAAAATTCGTGAATCAATCTGTTGTCGGGTTCATGTTTGGACAGACAGCACTGACACATCTTGGAAAAAGGTTATAACTTCTAGCTCGGGTATCCGATTGGTACACCGTCTTTTGATTATGAAACTAGACTCGTATACCTTCGAAACGATGTATGGGATGTGCCTTAATTATTTCCAGAGAATAGCAATTTTTAATTTGAAGTTAGGGAAAAATCTGTTTTGGGGAATTTTCAGCAAGTTCTGGGTTTGTGTGGAGGTTGTTTAAAAATAGTTACGGAGCTCAGAAAATTCTGAATTTTGGATATGATGATGAAGTGTGATTCTGGAGTTTGTGGTGAAAATTTCGTGGGAATCGGATAAGTAGATTAATTCTGAAAATTCATAGAGCGCAGCACTGTTGAGTTGTAGGATACATTTTCATGCATTTCACTTGCATTTGGGCATGAATTTTTGGTAGTGAGCTTATGGGTGATACATAATTGATGTCATAGGTGATGATACTGTAAGATGGTCGTGGTGACGCCTCTGGTGCGTAGGGGTTAAGTCGATGGCGGAGTTGGTCCTGTTGTGACAGGTGAGGATGTACAGCTTCTATAATAAATAAGAAATGTTTTGTTTTTATCAAATTTGTCGTGTGATTATTACTGTTCCTGAAAGCTCCTTTGATGATTATTTTTTTTTAGTATATGATGGCAACGTTTTTGGTTGGATGGATCAAATGATTTTTGGCGAGTGAAAAAGAGAATTTTTACGCCTTTTGTGCCAATGTTTAGTTTGCAAGGTTGGCATCTTGCATTTGTGGGATGTGTCATCTGGCTGTATGCCAGCATTTTAGCCAAAAGTTACAAGGTTGGCATCTTGTAGCGTGGGCTGTGCCAATATTTTAGTTTGCAAGGTTGGCAACTTGCATTCGTGGGCTGTGCCATATGTGAGCAGTGCAAGCTTAGTTCTTGCTACCTGTGTGGATTGCACCTACCATTGGTGATAAAGAATGGCCCTCGTCACCGCCACTATATGTGAGCCTGTGAGCGAGGTAACGGTACCGTCATAACTCCCGGTCGTGAGGTTGGCGACTCGTTGGCACATTTGGTAAAATTAGTTGTTATTACTTATTGCTGTGAGAGAGAATGTTGCTAAATTTTGAAATCCTTTAAAAATGTGTTTGAGATGGGCCGAAGGGCCGTATTTTGAGATGGGCCGGTGGGCCATGTTTTAAGTTGGGCCGGAGGGCCGTGTTTTTCTGGATAAGCCGGTGGGCTATATTTTTGAAATAAATGTGATGGCTGTGTTTTGAAATAAATTGTGCAGGCTGAGAAAGTTTGTTGAGAATTTTGAGAAAAACTCCTATTGTTGGAGATTTATTGTTCTTATAAAAAAAAGGTGTTGGTGTGATATTTAAACTTTGATTCATTCAAGGAGCTTGGACATTTCTTTTTATTATGTTGCTAACGTACATTCTCCTGTAACCTTTTTTGTTGCAGATTCTCAGTTGAGCTAGACGTCGGTCCACTACAGTGCCAGGGTGCCGAGTCAGGTGTTCATAGAGGTTGAGTTTTATAATTCTGTCAGTTAGAGGGTGTTGTAGAATGACTATATAATGTGAGGTTGGTGTGGTTCAGTACAAGTCTAATATGGTTGACTGTACAATTGATGTGGAGGTGTGAACACCTGTTTATTTTTATTGGTTCTGCTGCGAGCTGTAGTCTAATTTTGAGTATTATTTTTGTGAGAAGCCGGAAAGGCGTACAGGTGGTGACAGGTGTCCTGTCACTTTGTGCAAGTTTTATTTTGCCAGAGTGGGGTGTGACAATTTTACCATGATTCAATGCAACAAATATTAGTTTATCATGTTACTGTTTTGTATGCATTTTTTACCATGATAGTAATTAGTAGAGTTTTTTTTTTTTTTCTTTCTTTCTTTCCCGAGATAGTAATTGGTAGAGGTTGAGGCGTAGTTTTCACCAAGATTGGAATTGTTAAACAAAACTAACAAGTTGTATAAATTTACCATAAATAATGAGATGTGTTTTGTGATATATTTTACCATGATTCAATTTTGCAAGTTGTTTGATATTACCATGTTCAATGTATTGGTTCTTATTTTTTACCATGTTTGTTGTTCTTCATTCACTTTTTATCGTAATGACTAAAAATATGATGTGGACATAATTTACCATGAGAACTATTATTGTATTTTTTTTTTCACCCACCACTTTTTTTTTCAAAAATCCCTTAAATTTCGGTTCACACAAGACTAATATTTGAAAATAATATCATTCCACTCAATTTTGAATCTCCACCATTTAAAATTTCATCATTTTAGGCAACACAGTCATCCATCATTCAAAAAATTTCATTTGAAATAGTCAAATCAATCCCCCTTTATTAGGAAACAATATCTATATAAATCTTAATCAAATCACTCTTAATTAGGAAACTATATCTACATATATTAATATATAACACTAAAAAAGGGTAAACACGGTATTTCACAATAAAAAATGATGAAAGCATAATCATCCAAACTGACAAGGATGAAAACTTACGTGGTATCCAAAAAAATGGATGATTATTTAATTACCGAAACTTAATTTTTTAATAAAGACAAAAATAAGCCAAAATAGCTTACTTCTGTCTTTGTTAAAAATTGTTGGATTTTCGGTCGTAATTTTATACTTTTCGATTCTTCTCGTCGAGGCAAACCAAGAAATAAAAAAAATTAACGTGAAACGAACAAATACGAATTTTTTGTGAAAACAACATGACGAAAGAAGGCTTGTTATTTACGACTTGTTCTTTCAAATGGTAATCGAAGAATGTAATTTTTTTATGGTTGAAATTCTTGACTATTAATTCTACAAAACAAATGATTCCATCACTATTACGGAACCGATATGGGTTCACAAAAATCAAATTGGACGGGACTTGATGTTTAAGGAGTCTACTAGACCTAAAACCCCATCAAGGTGGGAATTGTGATTTCTAGAAGGTCAAGGTACTCATGTACAATAATAATATCAAACCACAGGGAAGGGTAGTGGTTTCGAGGCACCACAATCCCTTTCCTTAAATTCTCCATGGATTGGAAAGTTCCACACGTCACCCAAATGAGAAACCCTTCCTTTCCTCCAGCTTTCCTTTCTGCACCACCAAATAGCATTCGTACTATCACTTGAGGGGGTGATCCACTAAGAATTTTTTCTAAATAAACTGAATTTTTACTGTTTTTATGTGATGTATTGTGAGAGAATAACATGTCTTAATTTTGAGAAATTTGTTTTTTTGTTAGTGAAACACCCTCAAGTGATTTATTATATGAATCAGTTTTTTAAATTATTAGTTTAAAATAAATAAAATGCATTATAAAACTGTTTGTTCTAAAAAAGTTATTCCCTCCGTTCCAATTTGTTAGTTCCTTTTTAGACTTTTGCATATCCCAAATTGTTTGTCCGTTTGACATTGTTTATGAATGAGATTTCCTTTTTACCCTTGCTTTGCTAAATAAAGTACTTTTCAAGAAAGTTAAAAGGGCAAATGTTGCAGAGTTGAACATTTCTAAGTGCAATCATTGTGTTCCTTACAAAGTTGGGTTCCCAAAATTGGACAAATAAACTGGGACGGAAAGAGTATTTGATAGCTTATTCAAGCAAATATGACAATTTTTTGCAGGGATTACAAAAACTACAGGTGAGGTTTGGCCTAAAAAGTTGGTTGGCTTATTTTTCGTCTTTATTTGAATTTTTTCTCATTTTTTAGTTTTGCATCAACTTTTTGTGTATTATTGGTTCATTTCGGCGGAAGGAATCAAAAAAGTAAAAAATTATGACCGAAACCTAATTTTTTTGAATAAAGATAAAAATAAGACAAAAAGTTAGTTTTTTACATTTTTTCGATCTTAGTCAAAAATTTGAGGGTTCTAATCATAATCTCCTACCTTTTGGATTCCTCTCATCGAGACGAACCAATAATACTCAAAAAATCGATGTAAAACTAACAAACGCAAAAAAAAAAAATCAAAAAAAGACAAAAAAAAAAAAAAAAAAAGTTAAGCTAACTTATTTGGCCAAACCTCCCTAAATGTCTAGATTGCCCTTAACTCTAAGAAAAACTTATTCACTTTAAAATAATAGCTTTTTTTGGTTAGCTAAGCTAGAAAAAAAAAACTAAATAAAGTGACTAAATAAGTTATGTTGTACGTGCTAGTACTAGCAAACGCCATTATCATCAACTATTTTGAGATTTTATTTTGAAAACTTTGATCAAAACAACTTGATGAAAAAAGGCCCGTGTTTACAACTTATCCTTTCAATGATTGTCCGATGAACATGAATTTTTGTATGGCTGAAGTTGTTGGTGAGGTCACAAAGTAGCACACAATTCCATCACTACTACGGTTTGGAGATTGGCCCATAACTAAATCGAACAAAACTGTAACTGTAATTAAGACTGCTCGCCAAGATGTTAGGATTGCTCATAATATGGCATGAAGCCGCATTTGTAACCTATAATTTCTAGTACTACTCTATGTTTTTATGTCTATGGTTTAAGGCCCCGTTCCGCCAAAAAAAAAAACAGTTTTGTTGTAACTCAAAAGCTATCTCATTCCACTAACAACAAACCACTTAGTTTTTAGTAAAAAAACTAGTTAGTGGAACAAGTTAATTTTTTTTGCAAAACTAAACATACAAAAAACTAGTTTAATGGAACAAGTTAGTTTTTTTGCAAAACTAAAAATCAAAAACCTAATTAGTGGAACAAGTTAGTTTTTTTTGCAAAACTAAAACATCCAAAAAAACCAAAAAACCAAAAAAACCAAGTTAATGAAACACCCCCTAAGAAAGAAAAAAAAAAACTGGACAGAGCTGGATGGTACAGAGCCTCCGATTAGACCTAAGGCTAAGCCCATCAAAGCGGGAGGAATTGTGATTCCCAGAATGTTAGGGTCATAAATGTAATAAAAACAAACAACAGGGGAAGATCAGTGATTTTAAGGCAAAATATCCCACTTTGGCACTTTCCCTTTTCTTTTTCCTTAGGGCAAGTTCCACGCACCTCCCAAAAAGATAAAAACCCTTCGATTCGTTCACGTTTCCTCTCTTCGCCACAGCATTCAAGTCCACCGCCTTTACCGACTCACCGACCGATTATACATACATACATACACAATTCGACTTTAGAGAGAGAGAGAGAGAGAGAGAGAGAATCGCGTAGGCGAAAGTCCGAAGCTTTCTTTCTCTTTGGTGCTTCGTAAATAGTCCTTCGATCGAAACGGTGGTGGTGTTCGTTCGCCAAGAATCAACTGTTCGCGTTCTGGTAAGACAAATCTGTGTGATTCTTTTGGCCGGTATCGGTCTCGACGAAGACAGCGAAAAGCGCACAATCCCCGTTTGTTTCATTGTATCAGAAATCGATTGTTTCGATCTTTCGTATAATTTCTCTGCATATTTTGTTAACTGCTATTAACTACCACAATATATGTTGTCATGTTGTTTTTGTTGGGCTTGGTAATTGAATTGTTGATCTAGGGTTTCGCCTTGATATTCTAGCTAGGGTTTTTTTCTCACCTACCATTTTGAACCCAAAAAAGAAAAGACTGATTGTATGAGCCAGACCGATCATATGAACCTTCTTATTATAGGGCCACAGTGTTGACAAAATAATCTGGTGGGTTAGGTTTATTTGGGGCTTCTTTCGTTTTTTGTTTTTTTTTTTTTTTTTTTTCCCTTGGGTTTGATTCGTTGCTTAAAGAAGAGTCCTTGGTTTGAAATCGTTATGGCGGCAGGACGACGTGATGTCACAAGAAAGAGAGATGTTGATTACTCTAAGAAAGAAAGTCGAGGTCTTGACCGGAGCATTGGGCATTGGGATGGATACACTTCAACCAATGGGGACGGCAGACGAGCCAAAGGTTTTGTTTTTTCGAATCCCACTGCAGGGATTACTGGGATTTCAAAGTTTGAAAACGGGGTGTCAATGCCTACCGAAAAGAAAAGGAAGTTTTCACCTATTGTGTGGGATAGGGATGGGAAAGATGTAAGAATTTCGTCAAAGAATAGAATTCTACCCAGAATTACTCCCATTCGTTCTCCACCATCTTCGCCTGAATCATTTGAGAAATTAGCCAACGTTGCTACAGATGGGGATGTTGATGTGCAGATTTTGCTGCTTAGATCTCTCGTGGCAGGCGAGCCAAGTGGGGATGGTGAATTTGAGCGTCTGGACGATGCACCCTCTTTGTTGTCACCAGAGCAGCGGAGGAGAAATAGTCAAGAGGTTGAACAGTCGGAAGAAGGGGATGTTGAAAATCGGCACATCTCAACATCACGGTGGGCATACGAGGAATATTCACCAGGGGAAATACGTACAGATAACTCTCGAGACATTTTTATTACGAGGAGAGTCGAGCATGGTATGGGTTCATCTAATACTCCTGAAAGTGGGGAGTTTCGTCGAGAAGGCTCTAAAGGCAGTCGGGGCAACTCTTCAGCATCTAATCACTCCGAGAATCAGGTGGACAATGACTACATGGAGATTGATGAGAAACCCAATGAGGGTTCTACTGTTGGCTTTGTGGGCTGGGATACTGAGGAGGATGAAGATTCCCCGAGGTTTCAGAAGGCTGCATCCCCTAAACCGAGAACTGCAGACATGCTTCAAGGTTGTGGAAATGTATCTAAGTATGAGACAATCTGTAGGATAAATGAAGGCACTTATGGTGTTGTGTATAAAGCTAGGGATCATAAGACGAATGAAATTGTAGCATTGAAGAAGGTTAAAATGGAGGTGGAAAGAAATAGAGATGGTTTTCCTATGTCAGCTTTGAGGGAGATAAACCTGCTATTGTCTCTTCAGCATCCTTCAGTAGTGGTTGTCAAAGAAGTGGTTGTGGACGATGAAGATGATGTTTTCATGGTTATGGAATACATGGAACATGACCTCAAGGGGCTTACCGAGACGATGAAGGAGCCTTTCAGCGAAAAAGAAGTTAAGTGCTTGATGCGACAACTATTGGAGGGTGTCAAATATCTTCATGATAATTGGATTCTCCACCGGGATTTGAAGATGTCAAATCTTCTTTTAAACAACAGCGGCAACATGAAAATATGTGACTTTGGAATGTCTCGCCAGTATGGAAGCCCGCTGAAGCCGTATACTCCATTGGTGGTCACTTTGTGGTACAGGTTAGTTGCTGTCTAGAGGCTATTTACTCCGACATTTTTTCTCTCTTCCTCCTTGTAAAGCATAATTGAGTAGACTTATAACAGTTTTTGTATTTGGGCTTCATATCTTAGGTTAGTGCCTGAAAATTAACTCTTTCAGGTTCGTAACTGCTAGTATTATATCAAAGCACACTAATTGACATTAGGAGTAATTGATTTAGTGAACTCAATCTTTATTAAGGTTCTTGAAGAGGCAGAATTGCCCCTATTTAATACCAGATATTATCAGTGCTGCATATATATCACACAGCACAGCTTCTTGGTGAATTCACGCTGAAATAGTTGTGGTGCAGCGTAATTGTGTCTTCAAAACTGTCGCTTGCATACTAAAAGTCGGTCAAGACTCAAGTCGATAGTCGGCTCCCAGTCGATAGTCAGAAGTCCCCCGACTTGATCAAAATCCGACTAGTCGGGCAAAAATGGGCGATTAGTCAGCCAAGTCGGCGATTAGTTGGCCAAAAGTCGCTAGTCGGCGGCTGACCGACCTGGGACCGACTAGCGTCTTTTAGAACCTTGTGAAAAGGTGTATAGGATTTACGTAGATAATTCTATTGTGTGGAGGTTTTAGGCACTGGGCAAAAAGAGTGTAGTTTAAAGGCTGTCCTACTCCTTATCCATTGAAAATGAAGGGTCCTTTCTTGTCATAGATCTTTTGGTAGGCTGTTGTTGTGTGGGTTTCAGTTAACTTTAATGCATCAGTTTAGTTTACTGCAAATAAGTGCTGGTGGAAAGAACTGAGGGGTTAGGTTTTGTATGGCCAAGTCCATGATGCAGCTTGCTTTAGGTTGGTTAAGTCCACGCCTATGTACTAGTTATTTATTATGAGTTGTGGGAGTTGAATTTTGCTTTTAGTGTTGTCTTCCTAGATTACTGGTATCAATGGACTGCATTGGTAATTCATTTTGCCTTTCTCTAGGAATAATTTTGTTTTTTTATTGCTTTGTGGCTAATACTTTATTAAATTCACGTCCTGTTCTTTGATTTATAGCATTCATCTCACTTCTGCAATCTTAAAGATTTCTGCAAAATCTGCTTTCTCAGGGCACCCGAACTTCTGCTGGGAACAAAGCAGTATTCGACTGCAATCGACATGTGGTCGGTTGGTTGTATAATGGCGGAACTATTATCAAAGCAACCCCTATTCAACGGGAAAACTGAAATTGAGCAACTTGACAAGGTAAATCTTCTTTCCTCGTACTTGAGAATTGAGATCGTCTTTGATAAATATTCCTCTGCTGCGTCTCCTGAACCCCTTTTTTTTTTTCTTCAGATTTTCAGAGTTCTTGGCACGCCGAATGAGAAAATCTGGACAGGATTTTCCAACTTACCTGGAGCCAAAGTCAAGTTTGCTAAGCACTCGTGAGTATCTCCTCATCAGGCATCCTTCAATTTGTTTCGCTCTTCCTTTTGTCCTCTTTTAATTCCTGGTAGTGCTGTAATTCTGCAGGAGGAATACATTGCACGAGAAGTTTCCTCGCATGAGTTTCATCAGAGGGTCCCCAGTTCTATCTGAGCAGGGCTTTGATTTGTTGAGCCAGCTTCTAACTTACGACCCACAAAAGGTAAATATTCATCAGATGCATAAGTCTCGTCTGTGTTAGTTTAATCCTGCCTCTGAAGCTTTTTAATCTTGGGTTTGTATTGATGAATATTCTTTGATTGCTTATGCAGCGAATAACAGCCGAAGCTGCTCTTAAGCATAGCTGGTTCCATGTTGAATCTGCAGAGGAAGTTACCATTCAAGAATCCCTTGCCAGGAGGCTAAATCTACATATGTCTAGGCATCGGGAGAAAGCAACTACTGGAGCCGGTGCTGGTTATTTCTCTACAAATTTGTGATTTCCCCGTTAATTGAAGGCAGTTACACTAACAAAAACCCATTAACACAGAGAGACAGAGAGAGAGAGAGAGACAGAGAGGGAGAGACGGGGGCAGTGTCCGCGTAATTTGGGGCGTATACACATTTCGTTGTGTTCGAATTGTTTTCTATTAGCACATTGGCCACCCACAATTGTACGCATCTCCTCTCTTTTTCACAATTGTAGGATTCAAATTTGTATTCGCAGATGAAATGCAATGAAAAAATTGACTACTTTTTTTTAATTGTGTATCTGGATGACTGTCAGTATGACATTTTTTAAGGAAAGTTGTGATGTGTATTAACTATTATAATCTGGATAAGAAACTGAATTATGTAGGCACCACATAAAGAATGGTCCAATTTGAGTCCATGCTTGGATTGTGCACTTGAGTAAACTTTGAGAGAAGGTTGATCATAGAGAAGCTGCTCTTCCTACAAATCACAGCCCCATGAAAGATGAGGACATTTCCTCTTCATTGAACTTTTATTTTATCAGCCACTTCGTTGAACTTGCTTTACCACAAGTAGAATAATTCTATAGAAAATGCTGTAAAAAAAAAAAATGCCCAGTGGGCTTCTTTTAAGGTTTAAAAATGTGTGTTGAAATATGTGATCATTGCTAAAAAAAAAAACCAAACCAGCATAATTGATTCCATCAAGAAGGTTTACGACAACGTAGTCCCTCGGGATGTGGTGACCTAAGAGTCACGTAACGCCTGTGCGTGAGTGTGAACAAGAGCACTCGTGAGTAGTGAAAGCAGGCACGAGCATAGGAATGTATATCACAAAATTTCAGGCTGTTACATCAGGCATCGGTTGGCACTTGTGAAGTTTTTGTACTAGCATTTATGGCCTGTTGTTGAGCTCCTTAGAGCCCGGATAAACAATCCTGGGACTAAGCTAGCCCTGGCTCCACCAGTAATCCTATGTTTGCTTCCCAAAGTTCACCCCGGATAAGCAATCGCTGGGTGGGTAAAATGCCAATCTACCCTAGGGATGGCTATCTTGGGCGATCCGTCCCTATCCAACCCATCCCCTCCTCGAATGGGTAGAGGATTCGGGGATTTTTTCGGGGATCAGGTAGGGGATGTGAATTATTTTTAAAAAAATTCGGGGATCGGGTAGGGGATGGTATTGTCAGTCCCCTACCCGTCCCTGCATCCCCCCCCCCCCCCCCCCCCCCACACACACACACACACACACACACATATATATATATATATGTATAACATATATTTATATTATAAGTTTATAAAATTTCTTTTCCTAGATAACTTAAATTAGGGACTTAGGGTTACCAACACACTTTACAGCCGCCCACTTCACATTCTGAATTTGTCCATCTCCTCTCCTCATCTCTCAACAGTCAACTCTCACCCAAAACCCAGGTCCTCTCAACTCTCAACTAAATTAACGTCCCAACTAAAAGAATATGTACCTCTTTCATACATATGACTAGTGCATGGATTTTTGGATCCCCGATTCCCCGTGGGGATCCCCGTTCCCCTGCATCGGGGCGGGGATGGAGGTTAAAATAAAATCTCCGGTGGAGATCGAGGAAGGGATGGGGATTGATATAGGTTTGGGGATTGGGGATGGAGATAATGGTATCCACCCCCTACCCTCCCCATGCCCATCCCTAATCTACCCCCACCCGCAATCACACAACTTCGAAGACTAAGACGAAATACGGATTGTCGCCAGAACTGCCGAGCTTCGTTCAACAACTGAAACGGAAAAAACTAATTACTTCCACCCTAATTTCAACAAACCTAATCGTCGATCCACCAGGGCCACCGTTGTCAGAGCGAAAGAAGATTATTGCCTGTCGCCAGAGCCTCCATCGTCGTAAGATATGCGGAAAGATGGCTGAATCGCAAATGGGTTTTAATCAAAGCTAATCTTTTAAAACCCATTTTTAATTGGCGACGAAGAAGAAGAGAGGAAATGGATGTTGCGTCAATGGAAAGAATTTGAGAGAGAGAGAGAGAGAGAGAGAGAGAGAGAGAATGGGATTTAGATTAGGAACACACCTGTTTCGTGTACAAATCAATATAATTACATGAATTTCATTTTTAAAGGTTCAATCCAAAAACTTTTAGAAATTAAATTGTTAACGTAAAAAAAAAAAAAAAAGGAATAGGAATACCGGACAATCATCTGACATGCTAATCCCCCTTCTATAAACGTGGACCCGACAGTATATAACAATTCATCCTCATATCATATCCACCCTCTTATCCCCTTCTTCTTTATCCCTATAAAACTTTATTTGTCCAACAAACGGGTCATGAGGATCTAATAGATACTTTCTGTAACATATCGGAGGATCTAAGGGATACTCAAATGTTTTTTTTTTTTGGATAACTAGCGCTTCAGGGGCCCTTGTCGACAAATTCAATGACCCTGGAGGTAACGACCGGACATAACCCTCAATGGCTCCAAAAGTTTGTTGGCAAGGGAAAACGAACCTGAGAGTTTAGGTAAGTCCCAAGGCAAAGCCACTTTGTCAACCTCTTGGGGTCCTAATAGATACTTTCTTGTAAGGATATGGCGACATCACTTGAGACAAGTGGAACGGACTGGGTTTTTGGATCAAACTATCCTAAATTTTACATTGTCAACACATATGCAAGCAGCGTCTGATTGAAGGTCTTATTTTGCCCTAATCTTTTGCCACCAATGTGCACCAGCCGTCAAGATTAAAGCAAAATGGTAAATGCTACTAAAAAATAAAAAGAATTGCAAAAATCACCACCATTGAGCTATTCAAAAGGTAAATGCTGTGTGCCTGTGTCAGATTTGAAAAATATAAAAAAATTGTTAATACATTAGTACAATAATGTCATTCGAACCAGCGACGCGATGACAGAATAAACTACGCTTTGTGAATATCGTAGGAAAATGTGTCAAAAAACAGATTATCAAAATTTGAACACTCACTACTTATGACACTATTGGCTATTCCGTGGTAATAATATCATAATATGTCAAAGGGAACCTGTAGATGTGGATCAATCCACGGGGGGAAGCTTTCTAGCCAAATATCACTTGGTCGTGATCGTTATGGTCTTCCCAAGTATGAAGGAAAACAGAGAGAACTCAATGAAGAAGAGTGTGTTAATGAGCATCCGATCAATTGCCCATCCAAAAACCGTGAAACCTCCAGGATTGGTCTGCAAATATGTAACTGAAAAAACCATGCAAAAAACTTAATAAGTATTTTGACAAAAATAGATACAAGGAAGCATTTAATCACAAAAGGAAGCTAGATCGTTACTCCACATCTACATTCAGCGGCACAAAATCAGACTAAAATATCACTGCAGCTGTGCAGCATGCATCCGTTTCTCTTCAATCCATTCGTAGTCTATTCGACCATACAAAAAAGGAAATGAACGTGTATAGATTACAATAGTTCCTCTGTGTGGCAAGTTGCACTAGGAAGGAGAAAAGTTGTTACATAGTCCATGGTGCAACTAATACAATTATGTGCAAACTAATGGACCACGGGTCTAACCGTCCTCTCCCCCGCCAGGTTCTCTTTCTACGACCCTTTTGATATGATAGGCCTGGCCATCTTTGACTTGTAATTTTAACCAGATACGCAGCATTGTTAACGATATTTCAGGAAAAACATAACTGCCCCACTACTGTACTACCTTTGATGTGCCATAAACGAATTAATGATCTTGCTGTGATTATACTACGAAGTAAAATATATCAAGCAGTTACATGGAAAGAATAATTTTTCCCTGGTCGGGGCAAGAAAATATTGGCAACTTTGAAGTTTAGAATTAGCCAATTAATTTAAGCAGGGAGACAGTGAAGCATTTCCTGTATGATTGGGATGCCCGGATGGGGAAAAGGGTGGAAAAGCCTTCTGCATGTTTTAGTACTCGAAAATAGCTAAAACAAAAAATAGGTGAGATGGGTATAAGACCAAAATAGGCTATGGATAACAATAGCATTGAGGGAATGGCGCTGATTGAGAATGCTAAGATGAATGAATCCAGAACGAGAATCTAGTCGTTTCAGAATGTATCTGTCAGGGGAAGATAGCATCAACGAGGGACAAGATGGAAAAGAATCAACGGAAACAACATAAAGGTCATGGACTTTGAAGACCAATGTTAACCTGTCTTAGTTTAGATTACGTTTTCAATTGACACTGGCATACGCAAGGGTAATTATAAACACAGAGCGAAAATGAGGAAAACCGATCTTTATCGATCAACACATGTCCTTAACAAGGAAGACAACACAAACTAATGCAGGTGACAAAAAGTAGATACTAAGCAGATTTACGGCATATTTATTGCCAAAGTCAAACAACAAATGCTCGTGCATATTGGAAGAATTGGTAGTTATACACTTTTATCTGGTGGATTATCAGTATGGTCGATCAAGTACAACTATAGTAACTCTGAAATAGATGGATTTAGAATGTTTGATGACTTTCAGCCATTATAAGGAGCCGGAGAAGAAATCGAACAAAAACACAAAAGCAGAAATGTATTGAATGTTGCACGTGCATACCAAAAGATTGCCGCTTGTGGTATAGAGACATATAAGAAGCCAGCTGGGTATTTGTAGGGACGGGCACATAATCAGTTGATTCCAAATCACTTTCCGAGTAGTACATTGGTAATGAAATTGTTGGATTTGAAGCTTCCAAGTCTGCCCCGTTAGTTGTAGTTTCCACTTGAGAAGCCCCATTTGAATTGCATGTGACAAAAGCATGCCATTTACTAGCCACAGATGATATGCCTTGAGCTCTGTGTGTGATCTTTGTAGCTCCGTGCAGGCAGAGAATTATTCCAACAAGGTCAACAATTGCGGAGACCTGCCATTGTTGTAACAGCATATCAGAACATAACTTTCTTAACTCCAACAAACATAAAGAGTATCATAATTCATAACTGAAGCAAAGTATGTCCATGACAATGAAATTGAGTTAGCTATGAAGCCAGATATTTGGAAATGGTATGCTGCTCAACGCACCGTTAAGTGCATACTCAAGGCATCAAAACGAATAGAAAAGGAAAATCATTAACACTGTTGCAGCAGTTTTTCTTCCCTTTTTTTTTTTTGGATAATCAGGTGTCCGGACCAGCTTTCACGTACCTCAACTAATCCTGGGAGACCAATCCCACCATCCACTAGCGGGGACCCCGTTTAAAGTCAGAGCAAAGCTCTGCATGGATTAGCCCCAAAGAAGTTGATAGCACCTATATGAGGTTTCAAGCCTGAGACCTTAGGAGGGAGCAAACCCCCAAAAGTCTCAAGCCTTGACCACTAGGCCAACCCCTTGGGTAGTTTTTCTTCCTTGATGACTATTACCTTGTCAACACCCCAAATGGTGACAATCACCGAGGATGATTTCATTTTATCTTATGACTTTAAGGCTATATAGGATAGTATGAAGAACAAAGAAGACAAGGAAACCATGGAATTATAGGTAGTAAGAACTTTTGCAGTGACACTAGCAAAATTCTCCTTAACAATGTCATGGGGTTAAAAGCATATAGGCCATGGGGTCAAATGACTTATTACCAAAAAGATAAATTATCATGTACAGAAATACCTAAAAATTTAGCTCCAAACTTACACCAAAATCGCCACCATTGATCAAATTGAGGATTCCTTTATTCCCTGTTGTTTGCAATAGAGCCACTAAAAGACTTGCTGTCACTCCCAAGAACACCAGAAGCAGAAATATTCGGAATCTGTGGCTTATTTTAGACAAATAATGTGTTAGACGGATGTGCTCCTCAATATAAATTGAAACATCCAAATCCCTTTCTAAGAGCTTCCCGTAACTTTCAAAGTGTATCACTTGCAAATTGCAAACCAAATTGAACACAGCAGCGCCTGACAGAAAAATCATAGTCAAGTATGTCCACGAGACGAGCAAAATTACCACAATCACAACAGAATGCCACCATGGATCAGGACGAACATAGATGGCACGAGCGACCTCACGGGCAGTCTTTAGTAGAAAGCATGGTATTATCCAAACGGCTAGTGTGCGAAAAAAGCCCTGAACAATTCATGCCGTCAGTATTATGGATATGATTCAACCAAAGACAAATAGGCAAGGAAAGGAATAACTGTATATACTTGAGCAGCTTCGTTGGCTCCTTATTCGCATCAGATTCGTGTTTCACAGTCACAAGATACAACAGGACATCTGAGTATAAGATTTATACTCGGAAGTAGATAAATCTCAGCGTTCTTTCTTCTATTGTCCATTTTAGAAAACTTGTTCAGCTATTCCTGAATACATTTCCAGGGAAAAAAGAAAAGAAAAATTCAATGAACAGCTCACCTGAAACGACAAATAGTGTTCAAAAACTGCTTTTGCAAAAGGAAAAAGAAACAACATTAAAAAATATAATTGTTTTCGAACTTTTGCAGCTTTTGTTCAAAACAACAAAAAGTAAAACAAATAAAAGGACAAATAATTGTTAGTTACTTTGAAAGCAAAAATAATTTAAAATTTTTTTCCCCCCTTTCCAAAGCAAAATCACAAATTTTCAATTATTTGACAACTACTAAATAGTTAGGGCATCCCATTCCCAGCCCTTAGTTTTTTTCCTTTTTCTTACTCAAACTCAAAATTTGGGGAGAAAAAGAACCCCATAAAATCCTCTCCAACTCAACCCTACACCAAATTATGCTTTACTCGAATTTCTAATCAATGCAGAGTCAAATTTTGCGAATCTAATTCTACCTCTCAAAGTTACAACAATGCCACTAATGAAGCTTTTCCTCAAATTCGGATTCGTCCGTCAAACGATTGGAGTGCTTCATATACCAAACGAAGCGCAAATAGTCTATTGAAATTTGGAATACAAGTAAACGGCTGAGAGATGCGGTTATAGACTTACACGGATCTTGTGTATATACGAGTCGCGATACTGGACCAATTGCCCGCGGTACCGATCCACGAACAGCATCTTCCTCACGCCGTACTTGCGCAGAGTACGCGAAATGCAGAGGAGAGAAACGGTGGCGAGAAGCAGTTGGGAAACCAGGATTTCGAGCTCGAAAACTCTGATCTCGTACTTCTCGCAGTCGGAGCAGAAGGAGTAGCCGTTTATTAGGAAGGGGAGGGCGATTCCAATGACGGCGAAGGCGAGCCAGGAGAGAGAGAAGCTGAGGATACTGGTCTGGTTGAAGCCGAGGAATCGTAGGAAGTAGTCAAGTCGGCGGAGCTGGTTTTCGAGCTCGGCGTCTGGTGGTGTGGATTGAGCTTGATCATCTTCTATGAGAGGGGTTTGGATTGAAGCGTCGTTGGGCGGGAAGGACGGAGGATCCTCCATGGCGGAAGAGAGAGAGAGAGAGAGAGAGAGAGAGGCAGAGGATTTTTGTAGAGAGAGAATCTCAGTCGGAAAGAGGATTAAGACAGGGACACCTATTCTACGGCGGGAAGGGAGGGAGGCCAATAGGCAAATCTCTGTTTGGAACTTGAGGTTGGAAAGGAAAAAGAATGAAAAATTTAAAAAAATTTCTTTCCCTTGTTTGGTTTCTAAGAAATACTAGAAGGGAAAGTTTCAAAAATAAGTACTCCCTCCGTCCCATATTCTTGTACCATGCCACTATTTGGGACCTCCACAAAAATCGTCCATATCTTTTGATCTATAATGATTTTTATCTACAATATGGATCTTGTTTGATAGATTTCAATTCACTTTATTAAACATATTTTTCAAAATTATAAAAAACATTATAGATTGTGAAATATAGATAATTGTTTAGAAAAATCAAAAAGCAAAAATGGCAAACAATGTGGGACGGAGGGAGTACAATTTTCTCTTCAAATTCTTTTTAATTTTTCCTCTAATTTTCCTTCTTATTATTTTATTTTATTTTCTCTTTCCATCCTCAAGTTCCAAACAGAGCGAAAAGTAACGAAGAGAAAGAGGGACCAGAGTTTGACATAGCATAAATAAATACTCAGATAAGTCCACGTGTCGCATTGGCCTCCTTTGACCATTATTATGTTTTCTACTAGTGTTGTTAAAAAAATAGGTGAACCGTGAATCCGGTCCAGACCGAATCGATTTGCACCTTTTGGATTTAGTCGTGGATTAATGATCCGGACGCGGATTCAAAAAATAAAAAAACCGCGAGTCACGATTCGGACACGGATTTTGATTTTAAAACTGTAGATTAACCAATTCAGACTGTGAGATTTTTATTTATATTTTTTTTAAAAAAAATAAACATATATGTATAGATAAATAATTTTACTACTTTTGTAGCCTACTTTTTTTGGAACTCCAAAATGATATCTGGGTGTTGTGCTTGTGATTGTTTTATTTAGATGTGTTTGTTAGCGTGTTTAACAAGTTTGATGTTTACACTTTACAATACTCAAGCTCAGATTTATAGCCTACTGTGAGAGTTACCTAAGGTTTATCCCTAACCTACCTTTCCACCGCCGCCTTCTTCCACTCCTTCACTTTCCCCTCGTCTCTCTTCCTCACTCCCTCCACAGATCGTTTTCCTAGGGAGATGGGGTAGCAGCCTTTTGGCCTCACCTCCCCCCACTTCCCCGCCACCCTTCTCTCACCTCCCCGCCCAATCAAACCCAACCCAACCCACCACAACTCCCCTCCACCAGCTATACAACTCTCCTCTGCCTTTCACCCATCACAGATCCATTCCACCTCTTCTCGCACATAGATCCCTTCCTCCTCCACAGTTTTTCAATTGGATTTGATTTTGACGCCGTGGTGTAATAGGGTGGCTCGGCCCCTCCAGTGAATAAGGCTCCAGATCCCGAAGGCGGCGGTTATGGAATCCAATGTCTCTTTCTCGGAGTTGCGACTTGACGTTTACTCAAAGCATTTCGATGAGTCAGTGTGACTCTTGGGTTGACTCAGGAACTCATTTGTTTCGAGTTATGTATTGTTGGTTTTGTTCAGTTTTATTATTTGGTTTTGTTTCGTTATTTGTTCTGGTTTTTGCCAGCTGATTAGATCATTTGATTTCATCTTGTGCTTAATGTTATGATTTGAGTTATTATCCTTCGAAATTTCTATTATCAGATCGATGATTGGTACTTAGCCCAACCGAGTTGTCGGTCTGCCTTTGGCCTTTGGCAGGGGTACCACTGAGCTTACGAGTGTACGTGCTCTTGTCTAGATTTTGATAGTTTTGATTCATTCCTATTTCTCGTGATGAAATTTGTACTGCCCTCGGCTTTTATTTGAATGGAATTGACTTTGACCCAAAAAAAAAGATTTGTTCAACTAATTTGTTGGAATGTTCAACAAGCTTTCATTATTTCCTTCCAGTGACTGCTTTTTCTTTGTTCTTTTTCATGCTTTTTATTTTCATCTACTAACTCTACTACTGAAGAGTTTGCTTCAATGTTGAGTTTGAATTTTTGAATGATGAGTTTTTTTTTTAGAATAAGTTGAAAATTCGTGGGCAAATCCGGAACCGATCTGTGACTAGCGGCTCGGATTGGAATAGAACCGTGAGACTTTTGTATCGGACAAGGATTTTATTTTCAAAAAACCGTCCCTCACGGATTAAGATTGGGTTCATACCAATCTGGACCAATCCGAACTGTGAGCACCCATATTTTCTACATGTCACTTGTCCTTTACATTTTCACTAATTTTTTGAACAAGGCCGCCTTTGCTCTTAGGATTATCGGCGTTCAGTTAAAGATGGTTGCTCGTTGGAATAATAAACTTTTGAGGTAGAGTTTTGAGGATTAACTCAGTGGTTTAAGAATCTTTTGCAATGTGCTCATGCTTCTATCGATCTTTGATTATGCTTATATTTTGTAGGCTTATAAGGGTGAGTTTCCCATTTGCTAAAAGCCAATTTTATATAAAATTTGTTAAAAGCTAGAAGTTGTTAAAATCATTTTTGTTTCTTATTAGCTAAAAGTTGTAAGTTGTTAAAAGTCAATTTTCTCTCATATATTTCTTTTGGTAAAAATGAGTTGCTAAAATCACCCTTCTATTTTTAGCAAACGGGAAACTTAACCCAAGTGTTCTACTCCCTCCGTCCCAATTTTATAGTCCCTTTTGGGGATTCCAACTTAATAAGGGAACATAATTATTGTAATTTTGAAAATTTGTTTTTCTTATTTTACCCCAACAATCATTACACTTTCTTACTTTTTATTATTTTTAATTTCAAAATATTTTTGGCACGATAAAAAGTGTTAACCGAGACTATAAAATTGAGACGGAGTGAGTACAAACTAAAATGGTCCAAATCATAATTTTAGGCCCGAAATATAAACAAAGATTAAAAGTATGGAGGAAAATGCAGGAATGTAGTGCGGAGAGGAACTGATCACACGAGGAAAAGTGGGGGTAGCGAATCGAGTGGGACGTGGTCCACGTGGACCGTCTGGCTGTTCAGAGCATTGAAAGAAATGAAGTGAGAAGGTCGAAAGCGACTTGTTCGTAGTTGGTTGGGGTGACAATGGCATTTTATCTCTCCCTCCCTCCCTCCCTCCCTCTCTCTCTCTCTCTTGATGAAAGCCGCACTGTGAGAGATATTTATGTGATTTGGCCTTTTGTTGAACTTTGGGAGTTCTACGTTGAGAAAACACTTTCTATCGCAGCGGAAATAAATGTTTTCTCCAAATTAATGCTCCTAACAGCCGTCGGATGTAATAGTACACAATCAGGCGGACCGCTATGATTGATTTGAAAAAAAAATATTTGTTTCTGCCGCCGGCGTAAATAACTTATTCTCTTATATGTTTAGTAGTTTTAGTTGTCCGTACTCGGCGATCAACGGTTCAGATCTGTTCGGACCCAAATAGATTTGCACCGTTCATTATCGAACTGATTCACGGATGGTTCGGATGAGGACAACACATGCAAGTCCACCCTTTAGCCGGGTTAAAGTGCTAAAAGTTTGATATTTTAATAATAAAAAAATTAGATAAAAGTCATAATATTTATTTTTTAATTCCTCTCATCGAAACAAACTAGTAGTCCAAAAAAGTTTAATGCGAAACTAACGAACGCCAAAAAAATAATTGAACAACGACGGACTCGAAAAAGCCGGACTCGAAAAAGCCAAGTGGCTTGTTTTGAGAAGCTAACCCATAATAGTTTATGGGATTCATTAACCTCATAGGAATATGGCATACTATATGTTTGGCATTAATACGTGGAAAGAAACTCCTAATCATACCCAATAAAGAAATACTTAGGTTTTGTGCGGATCCCAGGCAAGTTCAACTTGAAAAGTGACTAAATAAATCTTTAACTCCTCATTGACGATTACTTGTTTTATACAAGCCTGAAAATAACAAATGGAGTAAATTTATTTAATTAGTTGATCCAAACAATGTAGTTTATTTAATGAAGAAAGTTGGGATGATCTGTATGTCTGAATGTAATGAGAACACGACTTACAATCACACACAACTGCTTCTCCTGCTAGCGGACGGAAGGGATTGGTCACTCAAAATTAGTTGAAGTTGGCATAAATTAACGCGGACACTTGAGTTATCAAAAAATGAGGAACAAGTACTTTGCCCTGTCGACCAGGTAGCTACTCAGCCATAAATAGGCCAAGGACACGAGCGTCAGGGGAGAACATTAGGGTTAAAATACCACGGACATGGCCTAAAAGGGCTCCCAAGTGTTATAGGCCTCATCCTAACCGAAATTTAATCGCAATATGTTAAGTTGAAAATGTATATCAATACTGTTCAAACAAATTAACTTTTTGCATGGTTGATAAGCACATTGAGTCTTGCACAATAGAAGAAATCATCAAATGAGACCGTGATGAATTTTCTTTTATGTCACATGAGAAAACACACGAGGAAATAGTGAATAATTTTCTCAAACCCTAGTCAAATCTCCTCTGTTTTGAGTACCATAATCTAAGTCTTGGTCGGTGGCAATGTATTAATTCAAGTTTTCTTCCTGTCGGAAGTTGGAGGAAGTAGTTACACAAAACATAAAGAGACAGCATATCAATATCATTATTAGTACCCAAAAAAAAAAGGATATCAATATTAAACGTAGTACGAGCCTTGGTCGAATATATGTCCTCTAAGATGTTGATTGTAGGTTAAAATAAGTAATCAATTAGTGCTTTGGAGTGTGTAATGGAAATGATTTTTTAGTGGATCACATTTGAGTTCTGTTACGTTTAATTTTATTGTATTTTGAAGTAAAATCAGTTCAAATTATGGTGGTTATAAATTTTGACCGACGTGTTTTCACCTGATCTATGATGGCGGGGTCAGGTTTTTAAGTGGGAAGTGCATGACACTCCAAAATATTAATGTAATTAATATAGAAATGTACATGTGGTCGTAATCTATTATTCATAATACTAAAAAAAAAAAACACATTTTTATAGAGTAATCATTTCATCAAAGTACTTATTACCCAAAAAAATGTATGTGTTCTAAATTCTAATGTTAAGTACTAAGTATTCATGTGCTTAATGTTAAGTATTAAAAAAAAAAAAAAATACTCCTACATATTTTGATAGATTAATCAGTCATCAATTATCAATATACCCAAAACAATTACCATAATCAGTCGGTTCGGTTTTTGTGGTGTTCGAGACCGAGCCGATCGGTTCAGGGTGATTTTGTTGGGAACCGATCCCGACCGAAAAATACAATGAACCGATCGGTTTGGGGAGGTTCGGTCCGGTCGGTTTTTTTTTCGGTTTTTTCGATCCGGCGTTAAAATTGAGATGGACTGCTAGGATTTGTTATTTTTTGAGGGATTTGTTATTTTTTGCGGGGTCAAGATTGGTTTGCGGTGCAAATAGGGGTGGTTTCGGGGTAATTCGGTCCAAATCGGCATGATTTTAGGGTATTTCAATTTGGTTCGGTTCGGTCTGACAAAAAATTCGGAAACCGAAACCGAACGAGATATATTTTGGTTTGTTTCGTTCGGTTTTTTCAGTTTTATTTTCCGGACTGGACTGACCGAACATGTAATACCCGTTCCGGGTATTTAGGTTTTAATTCACATTTTCTAAAATTGATTATGGGTTTATATGCATGTAATTGTTTTGCAAGGGGTTAGAGTGTTCGTGATGTGTGTGGCATTAATTGGTGGATTGGTGCACATGGCTTATGAGACACACACACACAATCGTTTTTTTCCCAGGGCTCAATAATAGAGCTTAAGGGGGGATATTTTCCCCTTCAATCAGATTTCTACGTGGAAAGAGAGAGAGAGAGAGAGAGAGAGAGAGAGAGAGAAGAAGAAGAAGAAGAAGAAGAAGAAAGGGAAGGAAATTAGGGGAAAAATCAAATTCAAGGTGAGGGTCTTGATTCATGTTCTTAATTTGATAATATTTGTAGCTTCTTAATTTAATAATATTTGTAGCTTTTGGGTAGTAGAACCTGGTGTTTTACAATTGGGAGGACAGTTTTAGGGTTTTCTTTTACAAAATTCGTGATTAAGCTTGTTAAGAGTGGTTGATTGTGGTTGGTTGTTGTTAAACTTGAATCTGCCCTGATTTTCGATTAATTTTTAGACAAGGTTCCTCAATTCGTAATTTTCTGAGATTTTTACTGTAGCTACCCATACAAGTCGTTTATGCACTGTTAATTTTTCAGAATTTTACGTGACGTACAGAAAATATGAAAATTCGTGAACCAATCTGTTGTCAGGATCGTGTTTGAGTGGACTGCACTGTCGTACTTTACGGGAATGGCTATATCTTGGTCTAGGAAGCTTGGAATTTCAATCTGCTTGTTGTGTTAGAAAGTAGACTCGCGAGGATTTAAGAATTGATAGGTCGTGTAGCTTGATTATTTCCCAGTGATAGCAGTTTTTGACTTAAAGTTGATGATGAATCTGGTTAACAGGGTTTTGCTGTGAGTTTGGGCTCATTTGTCAATTATTTAAAAATAGTTATCGGGTGCAGAAAATTCTGAGTTTTTAGTATGTTGTTTCTGCTTGTGTTTACGGTCTACGGCTAAAATATTGGAGTGTTTGGTTGGGTAGATTAATTCTATAAATTCGTGAATTGCAAGAGTGTCGAGTTGTCTCAAGTGTGCCTATGAATTACGTTTGCGTTGGAGTGTGAACCTTTTGGCTACTTTCGGCCTTAATTAGTGTTTTATTAGTGATTGTGAATGACTTTGAGCTAATTGAGGATACATGTTACAGAGAAAGGAATGGGCACGTCTGAGGTGCCGAAACAGTAGTTGAACCTACCTTTATTTTTTAGGGCTAAGGTGAGTGTTTGATTCACAGATGTTTTTCATTCGGGTTGAACTTGTTAAATGTTATTGTGGCTGCGTGCCGGGTTTGGCTGTTGTTTAGGCTTCGTGCCGAATTGATTATATATTTCTGTTTAATTTTGTTATATATTGTTGTCGTGGCTGTGTGCCGATATTGGCTGTGTGCCGATATTGGCTGTGTGTCGTGGCTGTGTGCCGATAATTGGCTGTGTGCCGAGGCTGTGTGCCGATAATTGGCTGTGTGCCGAATTTGGCTGTGTGCCGTGGCTGTGTGCCGAAATAGGCTGTGTGCCGAGTTATTATGCTTGTTTTCTTTTTGGGTGTTGAATGTAAAATTTGTTTGAACTGCATCTATGTCTCATAAACACTACTGGAACCTATTTCGGGTTCCAGTTCTGCAGGTTGTTTTTGTTAGGTGGTGTTCACTACTAGTCCCGTGCTGCGAGTCGTGCTCTCTCTTCCGTGGGGCCCTTGTCGAGAGTTTTGCTAGTTAGGTTGTGTTTTGGGGACTAGAGGGGTTTGGCTTTGGGCCAGAAATAGTTGTTGTATAGTTTGTTAAACTCAGTTGGTGTTGTTTATTTAAGACTTTTGTTGTAATACACGTGACGAGTTTATATTTCTGAGTTGTAAATTAAGTGGTTTGAGTTTCTTTTGGATCTATAATTCTTAATTGTTTGAGTTGGGAGTCGAGTGATTGCACACCGGGTCGGGTTTGACCCGATATAGTGCCAAATCGAGGACGGGTCGTTACAGAACACCAAACTGAATTTTCAATTTTTCGGTCGGTCTGGGTCCTGTCGGTTTTTTTTTTTAACCCCTAGTTTTTTTGTTGAGTCAAAGGGAAAAAAAACACCCCAAAATCAGCTTCAACAAGTATTTGGCTAATTTGCAAAAGTTGTAGCTTTGCTACAGTAACTCGGTATTTAGCTAAAGGCACTGTTCATCGGCTAGGATTAGTTTAATACTCTCTCTCTCTCTCTCTCTCTTTCTCTCTCTCTCTCTCTCTCCTCGTTCTGTCCCCTGATCCCCCCCTCTCTCTCTCTCTCACTTTCTATTTTTTACAAATTAAAATATTTATAACTTTTATTTTTCATAGCCAATGTTGAAAATATATATATATTAAAATCTACTCGACGACATCTGTCAAACAAGACTAATATTGAATATGTAATTATGTACTGAAATTTACTCGACAAGCTCATAAATATTATCGGAGTTCCATAATCTGTTTTCAACATTTGTAATTATTTTAAAAAGTAGAAAAGTAGAAATAGAAAAAAAATAGTTTACTACAGTAAATTATAATAGAGAGTTTGATTCTATGTAATTTTAGAAAAGTGACTAGCTAACGTATAAAAGGTGTTTTTGAAGTTAAATTTGATCCAAATTTTGGCCTTAGCAAATCCTCCTGATGGCTATGTTGTTGAGTGAAAGGAGAAAAAAAACCCCAAAATCAAACTCAACAACTTTTTTGTAAATCTCCATAACGTATGTATTATGGGTACTCCATACATTTGTGTTCGTACAGCACAAAATCGGGATGAGTTGTAAATTTAAATATTTCGAGTTCGAAATTTTGCAATCTTATAGATTTGGCTACAAAAGAAAAATCTCTTGCGAATCTTCTAATCTCTACGAGAATGGCTTGACTTTAATCAGATCGATAAAGGTAATAGCCAAAATGTGTATAAATTGATTTGGACACTCCTGACCATAGGAAAAATTGAAAAGAAAAGGTGAAAGTGAAACTTTGAACCTTGAAAATACCATGTGGGTTCAGAAACTTCAGATCTCATTAGGCCTAATTTGGCCTAAAAGTGGTTTTTGGATTATTGGTTTTTTCGATTTGTCTTTATTCAAAAAAATTTTGCATTTGTTAGTTTCGCGTCAAGATTTTGTGGTTTCTGGATTCCTCTCGGCGAGACGAATCTAACGAGTATAAAATTATGGTTAAAACTCAAAATTTTTTGAATAAAGCCAAAATAGGTGGATTATTGTTTTTTGAATAAAGACAAATCGAAAAAACCAATAATTCAAAAACCACTTTTAGGCCAAATTAGGCATAAATGAAGCTACAAGTTCCGATAGGCGATAAGAAAGGAAAAGAAAGAATAGTGGGCGAAGGTGATTTGGGCATGGGCTGATTGATCTGGTCTGGGAACTGATATGTCAATTGGACCAATAGGTGGACCCGCAATTACGAATGATTCCAACCGATCGAATTTAGTACAAAAATACTACGCGCAAAAAAATTTATATTGAATCATACAGTACATAAAATTTGAGTAATGTGTGAACATAAAGTCGTGTTTTGCAAACACGTTTTTAAAAAAGAACTCACATTATGTGTATGATCAGTGTAAGTTTCCTTGCGCATGACTTTTTTGTCGAACTTATTGATACTGTAACAGTATCAACATCGGGGTGCATTATTCATGTAAAAAGCTGATGATTTGTTTATGGACAGTGCTGGACGTACAGAAAAAAACACATAGAAAACGCACAGATTGTGTTCGGGGGCCCACTTTTGGGTCCCACACGATTGATTTGAACCGTTCATTGTTCTTAAAACATTTTTCCGAGGGCCCCACCAAATTTCAGCTCAATCGGACGGTTGGAAGTGCTCCAACCAAAGTCCCACCGTTCCCCTCGGAAAAATGTTTTAAGAACAATGAACGGTTCTGATCACTCATGTGGGACCCAAAAGTGGGTCCCCAAACGCAATCGGTACGTTTTCTGTACCAAATGCTCTATACCCGTATCTTTATCCTTTGTTTATATATACTATTCATAATCACATGGCTTGAACACAATTTTAGTACTACATGCTAGTATAATGTGTATGTCTTTGTGATGGTAGATTTTAGGACCAAATTTTGATGTTTTAGCTTTGGTTTTTTTACTGGCAATCTATTGAGCTGACAATAAGGTAACAATAAATAAAAAACAAAAAATACACTCCAATGTACTTTTTATTTTATTTTTTCTATAAACTCTCACACATTCTTATACCATTTTCACATATTTTAATATATTTTTTAAAGCTTAACTACAGCACAGTTGGTTGATTTTAGAATCTTGCTTTAGCTTTTACTAGCTATAGTGTTTGTCAAAACTTCACAATTATGAAGATTCTACAGCATTGCTCTTCTTGAAAGCTGAAAATAACCCAAGTAACTTTAGAGAAATCTGATTTGGGCTGCTTTAAAGCATCTCCAAACCAACATTCTCTTCATCTCTCTCTCTCTCTTTCCAACTGTGAGAGGTATTCACGCCGGTCAAAGTAATCTTTCGTGAAACTCCTAGTCCCGGTGTATATGATCTATCTTTGGCCGGAACGGAAATGGGATTAGTCAAGATGTACCTAAACTAGTCCAGACACCACTGATCGTCGAAAAAAATAAAAATAAAAACTATGTACAAGAGTTTATTCATAGTGAAGTTAGTAGTATTCTTACTCCATTATTTGTCATAATTTGAAGATTTGATTCAAAATACAAAGACCAAAAATGTCACAAAAAGTATCGTTTAAGATTCCATTTAAGTCCTGCGAGCCCACTTTAATCATGAGGTCATCATGTATGTGGATCTCACTAATTCTCAGTTCCAAAGTCCAAAAAGAACCGAAAGCAGGGAATAAAGTTTTATTATAGTAACAAGTAAACTGACCCTCGACAGGTTTGGCACAAAAAAGATGAGATCTAAATCAACACATATACAAAGCAAGAGAATGCCGTTAACGGGCTGCTTCGGCTTACATACAAGAAACAAATTGGGCCAGAGAATCCGCTTTGAAGAAAAATGGTTGGTTCGTTCTTCGAAATTTTGTTGGAATTTTCAGAATTTGGTGAATGAAATTGAGGCATTCTCCCGAGACAATCGAAAGGTTCCTTGCTTGGCACATCGAATATAGACTACACGATTAAGTGTGCAAGTGATTATGACCCCTCATGATGTGTTCGGCTTTGTTTGGAACATAAGGAAAAAGAAGAGAGAGATTAAAAATATTCCACTCTCTTGCTTGGTTTGAAAGAGGAGGAAAGAAAAATGAATAAATTATAGTAAAATAGAATATTGAACACAATAATTTATCCAATAATGGTATGATTGGTGGTTGCAAAGTAATTTCAAAGTGCTAGTTCTCCCATTACCAATCGTGCAGTGCCACGTAGACTTGTGGGGTTGGTGGTGCGGTGAAGTGGTGTATCCCTAGCGTTATTCTAAATTTTCCCTCTTAATTATTTCTTCCCCACTTTCCATAAGTTCCAAACGTAGGGTAATTAGGAGAATTCATTCCGGCAATTTTGTTTTCATTCATTCTGGGCATATCAGAGGTTATGATCTTTTTTGTGTATAGAACTATAGATAGAAATCCTGTTTTCTTGGTTACAGACATATTTTCGGACTGTCAAAAAGTTCCCGAAATGTACTTTGTTCGTTGTGTGGGAGACAGGCAAACATAAATTCAAATCGCCAAGGCGGTCTTCGGCGATGTTCTGATTACCGCAGTCTAGCAGTTTACATCCTGAAAGGCAGATGCTGGCACAAACTCCAACACCTTCAGTGAGACGGGAAATTTGTTTTAAAAAGTCTGCATCGCATGACTCGGTTTGCGTTTTACTTTGGTTTCTATCCTTTTCCATGCGCTCTAAGATCATTTGTCTTCATCGACACATTTTTGCCCTTTAAATCGCTATTTAAAACATGTTTGGATAGCTCGGATAGGGTGCCAGGCACCACCACGTGTCCCTACCCTCTCTTTCATGACCAATTTTAAATTCTAACAATACCATACAATATAATGAAATTACAAATCACATAAACCAAATAACAAAATACAATACGTGAATTGTAGTAACACAGAAAGAGCCGAGTCATGTGAAATTACAGTCTCCTTAAAACAGATTCGCTGTCTACCGAGGGTATTGTAGGATGCACCGTCGTCTATCTCCCATCATGAACACATTGGCGAACAGAACCCGTCTGTCTCTCTCTCTCACTCAAACTCAAAGAACGTAACTCAGAACTGTGAAACATGGGATGCGAATTTCTAGTGTTTAACGCAATACGGGATGCCAGATTATATAATCAAGATGAGACCTTTGAGCTGCATTGCAGCTAAGGGGATGTAATAAGATATATTAACCAGCCAAAATTAAATCCGTATCGTCCAGATTCAATGAACCCAGAAGAGATCTTTTGGTTGCCTCATGAGACCATCCGAATACCCCGGTTTTCATTCATCCCAAATTCGTAAATTTCCAACACTCTCCGGTCTCCATTCAATTCTGAACTGAATTAAAAGTACATAATCCAGGAGAGGAATCGCGTACAAATCTTAATAGATCATCAATTAAAAAAGGTTCGGGAAATCGTAGAAAATTTACTTCTACTATTCAGTCACAGAAAATTTACCTCTGCTATTCACAACAAGAAGACAAAATTTATTTGGCATAGATGTTAGAAGATCTACAATAAATATATAAAATAGAATGAAAGGAGAACAAGCCAACTGACTGGTTTAACTGAAGATTTTCTGAGTTGACAATCCAAAAAGATTTGAGTACTCGGGCGATACCTTCGAATCATAATTTAGACGAAGCACCAGAGAGGGCGTGATTGACCAGTTCCCTTCTTAAGATTTTTCCTGCCGGAGATTTTGGAATAGAGTTGATAAATGCAACGCGTCGAATCTTCTTGTATGGTGCAACCTGCAAAATGAAACGTACCAATGCCATCATAAGTGACAGTAAACCGTAAGTAGGGAATGGTATCTCATGGCAAACTAGTACTGAACACAAGCACTCGAGAAGAAACACTTGGTCGAGCATAAAAACGGTGAATTCATAAGTTTTTGGTTCTAGCTTCTAACATCCTTCAAAGCACAATCTCATTAAATGGGGTGAAAACTCTTGGATTCCTATAGCCTGGCAATTTGAGCTTTTCCTTGGTATGATTGCCTCCATAGGGGTCACGAAAATATGAGATGCCAGGAAACTTCCGTCAGCTGTTGGATTAATAATACAGAAAGTGCATAATACATGACTGTTTCAGCGGTCAAGCATCTCCATCAGTTCCAGTAAACGATTTTCTCCCTAGATTTTTTTGTCTTTCTGTTTTTGCTTCTTGAAACAATGGTCTGGTCTCAATGTGCATGGCCCAAAGTAATGGAAAGTAACACAAGACTTGATTTCAACATAAATATAAGGATGCTAAAAAGCTTTAACTATGCCGAGCACCAAATTAGAAGGAAATGAATTGATGACCAAGAGAAAAATGTGAACCTAGATAAACATGCAAACCGGCTTAAGCCAAGTTTCAAAAATGCCCATGACAATCACCAGTTCCTCCCATTTGTATCTAATGAATTCACGGATTTCAGGACAACAATCTGAAACACCATCTAAATTCTAATGTTATGTTTCCTCCGTTTCCACAGCTTGAAAGCTAAGGTAAGTTGAATGCAAAAAGAGCCGTAATATCCACACACACACACACAAATAAAAAATAATGACGACGACAAAACATACCTGTCTTGCAATGAAGTCCATAATTTGAGCTTCAGTGATATTGCTCCCAGGTTTTCTTACCACAAAGGCCATGGGAATCTGCCCGGCTTCTTCATCAGGATATCTGTTCCAGATGGCACATATGGATATAAATTAAACGAGCAAAAGAAATGATTCCACAGGCAGGAATAATGAGAGAAGGAAAAAAGGACAACTGAGGATTCTAGATGCAGGTAATTCTTCTTTTGTTAGTTTGATTTTTAAGAGCTAGCAAATAGATGGTACAATGAAGGAGTAAGCTAAGTACACATCAATTCAACAAATCTTCCTGGCTAGTATGGAAGGAAAGCATTTCTAGGGCTTTTTTTGCTGGTCTTCTAGGGCTTAACAAGTGCCACTTCAAGGAAGTGAAACCAAGAGTTAAACAAGTTGCAAATGAGAGGAATACAAACATTATAAAAGCTTCAGGCGATAATATGTAACGTGTATTTTTTTGTTGCTCAAAATTGGGGAGGAAAGTTCCACTACTTTCATACACTGAACATAACAGGTGATGATTCAATTCTTGTCCCAATAAAACCAAGGTGAACATAGAAGAGTTTGTCTGTAAATAAAGAAAATTTTATTCCCAGTGCAGGGTTGAAGACAGTTGGAGGAAACCTAGATAGAACAAGAATCAACAATAACGAACGTTAAAAAAATCCTACAGAATCACCAAAAAAACGTGGGACATGCATGTTGACTATGAGGTATGAACTTCACAGGAGAAGCATAATATGGATCGATGAAAACCTACAAAAGTTCGCTGCCTCATCTGCAAAGAGGAGGTGGTAAGTCTCAATGACCAAAACATCTAGCTACTTAATTTGGAGTAACAGAGAGGTTATAAGACATGGTTCATTAAAAAAAAAGAATCATACTAGGCTCTGCTGATTAGCTAATCCGAAAACATTAATTAGGAAAGACTTCCAAAGGGAAAGACATAAGAAACAAGGGAACATATTGGGAACAATATATTCATTTCTAAACAAATAGTATCACCTCAAAATCTATTTCCTTTATTATTTATCCTTCTTACCAGCTTGAGCTATCACGCATGGTTTTACCAAATTAGAAAAGGTAAGACGAATTCTTCATAAAGGGGAAAAGAGGAATATGAGCCTTCCTACTTTCCTCCACTATCAAAGGCTTAGAGGTCCGATAGGCGATAACATGCAGACTAGGTACCCCACACAGAATATCACAAGTTCCAAGAAAATAGTTCCAGTGGCATCAAAGATCCCCATGCCAGTTTATCCCCTTTTGATCTCCCCAAAATATTATGGAATCGTCTAAACCCGAGGAATAGCCGAATAGAAAACACAAATCCAATGATTCTACAACAAAGTTTAATCAAGACTTCGTGGGATCAAACAAGAACACAGGTATTCTTCCCAGGCAAGATTCTCTACTTTGTCATATTGAAATTATGCTACCATGACAAAAAGAAAGAGAACCTAGAATATGTAAATCTGTGAGCCTAGTGCATGCATTTAGCTGTCATAATAGTTGTAAACCGAAAGGTCCGAAAGCATCTAGAAGTTGAGTGAATTAGAAAACATGGGATTTTCAGAAGATGGACTAAATGACAGTGTGAGGCACGTACGGAACGACGGCAGCATCAACAATTTCTGGATTTGATTGAAGCAAATGTTCCAACTCAGCAGGGGGAACCTGCGATTTATTTTCAGATTTCATAAGATGGCAACTCAATGGCAGTAAAATGAAAGTTCCAACCATGTTTTACAGGTTGAAACCTTTGTAAAACAGTGATGTAGTTGGGCCGGAAACAGAAAAAGAAATAGCATTGCAGCACCTGATAGGCCTTATACTTTATCAATTCCTTTAATCTATCGACGATATGGAGGAATCCATCAGAGTCAAAGTAACAGAGATCACCCGTCTTCAACCAGCCGTTTGCATCCAATGTTGCAGCAGTTGCTTCATCATCACCAAAATAACCTATGATTGCCCACCATTCCCATCATATAAGAATCATGATGACTGTATTTTACATGTCAAGGATATTGGGGAAAAAAAAAAAAAAAAACTCAAAACTAGACTGCTGCAATTCTTAAACTAAACTCAAAACTCTCTTAAACATATTTAAATAGTACAGGTTGACCTCAACGATTCTTCAATTTTTTTAAATGCTGTGATATCAAACAAGATCAGATGTCTGATTGCTACAAAGCACCAAAACACCCAAGGACTCGCCATATTTAGTGTCAAACATGCTGAGGACCAGTGACACAACGAGGATGCGCCAAAGTACATACGGGACATGCCACATCTATTTTAATATTTCCTATGGTGGGACACTGCGGGGACAGACATGCAACATTGCTGTGTGACTTTTTCTAAAATTTATACTCCAGCTTTTCTGGGAGTCAATATTTATAAAACCAAAACATTTAGCATCGCGCCAATAATATATAGAAATCGTTTATCAAGATGGACTAAAATATTATAGACGAAACCAAAAATAAAACCACCAACGGATGTATTACCTTTCATTACAATGGGCCCTCGTAACCATAGCTCCCCTTGGTGCCCAGGAGGTAAGGCCTCTCCCGTTACAGGATCAACTATCTTAGCTTCCATATTCTCGGCTAGGCGACCAACAGATGCAAGCTGCTTAGATTCCCCCGGCTCTAGCATCCTCGTTGCCCCTCCTCCGGTCTCGGTTAAACCATATCCCTACGACACAATGCCATGTTAAATTAGCAGCCAAAAGTGGCCATCACTGTAAAAGCCACAGGGAGTTGGTTCTTATTCCACGACTTTCAACAATTCACCAATGCAGTCTTTCATACAGATTTTCAGTATCAATGCAATGAACCACAGAGACCTAGTTTCATAACATTATTTAAGGATGTAATTGTATGACTGTTCTCGCATGCTGCAGGCCATTTACAAGCGGTCACTCCTACATTCGCTGGTAGGCCTGCTCTCTTATTCCCACTACTCGATTCCTCGAGAATGGGAAAAAAATATCAATCTACTTTCATTTTGTCTTCTGGTATAAATTTTTTGACTCCTTGATACTTGCTCCATACTAGATCTTACCAACTCCCACACTACCTCCTCTACGTTTTGACAGCCAAACAACTTTTTAATCTTCCAAAGGACGTAAAATTTTATTTATGTATCAAAGTTGGCTACACAACACGGGTTTGCCATCCCAAGTAAGGATGACAGCGCCAAACAATATATAGAGGATGATTAAAGCTCCTATTGCAGAAACAAAGTATGTTCACATGGTAGGATCCCATACCCTCGAACGAGTACAGAAATGCATTGCATCAAACTTTTCACACTTTAGTATTGTTGAGTATAATATCTTGTTTTGTTGTATCATTCCAATTTTATTGGATGTCCCGAAGGTACAATATCTTGTTTTTAATAAATTAGATTGTCCGGGTCAATCTACGCAGACCTCGACTAGTCATATCAATGACTATCTGACCACCTAACTACAAGAGAAATACTAGATTACTAGTATAGTATAACTTACCAAATGTCAATAAAGTTGCAATTTAAAGGGTCGGAGTACAATCTTTTAGCCTATGGATCTTATGCTAGCACAACTAAGCTTCCAAAGTGGATGACACAGACATGCAGGCATTATTGAAGCTTATTTTGGAATTAAGCAGCTGATACGCACGTTGATACCACTACAAATTAAAATAATGACATCTATATGACTATATCCTACGCGCTTCAAGAACAATTGTACTTCACGCAATTCACCTCAGTCCCTGCACCAAGAAATCTAAGAACACAACAATTTCTAGCCAATAAAGCAAACGCCATCTGCCATGTTGTCGCATGTGTACCGGCCGGTTCCGCCAAGTGCCTTTTTAATTCACAGACCGATTCCAATAATTACGACCAATACGTGACCGCTACGGTGATTTGTGCACTTTTAATTTTACTTTGTCAAAAATGTTTTTTTTTTTTAATTTTAAATCCATGGCTGCTATCCATTGCGTATCATTCGACACCGTTTCTATCGTTTAGATTTATATCTATATCGCGACCGATACTGTTACGGGTGAACCTCACACGGGGACAGTTACCATTACCGTTACGTGTCCCGAGAACTTCCTTTTTCCCAAAATCTTGATTGTTGTACTAGTGCAAATTGTAGTGTCGTACCTGCACTATCTCAACTTCGGGAAACCGCTCTCCGAACTTCTCCGCAACCTCCTTCCCGAGCGGCGCGCCGCCACAGCCGATCACCCGAAGCGAGCTAAGATCGTACTTCGCCACCAGGTCCGACTTCGCCAGCGCCACCACAAGCGGCGGCGACACCGGCATGTAAGTCACCTTATACTTCTCCACCGCCCTCAACATCCCCTCGAAATCGAACCTCTCCATCAGCACAATCGTCTCCCCCATCGCCGCCGCCCTAATCAGCATGAAGAATCCAAACACGTGGAACAACGGCAGCGGATTCAACGCCACCGGATGCGGCGCGTTCTCCTCCTCTTCTCGCCGGAGATAGTAAAACCCCGCAATCAAGGCAATAAAATTCCGGTGAGTCAACTCAACTCCCTTAACTCGTCCGGTCGTTCCAGAAGAGTACAAAATCGCCGCCGTGTCCGATTGCTCGACTCTAACCAGTACTCGTTCATGCTCATAATCTTTTCCGTTTTCGTCGTTCATCATTGATTGAAACTCGGGCGAGTCAATAAGGACGGTGCCAAGCGCGAGTGAGGGGAGCTTGCGAGCGAGTGACGACGCGGCGAATGCGACAACGGGTTTGCTGAGTCGAACCATGTGAGTTATCTCGGAGTCGGTGGCGAGTGGGTTGACGGGGGAGAGAGTGACGCCAAGGGAAAGCAGAGAGAAGTAGAGGACGGGGATTTGGAGAGAGGGAGGGGAGATAATCAAGGCGACGTCGTTTTTGGAGAGGGAGGGGAAGGAGGAGCGGAGGGAGAGGGAGAGGGCTTTGGTTTGGCGGAGGAAGTGAGAGTAGGTGAGGCGGAAGCCGGTGGAGGAGTCGATGAGGAAAGGGGTGGCGGAGAGGCCGGGAGAGGGCGGGGAGCAGTGGAGGAGAGCGAAAGTGTAGTCGGAGAGGGAGAGGGGTTGGGATGGGGAAGGGAGGGAGATGGGCGGGCGGAGGCTGTGGAAGGTTTTGGTTTGGTGGCAGAAGCCGCTGCGTGGGTCGATTGCGGTCGCGGTGGGGTTTGGTTGAGTGGGTTGGGTTGTTTCCGCCATTGGAGTCTAGAGAGAGAGAAGTGTGTGGCCTGGAGATGTGGAGGAAGGAAGGAAGGCGCTGCAGTAAAAAGCACGACAAAAGTTAGAATATTAAACTCGAAATCCTAGGAGTAATAGTACTCCTACATTGAACGCAACCTGTTTTCCTATAAAATAGTATATGAAAATTTTCATAAAATTAAGTGGTTGACTTTGTACAATTTTTCATTTCTAATTTTGTGAGATTTCCCACAAAATGGGTTAAGGGTTGGTGCTTCGCGGGGGTGCACAGCACACATGTTGTGTACCATTCGAGTTATTCGTTGCGATCCAATAGTTTAGATTTCATCTTGATCATACGACATTCGAGTCGCTCATTGCAAGATAAAATCTAAATTATTGGATAGCCAAACGAATGACTCAGATAGTACACAACACGAATGTTGTGCATCCCGCACAGCACCAATGCTGCGCCCATTTTATGGGGATATTTTATGAGAGACAAGGCCTTAGGCTTAATTTTAGGGTTCTTTGATCTTTACGTCTTCTTTTTTTTTTTTATTGCATTTTGAGTTAATACTAATTTTTCCAGAAGATTAATTGGTCGTAATACTTCGGGATTTAGAAAAGTAGTATAAAAACAACGTTAAAGTTTTAAAATATAAAAAGAAAAATTAGTCTTTTTCATAACGTGAAAGTAGTATAAAAATATAAAACAACCTTAAAATTCAGAAATATTGAAAGTACTAGTCTTTTGATGACGTGAAAGTAGCATAAAGATATAAAACAACGCCAAATTTTTAATATATAAAAAAATAGTCTTTGAATGTCTTTTTTTTTTTTGAACTGGTCTTTGAATGTCCTTCACTTTGTCTTATATGAACCTTTTTTTAACTTTTGCCTACTTCTTGTTTTAATTTCTCTCGTCGTAACAAACAATGTAATGTTAATATAATACCGATTGTCTTTAATAAAAATAAAATTACTCTCTTTGAAACCATTTCGGGCTACAAAAGAATCGAGCAAAGTTTCAGAATGTTCATGTTCATTCGTTAATTTTTTAAACAAACTCAAGCCAAGTTGGCTTAGGTTTGAGTTGAACTAATATTTGTTTACGAGTCTCAATGATTCAAAAATATTAGTAGATATTTATATTCTCATACAAGTCTAGAACATTATTCATCTAAAAAATTACTATTAATTCAAAAGTCGATGAATATGTCATTTATGTCGATAGTATGCCTTAAAAATACATACTACTCCCTCAATCCTTAAATGTTTGTCCTAGTTTTAAATTTCAACAGTTCGTGTATAGTTCACAGTGTTATCTAAAACTTGTAACTTTTTAAGTGTGTCTTTCATTAGTAGACTCTAATAAAATAGTAGGAGTTAATCAAGTTTTGAATTTAAATTATTTTCCAGTGAGCGGCATATCTTGTCGCCAATATAATCAAAGAACTTTTTCAAAATTTTAGTGCACACTTTAAAGTTTTCAATTATTCTTATTTTGATTTCATTGTTTTGATTGTTAAAAGCATCTCAAGAGCATAAATGAACTTTTCTCAACTTTTCTTTGTTGGAATTTTTAACCCAAAAAAAAAAAAAAGTAGGCAAATTTTTTGGGGCGGAAGGAGCACTTTTTAGGAAAAAAAGTAATCACTACGCCTAATCAAAAATTTGTTTTTATCTGAAATATACAAATTGATATGTGTATGGCAGCAGCGATCTTTCACCCCGTTGAGTAGACCACCCCTTTATTTATATAGGGATCAAATGTATTAATCTCATCCCGTACCGGCCAGTATATCCCGCACCGAAAGGAAAATAAAGTACTATGCCTCATATTCCATCTCGCTCAGAATAACAGCCAATATCGTGTGTTCTGGTTTGGCCCATCTCGGACATTTTCTAGATACGGGCCTGTCCAATTTCCTTTTTTCTTTAAATGTTAAATTGTTAATTCCGAGAGAGGTGCTTTTAAAGTTACAATCTACTTCAGCCCTATCGTGTAATTTTCAAGTTTAAACTGGTTGGGAACTGTTAGCGTAAATCAATCACACACACAATCAAGGAATAAGAACGGTAAAGAAATCGACAAAAAGATTGACGTGGTTCTCCAAAATCGAGTACCTCCACGAGAGCGAGCGAGTCTGTTGTTATGGTAAAAGTCGAACAAAAGTTTTACAATAGAGAGTATTTATAAGCCCTACTCTATTACAACCCTAATATTTCGTACCGTACCCCCTCAAAAAATTAAAATAATAATAATAATAATAATAAATAATTTATCCGGCCTTATGGCTCACTGTGACAGTAGTTAAATCCGTGATGGGCAAGATGCCCTAGCTGCTTGGTCACTTCGCTCAGCCCTATCGTTTAATTTTCAAGTTTAAACTGGTTGGGAACTTTTTTTGGATGCTTGAAAGGTTTTTTTTTTGGATATGACATACTGGAATAGTTGCATTTTGGATATGACCAATGCACTTTGTCTATGCAAAGTTTGATGCTTTATTTTTATGTGAATATTTTTTTTTTTTGTGTTGAATCGCATAGTTTTGGAGAATTATACTGTTGTTTGTTGCGATTAATCCGGAACGGTACGTCAGTACGCGCCGATATTAGGATCTACTATTTCAACAAAAAAAAAGTGACACTCGCCAGTACGAGATTAATAACTTTGATAGGGATATTCACAAACAATCCAAAACCCATGTCCTAAGGCCTCGTTTGATTCGGGTACTATACACCTGGGATAGGATTAAACGCGTCCAATCCCACCTAATCCCTTGTTTGGTTCTCACAAAAGCAGCTGGGATTAGTAATCCCGGTACAGAAATTATCTTATATGGTAGGTACTATGTAATCCCATGGGGGGGTGGGACTAATTAGTCCGGGATAAAAACACACGTAAGTTACCTAGACGACTTCTCCTCTTTCAATCTCAGATTCTTCTTCTTCCCACGTGGGTTTGGTTTTATTTGAAGAAATTACGCCAGACGACTTCTTCTTCTTCAAAACCGATCGACCCTCTCTCTCGTTTTCTCTCTCTCTCTCTTCGTCTTCTCCATAAACCCACTCGGATTCTTCCATTTTTGCTCAAAGGAGTTTTAGATCTACACTCCTCCGGTGAGTTTCAAACCAATTTCATCACACCTACTCACATCCATGGCGGATCCAACTCCCACCGAGCCATCCATGGCCTCAACGAGTACAGAAAATGATGAGGGGAGGATGGAGGACGTACTCTATTTTTTTGTTTGTTTAGTTTTGTTGGGTTTGCATAAAAAATGAGCACAGAAAAAGTTATTGGGTGTTGCTGGGTTTGTATAAAAAATAAAATTATATTGGTTTGTAGCAAAAATCAAACAAGTTATTTGGTTTTGATGTACTCTCGAGTAGCTCCATGTAAGCTGATTTTCTTTTTCTTTTTGTTGGGTAGTCCTGAAATTAATCCTGAAATATAGTTTAGGGAACCAAACATGGTATTGGCAGAAACATGGGATATCCCGATGTTAATCCTGCGTGAATCAAACAAGGAATTGTGTGAGATTCAGCACTAATTTAGTCCTAGGACAAATAATCCAGGATTTTCAATCCCAGGACTATTAATCCCATCTATTTTAGTCCGCGAATCAAACGAGGCCTAAAGAAATTAGAGGTTATTGGACTCGATTGGTGTCATCCTTATGTACGTCTCGAAATCCAATAATCCTAACCATAACGAGATTCTACCTTTTAAAATGCCTATCAAACGGACCCAGGGATGTTGTACCGTAAGTCCGTAACCGTGAAGTGGTGAAGCTCCTTCTAGAGAAAGCTGTTCTAATCTTGAACTATAAGGGGGTGTTTGGGAGCCAACTTTTCAACTTTTCATTTTTGGCTTTTTGGCTTTTTGGATTATGGCCAGAATGAGTTTTGAATCTGGGAAGAGTGTTTGGGAGAAATGTACAGAATGCATTTTGCAAAAGTAGTAGTGTTTGGGAGAAAAATGATGAAAATGAGTTATGGATTAGTTTTTACGAATTTACCCTTAAAACCATGCCAACAAACTTGTCATTGGAATTAGTAGAAATTTTCACAGAAATTGGGAAACATGCATCTGATCAAAATCATTGGTGAAATGAAGATTTTTTTTTTTTTTTAAATACGACTGGGAATTTTCTTGTTAAAGAAAACACTCAAATTTTGAGGCTTTTTATTATGGAAAATATTATTAGATAGTCCTTTAATTTTTTTTTTCTTTTTTACACAAATTGATGTTCTCCCGTAATACAATTGGGAATTTGCTATGCTATTGGGAAATATTTTTTGGTCTTCCTTTTTTTGGGTAATTGAAATTCTCTCATACTTAACAAGAATTGTGTAAAATGGAAATATTTGCCACAAAGTAAAAAAAAGTTGGTCCAAAAGGTACAATTATAACAAACATTACACAATTACCGAAAATAAACATTCCAAATTTAAATAACATTTGAAAAAAAAAAAAAAAAGAGAAGAAATTATTACAACCTGAGCCGCATGGAAAAAATATTGAAGGGATCGAATGTCAACCAATAGAAACTTTAGGGGAAAACTGTAATTTAGCTTCTTCTTCTTCACCAAAACCAGATCTCAGTCGGAAAATTACCTCTGTACTACTCTCCACAAACCGAACAAAACCCATTGATCAAAATCAATATTCGAGTAGTCCAGATTTACAAACTCATTAGCAATAGAGAATCTGTTTACGAACTCATTAGCAATAGAGGAAATCAGATACATCACGATGTCGGGGATTTGCAGATGTAAACAAGGGGAGGGGTAGGAATGGGAGAGTATAATTGGGGGAAACTCAAAATGAAAAGTAGAAATGGAAAAGTAAGGTAGGACCTCTTTTTGGCTTTTGGTCTGGAACCTTCAAAATGGAAAATGCGTTCTCTGTGAATGAGTTTTGGTTGTTGGCGGCCAAACAAGCAAAATCCGAAAATGAGAATGGGAAAAGTCAAAACCATGGCGGCCAAACACCCTCTAAATAGTTTCACCAAACTGGAGATGATTTTGAATTGAATTTGCCAGATTCGGGAAAAAGGTTCCCAACTTTTCGTTCTGGAGAAAGCTGTTTAGCTTGCGTTAAATATACGTAAGTGTGGATATGACTGATGTGACATCCGCTTGTGCATATTTAGTTATTCATTTGTCATTTTCAATCCAAGCTATCGGTTTTATTTTTTGACAGCCGGTGTGCACAAGTGGGCACAACGTGGTACCCGCTCGGCATTGAAAAGTTTTTGGGACAAGTGTATACAAAAAGTAAGTATAGGCGCAAAGATCACTCACACATCATTATGTGAGGCTCATTTTATGGTCTCACATGGACAATTTAAGTTGTTCATTAATTTCAAAATATATTTTTCTAGGTGGCCTTGCAAAAAAAAATCAGCTTAATCCGATCATTTTAAGTTTTCCATCTAACATTCCAATTTTCATTTCTGTGTTTATAGTTATCAAAAATTATGGGATTGGATCAAACACTTAGAGTAACTGACCTGATTTTTGTAGGGCCACTCGGAAAATATATTTTTAAATCAATGAATGACTCCGTTTATTTGTGTCACATTTCAAAATAAGTTCCACCGAGCGATTTGTGCGCGTAGCAAGCCTCGAGCGCAGAATGCCGTGTTTTTTTTTTTGAATTGCAAGTGTGAATGGGTTTTTTTTTTTCGAACGACAAGTGTGAATGCGTTTGTGTCCATAACTTTCTGCTTTCTATTTGGAGAAAAGTTTCTCCTACTTTTCATGTACTAAACAAACGTAGGCCGGCGTGTGGCTCAGCACTGGCAAGCCGAAACTGACTTTTTTATCCAATGCTCGAGAGATAGGATAGACTGGCCGTGAGTCCAACACTTCATTTTCCAGAATTTAATGAGGATCGCACTCCCAATTTTGATACAGGAGCTCCAAATTACAATTAGTTTTTTAAAATTATTCTTTTACAAGTTCCATGATTTACTTCAGGCATTCCAAAAAATCTTTACTCTTATTTTTTACTTCAGGCACTCCAAAAAAGAAAATAGTTTTTTTTTTTAAATAAAAAAAAAATAGATAGTTGCTAAACTTATTTTACTGCACGTCACCGAATTGCCTACTTCCATATGTAATGTTTCCTTGATAGAGTTTTTATGTTATTGTCTCCATGTTCTGAACCAGGAAAACCTTGACAAGTGGTCTTCGGCCTATGATTGTAGAACCATCTTTTTGTCCATGCAAAATCTCTTGAGAGTTTTGTTACTTTTCCTCCCAAAAGTTCCCTAACTTTGGTGATGTGCTTTGTTTGTCTCCCTATTAGTTTTAAAATGCAGATTTGCAGCCGTTATGAAGATTTTGAGGGGAAAATAGTAGATAATAAGTACGAAAATATAAAGATCTTGTGTCGCAACCATTATGAAGATTTTGCAGCATCAACATTTTCAATTATGTGTTGTTTATTTTGGAGAATTCTACCAATATTTAGTTGTTGTTTTTTTGTGCAAAGTGGCGTGAAGCAATCTGACATAGATGCATGTTTAATGTTTATGTTGTGGATGTTTAATGGTTGGAACATAATGTTTATGTTTGGTTTTGGTTCATTTTTCCGTTTGGAGTGCCTCCAATGATTTTATATCTCAAAAAGGACAGCTTTGTAACTTTATTAAATATTGGAGTGCATGCATAAAAAAAGGGAGCCCCAAAATTAGCATCCAAACTAAAATGTAGTTTTTTGGTCTTTTTGTTTTGTTCTTATTCAATTTTTTTTGCATTTGTTAGTTTTGTGTCAAGTTTTCGTGGTTTATGGATTCGTCGATTCGTCTCGACGAGACGAATCGAAAGAGTATAAAATCATGGTCGAAACTAATTTTTTTTAAATAGAGCCAAAATTAAACCAATAAACTGGTTTATTTTGATTTATTTTCGGCTTTATTAAAAAAAGTATTACTTTTGACCATAATTTTATACTATTTGGATTCGTCATAAATCACGAAAACTTGACACAAAACTAATAAATGCAATTTTTTTTTTGAATAAGGACAACGAAAAAACCAAAAAACCACTTGGTATTTTGTCTAAAAATTCTCAATAGATTTTTCTTACATAAAAAGTTGGAAAAGGCCTAAAATGGCAAAATAAAAGAAACAACATGAGAACGGTTCATTTTATAAAATTTACCGAGCAATTTAATTTGTATTAGTACAACTCAACTGACTTGTTGATTCAATGGCCAATAGATAGAATCTCTCAGTCGAACGGTTCATTTTATAGAATTTATGGTGGACCTTAATTTCTATTTTATTGAATGTAGTGAGGCCAATTCGGCCGTCCATCTTGACACCGATGACTTAGATTAAATGCAAATTTCAAATGATCCGAGTTGTTCATTGTTTGGATTAAAATCCGAGCGTTCATTGCCGAGATGGAATGCCAGATGGGCTCACTACTGACACTACAACCCTATAATGAGGGCCTCACTACAGGGACCCCGGACCCATAAATTGAGTCCTTTATTTGGTGCGAAAAAATTGAAAAAAATTATACAATGAAGTGCTTTATTATTATTATTTGTTTTTTTGAAAATTGTAGGTCTTTTCGTAGAAAACACTAATTTAGGGATAGAGGGAGTATAAAATAAGACTGGTCACAGTTTTTTTTTTTGACGATCTGAACCGTTCATGTTATAGCTCCTTGTGTTTATTTATTAAATATTTAGATTTCCTTTCTAATTCCATTCACGTCTTTTAAAGCTACAATTTAGGCTATGGAAACCTCAGAGATTGGATAATCTGTGACTTGTGTAAGATTTTCTTAGCTTGAACAAGCTAAATGAGATGTTGTTTAATCAAAGAAAAGTCAACCCATGTGATAGAATGGGACAAGGGAAAACTGAACAAAAGATAAATGCACAGGGATGATGTGGTCAATGAAATCAAAATTCACAGTAAAAGAAATAAAAAGGGACAGCTTTGCTCCTGAAACCAGAGTGGGTACAAAAATGAGAACAACACAACTGCTATAGAAACACTGGAGAAGCGGTTTGTGCCAGGCTAGGGCCGGTCAGAAGTCCAAGGTGAATTTAACTTCAAAAAGCAAAATTTTTAGTATTCAACAAGATGGAACTCTCGAATTTATGCAGATCACAGCAGAATTTTAAAGCAATCTCCTAAATATCATTCTTCTTACGTTAATTGTCAAATTAGTAAAAATTAATCATAACCAATACTTTTATTAATCGAGGGTCGTCAATATTCTCAAAAGTTTGAGGGCCCAAGGCGAACGGCTTTGCTAAAGTCGTATATTGACGACAGCCATGAGAAAATCTGGCCGTATATTATCGTGAAAAGTACTATAAACAGTCTTTGAAATTTACTATGATGAATGGGCAATGAGAGTTTTATTCTGAAAAGGTCCATGTAATCCACAGCAACCTTTTTTGATTGTTCAATTTTCCTTTGAATCTGCTTCCTATTTTGTATCTTGATTACCATTGTTGGGAAAATAAACCAGAGAAAAGTACTTTGCATAACTTCAAAGTAATGATGGTAAAGAAGGTTAACAAGAAAATCAGCATGCTAATTGGTCTTGTTATTTTACAATATGAAGGTGCGTGCGATGTAAGAGCAACGGCAGCAGCTAGGACAAAATTTTGAGCAAAAAAGGCTAACGCATAGCGCATATAGCTATCACATCACTCCGATCACTAAGCTATGTACTTGATTTCACGTTTACCAAACCCTCATAAGTTAATTTGTCCCTGAGCATAGGTTTGCTACTAGTACTCAAATGATTGAGTGAAATAATAAAAACCCATTGGTCTATTCCTGCACACCCAATTAGGCTGAGTTTCCATTGAACTTTCTGTCACGCTCACGACAAAAAACAACTCGTTTTCACTAAAAATACCAGTTAGTCTATTTAGTTAGGAGAAGTGACTTGTCTTCAATAGTAGATAAACAAGTGCAAAATGGTGAAAATGCCGTTCAGTCAATAGCGGAAACTTAGCCTGAATGGGAGTATGACAATACTATGATGATGGGATTCAAAAAAACTTACTGCTAGAAATTTACTGCCCAGAATCTTATTCCAATATTATGAAGAATAAGATCAAGTTTAAAACAATTGCATGGAGCAGTTGACGGATACAGAGCCCAGAACTGGGCATCAGTAGAATTTAAGTATTTCCCAACAGAGGCAGCTGAATAAAAAATAGGTAAGAGAACAAGCAGAAGGCTCAAGTTAAGCCCAAATGATTGTCTACCTGTGCAACACAACGGGTCTCAATTAACTTCTTTTCTTCAAACACGCGCGTTGAGTGTGTCGATTGGGCAGATCATCCAACCCGAGCATCAGTTGCCAGTCGTCTGACTCGTTGCAAGCATGGAAGGCTTAGTAAGATAGCCGGTGCAATCCTCTTCGCAGCCACAACTGGTAGGCGGTCATGTAAAAGGAATCAAATTTTCTAGGTGGTGTATGCCATGAAAAGTGTGTCCTAACCGAAATCAGGTTCTGGAACATGGCTAGGTACGTTTCTTTGGGTACCGATAACAATATCTTCTTCAACGATCCAACGTCGTCTTCTTGGATGATGATTGAGAACTTGCTCCAGTCCAATACATTACTAAATGGAAGGTCATAATGGTCAGAAATTATAACAGGAATGCAACCGAAATGTATAGCGTCGCTGACCCTTGCAGTGTTCACCTCGTAACCTTTCACGCTTAGGCAGTATCTGCTCCTTCGGAATCCTTCTTCGTAAGAGAAAGATCGATTTCCAGAAATTATGTCCATCGAATCATCGTTTTCCCATAAATCAATTACTTTCTCTCGAATACGAGAATTTTGCTTGCGTCCGGCAAAGAAAACAAGTTTGTTCCTGCAATTAAATAGCAAAGGAATGGGCTTGATCAGCAATGCAGATCACCATATTGAAGTTTTTCGTAAGTGTTTATGCCATTCCATGCAAGGGTACAGGTGGGGATTTCGAGTGCGGAGCATTGAGACGAGTCTTACAGGTCAGGGAAATGTTAGTATTTTTTTCCCCTTCGAAAGAAGTGCGGGTTGACCCAGGGGCATAATTAGTTGCTGGGGTGTGGTGGCATGTCACACTCCTCCTTGCGAAAAATGTGTATCTAAACAACTTGATTTTTCCGGCAAATGTTGAAAAATAAGTGCGATTTAAAAGATGAATGTTTCAGATCATAAAATATATATATATATATATATATATATATATAGGGCGCTTCTTAAACGGGATCGCGTGTTTGAACAGTATCCGGACCAAACAATCTCAGCCGTTGGAGCAAATCCAACGGCCCAGGCTGACTCACGGATTAAGTTGACCCCTTTCATTACGCTGGACCCTTTAAGGGTCAAGGGTCACCCAACAAAAGCCCTAACTTAATTCTTTCCTCATTTTTCACGTCTTCCTCTGGAGAGAGGAGAGAGAGGCGATCTGAGACAGCCTGGGAGAAACACGAACGAAGAAGAAGAACACCAACAATGGAGGCGTAAATCGACACCAAGAAGAAGACGAACCCAACAATGGAGCCCTAAACCGCGACCCCAACAGTGGAGCCCTAAACCGCGACCCACGACCGCCCTAATTCCTTGCTGCCAACTGCCAAGCTTACCCCATATGTATGTAACATAAACTCACACTACCTCGCTGTTTTTTGAACTAATGCAGGTAAGGAGTGAAGAAAATTTAATCCAACAACATCTATTTGGGCTTCCAAGAGGTTTGATTTCACAGCAGAAGCTGGGAAGGCATCTCTACAGTTGACGGACCGTGATGGAGTTTGGCCAAAGGGAATTGAAGCTAGAAAACCTGCTTTTGGCAGTTAAGGGGACAACCCCCGGTATCTATGAACAAATTGTAGTTTGTTTTTGGGAATATCAAGTTTTAGTATGATAGGCATGACAATGGTTGGCTTTGTATCCCTCTTCTTTTTTTTTTTTAATTGTGGTAGAACAATGTTTTAGTTTGAACCCAAATTTGGATTGTAATTGATAATGTGATGAGAACGGCCCGGCATGGGTTTTGAATAAACGTATTGGGCCGTTGGATTAAATCCAACGGCTGGGAGATGAAGTCCGTTTACTGTGCATAAACGCATTCCCTGATGTGAAGCGGAATGTATATATATATATATATATATAGGATGGCGATCTAATAAGGGATCCCTTAACCAAGATTCCGTGCGGACCTCACCTTTCCGAGCCAAATTTTGACGATCCGAACCGCTCAATGTTTTTAAAATGCATTTTCCAAGGCCTACGCGGGAAATCTTAAAAAAAAAATACCCGGAAGGGCTTGATCGGATCAGTTTTTGTTGAAAACGCTATATAATGCATTTTAAAAACATTGAGCGGTTCGGATCGTCAAAATTTGGCTCGGAAAGTTGAAAAATACCTTGGTCCGCACGGAATTTTGTTTAAGGGATCCCTTAACGGATCGGAACTCATATATATATATATATATATATATATATATATATATATATATATATATATATATATATATATATATATCAAAGCCTTTAATTTAAAGAGCACTGGAAAAATGAATCAAGCTTATATTTTTATTTTAACAAAAAATAAAGCCCAAGACAGAGACTAACTTTGCTATTAACGTTATTTTTCTTATCTTTGCTAAAATATACAGACTCTCGTAAACAACGCCACCCTCGAATTTAAATCCTGGTGCGTGTAAAATCTCCAAACATCAACTGAGTATCATGGCCGCCACGATCACGTGATATGACATGGCCAACACAAACTTTTTTCAAAAAGTTTAGGATATGGCGCGTCGAAGGTGAAGTAGAACATTTTGAGGCCTGCTTGTCAGATGGATAAGATTTTGTGAAATAAGGAAGGATGGTGGATAAGAGGTGAATATGCTACATGGGAAGAATAGTTGAGGGGGATTAACATGTACTTGACTTGGGTAGTAGTTGATGTGGTAGATAATGTGAGAATTACTTGGTTGCCCTCATTAAATCATTGTATTGAGAATACCCCCCCCCCAAAAAAAAAAAAAATAATAATAATAATAATAATAATAATAGAGTTTGAGAGGTAATTTGGTCATTTTACCCACTCGGATTAGCTAATCCTAGGGTGAGGAGTGGAATATATAGTTTTTCAAAAGATTTTAATACCAAACACATTCTTCCTTATATATCTCCTCCTTCCCTTATCCCCTCCCTTCCTTATCCCCCTCCCTTATACCCATGGCTCGTTTGTCTGGCAGATAAGATTTTGAATGGAGAAGGAAAAAGAGTGGATAAGAGATGGACATGTTACAAGGGGGATTAGTTAAAAAAGGGTGATAAGCTAGAATGAGTTTGTTTGGTAGTTGAAATAGATGGATAGAGGTAGATGTGTTATAAGGGGGATTAGTAAAAAAGGGGGTGATAAGCTAATAATGAATTGTTTGATAGCTGAAATAGATGGATAAGAATGGGTGGATAAATAAATAATGTGAGAATTTACTTAATTGTCTCTTGTAGTGGGAGTACGAAAAGAGTTTGAAGAGATTTGAGGGGCAATGGTGTTATTATACCCACCCGGATAAGCTTATCCTAAAGGGTGGGTTGGGATAAGTAGCAATCCAAGTGGAATAAGCAATCCGAGTGCAAATAGGTAGCAAACACCGAACAAGGGTGGGCCCGGCTTAGCTTATCCCCCTCCCTCCCTTATCCCTCTCTTACCCCCTTGACAAACAGGTCCCTAACAAATGCCACTAAGCTTTTTATATTGGGTTTCTTATATCCCAATTGAGCTTAGTGCTATCCTTACCTCTGATTTATGAGATTTTTCTCTAGTTCAAAAAAAAAATAGGTACCTACACACAAAGTTTTCTCCGTGGATAATGAACAATACGTGTAGCACTAACTAAATCTAAAAACCATATGCTAGATAATAATAAGACTTGTGCATACCTAAGCCCGGTTCATTAATAATTTGCCTTCATTTTATATTTTCAAACTTGGCCCTATCAAAGTTTCATTTCTTAAGTCTGTCCAATTAGCCCATTTATTTTTGTGTCAATTAATCATTCCAACTATTATAAATTAGAGTTTACAACCATAATAATTATAATTATGCTAAGATCAGTGAATATATGCACATATATATACACTTTAAAAAACATGGTACTGTGTATTTATAGGTATGATAGTATTTTTTTTCCTCAATATTTTTGATAGTATATTACAGAACACAAATAAATGTTATTGCTTTATACGGGCTAGACTGAGTAGGGCTTGATATTAAGAGAGATTTTCAAGCCCAACTCATTAACAAAGACTTAAAACTCAATTCCACCCAACCCGATGGGCCTAAATACACATCTTAAACCCTTTAAAAAACGGGCTGGATGGGTGAGCTTGCAGGCCGGTATGCACCCTACCCTTTTTTTTTAATCACCAAAACTGGTATGCACCCCTACCTTGAACACCGAGGGGCCCATTTCAAGGGTTTTTGGCCGAACTTTGAGTTTGAGTTAAAAAATGGCAGGCCCGGCATAAGGCCTAAGATGCCACTGCCTAAAGCCCAAAAAACAGCTCTAAAAGGGGCCCATTTCAAGGGTGTTTTTTTTTTCAGTCTTCACTAGATGTGAAGTTTAGCGGCAAAGATGTCTTTTTCCAAGCCTCGTTCAAGTTCGAAGCTTGCAAAACCCAATTTTTTTTTTTTTGAATAATGGTTGGCCTCATTGCCATGTTTGGAACTCAAGACCTACGAATGAGGCTGCAAACGAACCGAGTTGTTCGTGAGCAGCTTGTGGCTCGGCTTGTTAAGGTTTAGTTCGGCTCTACTTGATAAGTAATTGAGCCGAGGTCGAGCTCGATATTTAGGATTGTTTAATTAACGAGCTTGCAAAAGCTTGGCTCGATTGTATGCGCTCTGCTCGTTTATGATGGAGCTCAAGCTCGATTTTTTGGCTCATTTACTCAACGAGCAGAGCTCGAACACTATAAAACTCGGCTCGTTTACACCTCTACCTACGAAGTTAAGCGGATCATCCTAAACACTAGACTGTTAACTCAACAAAATTGCAAATACTATTCAGATAAAGAAAACTTCCAAACTAATTATACCCCCATCCAAAATCCACTTTCTCATGCTGGGAGTTCTAGTAAATTTTGTTAAGACCTCTTTATGGTACATGATTTACTTGAAAAATCCTATGTTACCTTTTAAAAACAGCTTTTAGTCTAGGTAAAATAGTCAAGGTAAAAATCTAATTTTACCTCCGCTAAAAACTGTTTTCCTCTTACCACCAAACTCTTGAGTCCAGAGATTATGCCCGGTCGCTACTTTCAAGGCCCCGGATTTAGTCGAAGTGAGTGCAAGCTGCCCAGACGTCCGGTTATAAAAAAAAACTGTATTTCTAATTTTGTTTGTAAAAATTACTCCGTCCCCTATTGTAATTCGGCCTAGGGCCCCAAGACGCGTGGATTTGGCCCCGAAAACGGGCAAGGACCGGAGATGCTCTGCAAGAAAAATTGGAGTTTACTCTCCTAACAAAAGTAAAACGACGTACCTCTTATCCGGGGGATTCAAGGCTCGGTCAAAATCGGGGCGCGGCCAAACCTGCGCCAGAGGCACATCTTTGTGGGAAACATAAAGCCTCTGGAAGTAACTGGAGGAGCAAGTAACCTGAATCGCATTGCTGTGCAAACCCTCGTGCCGGGACATCGCGTCCCGGCCGATGGAATGACAGCACACGTACAAGTGATCCGCGCCTCCCGAGGCGTTCCAGAACCCGTACTCCGACCTGATCCTCTCCGTGTACCGCGCCACAAAGTTCTTGATCGAGTCCGCCGAGTGCAACCGGCGGTCGTTGCGCATCAAGTTGATCGAGAAAGGCATGTAGAAAAAATCGGCCTCCTCCGGCTGTGTCGTTAGCAGTGGGCTCGAGAGAAGCGCGGTCTTGAACGCGTGTTCGCTGTAGTAGTTCCCGAGGTTTTTCGTGTTTCTTAGAGGGAGAAAAATGCTCGAAAAAGGAGAGTTCTTCTTGCTTACATCTGGGTATACGTAAATCTTCAGGCTTTGCATCATTTCGTTGTAGTCGGCATTGAAGTGTTTCCAATTATGATACGGGCCGGGGTTTTCGGAATTTCGATCAGCGTCTGTTCTTGGGTTTCCGGCCGCCTTCGTTGGTGGCGGACCTGATCCTTCGGTCGTCAGATTGGGAGGTGTTGTTTCTGCTGGTTGTCGTACTTGGAGGGTTGTGAATTGGGTAGGTTGCGGTGGTTTAAAGGTTGACGGCAGAACCAACGCCACCGTGAGCACCACCAGGAGAACAGACGACAGAAGGGCGAGAAACATCGGCGGACGACGATTCATTTTCATCTGTTCTTGGGTTTTCACAGATTTTATTAGTTTCAAATGCGATTCAAATACGCTTTTCGGTTTTCGCGCTTACGCTCCCGCTCGCCAACGAGGTCGCAAATTTTGTGGCTTAGAGCGTGGGCTTCTTCTTCTTCACAGTAGATATAGCAGTGGAGCTTTTCTTCCTATGGCTATGTGATGTGAAAGAATACCCTAAATAAATAAATAAATAAAACAAGAAGAAGAGTGTTGGATGTTATAACTTATAAGGGACGTGTTTTTGCCAAGGTCAAACGTTGTCTGATGACGTGGACGAATCAGAAAGCAGATTGCAGATAGAGCGTGGTTTTTTGCTCAGGTCAAACTTTGACCTTTCGGCCGGCCAATGACGTAAATGGAAGAATTAAAAACCAGCTTTGTATTAATCAAGAAGCAACATTGATAATTTTTCCAAGTACATGCGTTAAAGCACCCCTAAGAGCATCTTCAACCATAACTTAATTTCTTCATTTTGGAATGAATGGGCTTTAACCAATCTTCATTTCTCTCCATTTTGGAGAATCAATTTTGGTTTTTCATAAATGAAGAACATTTTTCAAATGAGTTTTGCACTATTCATTTTATCTAAAATGTGCTTATCTTTTAAATTCTTGATCAAATTTTCATAAAAATGGTACCAATAAAAAGATACTCCCTCCGTTCCTAAATAAGAGCCCCACTTTCTCTCTCTTACCATTTTTCAAATAAAAAAATAATCGCTTTGTTTGGTTTAGAGTTTTAAAAAGAATATTTTGAGAAATGTTTTTGAGATAGTGTTTGGATGGGTTTTTGAAAAAAGTAATAATTAGAGAGAGGTGTAATAATTGGAGAGAGGGGTATGAGTAGAGAGAGAAATGTGATTAATGATTGGAGAGATGAGAGATGGGGAAAGAACTTTCTAGGAATTTTTTTTGGAAATGTGAAGTGAACAAGGAGAAAGTACTTCCGTATATCATTTCTTGAATTTTTTCGCACCAAATTAAAGTACTCGACAAAAAAATGATACACGGAAGTATTTCATCTTTTGATTTGAAAAATGACACGACTTTTCGTAGTGGACTCTTAATTAGGAACGGAGGGAGTATTAAAAATATCTTTAAAATGAGACCAATATCCAATATATCTAAAAACAAAAAAATTGTACCATAAAATTTGAATTTTTCTAGAGGGAAATAGAGGGGAAAATGAAGAATTGGGTTGGAGTTAGAGTGAATAGTGACATTCTTCAAATTCACATTTTTAATAAAAAAATATTATTTTGATTCTTCAAATTGAAAAATGTGGTTGCAACCTCTATTCCTCCAAATTTGACACCATCGGCACTCCAATCAAGCTCTAAAATGGGTCTCTAAAATAGAGACTTGATTTTGAATCTCTATATATGGAGACCTCACTCCAAGATAGAGATGAGTATAATTTTTTTGTGGGTATAACAATAATAGCAATTATATTTTCAATCCAATTATCACAATATCTATATTATTAAAAAGATATTTATGGGACCTTCAACATGAGATCCATATTTGATTGGAGTATATTTCATACAAAGTTGAAAAGTCATAATTTGAAATTTTTGAGAGAGTGAAATAATGTTGTGTTTTGTTACAAATAGAGATGAACATAGAGTTTCGGATTGGAGTTACAATAAATGTCTCTATATGCACTTTTCGAATGAAAATAGAGATTTTAATCTCTATTTTGGTGGCTTGCATTGAAGATGTTCTTAGTACTGCTCATTGTATGAATTGTATTATGTTTGTACCTCATTTCCGACAAGGCCCTAAATCGAAGCACGCAATTTTAGGTACACACAGATTTTATGCACAAATCCCCTTATTATTTTGTAGATATTGGAGAATCCACGTGTATCAAATAATTTCAAACGCTTTTGAGTCTTAGTGTCTAGGTACCGTACGTATATGTGTGTGTGTGTACATATATATAAATCTGCAACTAGAGACTTTTCGTCATGTTTTTTTTTTTTTTTCTTCTGATGCTTCGTAAATCAAAATTCTAACATCGAAAGATTCGAAACAACGAGGAGATTAATGCACCACTCTTAAAAATCATCTTAATCGTCATATTTCCTGCATAGAGAAAAATAATATTACGAAAACTATCGTAATCCATGTGCAATATTAGCCGAGATTAATAAAATAAATATCCACTTTTGACTGCTCATCATCATTCCCCAACTCTCCTAAAATAATTAATAATCTAGTGACTACTCACCTATAACTTCTGGGCTTATTCCTCCGAGTTTGCAGGTTCGATTGTCAATATCTTTAAATCGATAACTGCAAGACTTATACTTGTATACTTTAATTTGGTACGAAAAAAATCAAAAAACGATACACGGAACCACTTCATTTTTTGATTTGAAATATCATGATTTTAGCACCTGGATGCTTAAATCTTTTGGAAAACTGGGCCTTGGTTTTGCTAAAATCAAGGGATGATTTTAACACCCCTTCACTTCATTTGATAAAATCAAGTGGGTGATTTTATCAAATGTTGATTTTATGAAATGGAAATTAGTTGGTTTTCATAAACGGGCCTGGATAACATGATTGGTTAGGACATCATGTTATTGGGAAAAAATGGACCATAAACATATCCATGTGAATTGGAAGTACACTAATTTTGGGGGGGGGACACAGAATTGATTCGATTGAAGTTAGTGAGTTCGTTTTTCACACAATTGACCAAGATTCGATTCTTGAGGTCAGGTCGTTAGAAAGTGATTCTTGTGAATTCCTTAGTCCCGATGTGGATGACATACCTTTAACCAAATTGGGAAGAGATTTAGTCAACGCGCGCATAAGCACCTCCGACCGTTGGAAAAAAAAAATTTTGCAGCATCAAACGGAGAGCACCCTTATGCATACCTAGCCTATTAAAGTATTTAAGCTTTCACAACATTATTCTCTTGTTATGATGTTATAAGAACAATGACATCACTAAATATTCTCATCTTTGGCTATATAAGTATATAGGCATATGTATAAACCCCATAAAAGTAATTTCTTTGGCATCACTCAAAGTCAAACAATATATATCACATACCCTTTTATAGCAAAAATCATTGTCCTATACGAAACCCCTGTTAGAAATGATTTTAGCATGCCCTTTTTGTCCTTAGAGGTGTAAAAAAATAATGAAACTATAATTTCACATTTTTTTTTTATTCTTTTTCCAACACAAGAAAGAGCGTTTTGGTAATTGAGACAAAAAGAGATGTTAAAAGTTAAAACCAAGAATCCGAAATGGTTTTGTACTCCACTATATTGTATACATTGAAAATTTCGTTTTTTAGTGTTTAAATTAAACGCAACAATTTTTTTAAGAAAATGCAATTAAAGATATATTTAGTGCATTTTTACAGAAAATAGAGTTAAAAAATCATTTCCCTAAAACTAATTAAACTTTCAATTTTGGCTCTCTTATTTCTTGCGTGAGAGGTAGTGTGTGAACAATTTTGAAGTCTATTAGACCATCCTCTCCCTTCTTTTTTCTCCCAGATTTGTGAAATTAATTTTAATTTTATTTAGGGTTAATTTCACTAACCTCCCCTGAGGTTTGCATTAATGTCACTGACCACCCCTCAGTTTTTTGATATTCCACTGCCCTCCCTTGCTTTACAAAATAAATGTCAGATTCCCCCCTTGCCGTTAAAAACGCCTAACAGCGTTAACTTTGATGGCGCATTGACGTTAATGCCCTTAAACTTAGACTTTACTTTATTCTTTCTTTTTTGAGTGCATATTACATAAAAAATTTGAAAGGAGTGAAAAAATAACTTAATTATTTACTTTTTTCTTGGAACTTTTTTTTCTTTAACTCAAAACTAGTTTTTTTTTTTTTGTTTGTTTTTTAGTTCCCATAAGATATACTGCAACATTTTGATAATAAAAATAAAATTATCAATAATCACCTAAGCCCACTGCCTGCATTTTTTTTTATTACTTTTTTTCGGTTCCTTTTTCTTTTTTCAGATATAAAGCTAACTAGACTCTTTTTTCTTCTCTTCTTTTTTGCATGATTTACTTAACCATGCTCTCTCTCTCTTTTTTCTTTTTTCTTTTTTTTATTAGAGTTAATAATGGTTTAAAATAAATATGCACACCCTTTTAGGAGAAACAAACATTTTGCACAAAAAAAACCTATCAAAGTAATGTATTTATGAGTCTTTTTTTGGGGGAAAATTACACTATTATTTTTCTCAATGGGATCCTTGAATTGGTGTAAAAAGGAAAAAAAAAAAAGAGAAACAAATATGCACACCCTTTTAGGAGAAACAAATATTTCTCAAGGGTGTGCACACCCTTTTAGGAGTGTGCACAAATATTTTAGACCATTATTAACTCTAATAAAAAAAGAAAAAGAAAAAAGAGAGAGAACATGGTTAAGTAAATCATGTAAAAAAGAAAAGAAGAAAAAAGAGTCTAATTAGCTTTATATCTGAAAAAACAAAAAGGAACCGAAAAAAGTAAAAAAAAAAAAATGCAGGCAGTGGGCTTAGGTGATTATTGATGATTTTATTTTTATTATCAAAATGTTGAAGTATATCTTATGGGAACTAAAAAAAAAAATAGTTTTGAGTTAAAGAAAAAAAAGTTCCAAGAAAAAAGTAAATAATTAAGTTATTTTTTCACTCCTTTCAAAATTAATATGCACTCAAAAAAGAAAGAATAAAGTAAAGTTTAAGTTTAAGGGCATTAACTTCAATGCGCCATCAAAGTTAATGCCGTTAGGCGTTTTTAACGGCAAGGGGGGAATCTGACATTTATTTTGTAAAGCAAGGGAGGGCAGTGGAATATCAGAAAACTGAGGGGAGGTCAGTGACATTAATGCAAACCTCAGGGGAGGTTAGTGAAATTAACCCTTTTATTTATTGCTATGTGTAACGAACTGGTCTTTTATTCGCAAATGTTTTCGATAATTTTTTTAGATATAACAAGGTAGTTGACTTATTGGACCTATTAATCTAAGAATCAATATCACCATCCATTAGCGGGAGCAATTAAAGTGAGAACAAAGCCTTGTATCAACACACGAATGAATAACACATAGATACAAGTCGAAATCTAGTCTCAAGCGAAATTGATGGATACCCGTATAGATCCGCATTGATTAGGGTAATTGGTACTAGAACTGGCCATCTCGGCCGACCTGCCCCAATTCAACCCGTCCCCTCTCCGAATGGGTAGGGTATTCGGGGAATTTGTCAGGGATCAGGTAGGATATGGAGAATTTTTTTTAAAAAAAAATTGGGGATCAGGTAAGGGACAGTATAGTCAGTCTCGCCCCGATCGCCTCCCCGCCCAGCCCCATACCCCAATAACACGTATACGTGTATTATAACTTATAATTTAGGGTTGTTGGAGATTTGGAGTCATAATCTTATTAAAAACTCCATATGTTGTTGTCCTTTCAAACTTTAATAAGTTACTAGAATTTGACGAAACGGGGTACCATGTGGGTTTTGGTGTTTGATGTTTAAACTACTCTATGAGTTTTTGGTGTTTGATGTTTAAACTACTTTATGATTTCTATTTGGTTGAAGTCTGCTTCGTCTTGTAGCTAATGTCAACTTTTGCTATTCTGGGAAAAAAAAAAATAGAGAAGGAATATATGTGCTATTAAATGTTGAATGGTTAAGTAATGCTATTAAATCTGTGTTGTTCAGTCGCCATATGAAGGGGAGTTTCATCTTTAATAATTAGCCGGCGTCCCAGTAGATGATATCACATCTAGAAAGTGGGAATCAGGATGTTACGGTTTGGATCCCCGATTCTCCGTGGGGATTTTTGTTCCCCACATTGGGGCAGGGATGGAGGTGGAAAAAAAAATCTCCGATGGAGATTGGGGAGGAGATGAGGATTGATATGGGTTCGGGAATTGAGGATGGAGGTAGTGGTATCCACCCCCTACCCCTACCCTCCCCACCCCACCCCATGCCCATCCCTAAATTTGTTACGCAATTTTTCCACCACAGATTCATATCGTCATTAATTTTGAAAATATCCGTGGATTTTCGGTTAGTGTTTCGTTGTAACAATATCCGAACCATAATATGTAATAACGTAAATGTTCTATATATAAACACAGTTGAGACCTAATACATATACGTATATTTACACATAACAAGTTTGGTGAACAGCAGAACTGAACCTATTATTCCCATCAAATACGGTTACGATCTAGATCAAAAGAAACCGGTCTGGGTTTTCGTTCGGGTTCATAGTGGTTTTAAATTTGAGAATAAGTTATTTCCGCCGACGATGAAAACAAATATTTTCTCTAAACCAATTACAGCGGTCCGTGTGATTGTGTGCTACACAATCACATTGACTACACGTTAGTCGGCAAGCTACCATTGACCAAACAAATTGCAATTGTCCATAATCTACGAATAAAAACGTATAATGAGAAGGTGAAAGCAACACATTGAATGAGAAAAACTTATGCACGACTAGTCCGTGAATATATAAGGTTATTGCAGCCACCCAATGAGATTTTGCCAAGTCACCCAACCTCACCAACCCAGGTACGAACACGAGGTGACCAAATTGTAAGGTTATATGCGCCGTTTTGGGGGCAATTTAAGTGCTTCACCAAATATGGTTTTGTGGGGCCCACTTTGGGGTCCGATGCAAATGATTTTGAACTGTTAAATAATTTTAAAATAATTATATAAGTGACCTTGGAGAAAATTAGGTCCATCTGACATTTGTACGTAACTGGTCTAATTTGTTCGATTTTCATTCTGAATCAAGTGAACGTGGAGAAAATTAGGCCCATCTGACATTGGTACGTAATTGATCCAATTTATTCGGTTTTCATTCAGAATTTTGGATCCTATAATCCGGAAAAATATTCAAGAAAAGTTATACGATTGTGCGCTCAAGAACCCATTGATTTGAGCTGTAGATTTTGTAGAGTTCATTGAGAAGAGACTCAATAAAAAAATTGTGAATTATTTTGGTTTCTATCAATGTCCGATCATGATAGTTTTTTTACTGAATGCTCTTCTAAACGACCGCTATAAAACCTACGGGTTTCGCTCAATGGGTTATGAAAGATTATGGTTTCTAACCCATCTCATTTGGATAGACAAAATGTATGCGAGAGTGCTTTCTCACATTTTCATACAAAATCTTATTTGGCTAGACAACATGCAAGAAAAGAAAAAAAAAATGTCATTTGTGTTTTTACCAGTATAGCCTTATCTTTTTATATATCCAAAACAAAGTAACAAAAAAATTCATGGAAAAATGAAATTTTCCTATAGCATCATCAATACTTCCATTACAAAACAATCAAAATATTTCCACAAAATACTTGACTTTAATGTTAAAACATTGACAAAGTTAAATATGGACAAAAATAATACTACTCAAAATAATTCACCAAGTAATTGAAGTTAACCAAAGTTAAAAAAATAAAAATAAAAAGAAGAGAGAAGAAGACAATAAGGAAATTTATGTACGTACTAAGGGCATCCTCATCAGGGTTAACAAACCCACCTAAAAGCTAAATGTGTAAAGGAAGCACCTCAAAACATGAAAAAATCAGACTTAACAAATATTTTGCAAATTTGTAAAACTTGTAGCTTTGCTACAGTAACGCACCTATTTTGTTAGGACATCCTTATCAGGGGCACAGAAAAAAAACATCAAATTTAACTTCAAAAACACCTTTTACAAATTTAACAAGTCACTTTTCCAAAAACTAACAAAATTAGACTCTCTATTCTAACTTTATTATATTAAACTATTCTTTCTTTCTACTCCTACTCCCCAAAAGTAATTAAAAAAAAAGTGAACATTGCATGAATAGTGCATGAACAGTGTGTGAATAGTGCCCTGGTGAGTGAACAGTGTCACACCAAATTTGGTGCGGTACTGTAGCAAAGTCAGAAACTTAACAAATTTGATCAACCATTTGGTGAGCCTTATTTTGGGTTTTAGCTCTCTATTTTTGTTATCAAGTTAATTTGTTCATCCACATAAGGATGCTCTTAATTTACTATTCACTCACCAATTCTCCCTCTCTCCCTCGTGTTCTGCCCTCACCCAACTTTTCTCTCTCTCCCTCTCTCTCGTGTTTTACAGTACACACCTATGGGTTGCACAACTCCCAATGTGGGACAATAGTTGTTTAAGAAAAACTTTTTTTTTTAATTAGAGTTGAGGGGAATAGTAAAGTTTAGATAGAAAGTCTGATTTTGGGAATTTTGGATAAGTGACTTGCTAAATTTGTAAAAGGTGTTTTTGAAGTTAAATTTGGTGTAAAATTTGGTGCTCTTGATAAGAATGCTCTAACTAGGGCTGTCCAGCGGACCATCCGATCCGCCAATCCGACCAATCCAAACCATCCGTGAATGTTCGGTTCGGTTCCGGATCAAGAATTTATTATCTGGCGGTTCCGGATCCGGAGCGGATCGGATCCGCTAGATTTGCTCAATAATCCTTTTTTAATCTGTCAAATCCGCTCGATCCGATCTGATCCGTAACCGATCTGTGAATGTTTGGTTCGGTTCCGGATCTTAAAAACCATAATTCACTCTGAGCGGATCGGATCGGATTCGTATCCGATCCGTCAGGATCTGATCCGTAGACACCCCTAGCTCTAACGGTGATAAAGGTCGACCTCTCCATATTAAAATCTTCAGCCAAGGTTCTCAAAGTACCCAAATACAAAATACATGTGTTTTTGTTTTCAATGGAGGGAAACTGGTTTGAGGCAAAATGTCAGAGGACAAATGGATAGAGAATGGGCAAAAAATGGAGGGAAGAGGGAATGGGGAAAATTGGAAATTGATGTATGGTAAGTTGTGCATTAGGACAGTGGCGTGTTTTTATCCAAATCAGGAGGGGTATTGGTAACTCAAGTACACTAACAAAAAAACTATTTTTTCTAAAAACCGAGACAAGTTATTCTCTCACAATACATCACATAAAAAATAGTGAAAAATGAGTTTATTCAAAAAACCATCTTACTGGAACACCCCTTAATATGCTGGAGCTTGGAGCATTCATTTCTCTCCAAATCTCACTAAAAGTTGTGAGAAACAAAATGGGCTCGTTAAAGGATTCCTGGTTTCTTTTATTTTCTCCTAAAATATATTATGCATGAATATTGAGGGGCGAGCATGCATCTCAGTTGTCCAAAAAAAATATTAGACGGTCCGAATTTTAAATAAACTATTCCACGGAAGAGTAAGATTGATTTAAACCCTTCCATCCCTGGAAGAGTTTTATTTAAAAGCCGGAGCAATGATTATTGAGATGGATAAATGTGATGGAACGCTACGGGTACCACATTGGAAACCACGCGGTACCCGCAAGGCATTGGGAAATTTATATTGAAATGGGGTACCAAGTTGAATATTTGGAAACTCTATGGGGGAGACTCATAATTAATCCAAAAGAAAGACACTGCTGCAATTGCCGCCGCATTGTCCTCCCTCTCAGGCCCGTTCTAACCAGAGAACGCCGCCGCAATCTCTCTCTGTCTCTCTCTCTCTAGTTTTACATAAACACACATATACATACACGTATATACAACGGTGGTGAGTTCACAAGCAAGATGCCACGCACGACAAAAGTGGAGTGCCCTGGTTGCCCTCCAATTCGCGCCCTAACGTTCGATGTGCTTGGTCATGTTAAAGGTGATTGATGAAGGGCATTCAGTTACTTAACTAATTGAGACTTTTACATGTGCTAATTTTTTTTGCTTTGATTTTTGTGTGTATAATGGTTGAATGTGTAGTGATTGAAGCTCGTAGTAAGCAAGGTGGAGTTCTGAAGGTGGTCGAGAGATGGGGCGACCCAGACTCGTCGAGATAAGTGCTCGCCGCGTCGATTAATGACTGTAAATCTGACCCTGTATGTTGTTAGTTCGGGATTCTTATTGAGTAAAATTTAAACTGTATTTGTTTTGGAATATTTAGTAATGGCTTCAGTTTATATTGTGAGATAGTTTGCTGCAGTTGCAGTCTGCTCAAGAGTTTCTTTTTGGTGGAGTGTGTGATTTTGCAGTCGCATGTCACGTTTATGTGTTGTTTTCGATTAATGTAGTTTAAAAATCTATCCTTTTGACTTGTCGAAAACCAAAATCTATCCTTTCTTTTTTACTTGAATGGTTATTTTCTTTCTTTTGGTTCCAAATAAATAGGATTTTAGGTGAGATTTCTCGTGAAATCAAATTAGTTTGGATGTGTTTGACACTTTGACCATTGTTCGATAAGCTAAAACGAGGGAAGTAGAGTATCCCCATCCCCATCCATAGCTATATGATATCAGTTATCAACGACCTTTTTGTAGGCAATTGCTGCATTTGAATGAAATTACTCCGGTTGTAGGATTTCTTGGCAACTACATGTTCTCTTCAGTCCACTTCTATAGCATATCTTCGCAGGCTATTGGTGTTGTGATAGTTCCTCAATACTATGTGATTTAGTGGAAATAACTTGTGGAATGATCTCTGGATGGGACTAATGAGTTCTTTGAGAATGATTTTATTGACTTAGCAAGGATTTGTTTACTCAGTGACAAGACTTGCATGAGAAGTTAGAAATTGCACCTTTGGCACAAAGGTTGTAGATTTTAATTTCCTCTGAAACATGACTTCTACAGACAAGTCTTTGATTGGAAAGCTAGCCACTCGTTCGCTTATTGCTGCACTAGTTGTCTTACAAAATAGTGTTTTAAACCCGTCACGCTTTGGAACTTTCATTTCTGAAAGGAATAAAAGAGGTCTTTGTGTTTTTTCCTGTGATCACTATCCTGCTTACAAGAGAGAGTATGTGTCTTAAACAGAGACAGTTCCATTTTCCTTGCACGATTGATCCACTTTAGAATTGCTGATACTATATGACTGCATATATGTAAAATATCATTACATAATGAAAATTTAACCTTGTTTTATTTCTTATATCTGTTGTAGCTGTTGGCTGTTGCAAGGAAAAGTGGTTCGGTGAGTTCTTCGTTTGGAGTATAATAAGTCTCTAGAACACGTCTTACTTGAGATTCTACGTTTAGTCATGCCTCTTTTAGCTTTATGTGCCCACTATTGTGCTCAGGTTGAGGTGCTTAGTCCCGTTACTGGGGATCTTCGAGTTTCCATTACCAACTCTACTCATCCTGATCTACGACCTGAGGATGACGCCATCGTTGGATTGCATATGTTCAAAAAACAGATACAGGAAGCATCATCCAGGTAAAGGACTTGTATTGGCTTGGTTTTTTATTTTTGCTTTGCTAATTATGGAACAGAGACAAATCAATCAAGTTCTAAAAAGCTTTATGTTATATGATTTCTTATTCTTATTTCTGTCATTAGACAGTTTCTGCTATCTTCAAGTACTTTCAAGTACCACATGATATTTTTTCCCACTTCCTATTATACCTCATACCAGTGGTTTATGATTGTACTCAACAAATCACTCATCTAGTGATTTATGCTATCTTATAAGGCATAAGAAGTACTCCCTCCGTCCTGAATTTCTTGTCTATTTACGTGCATGTGTGCCAATTTTCAATTGCTCATATCTTTCAATCGATAATGGTTTTTACAATTTTGAAAATTTTGTTTAAGAGAACTCATCGAGAACAATGAAATGAGATTCATATTGAATATATATAACATTATAAATTTGAAAACATAAATAATTTTTTAAGGTGCGGTGAATAGTGCAAGTGGACAAGGAATTTGGGACGGAGGGAGTAATTTATTTAGTATGCAATTATGCATAATACATCTTCATCCATTCTATTGATGTTCCGTTTATGCTGTTGTTGATATAGTCTTAGCCATCGTCTGTCCTCCTTAGTAGGTCATGCACTTTACTTACATGCACAACAAAAGGACATGCAAGCATGAGGTCTGTTGAAGTTCCCAAATCACCACAGGATTCTACCTCCTGTGGTTCTCCGACGACGTGGAATGTATGTGCTGCTGGTAATATTGTATGTTTAAAGGTGGATGGAAATGAAGACTATGCTTTATTTGGAGGGTGAGTTTCCATGACTTCAATTGTAAATAAGACGAGCTTAATGGTGGTTTCAATTAATCGCGTAGATAATAATTTCTTTGTTTTATAACTCAGAAAAGGAGTTGAACTTAATGTTTGGGATCTCAACACATGCACTAAAAACTGGACTGCAAAATCTGTGAGCTCTTATACTGTCCTTTTAAGTTATCTGAATTATGACAAATAAATACTAAGGTTCTTCAAAAAAGTTGTCGAATGATGTGATTTGCATGTAATTTTGTGCAGCCTGCAAAAAACAGTTTTGATATATTCACTCCAACATGGTTTACATCTGCAACATTCTTAAACAATGATGATCATCGCAAAATTGTGGCTGGCACCAACAGCCATCAGGTAATATGTCATCGACAAATTCCTAGTTTATGGATTGTTACATGTTTGAACTTCCATTAGTGTCTTGAGAAGGTATTTTGGATACATAGTGGGCAAAGTAATAAAGTAAATATCCCCGCCCCATACAATTGTCAGTTTATCGCATATAAAGTGGCCATCATGCCTCATGGGAAATGTATTTATGCTCCTGTAGTCCTGTGAACCAATGTTCTATGATGTGAAAACTTGTACAACTACTTATGGGTGGCACTCAATTAGCACTTTTGTGTTGCTTAAGTAAAAGTGCTTTTAAGGGACTACAATTAGCACACTTTGTGTAGCTAAAATAGATTAATTTTAAGGACTTATCCATAATCTCTAAGCATGAAAAGGCAGAAAGGTAATATCCTTTGTCAGATTGAAGCTTAATAGGATAGAAATAGGCATGAACTGTTGTATGACTTCAACTCACCTTTAACTTCTTTTTGCCAATGACCACAACTTAGATTTTTCACGTGTTTAAACATCAGTCAGGATGAAAGAGTTGCAGGTATCCGGTAAAAATAATCTAGGTAGGCATACACGTGGAGAGATACATAGTTATGTGTTTATCCAACGGGATAGAGGAGAGAGCTATTTTAGAATATCCCCGGATTTTTTATTGTTTCTATTGATTGGTGAGCAAATCAAGGTTTTCAAATCGCAAATCGAATTGAAATATGGATTGACCCTTTCTTTGTGAATCGAATCGAATCATGAATTGTAGCAATTTGGTCCAAATTTCACATACATTGAAAAATGTATCTATGCATCTATTGTAAAATTGTAAAATGTAAGCTTATATCCAGATTGAAATTTGTTTTCTAGTATTAATTGATGATCATGTCGTCTCAGAGGAAAATAAATATATGGATATGCGCAGATGTTAAAAGCTTCATTATATAAATGAAACCTTAGCCTTAACACAATAAAAGTTTGTAGCCTAATAGGTAGGAAACTAGCTTATATAGCAGCTTATGTGGGTTAGTCCGAGCCTCAGAGCCCTGCCCTGGTCTATGATTAGAGGATACAAGTATCAAAAAGATTGATTTGTGAAACTACATTTCCATGGAGATTTGTATCCATTGATTTGGGAATATGGTTTTTCGTACTTAACAAAAATGATCTTGTATTCTTACTTTTCTATAAGAAAATTTTAGGCAAAACTGCAATTGTGGTTTCATATTGTTGAATGCAATAGTTGTGACAAACCTTGATTCAACTATAGATTCGCAGTGCCCCGTGTATTCAGTGTGTTTACATTTCTTTTGTGCCCCGTGTATTTTGTTGACATTTTGTCATTAACTTGCGAACTTCTTTTCCTGATTATCTTCATAGGTGCGCCTCTATGATATTTCTTCTCAGAGAAGACCAGTTATTTCAATTGATTTTTGAGAGTCCGCTATTAAGTCAATCACTGAAGATCTAGATGGCAATACCGTATATGCAGGGACTGGGTCTGGCGATCTTGCTGCTTTTGACATGCGCACAGGTTTGAACATTTAGTCTCACGAATTTAATTTTGCAACCGTTTTAGCTGCATAGTATGATTTACATATTCTAAAGTTTTCTTTTAGAGTCTAAAATGCTTTGTATTGGCGTTTTGTGATTTATTTAGTTCATTATCGATCAATGAAAATTAAGTGTGCTGACTATTGTCTGAATCAGCAGTACTGTGTGATGTTTACAACCAGTCATTTTTCTTGAGATATCTCCTTCTACTGAGGAGCTGCGGCCTTAAAATTCAAATTGACATTTAGGTAGGTGCCTTATCGGTAGAAAATGTTGTATGGGTGAAGGAAATGTTGAGATTGGGGCTTTGGTTGGGGGTTAGTTCGTACTTCCTATCGGAATGAAAAGCTTGGTTCACCTAAATTCTGAGCAGCCACACCATTGCTGTTTTGGGCCTCATCTGCCAGGATATTAAGAGTTTTTTGTCATTTACATCTTTAACATGATTTTCATAAGGAATCAAAACCATTTTGAACCAGTTGCTGTGGAATGGAGTCAACTGCGTGGTTGGATGTTCAGACAAGAGGACTTCTAGGGGTGACTGATAATTCGTGAACTCAAATTTAAGTTGCACTAATCCTAAATCAATCACTCTGCTCTTTTGATGGAAGGCCAAAGGGGGATTAAAGACAAAGTTAATGGTGATTGATTGGTTTAATTGAAGTATACCGACTTTTTGTGCCATCTTTGAGTAGATATGAGTAGCTGAAGAACTGAGTAAGTACGTACTCGTCACTTTAAAGGAATTTTCTTGTCCAAAATTTGGCTTCTTTTTTTTTTTTTTTTACTTTGCACTTTTTACCTTTTGCATCTACAACCCTGCCATTTCAACCATAGCCAACTGGAATTTTGTCACTTCAAAGTAAGTTACCAAATTGTCGTACAAGCCAACTCTATTAGGAAACGGGCCTAACAATGTATATCAAGCTATCTAACACCCTCCCTCACGTGCAACCCCGTTTTGCACGTGGGGGGGTGCAAATATTCATATATATTGCGAAAGAATTTAAATGGGAGAAACATAGTGCTAACAGGGAACAAATGCAAATAGAGAGACTTGAACCCAACTTCTCACAACCAGAGCTCTGGTAGCATGTTAAGTTACCGATTCTCCCAAAAGCTTTAAGCTATTATAAAATGGCCCAACAATGTATGTCAAGCTATCTAACATTCTTTACCTTGTGGACTGCCGTTTATCTCTGTTTTATCCTTTTTCTTTTACCCTTCCTTCTTCTTTTGTGTTGAACAAGATGTAGATTGTGAAACATTTTCAGCTCAGTTGAATCTTTTTGGGTTACCTGAAAGTCTCAGTCTGATCTCAGTGCTAAGATTGGGCACTCTTTGTACTTTGGAGTGACTTTGGCCCTAATGTTACTTCTAGCTCTACCAATGCACACAAGTGGAGTCTTCAAATGTTTGATGCTTTGAAGCAAATTTGTTCCTGTATGCTTGTCTATTATTTCAAGCGAGATTGTCTATTATTCCGAGAGAGAGAGAGAGAGAGAGAGAGAGAGAGAGAGAGAGAGAGATGATTTAATTTAATTTAACCTTGTGATCTGAAGCTTGGATTTTTTACCATAGACTTCGTTTTTGTCCAAATTATTCCATTTTCTTCTCTTGGTGCATCAGCTAATCTATTGATTTAATTTAACCTCGTGATCTGGAACTTGGATTTTTGACCATGTCTATGGTTCGGTTTTGTCCAAATTATTCCATTTTCTTCTCTTGGTGCATCGGCTAATCTGTTGATTTTATTTAACCTCGTGATCTGGAACTTGGATTTTTGACCATGTCTATGGTTCATTTTTGTCCAAATTATTCCATTCTTCTCTTGGTGCATCAGCTCAATGTGTTTGTGACTTCGTGATCACTGTCTTTGTGATGTGTGTGGATACATTAGTTCTGAATCTATATTAATAATTTGATCCATGTTTTTCATTGCACTCCATGTTTCGCTTCGTATTTTGATTTTAATAGAGACTGCCTCTAAAAGTGTTCTGATATTGTATATTGCGAGTTGGTAAAATTTTGAGTCGCAGTCTTATTTATTGTTTGAGATGCCGTTCGAACTGAAATTTATATACAGTGCCAAATAAGCAGCTTTTTTTTTTCTGGTTATTGTAGGGAAACTGCTAGGATGCTTCGTAGGTAAATGTTCTGGAAGTATAAGATCAGTTGCCAGGCACCCTGAGCTCCCAGTGCTAGCCTCATGTGGTGAGTATTTGGTTGGGATTTCTGGAAGCACATAGTCTGCACTCTTCCTGTTATATTCTTGTTTGGTGGGCTCATATTTTGAGTACCGGAATGGTTCTCTTTCTTGGCTGAATGGCAAGTTAATCAGCAAGAAAGAAGGTTTGAAAACATATTTAAAAAATTGTGATCGGTTACTCTTACATATGTAATCCTATAAGTATATTGTTAATTACTTGTATATTATATGTTCTCGGTTAAAAAGCACTGTGAGTCTGACAATTGAAAATCTTTACTTCCCCTCTTGTAGATTGGTGCATACGTATAAATCTGTGTGCGCTGTTGTCTGCCCATGTCTGTATTTTAAGATGCTAATTGTCTCCTGCAGCTGAAAAGTCTAAAATGAATAAGTTCACTTTTTCTTGTAGGACTGGATAGCTATTTGCGCTTTTGGGATGTCAAGTCACGGCAGCTTCTTTCTGCAGTATGTTAATCAGCTTACTTTTACACAGTTATCTCAGCTCATACATGCAAAACATACTTTCTAGTCCTTAATTGCTTTTGTTCTCCTATGTTCCAATGTCTCTATGAACTGAATGTGAATGCAGGTTTTCTTGAAGCAGCATCTTTCAACTGTTCTTCTTGATTCTAATTTCAATGATGAAGGTCAGTGTTTCTTCTCATTTATCTGTTTATTCTGATAGCTTTGTATTGTTCGACAGAACTGGTCACCAGAGTATGGGATTTTCTGTCCCAGCTATGGTCATTCATGTAGACAACTTGTCTTAATGAGCTGCAACTTTCTTTCGTACAACCCTTATCCAGCTTCTTGACTCCTTGTCCTTTTTTGGCGGAATAAGAATTTATGGTCTTCTATGTTGCCTAAATTTGCCTTACAACATGCATTTACGAATGGAGGGCAATACTTTTTTTAAAACTGTAACTCGAGTACCCTGGAATAAGGATGTCTGCAGTTTCTCCTGGTGATTTGATTCCCGCACACTAGGGTGATACTGTTTGTGTTAACGTAGAAGTTAGGACATACCCGATGCTATAGGAAACATGGTGAAATCATTTTCTTTCCGTACTAACAGGGTTGTCTTAATCATGGGTTGCGGTATACGAGATCTTCTAGCACTTACCGCTGAGGCCCTATCATCAATCAATTTCGATTAATATTCCACAACAGAAGAATTCTACAACAGAAGAAAAATTTTTAGAGACTAATACAATTCGATTCGCTCTTCATAGACAAACTTTGGATTTGCAAGCCTGCGTAAGTCGGCGTGATGGGGTACTTTTCGATCCGATAGGAAGGGCTGCTGGACAAAGTATACTTCTAAGTAATGGCTTCATAGAACTTATATTTATCTTATCTATATCGGATGAAATGAAATTATGTTAGGCAGTGGAGCCTTAATGTGGTTAAATGGTACTTCGAACTTGGAATGAACATGAAGCAATTAAACGATACTTCTTTATCTTTTGAGTTGTTCTACCGGATCGGTTGTTCAAGATCTTTTTGGACTCGAGAAAAAAATGGGATCTCTTATGGTGGTAGACTCGGTAAGAATGATTCTGAGCTAGTTCATGGCCTACTGAGAAGTAGAAAGCACTCTGTTAGGATCCTCACCTACAGAAAAAGATTGCAGTCCGTTTGATAATGATCGCTTGATATTGCTTCATCGGCCCGAATCAAGGAATCCCTTAAATAAATATGATGCGAAACGGATTTTGTTCTATCCTTGATCACAGATTTTTCTATGAAAGCTATGAACTGGAGGACGAAAAAGTCCTTTGAGGGGAAAGCGGAGTTAGCCAATCACATAGTTTTGGCTCCTAGAATATGGCAACCTTAGGACTTGCGATTTGAATTGATTGGATCGAAAGGCCCAATGAATTGGGATTTACCTCTTGGTTCAGGTCATTTTGGGGTAAGTGGAGCATTTCTGATGAAGCAGATAAGTTTCAAGATGATGAAGCGGATGAGCTTGAAGAGGATGAAGAGTCGGATGGGAGTGAACCTATGCTGTACCAGCCACGAGATTGATCTTTCAAAGCAAAGAACAAGGCCTTTTTGAACAAGCCAATTCATTTGGGACCCTACAGATCCACTCTATTTCCTATTCAAGGACGTCCTTGGATTTTCAGGGGACTTCTTTGTAGTTGAAGAGATAGCAAAAGCAAAGGGGATTCTTCCTACCCAAACCAAAAAGAATCCTTATAAATCTATATCTATAGCTGACAGCTTGCTTTTGAATACTACTCAAGAAAAGTACTTCAGAAAAGTACTTCGACTGGTTGATTAATTGCTAGAGATGCGTTAGACCCAATAGTTTATCATCTCATGGATCTTTCCGTTCTAATACTCTATCCGAGAGTTCTCAGTATTTATCAAATCTCTTCCTATCTAACGAAAGGCTATGGCATCACATGACAAAGACATTGTTGAGAAAAAGATGGCTTTTCCCGTATGAACTGAAAATGGTATTCATGGAACAGGAGAAAGGTTTCCCATTCCTTAGCTGGAAAGATATGTAGCCATGAAAGAGGGATTAAGTAGAATAGAATTGACTGCGTGGTAGAGTCATGGAAATACTTTTTTCTTCGCTATTTTGGACCTTAGCTCCATGGAACAATATGCTACTTCCTAAACAAGAGTTCTTGAACAGTGAACTTCCGATATTCACGACCAAGAAGTATTGGATTCTCTTTCGAATAGGCCTTGAAAGGAGAAGGAGGGCCGGAATGCTAACAGACGTCTATTATTGAATTCACCCTATCTTAGAGTACTCATTTTTGGAACGTCCAGTACCAAAGTCACTGAACGGATAAGTCACCAATCCTTAAAACAACAAATTATGTAATTTACTTTATCGGCTGGATTACGAGCAGGTATTTTACCAGAGGTTTCTAATTTCTTTTTGTGTGATTCCTGTTGAAGCATATACTCGGGGGGGGGGGGGGGGGGGGGGGGGGGGGGGGGGGTGGTGCAGGGCAAAACGATTTTAACGCGGACTCCCCATTCATTCAGTAGAGAAGATCGCCAAGATTTCGTGATCCGTTGTCGAACTTATTCCAATTCCAAGAGCTCGGATCGAATTGGTATTAATATACCAATTCGATCCGAGCTCTCTTATTGAATTGCTCATTGAATGAGCATTCTCAATATTATGCCTTGAAGAGGACTCGAACCTCCACGCTCTTTAGCACGAGATTTTGAGTCTCGCGTGTCTACCATTTCACCACCAAGGCATCTTGAAAGTGAATCGTATTCCATAAATATGATATCTACCTAGTGGGATATATGGAATATATAACAAAGATGGGGTGTTGGAGTATTGCCATGTTATTGATCGGTCATGTCATATAGGCCTGAGTTGGACATCCAATTGCTTGGATTTGCATTATCTGAAGGATATCTTATATATCAAATCAAATATATTAAAAAGATGGACAATCAAACCTATTTTTCCATTCAATAGAAGCCTAAAGAGGTCAATAGGGTCCCAAATAAGGAAAGATATGTAAAAAGCAAGTCCGATTACGTCTATTGCTAATCCTAAATAGAATAAATGTAGAGAGATCTATATGGAAACATAATATCTATTTCAATACGCTCGACTAACCCCTTCTCATAATGAGAATGTATATTCCTATTCTGGTCTGGTCCGGTATGGAATGAACTTATAATCATGGAATCGACTCGATCATCAGATTATAGATTATATTATGAATATGCTGTGGATCTCCCTTGTTCGGTGGATTATCTTGGAGCAAGATTTAATATTAAGATTTGTTCTATTTTGTTGATCATAATAGAACAATTCTGTTCGTAGACCCAAAGGAAGCAAATTTATTCTATACTCGATAAGTACCAATACGCAACAGGGGTTGGTACTATTTTCTATGAGGGAATGCGCTGATACTCCTTCATCATTCTAATTTTCCTTTATTCATTTTGTCTTCCTGTCTATTATTAGTCTAGATAGATGAATTTGTAGAATCTAAAAATATGATTCATTATGATTGAGAAGGACCAATCTTATAAAGACAATAAAACCATTTTTACGTTTCCACATCAAAGTAAAATACATAACTCATATTCATATTGGAATAGAATATCATAAGTTATAATCGAATTGAAGTCGAGTTTTTGTATTCATTTTTATATACCTTTGAAAAATCAAAGTAGATATATAGTGGATCGTGCACTTGACAACGCCTCTGTCTTTCGTTTTTAATCTAGATTAGATGTAATCTATATATATTGGTAAAAATTAAAGAGAAAGTAATGAAGTAAAGGAGCAATAAACTCTTCTTTTCTAGAACTTAGAAGAGCGCATTGCTCCTTTTCAATGTCTAGACTCATGAAAATAACTTTGTGATCATCATAGGAGAAATTATGAGAAAATTGTGGCGACTATTTAACACAATACTAAATTGTGTTATGGCAGCTGGACTTTTTTGGGGAATGAAATCCTGGATTAATAGGAATATAGGATGCTCAATTTCATTATAGCAGCGAATCGAAGAAAAAAAGTCATCAAAAAAATGACTGAGATAATTGAGTTAATATATATATATATATATATATATATATAATATAAATATATTATATATATCGTATAGAAAACTATGCCGCTTATAAGAAAGGAGGAAAAATATACAAAATATTCCATATAATGAGGACAGTGGTTCTCATCCACTGCGTCAGATAGATAATCTATCTGCAAGAAACCGAATTTCCATATTAGGAGCACTATGTTATCATTCTTACTTAAGATACTAAACAAAATACTCAATTCAGTGATTGGAAGCGGACTCTTTTGTGGATTTATGACCACAGCCACCGTAGGTCTTGGCTATTTCTTCGTTGTAGCCAGTTTCTTCATAAAAGACAAACAGTTCTTCATAAAAGACAACCAGGGACGGGTAGCAGCAATGACTGGTTTTGTTACGGGACAGTTCGTGATGTTCACATCGATGGGCCGCTCCATGAAGGATTGGTTCAACCTCATCGCATCATTATGTTATTTCTAGGCTCATTCTTCGTTCAACTCTTCTGGTCTAGTCGAAAAACTTTGCGTAACAGGCGCTTTTTGGATCCTCACGATCTTATCACTAAAAGAAAGTACGTGCTCCGCCTTCAATTGGAATTTATTATTAATTTCTTTGTGCAATTATGCAACCCGTACCTTGAACCCGATTCAATGATTCCCAGATTAGTCAACTTTTGTCTCTCTCGCTATAACAACGACAACGAAAAGAAGATCTTATTTGTAAGAAGTAGTTTGGCTGGTTGGTTAATTGTGCACATTTTCTTCTAGATTTTATTCATGAAATCGTTGGAATTCATAGTGATCATAATGATTTGGGTAAGAAAGAACTTTTTTGAATTTTACGTTCAATTAAATAAGTGAAATAGATAAAGGTTGATCAATTTCACTTATTCGACTGGATCTGACGGAACCGGCTCATGTACGACATGATTCGGATCGGATCATAGATTCTCTTCAAGTGAAACCAGCCTATCCTTTGTATGGCGCTTACACGGTGGTTGGAACAAAGACCCGTTTGATTATTAATTCCAATGTGGTAGATATAGATTAAAGGCATTTATCTGCACGACTCAATCTATTGGTTAAGGTTAAGTCAGAATAAAAAATGGGCTTTTAGCTTTGTCTACGAGCTTTGATCTCTTTGCTGCTTCTGTAAAATTAAGGAGGTTGGTCTAGAAAGGAGAGCGAATGTCCAAAACGGTATTCTGGGACTTATACACCTATTTGGTCAGTTTCACTGCAAGGACTTGCTGATTCAGTAAATGGAACAGTTTTGAATTGTTTTAGCTACTTGTCTTTTTTGCAACTTTTGACATTTGGGGTGGATCTACTACTACTGGCTAGGAAATTCAAAAATATCCTGCTTTCTTTTCACATGTTTTTTTTAGGCTCCATCTGCTCAAGTTATACTTCATTGCTTCCAGTCCATTCTTCCTTCCAATTCTGAACCCCTACTTTTTTTACCTCCTTATTCGCCTTTATTGGTTGTTTCTTAAAGATCTTATCAAGTTTTGCAACTTTTCAATGGATGCTGATTCAGCTTACCTACCATTCTCACATGCAAATTTGCTCAAACAGAACTTAGCCAGCACTGCTGAAGACCTTCCTTCAAATAAGGCACGCGATGAAAATGATGCACTAGATGAAGACATGGAAGAAATGCCCGTGAAACGAAAGAAATCATTTGTGGTCTCAAAGGTCTTCCATTTTGCATTTTCTTCTGCTGTAAGACATTACTGCTTTTACTGTTCCAGGTGGCGGCCATAGTTTGAGTAGCTCCTTGGCTCCATGAGAATATTTTACACTGCAATTTCCCTCCCTCAAGGTATGCAGCAATACACAAGGTCCATCTTTGGCTTGAAATTTTTGTCAAATGGGATCTCCAAGTGTAGCACTTTTTGGAGAGATCTGTTGGAGAAAGAGAAGAGGCGAGGGAAATACAACTTGATTCATGGAGCAAAATTCTAGCAAATCCTTGGTTCAAACACTATAGAAGGATTTGTGATGCATACAAAAAATTTCCTTCACAGATTGTTGTTCGCATTGTAACCTTGAGAACAAGATTCTCATGGATTCTCAACTATGATCTTTTGCTAAGATAAAGGGGATTGCAAAGGGTAAAAGTTGTCTCAAATACTTTTGGTAAATTGATTCTTTGAACCAAGCTGAAGTTTTGCGCTTGCAACGAGTAAACTTCTTGCAAGTTCATTTGCAGAAACTGTTAAGTCAACCAAAATAATAGTACATAGAAGCCAGACGTAGCAAAAGAAGCTTGATTAACCACAGAGCTTGAATTTTCTGACATCAAAGATTAAGTTTCTTACAATGGTTTATTGGGGAGTATTCGTGCGAAAAAACGCAAAATACAAACAGCAAACAACCGAAACAAAGACCTCCTTAAAGTGATTTGCTTAGTTCCGCTAGTACCCTAATTGAATAATGAATTCCAATCGATGAGTTGTTTCTGCAGGAACCACCATAAAATCACCAAGTAAAACGAAGAAAACCAGCACCCATTACTCAGATGCAGCTTCTTCCTTCTTTGCCCTCAAGTACCTGCCATTAAGATTGTGAGGCAAATAAAATTCCTTGTAAGGAACAACATGCGTATCAAAGGGGCAACTTGTTGCTAGGTCAAAATGGAAAATGACTTGAAGAAAGTTTGGGAAATGGACCTTGCCGTTGTTCAGTCTACCATATTATCAAAATTCCCTAAGCAAACTACAGCAAACTCAAAATCTTAAACTGACGCAGCCATTTTCTGAATCCTACACTTTTTGATGAAGATAAGTTTTGAGTAAAAGAAGTTGGATTGAAGTCTTATACAGTTTCTGTGCTTCCATGTTACCAACTGACCGAACAACAGGCACAGTTTTAAATAGCATGTCAATTAAGATTTTATGCACATCATTTTGCCATACTGCAACATCACCACATCCTATCAGGCAAGACTTCGTAATACGATGCGTAGTTTTGCAGTTTGGCTTTGACAGTCTGCATCATCACCACATCATAAAAAGCAAGACTTCGCGTAGGCCTTGGCCCTCCACTTTAACATATTACTACCCTAGTAAGCAATTAGGCAAATGAATTACCCACCCGTTTGCCTTTGCCCAACGAGAGAATTGATAGAGCTGCACCGTCTCATTTGAGGCATGACAAGCTAGAAGTAGATAGTTCCGAGGCTGCACCATCCATGCGAACCTCATGAATAATGCCGAATATATTCACATAGCTGCAGCAGCACCAAGTAAAATTAGAATCTCAACTGTAAGATTTATCATATAATCTCTACATGCTCTTCCACTCCTAATTTTTTTCACCTCCAGTCATGTTGCTAGAAATCATTTCAGGGGGTTTCTTCATGTCCACCAGCCCCTGCAAAATTTACAAATTATGTTAAAGAAATACGAGCAATTAAGCCGCACAATCAGGTCTATATAATATGTATACGAGGCAGAAAAATGGTCATGGAAAACTGTGCATAAAGCAAGCACGAATCCCCAATTAGCAACGGGACCCCAGAAATGAGTTGTATTGGGCCCAACTGGACTATTCAAGAATGCTTGGAAGGAAGCCATTGAGGAGAACTGCAATTTAATAATACCTCTGCAATTAGTACAATAGAAGAGTCAGTTACTAGTTACTACTGAAAAAATTTATGTCAAATATAGCAAAAAAGGAAAGAAAAAGCATCACTCTGCGATAAACAAACTCAAGAGTACGAGGTGAAACAATATATGAATTTTGACTCTCACGTAAAATACATAGTCTATAAGATGAAAGTGGGGAAGTGGGGCAGCAATAGTATTTAAGTTTTGTAAGCGAAAGGTAGCTAAATGGATTTACAAATCAATTAAACAATTTAGTTAATTGATAACATCGAAACTTTCTCCTCTCTCCCAATTCAATTATCTTCCATATCATGTAAGAATGACGCCAAGAAACATTTGAGATGAACGATTAGTTTATAATTCACACTATACTACTTGAGCTGATGCAAATAAAAACTGATCAAACACTAAACCAGTAGGCATCGGGGGCATAAAAACATCCTACACCCTAGAGACTCTGCACTAGCTACAAAAGAAGCAAAAATAAAAACATATCACAGCATGTAAAGTAAAACGACGATATTTTCTCCAGATAATACTTCTAATGCTTTCCCCATCCCATATAGCTCCTGATAGTTGTAAAGTCTTCAGCTTGATTGTGTAAACCACCTAAATAGTTTCCATTTTCCAAGTCCATGTAACATAACCAACATCAAGAAAAAAAACAAAGACACAGTTCCTGTCTTTCAGACCATGAAGCTACAACAATATTTACGTAACCACCATCACCCCTGCCTAAAGGCACCAATGGCACATATGGAAAAGACCGATCACTGAAATTCACCAAGTTGGGGGGGGGGGGGGGGGGGGGGGGGGGTGGGGAATCATCCTTCAACAATTCATAGCAGAGAAAACAAAGGGGCACAAATGATCAAACAGGAACAGTGCCTTTTGCGTAAGATAGGACAATGAGAACTTCATTGCAAACAAGACCTTTTCTAAACTTCCCCGAACATGACAAAAACCAAAAATTTTGACTTCAGAAATCGTTACAAGTACTTGCAAAACAGTAACCTAAACGTGGA